>CM066602.1:4552500-5752500 GCA_033816785.1 Picus viridis
ATGCAAAACGCCTGGTGCTAAGTGTCTGTTTGCACTGCTGATCAAATGTGTGTTGAAATATCCCTGGCCTCGATGTCTTGTGTTCACAGAGCGGGGCTCTGGCAGCCAAAAACGCCTCCCACCACACAGGCTTCCGTAGCAGGCACCTTCATCTGCTTCCCTTCCCCATCCCCTGCATCCCCTGGAGGGCAGGTGCTGGCCTGCTGCACCTAAAGGGCTTTCAACCAGCCAAACCAGAGAGTGGTTCAAAGTCAACAGTCAGGGCTTGGAGAGGAGCATCTCCCAGCGGTCATCCCAGCTCCGAGAGGAAGCCTCCATTAGATCAGGCTTATTGCTGCTTCATGTTTGCTTTCTGCTAATCTTTGAGCACTTAAGCACCCAGAACATCAAACAATCTTCCTGCCCCTCCAAGCGGGAGCTAATAGATGAGCTGGCAAGGAGGAGCTGAGCCTCCACACGCAGCTGGAACCGTGGGGGTTTGCAGGAGCTCGAGCAAATGCAGTCAGCTGGCTGCTCTTGCTGTTGCAATGGCTAACAGCTACTCGACCTGCTCGCGGAGCAGAGGACACACTGAGCTGGCAGCTGCCTTCGTTGCCTCTGACAGAAGCACTTCAAGCGCTTCAAAACCTTAGGGATTTGCCAGCAAGGTACCAGAAGGATGCTTTCAGCCATAAGCAGGAGCAGGCCGTGGCACCAGCCACCTCCAGACCTGTACCAGCTACCTCCCGTCCTCCAGCCACCCAGCCTTGCTGTTCCGGTGCAGAAGTCAGCCACAAACCACTGCAACCACAGAGAAATCCTTTCGCTTGGGGAGCTTTGACCAATCTATCCAGTCAATATTTGCTGCTTTATCTGGGTTGATTCCAGCCTTTAATATTTTTCCAAGGGATCCAGTGCTTTACACCAAGCTCACTGAGGCTGAAGGCTTCACAGGGTTCAGAGGGTTTTGTACCACTCCTTAAGCATTTCCCCATTTTCCTCAGTGTTTGGCTTCCTCTGCAACTATTGACTCAGTCCAAAAATGGATGAGCATCCCATGGCCCTTTATGAACACACTCACAGGTGCTCACATGTATCTACACCTCTCCAGTCACATGCAATGAAGGGTACACATCATCTCCAAGCACCTTTATTAATACCAAAGGTGCCTGCAGGAGAGCAAACACTGGCCATGGCTCTTTGTTTCCAGTAACCATGGCTGCTGAATTCATCATCTTCCTCATTAGTATCCTCACACCACTTCTGTGGAGCAAAGTCAAACTCTCAGCCCTACTTGACTGGAGGGGAGAGAGACAGGAGGGTTGGTGTGAGGACAGCCAGATGCTCATCTTCCTTCATCCTGAGCTAGCCTCCTCTGGAAGCTGTGCCTTTGGAGCACAGAATTGGTTTGGTTGGAAAAGACCTTTGAGGACATTGAGCCCACCCACTGCAACCCAGCACTGCCAGGTCACCACTGAACCACAGGCCTCACAGAATCATAGCATCAATAAGGTTGGAAAAGACCTCAAAGACCATCAGCACCACATCTTCATGGCCTTGAAACCTTCCCAGGGATGGGGACTCCACCACTGCCCTGGGCAGCCTGGGCCAGGCCTTGAAAACTTTACAGGTTGGACTTGATGATCTTCGAGGTCTCTTCCAACCTTAGTGATACTGTGATCTTTGAGGTCTTTTCCAACCTTATTGATGCTATGATTCTGACTCCTTTGGGGGAAGGAATTGTTCCTCATGGCCAACCTGAGCTTCCCCTGGTGCAACCTGTAGCCACTTCCTCTTGTCCTATTGCTGTCACCCTGTAACAAACATCAGCAGGTTTGCTGATGGCACCAAGCTGTGTGGTGCAGCAGACACGCTGGAGGGAAGGGATCCATCCAGAGGACCTGGACAGGCTGGAGAGGTGGGCACAAGCCAACCTCAGGAGCTTCAACAAGACCAAGGGCAGGGTCCTGCAGCTGGGTGGAGGCAACCCCAGGCACAAATCCAGGCTGGGCAGGGACTGGCTGGAGAGCAGCCCTGAGGAGAGAGACTTGGGGGTGCTGGGGGAGGAGAAGCTCAACAGGAGCTCTCAGTGTGCACTTGCAGCCCGGAAAGCCAATCAGAGCCTGGGCTGCAGCAGGAGAAGTGTGGCCAGCAGGGCAAGGGAGGGGATTCTCCCCCTCTGCTCAGCCCTGGGAGACCCCACCTGGAGTACTGCCTCCAGTTCTGGAGCCCCTATGACAAGAGGGATCTGGAGGTGCTGGAAGGTGTCCAGAGAAGGGCCACGAGGATGAGCAGAGGGCTGGAGCACCTCTCCTGTGAGGACAGACTGAAGGAGTTGGGGCTGTTCAGTCTGGAGAAGAGAAGGCTCCGAGGGGACCTCATTGTGGCCTTCCAGGATCTGAAGGGGGCTACAGGAAGGCTGGGGAGGGACTTCTCAGGATATCAGGTAGTGATAGGACTGGGTGGAATGGACTGAAGCTGGAGGTGGGGAGATTCAGGCTGGAGGTGAGGAGGAAGTTCTTCCCCATGAGAGTGGTGAAGCCCTGGAATGGGTTGTGCAGGGAGGTGGTTGGGGCCCCATCCCTGGAGGGAGGTGTTTAAGCCCAGGCTGGACGAGGCTCTGGCCAGGCTGATGTAGTGTGGGGTGTCCCTGCCCATGGCAGGGGGTCGGAACTAGGTGATCCTTGTGGTCCCTTCCAACCCTGACTGATTCTATGATACTATGAAACAGCTCAGCTACCCCCACACAGTGAGGGCTGAGGGAAGCAGAGGACAGCTGCTGGCACTTCTTGCTGGGGCCCCACACTGACCACTGCACTGTCACCCATCGGAGCTATCACCCAGGGGTGCACACAGCCACTGACACCCTGCTGACATTTCCTGCCCGAGAATCTTCCCCTCTGGGCTGTCAGCAGACGTGACACACGGACACAAAGCAGCCAAGGCTGCTTTTGACAGCTCCCATTAAAAGCAAAATGAAGTAAAATGGATTGAAATGAAATAAGGAACGAGGTGACTGAAGAGGCTTTGTCTGAGAGAGAAGACTTTGAAGTGGGGTGGCTGATAGCCTTCATTAATCATCATTTACAGCTAGGGCAAAGCCTTCCTTTGGCTCACTCCACTGCTTTGCTTCTGCTTGTGCCTGGAGATTCCTGGGATCCAGGGCATGAATCCCACAGACCACAGGCAGCAGCCTCTCTGCAAAGCCCAGCTGAGCTGCTCTGCATGGCTACATCCCAGCAGGTGTGGGGACACACACTCCTGCCTTGGGCCCTGGGCTGTGTCTGCAGCATCCTTGGGAGAACTGGGATCCTAGAATCATAGAATCAGTAAGGTTGCAAAAAAGACCTCAAAGATCATCAAGTCCAACCTGTCACCCAAGATGGTGCTGGGCACCTCCACATCAGAAACCAGACCAGAGAGGTTACCTCTCTTCAAACCATTTGTAGCCCAGCAGAGGACCTCTGGGCTACAGGGAGCTCACAAAGCAAACCAGAGCACAAATCACTGCTCTCAGAGCCCACCCCACCTGTCTCTGGCTAATTTAGCCTGAGAGACCTCTAGTAACAGAGTTTTGGGCTGGATGTGTCTCCCCTGCAGCTAAGGGAGAGCTCTCTGCCTGGTCCCCACCAGCACCCAGTGCTCTTGGCTGCTCCCCCGGGGAGGGGCAGGCTGCTCACCAGGGATGTGCTGCACAAAGTACTGCAACAGGTTTTAGTACAACTCAAGCCCTCAGCCTCTTCTGGCCCATTACTGAGCTTCAGACCCTTCACCCCACTCCAGGCTCTCATCTCATGAGAGGAATACTTTCCTCTTGCTTACCCTAAAGGGCTGCTACACACCACAACAGGAACCCTTCCAGGGAGTTGCAGAGAGCAATGAGGTCACCCCTGAGCCTCCTCTTCTCCAGGCTAAGCAAGCCCAGCTCCCTCAGCCTCTCCTCCCAGGGCTGTGCTCCAGACCCCTCCCCAGCTTTCTTGCCCTTCCCTGGACACCTTCCAGCATCTCAACATCTTTCCTAACCTGAGGAGCTCAGCACTGGTCACAGGACTCAAGTTTTGGCGTAAGCAGTGCTGAGCACAGGGCACAATGACCTCCCTGCTCCTGCTGGCCACACTGCTCCTGATGCAAGCCAGGCTGCCATTGGCCTTCTTGGCCACCTGGGCACACTGCTGGCTCCTCTTCAGCCTACTGTCAACCAGAAAGCCCAAGATCAGACAAATCAGAGCATCCAAGCCCTTGGGCTGTATGAGAAACAAACTGCACTAGTCCAGCAGTTCACAGAATCACACAGAATCACAGAATCACCAGGGTTGGAAGAGACCTCAAAGATCATCAAGTCCAACCTGTCACACCTGTCTGTGTGTGTGTCTGTGTGTCTGTGTGTGTCTGTGTGTGTCTGAGTGTCTCTGTGTCTGTCTGTCTGTCTGTCTGTGTGTCTCTATGTGCCTCTGTGTGCCTCTGTGTGTGTGTGACTGTGTCTGTGTCTGTGTGTCTGTCTGTGTCTGTGCAATCTCTACATCACCATCTCTTTCAGAGAGTGCTTAATGCTCTATGACACAAAGCAGTGGAACTTAGTGCAGTGCCTCCCTGACAGCATAACCTCCTCCCTTCTACATAAAGCAGGGGAGTGATCAGACACCAAGGCAGTGCCTGCTAATGAGTTGTAATTGGGTATTAAATTACCTACTGGCTGATGAGATGGGAGGGATTTACAGAGCATGCTGGGGACCACAGCTCCAGCAAACCAGTCCAACAGCAGAGAGAGAGGGGGAAAGGAAAGAAGAAGAAGTGGTGAAGTTCCTCTCAGAGTGCAGCTGGAGTCATTCATTCACTGCCATTTCAACACAGTTCCTTGAAACAAATGAGATCCCAGCTGACAAAGGAAACCAACAGCAGCAGCCCTCACAACAGCACAGAGCAGCCAGCTGCAGGGCTCTGGAGGAGCAGGGCTCTCCTGCAGGAGCCCAGGAGGAGCAGGACTCTCCTGCAGGAGCTCAGGAGGAGCAGGACTCTCCTGCAGGAGCTCAGGAGGAGCAGGACTCTCCTGCAGGAGCTCAGGAGGAGCAGGACTCTCCTGCAGGAGCCCAGGAGGAGCAGGGTTCTCCTGCAGGAGCCCAGGAGGAGCAGGGTTCTCCTGCAGGAGCCCAGGAGGAGCAGGACTCTCCTGCAGGAGCTCAGGAGGAGCAGGGTTCTCCTGCAGGAGCTCAGGAGCTCAGGAGCAGGACTCTCCTGCAGGAGCCCAGGAGGAGCAGGGTTCTCCTGCAGGAGCTCAGGAGGAGCAGGACTCTCCTGCAGGAGCTCAGGAGGAGCAGGACTCTCCTGCAGGAGCTCAGGAGGAGCAGGACTCTCCTGCAGGAGCCCAGGAGGAGCAGGGTTCTCCTGCAGGAGCTCAGGAGGAGCAGGACTCTCCTGCAGGAGCCCAGGAGGAGCAGGACTCTCCCTGCAGGAGCTCAGGAGGAGCAGGACTCTCCTGCAGGAGCCCAGGAGGAGCAGGACTCTCCTGCAGGAGCTCAGGAGGAGGAGCAGGGTTCTCCTGCAGGAGCCCAGGAGGAGCAGGACTCTCCTGCAGGAGCCCAGGAGGAGCAGGGTTCTCCTGCAGGAGCTCAGGAGGAGCAGGGTTCTCCTGCAGGAGCCCAGGAGGAGCAGGACTCTCCTGCAGGAGCTCAGGAGGAGCAGGACTCTCCTGCAGGAGCCCAGGAGGAGCAGGGTTCTCCTGCAGGAGCCCAGGAGGAGCAGGGTTCTCCTGCAGGAGCCCAGGAGGAGCAGGACTCTCCTGCAGGAGCCCAGGAGGAGCAGGGTTCTCCTGCAGGAGCCCAGGAGGAGCAGGGTTCTCCTGCAGGAGCTCAGGAGGAGCAGGACTCTCCTGCAGGAGCCCAGGAGGAGCAGGGTTCTCCTGCAGGAGCTCAGGAGGAGCAGGACTCTCCTGCAGGAGCTCAGGAGGAGCAGGACTCTCCTGCAGGAGCTCAGGAGGAGCAGGACTCTCCTGCAGGAGCTCAGGAGGAGCAGGACTCTCCTGCAGGAGCCCAGGAGGAGGAGCAGGGTTCTCCTGCAGGAGCTCAGGAGGAGCAGGACTCTCCTGCAGGAGCCCAGGAGGAGCAGGACTCTCCTGCAGGAGCTCTCCTGCAGGAGCTCAGGAGCAGGACTCTCCTGCAGGAGCCTCCTGCAGGAGGAGCAGGGTTCTCCTGCAGGAGCCCAGGAGGAGCAGGACTCTCCTGCAGGAGCCCAGGAGGAGCAGGGTTCTCCTGCAGGGAGCTCAGGAGGAGCAGGACTCTCCTGCAGGAGCCCAGGAGGAGCAGGACTCTCCTGCAGGAGCCCAGGAGGAGCAGGACTCTCCTGCAGGAGCTCAGGAGGAGCAGGGTTCTCCTGCAGGAGCCCAGGAGGAGCAGGACTCTCCTGCAGGAGCTCAGGAGGAGCAGGGTTCTCCTGCAGGAGCTCAGGAGGAGCAGGACTCTCCTGCAGGAGCCCAGGAGGAGCAGGACTCTCCTGCAGGAGCTCAGGAGGAGCAGGACTCTCCTGCAGGAGCCCAGGAGGAGCAGGACTCTCCTGCAGGAGCTCAGGAGGAGCAGGACTCTCCTGCAGGAGCCCAGGAGGAGCAGGGTTCTCCTGCAGGAGCCCAGGAGGAGCAGGACTCTCCTGCAGGAGCCCAGGAGGAGCAGGGTTCTCCTGCAGGAGCTCAGGAGGAGCAGGGTTCTCCTGCAGGAGCCCAGGAGGAGCAGGACTCTCCTGCAGGAGCTCAGGAGGAGCAGGACTCTCCTGCAGGAGCCCAGGAGGAGCAGGGTTCTCCTGCAGGAGCCCAGGAGGAGCAGGGTTCTCCTGCAGGAGCCCAGGAGGAGCAGGACTCTCCTGCAGGAGCCCAGGAGGAGCAGGGTTCTCCTGCAGGAGCTCAGGAGGAGCAGGGTTCTCCTGCAGGAGCTCAGGAGGAGCAGGACTCTCCTGCAGGAGCCCAGGAGGAGCAGGGTTCTCCTGCAGGAGCTCAGGAGGAGCAGGGTTCTCCTGCAGGAGCTCAGGAGGAGCAGGGTTCTCCTGCAGGAGCTCAGGAGGAGCAGGATTCTGCTGCAGGAGCCCAGGAGGAGCAGGGTTCTCCTGCAGGAGCTCAGGAGGAGCAGGACTCTCCTGCAGGAGCCCAGGAGGAGCAGGGTTCTCCTGCAGGAGCCCAGGAGGAGCAGGGTTCTCCTGCAGGAGCTCAGGAGGAGCAGGACTCTCCTGCAGGAGCCCAGGAGGAGCAGGACTCTCCTGCAGGAGCTCAGGAGGAGCAGGACTCTCCTGCAGGAGCCCAGGAGGAGCAGGACTCTCCTGCAGGAGCTCAGGAGGAGCAGGACTCTCCTGCAGGAGCCCAGGAGGAGCAGGACTCTCCTGCAGGAGCTCAGGAGGAGCAGGACTCTCCTGCAGGAGCCCAGGAGGAGCAGGGTTCTCCTGCAGGAGCCCAGGAGGAGCAGGACTCTCCTGCAGGAGCCCAGGAGGAGCAGGGTTCTCCTGCAGGAGCTCAGGAGGAGCAGGGTTCTCCTGCAGGAGCTCAGGAGGAGCAGGGTTCTCCTGCAGGAGCCCAGGAGGAGCAGGACTCTCCTGCAGGAGCTCAGGAGGAGCAGGGTTCTCCTGCAGGAGCCCAGGAGGAGCAGGACTCTCCTGCAGGAGCCCAGGAGGAGCAGGGTTCTCCTGCAGGAGCTCAGGAGGAGCAGGGTTCTCCTGCAGGAGCCCAGCTCTCCTGCAGGAGCTCCAGGAGGAGCAGGACTCTCCTGCAGGAGCCCAGGAGGAGCAGGGTTCTCCTGCAGGAGCTCAGGAGGAGCAGGGGTTCTCCTGCAGGAGCTCAGGAGGAGCAGGGTTCTCCTGCAGGAGCTCAGGAGGAGCAGGATTCTGCTGCAGGAGCCCAGGAGGAGCAGGGTTCTCCTGCAGGAGCTCAGGAGGAGCAGGACTCTCCTGCAGGAGCCCAGGAGGAGCAGGGTTCTCCTGCAGGAGCCCAGGAGGAGCAGGACTCTCCTGCAGGAGCTCAGGAGGAGCAGGACTCTCCTGCAGGAGCCCAGGAGGAGCAGGACTCTCCTGCAGGAGCCCAGGAGGAGCAGGACTCTCCTGCAGGAGCTCAGGAGGAGCAGGACTCTCCTGCAGGAGCCCAGGAGGAGCAGGGTTCTCCTGCAGGAGCCCAGGAGGAGCAGGACTCTCCTGCAGGAGCCCAGGAGGAGCAGGGTTCTCCTGCAGGAGCTCCAGGAGGAGCAGGGTTCTCCTGCAGGAGCTCAGGAGGAGCAGGGTTCTCCTGCAGGAGCCCAGGAGGAGCAGGACTCTCCTGGAGGAGCTCAGGAGGAGCAGGGTTCTCCTGCAGGAGCCCAGGAGGAGCAGGACTCTCCTGCAGGAGCCCAGGAGGAGCAGGGTTCTCCTGCAGGAGCTCAGGAGGAGCAGGGTTCTCCTGCAGGAGCCCAGGAGGAGCAGGACTCTCCTGCAGGAGCCCAGGAGGAGCAGGGTTCTCCTGCAGGAGCCCAGGAGGAGCAGGACTCTCCTGCAGGAGCCCAGGAGGAGCAGGGTTCTCCTGCAGGAGCTCAGGAGGAGCAGGGTTCTCCTGCAGGAGCCTCCTGCAGGAGCCCAGGAGGAGCAGGACTCTCCTGCAGGAGCTCAGGAGGAGCAGGGTTCTCCTGCAGGAGCCCAGGAGGAGCAGGACTCTCCTGCAGGAGCCCAGGAGGAGCAGGGTTCTCCTGCAGGAGCTCAGGAGGAGCAGGGTTCTCCTGCAGGAGCCCAGGAGGAGCAGGACTCTCCTGCAGGAGCTCAGGAGGAGCAGGACTCTCCTGCAGGAGCTCAGGAGGAGCAGGGTTCTCCTGCAGGAGCCCAGGAGGAGCAGGACTCTCCTGCAGGAGCTCAGGAGGAGCAGGACTCTCCTGCAGGAGCCCAGGAGGAGCAGGGTTCTCCTGCAGGAGCCCAGGAGGAGCAGGAATCTCCTGCAGGAGCCCAGGAGGAGCAGGACTCTCCTGCAGGAGCTCAGGAGGAGCAGGACTCTCCTGCAGGAGCCCAGCTCAGGAGGAGCAGGACTCTCCTGCAGGAGCTCAGGAGGAGCAGGACTCTCCTGCAGGAGCCCAGGAGGAGCAGGGTTCTCCTGCAGGAGCTCAGGAGGAGCAGGACTCTCCTGCAGGAGCTCAGGAGGAGCAGGACTCTCCTGCAGGAGCTCAGGAGGAGCAGGAATCTCCTGCAGGAGCCCAGGAGGAGCAGGACTCTCCTGCAGGAGCTCAGGAGGAGCAGGACTCTCCTGCAGGAGCTCAGGAGGAGCAGGACTCTCCTGCAGGAGCCCAGGAGGAGCAGGACTCTCCTGCAGGAGCTCAGGAGGAGCAGGACTCTCCTGCAGGAGCCCAGGAGGAGCAGGACTCTCCTGCAGGAGCCCAGGAGGAGCAGGGTTCTCCTGCAGGAGCTCAGGAGGAGCAGGGTTCTCCTGCAGGAGCTCAGGAGGAGCAGGGTTCTCCTGCAGGAGCTCAGGAGGAGCAGGAATCTCCTGCAGGAGCTCAGGAGGAGCAGGACTCTCCTGCAGGAGCTCAGGAGGAGCAGGACTCTCCTGCAGGAGCCCAGGAGGAGCAGGATTCTGCTGCAGGAGCTCAGGAGGAGCAGGATTCTGCTGCAGGAGCTCAGGAGGAGCAGGATTCTGCTGCAGGAGCTCAGGAGGAGCAGGATTCTGCTGCAGGAGCTCAGGAGGAGCAGGGTTCTGCTGCAGGAGCTCAGGAGGAGCAGGGTTCTGCTGCAGGAGCTCAGGAGGAGCAGGAATCTCCTGCAGGAGCCCAGGAGGAGCAGGACTCTGCTGAAGGAGCCCAGGAGGAGCAGGACTCTCCTGCAGGAGCCCAGGAGGAGCAGGGTTCTCCTGCAGGAGCCCAGGAGGAGCAGGGTTCTCCTGCAGGAGCCCAGGAGGAGCAGGGTTCTCCTGCAGGAGCCCAGGAGGAGCAGGACTCTCCTGCAGGAGCTCAGGAGGAGCAGGACTCTCCTGCAGGAGCCCAGGAGGAGCAGGGTTCTCCTGCAGGAGCCCAGGAGGAGCAGGACTCTCCTGCAGGAGCTCAGGAGGAGCAGGACTCTCCTGCAGGAGCCCAGGAGGAGCAGGACTCTCCTGCAGGAGCCCAGGAGGAGCAGGGTTCTCCTGCAGGAGCCCAGGAGGAGCAGGGTTCTCCTGCAGGAGCTCAGGAAGAGCAGGATTCTGCTGCAGGAGCCCAGGAGGAGCAGGGTTCTCCTGCAGGAGCCCAGGAGGAGCAGGGTTCTCCTGCAGGAGCTCAGGAGGAGCAGGACTCTCCTGCAGGAGCCCAGGAGGAGCAGGGTTCTCCTGCAGGAGCCCAGGAGGAGCAGGAATCTCCTGCAGGAGCCCAGGAGGAGCAGGGTTCTCCTGCAGGAGCCCAGGAGGAGCAGGGTTCTCCTGCAGGAGCTCAGGAGGAGCAGGACTCTCCTGCAGGAGCCCAGGAGGAGCAGGGTTCTCCTGCAGGAGCTCAGGAGGAGCAGGGTTCTCCTGCAGGAGCCCAGGAGGAGCAGGACTCTCCTGCAGGAGCTCAGGAGGAGCAGGACTCTCCTGCAGGAGCCCAGGAGGAGCAGGATTCTGCTGCAGGAGCTCAGGAGGAGCAGGATTCTGCTGCAGGAGCTCAGGAGGAGCAGGATTCTGCTGCAGGAGCTCAGGAGGAGCAGGATTCTGCTGCAGGAGCTCAGGAGGAGCAGGGTTCTGCTGCAGGAGCTCAGGAGGAGCAGGGTTCTGCTGCAGGAGCTCAGGAGGAGCAGGAATCTCCTGCAGGAGCCCAGGAGGAGCAGGACTCTGCTGAAGGAGCCCAGGAGGAGCAGGACTCTCCTGCAGGAGCCCAGGAGGAGCAGGGTTCTCCTGCAGGAGCCCAGGAGGAGCAGGGTTCTCCTGCAGGAGCCCAGGAGGAGCAGGGTTCTCCTGCAGGAGCCCAGGAGGAGCAGGACTCTCCTGCAGGAGCTCAGGAGGAGCAGGACTCTCCTGCAGGAGCCCAGGAGGAGCAGGGTTCTCCTGCAGGAGCCCAGGAGGAGCAGGACTCTCCTGCAGGAGCTCAGGAGGAGCAGGACTCTCCTGCAGGAGCCCAGGAGGAGCAGGACTCTCCTGCAGGAGCCCAGGAGGAGCAGGGTTCTCCTGCAGGAGCCCAGGAGGAGCAGGGTTCTCCTGGAGGAGCTCTGCTGCAGGAGCCCAGAGCAGGACTCTCCTGCAGGAGCCCAGGAGGAGCAGGGTTCTCCTGCAGGAGCTCAGGAGGAGCAGGACTCTCCTGCAGGAGCCCAGGAGGAGCAGGGTTCTCCTGCAGGAGCCCAGGAGGAGCAGGAATCTCCTGCAGGAGCCCAGGAGGAGCAGGGTTCTCCTGCAGGAGCCCAGGAGGAGCAGGGTTCTCCTGCAGGAGCTCAGGAGGAGCAGGACTCTCCTGCAGGAGCCCAGGAGGAGCAGGGTTCTCCTGCAGGAGCTCAGGAGGAGCAGGGTTCTCCTGCAGGAGCTCCTGCAGGAGCAGGACTCTCCTGCAGGAGCCCAGGAGGAGCAGGGTTCTCCTGCAGGAGCTCAGGAGGAGCAGGACTCTCCTGCAGGAGCCCAGGAGGAGCAGGGTTCTCCTGCAGGAGCCCAGGAGGAGCAGGGTTCTCCACTTAGAATCCAAACAGAGAGGGACCTGGGGGTGCTGATTGACAGCTGCCGAAACATGAGCCAGCAGTGTGCCCAGGTGGCCAAGAAGGCCAATGGCATCCTGGCCTGCAGCAGGAACAGTGTGGCCAGCAGGAGCAGGGAAGTCATTCTGCCCTGTGCTCAGCACTGCTTAGGCCACACCTTGAGTCCTGTGTCCAGTTCTGGGCTCCTCAGTTTAAGAAGGACATTGAGACACTTGAAGGTGTCCAGAGAAGGGCAACAAAGCTGGGGAGGGGTCTGGAGCACAGCCCTGGGAGGAGAGGCTGAGGGAGCTGGGGTTGCTTAGCCTGCAGAAGAGGAGGCTCAGGGGAGACCTTCTTGCTCTCTGCAACTCCCTGAAGGGAGGTTGTAGCCAGCTGGGGGTTGGTCTCTTCTCCCAGGCACCCAGCACCAGAACAAGAGGACACAGTCTCAAGCTGTGCCAGGGGAAGTTTAGGCTGGAGGTGAGGAGAAAGTTCTTCCCAGAGAGAGTTGTTAGCCATTGGGATGTGCTGCCCAGGGTGGTGGTGGAGTCCCCATCCCTGGAGGTGTTGAAGAGGGGATTGGACGTGGCACTTGGAGCCATGGTTTAGTCATGGGGTCTGTGGTGCCAGGTTGGTCTTGATGATCTTTGAGGTCTCTTCCCACCTTGGTGATTCTGTGATTCTGGGAGGCTTGGAGGTCTCCCTGTGAGGGCTGGCAGGATGGATTCTTGAGTTGGAGCTACTTTTGTCTTCCTTGTGCTTAGCCTTTGCTCAGATCCCACACTTAATTTCACTGCTGTGGAAACAGAGAAGGAAGGCTGGGGGAAGATTTCCCCCCCCCCTCTCCTCACAAGGTTTCTGTGACATTTCAGCTCTTTTCAGCTTTAAGATGCAAAGAAACCCTGAACTGCATTCACCCTTGAGCTGCTCGAGGGGGAGCTTGGCTTTTGTACACAGGGATTTTGTTAAATGTACCAAAAAATAGGCAATGCAAGGCCTTAGCTGGTGTGAATCATAGCCCAGAGGTATTTGGTACAGGGAGCAAAATCATATTATGGGCTGGTTGCAAATACAATAGGGACTAAAAGGAAGGGAGGATGGGAGAATAGAGCAAGAGGAGACCTCCTGGTAGGGTGTTGGTGCCTCCAAGCTGCCCTGCTGCAGTGTAACAACCTCCATCCCCTCTGAGGAGAGGCTGAGGGAGCTGGGGTTGCTTAGCCTGGAGAAGAGGAGGCTCAGGGGAGACCTCATTGCTCTCTACAACTCCCTGAAGGGAGGTTGTAGCCAGGTGGGGGTTGGTCTCTTCTCCCAGGCAACCAGCACCAGAACAAGAGGCCACAGTTTCAAGCTGCACCAGGGAGGTTTGGGCTGGAGATGAGGAGAAAGTTCTTCCCAGAGAGAGCTGTTAGACAGCTGCCAGGGAGGTGGTGGAGTCCCCATCCCTGGAGGTGTTGAAGAGGGGATTGGATGTGGCACTTGGAGCCAGGGTTGAGTTGATCAGACGGTGCTGGGTGATAGGTTGGACTTGGTGATATCAAAGGTCTCTTCCAACCTGGTTAATTCTGTTCTGTTCTGTTCTGTTCTGTTCTGTTCTATTCTATTCTATTCTATTCTATCCATCTGCAGAGCTCAGGTAGGATCATAAGGGACATTGAAGAGAGATCACAGAGAAGAGGGGCCAGGTGGGCAACAGACCTCCCAGTTGTGGAACAGGCACCCCAAATTGTGGTGGGATGGGGAGGGGAGGGAAGGGGAGGGGAGGGGAGGGGAGAGGAGAGGAGAGGAGAGGAGAGGAGAGGAGAGGAGAGGAGAGGAGAGGAGAGGAGAGGAGAGGAGAGGAGAGGAGAGGAGAGGAGAGGAGAGGAGAGGAGAGGAGAGGAGAGGAGAGGAGAGGAGGAGAGAGGAGGGAGAGGGAGAGGAGAGGAGAGGAGAGGAGAGGAGAGGAGAGGAGAGGAGAGGAGAGGAGAGGAGAGGAGAGGAGAGGAGAGGAGAGGAGAGGGAGAGGAGAGGAGAGGAGAGGAGAGGAGAGGAGAGGAGAGGAGAGGAGAGGAGAGGAGAGGAGAGGAGAGAGAGAGAGAGGAGAGGAGAGGAGAGAGAGGAGAGGAGAGGAGAGGGAGAGGAGAGGAGAGGAGAGGGAGAGGAGAGGAGAGGGAGAGGAGAGGAGAGGAGAGGAGAGGAGAGGAGAGAGAGGAGAGGAGAGGAGAGGAGAGGAGAGGAGAGGAGAGGAGAGGAGGAGAGGAGAGGAGAGGAGAGGAGAGGAGAGGAGAGAGGAGAGGAGAGGAGAGGAGAGGAGAGGAGAGGAGAGGAGAGGAGAGGAGAGGAGAGGAGAGGAGAGGAGAGGAGAGAGGGAGAGGAGAGGAGAGGAGAGGAGAGGAGAGGAGAGGAGAGGAGAGGAGAGGAGAGGAGAGGAGAGGAGAGGAGAGGAGAGGAGAGGAGAGGAGAGAGGAGAGGAGAGAGAGAGGAGAGAGGAGAGGAGAGGAGAGGAGCCCAACCTAGCCCACAGCACATCATCTTCAGGTGCTGCTCTCACAGGGAGGTGTGCACCTCACAAGGCTCAGCAAGCCTTGGAAGCAGAAAGACAAAGCTCTCTCTCTGTCCTCCAGCAAGATGTTGCTGCTATTTAAGGTCTGTTATCCTCCCTCTGCTCACACACTGCTACCATTAGCGTTGTAAATGGGTTGGGCACACGGAGAGGAGACCCCCAGGGTAGCAATTACTGGAACTGAATTGTCTGCTGCACCAGGCAGCATCACCCTGGTGTAATTTGATCATAAAATAAATTGCATTGCCCATAAACTTGCTGAGTGGTCCAGTTTCCACCCCCCAAGTTGTTTGGAGCCAGGAGGACCAGAGGGCAGCAGCCCCAGCTCCAGCCTGCTGCGGCCAGAGCCACCCCAGGACGCCAAGGAACACTGTCACAGAACATGAGCACAGGAATGCTCCTAATGAGATTCAGCTCATCCTTGACGTGGTGCCAGTGCTCCTCTCCCCCAGCCAGCCCCGGAGGAGAGCTGTGTGGAGAAATGCAGCTGCACACCGGAGCAAGAGCTCCTGGGTGTTTGGCAGGAGGGACTGCCCATGGTGGGTCCTAGCGAGCTCCTGCCCTGCCAGAGCCTGCCCCTGAGCCACACAGGGGCAGAGCAGCCAGGGTTGGTGCCCAGTGCCGTACTTAGACCTGCTGGCACTTCCCAACCAGCACCCCCATAACACTGGATCATGTTCCCACCCAGGGTCCCTACTGGGCAAGATGAGCATCTAGGGCTCTGAAGCTGTAGGTGTGATGCAAGGGCCATGCCAGGCAGGTAAACAGCAGAGCTGATCTGAGGGCTCCTTGCAGGGGGAAGGGAAGGTTGGGGAGGGGAAGGTTGGGGAAGGTAAGGTTGGGGAAGGGAAGGGAAGGGAAGGGAAGGGAAGGGAAGGGAAGGGAAGGGAAGGGAAGGGAAGGGAAGGGAAGGGAAGGAAGGGAAGGGAAGGGAAGGAAGGGAAGGGAAGGGAAGGGAAGGGAAGGGAAGGAAGGGAAGGGAAGGGAAGGGAAGGGAAGGGAAGGGGGGAAGGGAAGGGAAGGGAAGGGAAGGGAAGGGAAGGGAAGGGAAGGGAAGGAAGGGAAGGGAAGGGAAGGGAAGGGAAGGGAAGGGAAGGGAAGGGGGAAGGGAAGGGAAGGGAAGGGAAGGGAAGGGGAGATGAGATTTCAGGTGAGTGGTGGCTGTGAGGGTGAACACAGTATGGAAGCAGTAGGAAAAGTCAAACAGTGCAGCAGCAGAGAGAAAATCAGAGTCCATGGAGAGAGGAAAGCTGAAGAAGAGCTTGGTCTCACTCCCAGAGGATTGAGGAGGGGTTTTGACTGCAAGCAGCCACTGCTGAAGTAGTTTCACTGCAAGCTGTGGCACAGGAGGGTCAAGAGCTTGCCAGGAGAAGACAGCCTCATGAATAAATGGCTGAAGCTGAGGGAAGCTGAGATCTGAAGCGCCGGAGCTCTCAGCAGCGCCCATCACGGGGCCGGGCCCTGTTTGACCTGCCAGGGCAGCCCTGCCAGGGAGCAGCCTACAGACTGCAGGAGATGGATTTGCCTGGGAAACTTCACTTCTGCATTTGAGAAGCTCACAGCTCGTGATGACAAATGACTCTGGAGTTGTCTTTCCCAGTGCTGAGCTTTGATTGTCAAATGCCCCAAACTTCCCACGGTGCCAGCCTGCCTGGATGTTAGCTGCAGGTAGTGCAGCTCCCCAGGCTCTGCTCCAGCCTCAGCCCAACACGCTGCTCTCAGGGAGCTTTTCCTCTGCTGGGGGTGCTTTCTAATTGCCCCCAGAGAAGAAAAGCTCCATGATAATCTTTGAGGTCTCTTCCAACCCTGGTGACTCTGTCATTTGTGGGGAATGAGGAGGAGCCTGAGGACAGAGACCAAAGGTCATCTCTGGAGGCCAGGAAGGCTGCAGGAAAGAAAGGATTTAACAAGTCCTTAATGCTTTAACAAGTCCAAGTGCCAGGTGCTGCACTTTGGTCACAACAACCCCAGCCACTGCTACAGGCTGGGGTCAGGGTGGTTGGAGAGCAGCCAGGCAGAAAGGGACCTAGGGGTAATGGTTGACAGCTGGCTGAACATGAGCCAGCAGTGTGCCCAGGTGGCCAAGAAGGCCAATGGCATCCTGGCCTGCAGCAGGAACAGTGTGGTCAGCAGGAGTAGGGAAGTCATTGTGCCCTGTAGTGGATGATGCTTATGGCCAGGGTTGTGCCCCTGAATATTTCTAGGACATGCTTTTCTGTGTGTTAGCCTTCCTTTGTTACCCCTCTTTTCTGAAGGCACCACTGAGTCCAGGTGCACTGCCT
Organism: Picus viridis; assembly: GCA_033816785.1. Taxonomy (NCBI): domain Eukaryota; kingdom Metazoa; phylum Chordata; class Aves; order Piciformes; family Picidae; genus Picus; species Picus viridis. Next base: position 4,568,884 of record CM066602.1, read on the forward strand.
GCCTGGGTGTGGTCTCACCCCTGTGGTACACAAGGGTCAGGCTATATGTTTGTTTTCCTGTGTATAGCATAAGCTTACACCATATTTGGTCGAGGCCAGTTCATTGGTTAATCTTTGTGCTAGCAACAGATGCTCATTGGACCAGTATTCATTGGGGCAAATGGTAAATAGGGGTCGTTTGGTAAACGACCCTCTCCCCCTCCTCCACACATTGGTGTTGAGCCTGCATCTGTGTGCACACCAGCGTTGTTGTGGTTCACCTTGCCCGGGACTAAAGCCAGCACTCCAAGAGGCTTCATAGTACTTTGCCACCTGCACCCCACTGCGTGCAGCGCCGTGGGCAGTACCCCGTGTGAACCACCGTTGGCGAACTGCCACAGTGCCTCCCCCCACCCCGAGCGGGGAGCCTCCGTATTCTGGAAGAGGCAGCAGCCACGCGACGCAGCCAGGCGGTCGGCGCCATTTCCTGTGTCCTCCTTACGGCACATCCGTGCCGCGTTCTGCGGACTATAAATATTACCAAGGGAAGACTCCACGAGGCTCTCAGCTTGTGAGTAAGCCAGACCCTTCTTCATAGAGTTTCAGTTGGGGTAGCCTGGAAATCGCTCCAGGTGGAGGACTGCCGGTCACCGACCAACCCCTCCCCGCCGCTTTCCGCATCAGTTTAATTCTAAGTTCTGCAAATTATTTTGGTTTAAGTGCCTATGCCTAGACATTTTGTAAAGATACTTCCACTAACCGAATATTGATACCTGTGAAGGGGGACTGTACACACCCCGTTGCAGAGTTTATATATATATAGAAATAAACATTTTTTTTGTAGTGATACCTCTGCCGCTCATTTCTGAGGGCATATTCATAACATGCCCCTGTGCTGAGCACTGGTTAGGCCACACCTTGAGTCCTGTGTCCAGTTCTGGACCCCTCCATTTAAGAAGGACATTGAGAGACTTGAAGGTGTCCAGAGAAGGGCAACAAGGCTGGGGAGGGGTCTGGAGCACAGCCCTGGGAGGAGAGGCTGAAGGAGCTGGGGTTGCTTAGCCTGGAGAAGAGGAGGCTCAGGGAGACCTTCTTGCTCTCTGCAACTCCCTGAAGGGAGATTGTAGGCAGGTGGGGGTTGGTCTCTTCTCCCAGGTAATCAGCACCAGAACAAGAGGACACAGTCGCAAGCTGTGCCAGGGGAGGTTTAGGCTGGAGGTGAGGAGGAAGTTCTTCCCAGAGAGAGTCATTAACCATTGGGATGTGCTGCCCAGGGAGGTGGTGGAGTCCACACCCCTGGAGGTGTTCAAGAGGGGATTGGATGAGGCACTTGGTGCCATGGTTTAGTTGATGAGATGGTGTTGGGTGCCAGGTTGGACTCGCTGATCTCTGAGGTCTTTTCCAACCTTATTGATCCTATGATTCTGTGAGAGAGAGCAGAGGGCGCTTCCTTCGCAGCGGGTCAGGATGGCCGAGCGGTCTAAGGCGCTGCGTTCAGGTCGCAGTCTCCCCTGGAGGCGTGGGTTCGAATCCCACTTCTGACAGCTCTGTTTTGGCCACACCTTGAGTCCTGTGTCCAGTTCTGGGCCCCTCAGTTTAAGAAGGACATCGAGACACTTGAACATGTCCAGAGAAGGGCAAGCTGGGGTCTGGATCACAGCCCTGTGAGGAGAGGCTGAGGGAGCTGGGGTTGCTTAGCCTGGAGAGGAGGAGGCTCAGGGGGAGACCTCATTGCCCTCTACAACTACCTGAAAATTGGTTGTAGCCAGGTTGGGGTTGGTCTCTTCTCCCAGGCAAGCAGCACCAGAACAAGAGGACACAGTCCCAAGCTGTGCCAGGGGAGGTTTAGGCTGGAGGTGAAGAGAAAGTTCTTCCCAGAGAGAGCTGTTAGGCATTGGAATGTGCTGCCCAGGGAGGTGGTGGAGTCCCCATCCCTGGAGGTGTTCAAGAGGGGATTGGATGTGGCACTTGAAGCCATGGTTTAGGTGTCATGAGGTGTTGGGTGACAGGTTGGACTTGATGATCTTTGAGGTCTTTTCCAACCTTATTGATTCTATGATTCTCTGAGAGACAGCAGAGGTCATCTCTGGAGACCAGGAAGGCTGCAGGACAGAAATGATTCGATATTTTGGAGGTCCTTTAGTGACAGACCAACCCCCTGTGGCTGTGGAAAGATGTGAGCGCTGGAGGGGTGATGTGGGGAGACGTTTCCACCCCCCCAACAGTCCTTCCAGTGGGAGTAGCTGTGTTTGTCTCCCTTCCCTTCAGTGTTCATTAGAACACAAATTGAATAACTCATTAGGATTAATAAATTCCTTGGGAGGTTACATCCAGGTTAGCCTCACCATGAAATAAATGGCATTGGCAATCCAATTAGCCACAATGAGATAATAATTATGTCAGAGCAGAATCCCAGCTCTGCCAGAGCAAGAGAGGTGCAGCACTTCAAACCCCTCTGCCACGGCAAACCAGGAGGCTGCAGGCAGCCAAGTGGGACCTGGGGCTGGAAGTTCACACAGCTGTGCTTCTCCTGAGGGGGAGAAGCCATTGCTGAGGACAGACCCAAAGATCACAGAATCACCAAGGCTGGAAGAGACCTCAAAGATCATCAAGTCCAACCTGGCACCCAAGTCCTCCTGACAACTAAACCATAGCTCCAAGTGCCACGTCCAGTCCCCTCTTGAACACCTCCAGGGATGGGGACTCCACCACCTCCGTGGGCAGCACATCCCAATGGCTAACAACTCTCTCTGGGAAGAACTTTCTCCTCACCTGCAGCCCAAACCTCCCCTGGCACAGCTTGAGACTGTGTCCTCTTGTTCTGCTGCTGCTTGCCTGGGAGAAGAGACCAACCCCCACCTGGCTGCAACCTCCCTTCAGGGAGTTGGAGAGAGCAAGAAGGTCTCCCCTGAGCCTCCTCTTCTGCAGGCTAAGCAACCCCAGCTCCCTCAGCCTCTCTTCATAGGGCTCCAGACCCCTCCCCAGCTTTGTTGCCCTTCTCTGGACACCTTCCAGCAGCTCAACGTCTTTCCTAACCTGAGGAGCCCAGAACTGGACTCAGTACTCACGGATAAAGGCACTCTCAGGGTCACAGGCAGGAGACCTGAGCTGTTTAAAGTGAGTTCTAATGCTTCTGGAGTTATTTTGCTGTACTCTGCTGTACTCTGGGCATGGCCTGAGGTCAGCAGCTCAGAAACTGTGTTATTTTTATAGAGGTTGCTAAATCTGTTGCCCCTGAACGGGTCTGGCAAACAAAGCCTTTTCTCTCTCTATCTATACATAGAAAAGATAAGTGCAAAAGCAGTGAACAGGGTTCAAATCTTTGAAAGCAGATCATGGGGAATCTTCTAAGAGCTGAGCCTCTTGCCTGCTGCAGCCCTGTGCTTTGTGGGACATGCTCGGGGGGCTGGGATGGAGGTGACAAGTAAGTGGCACACGAGTTCCTTCAATGCTCTGAGCGTGATTAACAACCCCCCGTGCAAAGCAGGCAGCTCCTCTTCAGCAGGCCCTGCGCTGCCTCAGGAGGAAGGGCTCTGGGTGCCCTGGCACTGCCAGCAGCCTCAACAGGGACAGGCAATTACCAGCCTGGGTCTCAGGCAGCTTCAGCATCTGGACATTGCAGTTCATCATCTTATCCAGAGAGACCCAGGGTGTCTGGAAGATGAAAGACAGTTGGTGGCTGTTTCCTGGAGACAGAGGATCTCAATAGCCTGGGGAATAACAGCACTGGGAGAAGCTGCTGGATGTTCACAGAGTCACAGAGTGCCCTGGGTTGGAAAGGAGCCTCCAAAGTCATCTTGGCCAACCCCCTGCAGTCAGCAGGGACACCTCCAAATAGATCAGGCTGCCCAGAGACACAGTAAGTCTCTACCTTGAATGTCTCCAGGGATGGGACCTCAACCACATCTCTGGGCAGCCTGCTGCAATGTTTCACCACCCTCATTCCTCCTCATGGCCAACCTAAATCTCCCCTGCTCCAGTTTCAAACCACTGCCTCTTCTCCTATCCCCACAGGCCCTTCTAATCACTCCTTCCCCAGCCTTCCTCTAGGTCTCCTTCAGACACTGGGATGCTGCTCTAAGGTCTCCCCAGAGCCTTCTTTTCTCCAGGCTGAACAGCCCCAACTGTCTCTCCTGTCCCCATGGGAGAGGTGCTCCAGCCCCCTGATCATCTTTGTGGCCTCCTCTGGAGCCTCTCACAGAATCACCAAGGTTGGAAGAGACCTCAAAGACATCTAGTCCAACCTGTCACCACAGACCTCATGACTAAACCATGGCACCAAGTGCCACATCCAATCCCCTCTTGAACACCTCTAGGGATGGAGACTCCACCACCTCCCTGGGCAGCACATTCCAATGGCTAACAACTCTCTCTGGGAAGAACTTTCTCCTCACCTCCAGCCTAAAATTCCCCTGGCACAGCTTGAGGCTGTGTCCTCTTGTTCTGGTGCTGCTTGCCAGGGAGAAGAGACCAAACCCTCCTGGCTACAACCTCCCTTCAGGGAGTTGGAGAGAGCAATGAGGTCTCCCCTGAGCCTCCTCTTCTCCAGGCTAAACAACCCCAGCTCCCTCAGCCTCTCCTTGTAGGGTTTGTACTCAAGGTCTCTCCCCAGCCTCATTGTCCTTCTCTCCATCAGGTCCATGTCCTTCTTGTGTTGGTGGCCCCAGAACTGGACAGAGCACTTCAGGTGAGGTCTTACCAGAGCAAGAGTGGCACGGTGAGACCTTAGTGTCCTCCAAGGGTTGTCAAGAAACCTCATATTTCATGGCTTTTGACCCAAAAGATGTTTGCCTGTTTTCCACAGCTTTCTCTGGGTTGGAGGAAATGCAACATGGGCCAGGTTGGACAAGATGTCTACAACTACCAGAAGGGAGGTTGTAGCCAGCTGGGGGTTGGTCTCTTCTCCCAGGCAAGCAGCACCACAACAAGAGGACACAGTCTCAAGCTGTGCCAGAGGAGGTTTGGGCTGGAGATGAGGAGAAAGTTCTTCCCAGAGAGAGTTGTTAGCCCTTGGAATGTGCTGCCCAGGGAGGTGGTGGAGTCCCCATCCCTGGAGGTGTTCAAGAGGGGATTGAATGTGGCACTTGGTGCCATGGTTTAGTCATGAGGTCTGTGGTGACAGGTTGGACTTGATGATCTTTGAGGTCTCTTCCAACCTTGGTGATTCTGTGAAGATGGCCTTCAAGGCTCCCTTGCAACCCGGAACCACAGAGTGTTAGGGGTTGGCAGGGACCTCGAAAGATCATCTGATCCAAGCCCCTATCAGACCAGGATCACCTAGGGCAGATCACACAGGAACACATCCAGGTGGGTCTTGAATGTCACCAGAGAAGGAGACTCCAGAACCTCTCTGGGCAGCCTGCTCCAGGGCTCTGTCACCCTCACAGCCAGAAAGCTTTTCCTTTCTGTGCTATTTCAAGAGGGGATTGGATGTGGCACTCGGTGCCATGGTTTAGTAGTCAGGAGGTGTTGGGTGACAGGTTGGACTTGATGATCGTTGAGGTCTTGTCCAACCTTATTGATTCTGTGATTCTGCTGCAGGTCACAGTCCCAAAGGCAGGGAAGCAGCCAGGAGCAGCTGGGCTGTGCAGCGCGGGTGGGCGACACTTTGCTGTGGCTGTGAAGCAGCTGAAGGCAGCTCCTGAGGAGTAATTAGCACACCCCTAGAGCCATGTAGAGCCACTCTGCAAGGCAGGAGCGTGCTGGCTGCAGTGTCATTCCCTCCTGCTCCTTCATGCCAATTTTCTGATTAATAACATCCCAAGGCTCTTGATGCACTATCGATTGGGAGCTCGGCACAAGGAGCGGGCAGCAGCTGGCAGCAGCTCAGCTTTTTCCTCTAAAAACCCCAAGCAGCAGGATGCTTCCGGGCAGGGGGAGGTGGGGGGAGGCCTCCAGAGAGCTGCTGAAGTCCTTCAGGGGACAGAGAGGCTCTTCTTCAGCACATTGAGACACTTGAAGGTGTCCAGAGAAGGGCAACAAGGCTGGGGAGGGGTCTGGAGCACAGCCCTGGGAGGAGAGGCTGAGGGAGCTGGGGTTGCTTAGCCTGGAGAAGAGGAGGCTCAGGGGAGACCTTCTTGCTCTCAACTCCCTGAAGGGAGGTTGTACCAGCTGGGGGTTGGTCTCTTCTCCCAGGCAAGCAGTACCAGAACAAGAGGACACAGTTTCAAGCTGTGCCAGGGGAGGTTTAGGCTGGATGTTAGGAAGAAGTTCTCCATAGAAAGAGAGATTTGCAATTGGGATGTGCTGCCCAGGGAGGTGGTGGAGTCACCACCACTGGAGGTGTTCAAGAGGAGCCTGGCTGAGGCACTTGGTGCCATGGTTTAGTTGATCAGATGGAGCTGGGTGATAGGTTGGACTCAGTGATGTCAAAGGTCTTGGACTTGATGATCTTTGAGGTTTTTTCCATCCTTATTGATTCTGTGGTGATTCTGTGATGATCCTCCTGAGCACCAGCCTCTGATCTCTGCAGCCTCCCACCCAGAGGGGGATGAGCAGGGGCAGGAGCTGCCTGGGTTGGAAAGGGAGATGCTGGGGTGGGGGTGGCTGGAAGGAGGGGAGGATGCTTCACACTCCCCTATCCACGTGTAGCATTGCCTTCACGCGTGCAGCCACACACCAACACAGAGCATGTGCCCCGAACAGCAAGAAGCCAGCCTGGACACCGTGTTCTCCTGGGAGGTGACCTCCAAGAGCAGGAGTGGAGGGCTCCTTGCTGAGCACCTGAAAGGAATCACTGAAAGAATACTGGGGGGAGGAAATGTGCAGCAGGGAAAGGACCAAGGCAGGAAAGCAGGCTGCAGGGCACCTCATTGGCACTCCTGCTCGTGCTGCTCCTGAGCCCTCGGTGCGCCTGCAAAACGCCCCACGGGTCACAGGTGCTTTTCCCTCCCTCTCCCCATCTTGTTAAACCAGTCCCAGGCTTCTGACCACGACATTGATTCCTCCACCAGTGGAAAAGGCAGAAGGCAGCTGCCTCTGCCCGGCTGGCGATGCAGCTCAGCCCCTGCTTAGATCTTTGGCCACACTCGGCACGGGGAGCCCAGCCCGTGGGGCTCCTCCAGCTGGGTTCTGCTTTCTGCAAGCCAGCCCAAAACTACCCGGGTTTGCTGCTTATTTATTGTTGCTGGTTTCCAGCAGCCTCTGGGATATGAATAATGTAGGAGATAGAGGAGAATAGATGCACAGCAAATGAGCTGAGGCGCTGCCAGGTTGTGCCACAGCCTCCTGAGCTCTCTCTGTCCACAGCAGCTCCTCTAGAATCTGCTCCAGCAACTGCTCCAGAAGCTGCTCCAGAAGCTGCTCCAGAAGCTGCTCCAGAATCTACACCACAGCTACTCCAGAAGCTCCTCCAGGATCTACTCCAGGAGCCACTCCAGAATCTGCTCCAGAATCTGCTCTAGAAGCTACTCCTGAATCTCCTCCAGAATCTCCTCCAGGATCTGCCCCAGGAGCTACTCCAAAATCTGCTCTAGAAGCTACTCCTGAAGCTCCTCCAGAAGCTCCTCCAGGATCTGCCCCAGAAGCTACTCCAGAATCTGCTCTAGAAGCTACTCCAGAAGCTACTACAGAATCTGCCTCAGAAGCTACTCCTGAATCTACTCCAGGATCTCCTCCAGCATCTGCTCTAGAAGCTACTCCTGAATCTACTCCAGGATCTCCTCCAGCATCTGCTCTAGAAGCTACTCCTGAATCTACTCCAGGATCTCCTCCAGAATCTGCTCTAGAAGCTACTCCTGAATCTACTCCAGGATCTCCTCCAGCATCTGCTCTAGAAGCTACTCCTGAATCTACTCCAGGATCTCCTCCAGGATCTGCCCCAGAAGCTACTCCAGAATCTGCTCTAGAAGCTACCCCAGAAGCTGCTCCAGAAGCTGCCCCAGAATCTGCTCTAGAAGGTGCTCCAGAAGCTCCTCCAGCAGCATCCACAGAAGCTCCTCCAGAATCTGTTCCAACAGCTCCTCCAGAAGCTCCTCCAGAAACTGCTTCAGCAGCTCGCTCTCTTGCCACCATCCTCCGCAGAGAATTCCATCAGAGAACATGGAGCTTTTCCAAACCCTGAGAAAACTTAGAGGCAAAGAGGGATGAGAACCTCTGTGAGGCCCTGATGAAGCTCTACAGGCTGAAGAGACCTGCTGGAGGTCCACCGCCAGGTTGACCACACATCCATACCCCACATCCAAGCCAACCCAACGTGACCCAGTGCTAGAAATCTACCCACAGACCCAAGGGGGTGAATTTCCTCCCTGGAAGTCCCACAGGCAGGGGAGGTTTGGAGCCTGGGAGCTGCACTGACCTTCTCAGCTTGCCACCAGCTCTCAGCCTGCTGGCTTTTGGGTTTTCAACCTTAAATTCTGACCCTTTTTTGGTGTTTAAATCCCCAGCTAAGCTGTTTTGTGTGTGTGTGTGCTGAGGGGGGTCAGAGTGAAGGTTCCTTGTTGGCCTTGTTTCTGAATGGTGTAATTGGAGGGCATCTGCATGAAAATAAGGTTCCAAGTGGAAAACATTATTAGCCAAGATAAGTGTGCCTATTTGTCCTATAAATCCATAAAACCTGATTAACAATGATGCTCCTAATGCCTCTTTCATCATTAGAAGGCTTCCTGTATCTGCAGCACAGCTCTGGATGCTTTGATGCATTTAGGAGAGTTGCCCTGCAAAGTGCTTTGCTCTGCACTGGACTTTGCTGGGCAGCAGGGTAGGCTTTCATCAGGGGTTGTGATTCCCTCTGGCTGTGAATTTTGGAGCCAAGCAAACAGCACAAGAGATTGAAACCTCACTGCCTTCTGCCAGCCAAGCCGTGGCTGCTGTGCTCTGCTTGCTCTTCAGGTTTTCTTAAGGAGTTTGTGGCTGCTTCATCCAGCTGCTTGCTGGGAATGCTGCTTCCTAACAGCCACTATCCATTCCAACAGCCACTGTCCCCTTCTAACAGCCACTGTCCCCTCTAACAGCCACTGTCCCCTTCCAACAGCCACTGTCCCCTCTAACAGCCACTGTCCCCTTCCAACAGCCACTGTCCCCTTCCAACAGCCACTGTCCCCTCTAACAACCACTGTCCCCTTCTAACAGCCACTGTCCCCTCTAACAGCCACTGTCCCCTTCCAACAGCCACTGTCCCCTCTAACAGCCACTGTCCCCTTCCAACAGCCACTGTCCCCTTCCAACAGCCACTGTCCCCTCTAACAACCACTGTCCCCTTCTAACAGCCACTGTCCCCTCTAACAGCCACTGTCCCCTTCCAACAGCCACTGTCCCCTTCCAACAGCCACTGTCCCCTTCAAACAGGCACTGTCCCTTTCCAACAACCACTGTCCCTTCCAACAACCACTGTCCCCTTCTAACAGCCACTGTCCCCTCTATCAACCACTGTCCCCTTCTAACAGCCACAGTCCCTTCCAACAACCACTGTCCCTTCCAACAACCACTGTCCCCTTCCAACAGCCACTGTCCCCTTCCAGCAATCATTGTCCGCTCTAACAGGTACTGTCCCCTCTAACAACCACTGTCCCCTCTGACAACCATTGTCCCTTTCTAACAGCCACTGTCCCCTAACACCCTTTGTCCCCTAACAGCCAGTATCCCCTCTAACAGCCACTGTCCCTTCTCACAACCACTGTCACTTCCCCTGACCAGGGCTGGTGTGCTCCAGGCTTCATTTGTCCACGGGCCAGCAGCTGGCACCGTGCTGGGCAGTGGGACAGGCAGCAACTGGAGTTTTCTATCCATTTGTCCATGTTCTTTGGGCAAAGGCTGACTGCCAAACCAAAGCCTAAGGAGCAAAGAATGTGTCCAGAGAAGGGCAACAAAGCTGGGGAGGGGTCTGGAGCCCTGTGAAGAGAGGCTGAGGGAGCTGGGGTTGCTTAGCCTGCAGAAGAGGAGGCTCAGGGAGACCTTCTTGCTCTCTCCAACTCCCTGAAGGGAGGCTGTAGCCAGGTGGGGGTTGGTCTCTTCTCCCAGGCAAGCAGCACTAGAACAAGAGGACACAGTCTCAAGCTGTGCCAGGGAAGGTTTAGGCAGGATGTTAGGAAGAAGTTCTTCATAGAAAGTAGAAATTGGCCACTGGAATGTGCTGCCCAGAGGTGTGGTGGAGTCACCATCACTGGAGATGTTTAGGAAGAGCCTGGATGAGGCACTTGGTGCCATGGTTGAGTTGATTAGATGGTGTTGGGTGATAGGTTGGACTTGATGATGTCAAAGATCTTTTCCAACCCTAGTTAATTCTATCCTATCCTATCCTATCCTATCCTATCCTATCCTATCCTGTCCTGTCCTGTCCTGTCCTGTCCTGTCCTGTCCTGTCCTGTCCTGTTCTGTTCTATTCTATTCTATTCTATTCTATTCTATTCTATTCTATTCTATTCTATTCTATTCTAAAGGACATTTTCCTGGGAGCAGCTAATGATCTGTCACACACCCCCCTCTGGGTCTCCCCTCTGTGCTGAGTGCTGGCTATTTATTTCCCTGAGAACAGGGTTTGTCATCTGGGAGGGACAGAGTCCATGAGGTCTGGATGTCTCCCAGAGCCTGTGTGACAGCCAGTGGTGATGTCCTATGTGCTACACACACCTACCTCATCTCCAGAGCTCCCAGGCTGAACTGGAGCTCTTGCTGGCTGCTCTGAGTGCAGTGACTAAACCCCTGGGGAGAGTCAGAGGTAAAAGAGAGCTCCTGGAAGGCTGCTCAGAGAAAGAAGAAAATATTTTAGATAAGGCAAAAGCAAAGGATCTCAGGAAATTCATGAGCAGCTCTTAGTGAAGCAGCAAATGCCTCCCGTGCAGAGAGAGAGCCTCTCCAGCTGGCTCCTCCATGAGAGGTGAGAGAGAGAGAATTTTCTGCTGAAGAAAAATAAGCCTGGAGGTGAAAACTTCAAAGGGGCTGAACTTTGAATCCTGCAAGAGCCTCATGCGCACACAGGAGCTGAGAGGAGCAAGAGTTGATAAAGCACTTCAAACCCTGGCCAAGCCTCTGAGCAGGCTTCTGCTGCAGCTCTGCTGCAGTGGGGAAGAGAGCTTTGGCAAGCCCTGTGGACACCGGCATTGAGGAGGGGACAAAGGCAGCTCAAACCCTTGGCAAGGGCACAAACACCTCATGTGATGAAGGGGTGAAGGAGGACAGCAGATGTGGCTGGGGCAGGGTGGCTCAGGGTAAGTGAAGGGAAACACCTGAGAGCAGCCTGAGCTCACCAGCCCCAAAACCTTGCTGATGTAGACTTGGGGCAGCGTTCAGGGCTCAGAAGTGGTTGGGATCTTCAGGAGAGATCCACTTAGAATCACAGAATCAATAAGGTTGGAAAAGACCTCAAGGATCATCAAGTCCAACCTGTCACCCAACCCCTCATGACTACTAAACCATGGCACCAAGTGCCACATCCAGTCCCCTCTTGAACACCTCCAGGGAGGGTGACTCCACCACCTCCCTGAACTTGCTGTGGGTGAATGGAAGTCCTCTCTGAAAGGAGGTTGGAGTGAGGTGGGGCTTGCTCTCTTCTCTCCAGTATTAGGTGATAGAACAAGACAAAGTGGCCTGAAAGCGCACCAGGAAAGGTTCAGGTTGGATATGAGGGGAAAAATATTCCTGTAAGAGTGGTCAGGCATTGGAACAGGCTGCCCAGGGTGGCAGCACCCCTGGAGGGGTTCAAGAAACTTGTGGCCATGGGACTTGGGGACATGGTTTAGTGGCCATGGTGGTGTTGGGTTGAAGGCTGGACTGGCTGGGGACAGAGTATCTGGAGAGCAGCCAGGCAGAAAGGGACCTTGGGGTACTGGTTGACAGTAGGTTAAACATGAGCCAGCAGTGTGCCCAGGTGGCCAATGGCATCCTGGTCTGGCTCAGCAGCAGGAGCAGAGAAGTCATTCTGCCCTGTGCTCAGCACTGCTTAGGCCACACCTGGAGTCCTGTGTCCAGTTCTGGGCTCCTCAGTTTAAGAAGGACATTGAGAGACTTGAACATGTCCAGAGAAGGGCAAGAAAGCTGGGGAGGGGTCTGGAGCACAGCCCTGGGAGGAGAGGCTGAGGGAGCTGGGGTTGCTTAGCCTGCAGAAGACGAGGCTCAGGGGAGACCTCATTGCTCTCTCCAACTCCCTGAAGGGAGGTTGTAGCCAGGAAGGGGTTGGTCTCTTCTCCCAGGCAAGCAGCAGCAGAACAAGAGGACACAGTCTCAAGCTGTGCCAGGGGAGGTTTAGGCTGGAGGTGAAGAAGAAGTTCTTCCCAGCAAGAGAGATTGGCCATTGGAATTTGCTGCCCAGGGAGGTGGTAGAGTCACCATCACTGGAGGTGTTTAGGAAGAGACTGGATGAGGCACTTGGTGCCGTGGTTTAGTTAATGAGATGGTGCTGGGTGATAGGTTGGACTTGATGATCTCAAAGGTCTTTTCCAACCTGGTTATTTCTATCCTATCCTATCCTATCCTATCCTATCCTATCCTATCCTATCCTATCCTATCCTATCCTATCCCATCCTATCCTAAAAGGCTTTTTCCAGCCAAAACGACTCTGGGATTCTAAGAGCAGCAGGAGCCCAACTCCTCTGGCCATTCAGCCACCTGTGTTCAGATGCTGCATCTGTGGTTGGAAGCCTCTCGATTGCTGCTGCTGTTTCCACCCAGGCAGGTGGAGTCCCTTGTGGTGGAGCTCTGGAGGCCGCCGAGGCCGAGCCGTGCTCCCCCCCCACGGCGCCGGCACCGCAGCTGCCGCTCGCCGGCCGCGTCCCGCGGCTCTGCCTTTGGAGGAGCTGAAGGGCTGCACCGCTGGCGCATGAAAGGAAGAGGAGTTTTCTTGCTGCCAGCCATGGAGAGCAGGCTTCGTTCCCAGCTGAATAATTCAGAGCACAAGCCTTTGATTAATTCCATGAGAGAAAGGAAACAAAGTTAGCTGGAACGGTGGGGCCATTCAGGAGCTCGGCTTGCCAGCCAGAGTGTGCAAAGCGCTGTCAGGAGAGGATTAATTACACAGATTAAATATTTTATAAGTTAAATAATGTGTATTTTTGGGGGAAGAACAAAATGGAATGTCATTTCCCCCCCCCTTCCCTCCCCCCGCCCCCCCCCCCAAGACAGGGGGAAGGAGCTGCATTCGCTTCCATTCAGCCCCTGAGCAGCACAGGCTCCAGGGACAGAGGATGGATCAGGGCTGCAATTCCCACCTGGCACCGAAATGTGTATTCTGAGCTGAATTTCATCCTCTCCTCCAAAGCCCAGCTCTTAGCTTTCAAGTCTCTGCCAGTTGTGAGGTTCCTCTGGTTGAGAGGGAGGGGAGAAGAAAAGGGTCCTGGCAATTGTTATTCTGCCTGTTCCAGCCTTCCAAGATCTGGAAGGAAAATGGACTGTGGAGGATGGTTTTAATTGTGGTGTTATTGTCCTGGAGGATAATGGCAGAGTCTTTCAAACTCTCTTCCTTTTTCCTTTGCAGAAAAGAAGACCTGAAGCCAATTTCTGACTCTGAGCTGCCCAGAAGACTCAATCCCTCTGCAGGAGAAAGTTCTTCCCAGAGAGAGTTGTTAGCCCTTGGGATGTGCTGCCCAGGGAGGTGGTGGAGTCCCCATCCCTGGAGGTGTTCAAGAGGGGATTGGATGTGGCACTTGGTGCCATGGTTTAGTAGTCAGGAGGTGTTGGGTGACAGGTTGGACTTGATGATCTTTGAGGTCTTTTCCAGCCTTGTTGATTCTATGATTCTAAATCTCTCCTCCTCGAGCTTCAGTCCATTCCCTCTCATCCTATCACTTGTACCCTTGGCTTTGCCATCAGGAGGCTTTCCTCTGGGAGGTCCTGGCTGTGACCCTGCCAAGGCTGGGTCAGATGGGACCAGCCCCTCTTGCCCCTGTGGCAGATTTTTGGATTGTGCTTATAATGAGCAGATTTAAAGGAAATACCTCACAGCAGCTCTGCTCCTCCTGCAGCATCTCTGCACTCATGGGCAGGCTGCAGGTGGAGCAAGTCCCTTAAAGAGAGCATTAAGTGTAAATATCCAACGCTGCTGCTCAGAATGGTCCTCCAGAGACAGCCTGCAGAAGTAGAGAGTCTGCAGCAGCTGAGTGAGGGTGATAAAGGAAATGTTAAAATATGGCCCTGAGGGCTTGCAGGCAATGGGCAGGAGCTGGGGGGAGGACTTTGCTCCACGAACCAAGGGGCTGTGATCAGCTGAAGCGGTTTGGTAGGAAGAGCAGGGAAGGCGCCTGTGGGCTGGGAAGTGGTGGGGAAACGTTGCCCTGCCAGGGATGTGCTGCTCTCAGGGTTTGGTGCTGGCAGTCACCTTCCAGCAGCAACCTGAGGGCTCTGCAGTGCTGAACGTGGAGCAGATGCAGCTGGCTCCAGGCTCTGCAGCCTGAACCAGGGCAGGATGGTGCCTGCTGTGTCCTGTACAGTGGACTTGAGAGCCCTGACTTGAGCCCTGCCACACGGCAGAGCCTTGCCTTGAGCCCTGCCACACTGCAGAGCCTTGCTGTGAGCCCTGCCACACTGCAGAGCCTTGCCTTGAGCCCTGCCACACTGCAGAGCCTTGCCTTGAGCCCTGCCACACTGCAGAGCCTTGACTTGAGCCCTGCCACACTGCAGAGCCTTGCCTTGAGCCCTGCCACACTGCAGAGCCTTGCTGTGAGCCCTGCCACACTGCAGAGCCTTGCTGTGAGCCCTGCCACACTGCAGAGCCTTGCCTTGAGCCCTGCCACACTGCAGAGCCTTGCCTTGAGCCCTGCCACAGAAGATTTAGCTGCTTGTTTCAAGCTTTCCTGCAGCTCTCAGGGCTTCAGAGGAGTGTGCTAGGGCCAGGACTGGGGCCAGCCCTGATGTGAGCCTTGGGGGCATTCCCAACCTCAGCTGTGCCCCATCTGGTGCAGGGGCTGCTGGGCATGGGGCAGAGAGCACAAAAGCAGGGAAGTTCAGAGGGGTTTGGTGGCTGTGCCCTGACTTGTAGGCTGGTATGCAGCTATGGCAGGGAGAATGGTGAGCAGGGTAGAGCCCTGCTTGATGAACATCCAGGTTGCAGCCCACAGCCCCATCCACCTTCCCTCCACCTTGTCCCTGGAGGGTGGCCCAACACGAGTGACCTTCTTGCAGGTGTCATTCTGGCTGTGCCTGCCTTGCAGGTGAGA
Organism: Picus viridis; assembly: GCA_033816785.1. Classification (NCBI taxonomy): domain Eukaryota; kingdom Metazoa; phylum Chordata; class Aves; order Piciformes; family Picidae; genus Picus; species Picus viridis. The sequence goes on from CM066602.1 coordinate 4,583,946, forward strand.
AGTGTGACTGCAGTACCTGGCAGTTCAGGAGCACCCAGCTGAGTGAATGAGCAGGAAAAATCAGAGCAGAAGAGTCTCTCTGTCCTCTTGGATTTAAGGGCAATGACCAAAATGAGCTTTAGCTGCCTTCTGTCACTGGTGATGCATTCTCCAGATGCAGACAGCGTCTCTGACACGCTGCTGCTTACAGAGGCGGCTGAGAGTGCATTAAATGAGTTCATCCTAGGTGTGTGTGTGATTCCCAGCTGATCAACTACCTGCAGTGCCAGGCAGTGAGACATGCATGATTTGTGAGCTCCTCCATGGCCCCAGCCCAAGATCCTGCTGTCGATCAGGTTCAAAGTCAAGCCGAGCAGTCTCCTCGCAGCCCAGCGTGAGGGCTGTGCCCAGCCCCCGGGCTCTCCCCCGCTCCTCGCAGAGAGGCAGCTCCAGCATTCAGAGGCACAAGGAGGGGGAGGGTGGTTTTGCTGGGAGCAGTCCCCAGCCCTGCAGCAGCCTGCGTGGAGGGAGTCCATTCACCTCCCAGCGCTGCTCAGCCCAGGCTGCCTTCATTCACACCGAGTTCCTCCCTTTGTTCAGAGTGCCAATTACTGCTCTGCCAGGCAGCAGCCAGCCAGCCAAATTGGGCTGCACTGAACAGAATCCTTAAACAAATGGAAGTGAGCAGGACCTCCAGTTCCTGGGTCTGTGCACAACGATGCATTTCCTTCTGACACCACCATCTGTGCTCTCCTGCCTTCCCCAGTCGCTGCACCAGGGAATTCTTGCCCTCAAATTAATTGACATTCTGTCCCTTGTTTCCTGTCTCCTCCAAAGATAAGCTTAACAGTGACAAAGCTGCCTCGGCCCCAGCTCCTTCTCAAATCTTTTTTTATGGGTCATATCAGTTTATCTGCTCTGGGCAAAGCCAGCAGGTGCTTCTGAGAGGGGAGGGGGAAGCTCCATCCTTCCCTCTGGCCCCTCAGTGCCTTTGCTGCTGTGCAGCAGTTGATCAGATGGTGTTGGGTGATAGGCTGGACTGGATGATCTCAAAGGTCTCTTCCAACCTGGTTAATTCTATTCTATTCTATTCTATTCTATTCTATTCTATTCTATTCTATTCTATTCTATTCTTTATTTTCTATTCTTTATTTTCTATTCTTTATTTTCTATTCTATTCTATTCTATTCTATTCTATTCTATTCTATTCTATTCTATTCTATTCTAATTCTCATAGAATCATAGAATCAATCAGGGTTGGAAGGGACCACAAGGATCATCTAGTTCCAACCCCCCTGCCATGGGCAGGGACACCCTACACTAGATCACGCTGGCCAGAGCCTCGTCCAGCCTGGTCTTAAACACCTCCAGGGACTGGGCCTCAACCACCTCCCTGGACAACACATTCCAGGGCTTCACCACTCTCATGGTAAAGAACTTCTTCCTCACATCTAGCCTGAATCTCCCCATTTCCAGCTTCATTCCATTCCCCCTAGTCCTATCACTACCTGAGATCCTGAGAAGTCCCTCCCCAGCCTTCCTGTAGGCCCCCTTCAGATACTGGAAAGCCACAATGAGGTCACCTCGGAGCCTTCTCTTCTCCAGACTGAACAGCCCCAACTCCTTCAGTCTGTCCTCACAGGAGAGGTGCTCCAGCCCTCTGCTCATCCTCGTGGCCCTTCTCTGGACACGCTCCAGCACGTCCACATCTCTCCTGTAATATGGGCTCCAGAACTGGAGGCAGTACTCCAGGTGGGGTCTCACCAGAGCTGAGTAGAGGGGGAGAAGCACCTCCCTTGACCTGCTGGTCACACTTCTCCTGATGCAGCCCAGGATCTGATTGGCTTTCCGGGCTGCAAGCGCACATTGAGAGCTCATGTCGAGCTTCTCGTCCACCAGCACCCCCAAGTCTCTCTCCTCAGGGCTGCTCTCCAGCCAGTCACTGCCCAGCCTGGATTTGTGCCTGGGATTGCCTCGACCCAGATGCAGGACCCTGCACTTGGTCTTGTTGAAGCTCATTTGAAGCTATTCTATTCTATTCTATTCTATTCTATTCTATTCTATTCTATTCTATTCTATTCTATTCTATTCTATTCTATTCTTATTTCTGTTCTATTCTATCCTATTCTATTTTATTCTATTCTATTCTGTTCTTATTTCTGTTCTATCCTATCCTATCCTATCCTATTCTATCCTCTATTCTATTCTATTCTATTCTATTCTATTCTATTCTATTCTATTCTATTCTATTCTATTCTGTCCTTGCTCCCTGCTGCTGCCCCTGCCCTGGGCAATGCTCCTCAGAGAGGGGCAAGAGCAGCTTCATGGGGATGCTCCCTTGGAGAGGGGGTGGGGGGATTGTGTGCTGCTGTAACCATGGAGAAGCCTTTTCCACTTTCACCTCCTGGCTACAAGGGCAGGGTCTTCTGCCAGGAAATACAAATGACCACTGGAATTGTGGTCACTGCCAAAGGAGGCATCTTCTTGCCCCTGGCAGGTTCATTGCTCTGGCCCTTCCCCCTTATAGGACTGGGGGAATGGAACAAAACTAGAAATGGGGAGATTCAGATGGGATGTTAGGAAGTTCTTCCCCATGAGGGTGGTGAGAGACTGGCACAGGTTGCCCAGGGAGGTGGTGGAAGCCTCCTGCCTGGAGGTGTTTGCAGCCAGGCTGGATGTGGCTGTGAGCAACCTGCTGTGGTGTGAGGTGTTCCTGCCCATGGCAGGGGGGTTGGAACTGGCTGAGCCTTGAGGTCTCTTCCAACCCTGACAATTACATGATTCGGTGATTCCCAGGGGGCTGAGTCTGGGGTCAAACAGCTCCTCTTGATCTGGGCCTGGGGTCTGGTTTCTGTCCTGCATCCCCTCAAGAGTGGCACCCTTTGAAGGAAGATGGGAGAAGCAGGCTGTTGGTGCTGCTGCTCCCTCTGCACATTCCACAGTTGCATGGGAATTCATCTGAAAACGTGCCTCGTCTTATTTGTGACTTGGGGCTCCCTTGGGGTGAGAGAAATCATGTTCAAAGCAATTACTGCTCACCCAGGAATTGCTCCACCAGCTCCTTCCCATGTGAGTATTCTTGGTTAAATAACAGGCAGGCTGAAAGCCTGGGATGAGGTGGCAGCCTCCTGCCAGGAGCTCTGGCCGGGGTAGAGTGCATCCTTCACCTTAAACTGGTAATTGGATTCAAGTTTATCTTTGCCACGAAGTCTTTCTTCTGCCCTCTGCCATACCCGTCCCTTCTCCACTCCCCTGAGCTGTCCAGCGCCTCCAGCCTCTGCTGCTTCAGTAGCCTCTGCTGCTTCAGTGAGCCCTGCTGCAGCTGGGATTTTAGCACAGACTCATAGAATCAATAAAGTTGGAAAAGACCTCAAAGGTCGTCAAGTCCAATCTGTCACCCAACAGTTGGAACTGGATGATCTTCAAGGCCCTGTCCAACTCAAACCACTCTGTGCTTCTCTAGCAGTGAAGGGGCCTCCCACATGAGGACCTGCCACCAGATCCCGAGGGACATAGCACTGCCCTTGCTGCCTCACCCCTGTGAGATTCCCATCACCATGGAGCAGCATGAATCACAGAATCAACCAGGCTGGAAGAGACCTCAGAGATCATCAAGTTCAGCCTATTACCCAATACCAAACACCTCCTGACAACTAAACCATGGCTCCAAGTGCCACATCCAATCCCCTCTTCAACACCTCCAGGGATGGGGACTCCACCACCTGGCCAGCACATTCCAATGGCCAATCTCTTTCTTGGAAGAACTTTCTCCTCACCTCCAGCCTAAACCTCCCCTGACACAGCTTGAGACTGTGTCCTCTTGTTCTGCTGCTGCTTGCCTGGGAGAAGAGACCAACCCCCACCTGGCTACAACCTCCCTTCAGGGAGTTGGAGAGAGCAAGAAGGTCTCCCCTGAGCCTCCTCTTCTCCAGGCTAAGCAACCCCAGCTCCCTCAGCCTCTCACAGAATGTTAGAGGTTGGAAGGGACCTCCAGAGATTATCAAGTCCAGACCCCCTGCCAAAAGCAGCATCACCCAGGGCAGTCCACACAGGAATGCATCCGGGTGGGTTTTGAATGTCTCCAGAGAAGGAGACTCCACAACCCCCCTGGGCAGCCTGCTCCAGGGCTCTGTCACCCTCACTGTGAAGAAGTTTCTCCTCATGTTCAGATGAAACCTATGGTCAAGTTTGTGTCCATTGTTCCTTGGCTTATCACTGTGCACCACCCAAAAGAGCCTGGCCCCCTCCACCTGACCCCCACCCCTCAGGTATTTACAGACACTGATCAGATCCCCTCTCAGCCTTCTCTTCTCTGGACTAAACCTTATTGCTGTCCACAGCTCCCTGAAGGGAGGTTGTAGCCAGGTGGGGGCTGGTCTCTTCTCCCAGGCAAGCAGCACCAGAACAAGAAGACACAGTCTCAAGCTTTGCCAGGGGAAGTTTAGGCTGGAGGTGAGGAGAAAGTTCTTCCCAGAGAGAGTCGTTAGCCTCTGGAATGTGCTGCCCAGGGAGGTGGTGGAGTCCCCATCCCTGGAGGTGTTCAAGGGGGATTGGATGTGGCACTTGGTGCCATGGTTTATTAATCATGAGGTGTTGGGTGACAGGTTGGACTTGATGATCTTTGAGGTCTTTGCCAACCTTATTGATTGGATGATTAAGCTCAGACTCCCTCTGGCTGCCTCAGGACCTGGAGCACCTGGAGCTGCAGGGATTCTATGGTTCTATGATTCTGTGGTTCTATGATTCTATGTTTCTATGGTTCTATGATTCTATGTTTCAATGATTCTATGGTTCTATGATTCTATGGTTCTGTGGTTCTATGATTCTGTGGTTCTATGATTCTGTGGTTCAATGGTTCTATGGTTCTATGGTTCAATGGTTCTATGGTTCTGTGGTTCTATGATTCTGTGGTTCTATGATTCTATGTTTCTATGGTTCTATGATTCTATGGTTCAATGATTCTATGGTTCTATGATTGTATGTTTCTATGATTCTATGGTTCAATGATTCTATGGTTCTATGATTCTATGGTTCTATGATTCTATGTTTCTATGATTCTATGGTTCAATGGTTCTATGATTCTATGGTTCTATGATTCTATGTTTCTATGATTCTATGGTTCAATGGTTCTATGATTCTGTGGTTCTATGATTCTGTGGTTCAATGGTTCTATGGTTCAATGGTTCTATGGTTCTGTGGTTCTATGATTCTGTGGTTCAATGGTTCAATGGTTCTATGGTTCTATGGTTCTATGGTTCTATGATTCTCTGGTTCTATGGTTCAATGGTTCTATGGTTCTATGGTTCAATGGTTCTATGGTTCTATGATTCTCTGGTTCTATGGTTCAATGGTTCTATGGTTCTATGGTTCTATGATTCTATGTTTCTATGATTCTATGGTTCAATGGTTCTATGATTCTGTGGTTCAATGGTTCTATGGTTCAATGGTTCTATGGTTCTGTGGTTGTATGATTCTGTGGTTCAATGATTCTGTGGTTCAATGGTTCTATGGTTCTATGATTCTGTGGTTCTATGATTCTGTGGTTCAATGGTTCTATGGTTCAATGGTTCTATGGTTCAGTGGTTCTATGATTCTGTGGTTCAATGATTCTGTGGTTCAATGATTCCATGGTTCAATGGTTCTATGATTCTGTGGTTCTGTGGTTCAATGGTTCAATGGTTCTATGGTTCTATGATTCTATGGTTCTATGGTTCTATGTTTCTATGATTCTATGGTTCAATGGTTCTATGATTCTGTGGTTCAATGGTTCTATGATTCTATGGTTCTATGGTTCAATGGTTCTATGGTTCAATGGTTCTATGGTTCTATGGTTCAATGGTTCTATGATTCTATGGTTCTATGGTTCAATGGTTCTATGGTTCTATGGTTCAATGGTTCTATGGTTCTATGGTTCTATGATTCTCTGGTTCTATGGTTCAATGGTTCTATGGTTCTATGGTTCAATGGTTCTATGGTTCTATGATTCTCTGGTTCTATGGTTCTATGGTTCTATGGTTCTATGGTTCAATGGTTCTATGGTTCTATGATTCTCTGGTTCTATGGTTTCAATGGTTCTATGGTTCTATGATTCTCTGGTTCTATGGTTCAATGGTTCTATGATTCTATGGTTCTATGGTTCAATTCTCTGGTTCTATGGTTCTGGTTCTATGGTTCAATGGTTCTATGGTTCTATGGTTCTATGATTCTCTGGTTCTATGGTTCAATGGTTCTATGATTCTATGGTTCTATGGTTCAATGGTTCTATGGTTCTATGATTCTCTGGTTCTATGGTTCAAATGGTTCTATGGTTCAATGGTTCTCTGGTTCTATGGTTCAATGGTTCTATGGTTCAATGGTTCTGTGGTTCAATGGTTCTATGATTCTCTGGTTCTATGGTTCAATGGTTCTATGGTTCAATGGTTCTATGATTCTATGGTTCTATGGTTCTATGATTCTATGGTTCTATGGTTCTATGGTTCAGTGGTTCTATGGTTCAATGACTCTTCACAGGGGAGATGCTCAAGTCCCCTCATCCTCCACATGGCTCTCCCTTGGACTCTCCCCAGCAGATCCCTGTCTCTCTTGAACTGGAGAACCCACATCTGGCCGCAATGCTCTGGGTGTGCTCCCACCAGGGCAGAGCAGAAGGGGGAGAGCAACTTCCCTGTCCTTTCTGTGCTGTTTCAACTGGGTTTATTTCCCCAGCCCACAGAACAGTCAGAGCTGCACAGCCTGGCTCCCAAACGTCAGGGCTCATGACTGTGCTGTGAAATGTTTGCTTTTAGTGTGCCCATAAAAGCACAGGACAAGTCAAAGTGGAGCTGTCCTGGGGCTCAGCTGATCAATAAATCACAGCTTATGGGGCTGCTGCCTTCATTTCTGACCTCCAGGCGAGGGAGGCCTCTTCCCTGGGATGTTTGCTCTTTGGCTTCCTCTCTGTGAAGTATTAAACAAGGAACACCAACATAAAAACCCCTGTTCTCACAGCTGGAATGCAGCTTTTATTGCTGCTGGATCTGGGGGAAAGAAACTTTTCTGCCCTAAATCACGTTGCTGGGAGAGCTGTCAGGTCTCAGGGGGGAGCAAGATTCCCAACAAACACTTTATGGCAGCAGTAAATCTGCAGACACTCTCTGCTGTGGCATTAATGTGATACAGGGTGGTGGGGGGAGGGGATGTCTGCTTATCCTTCTTCATTTGTCAGCATGGCTTTGCCCTGGGCAAATCCTGCCTGAACAAACCTGGTGGCCTTCTATGAGCAGGTGACAGCATTAATAGCCGAAGAGGGAGCAACTGATGTAATTTACCTGGCCCTGAGCAAAGCCTTTGGCACTGTCCCACACCACGTCCTGGTCTCCAGGCTGGTGACACATGGGTCTGATGGGTGACCACTAGATGGATACAGAACTGGCTCGATGGCTGCACCCAAAGAGTGGCTGTCAATGGTCCATGTCCCAGTGGAGGCCAGGGATAAGCAGAGTCCCTCAGGGATCAGTCCTGGGACCAGGCTTGTTCAACATCTCTGTGGGTGCCAGGGACAGTGGCACTGAGTGCAGCCTCAGCAAGGTTGCTGATGACACCAAGCTGTGTGGTGCAGCAGACAGCTGGAGGGAAGGGATCCATCCAGAGGGACCTGGACAGGCTGGAGAGGTGGGCACAAGCCAACCTCAGGAGCTTCAACAAGACCAAGGGCAGGGTCCTGCAGCTGGGTGGAGGCAATCCCAGGCACAAATCCAGGCTGGGCAGGGTCTGGCTGGAGAGCAGCCCTGAGGAGAGAGACTTGGGAGTGCTGGGGGAGGAGAAGCTCAACAGGAGCTCTCAGGGTGCACTTGCAGCCCGGAAAGCCAATCAGAGCCTGGGCTGCAGCAGGAGAAGTGTGGCCAGCAGGGCAAGGGAGGGAATTCTCCCCCTCTGCTCAGTTCTGGGGAGACCCCACCTGGAGTACTGCCTCCAGTTCTGGAGCCCCTATGACAAGAGGGATCTGGAGGTGCTGGAAGGTGTCCAGAGCAGGGCCAGGAGGATGAGCAGAGGGCTGGAGCACCTCTCCTGTGAGGACAGACTGAAGGAGTTGGGGCTGTTCAGTCTGGAGAAGAGAAGGCTCCGAGGTGACCTCATTGTGGCCTTCCAGGATCTGCAGGGGGCTACAGGAAGGCTGGGGAGGGACTGCTCAGGGTATCAGGTAGTGATAGGACTAGGGGGAATGGAATGAAGCTGGAGGTGGGGAGATTCAGGCTGGAGGTGAGGAAGAAGTTCTTCCCCATGAGAGTGGTGAAGCCCTGGAATGGGTTGTGCAGGGAGGTGGTTGAGGCCCCATCCCTGGAGGTGTTTAAGCCCAGGCTGGATGAGGCTGTGGCCAGCCTGATCTAGTGTGGGGTGTCCCTGCCCATGGCAGGGGGGTTGGAACTAGATGATCTTTGTGGTCCCTCCCAACCCTGACTAATACTCTCATACTATGATTTGTAGTAAACCAGCTGCAGATAACTAAGGAGAGGCTCAGGAGGTTAACCCTTCGGGCTCCGGGAAGGAGCAGCAGCCTCTGAGTCAGAGCTGAACTGGCTCTGGGTGGGGTTTGGGTTGTTTGGTTTGTTGATGGTTTGGTTCTTTTCCCCCTTTAAAAGAGATTTGGGCAACTGAAGCTCCTGCAGTCATGGGGAGGGGTCTGGAGCACAGCCCTGGGAGGAGAGGCTGAGGGAGCTGGGGTTGCTTAGCCTGGAGAAGAGGAGGCTCAGGGGAGACCTTCTTGCTCCCTCCAACTCCCTGAAGGGAGGTTGTAGCCAGGTGGGGGTTGGTCTCTTCTCCCAGACAACCAGCCCCAGAACAAGAGGACACAGTCTCAAGCTGTGCCAGGGGAGGTTTAGGCTGGAGGTGAGGAAGAAGTTCTTCATAGAGAGAGAGATTGGCCATTGGGATGTGCTGCCCAAGGGGTGGAGTAACCATCCCTGAAGGTGTTTAGGAAGACAATGGATGGGGTGCCTGGTGCCATGGTTTAGTTGATCAGATGGTGCTGGGTGATAGGTTGGACTGGATGATCTCAAAGGTCTCTTCCAACCTGGTTATTTCTATTTCTATTTCTATTTCTATTTCTATTTCTATTTCTATTTCTATTTCTATTTCTATTTCTATTTCTATTTCTATTTCTATTTCTATTCTATTCTATTCTATTCTATTCTATTCTATTCTATCCTATCCTATCCTATCCTATCCTACCCTATCCTATCTATCCTATCCTATCCTACCCTACCCTATCCTATCCTATCCTATCCTACCCTACCCTATCCTATCCTATCCTATCCTATCCTATCCTATCCTATCCTATCCTATCCTATCCTATCCTATCCTATCCTATCCTATCCTATCCTATCCTATCCTATCCTATCCTATCCTATCCTATCCTATCCTATCCTATCCTATCCTATCCTACCCTATCCTATCCCTATCCTATCCCTATCCTATCCTATCCTATCCTATCCTATCCTATCTATCCTATCCTATCCTATCCTATCCCTATCCTATCCTATCCTATCCTATCCTATCCCTATCCTATCCTATCCTATCCTATCCTATCCTATCCTATCCTATCCTATCCTATCCTATCCTATCCTATCCTATCCTATCCTATCCTACCCTATCCTACCCTATCCTACCCTATCCTATCCTATCATATCCTACCCTATCCTATCCTATCCTATCCTATCCTATCCTATCCTATCCTATCCTATCCTATCCTATCCTCTCCTATCCTATTCTCTGGCCCCTGGGCTGGGCTGTGCCCTCAGGTGGCTTTTGTCAGTGCTGTTCCCTTAGGCGAAGAGGACAAGCAAGAGGAAAAGACAGCAAGCAAAGCTGGCTAAGGCTAAGCACTGAGCTGCCTCCTGACAGCTGCTGTGGCACTATTGGAGGCTAATATTAAATTGACATTAAATTCAAACCAGCTCAGCAGTGTGCAGTGTACTTGCTGCAAGCACCATAACTCCCAGTATTTATGGGGCTCCAATAACGTGGAGGACACAGCCAGGAGCTTCAGGGCTTCAAATCAAATATTCTGCCTTGTTTAAAGCAGAGTCCCAAAATGCCACTTCCCATGTCCAGCCTGGCTGCTCAATTTTATCCTTGGAAAAGCAGTTTCTCTCCCATTCCCTCCCAGCAGCATCATTGTCATGGTAGTGGCTGGGTTGTGATGCTGGTGGGGCAGTAGATGGCAGGGGGAAGCCCAACCACCCTGGGGATGTGTTCAGGTAGGACAAGGTCTGATTTGAGTCCATTTTGCTGTGGTTTGTGCCCCTGGTTTAGCACCAGCTGAGGCTCCCTGTGCACAGGGGTAAATGGCTGTAAAAATGTGCTCAGAAGAAGGCAAGCCCTTGGCTGGGTGCTGGAGAGCCTGATCTGAGGGGCTGCCCATGAATCCAAGGAGGATGGAGCTTGTGCTTATCTTGGTGCAGTGCCACCTCCAGCTCCTGGGAACAAAATGAGCTTCACAGGAGAGCTCAGAGAGATTTAAATGAGATCAATGGCAGGGGGAGGAGAGGATGGCTCAGAGCTGCCTCATCCTCTGCGGCTCCTAACAGCACCTTGGAGGAGCTGCACCTCCAGACTTGATGGAAAGGGCCAATCCTGTGCATCTGCAGCAGCTCCCTCCTCACGCTGAGCAGAAGCTGGGCTCAGAGGCAAGAGATTTCTCATTTCCTAAACCAAGTCCATTTGTATTTGGAACACCAAAGAACTAGAGAGCAAGGAGGGCTGTGCTGGGGAGGCCAGGGCTGCGCTCGGGGAGGCCAGGGCTGCGCTGGGGAGGCCAGGGCTGCGCTTGGGGAGGCCAGGGCTGTGCTGGGGAGGCCAGGGCTGCGCTGGGGGAGGGCAGGGCTGCGCTGCGGGGAGGCCAGGGCTGTGCTGGGGGAGGCCAGGGCTGCGCTGGGAGGGCCAGGCCAGGGCTGCGCTGGGGAGGCCAGGGCTGCGCTTGGGGAGGCCAGGGCTGTGCTGGGGGAGGCCAGGGCTGTGCTGGGGGAGGCCAGGGCTGCGCTGGGGGAGGGCAGGGCTGCGCTGGGGGAGGCCAGGGCTGCGCTGGGGGAGGGCAGGGCTGCGCTGGGGAGGGTGGGGGCTGCGCTGGGGGAGGCCAGGGCTGCGCTGGGAGAGGGCAGGCCAGGGCTGCGCTGGGGGAGGCCAGGGCTGCGCTGGGGGAGGCCAGGGCTGCGCTCGGGGAGGCCAGGGCTGCGCTGGGGAGGCCAGGGCTGCGCTGGGGGAGGCCAGGGCTGCGCTGGGGGAGGCCAGGGCTGCGCTTGGGGGGCTGCGCTTGGGGAGGCCAGGGCTGTGCTGGGGAGGCCAGGGCTGCGCTGGGGAGGCCAGGCCAGGGCTGCGCTTGGGGAGGCCAGGGCTGTGCTGGGGAGGCCAGGGCTGTGCTGGGGGAGGCCAGGGCTGTGCTGGGGGAGGCCAGGGCTGCGCTGGGGGCCAGGCCAGGGGGAGGCTGCTGCTGGGGGAGGCCAGGGCTGCGCTGGGGAGGGTAGGGCTGCTGCTGGGGGGAGGCCAGGGCTGCGCTGGGGGAGGCCAGGGCTGCGCTTGGGGAGGCCAGGGCTGCGCTTGGGGAGGCCAGGGCTGCGCTGGGGGAGGCCAGGGCTGCGCTCGGGGAGGCCAGGGCTGCGCTGGGAGGGGCAGGGCTGCGCTGGGGGCCAGGGCTGCGCTGGGGGAGGGGGCTGCGCTGGGGAGGGCCAGGGCTGCGCTGGGGGGCCAGGGCCGCTGGGGGAGGGGGCTGTGCTGGGAGAGCTGCGCTGGGGGGGCTGCGCTGGGGGAGGCCAGGGCTGCGCTGGGGGAGGCCAGGGCTGCGCTTGGGGAGGCCAGGGCTGCGCTGGGGAGGCCAGGGCTGCGCTGGGGAGGCCAGGGCTGCGCTGGGGGAGGGCAGGGCTGCGCTGGGGAGGCCAGGGCTGCGCTGGGGGAGGGCAGGGCTGTGCTGGGAGAGGGCAGGGCTGCGCTGGGGAGGCCAGGGCTGCGCTTGGGGAGGGCTGCAGGGAGGCTGGGCTGGGGAGGGCAGGGCTGCGCTGGGAGAGGGCAGGGCTGCGCTGGGGGGAGGGTAGGGCTGCGCTGGGGGCCAGGCCAGGGCTGCGCTGGGGGAGGCCAGGGCTGCGCTGGGAGAGGCCAGGGCTGCGCTGGGGAGGCCAGGGCTGCGCTGGGGAGGGCAGGGCTGCGCTTGGGGAGGGTAGGGCTGCGCTGGGGAGGCCAGGCCAGGGCTGCGCTGGGAGGCCAGGGCAGGGCTGCGCTGGGGGAGGGCTGCGCTGGGGAGGCCAGGGCTGCGCTGGGGAGGCCAGGGCCAGGGCTGCGCTGGGAGAGGCCAGGGCTGCGCTGGGGAGGCCAGGGCTGCGCTGGGAGAGGCCAGGGCTGTGCTGGGGAGGCCAGGGCTGCGCTCGGGGAGGGCAGGGCTGCGCTGGGGGAGGGTAGGGCTGCGCTGGGGGAGGCCAGGGCTGCGCTGGGGAGGCCAGGGCTGCGCTGGGGGAGGGCAGGGCTGCGCTGGGGAGGCCAGGGCTGCGCTCGGGGAGGCCAGGGCTGTGCTGGGGGAGGCCAGGGCTGTGCTGGGGAGGCCAGGGCTGCGCTGGGAGAGGCCAGGGCTGTGCTGGGGAGGCCAGGGCTGCGCTTGGGGAGGGGGGAGGCCAGGGCTGCGCTCGGGGAGGGCAGGGCTGTGCTGGGGGAGGCCAGGGCTGTGCTGGGGGAGGCCAGGGCTGTGCTGGGGAGGCCAGGGCTGTGCTGGGGGAGGCCAGGGCTGTGCTGGGGGAGGCCAGGGCTGTGCTGGGGAGGCCAGGGCTGCGCTGGGGGAGGCCAGGGCTGTGCTGGGAGAGGGCAGGGCTGCGCTGGGGGAGGCCAGGGCTGCGCTTGGGGAGGCCAGGGCTGCGCTGGGGGAGGGCAGGGCTGCGCTTGGGGAGGCCAGGGCTGCGCTGGGAGAGGGTAGGGCTGCGCTGGGGGAGGGCAGGGCTGCGCTCGGGGAGGCCAGGGCTGCGCTGAGGGAGGCCAGGGCTGCGCTGGGGGAGGGCAGGGCTGTGCTTGGGGAGGCCAGGGCTGCGCTGGGAGAGGGTAGGGCTGCGCTGGGGAGGCCAGGGCTGCGCTGGGGAGGCCAGGGCTGCGCTGGGAGAGGCCAGGGCTGCGCTGGGGGAGGCCAGGGCTGCGCTGGGGAGGCCAGGGCTGCGCTGGGGGAGGCCAGGGCTGTGCTGGGGGGAGGCCAGGGCTGCGCTGGGAGAGGGCAGGGCTGCGCTGGGGGAGGGTAGGGCTGCGCTGGGAGAGGGCAGGGCTGCGCTGGGGAGGCCAGGGCTGCACAGCAGAGACTGCTCTGACAGGGTCTTGGTGGCAGTGGTGATCAGGTCAGGCTTTTAACTTCTCCCTCTCTACATTAAGTGTCTCAAAAGATGTTTTTCTTCCAAGCTATTGCCACAAACCCTTTTCAAAAGGGGAAACTGAGGCACGTGAGCTGGGTGATGCTGATTTGGCTGCCAAAAGCCAGCTCCTCTCCCAGTTTTCCCTTCAGCACATCCCCGTGTGGGCCTGGGAGCACTCCTGGCCCCACAGAGGCAGAAAGAGACAGGACAGGTACAGACTCCCTGCTTTTCACCCAGCTTCTCTTGCTCATCTCTGAAATGAGGAGAGACTGAGCAGAAAGGAGATTAACCCCAGAGTGTCTGAGCTTGGAAGGGTTTTGTGGTTGGTCTTGGCTTGGATCTATCTCATATATATATATATCTCATATAAAACCATGGAGCCATGGTTTAGTAGTCATGAGGTGTTGGGTGACAGGTTGGACTTGATGATCTTTGAGGTCTTTTCCAGCCTTATTGATTCTATGATTCTATTCTATGATTCTGTCCAGGAGGCTTCTTAAGCAGATCTCATTGGCTCTCAGCATTTTCTACCCAAAGCCAGACTGCTGCTCTTCTACCTCACACCACCGCCCAGCACAGGCAGAGCAGCAGGGGCTGATCCCAGCAAAAGGCAGCCTGCAGGAAAGGAATCACAGAATCATAATAATACAATAATACAATACACCAGGTTGGAAGAGACCTTCAAGATCATCGCGTCCAACCCATCAAACAATCCAACCCACCCAACAACTAGACCATACAGCCAAGCACCCCATCAAGTCTTCTCCTGAACACCTCCTGTGAAGGTGACTCCACCACCTCCACGGGTAGCCGATTCCAATGGGCAATCACTCTCTCCGTGTAGAACTTCTTCCTAACATCCAGCCTAAACCTGCCCTGGCGCAGCCTGAGACTGTGTCCTCTTGTTCTGGTGCTGGATGCCTGGGAGAAGAGGCCAACCTCTGCCTGGCTACAACCTCCCTTCAGGTAGTTGTAGAGAGCAATAAGGTCACCCCTCAGTCTCCTCTTCTCCAGGCTAAGCAACCCCAGCTCCCTCAGCCTTTCCTCATAGGGCTTGTGTTCCAAACCCCTCACCAGCTTTGTTGCCCTTCTCTGGACACGTTCCAGCAAGTCAACATCCTTCCTAAACCGAGGGGCCCAGAACTGGACACAGTACTCAAGGTGCGGCCTAACCAGTGCAGTGTACAGGGGCACAATGACCTCCCTGCTCCTGCTGGCCACACTGTTCCTGATGCAAGCCAGGATGCCATTGGCCTTCTTGGCTGCCTGGGCACACTGCAGGCTCATGTTCAGCCTACAATCAACCAGTACCCCCAGGTCCCTCTCTGCCTGGCCACTCTCCAGCCACTCTGACCCCAGCCTGTAGCGCTGCCTGGGGTTGTTGTGGCCAATGTGCAGAACCCGGCACTTGGATGTGTTAAATCTCATGCCATTGGACTCTGCCCATCTGTCCAGCCTGTCGAGGTCCCTCTGCAAAGCCTCTCTGCCCTCCAGCAAATCAACTGCTGCCCCCAGCTTGGTGTCATCTGCAAATTTACTGATGATGGACTCAATGCCCTCATCCAGATCATCAATAAAGATGTTGAAGAGCATGGGGCCCAGCACTGATCCCTGGGGCACACCACTAGTGACAGGCCGCCAGCTGGATGTGGTGCCATTCACCATTACTCTCTGGGCTCGGCCCTTCAGCCAGTTCCTAACCCAACGCAGTGTGCTCCTGTCCAAGCCACGGGCTGCCAGCTTGGCCAGGAGTTTGCTGTGGGGAACGGTGTCAAAGGCCTTGCTGAGGTCCAGGTAGACCACATCCACAGGCCTCCCCACATCCACCAGGCGGGTCACCTGATCATAGAAGGAGATCAGGTTGGTCAGGCAGGACCTGCCCCTCCTAAATCCATGCTGGCTAGGCCTGAGCCCCTGGTCATCCTGTAAGTGCTGTGTGATCGCACTCGAGATGACCCGTTCCATAATCTTGCCTGGCACTGAGGTCAGGCTGACAGGCCTATAATTCCCCGGCTCATCCAACCGGCCCTTCTTGTGGATGGGCACCACGTTAGCCAGCTTCCAGTCTTCTGGGACCTCTCCAGTGAGCCAGGACTGCTGAAAAATGATGGAAAGTGGCTTGGACAGCTCATCTGTCAGCAATCTCAGCACCCTAGGATGGATCCCATCCGGTCCCATGGACTTGTGGGGGTCCAAGCGGCTCAGTAGATCTCTAACTTCCTCTTGGAGCAGTGGTAAACTATGCAGCTCTCTGGCTCCTTCTGCCAGCTCTGCAGGCCAGCTGTCTGGAAGACGTTCTGCCCTGCTAGTGAAGACTGAGGCAAAGAAGGTGTTAAGTACCTCTGCCTTTTCCTCATTCTTTGTTACAACGTTCCCCTCCGTGTCAACCAAGGAGTGGAGGTTGTCCTTGCCCTTCTTCTTGCTATTGATGTATTTATAGAAGGACTTTTTGTTGTCCTTCACAGCAGAGGCCAGTCTAAGTTCTAAATGGGCTTTTGCCTCCCTAATTTTCTTCCTGCACAACCTAGCAACATCCCTAAACATTCTGTAGGTTGCCTCCCCTTTCTTCCAAAGATGATACACCCTCTTTTTTTCCCTAAGTTCTATTAAAAGTTCATTGCCCATCCAGGCTGGCCGTCTGCCCCGGCGGCTCATCTTCCGGCACACCGGCACAGCCTGTTCTTGCACCTTCAATAGTTCTTCCTTGAAGTAGGTCCAGTTCTCCTGGACCCCTTTATTTTTAAGGACTGATTCCCAAGGAACCTTCTGAATTAGTTCCTTGAGCAGCCTGAAGTCTGCCCTCCGGAAGTCCAGAGTGGAGGTCTTCTTGCTGCCCCTCTTGGCTTGGCTGCATACTGAAAAGTCTATTATGTCATGGTCACTGGTGCCTAAACACCCTCCGACCACCACATCACCCACCAGCCCTTCCCTGTTGGTGAAGAGGAGGTCAAGCATAGCCTTACCCCTGGTAGGCTCACGCAGCACCTGGGATAAGAAGCTGTCCTCCATGCACTCTAAGAACCTCCTAGACTGCCTCCTCTCTGCTGTGTTGAGATCCCAACAGATATCAGGCAGGTTGAAGTCACCCATGAGAACGAGGTCAGGTGATCTTGAGACAGCCTTAAGCTGCCTATAGAATGCCTCATCGACATCCTCCTCCTGGTTGGGTGGTCTATAACAGACGCCAACCAGGATGTCTGCCCTGTTGGTCTTCCCTCTAATTCTCACCCACAAGCACTCAACCCTATCATCCCTGATCTCCATCTCAACAGCATCCAGTGCCTCCCTGACGTACAGGGCCACCCCTCCACCCCTTCTTCCTTGCCTGTCTCTCCTGAAGAGCCTGTAGCCATCAATTGCAGCGCTCCAGTCATGCGAGTCGTCCCACCACGTCTCTGTGATGGCAACTACATCATAACTTTCTTGCTGCAACAAGGCTTCCAGCTCCTCTTGTTTGTTACCCATGCTTCGTGCATTAGTGTACATGCACTGCAGCTGGGCTGCTGGTTTCACCTCTAGCTCTAGCTTATCACCTCCAGACTCCTGCCTAAGGGCACTGGTTTCCGACCCTCCCCCCCCTTCGAAGCTAGTTTAAAGCCCTGTCAATGAGACTTGCTAATTCCCTTCCCAGAATCTTTTTACCTTTGGGGGACAGGCCATTCTCATGTATTATGACCTTTCCCCTCCTCTGGGACAGATGTACTCCATCTGTTACCAGCTGACCTGGTGCAGTAGAAAGTTCCCCAAGATCGAAAAACCCAAAATTCATTCGTCTGCACCAGCCCCTAAGCCACTTGTTGACTACAGCGGCTGACCTGTTCCTTATTGTGTTCCCTCCTGCAACTAACGGTATTGATGTAAAAATTATTTGTGCACCCGACCCCTCAACCAGATCTCCCAGGGCCCTGAGGTCATTTTTGATAGCCCTGGGAGGCCTGGTACCAACATCATCATTCCCTAACTGCATGACCAATAAGGGATAATAATCTGAGGGCTGTACCAGACTGGGCAGCCTTCTGGTAACATCTCCAACTTGGACTCCTGCTAGGCTAATAACTTCCCTATGAGATGGGTCCGGCCTACATATGGGACCTTCTGTTCCCCTCAGGAGGGAATCACCAATTACAATTACCCTCCTTTTCTTTTTTTAGGGAGCAAGTCCTGATGCCAGGGGAAGGCTGTTTAACCTTAGGCTGCGTTGCCTTAGGCTGCTTTACCTTAGGCTGTTTAACCTTAGGCTGTTTAGCCTCAGGGAAGACCCCAGATGGTGTGTCCTCCGGCATCAGTATCACCTCACCCTCGATCTCCAGCGCCCCATACCTGTTTTCCAAGGGCAGTGAGGGAGGTGGGGGGAGGCAAGGAGGTTTTAATTTGTGTCCTTTGAGAGGAACGTGTATCCATTCCCCTCTGCTTTTCGAACAACCAGTTTCTGCTGGGGGAGCCTGTGGAGCCTGCTTACTCGGGTTCATCTCTTTCCTCCTGTGGCTCATCACTTTTCTACAAGCCCATACATCTCTAAGACTAGCAACCTCATCCTTTAGTCTGGCCACAAGGTCGAGCAGATAGCCAATCTGCTCACACCTAATGCAAGAGTTGCCCCCACTACCCTGCATCTCAAGAGCCAGGCCCCAGCACTCACTACAGCCAGATACCTGGACAGCTACCTGCTTGTGTTCTACCTCAGTCTGGGTCGACACTGATTTTTTAAAGGAGATTTTGCTGCGCGTTATAACCATGCTGCCCCTGGCCACGGCCGTGGCTGCCCCTGGACACACCACCCACTGGACAAAAATTTAGAAAAAGTGCGGCGGCGCGCGAGAGCGCCAGAGAGTACCAGAGCAGGGGGCTGCTGCCCAGCGGAGCCCCGCGAACCGCTGCCCGCTGTTCAAATTCCGCCGCCGAAGGCGCTGGCCTCACGAGCCGTAAGCACGTGAAGACAGGGCCGCCCGAGTGCCGCTGTGCGTTCAGGAAGCATGGAATCATTAAGGTTGGAAAAGACCTTAGAGATCAGCAAGTCCAACCTGTCACCCAATACCTCCTGACTACTAAACCATGGCACCAAGTGCCGCATCCAATCCCCTCTTCAACACCTCCAGGGATGGGGACTCCACCACCTCCCTGGGCAGCACATCCCAATGGTTAACAACTCTCTCTGGGAAGAACTTTCTCCTCACCTCCAGCCTAAACCTCCCCTGGTGCAGCTTGAGACTGTGTCCTCTTCTGCTGCTGCTGCTTGCCTGGGAGAAGAGACCAACCCCCTCCTGGCTACAACCATTCCAAGCACCAGAAGCCCTGCACTGCTGAAACTTGTTTTCCTGTTTGTTTCTCTTTGTTTTACCAAGGGAAATTTATGAGATGTCAGAGCTTGTTAATGTTGTTGATGTTGGAGGAGCAACAACCACCTTGGGCTGAAAGGCTCCAAAGAAAAAAGAGTCAAAATAAACCAAGGGAGGGAGGTGGTTGCCCAAGGCCAAACTCATTAGATCTGATCACTCCTCATCAGGGACTGGGCTGGGTGGGATGGAACTGGGCCAGGCACAAGGCTGGGAAGAGAAGAGAAGAGGAGAAGAGAAGAGAAGAGAAGAGAAGAGAAGAGAAGAGAAGAGAAGAGAAGAGAAGAGAAGAGAAGAGAGAGAAGAGAAGAGA
This sequence comes from Picus viridis, assembly GCA_033816785.1. Classification (NCBI taxonomy): domain Eukaryota; kingdom Metazoa; phylum Chordata; class Aves; order Piciformes; family Picidae; genus Picus; species Picus viridis. The sequence goes on from CM066602.1 coordinate 4,602,920, forward strand.
AGAGAAGAGAAGAGAAGAGAAGAGAAGAGAAGAGAAGAGAAGAGAAGAGAAGAGAAGAGAAGAGAAGAGAAGAGAAGAGAAGAGAAGAGAAGAGAAGAGAAGAGAAGAGAAGAGAAGAGAAGAGAAGAGAAGAGAAGAGAAGAGAAGAGAAGAGAAGAGAAGAAACCAGATTGGAAGAGACCTTTGAGATCATCAAGTCCAACTTATCTCCCAACACCATCTAATCAACTAAACCATGGCACCAAGCACCCCATCCAGTCTCTTCCTAAACACCTCCAGTGGTGGAGGGCAAATTTGGACTGGCTGGGACTGGGCTGGGTGCGATGGAACCGGGCCAGGCACAAGGCTGGAGGTGCTGTGGAGGGCAAATTTGGACTGGTTGGGACTGGGCTGGGTGGAATGGAACCGGGCCAGGCACAAGGCTGGAGGTGCTGTGGAGGGCAAATTTGGACTGGCCAGCCCCGGGCACACAGGATCCAGCCCCACTATGCCCTCGGCGTGGGGTAATGATCTGGCAGTGCCCATTTCCAGGGCGGGGGTGATGGAGGAGGCATCTGCTTTCAAAGTGAAGGGTGGAAAGGAGAGCAAGAGGGAGAAAAGCACGTTTCAGGCACACTGAGCATCTAGTTGGGAGCTTGGTAAATAATTAAATCCCTCTCGACATGAAAAATAACAACATCGTTAGCGCTCCCTGCTCGCAGCGCGCTCCGGCCCGAGCCGCGCCTCAGACCTGGGGCTTCGCCACCTGCACCCAGCCTGGAGGATGCAGCCACCTCCTGGCGACGTCTGCAAGGGCAATGTGCTTTCAGGTGGATCATGGCAACCCCAGCCCGACCAAGGCTGCTGCTAAGCTCAGGACAATGACTCGCAGCAAAGCTGGGGAGGGGTCTGGAGCACAGCCCTGGGAGGAGAGGCTGAGGGAGCTGGGGTTGCTTAGCCTGCAGAAGAGGAGGCTCAGGGGAGACCTTCTTGCTCTCTCCAACTCCCTGAAGGGAGGTTGTAGTCAGCTGGGGGTTGGTCTTTTCTCCCAGGCAAGCAGGACCAGAACAAGAGGACACAGTCTCAAGCTGTGTCAGGGGATGTTTAGGCTGGAGGTTAGGAAGAAGTTCTTCACAGACAGAGATTGGCCATTGGAATGGGCTGCCTAGGGAGGTGGTGGAGTCACCATCACTGGAGCTGTTTAAGAAGAGACTTGATGGGGTGCTTGGTGCCATGGTTTTGTTGATCAGATGCTGCTGGGTGATAGGTTGGACTGGATGATCTCAAAGGTCTTTTCCAACCTGGTTAATTCTATTCTATTCTATTCTATTCTATTCTATTCTATTCTATTCTATTCTATTCTATTCTATTCTATTCTATTCCATTCCATTCCATTCCATTCCATTTCTAGTCTAGTCTAGTCTATTCCATTCCATCCCTATTCTGCTCTAGTCTAGTCTGTTTTTAATGCCCAGGACAGTGGCTCCCTCCATACCCTAAAGCCCAGGCCAGTGACTCCTTTCATGCCTTAAATCCTAGGACAGTAACTCCCTCTGCACCCTAAACCCTAGACAGTGACTTCCCCCATCCTTCAAACCCCAGGCCAGTGACTCCCTTCCTGCCTTTCCCCTGTTCAACGCCCCGAGCCTGCGGCTGGAACCCCCACAGTGTGCCCCGGGAGGGGAAGGCTGTTCTCAGGGCTGAGGAGAAGTATCGATCTAAGGATAATTAAAAGCCTTGCATTCAAGAACCTGCAGCCTGCAGAGCTGAGGAGCGGCCAGGCTGGCTTGGAGGGGAAGCTGTGGAAGGAGCACCAGTGAGACATGAGATGTCAGATTGCTCCTGGCCGTTAAATTAGCTGATTAATTTAACTGTTGTGGTGTGTGTGGCTGAGCCCTGGTTCTGGGGCTGGATCCATTATTCATCAGGACTGGCCTGAATATTTTAAGCAAACAATTTTTGCCCTGCCTGCTCCTTGGTGCTGTTGTGCTCTCCGAGCTTCTTGCTGCCTGCTATCCAGGTCCATGCAGGAGCCTGCAGTGTGGCTCAGGAGGAGAAATATTGCCTCTGGGCTGGAAATGTCTGCAGAACTTCATCAACCCTCCTCCGTAGGGGTACAGGGATTGTACCTGAATTTGCAGCTAATTAATTGCCCAGTGGGCTATTAACAGGCAAATGAAGGAGCCAGACAAAAGAGGGGCATGCAAGGGAATCAATTTTCTTCCTAATGTATTTCAGCTCTGTTTGTGTGTTATGATAGATGTTGGCTCAGAGCAGATGATGTTTGAAGCAGCAGCTAAGAGGATGACAGCCTGAAGAAGACAAATACATTCATTATCCTGTTATGGCCACAGCCCTTGGGAAGGCAGAGCTCTGGGTTTGGGGCTGTAGGCTTCACTCCAATGCCTTCATCACTTTGTCTTAAATGAAACTCCAACTCTTGCAGCTCATAAATGCTTCTGCAGGAGGTCTCCTGCAAAGTTTCTGTCCCATTTATTCAGGCAGGATTGCCCCAGCCTGAAGCATTCTTTAAGTGCAGGAATTTATGCCTGCAGTCTGAGGTGGGGAAGTGGATGTAGCTGATTCCTGCTGTGCTTCGTTGAAGTCTATTTCCAGCTCTGGGTATTTCTCAGCAGGGGCTCCCTGGGTCTAACCACGGGCAGGTAGGTCCCTGGTGAACCAGGAGAAGGGGGAATGGGCTCAGCCTTGGCTGTGACACCCTCAGCGCAAGTCCCTGCCCCAGCCTCGGCTGTGACTCCCTCAGCACAGGTCCCTGCCCCAGCCTTGGCTGTGACTCCCTCAGCGCAGGTCCCTGCCCCAGCCTCGGCTGTGACTCTCTCAGCGCAGGTCCCTGCCCCAGCCTCGGCTGTGACTCCCTCAGCGCAGGTCCCTGCCCCAGCCTCGGCTGTGACTCCCTCAGCGCAGGTCCCTGCCCCAGCCTCGGCTGTGACTCCCTCAGCGCAGGTCCCTGCCCCAGCCTCGGCTGTGACTCCCTCAGCGCAGGTCCCTGCCCCAGCCTCGGCTGTGACTCCCTCAGCGCAGGTCCCTGCCCCAACCTCGGCTGTGACTCCCTCAGCGCAGGTCCCTGCCCCAGCCTCGGCTGTGACTCCCTCAGCGCAGGTCCCTGCCCCAGCCTCGGCTGTGACTCCCTCAGCGCAGGTCCCTGCCCCAGCCTCGGCTGTGACTCCCTCAGCGCAGGTCCCTGCCCCAGCCTTGGCTGTGACTCCCTCAGCACAGGTCCCTGCCCCAGCCTGGGAGGGTTTGGGGAGCACTGGGGAGCAGGAGCATCCCTCAGGCTCGTGTACAAAGAGGAGGGGTTTGTGTAGGGCAGGGTAACGGAGTCCTGCAAAACAAAAGCTGTTGGGGGTTGGTGTTTGCTGGCTCTCTTTCTCACCATGGCTCCACAGCCCTGCTGCAGAGATGGACACAGCTGGCTAAGACAAGGACGAGCCCCAGCGTGGCCACGCCTGGTCTTTGCCACCCCATGGCACTGGAAGCAGTCCCCAAAAACAGGTCCCCTCTCTGCAGGGAAAGTGACATTTAAATTCTTTGCTCCTCTGTCTTTGAACACAGACATTTCAGGGAGCTCTGTGGGTAAAAGACGCTCACAAGGTTATTCTGGGAGCTGTTTGGCAGCTGGTTTCAAATTCAGCAGCAGGCTGAAGGGCTGCGACTCTGCCCTGAGCCTGAATTGAATGCGTCTCCAGCACTACAGGAGCACATGGCCCAGAGTCACTCAGAGGTGACAAGGAACATTCCCACAGCCACCCAGAGCCAGCCCCCTCCACGGGTGTGTTTGTGATGGGGGTGCAGAGAATCCATCCCCCTCCCCCTCCCCCCATCACTGCAGGACAATAACAGAGCTGGAATGTGCCCAGGAGAGAGAAATGCACCAAACCTCCTCTCTGGAGAGCTCTCTGCAGAGATTTCCAGCTCCCTGGAGTCCCATCAGCACGGGCTGAGCTCTCTCGGGTGGGAGCACAGCACAGGTAACATCATGGAGAGGCAGAGCAGGAGGTGACACCAGACGTGCACATCCTCATCCCTTTGTCCTCTCTGGGGCATTCCAAGGTTCTCCCAAAATGCAGAATCCTTCTCATGCCTGGTCACAGCAGAGGCTTCTGCCAGAGGTGCCAAGCAGTGCTCAGCTCTGCACCAGCAGGACTAGGGGTTGCCTTTGGGTTTTGTGGTGGCATCCACAGCACCCTGGTGGGTACAGGAGGAGCCTTCCCAGCACCCTTCCCTGCTCCTGGTCTTTCCCTATGTTCAGTCAGCTCCAAGTTTTAAGTCAGTAGTAAGTGATGAGTGATTGGTGCTGCTGTGGGGAGCAGTCAGACAGGGGTGATGCTCTGGGGCCGGCACACCCAGGCTCAGCCCGGTGAGAAGGGACTCACCGAGGTGGGAGCAGCAGTGACGATGATGGGGAGGTGAGGCCAGTGAGCTGTGTCCCCCAGCAGGGTTGGGGACAGGAGCAGAGCAGACAGGAGAGTGGTGCAGGGGGGGGGCTGCTGCTCCTGGCTGCTCTAGCACAGCATTTGTCACAGCAAAGTGAATGCTTCCACATGAGCATTGTCCTTGAAGGACGTTCCTGCTGCTGCTGCTGCTGGCTTTGTGTGCATGGGCAGAGATGGGAAGGAGGCTCTGGGGGAAGCAGCCCCCTTGGGACACCCAGGAAGCCAGAGGTGTTGCCACCAAGGCACTGGCAGCCCCTTCTGTCCTGGTGTCATTTCTGCCTTCAATTTACATCTGATGTTTCTCTCTGGAGTGCTTTGTCCTCTCAGGCCACGGATGTCAGCAGCGCAAATCATGTATTCCAGGCTTTGGACTTTATTCAGACACCAACCCTGAGCTTCCCATCAGGAGGCTCCCTCAATCCATCCCTTAGAGGTTTATTGTTAGCAACGAGGGCCTGGGGTGCAGCCGCCTGGCAGGACCCCAGCAGGGCCCTGTCACACCAGCCCCAGCCATCTCACACCCCAAAAAGCCTGGAGAGAGCACAGCCTGGGTGTTGAGAGAGGCACTGGTGGGCACTGGAGGGACCCTGGGGAGCGTGGAGTGGCAGCTGCAGTCTGCAGGTTGCCTCGTCTTGGGCTGTGTCCACTCCTGGCTTTCTTCCCCACGAGGAAGGAAATCAGCGTGGCTCAGGTCAACGCAAAGCGGTCTCTGTGACTGTCAGGCACTTACCCGTGCTGGAGCTGTCTGCCTTGGGAGCCATGGTGCATGTCCCTCAGGCAGAGGGTGGAAATGACCCTCCTGTTTTGAGGATGAAGGCAATTCTCTGCGTGGCTGTACAAGAACCCCTTTGGGATCCTTCAGGGAGGAAGAGGAGAGCGCGATTCCCGACGCGGCTGTGGCCGGAGGCTCTGCAGTGATTCCTCGCTGCAGGTGAGGCACCCCATTTGAGCAGCTGTTTTCTTGCTCTTAAATGAGGTTCCTGGGGCTCCAGGAACGTGTTGTAGAGATGATAAACCGGGAGCTGTGCTTGCTGGGAGGCAGGCAGGGAGGGAGCAGAGGGCTGATGCTGTGCTGCCGACGCTGCCCAGGCTCCGAGGAGACTGCGTGCAGCACCCGTGGCCCGCAGCGCTCAGCCCCTTCCCACCACGGCCAGGACAAACTGAGAGCAGCCACCAAGCACTGGCATGGAGAAACCCAAGAACTGGCTGCAGAAGGGTTTGCAGAGCTGGGACTGACCCCTCCAGCTGGGGGTTTGCCAGGGGGTGAGCCCAAAACTGCAAAAGAAAGAAGTTTCTGAACGAGCTGCTCGTGCAGCAGCCGAATCTGTGGAGGCAGCTGGGGGGTGGGGGTGGGAAATGGGAAGCTGAAGGTGCAGGTGTGGAATTGGCTGCAGAAGGCAGTGTTTGCAGATGTAAATGTGCTGGCTGGCTAAGTGTTCATTCTCTCCAACTGGGGCTTTGTGGGGCTTTAGGTCAAGATGGTTTGCAGAGAGCCTTTGATAACGCTTCCGCCTGGCTCTGCTTGCACGAGCTACAATAGCAGCTATTGTGGGGGGCAGAGCAGAGAGCTGGGCCAGCTCAGGCTGATGAATCACACCACAAATGGAGCCCTCCCTCCCCGCCCCCCCCTCACTGAATGCACAAATTAGACACAGACAGAATCAGCAAATTAGGCTCTTAGTTGCTCCTGACAGAGACACAAGCACACGGGATGGGCATTCAGCTGGGAAAATCACAGGATCACAGAGTGGGTTGAGTTGGGTTGGGTTGGAAGGGACCTCCAAAGGTCATCCAGTCCAATCCCCCTGCAGTCATCAGGGGCATCCTCAAGTAGATCAGGTTGCCCAGAGCCCTGGTGAACCTCACCTTGAATATCTCCAAGCGTGGCCAGCAGGAGCAGGGAACTCATTGTGCCTGGTAATCAGCACTGGTTAGGCCAAACCTTGAGTCCTGTGTCCAGTTCTGGGCCCCTCAGTTTAAGAAGGACATTGAGAGACTTGAAGGTGTCCAGAGAAGGGCAACAAAGGTGGGGAGGGGTCTGGAACACAGCCGTATGAGGAGAGGCTGAGGGTGCTGGGGTTGCTTAGCCTGCAGAAGAGGAGGCTCAGGGAAGACCTTCTTGATCTCTAGAACTACCTGAAGGGAGGTTGTAGCCAGGTGGGGGTTGGTCTCTTCTCCCAGGCAAGCAGCAGTAGAACAAGAGGACACAGTCTTAAGCTGTGCCAGGGGAGGTTTAGGCTGGAGGTGAGGAAGAAGTTCTTCATAGAAAGATTTGCCATTGGGATGTGCTGCCCAGGGAGGTGGTGGAGTCACCACCACTGGAGGTGTTCAGGAGGGGATTGGATGTGGCACTTGGAGCCATGGGTTAGTGGTCAGGAGGTGTTGGGTGACAGGTTGGGCTTTGATGACCTTTGAGGTCTCTTCCAGCCTTATTGATTCGATGCTTCTATGACCTTCAACGCTGCCTCCGTTGCACACACGCAGGCATGACCTACAGAGACCACTGCAGCTTGGAAGGCAGCATTAATTAAACCTTGTTTACCATTTGGAATTAGTGAGCTAATGAATATCATACCTCTGAGGCATCCATCTTGGTCAAATATATTGTGCCTCCCAGCTGTTGTTTTCCTCCGGAGGAGGTCTGCTCCACTCCTCCTGACGACGCCTACGAAGTAATAAAGCTCTGCCCTGCCTTGACTCAAGAGAGGGGGAAGGGAAAAATCAGGAGAAGAAAAAGAAGGGGGGGAAAGGATAAAATTTTTATTAGCTCCCAAGGAATTTGCTTCTCTACTTCTTGCCTGGCAATAAAAGTTGATTTGTTCTCTATCTGCTTGGGTGCTGGCTATTACTTAAATCTAATGACTCTTCTTAAAAGGCATTAAGGTTGTCTCCTGTGAGCAAACACGCTGGGCTGGGGAAATTACAGCCTGATTGCTGCCTTCCAAACGTGGTCACACCTCTGCTGTTGCATTTCACCTGGGTAAGCGATGCCAGCACACGGCCCTGCTGCTCTCCCCTTGTTTACACCCACTTCATTAAGGGGGTTTTGTGGTGCTGTTCCCCCCCCCCTTGCACTGCTTTTAGATCTGCTGTGGCTTACTGCCCAGGGACAGCCACTGAGGAGGCAGCACTCTCACCCTTCTCTCTCCCCTCCCTTCTCTCTCCCTCCCTTCTCTCTCCCTCCCTTCTCTCTCCCTCCCTTCTCTCTCCCTCCCTTCTCTCTCTCCTCCCTTCTCTCTCTCTCCCTCCCTTCTCTCTCTCCCTCCCTTCTCTCTCTCTCCTCCCTTCTCTCTCTCCCTCCCTTCTCTCTCTCTCCCTCCCTTCTCTCTCTCCCTCCCTTCTCTCTCTCCCTCCCTTCTCTCTCTCTCCCTCCCTTCTCTCTCTCTCCCTCCCTTCTCTCTCTCCCTCCCTTCTCTCTCTCCCTCCCTTCTCTCTCTCCCCCCCTTCTCTCTCTCCCCTCTCTCTCTCTCCCCTCTCTCTCTCTCCCTTCTCTCTCTGAACCGAGGAATCCATGAATCTAGGAATCCATGGATCCAGGAATCCAGGAATCTATGAATCCATTAATCTAGGAATCTATGAATCCATGGATCTAGGAATCCATGACTCTAGGAATCCATGAATCCATGGATTTAGGAATCCAGAAATCTAGGAATCCATGGATCCATGAATCTAGGAATCCAGGAATCTATGAATCCATTAATCTAGGAATCTATGAATCCATGAATCCATGGATCTAGGAATCCATGACTCTAGGAATCCATGAATCCATGGATTTAGGAATCCAGAAATCTAGGAATCCATGGATCTAGGAATCCATGGATCTAGGAATCCATGGATCTATGAATCCATGGTCCTAGGAATCCAGGAATCTAGGAATCCACGAACCCACAGATCCATGAATCTAGGAATCCAGGAATCTCTGGCCACCCAGCTAGAGTTAGTGCTGAGGGTGATGGCAGAGGGCAAACACACAAGAGATTGCAATCTGTCTCCTCAGGGAGCTTCCAGGATCTGCTTTCTCTACAACTCCCTGAAAGGAGATTGGAGCCAGGTGGGGGTTGGTCTCTTCTCCCTGGTATCAGGTGATGGAAGGAAAGGAAATGGTGTGAAATTGTGCCAGGGGAGGTTTGGCTTGGAGATTAGGAATCAGGGATTGGCACAGGCTGCCCAGGGAGGTGGTGGAGTCACCATCCCTGGAGGTGGTCAAGAAATGTGTGGCCATGGCACTCTGGGACATGCTTTAGAGGCCATGGTGGTGTTGGGTTGACTGTTGGCCTGGATGACATTAGAAGTCTTCTCCAACTGAAACAATTCTCTGATTCTCTGATTGCCAGGACAACCCTGGCAGGACCCTGCATCCCAGGATGCCCACCTGGGAGCAGGAGGAATGCCTTGCCATGTGGCGCTCTCAGGATCAGGCTTCTATCACAGCCCTGGGAGCAGGAAACTGGTGCTGGCAGCCCCCCAGTCCATCCCATGGGGCAAGTTGTGGACCTGCAGGGAGTAAAACTTCAGCACACATGAAACCCCCAATTCACTCAAGCAGCCTCTTCCCTTTGGAAGCCTTTAGGTGAGAATCAGCAGCTCTGATCCTGCCAGAGCACCCAGGCAGAGTTAGGAGGACTAAAGTGGGTGTCCCTTCTTGACACACTGCCCATCAGGGGCCAGCTGGGCGTGAGGGGAGCCTCCAGAGTGAATCCAGATGAGCCACACACTGTCAGCCCCAGGAGGGCTCTGGAAGAAGTGGTCCCTCAGCAGGTAAAAGCCAGATCAGAGTCCCGACGGACAACTGCTTAGCGCTTGTTGCCACGCTACGGGAGAGCCCGGGAGCGGCCCGGCCATCACCATCATCATCATCATCATCATCCCGCCACAGCACCACACGCTGGCTGGCATTAAACACTGCCTGATTTGGGAGCAAAGGGACTGCTTCCTATTGCAGGGTTGGCCGAAGGGAGGAGGGAAGAGAGAAATTGAGCCTCGGTGCTTCCCAGACCTGGCAGGAGCAGACAGGGAGGAGCAGGGAGGAGGGAGCTGCGTCCCGGCTGTGCTTAGCCGTGGCTGTGACCTTGCTCCTGCTCCTCTTCTCCTCTGAGCTCCCCAATAAATCAGGCTCTTATCTCAGCTCATTGCTTATTTATGACTTCATTTAACCTGCAGTGCCGGGGGGTCGGGGGGCACAGCTGCCTGGTGCAGCTGCGTGTTGCTGGGTGCTGTGCAGCTGGGGGAGGGGGAGGCTCTGCATCCCCTGCAAAATGGCAGGTGGAGGAAATGGTGGCACAAAGGCCCTGCTGTGCCCAAGGGCTGCTCAGACATAGAATCATTGAGCTGTTTTGCTTGGAATAGACCTCTAAGATCACTGAGTCCAACAACCCACCATGGCCACTACACCCTGTTCCAAAGTGCCATGGCCACAGGCTTCTTGAACCCCTCCAGGGATGGGGACTCCACCACCCCCTGGGCAGCCTGTTCCAATCCCTGACCACTCTTTCAGACAGGTTCAGCTCCTGCCTCTTGGTGCCTTTTGAGCAGTCTTTACCCCCTTGCAGACAGCTGGCAGGCAGAGCAGGTACCTGCAGAGTGGCTCATAGAATCAGAATGCCAGGCTGGAAGGGATCTCAAGGATCCCCTGGCCCAACCTTTCTAGGTAATGGTATACTTGACATGAGCTGCCCCAGCACTCTGCAAGCAGAGGCTCAGAGCTCTCCACTGGAGGAGAATCCACTGATTCCTGCTGAGATGATTCCAATCTCTAACTGGACACAGATATCACTCCCAGGAGCCCTTGGTCCTCTCTGCTCCCAGGCCCAGACTGTGTCCTCAGCATGGCTGGGCTGGACCTGCAGCCACCAGCCCTTGGCTTGAGCTGCCACATCCCATGGGGCCAGGGAGAGCAGTGAGATGCTGCTGCTGCTGCATGAGGATGCTCTTGGTAGCTGCAGGTGCTGGCAGCTCACAGTCCCATCTGCATCCCACAGCAGTGCTGCACCTCACCACCCTGCACAGTCCTTGGTACCTGGGTGGGGGTTGAAACATCAAGTTTACTACCACCAAGGGTCAGAGAACCTGGACCCTGGTGAGGCTCAGCCTTTTGAGGCTGTCAGTTCAATCAGGGCAGCGTTCTGCAGCAGTGCTTGACTCTTGTGGGAGAGCAGAGCTGACTGCAAGGGTGTAAAATGTGTGGCTCTTAAATCTGCAGCTCTGGGCTCACGTTAGGCTGGATGCAAACGTGCTGAAGCACTGCAGGAGGGGAGGGCTCCTGGATAAATGTGGGGAGCAGGCAGAGGCACGCTCCCTGCTGCTGGAGCTCAGGGTGGGAGTACACATGTCCTCCTATTGATTTCCTGTCTGAAGCATTTCATCTGGAGTCCACAGCACTGGCTAAAATGTGCAGAGCTGGAGGAGCCTCCCCTGCTTGCTAAAGAGGAGAAAAGACAAATCTCCTCCAAGCAGCCCTCTGACTCACAGCCAGGGTAGGAACCAGTCCTTTGGGCTCCAAAATGAAAGGTTGTTTCATAGATTCATAGAAGGGTTTGGGATGGAAAGGACTTTAAAGTTCACCCAGTTCCAACCCCCCTGCCAGGGACACCTCCCACCAGCCCGGGTTGCTCAAGGTTTCATCCAGCCTGGCCTTGAACACCCCTAGGGAAGGGGCATCCACAGCCTCCCTGGGCAATCTCTTTCAGGGTCTCACCAGCCTCACTGTGAAGAAGTTCTTTCCAATATTATTAACAAGTCAGATGGAGATGAGCCTCTCCCAACCTCTCCCAGATATCCACTGACTCCAGAGCTGACCCTGGACTCAGCATCCCTCAGCCTGCCTCACCCCTGGGGTCCTCACAGCCTTGCCAAGCTGCCCATCACCTGCTTCCTCCAGCAACAGGACTCAGATAAAGCAGATCTGAAGTCTTCTCTTGTGTAAAACCAGCAGAAGGCCTTTTCTTCCACAAAGCTGCTGGAAGTCCTGCGTGAGCCGTGGCGAGGCCAAGCTCAGTGTGACTCAGGACCCAGACCAGCTCTCACCTTTGGCTTCCTCCAGTGAAATGTGGGGCCAGTGAAGGAGCAGGCAGGCAACGGTCAGTGCAGCTCAGAGCTGTCACAGGTTTCTGCCTGAGCTTTGTACACTGGCCTCTGTCTTCCAAAATGCTTGGGGGCAAGGCAGCAAAGCTAAGCAGAGCAGTGAATGTCCCCAAGGCTCCAGGCTGGCTCGGTGTGACTGGGAGAGGACAAGGGGAAACAGCCTCAGGTTGCATCAGGGGAAGTTTGGGTTGGTCATGAGGAACAATTTCTTCCCCCAGAAAAGGTTGTCAAGGCCTGGCCCAGGCTGCCCAGGGCTGGGGTGGAGTCCCCATCCCTGGAGGGGTTTCGAGCCACAGAGATGTGGTGCTGAGGGATGAGAAAGTTCTCCTCTGCACTGGCTCCAGCACCTCCACATCTCTCTTGTATTGAGGTTGAAGGGCAACAAAGCTGGAGAGAGGTCTGGAGCACAGCCCTGGGAGGAGAGGCTGAGGGAGCTGGGGTTGCTTAGCCTGGAGAAGAGGAAGCTCAGGGGAGACCTTCTTGCTCTCTGCAACTCCCTGAAGGGAGGTTGTAGCCAGGAGGGAGCTGCTCTCTTGCCCCAGGCAAGCAGCACCAGAACACCTTGAGTACTGTGTCCAGTTCTGAAATCCTCAGTTTGGGAAGGATGTTGACTTGCTGGAACGTGTCCAGAGAAGGGCAACGAAGTTGGTGAGGGGTTTGGAACACAGGCCTATGAAGAGAGGCTGAGGGAGCTGGGGTTGCTTAGCCTGAAAAAGAGGAGGCTCAGGGGAGACCTTCTTGCTCTCTACAGCGACCTGAAGGGAGGTTGTAGCCAGGAGGGAGTTGGTCTCTTCTCCCAGGCAAGCAGCACCAGAACAAGAGGACACAGTCTCAAGCTGTGCCAGGGGAGGTTTAGTCTCAAGGTGATGAGAAAGTTCTTCCCAGAGAGAGTAACTGCCCATTGGGATGTGCTGCCCAGGGAGGTGGTGGAGTCCCCATCCCTGGAGGTGTTCAAGAGGGGATTGGATGCAGCACTTGGAGCCATGGTTTAGTGGTCAGGAGGTGTTGGGTGCCAGGTTGGACTTGATGATGTCTGAGGTCTTTCCCAACCTTATTGATTCTATGATTCCATGAGGTGCCCAAAACTGGCCACCATACTCGAGGTGTAGCCTCACCAGAGCTGAGTGCAGGAGGCCAATCCCCTCCCTGCTCCTGCTGGCCACAGCATTTCTAACCCCCAGCCAGGATGCCTTTGGCTTCCTCAGCCACCTGGGCACACTGCTGGCTCCCGTTCAGCTGCTGGAAGCGAGGAGCCTCGCTGCGCCGCTAACGCAGAGCGTGAGCAATCCCCCCACATGCTCATGTTTATTTTAAGAGTCAATCAGGCACAAACACGCCTAATTAGCCTAAAACCTCGTGCCAAATCAGAAGCCAGCTTGGCCTTTTCGCTGGAGCATCAGGGGGAGCTGTAACGTCTGCCGGAATCGATAACGTCACCCACGGGCCCTCCCCCCCCGCCCTCAAGATTTCCCCTTCAGCCTAATGAAGCTTTGGAAGAACATTACAAATCTTCTGGAATGCATTTGCTGTGTAATTTACTTCCCTCCTCCCCTCTTCATCCCCTCCCTGCACCACGGAGATTCAACTATAATTACTCCCCCACCAGCAGCCCTGCACAGCTGCTTTCCTTGTCCTGCATGCGGCATTGACTTGCTGCTGAACGTCAGCCTGAAATATTTTGACTGCTTAATTAAGGTCTTGCTAAAAATACTTCAGCTGCATTGTAATTCTTACCCCATACACCCCCCCCTACCCCCCAAAAAACAGCACCCACCAACAAAGGGGAGGGGAGGTGGTGGAACCTGCTGCATGGCTGTCCCAGCTGTGCCGGGCAGGACGACTTCGATCCTCGGCATTCACCTCAGCTGCCATCGCTTCCAGCCAACAGCTCACAGGATCACAGGATGCCAGGGGCTGGTCATGAGGAACAAATTTCTTCCCCCCAAAAAGGTTGTCAAGGCCTGGCCCAGGCTGCCCAGGGCTGGGGTGGAGTCCCCGTCCCTGGAGGATGGGGAGCCACAGAGATGTGGTGCTGAGGGATGCGGTTTAGGGGGGACCTGGCAGTGCTGGGTTAAGGCTTGCACTGTTGGTTCTCTTCCGACCATTGCCATTCCATGCCTGTATGCTCTCAGACCCCTCTCTGCCACCCCCATCATGGCCTTTCATCCTCTTGGTTACCACAGAACCTGGTTTTGAATCCAGCAGCCAAGCTGTCACAGAATGTCAGGGGTTGGAAGGGACCCGAAGAGAGTCCAACCCCCATGCCAGGGACACCCCCCACCAGCCTGGGTTGCTCAAGGTTTCATTCAGCGTGGCCTTGAACACCTCTAGGGAGGAGGCATCCACAACCTCCCTGGGCAACCTCTTTCAGTGTCTCACCAGCCTCACTGTGAAGAACTTCTTTCCAATATTATTAATACTACACAATCTAGCTCAGGTCACACAGGCACACATCCAGATGGGGCTGGAAAGCCTCCAGAGAAGGAGACTCCGCAACCTCTCTGGGCAGCCTGCTCCATGCTCTGTGACCCTTACAGTATAGGATTTCCCCCTTGTGTTGAGGTGGAACCTCCTGTGCTGCAGCTTACATCCATTGCTCCTCGTGATGTCCCAGGGAGCAAGTGAGCAGAGCCTGTCCCCTCCCTCCTGACCCCCAGCCCTCAGATATTCACAAACATTGATTAAATCCCCTCTCACTCTTTTCCAGACTGAAAAGCCCCAGGTCCCTCAGCCTCTCTTCACCAGGCAGTGCTGCAGTGCTCTGATCATCCTCAGAGCCCTCTGATCCTCTCCAGCAGATCCCTGTCCCTCTTGAGCTGGGGAGCCCCAAACTGAGCACACTACTCAAGATGAGATCTTAACACCATGGAAGCTCCAAGACCTGTGTCCACTCATGAGTGCCCCAGAGGGTGCTGGGGTCCACCTGAATTCTAAACAACAGGACCTACAAAGGTGTTTCATGAAACTGGCCTAATCCATCTTGCAGTTAGTTCAGATCCTCTCCCTGGTATCTCTGTGCACACAGCCCCTCATTAACTCCAGCAGAGCCTGGTGATGAACCCAGCCCTGAGGCAGCCACTGCAGCCCAACCCCTGGGCTGACTCTGGGGGTGGGATGGGAGGTGGTTTGCTGCCATCAGAGATTTTCATTCCTCTTTGGCTGAGTTTGAGATAATTTGCTCCTCTGCTTCATGAGGCAAAGCAGCAAAAGTCTCCCACTCTGTGCTGTGCAGCAAAACCAGCCAAGCTGCTTCAAGGCACTTGGACCAGCTTGTGGAGCACCTGGATTTGGACTGGATGAATGGAATGGAATGGAATGGAATGGAATGGAATGGAATGGAATGGAATGGAATGGAATGGAATGGAATGGAATGGATAGAATAGAGTAGAGTAGAGTAGAGTAGAGTAGAGTAGAGTAGAGTAGAGTAGAGCAGAGCAGAATAGAATAGAATAGAATAGAATAGAATAGAATAGAATAGAATAGAATAGAATAGAATAGAATAGGAGTAGAGTAGAGTAGAATAGGATAGAATAGAATAGAATAGAATAGAATAGAATAGAATAGAATAGAATAGAATAGAATAGAATAGAATAGAATAGAATAGAATAGAATTAACCAGGTTGGAAAAGACCTTTGAGATCATCCAGTCCAACCTCTCACCCAGCACCACCTAATCAACTAAACCATGGCACCAAGCACCTAATCTATTCTCTTCCTAAACACCTCCCAGGATGGTGACTCCACCACCTCCCTGGGCAGCACATTCCAACCCACTTCCAACCCACAACATTCTCTGTTTTGCTGCTTCCATCTCTGCAGTGCCTGCAGCAGCCCCAGCCTGGACACAGGAACCACCCTGTGAGAGCTGCCAGCTCGGCAGCTCCTGCTGCTCCAGCACTCGCACCCACGGGTGGTCTCAGCCCCACGGCATCCCCTCGCCCTGGGACGTGCCCCAGGGCTCGCACCAAACAGCCTAAGGCACAAACTGGGGTCTGTGCTTAAAGAAAGGCTCAGGAGTCCTGTCCCCCTTCCAAAAGACTGGGGTGCTGCAGGCTCTGGGTGCTGCAGGCTCTGGGTGCTGCAGGCTCTGGGTGCTGCAGGTGGGGTGGCTCTGCCTTTGCCCCCCCAAGCAGAGGGTTCCCAGCTCTGCCAGCCGAGCAGCTGCAGTCCTTGCCACAGATCCTGACTGCAATGCAGAATTGCAAATATTTTTTTCCCCTTTCTGCCTTTAAAAAAAGAAAAGTGGTAGGCTCAAGCAGCTCCCAAGAGCACTCTGCCGAGGCTCAGCAGCCAGCCCTGCTGCCTTCCAGGGAAAAACAGGAGCAGGTCTGTGGAGCTGCTGCCCTCGGGTCTGCAGCATCCTCGCTAGATGCGCTCTGCGTGGGGCTGAGAGCACAGCAGCCCTTCGCAGCCAGAGGGCGAAGCTCTTCTGCTTTCTCCCTCAGCCTCTTCAGGAGCCATAGAAGCTGTGAGCCCCGCCTTGCAAAACCCTCCTGTAGATGCCAGCGTGGCAACAGCAGCCAAGGGTCCAAGGGCAGCCCTCAGGGCAGTGTCTGTGCCCCAGTGTGGAGGCAGAGGAGGCAGGGGGCTTTGCCCTAAGCAGAACATCCCTGCCAGGGGCTTTGCAGCCTCTGACCATGTCATATGAGCATCTCTGTCCCCTAGCAGGAGAGGGGAGTTTGCTTGCTCCCACACCCCCAATTTCCTTCATCATCATCATCTCTGAAGGATGCCATGCCCCATCTTGCTATGAATCACAGAATCACCAAGGCTGGAAGAGACCTCAAAGATCATCAAGTCCAACCTGTCACCACAGATCTCATGACTAGACCATGACACCAAGTGCCCACATCCAGTCCACTCTTGAACACCTCCAGGGACGGTGACTCCACCACCTCCCTGGGCAGCACATCCCAAGGGCTAACAACTCTCTCTGGGAAGAACTTTCTCCTCAAAAACCTTCTCCTCTTCTATGAAACATAGAAACACAGAATTGTTAGGGTTTGAAGGGACCTCAAGGATCATCTAGTTCCAACCCCCTACCTCGGGCAGGGACCCCTCACACTAGAGCAGGTTGCTCACAGCCACATCCTCGTACCTTTACCCAGGAACAGAGGAGACAGTGGCCCTGGCTGCATGAATCTCCATCTCACCATGCACTTTCAGATCCAGCCTAGCTTCAGATGAGAGTTCTCTGGCCCTGCTGGGGAGGTCTGGCTGCCACCACCCCCACCAGTGCGTTCTGCCTAGGACCCCTCCCAGCACCCTGCTCCTGCTGCCATTTCCTGTCCTTGGCTGAAGATCAGCGACCCAGCTGTGACCTTTGTGGTTGAGATCCAGGGACATGAGTCAGAGGGAACTCAGAGCAGGCTCTGAGTTTTCTCAAGGACCAGGCACTGCCCGTGGGGAAATGCTGGCTGCTGGGGAGCTCTGTCGAGCCACGCAGCACCGAGCCCACCCCACCTGAGGGCTGCAGCTCCTTGGCCTGGGGAGAACTTGGCCTCGGGCACGGAGGAGCTCATTGCCTGTGCCACCTGCATGAGTTTTCCCTTGGATGTTCTGCCCACATCTGCTTGACATTGTTAATCAGAGACCATATGGCTCCGTGTCCCTTTAGTGTCCCTGTGACATTGAAATGCTAATTATTAAGATCTGATACACTTGTTACTGAAGGGCCACTGTATTTAGTGGGGAGTGATTTAACCCTTTCTTGGGGATCTTCTTTTCTTTTCCAGGAGAGGCTGAGCATGACTGAAAGGGAGAGCAGCCTGCAGGTTCCACCTGATGCTTTCAGTGGCCGCAGGAGAAGCTGGGGCTGGACAAGGAGGTGCACTGGAAACCAGTGGAGGGGAAGGAGGTGGGGGGGAAACCAACAACCTGCCAGTTGATCACTTTCCATCTTGGCTGGGAGAAGCTGGCACTGCCTGTTCCGCTCCTCCAAAGCCATCCATCACTGTCCTGGAGGCTGAAGTTTTCTGAGCATCACCAGCACAAGGTGTTTGCTCCCAGCCCTCCAAACCAGCTGACGAATGCGACTCGGCGCAGAGGTTTGCTTCCACTCATTAATATTCCCCAGCCTGTGAGGGTGACTCAAATCAGCCCTGCCACTGTGAGGCCTGCAGAGTGGGAAGGCTGTGAGTCACTCCTCCTGAACTTCTGCTCCAGGTGCAGCCCATTTGCCACTGGATGAGCTGTAACCTCCTCTTCCAGCCTCACACACAAGAACCTGAGCTCTCCAGGCTGGAGCCGCAGCCAGGAGTGGTCTTTGTCATCACCAGCAGAGAACCATGAAGGTTGGAAAACATCTCCAAGATCAG
The DNA here is from genome assembly GCA_033816785.1 of Picus viridis. Classification (NCBI taxonomy): domain Eukaryota; kingdom Metazoa; phylum Chordata; class Aves; order Piciformes; family Picidae; genus Picus; species Picus viridis. Next base: position 4,620,750 of record CM066602.1, read on the forward strand.
CAAGTCAAGCCACCACCACCACAGCCACTAAACCACGTCCCCAAGTGCCATGGCTACAGGTTTCTTGAATGCCTCCAGGGCTGGGGACTCCACCACCCCCCTGGGCAGCCTGTGCCAAAGCCTTCCTTGCAGGAAAGACATTTTTCTTACTATCCAGCTTAAACCTCCCCTGGTGCACCTTGAGGCCATTTCCTCTCATCCTCTCCCTTGCCCCTTGAGAGAAGAGACCACCTGGCTCCAGTCTCCCTTCAGGGAGTTGTAGAGGGCAGTGAGGTCTCCCCCTCTGCCTCCTTTTGTCCAGGCTGAACAACCCCCAGCTCCCTCAGCTGCTCCTCACCAGAGCTGTTCTCCAGACCCTCCACCAGCTTCCTTGTCCTTCCCTGGACCTGCTCCAGCCCCTCAGCACCATTCCCACAGCAGATGTCAGCAGCCTCCTCAAGAGAGCCTGTGTCTCACCAGCCCTGGGCTTAGGGAGTTGTAGAGGGCAATGAGGTCTCCCCTCAGCCTCCTTCTGTCCAGGCTGAACACCTCCCAGCTCCCTCAGCTGCTCCTCACCAGAGCTGTTCTCCAGACCCTTCACCAGCTTCATCGCCCTTCCCCGGACCTGCTCCAGCCCCTCAGCACCATTCCCACAGCAGATGTCAGCAGCCCCCCTCAAGAGAGGCTGCGTCTCACCAGCCCTGGGCTTGCCAAGCCCTCCCCCCGGGTTCAGGAGCCAGCAGGATGTTGTGCTCTTTCTCTGCAGCGGGTGCCCCTCGTTTCCACATCCTCCTCCTTCCCTTTTCATTGCCTCATTCTCCCCCAAGCCTCTCAGCCTGTCCAAGCCAGGGGTTTCACTCTGCCCATCACAAACTGTTCCCCTCCTTGAGAAGATTCAGTGAAATGCCTTCTGCTGCCTTTGTGGTGGAAATTCAGGCAGAACTGATAAACAACCACCCAAAGCCAACAAGTCCTCAGCACAAACCTCACTTTTTTTTTCCTTCTTTTTTTTTTTTCTTTCTCTCCAAAAAAAAAATGTTCTGAACAAGACTTGTGGAACATCAGAAATAATGATTCAATCCTTCTGGATTTCAACAGCCAGGAGGGGGGGTGGGGGAAACAAATGAAGCCTCTGGAGAAGGGCATCGTGAGCAATGACCACATTAAACAGCAAAATAGTGTGGAGAGCTTCCTAGCTTCTGCCATTTTAGAGGGTAGGAGAGTGCTGCAGAGGGACCTTGCCAGATGGGCAGAGTCCAACAGGATGGCATTCAACAAGTCCAAGTGCCAGGTGCTGCCACTTTGGCCACAACAACCCCAGGCAGAGCTACAGGCTGGGGGCAGAGTGGCTGAGAGCAGCCAGGCAGAGAGGGACCTGGGGGTGCTGGTTGACAGCAGCTGAACATGAGTCAGCAGTGTGCCCAGGTGGCCAGGAAGGCCAATGGCATCCTGGCCTGCATCAGGAACAGTGTGGCCAGCAGGAGCAGGGAAGTCATTGTGCCCTGTGCTCAGCACTGGTTAGGCCACACCTTGAGTCCTGTGTCCAGTTCTGGGCCCCTCAGTTTAGGAAAGATGTTGAGCTGCTGGAAGGTGTCCAGTCCTGGGATGGGGACTCCACCACTGCCCTGGGCAGCCTGGGCCAGGTCTGGACATCCCATTTGGGGAAGGAATTGAAAGAAAAGGAAGAAGAACATGGAGAGGAAGAGGAGATGAAAGAGGAGAGGGTGAGGAGGGGGTGAGGAGAGGAAGAAGAGAGGGAGAGAGGAGAGGAGGGGAGAGGAGAGGAGAGGAGAGGAGAGGAGAGGAGAGGAGAGGAGAGGAGAGAGGAGAGGAGAGGAGAGGAGAGGGAGAGGAGAGGAGAGGAGAGGAGAGGAGAGGAGAGGAGAGGAGAGGAGAGGAGAGGAGAGGAGAGGGAGAGGAGAGGAGAGGAGAGGAGAGGAGAGGAGAGGAGAGGGAGAGGAGAGGAGAGGAGAGGAGAGGAGAGGAGAGGAGAGGAGAGGGAGAGGAGAGAGAGAGGAGAGGAGAGGAGAGGAGAGGAGAGGAGAGGAGAGGAGAGGGAGAGGAGAGGAGAGGAGAGCTCAGTCATTCTGCTCCTCTAAATCACTATTAATGTGTTAATTAAAATGCATTGTTTACCTAAAATGCAGCAGTAATGGCTTATTAATTATATATAATGTCTCTCAGTGGCTAATTATTTTCTACTCTGCCCAAAGTGAGGAAGGATGGTTTGCAAACATTACAAGGTCTGGTTCCAGGTTTTATCCCAGTGCCCAGCTCAGTTGCCAAACCAGGCAAAACATCCCACACTGGGAGTGGGGCTGCAGAGAAGCCAATGGAATCCTCCAGAACAGAAAGCTCTGCAGCAGCAAATGCCAGGGCTCCAGCAGGTGAGCTCTGAAATGCACATTGTGCACTGGCACCAAGGGGTGAAACCCAGCAGACCCACTCTCCCTGTCCTGCCTCTGACCTCCACATGATGGATAGACTGGAATGGAATGGAATGGAATGGAATGGAATGGAATGGAATGGAATGGAATGGAATGGAATAGAATAGAATAGAATAGAATAGAATAGAATAGAATAGAATAGAATAGAATAGAATAGAATAGAATAGAATAGAATAGAATTAACCAGGTTGGAAAAGACCTTCAAGATCATCGAGTCCAACCTACCATCCAACACCACCTAATCAACTAAACCATGCAACCAAGCTCCCTATCAAGTCTCCTCCTGAACACCTCCAGGGATGGTGACTCCACCACCTCCCTGGGCAGCACATCCCAATGGCCAATCTCTCTCTCTGTGTAGAATTTCTTCCTCACCTCCAGCCTGAACCTCCCCTGGCACAGCTTGAGACTGTGTCCTCTTGTTCTGCTGCTGTTTGCCTGGGAGAAGAGACCAACCCCCACCTGGCTACAACCTCCCTTCAGGGAGTTCTAGAGATCAAGAAGGTCTCCCCTGAGCCTCCTCTTCTCCAGGCTAAGCAACCCCAGCTCCCTCAGCCTCTTGAACCCCCCCCAAAACCAAAATCACATCATGAGCCCAATCCTGCCAGGGCTGCATGGGTTTGTGGCTGGCAGGGGTTTTGTCCTTAAAGGCAAAGTATTTCTTGGGGGCCAGTGTTTTGGAGCTTCAGAAGGTTCAGCCAGGCACCTAATGGAGCTTTCAGCAGTGCTTGGCCCCACTGATCAGTCCTGGGACCAGGCCTGTTCAACATCTCTGTGGGTGCCATGGACAGTGGCACTGAGTGCAGCCTCAGCAAGGTTGCTGATGACACCAAGCTGTGTGGTGCAGCAGACAGCTGGAGGGAAGGGATCCATCCAGAGGGACCTGGACAGGCTGGAGAGGTGGGCACAAGCCAACCTCAGGAGCTTCAACAAGACCAAGGGCAGGGTCCTGCAGCTGGATGGAGGCAATCCCAGGCACAAATCCAGGCTGGGCAGGGACTGGCTGGAGAGCAGCCCTGAGGAGAGAGACTTGGGGGTGCTGGGGGAGGAGAAGCTCAACAGGAGCTCTCAGTGTGCACTTGCAGCCCGGAAAGCCAATCAGAGCCTGGGCTGCAGGAGGAGCAGGGCAAGGGAGGGGATTCTCCCCCTCTGCTCAGCCCTGGGGAGACCAGCAGGGCAAGCCCCTATTACAAGAGGGATTGGAGGTCCCCCATTGGAATCAGCTCTGGTGAGACCCCACCTGGAGTACTGATGGGGTGCCTGGCTGTATGGTCAGTTCTGGGTTGGATTGTTTGATGGGTTGGACCTATGATCAAGGTCTCTTCCAACCTGGGATCTGGAGGTGCTGGAAGGTGTCCAGAGCAGGGCCAGGAGGATGAGCAGAGGGCTGGAGCACCTCTCCTGTGAGGACAGACTGAAGGAGTTGGGGCTGTTCAGTCTGGAGAAGAGAAGGCTCCCAGGTGACCTCATTGTGGCCTTCCAGGATCTGCAGGGGGCTACAGGAAGGCTGGGGAGGGACTGCTCAGGGTATCAGGTAGTGATAGGACTAGGGGGAATGGAATGAAGCTGGAGGTGGGGAGATTCAGGCTGGATATGAGGAGGAAGTTCTTCCCCATGAGAGTGGTGAAGCCCTGGAATGGGTTGTGCAGGGAGGTGGTTCAGGCCCTGTCCCTGGAGGTGTTTAAGCCCAGGCTGGATGAGGCTCTGGCCAGGCTGATGTAGTGTGGGGTGTCCCTGCCCATGGCAGGGGGTTGGAACTAGGTGATCCTTGTGGTCCCTTCCAACCCTGACTGATTCTATGACGCTATGATTGATTTTGTGCCAGCCTGCACCTTCCAGGGCTCGGGAATCTGGCTGGAGGATCTCTGCCGCAGCAGCCTCTGGCAGGGCTGTCGGGCCAGCTCCCCAGCGGACATCCATCACTGACACAAGAGGAAACTTTGCTGATCTGCACCAGTCACAGCCTTTAAATTCAAATTTAATTGAAAACTTAAGCTCCCATTAATTTTCCATGAATGGCCTCTGCAAGGGTGCAGCCAGCTCTCCCCCACTTCCACCTCCTGCCTGCGAGGGTGCAGCCAGCTCTCCCCCACTTCCACCTCCTGCCTGCGAGGGTGCAGCCAGCTCTCCCCCACTTCCACCTCCTGCCTGCGAGGGTGCAGCCAGCTCTCCCCCACACTTCCACCTCCTTCCACCTCCTGCCTGCCTCTCACAAAGGAACAAAGAGATGCTCATCAGGACAACCAGACCTGATGTGTTCTGACCCTCTCTCCCTGCCTTTCCCTCCAGTCCTGTCCCCTCTGTGATCCCTTCCAGCAGGAGATCTCTTGCTTCCAAGCAAATCTCAGCAGTATCATCACCCTCTCCTAAAGGCTGATTGACTGGAGGGGAATTTAGAGAGGTGGGGGCTGGTCTCTCCTCCCAGGCAAGCAGCCCCAGAACAAGAGGACACAGTCTCAAGCTGTGCCAGGGGAAGTGTAGGCTGGAGGTGAGGGGAAAGCTCCTCACAGAAAGAGTAATTGGCCCTTGGGATGTGCTGCCCAGGGAGGTGGTGGAGTCACCACCACTGAAGGTGGGGAAGGGAAGGGAAGGGGGAAGGGAAGGGAAGGGAAGGGAAGGGAAGGGAAGGGAAGGGAAGGGAAGGGAAGGGAAGGGAAGGGAAGGGAAGGGAAGGGAAGGGAAGGGAAGGGAAGGGAAGGGAAGGGAAGGGAAGGGAAGGGAAGGGAAGGGAAGGGAAGGGAAGGGAAGGGGGAAGGGAAGGGAATACAGAAGAGTAAAGTAAAGTAGAGTAGAGTAGAGTAGATAGAATAGAATAGAATAGAATAGAATAGAATAGAATAGAATAGAATAGAATAGAATAGAATAGAATAGAATAGAATAGAATTAACCAGGTTGGAAAAGACCTTTGAGATCAAGTCCAACCTATCACCCAGCACCTTCCAATCAACTAAACCATGGCACCAAGCAAAAAAAAGGGATTGGATGTGGCACTTGGAGTCATGGCTTAGTTGTCAGGAGGTGTTGGGTGACAGGTTGGACTTGATGATCTCTGAGGTCTTTTCCAACCTGGTTGAGTCTATGACTTGGGGGGCATTGGCTCTCTCAGGGCCTCCCCAGCTGGGCCTTCTCTTATGTGGCATCTTCTATGAAGTGTTGTCCCAGAAATGGCAGGGGAAAGCAGGACCTGATGAGTTAGGATGTGTGTGTGTGTGTGCAGGGACATGCAAATATTTACATGTACACAGCAGGGTGTTTGGTTTAGCACTGTAATGATTTTGACCTTGGACAAGGGATTCCCACAAGCAGCTTAGGGAATGTAAATATTGCACTTGGATTTCTCAGGGGAGCAGCTGGAGTCCTGAAGAATTCCTCTCTACAAGCAGCAGGACATCCACACCTGCCTGCCAGGGCTGCCTCACCCTAGAGCAGGTGCTGGGATCTCCTGGCTGATCCCACAGACCACCAAAGCAAAGTGGTTGCCCTTTGAAGCCCCCAGACTGAGCAGGGTGTGCAGGGTACAGCAAAGACTCAGACACTGAGACAACAACCCCCAAAGGCAGCTGTCACAGAATCACACAATTAACCAGGTTGGAAAAGGCCTTCGAGACCATCAAGTCCAACCTCTCACCCAGCACCATCTGATCAACTAAACCATGGCACCAAGTGCCACTCAGCAAGCCAGAACTCCTGACGCTGTTTAGCATTCTGGAGGGAGAATTAGAAGCAAGAGATCTTGTCATAGAAGCCTTGAAGGTATGTTGTGAGTAGCCTGATAAGAGACCAAAGGCAAACCAACCCCCACCACCACTGCTCTAGCTTCTGCATTGTGCTTCCATGGAGGTGAAGTTCAGAGATCTGTTGCTGGCTGAGAATCCCATCGGAATGGAGTGGAGTGGAGTGGAGTGGAGTGGAATGGAGTGGAATGGGAATAGGAATGGAGTGGAATGGGAATAGGAATGGAATGGAATGGAATGGAATGGAATGGAATGGGAATGGAATGGAATGGAATGGAATGGAATGGAATGGAATGGAATGGAATGGAATGGAATGGAATGGAATGGAATGGGAATGGAATGGAATGGAATGGAATGGAATGGGAATGGAATGGAATGGAATGGAATGGAATAGGAATGGAATGGAATAGGAATGGAATGGAATGGAATGGAATGGAATGGAATGGAATAGAATGGAATGGAATGGAATGGAATGGAATGGAATAGAATAGAATAGAATAGAATAGAATAGAATAGAATAGAATAGAATAGAATAGAATAGAATAGAATAGAATAGAATAGAATAGAATAGAATAGAATAGAATAGGATTAACCAGGTTGGAAGAGACCTTTGAGATCATCCAGTCCAACCTATCACCCAACACCATCTAATCAACTCAACCATGGCACCAAGTGCCTCATCCAGGCTCTTCCTAAACACCTCCAGGGATGGGGACTCCACCACCTCCCTGGGCAGCACATTCCAATGGCAAAACTCTCTCTCTGGGAAGAACTTCTTCCTAACATCCAGCCTGAACCTCCCCAGGCACAGCTTGAGACTGTGTCCTCTTGTTCTGCTGCTGCTTGCCTGGGAGAAGAGACCAACCCCCACCTGCCTACAACCTCCTTTGGGGGCAAGCCCTGGTTGTTAGCAGGTGCCCTCCCAGGAGAAAACCTCAGGATCCAAGTTTGCTGCCAGCCTCTCTGCTCTGCTGGGCAGCATTCTGGCACCTGTTGTCCAGCTCCTGCTGCCCAGCTCCTGCTCCCCAGCTCCTGCTGCCCGGCTCCTGCTCCCCTCCTGGCTCCTGCTCCCGGCTCCTGCCCCAGCTCCTGCTGCCCAGCTCCTGCTCCCCGGCTCCTTCTCCCCAGCTCCTGCTGCCCCCGCTCCTGCTGCCCAGCTCCTTCTCCCCGGCTCCTTCTCCCCGGCTCCTGCTGCCCAGCTCCTGCTCCCCAGCTCCTGCTCCCCAGCTCCTTCTCCCCGGCTCCTGCTTCCCGGCTCCTGCTCCCCAGCTCCTGCTGCCCAGCTCCTGCTCCCCGGCTCCTTCTCCCCGGCTCCTGCTCCCCTCCTGGCTCCTGCTGCCCAGCTCCTGCTGCCCAGCTCCTGCTCCCCAGCTCCTGCTCCCCAGCTCCTTCTCCCCGGCTCCTGCTGCCCAGCTCCTCCTGCCCTGCTCCCCGGCTCCTGGCTCCTGCTGCCCAGCCCCCTCCCCCAGCTCCTGCTCCCCAGCTCCTTCTCCCCGGCTCCTGCTGCCCAGCTCCTGCTCCCCGGCTCCTGCTCCCCGGCTCCTGCTCCCCAGCTCCTGCTGCCCAGCTCCTGCTCCCCAGCTCCTGCTCCCCGGCTCCTGCTGCCCAGCTCCTGCTCCCCGGCTCCTTCTCCCCGGCTCCTGCTGCCCAGCTCCTGCTGCCCAGCTCCTGCTCCCCCCCGGCTCCTTCTCCCCGGCTCCTGCTCCCCAGCTCCTTCTCCCCAGCTCCTGCTCCCCAGCTCCTGCTCCCCAGCTCCTGCTCCCCAGGCTCCTGCTTCCCGGCTCCTGCTGCCCAGCTCCTGCTGCCCAGCTCCTGCTCCCCGGCTCCTGCTCCCCGGCTCCTGCTCCCGGCTCCTGTTGCCCAGCTCCTGCTGCCCAGCTCCTGCTGCCCAGCTCCTGCTCCCCAGCTCCTTCTCCCCGGCTCCTGCTGCCCAGCTCCTGCTGCCCGGCTCCTGCTGCCCAGCCCCTTCTCCCCAGCTCCTGCTCCCCAGCTCCTTCTCCCCGGCTCCTGCTGCCCAGCTCCTGCTCCCCGGCTCCTGCTCCCCGGCTCCTGCTCCCCGGCTCCTGCTGCCCAGCTCCTGCTCCCCGGCTCCTGCTCCCCGGCTCCTGCTCCCCGGCTCCTGCTGCCCAGCTCCTGCTCCCCCGGCTCCTGCTCCCCGGCTCCTTCTCCCCAGCTCCTGCTGCCCAGCTCCTGCTCCCCGGCTCCTTCTCCCCAGCTCCTGCTGCCCAGCTCCTGCTCCCCAGCTCCTTCTCCCCGGCTCCTGCTGCCCAGCTCCTTCTCCCCAGCTCCTGCTGCCCAGCTCCTACTGCCCAGCTCCTTCTCCCCAGCTCCTGCTGCCCAGCTCCTGCTGCCCAGCTCCTTCTCCCAGCTCCTGCTCCCCGGCTCCTTCTCCCCGGCTCCTGCTGCCCAGCTCCTTCTCCCAGCTCCTGCTGCCCAGCTCCTGCTCCCCGGCTCCTTCTCCCCAGCTCCTGCTCCCCAGCTCCTTCTCCCCGGCTCCTGCTCCCCAGCTCCTTCTCCCCAGCTCCTGCTGCCCAGCTCCTGCTCCCCGGCTCCTTCTCCCCGGCTCCTGCTGCCCAGCCCCTTCTCCCCGGCTCCTGCTCCCCGGTTCCTGCTGCCCAGCTCCTTCTCCCCAGCTCCTGCTGCCCAGCTCCTTCTCCCCAGCTCCTGCTGCCCAGCTCCTTCTCCCCAGCTCCTGCTCCCCGGCTCCTGCTGCCCGCCTCCTGCTGCCCACCTCCTGCCTCTCCGCTGCAGCGCAGCCCTCTGGAGCAGGAAGGAGCAAGGAGTGCAGGATGATGGATGCCACGAGTGATCTAATTTCCCGATCGGTTAAGCCCCAATTAAAGCCCTGGCGGTGAGATGGAGGTCTCCGTGCGGCAGGCAGCGGCGGCCGGGGCGCAGCCTCTCCTTGTAAGGAAGTGAGAGCCATTAGCAGGGGACAGCGGCACAGCACAGTGTCCCCCGTTAAGAGTTTCCGCAGCTCCTGTAAATGATGAAAAATCTTTCAGATGGGATGTAACAGGGCGTGGAGAGCAGCAAAGGTGCTGGAGTGAAGACGACTTGGGAGAGAGGAGGCTGCAGGCAGCAGCAGCTCCGCAGAAGCTCTGCTGCTGGGGCTTTAAAATACGAGAGCCAGAGGAACTGCTGCTGAAGTTCAGGCCAGAGCTGGGGAGCATTTCTCAGCCCCAAAGCCTCTGCAGGGCTAACTTGACGTTGGTACAAGCTTCAGAGAAAGAGATGTTGGGAGCAGAGGTCACAGGGAAGAGCTCAGAGAGATGAAGTGTGAGGGTAATTGGAAGAGAGGGGAGGCAAGCAGCCAGAGGAGGGCTTTGCACTGGCACTGCTGAGAGGTGGATGGATGGGAAGAAGCAGCCAGGATGGGCCCAGCCTGCTAAAAAGAGGCCCCTGGGATGCAAGGGATGTAGGGGGACAGCCCTCCTCACTATTTTATCAGCTTGTAAAATGTGCTGAATGGTTTTAATCATTGATAGTTTGCTGTGCCTGCATCTCCAGCCAGCAGCTTGCTCTCCATCGTGCAGCTGTCAGAGATTTTTTGGCCCAAGAAGGCAGCAGTGGGGAGCTGGGGCAGCCCGCAGCCCCCATTAGAGGTTCAGTGTCCACTGAGAGCCAAGACAAACCCCTGAATTCTTCCAGTGTGCAATGGGTGGAAGCAGACCCCATGGTCCCCATGGGGTGGTCCAGCAGGGAGGCTTCTCCAGGAGCTTTGTGCTCAGCTCCATCCCCAACTGTTCCAAGCTGTGGAGTGAACAAAGGAGCAGCTGCAGCAAGGGATCGGCTCTGCAGCTCAGCTGTGAACTTCAGCTTCTTGTCTCGTGACTTCCACCAGGAGAAAGCCCAAGCGAGGATAACCTTCCACCAGCAGCAGGTGTCTCAACACCTGCCTCTGCTCCTCTTTCACAAGAACAAATTGAGCATGATGTGGGCAAGAGAAGGAGCAAAGCCTCCCCAGGCCTCCTGCATTGTGGTGCCCTCTGCCTGGCTCCCGGGGCTGGGCCACGCTGGGCGGGAAGCTGCTCAGCAGATCCTGGCCACGGGGCCCAAAGGCAGCCTTGGACACAGGACCCAGTTATTCAACAGAGAGGGTTCCTGTGCCCAGCACGAGTGGTGGGGGTTGGTGCTGTCACAGCAGCCCCCAGCACTCCCCCTGGGGAGCTGGGGTGTCCTTGGGAGCGAGGGAAATGACCTGCAAACCAGTTTGGAATGTGTGAGACCTGGAAGCTGTGCCAGGGCAGCCTCTCTTCTTGTTCTCTGATGTAAGCTTAGAGCTGTTGGAATGAATTCATTTCCAGGGTCTTCTCTTGCCAGATTTGGGCATCTTTGGCCCAGTCTGCTGTAGCTTGTCCCTGGGCTCCCGCTCTGCTCTGCCCATTTAAAGCACTATGACTTAAAACTCACCCCTCCTTACACAGACATCCCTCCCCCTCTTTGTTTTCCTTCTTCCATCCCTGTTCCCACACATCCTCATCCTCTTCACTTCTGAACTCAGCTCTGGGCCAGGGCTTCTTCCCTGAGAGCTCCTCAGAAATGCCTGTTGGAGCTTTTCTGCTCCTCAAGGATGTTCCAAGGGCTCCTCTGTGCGGTTCACTGTTCCAGCATAAAGCAGCATCACCCAGCTGCTGAGCTGCTGGGGGTCAGGATCAGGCACTGAAGGTCCATTCTTGGCCTTGCAGAGTTCAGGACAGGTTTCATGCAAACAAGACCTGCAAGCTGTGTCCAGTTCTGGGCTCCTCAGTTTAAGAAGGACATTGAGACACTTGAAGGTGTCCAGAGAAGGGCAACGAGGCTGGGGAGGGGTCTGGAGCACAGCCCTGGGAGGAGAGGCTGAGGGAGCTGGGGTTGCTTAGCCTGCAGAAGACGAGGCTCAGGGGAGATCTTCTTGCTCTCTCCAGCTCCCTGAAGGGAGGTTGTAGCCAGCTGGGGTTGGTCTCTTCTCCCAGGCAAGCAGCATCAGAACAAGAGGACACAGTCTCAAGCTGTGCCAGAGGAGGTTTAGGCTGGAGGTGAGGAGAAAGTTCTACACAGAGAGTTGTTAGCCCTTGGGATGTGCTGCCCAGGGAGGTGGTGGAGTCCCCATCCCTGGAGGTGTTCAAGAGGGATTGGATGTGGCACTTGGTGCCATGGTTTAGTAGTCAGGAGGTGTTGGGTGACAGGTTGGACTTGCTGATCTCTGAGGTCTTTTCCAGCCTTGTTGATTCTGTGATTCTTCTTCTCCTCTGGCTGCAGCTCAAGCCCCAGAGCTGCCACCCCTGCCCCCAAAGGCAGGCAGCCTGGGTCCCTGCTGGGAGCAGGCTCTGCCTCCCAGCTCATGCAATCCATTTTCCACCAGTGCCCACTCCAGGAGGTAGCTTCAGGATCTTCATCAGAGACAAATTGTGCTGAAGTGCATCCCAGAGATAAACCGCTGCTGTCTCTGCCTCCGAGTGCCTTAAAGGCACCAAACTCTGTTTATAAACTGTCCCTTCCCTCTGCTGCTGGAGGAAGCCTGATGAAATGCCTGCAGGATGGATTGTGCTGGGAAGTCAAGGGCAGCAATTTCCAGGGTGACACCAGTGGTAAGGCTGAAAAGAAGTCAATTCAGTCGTTGCAGGCAGGGATTGATTAAAGAATCTGCAGAAGCAATCAGCAAACCTCATTGTGGCCTTCCAGTATCTTAAAGGGGGCTACAGGAAAGCTGGGGAGGGACTTTTTAGGATGCCAGGGAGGGATAGGACTGGGGGGATGGAGCAAAAGTAGAAGTGGGGAGATTCAAATTGGATGTGAGGAAGGAGTTTTTCACTGTAAGAGCCTGGCACAGGTTGCCCAGGGAGGTGGTGGAAGACTCATCCCTGGAGGTGTTTGCAGCCAGGCTGGAGGTGGCTGTGAGCAACCTCCTGTAGCGTGAGGTGTCCCTGCCCATGGCAGGGGGCTTGGAGCTGGCTGAGCCTTGAGGTCCCTTCCAACCCTGACAATTCTGTGATTCTATGATTCAGATAAAAGAGGGAATAGGGTGGAGCATCTATCCTGCCCCAAGAGGTGCTCAGCTCTTCTTGGGCAGACACTTCCAGCTAAGCCCTAAAAGCCTGCACTGGTAGGGGTGCCTCAGCTCCCCAGCTGCTCTCTGTTTGGTGCCTGGGTGAGGTGTGATGGCTCAAGCTGGCTGAGCCCCACAGCCAGGAGCAGCAGCCCCTGCACACAGGGCTGCTGCCAGTCAATGCTCTTTAGCAGGAGTTGTTGTTGTTGCCCTCACCTCAGATGCCAAATTCTGGCCCAGACAATCCACTTATAGCTTCAATTGCTCTAAAACCATCCAAGAGGATAAAGTTCTTCCCAGGGAGAGTTGTTAGCCACTGGAATGTGCTGCCCAGGGAGGTGGTGGAGTCCCCATCCCTGGAGGTGTTCAAGAGGGGATTGGATGTGGGCACTTGGTGCCATGGTCTAGTCATGAGGTCTGTGGTGACAGGTTGGTCTTGATGATCTTTGAGGCCTCTTCCAGCCTTGGGGATTCTGTGATAATCAGTTGCCATTGAAGATCTGCAGTTCTGGGCAATCCCTTTCCTTATCTGTCTGCAGAGTTCTCCTGCTTCGAGGAAGATCCCTGGAGCCGGTGGATGGTTTATGGGGTGAACCAGGTTGATGTTGCTGGCACCAGAGCCCTGTTGGGAGGCTCCCCTCCCACTGGGTGAATCCCAGGGAGGTGCCAGAGGATGGGGGAGAGGGGATGGTGATGACACTGTGTGGCGGTTTGAGCCTTAACTGGGAGTTAAGAGCTCAGATGGGGGCAAGGCTGAGAATCGCTCCCGGCTCCCCCCTCCTCCCTCCCAACAGAGAGGGGGAAAAAAGGAAAGGAGCAAATCCACCAAGCAATAATTTGGAGTTGGCCTGGAAGTAGAGAGGGAAAGAGTTGTCTTTAAACAGTATATATATAGCAATAACAGGTAAGGTGCACAAGGGCAAGGAACAAGGATGGATGGGAGGGGGACAAAGAAGAAGAACACAAAAGCAGTCTCTCTCTGAAGAGGCACAGAGGCAGCAGGGAGAAGGATCAGGCCTCACCACGGGGCAGAGGAGCAGGAGGGCAGCTGCAGTAGCTCTCATCCAGGAGAGGCAGGAGCCAAAGGGAGCTAATGGCTGCAATGTCCTCCCTTTTATACCCTAGCTGGGCAGGGAGGGGGCAGTGGAACAGACTCAATTCTCCAGGTGGGCAAACACCCTGCAGGCACTCACAAGCCCTTCTCCACCCTTTGTTTGCAGGATGGGCATTAACCCCACCACACACTGCTGGCCAGACTGGGAGGAACAAAGGGGAAAAGCAGGAGAGGGAGGAAGGTGAAGGAGAAGCTGCTGTTCCCTGTGTGCCTGAAGAGGAAAAGAGCAGGGGATGGATTCATCCACTGGGCAGGTAGAGATCGGGGGCGGGGGGGGGAAGGAGGGAAAGGGGGGAAGGGGGGGAGGAGGGGGGGAAACAAAATTCAGATGGATCCAAAAATTAAATATTCATGGGGCATTATTCATGAGGCTTCATCTTGCCAAGTGGGTGAAATGAGGCAAGGGAAGAAATTAGCTTGCTTGAGAGTGTCAGAGTGATTATGTGATTAAATTGCAATTTGTAATTTCTCCTTCAGAAGTGTTAGTCCCTGATTTGTGGTGCTGCCCCTCTCTGCTTTTCCTGAAGCCTCCCATGGCTGTGTCTGTGTGAGCAGGGAATGCACAGGGCTGGGCTGGGCTGGGCTGCAGGAGCAGCCTGCACACATCAGCTGCAGGCACCTGTGGGGGCCAGAGCAGAGTCCACTCCCTGCTGCCCTCCTCTGCCAGCCTTCCCCGTGATTTAATTGTCCTGGAGGCCTCTGGCACTCCTCGTGATCATCCTCTTCCTCCCTGCACAGCATAGAACCATAGAATCAACCAGGTTGGAAAAGACCTCAGAGATCAGCAACCAGCAGCAGAGATTAGGCAAGCAGCACCAGAACAAGAGGACACAGTCTCAAGCTGTGCCAGGGGAGGTTTAGGCTGGAGGTGAGGAGAAAGTTCTTCCCAGAGAGAGTCGTTAGCCACTGGAATGTGCTGCCCAGGGAGGTGGTGGAGTCCCCATCCCTGGAGGTGTTCAAGAGGGGATTGGATGTGGCACTTGGAGCCATGGTTTAGTAGTCAGGAGGTCTTGGGTGCCAGGTTGGACTCGCTGATCTCTGAGGTCTTTTCCAACCTTATTGATTCTATGATTCTATGTTCATCAAGTCCAACCTATTGCCTAATACCCAACACCTCCTGACAACCAAACCATGGCTCCAAGTGCCACATCCAATCCCCTCTTGAGCACCTTCCAGATATGGCAACTCCACCACCTCCCTGGGCAGCTTGAGACTGTGTCCTCTTGTTCTGGTGCTGCTTGCCTGGGAGAAGAGACCAACCCTCCTGGCTACAACCTCCCTTCAGGGAGTTAGAGCAAGAAGGTCTCCCCTGAGCCTCCTCTTCTGCAGGCTAAGCAGCCCCAGCTCCCTCAGCCTCTCCTCACAGGGCTGTGCTCCAGACCCCTCCCCAGCTTTCTTGCCCTTCTCTGGACACCTTCCAGCAACTCAACATCTTTCCTAACCTGAGGAGCCCAGAACTGGACACAGGACTCAAGGTGTGGCCTAAGCAGTGCTGAGCACAGGGCAGAATGACCTCCCTGCTCCTGCTGGCCACACTGTTCCTGATGCAGGCCAGGATGCCATTGGTCTTCTTGGCCACCTGGGCACACTGCTGGCTCATGTTCAGCCTGAGCTCAGCCTCCCCTGGTTGTGCCTAGCCCAAAAGGAGAAGCTGTCATTTCTTTGCTGCCCAGTGAGGATTTAGTGGCTGTTTGGAAAACCACAGCATTCATTCCTGGCTGCTTTCTGGACAGCACAAGGCTTGCACAGGTTAATTACACGAGGGTTTGGTTTTTCCCCTCAAGGTAATGAGCAAGGTGAGGTTTACAGCCCTGCCCCCTGCCCCAGGTTGGTTGTTCACATTCTGGTTTACTTGGAAATGCACCCACAGCACAAGAAGCAAAAGCAACCACGGCCAAGCTTCTGTCTGCAGCAAGCTGTGAAGCCCTGCCAAGGCACTGGTGCACCCTCACAGCACTTGAATTCCTGGTCTGTGAGATTTGGGAGTCTCTGGGGCAGGGGAGAGGTGCTGGGGGACACTCAAGCTGAAAGGGATGGGGAGTGGGGAGGGATGTGAGAGGTGATGGTGTGGGGAAAGAACCTTCTTTGCTCAGACATCATTAGGGGATAGATGAGACACGTTGAGGAGGTGGAGAAGAGTTAACCTTGGCTCTTAAGCCAAGCATCCAGCTCCTGATGAAATGAAACTTCTCCACTTGCAGTGCAGGTGCCTGAGGGAGAGCTGGAGCACCACTGTGGAGGGGAGAAGGTGGGGGAAGGGAGTTTGGCAGCACGTGGAGAGAGGCAGGTTGGCAATCTCAGAGGTCTTGAGGTCTTCTGTGCTTTTTCACCTTTCCTCATGTGCATGGACAGTGAGCTGCAGCATGGGGAAGATGGCTTGAGGAGCACCCTGGGTTGGGGATGTCTGGGGCCAACTCCCTGTGGTCACTTTGGGGACAGCAACTCATTTACCCCTTGCTTGCCTTCCTCTGATGCCTGAAACGAAAGCAAAGCACAAAGGGCAGGTGAGGAGCCGGGCTGGGAGCGGCCTGAAGCATCCCTGGATCCGAAAGCAGGACACTCCCCAGGTGCCCAGCAGGGAAAGCCACAAAGAACTTCTAACAGCACAGGTCAAGGCTGACAAAATCAGAGGTGGAACCTTGCAGACAGGGAGCTACAGGAGAGCTGAGCCTGATTTAAGTGCTTTACATCAGTTTACTTGCTTGCTTCTGCTTGACTTGCAAGACATCGTTATAATTACTTGGCATCAGCCAGCCATTACTCAGGGGTTCTGGGCCAGGGTAGCAGAAGACATGATTGTCTCATAAACCTAATGAGCCATATTGATTACTGGAGGATGAGGACTGAGCTATAAACAGCTCATATTCTTTATTTGTCTGGTTGTTAGATCTGTATTTGCAGGCCAGCCTTGGCAGGGAGTTCCGTGGGGCTGCCGCCGCGGGAGGCATCGCCTCTGGCCCCAGCACAGCCAAGAGTCCCCTTCCAGCCTGCCCAAGGAGCAGTGCAGGAGGGAATCACAGAATCAATAAGGTTGGAAAAGACCTCAGAGATCAAGTCCAACATATTACCCAATACCTAACACCTCCTGACAGCTAAACCATGGCACCAAGGGCCTCATCCAGGCTCTTCCTAGACACCTCCCGGGATGGGGACTCCACCACCTCCCTGGGCAGCACATCCCAATGGCCAATCACTCTTGCTGGGAAGAACTTCTTCCTAACATCCAGCCTGAACCTCCCCTGGCACAGCTTGAGTCTGTGTCCTCTTGTTCTGGTGCTGCTTGCCTGGGAGAAGAGACCAACCCCCTCCTGGCTACAACCTCCCTTCAGGGAGTTAGAGCAAGAAGGTCTCCCCTGAGCCTCCTCTTCTGCAGGCTAAGCAGCCCCAGCTCCCTCAGCCTCTCCTCACAGGGCTGTGCTCCAGACCCCTCCCCAGCTTTCTTGCCCTTCTCTGGACACCTTCCAGCATCTCAACATCTTTCCTAAACTGAGGAGCCCAGAACTGGACACAGGATACAGTGTGGCCTAACCAGTACTGAGCACAGGGCACAATGACTTCCCTGTTCCTGCTGGCCACACTGTTCCTGATGCAGGCCAGGATGCCATTGGCCTTCTTGGCCACTTGGGCAAACTGCTGGCTCATGTTCAGCTCCTGACAACCAATACCCACAGGTCCCAAGAAAGTGAATGTGGATCCTGCTTTGGATCCTGCTTTGGATCCTGCTTCCACCTGAGGAGATGCTGGTGGGAAGGGCAGCTCAGTGTGCTGGTGAGCTGGCAGCAGCAGCGGTGCAGGGCTTAGGACACTTCTGAAGTCATCTGCCCTAGGAAAGGTCAGCAGCAGTCAATGCAGTGTGGTCCTGCCAGCCTCTGCCAGGGAAAGGAGAAGGTGTTTGTGGTGGGGTGGCTGCCAGGCCCTGCTTTTCTGAAGAGAACATGCCACTGAAGGGTGCCCAGTGGCAGGACAAGGGACAACAGGCATGAACTTGAACACAGTGAGTTCCATCTAAACACGAGGAGGAACTTCTTTACTTTGAGGCTGGTAGAGCACTGGAAAAGGCTGCCCAGGAGAGGTGGTGGAGTCTTCATCTCTGGAGTCATTCCAAACCCACCTAGACATTGTGATCCTGGGCACCCTGCTCGGGGTGACCCTACTTTAGCAAGGGGTTTGGCCTGGGGGATCTCCAGAGGTCCCTTCCGACTCCCCACCATTCTGAGACTCCACAGCGGGGCTTTGGCATCAAACCAGTTGCTCTGTTTTGTGCTGCAGGACAGCTGTCTGCTAGGACTGTCCAGCATGGAAGGTCCCCAGTGCTCCCAGTTAAACCCTTCCAGTGGTGCAGGAGCTGAGCCCTGGCTGGGCAGCACCATGGGCTCGGCTCTGCCCTGCACCGTGGTGCTCCCAATGGCAAGGCTCTGCCATTGCCACTCTTCCCACAGCTCCAACTGGGAATGGCTCTGAGCTGCCCTTGCTCTGCATCTCACCTCTTCAGCAAGCAGCCTCTGATGTTGTGTGGATTTAATGATCTGAGCCAGATGGTACTGAGGGCACTCAAGGTGTGGGCTCCTTGCCCAGAAGACCCACAGGAGCCTCAGGGGCACCCTGGGCTGCCCCTGGTGAGGTGGTTCCTTACTGCATCCCAGGCTTTGGCGGTGCCAAGAGGAGCAGCATCACTTTGGATGCCTGAGGGACATGAACCAGCTGCAGAGCACCAAGCTCAGCCTGGCCAGCAGCTTGGGGCTGGTCCTCACCTGGTCCCCAGGGACCTGCTCAGCAATGCTGCTTGCAGGAAGCAGTCGAGAGGAGGAGGTAGGAAATTAAATATGCTGATTAGAGCTAAAAATAGCAGCTTGATTCTTGGTGAGGCATGAAAAAAAAGCCCCTTGTACCAGAAAAAATGCTCTGGGCCTCTGCCAGGCAACAGATGCAGGAAACCTTTGCAGCCTCGCTGGGGAGCTGGTGGCCTTGCCTCTGAGCCTTGGAGCTGCTATCTTTAGCAGCAGATCAATGCTGGCTCCTCTGCCCGTGCAGGGAGGGCAGCCTGGCCAGCCAGCACCACAGGAGTGGAGAAGCCCAGGTGAAATCTTCCCCCCTGGTAGACAAGGAGCCATTTCCTCTCCATCTCTCAGGTGAAGCAGATGGAAAGTCCCCGTGGGCTCTGGAGGGTGCTGGGGACACCTCGCTGAGATGGCAGCTTTAGGGGACCCCTCTTCCTCCTCCTCCTCCTCCTCCTCCTCCTCCTCCTCCTCCTCCTCCTCCTCCTCCTCCTCCTCCTCCTCCTCCTCCTCCTCCTCCTCCTCCTCCTCCTCCTCCTCCTCCTCCTCCTCCTCCTCCTCCTCCTCCTCCTCCTCCTCCTCCTCCTCCTCCTCCTCCTCCTCCTCCTCCTCCTCCTCCATGAGCAATAAGCTGAAAGTTCATTGATGGGTGATTGGTCCCATGGATTAGGTGAGGTGGAGGTGGAGATGGAGGTGGCAGGCTCTGGAGCAGGGTGTTGGGTGTGAAACCCCTGTGTGAGGAGCTCAGTCCAAAGCACTGTGCAAGCTGTTGTGAACCCACCTGGCAGTGCCCTTGTTGTGGCACTCGTGGCCAGTACTGCCTTCCCTGATGTGGGGTGAGATGCCTCCTCTGTCCCCTCCAAAGTGCACCAGAGCCAGTGGTGTCCTGGTTACCAGCCCCGGGTATCCAGAGGGTGTTGCTCCCGAGGCTTGTGTGCTTCAGACAAGCTACAAAGCTGCTCTTTCCCCCGTGGCTGCTTCCTTCGCCTGCAGCTGAATCCCCTTTCTGCCCGTGCGAGGGAGCTGAGACGTCGGCAGAGACAGAGCAGCTCCGTTCCCCTGGGCAGAAGGTGCAATGCTGCACCCCTGTGGGAACTGGGAGCCTTGGACCTCAACCCAGGGATCTCTGGGTGAACGTGAGGATGCTTTCTGTGACCTACAGCATCCCCATCTACATCTACTCGTGGCCCAGGCACTGAAGGAGGGAGAGAAAAGGGGATCCTGGGTGGGTGTTATATGACACTTTGCTCTCAAAGCCTTGGAGGTGGTGAGGATGCAGTTTCCAGTGACAAGAAGGGTAGAGAGGCTTTGCAGGGGGACCTCCACAGGCTGGACAGGTGGGCAGAGTCCAACAGGATGGCATTCAACAAGTCCAAGTGCTGGGTGCTGCCACTTTGGCACCTGGCAACCCCAGGCAGTGCTACAGGCTGGGGTCAGAGTGGCTGAGAGCAGCCAGGCAGAGAGGGACCTGGGGGGAGTGGTCAATGGTAGGCTGAACATGAGCCAGCAGTGTGCCCAGGCAGCCAAGAGGCTTTGTGCTTTGTTGAAATGCTGAGAGTGGGAAGCTGAGGCTGGAGGTGAGGAGAAAGTTCTTCCCAGAAAGAGTAATTGGCCACTGGGATGTGCTGCCCAGGGAGGTGGAGGAGTCCCTGCCCCCGGAGTGGAGTGAGGATGGGGTGCTTGGTGCCATGGTTTGGTTGATTAGAGAGTGAGAGGAGAGTCAAGCCCCTGCTTCCTGGGCAGAAGCCTCCAAACAGCAAGTGCAGCTGCAGGTGAGGTGCCACCAGCGCCCTTGCTTTGCCCGACCTTGCCCTCGCTGATGCTGTGTGGAGCTGGGGCTGGTGCATGGCTCCTTCCCGTGCCAGCCAGGATGCTGGTGGGATGAGCTGGGGAGGGGGTGGAGGTGCCCTGGGTGCCTGAGCCTGGCTATGCTGAGAAAGCACTTGAAGAGAGAGCAGTGAGGTCTGTGAGCCAGGCAGAGCAGCTCTCCAGTCCCCAGCAGCCCCAGGCCTCTGCCTGCTGATTCAATCGGCTGTGAAATCACATTGATCTCCTGGCTGCCTCCTGCGAGTCGTTTGTAAGTGAAGTCCTAATCCAGGGGCTCTGATCATTCCTCCTGACTTGCCTCATTGCTCCTGGCCTTAGAAATGGTCCTCTCCCATCTCCTTTCTTCTCCTCTCCCATTCCCTCTTCGCCAGCTCAGAAATAACCGAAGCAGGACCCAGGTTCTCGGTGCCTTCTCCTCTGCCGGAGCCACATCACACTGCCTGGTGCCTGCCACACTCCTCAGGAAATCAGCAATCCCTCTGAGGCTTTGGGGGTAAGAGATGAGCTGGGGTCAAGGGAGGGGAGGGACCCTGGCACTTTAAACTACATATTGGCCACAACAACCCCAGGCAGCACTACAGACTGGGGACAGAGTGGCTGGAGAGCAGCCAGGCAGAGAGGGACCTGAGGGTAGTGGTCAATGGTAGGCTGAACATGAGCCTGCAGTGTGCCCAGGTGGCCAAGAAGGCCAATGGCATCCTGGCCTGCATCAGGAACAGTGTGGCCAGCAGGAGCAGGGAAGTCATTCTGCCCTGTGCTCAGCACTGCTGAGGCCAAACCTTGAGTCCTGTGTCCAGTTTAAGAAGGACATTGAGAGACTTAAAAGTGTCCAGAGAAGGGCAACGAGGCTGGGGAGGGGTCTGGAGCACAGCCCTGGGAGGAGAGGCTGAGGGAGCTGGGGTTGTTTAGCCTGGAGAGGAGGAGGCTCAGGGAGACCTTCTTGCTCTCTCCAACTCCCTGAAGGGAGGTTGTAGCCAGGTGGGGGTTGGTCTCTTCTCCCAGGCAAGCAGCACCAGAACAAGAGGACACAGTCTCAAGCTGTGCCAGGGGAGGTTTAGGCTGGAGGTTAGGAAGAAGTTCTACACAGAGAGAGTGATTTGCCATTGGGATGTGCTGCCCAGGGAGGTGGTGGAGTCCCCATCCCTGGAGGTGTTTAGGAAGAGACTGGATGAGGCACTTGGTGCCATGGTTTAGTTGATCAGATGGTGTTGGGTGCCAGGTTGGACTGGATGATCTCAGAGGTCTTTTCCAACCTGGTTAATTCTATTCTATTCTATTCTATTCTATTCTATTCTATTCTATTCTATTCTATTCTATTCTATCCCATCCTATCCCATCCTATCCCATCCTATCCCATCCTATCCCATCCTATTCTACCCCAACCTATTCTGCCCATATTCTTCCAACCAGGTCAATTCAATTCAATTCAATTCAATTCAATTCAATTCAATTCAATTCAATTCAATTCAATTCAATTCAATTCAATTCAATTCAGTTCAGTTCAATTCAGTTTTACTTCTATTCTATTCTATTCTATTCTATTCTATTCTATTCTATTCTATTCTATTCTATTCTATTCTATTCTATTCTATTCTATTCTACTCTACTCTACTCTACTCTACTCTACTCTACTCTATTCCTGTTCTAGTCTAAATGCAAGAAGAGATGCTCCAAGGCTTCACACAGTGAGGCAGAATAGCAAATGACTGCCCACGAGGGAGAAATAGACCAAACCTAACCAGCCTGAAGGCACAGCACAAGCCCTGGCTGCTCCAGACTCAGCTCACCCTGCTCAGGGCTGGAGCCCACCTCAGCTGTGCCAGTGCTGGGGGTGCAAGGTGCTCA
Source organism: Picus viridis (assembly GCA_033816785.1). NCBI lineage: Eukaryota > Metazoa > Chordata > Aves > Piciformes > Picidae > Picus > Picus viridis. Next base: position 4,642,499 of record CM066602.1, read on the forward strand.
GGGTGCCCATGGGGTGTGTGGCCACGGCACTGAGCTGCCTGATGGCCACCAGACACGGCCCAAGCCAAGAGCGTTCCCAGGTGCCAATCCAGGCCGGGTTCTTACCCCAGGGAGCTCCTGTCTGCAGAGGATGAATGCTGCAAAGCCCTGAAAGGTTGCCTTGGCTGTTAACTGCTGGAAAACACCTTTGCATGGAATATTTATTGGGGGAGGTGGGGGGAAATGTTCACAAGTGCTCATCCCAGCCTGGCACCGCACCAGTCCTTGGGGGGGGGGGGGGGGGTATGTAAAGACTGCAGGCCCCCAGCACAGGCTGGGCTTATTTTCTCATCATAAGCCTCTTGATTAAAGGAGAGGAGGGAGTGGAAGGGGTGGGGGGGAACTCACTGTGATTGCAATGCCCACTTGTCAACTATGGTCAGCCTGGAAACCAATCCAATGAAGATGGAAAGCAGGGGGCTGGGGGCAGGGAGGCTGCAGAGGCAGGAGAAAGGTTTTGCTTGGAGACTTTCATTAAAATGCCACAAGAGGTTTTCAGGACACACAGCAGTTCTCCCTGCCTTGGCAAAGAGATAAAAGCAGCTCAGTCAATGCTGACACGCTCTGGAAACCTCCTGCTGCTCCCAGGACAGTTGAGAGACGGTGTTTGCAGCATCCTCCTTGGGGTGTGCAGGCCTGGGGCTAGTTACACTCTTGTTCAATGTCTGACAACAGCACAGCCAGCAGGGTGGAGCTGCAGCATCCTGAGATCCAGAGCAGCCCTCTGACCTGCAGCAGCCCTGTGACCTGCAGCATCCTGAGATCCAGAGCAGCCCTGTGACATGCAGCATCCTGAGATCCAGAACATCCCTGTGACCTGCAGCATTCCTCTGACCTGCAGCATCCTGAGATCCAGAGCATCCCTGTGACCTGCAGCAGTCCTGTGACCTGCAGCAGCCCTGTGACCTGCAGCATCCTGACATCCAGAGCATGCCTGTGACCTGCAGCAGCCCTGTGACCTGCAGCATCCTGAGATCCAGAGCAGCCCTCTGACCTGCACCAGTCCTGTGACCTGCAGCATCCTGAGATCCAGAGCAGCCCTGTGACCTGCAGCATTCCTCTGATCTGCAGCATCCTGAGATCCAGAGCATCCCTGTGACCTGCAGCAGTCCTGTGACCTGCAGCAGCCCTGTGACCTGCAGCATCCTGACATCCAGAGCATGCCTGTGACCTGCAGCAGCCCTGTGACCTGCAGCATCCTGAGATCCAGAGCAGCCCTCTGACCTGCACCAGTCCTGTGACCTGCAGCATCCTGAGATCCAGAGCAGCCCTGTGACCTGCAGCATTCCTCTGATCTGCAGCATCCTGAGATCCAGAGCATCCCTGTGACCTGCAGCAGTCCTGTGACCTGCAGCAGCCCTGTGACCTGCAGCATCCTGACATCCAGAGCATGCCTGTGACCTGCAGCAGCCCTGTGACCTGCAGCATCCTGAGATCCAGAGCAGCCCTCTGACCTGCACCAGTCCTGTGACCTGCAGCATCCTGAGATCCAGAGCAGCCCTGTGACCTGCAGCATTCCTCTGACCTGCAGCATCCTGAGATCCAGAGCATCCCTGTGACCTGCAGCAGTCCTGTGACCTGCAGCAGCCCTGTGACCTGCAGCATCCTGACATCCAGAGCATGCCTGTGACCTGCAGCAGCCCTGTGAACCTGCAGCATCCTGAGATCCAGAGCAGCCCTCCGACCTGCAGCAGCCCTGTGAACCTGCAGCATCCTGAGATCCAGAGCAGCCCTCCGACCTGCAGCAGCCCTGTGAACCTGCAGCATCCTGAGATCCAGAGCAGCCCTCCGACCTGCAGCAGCCCTGTGACCTGCAGCATCCTGAGATCCAGAGCAGCCCTGTGACATGCAGCATCCTGAGATCCAGAGCATCCCTGTGACCTGCAGCAGTCCTGTGACCTGCAGCAGCCCTGTGACCTGCAGCATCCTGACATCCAGAGCAGCCCTATGACCTGCAGCATCCTGAGATCCAGAGCAGCCCTGTGACATGCAGCATCCTGAGATCCAGAACATCCCTGTGACCTGCAGCATTCCTCTGACCTGCAGCAGCCTGAGATCCAGAGCAGAAAGATCAGCAGAAATTCTTTGGGGGTTTTGTTTTGTTTTCAGCAGAGACTAAACAAAAATAATATGAAATAATAACAACGATTTTTTAAAAAAAATGTAGTCCTTCAATCCAAGTTGTGTGAAGGAGGCAGAGGAAGAGGCGTTTGGGAAGAGCAAAGCAGCCGCTTCCCCGCAGGAGGAATCTCCTCTTGCGTCGTAGAGGAGGCAGTTCCCTGCTGCCTCCGCGGGAGCGGTGCCTGCTGAATCTTGCATCGCGTCGCAAAAGCCTTTCCCGAAGCGCTGGGGAAGCCAGTTGGGACGGAGCTGGAGCGCCAAGAGTGAAAGGGGAACGCTCAGCAATTGAGATTGCAAATTGCCTGATTGGAAATGGGAAAAAAAACGAAGGGGAAAGGCGGCGGGGGGGGAGGGGGGGGCGCGGGGATGTGTGTGCTCCGAACGTCCTTTGAACTGGAGCAGCTTCTTGGCTGCTCTAATGGCTCACTCCAGCACTGCCATCCTTGGCGCCAGCCTGGCTCTGCAGGCAGGGAAACCCTGGCTGAAGGTCATTTCCCTGCCAAGCAGCTTTACCCACAAGGTCCTAACTCCAGCACAGGAGGTTCCACCTCGACGTGAGGAGGAATTTCTTCACTGTGAGGGTCACAGAGCCCTGGAACAGGCTGCCCAGAGAGGTTGTGGAGTCTCTTTCTCTGGAGGCTTTCCAGACCTGTCTGGATGTGTTCCTGTGTGACCTGTGCTGGATTCTATGGTGCTGCTCTGGCAGGGGGTGGACTTGATGTTCTCCAGAGGTCCCTTCCAACCCCTAACATCCTGTGAGCCTGTGATCCTAACAGAAGCTGGGAGCAGCCCCAAGATCTCCTGGGTGGGTTTTATAGTGACACTTGTGCTATCAACAGGACCCTGCAGCCCCTATGGCCCAGCCTAACCCCTCATAGCATGGAGCTCCCCACAGCCCCACGCTGCTGGGCACAGCTGGTCCCTGCTGTGGGACCAGTCTGGATGCACTTGGGCTGAGATCTCCTCTTGGCTGAGCTGATCAGCAGCCACCAAACACAACTAGGGGCTGGATCCAGGGCTCCTGCAGCCCATAGTAGGCTGAACATGAGCCAGCAGTGTGCCCAGGTGGCCAAGAAGGCAAATGGCATCCTGGCCTGCATCAGCAATAGTGTGGCCAACAGCAGCAGGGAAGTCATTCTGTCCTGTACTCAGCTGTGCCAGGGAAGGTTCAGGCTGGATGTTAGGAAGAAGTTCTTCCCAGAAAGAGATTGGCCATTGGAATGTGCTGCCCAGGGAGGTGGTGGAGTCACCATCACTGGAGGTGTTTAGGAAGAGACTGGATGAGGCACTTGGTGCCATGGTTTAATTGATCAGATGGTGTTGGACTTGATGATCTCAAAGGTCTCTTCCAAACTAGTTTATTCTTCTCTTCTCTTCTCTTCTCTTCTCTTCTCTTCTCTTCTCTTCTCTTCTCTTCTCTTCTCTTCTCTTCTCTTCTCTTCTCTTCTCTTCTCTTCTCTTCTCTTCTCTTCTTCTTCTCTTCTCTTCTCTTCTTTCTCTTCTCTCTTCTTCTCTTCTCTTCTCTTCTCTTCTCTTCCCTTCCCTTCCTTCCTTCCTTCCCTTCCTTCCCTTCCCTTCCCTTCCCTTCCCTTCCCTTCCCTTCCCTTCCCTTCCCTTCCCTTCCTTCCCTTCCCTTCCCTTCCCTTCCCCTTCCTTCCTTCCCTTCCCTTCCCTTCCTTCCCTTCCCTTCCTTCCCTTCCCTTCCTTCCCTTCCCTTCCCTTCCCTCCCCTCCCCTCCCCCCTCCCTTCCCTCCCCTCCCTCCCCCCCCCCCTCCCCTCCCCTCCCCCTCCCCTCCCCCCCCCTCCCTCCCTCTCCCCTCCCTTCCCTCCCCCTCCCCTCCCCTTCCCCTCCCATCCTCCCCTTCTCTCCCCTCCTCTCCCCTCCTCTCTCCTCCTCTCCCCTCTCCCTCCTCCTCCCCTCCTCTCCTCCTCTCCCTCCTTCCCCTCCTCTCCCCTCCCTCCTCTCCCTCTCTGAACCTCTCCTCTCCTTGCCTATTCTATTCTATTCTATTCTATTCTATTCTATTCTATTCTATTCTATTCTATTCTATTCTATTCTATTCTATTCTATTCCTCCTCCTGGAGCAAGCTGATGCCTGTCAAAGGATTTTTCTGGTGCCCAGGAAGGGCTTGCTGTGGCGATTCAGGTACCAGAGTGATCCCAGGAGAGGTTATGTACTGAGGGGATGCTGCTGAAAGGATTTCCCTTCCTTTGTTTGCACACTTCCTGTGGAAGTCTGAGGCTTTGGGTGCTTCTGGGCCATACATCTTCATGAAATGCTTCATTCCCATTTCCCTGAGGTATAATTGGATTTTTTTTTTCCCCCTCAATAAGCAACAGAATAAAAATGTTTATGGGCAACCTCTTCAGCACTCACTTGTTTAAAAGCAAACCACCCCCCAATGCATAAAACCCAGGGTGCAGTTTTAAAGGCGAGGCAAGGCAGTAACTTCTGCTTTTAAAAGCCCAGCAAGTTTTATGAAGCTATTTAACACAGCTCCAGGGTTTCAAGGGAGAAGAACAAAAGGAAAACACTCAGTTAGAATCAGAATGCATGTTTAGAGCAGCAGCAGCATTTCCAGTGTGAGCCTTCAGGTCTTCTGCGAATGGAATGGAATGGAATGCAATGGAATGGAATGCAATGGAATGGAATGCAATGCAATGCAATGGGATAGGATAGCATAGAATAGGATAGGATAGGATAGGATAGGATAGGATAGGATAGGATAGGATAGGATAGGATAGGATAGGATAGGATAGGATAGAAGAGGATAGGATAGGATAGGATAGGATAGGATAGGATAGGATAGGATAGGATAGAATAGAATAGAATAGAATAGGATAGGATAGGATAGGATAGGATAGAATAGAATAGAATAGGATAGGATAGGATAGGATAGGATAGGATAGGATAGGATAGGATAGGATAGGATAGGATAGAAGAGGATAGGATAGGATAGGATAGGATAGGATAGGATAGGATAGGATAGGATAGGATAGGATAGGATAGGATAGAATAGGATAGGATAGGATAGGATAGGATAGGATAGAATAGAATAGAATAGAATAGAATAGAATAGAATAGAATAGAATAGGATAGAATAGGAAAGAAAAGGAAAGAATAGAATAGAATAGAATAGAATAGAATAGAATAGAATAGAATAGAATAGAATAGAATTAACCAGGTTGGAAAAGACCTTTGAGATCATCAAATCCAACCCATCACCCAACACCATCTAATCAACTAAACCATGGCACCAAGGGCCTCATCCAGGCTCTTCCTAAACACCTCCAGGGATGGGGACTCCACCACCCCTCTGGGCAGCACATTCCAGTGGCCAGTCTCTCTTGCTGGGAAGAACTGCTTCTTAACATCCTGCCTAAACCTGCCCTGGCACAGCTTGAGACTGTGTCCTCTTGTTCTGGTGCTGCTTGCCTGGGAGAAGAGACCAACCCCCATCTGGCTACAACCTCCCTTCAGGGAGTTGGAGAGAGCAAGAAGGTCTCCCCTGAGCCTCCTCCTCTCCAGGCTAAGCAACCCCAGCTCCCTCAGCCTCTCCTCACAGGGCTGTGCTCCAGACCCCTCCCCAGCTTTCTTGCTCTTCTCTGGACACCTTCCAGCATCTTTCCTAAACTGAGGGACCCAGAACTGGACACAGGACTCAAGGTGTGGCCTAACCAGTGCAGTGTCCAGGGGCAGAATGACCTCCCTGCTCCTGCTGGCTACACTGTTCCTGATGCAGGCCAGGATGTCCTTGGCCTCCTTGGCCACCTGGGCACACTGCTGGCTCACTTTCAGCCTACTATCAACCAGTACCCCCAGGTCCCTTTCTGCCTGGCTGCTGTCCAAATAGGAGAAGCCTTCAGCAATGTACCCCCACACACAGCCCAACACGAGCTCCACACAGCTCTGGAGATGGATGGCACAGCATGGTTATAAGGACAGGACCTGTAACCCCCAGGGAGGCAGGGCTGGCTCTCCTCCCAGCTGGCTTCTTGTTCCCACAGCACCACAAACATGACAGCTGTGCTGCTTCCTAATTGCTGGGATTTGTGGTTTATCTCCTTTGCCTTGTGGCACTTCAGGAGAAATCTCCTCTCTGCTGCAGCCTGTTTCCTCCTTTTTGGTGTTTGTTGGTTGCTGATGTGCTGCAGTATGACCATGCTGGGTGAAGGCACTGGTACCCCCGGGCTGTGTCCTCCCCTGGGCTCCCCACAGAGCTCAGACCACTCACTCCCACCACTCAGTCCCGTGGGACCCCCCCACAACTGCTAGGAGCCACTTGCTCTCATCTTTGAGTCGTGTCACACACTATGAACAGACAGAGGCCAACCAGAAGCACCTGCAGATGATTCTGCTTCACGCTGAGGCAGGGGCAGGTGCTACAGTGGTTGGGGTCTGCCTTCACCCTCCCGTCTCTGCTCCTCCTTTACAGCAGAACTGCACTGCACTGCAAGTCAGGCAAGTACCTGACACACCTGGCAACCAGCTGCATGCCAAAGAGAATGCACTCCAAAGCAGTGGCCAACAGCCTGGAGAGGGATGTCTTCCAGCCCTGGAAAGCCTCTTCCTCCTGTGCAGCTGATTTATTTTCCCCCAGATGCAGACCAGCAAGCAACTGAATACATTTTTCCATGTGGGTTCATGGGCTCTGCTAAGAGACCGTTCTTCTTTCTCCTGCACTGGGCTTCAAGGCTGCAGTTGCTCAGTTTGCCCTCCCTGAGACCACCTAGGATGTTCAGGACTCCCAGTCCCCTCAGATGTTTGCTCTTCAGCCACCCTGGTTCCACCAACTGTCCTCACCACCCTCCAGAACAGAGAAGCTTTTGGTGCCAGATGTTGCCTGATGTAACTCGGGCATCTGTGACCTTTACATGCTCAATTCATCTCCAGTCAATCCTCAGCCTCACACAGAGCTCTTCCCACACAAAGGTCTCCTTTCTCCGTGTTTCCCAGAGCGGGACTGGGCAGCAACTGGAATGTTTGCAGGGAGCAGCTGGCAGAGCTTGTCCCGCAGACAGTCGGTGCCAGGCTGGAGACCCAGCCCCTGCCCTGCTCTGCTCAGATGCCAACAGAAATAACACTTAGCTGAGGTCGGATTCTGAGCTCTGGAAGCTGCGGCTCAGCCCCCAGCCGCTTTCCGCCGTGCAGTGAGCGCTGTGGCCACGCGGGGGAGCTGCAGCCACGCAACCGGCAACCGGCTCCCGAGCCGCCGCGTCCCGGGTGCGGCCGTCCCCAGCCCGCTGCCGCCTGGCTCCACCCGGGCTGTGGAGTGGGTTGGGGATGCAGACCCACTCTGCTGCCCACCGCCATCCTGGGCTCACCCATGGGAGATCGCCCGGGTATGGCACCGCTGGATTTCAACCTGGCTGCCTAGAGGTGGGAAGGTGCAGGTGGCGGGGAAAGGCGGAGTCAGGATGTTCATCCCAGTGATGTAAGAGCACGAATCCCCCCTCAGCCATAACCACTCCATCAGCTCTCGGTTTCTACACACGGTTTTCTCTCTAGCCCCCGTTGTGCCAACTCCCACCCCGGGTCTCCCCGGCAGACTCTGTGTCCCGCACCCGCAGGATGTGGTGGGCAAAGGCAGCTTTCGTTTTGACCAACTTCCTTCAGTCGTGGCACTGCCCTGGCCCCCTTCCCCTTTTCTCCAGCCGCAGACACTGAGTGACCATCCTGCAGACAGCAGGTTCCCCTCTGCCGGCAGCCACCTTTCCCCCAAGGCTGTCTGACCTCCGCATCCCGCCCCCTTACACCCTCTCCAGCCCATCTTTGCTCTTCCAAGGGCTTCACCAGCATCATCACTTCTCCGGTGAGGGTGGCAGTGGTGTGTAGGAAGTAACAAGCCTGGGAGAGGAACTTTGATACGAGCTGCTGCTGGTTTTCACGTACGTGATGAAAAGATGCCTGCCCTCAAACCATATGCCAAGGATAAAAGAAGAGACAAGCAAGTGAAAAGCAGAGAGCCAGGAGAAGCAGAATGCAAGAGAAAGGGACTCACAATTTAGGGGTCTCAGAGTACCCATGGCAGTGCCACAGGGGCACTTACAGCCTGGCATAGCTCAGGAGAGGGAACCCACAGGTTTTCTTTTCCCCTAGGCTCTGAGTTTGCTAGACCAGAAGCAAAGTTCCTGTACTTATCCAGACTGGGAACCAATGCTCAGACAACCCTGTCTAGACAAAACCTTTTTCTTCTGAAGATGCAAGACAGCAGACTGCAATGGTTAGAGGTGAGGTTTATTGCTGGCACTGGCACCCTATAAAGTCCACTGACTGTGGAACGCTTTTTGCAGTGGATTTAGAAGTTGCTACTCCAGAAGCTGCCCCTGGCAGTGCAGGTCCCATCCTGCAGCCCCACTGAACCCAGCACTGCCCAAAGCCAGGCTGCAAGCACTAGGAAAGGCTGATCACAGCTGCTCTCAGCCATGCAGGATGGAGCCCATCCACGGAAGGGCAGGGATGGGACAATCTGCCACATTCTCCACAAAAAGGGTAAGCTCTCGTTCCAGCTGCCACGCTGGCTTAGCAGACTGCTGGGTAAGCAGCTCCAACAGCAAAAATCCTGCTGCCCTCAACAGCGTCAGCCACCCAGCCACGGCCCAGGGCTGGCTGGGGCACCCCTAGGGAAGCATCCCCTCCAGGAACAGCCTCCAGCCTGCTCTGGGCTCTTTCCTCAGCTGGCAGCAGGTAGACGAACCCGAGCATGCTGAGCTTTCCCCAGTGCCGCCGTCCAGCACCTGCTGCTGCGATCCCAGCCTCACTCAGTGCTTGTGAAACACCTCCACAGGAGAGTTGTGACAGAGGCCGAGTGCCATGCCCAGGTGAGTCACCCTGCAGAGCAGAGCCTCGCAACGCTCCAGCACAAAGAAAGCACTATTGTAATACACCCCCAGGTAAAACCTCCACCTCCAGAGGCTGGGGTGTTGTAAAGGGAACAGGTGTGGGAGGTGCTGGGAGCCCCAAAACGGTCAGGGGAACAAGGAGGGCAGGAGGTAGAAGGAGAGCAGAGCTGAGAAGGGCTGGGAGGAGCATAGGGCTGCCCCAGGACAAGGTGTTGTGAGGGGCACAGGCTTGTGGAGGGCATTGTGAGAGGCATGAGCCTGTCCTGGGCACTGTGAAGGGACCAGAGCCAAGAGGCTTTGTGAGAGGCATAGGCTTGCTCCAAGCCAAGGTCCTGTGAACGGCACAGGCTTGGCCCTGGCCAAAGCGCTGCGAGAGGCAAAGGCGTGCCCCGGGCACTGTAAGGGGCACAGGGTTCTCCGAGCCAGAGGCGCCCTCCAGCCCTGGGCTGCGCAGGGCTCCCGCTCGCTGGGGAAGCTTCTTCTGCTGCCCGGCTCCGGACGGCGCCCGGGCCAAAGGCGGTGGCTCGTGAGGGGCTGGAGACGCGCCCCACCCGACCGCGGCGGAAGTGACGCGCCAATCACGGCGGCCCGCTCGCTGCGCCGCGAACAAAGGGATCCTCAGCCGCCGCCCCGCCCTCCTCGCCCGGTGCCGCCGTCTGATTGGCTGATGCCGCCGCCACCGCCCGGCCCACGCCCTCGCCCCTCCTCTCCCGCGGTGGATTGGGCCGCGGGCGCGGCCTGCGGCGGTGCTGATTGGCAGCGGCGCTGTCCCTCACACAGGCGGCGCGCAGGGGCGGGGCGGCTGGATGGGGAGCGGAGCGGCGCGGTAGTGGCGGCGGCGGCGGCCGGGCCAGGTTGGTGGAGCGGCCGGGAGGGGGGCGCGGTTCCCTGTACGGGGGAGGAAAGGCCCTGCTCCTTACGGCCGAACCCGATCCGATCCGATCCGATTCGATTCGGTGCTGCCTCTGCGGGTGGGCCGCGGCAGGTGCGGGGCGGTCCGGCCCGCGACCGGTGGGGTCTAAGAGGGGCGGTGGCGGCGCCAAACCCTGCTGCGGGTGGGGACGGTCGTGGCCGGGTCCTGGGCGGCTGGAAGCCTGGGGGGCGTTACCGGGAGGTGCGAAGGCCGGAGGAGCGCGGAGGCCGGGGGGGCTGGAAGGCTGGGGGGCGTTACCGGGTGCTCGGCGTCGCCGCGGCCAGCTCTAGCCGGGGCTGGGCTGGGCCTGGCGGGTGGGCGATGCTCCGGGGCGAGGACAGCAAAACGGCGGACTCGGTTGCTGTCTCCCGAGCCCGCTCTGGGACCCGCGGTACCGGGAGCCGAAGGAGGTCGGGGCCAGGCAGCTTCCCGGGATGCTGCCGGCGCGGGCTCCGGTGCAGTTCTTCCCTTTGTTGGCCGCGGTTTTACCGACCCGTGGCGATTCGGGAGTCTGTGACACAGCACAGCCCGAGCCTGGCTCCTGCCATCTCCGTCCCGGGACGGCCGGTGCAGGTGCCCTCGGGCAGCGACCGGGCAGAACTCGGGGCTGTGACCCGGGGCGACCCGGAGTTTGCCCCCTCCGCGGGGCTCCGGCTGTTGGGTTACGGTTGATGGCGGGGCCGGAGGGGCCTCGGCTCGGCTGCACGTTGCCGGTTTGTGTCCCCCTGGTCGGGCTGTGCATGGTCCCTATGCCCCGGCCGCCCTCCTGGGGTTGCTCTGGAGGCTGGAGGATCTGGGCGATGGGTTTGATTTTCTTTCACTTGTCGCCCAGTGGCTGTTCGAGGGCTCCAGCATCATTTCAAACCTGCCTTTTAGTTATTTCCTTCATCCCGAGTGGATCTTTAGGAGATAATGGGGTGAGGGGGAATGGGTTTTTTTGGGGGGTTGACCTTTCTGCCTTTAGCTCTACGAGGGAGGTGGGTGGATTGAAGCTGGTTCTGCACAGCTCTGATGCAATGCCAGGCGACTGTGGTGAATGCACAAGGTGTGTGTGAGCCGGTTTGTGACATACACACCTCATTAACGACTCCAGCATCACCCTGTACGGGCAGCAGTGCCTTGGGAACTTGTCTGTCAGGAGCTTTCTAACCAGTCGTTTGGGCTCTGGCGTGGAGGCAATGACACAACTGCTGGTGCAGGCTTCTGGAAAACAACAGTTCCCCTTTGGGGACGGCGGGGGGATGGTGGAAATGCAGCTGATTCAGGATGATGGACACAGAGGCATCGTTGTCTTGGTGTGGCTGTAACTGTGGCTCGTGAAGGGAAAGGAAAATACCCCGCTTAGGAGGGGGGAAAAGGAACAACAAGCTGTGTTCTTCACCATAGTGTTAAAGAAAGTGGAAGAGTTTTGAGCCAAGTGCTTGCAAAGCATCTTGGAGCTTCCCCTTGACGAAGTTCCCTGTCGGTGCCCTGGGCTGGGAGCTCTGATGTGCTCTCCAGCTCCTGCCCACTGTGCAGTGACTCAAAGCCTGGCTGAAGTGGGTGGGTGAAGTTCTCCTGCACTGGCAGCCTTGGTTGGCTCGGTTGGTGCTTGTCTGTGTGTGAGCCAAGCGAAGTGGAACCTCTCCTCCTTTCATAATGGCCACGGCGCGATTCAGCCTGCGGAGGAGCTGCCATGCTCCAGGAGCTTATCTCCTGTTCCTCAAGTGGCACATGCCAAAGATAGCTTGCCCTGGTGTGTGAGCTCGAGTGCTTGTACATCCACTTCAACTGGGCTGGCTGTTTGTTTGCAGTTAAACCCTGGGAAATAGCTTTCTAACAGACGGGGTTTGCCTCTCTGAGAGGGGGGCATGGACCCGCCGAGGAGGCTCTTCGGTGGCCTGCAGCGTAGCCAAAGGGAAGTTTACCTTTAGACAAGCATTAAGTAATTATCCTTGTTTATGCTCTAAACTCTTGCTTTTTGTCCAAAAATGGTGGTATATCTCCAAACTGAGGGGGGAAGTATTTATACCATCAGCCTAAACGGCGAGGTCCTGGCGGTGTGTGAGCTGTGCAGTTGGACTGGGCAGCGTCTTTCGCTGAACAGAGGAGGGTGATAAGCCCTGGGTATTTCCAGATCTTGTTTCTCATGCTCTGAAACCCAATCCCCCTGGTAAAGGGTTAGAAATCATGGGTCAGGTTCTGCAGCTGGCAAGGGGGGGATCCGTTTGGCAGAACGAGACTGCAAGAGGGGAGAGCAGGGGAAGCGAATGGAGTTGCTGGGACCTGTTGTTAAAATCGGGATGAGGGAAGGCACAGGGATGTGTAACCTAAAACAGCCCTGGAAAAGGTCAGCTCAGGAGCCCTGTGGTGCTGGAGGGCCAGGAAGGGATCCAGATTTGGCTAGGGGAGGAGTTGCTCAAATAGGTGCTTATTAGCTCTTTGATCCAGAGATTGCTCCTGCAAAAGGATAACATCAAATGCAGAGAGAACGAGAGAGAGAGAGAGGGCTTTGAGTTGGTTGGTTGGTTCCATTTTTGGTCTCCCCAGCACCGAGAGGCCCTAAAAGGGAACATTTGGGGTTTGTTACAGGGCTGCCCGTGACAGGTGTCTGCTGAGTGTGTGCTAATGCTTTGCAAAGTGCCCCGTGCAGAACAAAACAATAAACAAGCAATAAATCACTGCCCAACACAAGTGCTGCGCAGTGGATTTTTGAAGGGAAATGACTTGATTGTTGCATCTGCTCCCAGTCTGTGGCCTCAGCAGCGTGGGATAAGCAGAGCAGTCGAGGCCCTCTGTAGCAGAGGGCTGCACACAGGGAAGCTGAGGCTGGAGCAGGTAGATCTCTTCAACCTTAGCAGTTGGCATTGAGTGAATGGTTGCAGTGCAAGCTGGCTCCTGCTCTTTATTTCTGCAAGCACCCTTCCTTACCTGCGTGTTTTAGGACAGGGCTTGTTTATGTTATTAAGCTGATTACAGACTGTAGCCATAAAGGCGTCTTAAGGACAGCCTGGCTTATTTCTGTGCCAGTGCGAAGTACCAGGCACAATGGGAGCATTTAGAGTACAGAATAGAGGCAATTAGTGCCCAGATGAATAGCTTCCAACCATCAAACTGCAGCTGGTAGCTGTCCTGGCTTTGAGGTGCGTTCAGCAGCCGCTGGAGAGGTGCAGCTCCACCTTGCCATGTCATCTCTTTCGAAGAGAAAAGAGCACAGACACGGTCACATTGAAAGTCCATGGTCAGAACTCACCATAGCAGGGCTGGATGACTGCCTTTGCTCTGAGATCCCAAAGGAAACTGCTCCTTTCCAGGTCTGTCTTTAAATGTCACAACACTGCCATGACTTGATGGGTGTCTGGCAAAAAAACAAAATAAGGTTATTGCTGTTTTCCAGCAGTGCTGATCTGGTCTCAGCACCTGTGAATTTCCTCTGAGCGAGGACTGAGATGGTGTTGAAGGCAAATTGTGCATCTCCTGAGCAGACACTCAGATGCTCCTGGTTTAAAACCTGCCCCGGGAGGTGATGCAGCCTGGACTGAAGTGCCAGCGTGAGCAGGGTAAATGTTGAAGGCTAAATCCAGGCCCCCACCTTGCTCACCCTGTATGGCTCCTTAGGCATTAATTCACTGCTCCTGTTGCGCTTTCTCCCTCTTTATCTAAGGTGAATAGGTTGTGAATCACACTCTCCCTTCAGTCTCAGCTAGCCAGGCTCCCTGGGTAACAGGGTCATCAGCAGATGGGCCAAAAGCTGAGGGAGGTGGTCAAGGTCACACCCTGGATAACTCTGTGAGGGTCCCCTGGCTGATCTTACAGAATACAGAATTAGCCAGATTGGAAAAGACCTTTGAGATCATCCAGTCCAACCTATCACCCAACACCATCTAATCAACTCAACCATGGCACCAAGTGCCTCATCCAGGCTCTTCCTAAACACCTCCAGGGATGGGGACTCCACCACCTCCCTGGGCAGCACATTCCAATGGTCAATCTCTCTTTATGGGAAGAACTCCTTCTAACCTCCAGCCTAAACCTCCCCTGGCACAGCTTGAGACTGTGTCCTCTTGTTCTGCTGCTGCTTGCCTGGGAGAAGAGACCAAGCCCCACCTGGCTACAACCTCCCTTCAGGGAGTTGGAGAGAGCAAGAAGGTCTCCCCTGAGCCTCCTCTTCTCCAGGCTAAGCAACCCCAGCTCCCTCAGCCTCTCCTCACAGGGATCTGAGGGTGTAGACCTTGCTGAGTAGTGACAGCACTGCCCTGGCCTGCTGAAGTGGGATTTAATTAGTGAGTTTCCTAAATTATGCTCCTGTGTCAGGCCTTGATCCATGTTTGTTTGCCAGGCTGACAGCCATGGATAATACAATAATACAATACTACCATAAACCAGGTTGGAAGAGACCTTCAAGATCATCGCGTCCAACCCATCAAACAACTAGACCATGGCACCAAGCACCCCATCAAGTCTCCTCCTGAACACCTCCAATGACGGTGACTCCACCACCTCCCCAGGCAGCCCATTCCAATGGGGAATCACTCTCTCTGTCTAGATGGCTTTGCTGAGCACTCCCCTCCTCTGTCTTCCTCTCCAACATCTGTTAATGCCCCTGCAACAGGCAACAGAAATGCAGTGCTGACAGATCTGCGGTGTCCAGTGAAACTGTGTTGGGAGCAGCTGTGCCACCCCAGCCAGTCCTGGTCACTTCCAGGGGCATCTCCTCCGGCAGCCTACCCCCCGTGGTAGGGCGAGCCTGGCAGGGTCTGTGAGAAGTGTTGCTGCTTTGTGGGATTCCATGGGAAAAGGACAAAACTCTGGGAAGCAGGAACGTGGCTGCATGAGGAGACACTTGGCAGCTGGGCAGAGGAGGCATGGAGCAGGTTTCTGATTTCTCTGGCCCCAGGAAGGCTGCCTGGGAGCAGGACTTTGTGTTCCCAGCAACTGGAAAACTGCTTTGGCACAAACAAGACAGAACTTGCACTGGTGCATAATTCTCCAAGGCACAGTTATGCAAATCAGCCACGAGGAGCCCTGACTCCGGAGTTCAGCTGGGTGTTGTAGCTGGATGGAGCCTCTAGGAAAGGTGAAGTTAACCCTTTGTCACTTGCCAGGCTGGTGGAGCCTGGGGGCCGAGCAGCTTCTCGGTGCTGCGGCATTTTCTGACCGAGACAGAGCGTGGAGGGGAGACCTGGACCTGGAGAAGTGCTTTGGATTGGGGTGCACAGCACGAGGCTGGGTCTGCAGCAGGGACCAGGCTTTAGCCTGACATTGTTTCCCTTGCTAACAGAATGATGTCATTAAAAGGCTTCTTGCAGGGCAGTGTGGAGCGTGCCAGCGAAGACACAGGGGAAAAGGCTTTCTTGTTCGTGCAGCTCAGATGATGGAGCTTCATTCTTGTGAGGGCAGTGAAATGATACTTAATAAGTGATGGTGCTGTTGAAGCAGTCTGAAAGGGCACTAATGAAATGTGTGCTGGCTGGGGCATTGATTCCTGTGAAGTGGTTTGGGCCTGTTCCATTCAGAGCACATCGTGGCATTCCCGGGAGTGTGTCGTGGCCCTGCACTGCTGCCTGCAGCCTGGTGTTGGTGGAGGTGACCAGTTTGTACTGCGCTCAGCCCAGCTCTTCACCCTTGTTCCAGTGAGGTCTTGCAGCTGTGTCATGCAGATGGGCTGCATCCAAAGCAGTTGACCAGCAGGACGAGGGAGGGGGTTCTGCCCCTCTGCTCTGCTCTGGTGGGACCCCACCTGCAGCACTGTGTCCAGTTCTGGTGATCCCAGCACAAGAAGGACAGGGAACTGTGGGAGCAGGTCCAGAGGAGGCCATGAAGATGATCTGGAGCACCTCCACTATGGGACCAGGCTGGGAGAGTTGGGAATGTTCAGCCTGGAGAGGAGAAGGCTCTGGGGAGACCTTTGAACAGTCTTCCAGTACCTGAAGGGGGCAGAGGACAGCTGGGGAGGGACATTGTACAAAGGCTTGTGGTGATAGGACCAAGGGCAATGGATTGAAGCTTGAGTGAGGGTGGTGAGACACTGAAACAGGTTGCCCAGGGAAGCTGTGGATTCCCCCTCCCTGGAGGTGTTCAAGGCCAGGTTGAATGAGGCCTTGAGCAACCTGGGCTGGTGGGAGGTGTCCCGGCCCATGGCAGGGGGTTGGAGCTGGATGGTCTTGAAGGTCCCTTCCAGCCCAAACCATTCAGTGAATGAAAGTGTGACTCACAGCAGGGTGGCTTTTCAGTGTCCATGTTTTTCCCTTCCCTGTTCACTCTGGTTAGTTCTTGGTGAAGATGATACTGTCCTGTGAGCCTGTGTGTTCTGCTGCACCATCTGGGTGTCCATATGTGTGTGACCCTTGGGGGGAAAGGTGAAAAATGCATCCTCTGCCTCTGGCCTTGGAAGCTGAAGAGGAAATGTTCACCTTGTGCATTGCCCTCTGTCTCCCCAGGGCAATTTGCAGTCTGAAAAACTGGAAGCTGAAGTGAAATGGAGATCAAATCACAGCTCACAGGATGTCAGGGATTGGAAAGGACCCAAAGAGATCGTTGAGTCCAACCCCCTGCCCGAGCAGGACCAGAGAATCCAGCACAGGTCACACAGGCACACATCCACACAGGCCTTGAAAGTCTCCAGAGAAGGAGACTCCACAACCTCTCTGGGCAGCCTGCTCCATGCTCTATGACCCTTACAGCAAAGAAGTTCCTCCTTGTGTTGAGGTGGAACTTCCTGTGCTGCAGCTTACAGCCATTGCTCCTTGTCCTGTCCCAGGGAGCAAGTGAGCAGAGCCTGTCCCCTCCCTCCTGACCCCCAGCCCTCAGATATTCACAAACATTGATTAAATCCCCTCTCAGTCTTCTCTTCTCCAGACTGAAAAGCCCCAGGTCCCTCAGCCTCTCCTCCCAGGGCAGTGCTGCAGTCCCTTCATCATCCTGGGAGCCCTCTGCTGGACCCTCCAGCAGATCCCTGTCCCTCTTGAGCTGGAGAGCCCCAAACTGAGCACACTACTCAAGATGAGGTCTCAACACCATGGAAGCTCCGACACCTGTGTCCACTCATGGGTGCCCCAGAGGGTGCTGGGATCCACCTGAATTCTAAACAACAGGACCTACAAAGGTGTTTCATGAAACTGGCCTAAGCCATCTGGCAGCTGGTTCAGATCCTCTCCCTGGTATCCCTGCGCACACAGAGACAGGCAGAGCAGAGGGGGAGGAGACCCTCAGAGGTCATAGCTGAGCATACTGCTTGAGTGTGTAAAGCAGCAGCTGGTAAACTCTCTTCATCTCTCTTTTTTGTTGTTGTTGTTTGGGTGTGTTTTGTTTCCCCAGGTTTTCAGGATGAATCTGGAAAAACTCAGCAAGCCAGAACTCCTGACGCTGTTTAGCATTCTGGAGGGAGAATTAGAAGCAAGAGATCTTGTCATAGAAGCCTTGAAGGTATGTTGTGAGTAGCCTGATAAGAGACCAAAGGCAAACCAACCCCCACCCCTGCTCTAGCTTCTGCATTGTGCTTCCATGGAGGTGAAGTTCAGAGATCTGTTGCTGGCTGAGAATCCCATTGGAATGGAGTGGAGTGGAATGGAATGGAATGGAATGGAATAGGAATGGAATGGAGTGGAATTGGAATGGAATGGAATAGGAATGGAATGGAGTGGAATAGGAATGGAATAGGAATGGAATGGAATGGAATGGAATGGAATGGAATGGAATGGAATGGAATGGAATGGAATGGAGTGGAATGGAATGGAATGGAATGGAATGGAATGGAATGGAATGGAATGGAATGGAATGGAATAGGAATGGAATGGAGTGGAATGGAATGGAATGGAATGGAATGGAATGGAATGGAATGGAATGGAATGGAATGGAATGAATGGACTAGACTAGACTAGACTAGACTAGACTAGACTAGACTAGAATAGAATAGAATAGAATAGAATAGAATAGAATAGGATTAACCAGGTTGGAAAAGACCTTTGAGATCATCAAGTCCAACCTATCACCCAACACCATCTAATCAACTCAACCATGGCACCAAGTGCCTCATCCAGGCTCTTCCTAAACACCTCCAGGGATGGGGACTCCACCACCTCCCTGGGCAGCACATCCCAAGGGCCAATCTCTCTTATGGGAAGAACTTCTTCTAACCTCCAGCCTAAACCTGCCCTGGCACAGCTTGAGACTGTGTCTTCTTGTTCTGGTGCTGCTTGCCTGGGAGAAGAGACCAACCCCCACCTGGCTACAACCTCCCTTCAGGGAGTTGGAGAGGGCAAGAAGGTCTCCCCTGAGCCTCCTCTTCTGCAGGCTAAGCAACCCCAGCTCCCTCAGCCTCTCCTCCTAGGCAGCCCTGCCATGGTTTGTTCAGCCTTGAGAAGAGACACCTTAGGGAGCTACGTTAATACAGTATCACAGAATCACCAAGGTTGGAACAGACCTCAAAGATCATCAAGTCCAATCTCTCACCACAGACCTCATGACTAAACCATGGCACCAAGTGCCACATCCAGTCCCTTCTTGAACACCTCCAGGGATGGGGACTCCACCACCTCCCTGGGCAGCACATCCCAAGGGCTAAAAACTCTCTCTGGGAAGAACTTTCTCCTCACCTCCAGCCTAAACCTCCCCTGGCACAGCTTGAGACTGTATTACCACAGACCAGGACATCAAGGGTGGCTGCCAGGAGGATGGAGACTCCCTTTTTACAAGGAGCTCCATGGCAAAGACAAGGGAAGATGGGGACAAGTTGCTGCTGGGTGAGATCCCCAATGGACTGAAGAAGAAAATGTTTCCCCATGAGATTGGAGTCATCTCCCAAGGGAAGCAGTGGAGTCCCCTGCACTGGGCAGTTTGAAGGCTCAGCTTGCCAGGGTCAGTTCAGCTCCACCATCACCTAGAAAGCTTGGCCCAGGTGATCCTTGGGGTGCCTTCTGACCCAGCATTCTGTGATCCATCCAAAAAGTAAGCTGTAACCTGTGTTGCTGCAGCTGACTTCGTGGTTGTGAGAGCACTTGTGGTGGGGATGCTGGAGCACACAGGATCACAGGCTGTTAGGGGTTGGAAGGGACCTCCAAAGATCATCTCACAGCAGTAAGACTTCTTCTTGCAGGGGCACCTCCTGCTGCAGGAGAAGTGGCCAAAGTGGGGTGGGGTTAGCTCTGGGCTTCTGCTTCTCTTTCTGGGTAGTGTGGGCTGAGGCACTCTGTGGCCACTTTGGGTTGTAGCCGGGGGGTTGGTCTCTTCTCTCAAGCAACCAGCACCAGAAAAGAGGACACAGTCTCAAGCTGTGCCAGGGGAAGTTTAGGCTCAAGGTGAGGAGAAAGTTCTTCCCAGAGAGAGTTGTTAGCCACTGGAATGTGCTGCCCAGGGAGGTGGTGGAGTCCCCATCCCTGGAGGTGTTCAAGAGGGGATTGGACGTGGCACTTGGTGCCATGGTTTAGTCATGAGGTCTGTGGTGACAGGTTGGACTCGATGATCTTTGAGGTCTCTTCCAGCCTTGGTGGTTCTGTGATTCTGTGTGTGGGTTAGTGCTGATCCTAGCCCATGTTTGAAGAGCCTGTGGTCCATGTGTAGCAGTGCTGGGGTTCTGAAGGATGCCTCAGCCTCAGTAAGGTGGACAAAACAGAGTGAGGTAACTGATGGAAGGGGTCGAGTTCTGAAGCAGTGGCTTCTGCCAGGATTGAATGGTGAAGGCTCTTTCAAGCTGAGCTGTCACTGCTCATCATGTTTAAACTTTGGGGCTCTTTCAAAAGCAGAATGGCAGCTTGCAGGCCTGAGAGCTTCAGGGGCTTGGGTTTGCAGCAAAAGCTTCTGTAGCTGCACTCCAAATACAAACAAACCTTGGGGGAGCAGCGGGGGATTCCCTCCCAGCCCACCCCCAAAGCAGTCAGGATGCTTCTGTGTTTGTTGTTGGTTAGGTTGGCTTTTAGACAGCCCTTTTTATTCTGGAGGAGCAGTGCTCCCCTCTCAAAACTCTCCCCACCAGTGGAAGGTTTCGCTCCTCTCTTGGAACAGACTCACAGATTAGCTGTTGTGTCCTGGGCTCGCTCTTCTCACCCTGTGTGGTCAAGGGTGGCTTGCAAACCACGCAGGGCTTTGATGCTTCAGCATGAAATGTGTGCATGAAATGTGTGTAATGGAGCCCAGAGAGCAGCAGCAGCTCCCTTCTGAAGGCTTCTCATTGTGTGCCTCCCCAAAAGCAGAAGGCAATTATCTGTGCTGTTGAAGTTTAACCTTGCAGTTCCCTCTTGCAGGAGGAGATTAATCTAGTTGGAACACCCTTTGACATCATTTGTCAAGGACTCATAACAGAGGAGAAATGAAATGGAAGTGTAACCTGTGCTTGGTAATTATGCAGTGTCAAATACCAAGCTAATCAAAGGTTAGTGCTGCTTTCCCCTCCCTCTGGAAGGGATATGCTGCAAAGTTTCATTTTAAGGCTGCAAAGGAAAGCTGGAGGCAGCAGGAAAAGGCAGGAAAAGCTTGGGATCAGAGCTGGCTCTAGCTGCCTGCAGCCCAGCCTCCTGAGCACAGCTTCCCAGGAAAATGAAACACCTCCACAGACAGCACATGGAGGGATGCTGCAAGTCTCCAGCTGGGCATGTTGCTCAGGGCCAGGGATGCTGCAAGTCTCCAGCTGGGCTGTTGCTCAGGGCCAGAGATGCTGCAAGTCTCCAGCTGGGCTGTTGCTCAGGGCCAGGGATGCTGCAAGTCTCCAGCTGGGCTGTTGCTCAGGGCCAGGGATGCTGCAAGTCTCCAGCTGGGCTGTTGCTCAGGGCCAGAGATGCTGCAAGTCTCCAGCTGGGCTGTTGCTCAGGGCCAGGGATGCTGCAAGTCTCCAGCTGGGCTGTTGCTCAGGGCAGGGATGCTGCAAGTCTCCAGCTGGGCTCTTGCTCAGGGCCAGGGATGCTGCAAGTCTCCAGCTGGGCTGTTGCTCAGGGCCAGGGATGCTGCAAGTCTCCAGCTGGGCTGTTGCTCAGGGCCAGGGATGCTGCAAGTCTCCAGCTGGGCTGTTGCTCAGGGCCAGGGATGCTGCAAGTCTCCAGCTGGGCATGTTGCTCAGGGCCAGGGATGCTGCAAGTCTCCAGCTGGGCTGTTGCTCAGGGCCAGAGATGCTGCAAGTCTCCAGCTGGGCTGTTGCTCAGGGCCAGGGATGCTGCAAGTCTCCAGCTGGGCTGTTGCTCAGGGCAGGGATGCTGCAAGTCTCCAGCTGGGCTGTTGCTCAGGGCAGGGATGCTGCAAGTCTCCAGCTGGGCTGTTGCTCAGGGCCAGGGATGCTGCAAGTCTCCAGCTGGGCTGTTGCTCAGGGCCAGGGATGCTGCAAGTCTCCAGCTGGGCTGTTGCTCAGGGCCAGGGATGCTGCAAGTCTCCAGCTGGGCTCTTGCTCAGGGCCAGGGATGCTGCAAGTCTCCAGCTGGGCATGTTGCTCAGGGGGCCAGGGATGCTGCAAGTCTCCAGCTGGGCTGTTGCTCAGGGCCAGAGATGCTGCAAGTCTCCAGCTGGGCTGTTGCTCAGGGCCAGGGATGCTGCAAGTCTCCAGCTGGGCTGTTGCTCAGGGCAGGGATGCTGCAAGTCTCCAGCTGGGCTGTTGCTCAGGGCAGGGATGCTGCAAGTCTCCAGCTGGGCTGCTTGCTCAGGGCCAGGGATGCTGCAAGTCTCCAGCTGGGCTGTTGCTCAGGGCCAGGGATGCTGCAAGTCTCCAGCTGGGCTCTTGCTCAGGGCCAGGGATGCTGCAAGTCTCCAGCTGGGCTCTTGCTCAGGGCAGGGATGCTGCAAGTCTCCAGCTGGGCTGTTGCTCAGGGCCAGGGATGCTGCAAGTCTCCAGCTGGGCTGTTGCTCAGGGCCAGGGATGCTGCAAGTCTCCAGCTGGGCTGTTGCTCAGGGCCAGGGATGCTGCAAGTCTCCAGCTGGGCTGTTGCTCAGGGCAGGGATGCTGCAAGTCTCCAGCTGGGCTGTTGCTCAGGGCCAGGGATGCTGCAAGTCTCCAGCTGGGCTGTTGCTCAGGGCCAGGGATGCTGCAAGTCTCCAGCTGGGCATGTTGCTCAGGGCCAGGGATGCTGCAAGTCTCCAGCTGGGCTCTTGCTCAGGGCCAGGGATGCTGCAAGTCTCCAGCTGGGCTGTTGCTCAGGGCCAGGGATGCTGCAAGTCTCCAGCTGGGCATGTTGCTCAGGGCCAGGGATGCTGCAAGTCTCCAGCTGGGCTGTTGCTCAGGGCCAGGGATGCTGCAAGTCTCCAGCTGGGCTGTTGCTCAGGGCCAGGGATGCTGCAAGTCTCCAGCTGGGCTCTTGCTCAGGGCAGGGATGCTGCAAGTCTCCAGCTGGGCTCTTGCTCAGGGCCAGGGATGCTGCAAGTCTCCAGCTGGGCTCTTGCTCAGGGCCAGGGATGCTGCAAGTCTCCAGCTGGGCTCTTGCTCAGGGCAGGGATGCTGCAAGTCTCCAGCTGGGCTGTTGCTCAGGGCCAGGGATGCTGCAAGTCTCCAGCTGGGCTGTTGCTCAGGCCAGGGATGCTGCAAGTCTCCAGCTGGGCTCTTGCTCAGGGCAGGGATGCTGCAAGTCTCCAGCTGGGCTGTTGCTCAGGGCAGGGATGCTGCAAGTCTCCAGCTGGGCTGTTGCTCAGGGCCAGGGATGCTGCAAGTCTCCAGCTGGGCTCTTGCTCAGGGCCAGGGATGCTGCAAGTCTCCAGCTGGGCTCTTGCTCAGGGCCAGGGATGCTGCAAGTCTCCAGCTGGGCTCTTGCTCAGGGCCAGGAGCTGTGTCCAGGAACAGCACAGCTCCAGCCCAGCTTCCTGCAGGCAGGAGGCTGCAATGCCTTCCAATATGTGCAAGGGAAAAGTCTGACTGCTAAATCTGGTGGCTGGGCAGAGTTTCAGACACAGAAATCCCCAGCTTTGCTTTGTCTGTTTGTTTGGGACAGGCAGTTGGAGAGATCCTGGCTTCCTGTGCTTTCCTGTTTTGTTTGCTGATAGTAACTCTGTTGACAGCTGCCCAGGGGCTTCACCAGCTCCAGGGCTTTTGCTGTGTGTGGCTGTGATGAAGGGAGCCCCACCTTGCTGATGTGTTTGCTGGTGCTTTTGTGCAGGGAAGAATGCTGCCCTGAAGGAAAAAAATCCTGAACTGAAGCCTGAAACTCTGAGAGCTTCTCATTTTCCTTACCTGCCTTGGACAGGTTGAGCTGTCACCACCACTGTCACCATCCAGTTCTGGGCCCCTCAGGTTAGGAAAGATGTTGAGATGCTGGAAGGTGTCCAGAGAAGGGCAAGAAAGCTGGGGAGGGGTCTGGAGCACAGCCCTGGGAGGAGAGGCTGAGGGAGCTGGGGTTGCTTAGCCTGGAGAAGAGGAGGCTCAGGGGAGACCTTCTTGCCCTCTCCAACTCCCTGAAGGGAGGCTGGAGCCAGGTGGGGGTTGGTCTCTTCTCCCAGGCAAGCAGCACCAGAACAAGAGGACACAGTATCAAGCTGTGCCAGGGGAGGTTCAGGCTGGAGGTTAGGAAGAAATTCTTCCCAGCAAGAGAGATTGGCCATTGGAATGTGCTGCCCAGGGAGGTGGTGGAGTCCCCATCCCTGGAGGTGTTTAGGAAGAGCCTGGATGAGGCACTTGGTGCCATGGTTGAGTTGATTAGATGGTGTTGGGTGATAGGTTGGACTTGATGATCTCAAAGATCTTTTCCAACCTGGTCTATTCTATTCTATTCTATTCTATTCATTCTATTCTATTCTATTCTATTCTATTCTATTTACCCTACTCTACTCTACTCTACTCTACTCTATTCTATTCTATCACAGCTGTATCATGCACTGAGAGGACTCCAAATGTCCTGAGCTGGTGGTTGTCCACTCACCTGGCTGTGGCCTCATGGCTGGCTCTGTTCCTGTGTGTTGTAAGCAGCATCTTCTGCCTCTGCAGCCAGGTTCCTCTGGAGGTGTGATGCCTTTAGACTGAGTGCACATGGGAAGAGGTGGAGGGGAGCCTGGTGTGTGTCTCCACTTAGACATGGAGATGGCAGTGGTTAGGAGTCAGGGGTTTGTCTGCCCAGTTCCTTCTTGTTTAGTAAGACAAATGCATAGGATCATAGAGTGTTAGAGCTTGGAAGGGACCTCCAGAGATCATGAAGTCCAACCCCCCCCTGCCAGAGCAGGATCACCCAGGGTAGTCCACACAGGAATGCATCCAGGTGGGTTTTGAAAGTCTCCACAGAAGGAGACTCCACAACCTCTCTGCATTTCCCCTCATGGAGTGGTTTGGCATCTAGCTCAGATTTAAATGCTTCTGAACTCTCTGGGTGTTTGAGGCAGAGCCTTTGGGACACTGTAGGCTGGAACCAGCACTTGGGGAGAGCGAAAGCCTGGCTTTGTAAACGTGTGATGTGATCCTGGTACTGATATTCCTGCATGCTTAGGGACAACATTTAGCATCTGGCATTTAGCAGAGAGAATCCATGTGTGCAGACAGCAAAGCCTAAAATAGTTTTCTTCTCCCTCATGGTATCAGGCCACTTGTTGCCTGGCACTGGCCCTGTGCCCCACTGTGTCAGAACCTAGCTGCTGAGCCTGGCTGTGCAGAGACCACTTGCTTGGTTTGCTGCTTTGCTCTCCTCTTCACCTCCCCTCCCCAGAGCATCATCCCCTTTATTGCTCACTGCTTCTCCCTGGCTCCCTCTTTGCACCCAGCCTGGTGGCACCATCCCTTCTCAGCTGCTGAGGTAGAAGACTTGGCTCCCAAGATCTCTTTGCTGCTCAGATCCTGTCAAGAGCAGTTGTTAGGTCACTCCAAAGGCTGCCTCTAGCATGTGGTGACTTCTTCTGGCTGGCTTCTGTCCTTCATTAACAGAGTCTCAAGCTGTGCCAGGGGAGGTTTAGGCTGGAGGTGAGGAGAAAGTTCTTCCCAGAGAGAGTTGTTAGCCCTTGGGATGTGCTGCCCAGAGAGGTGGTGGAGTCCCCATCCCTGATGGTGTTGAAGAGGGGATTGGATGTGGCACTTGGAGCCATGGTTTAGTAGTCATGAGGTGCTGGGTGACAGGCTGGACTTGCTGATCTCTGAGGTCTCTTCCAACCTTATTGATTCTGTGATTCTATACCTGCAGAAGGGAAGGAAGCTGCACACAGGGCTGCTGCCAGACAGTGCTCCTTAGCAGGAGTTGTTGTTGCCCTCACCTCAGATGCTGAATTCTGGCCCAGACAATCCACTTACAGCTTCAATTGCTCTAAAACCATCCAAGAGGAGAAAGGTCTTCCCAGGGAGAGTCGTTGGCCATTGGGATGTGCTGCCCAGGGAGGTGGTGGAGTCCCCATCCCTGGAGGTGTTCAAGAGGGGACTGGATGTGGCACTTGGTGCCATGGTCTAGTCATGAGGTCTGTGGTGACAGGTTGGACTCGATGAGCTTTGAGGTCTCTTCCAACCTTGGTGATACTGTGTTCAGTGGGATTGGATGTGGCACTTGGTGCCTTGGTCCAGTAGGCACAAGGTGTTGGGTGACAGGTTGGACTTGATGATCTTTGAGGTCTTTTCCAACCTTGGTGATTCTGTGACTTGGTTTGGAGTTTTTTTCCCTGTGGTTTGCTGCTTCTTTCTTGTGTGTCTTTTATTCTTTGGGTGGTGGGGGTCCCCTTCACAGACCCCCCACCTCTCCCTGTGCTCTGCTTTGCACATCACATTGCAATGTTCCCTCAACTCAGCCATGAGATACTGGTAGAAAGGATTAAGTGAGCAAACTTCCTTTATTCCAACTCCTCTTTCCCAGTGCTTCTGTTTGCTCTATTTTAAACCTCTGGGGGTGGGGGTGGGGGGGAAAGCAACCACCCAACCTTGGTTTTTAGTGCCTGCAAGTGGCTTCCTGTCCACTACATCCATCTCAGTGTTCCCCTCAGAGTAGACCTGAAGTTTCACTCCTTATTGTGCTCCTTTTCCTGTGCTTCTAATGGTATTTAAATCATCCAGCACACCAGAGGCTTGCATAATATTATGGGCTGGATCCTCAGTGCTTCCTGCCACGGAGAGAGGATTCATCTGTGAGCCTCGGGTTGAGTCTCCAAGGAGAGAGGAAAGGGGTTGAAGTGGATACATGAGAATCAAGGCTCTGCTCCTTTAAAGCAAGGGAATCAATGTCTAGGTCTAGATTGTGGGACATGGTTTCATGGTTGAAGGTTGGACATGGTGATCTCCCCAGCCTCCAGACCCCAGAGGGTCCAGCAGAGGGCTATGAGGATGATTAGGGGACTGCAGCACTGCCCTGGGAGGAGAGGCTGAGGGACCTGGGGCTTTTCAGTCTGGAGAAGAGAAGACTGAGAGGGGATTTAATCAATGTTTATAAATACCTGAGGACTGGGGGTCAGGAGGGAGGGGACAGGCTCTGCTCACTTGCTCCCTGGGACAGGACAAGGAGCAATAGCTGTAAGCTGCAGCACAGGAGGTTCCACCTCAACAGAAAGGGGAAATCCTATACTGTAAGGGTCACAGAGCATGGAGCAGGCTGCCCAGAGAGGTTGTGGAGTCTCCTTCTCTGGAGACTTTCAAGGCCTGTGTGGATGTGTGCCGGTGTGACCTGAGCTAGATTGTATGGTCCTGCTCTGGCAGGGGGTTCCATGATCTCTTTGGGTCCCTTCCAACCCCTGGCATCCTCTGAGCTGTGATCTTACAGGGCTTTCCCAGCTGAAACAATGCTATGAGCACAGTGTGACTGGGAGCAGCCCTGGCTTGAACTGGGTCAGTGTCCCTGTGCTGCAGCCACCTTGGCCCCTGCCCCTGCTCTTTAAACCAGAGATTTCCATACATTAGGAGTGAAATTGTGTTTACTTTTGGAGTACAGGAAGCAGCTTTCTGATGCAGAAGGCCTTGGGCAGTTTACCCTGGAACAGGAACTGTCTGCTTGGTGTTGCCTGCTGGCAGCTGGGATTCATTCCTCTGCTCCTGAGCTGAGTGATTCCCTCTCTGAAGCCCTGCAAAATGCAGTCTGCATGTGGCAGGGCTTTTAGACATCCAGTTTCCAGTGCAGTTTCAATCACTAAGTTACCTCTTGTTTGAAGAGGAGAAGAAGTTCAGTGACAGAAAACCTCTCTGCAGATGCAGGGACATCTTTCACAGGTGAGGCCAAAGAGGCTGCTGCATCCCTTGTGAAGCAGCTTCCCTCCAGCAGTGCTCCCTGGGCACTCTCCTGCAGCAATGCAGGATTTTCTTAGGGCCTTTCCTGCAAGTTTGGGGAAATTGGTGTTTCCTTCCTGCTTGAAGCAGCACTGTGTGCCAGTGTCTGTTGAAAGCCTGATTCTCTGCACCACCCTGGTGTCCAGAGAGGTGCTGAGCGAGGAGCAGGGAGGTGTGGCGATGGCTTCCACGCTGCAGTGGCTCCAGCTCGGAGCTGGAGCTCTCTGGGTGGCACCAGGCTGCTTTAAGGGTGACCAGAAGTGCAGGTGCTCAGCACAGGCCCCAGGCCACCATCACCCCTGTGCTCAGCACAGGCCCCAGGCCACCATCACAGAATCACAGTATCACCAGGGCTGGAAAAGACCTCAAAGATCATCAAGTCCAACCTGTCACCACACACCTCATGACTAAACCATGGCACCAAGTGCCACATCCAGTCCCCTCTTCAACACCTCTGGGGATGGGGACTCCACCACCTCCCTGGGCAGCACATTCCAGTGGCTAACAACTCTCTCAGGGAAGAACTTTCTCCTCACCTTCAGCCTAAACTTCCCCTGGCACAGCTTGAGACTGTGTCCTCTTGTTCTGGTGCTGCTTGCCTGGGAGAAGAGACCAACCCCCACCTGGCTACAGCCTCCCTTCAGGGAGTTGCAGAGAGCAAGAAGGTCTCCCCTGAGCCTCCTCTTCTGCAGGCTAAGCAACCCCAGCTCCCTCAGCCTCTCCTCACAGGGCTGTGCTCCAGACCCCTCCCCAGCTTTCTTGCCCTTCTCTGGACACCTTCAAGTCTCTCAATGTCCTTCTTAAACTGGGGAGCCCAGAACTGGACACAGGACTCAAGGTGTGGCCTGACCAGTGCTGAGCAGAGGGCAGAATCACTTCCCTGCTCCTGCTGGCCACACTGTTCTTGATGCATGCCTAGGATGCAAGCTAGGATTAGGGGCACCCCCTGCACCTCTAACCTCTGAGTTTTGAGTACTGAAGGTGTGACCAAAGCCCTGCTTTCACTCTGCTCCTCCCTGTGTCAGGCTCTGGGCTGCTGAGTGCAGTGGTTTATTTCCTGTCTGGGAGAGCACAAGGAGTTCTTCCTCCTCTGAGCAATTGAAGTGTTTTTCCTGAACCAGCATGACAAACAGATGAGGCTGTCATGCCATCCACAGCCTGCTGAAGTCCAGCTCTTCCTCCTCAGCAGCCAGCAGGACATAGACATTGAATTAAAAGTTGTCTAGACGAGGAAAAGCCTTCAGCAGGTCACAGATTCATAGCACCAAGAATGGTTTGGGTTGCAGAGGGCCTCAAAGATGACCCAGCTCCACCTCCCCCTGCCATGGGCAGGGACACCTCCCACCAGCCCAGCTTGCTCAAGGCCTCATCCAACCTGGCCTTGAACACCTCCAGGGAAGGGCCATCCACAGCCTCCCTGGGCAACCTGTGCCAGTGTCTCCCCACCCTCACTGTAAAGAATTTCTTCTTAATCTCCAGTCTGAATCTCCCCTAATGACTCCAAGTGAGCTCTCGAGGATCAGCAGAACTGATCTGATCTCAGAGGTCCTCTCCAACCTCAATAATCCCATGATCCCATAGCTGGGCATGTGCAGAGAGAGGCCACCCCAGCCTGGCTGGCTCTTAGCTCACACCTTAGGGCACTGCTGGCCAGGCTGAAAAGAGACAATTCTGGTTTTGTGGAGCAGCAACTGCATCTGTCATGGCCAAAGAGACGTTTCCTGTGCAGACTGGCTTGGCTTTGCTGGGGAAAAAGCTCTTCTTTCCTCTTGGGATTTCTAGATGCTTTTGGGGGCTGAGTGTTTTCCAGAACCTATTGCTGCAATTTATTTCCTTTTCCTGAAACCTTGGTTATGTGACAACATCATCTCTCTGCCTTCAGTAACCTTCACAACTTGTTTTACTGGAACATCCAACAGGGAGTTTCCAAGCCTTGGCTCAAGTGCTTCTCTGGCCACGAAGCAGCAAGAGCATTCCTCTTGGCCTGTAGTTTCAGGGGCCAGGTTTTAACCCTGGGCACCCCACAAAACATGCTGGCAAGGAACTGCAGCTCCTGTGCCCTCAGCTCTCCCCCAGTGATAATTTGCACACAAGTTCCTCCTTGGTGCTGCAGAGAGTGGGATAATCTTTAAATAGCTTCTGACTGCCTTGAACTTCCTTATTAGCTTCTCTCCCCAGAGACAGCTATTGGGAATAAAGCTGAGGTCACAGCAGTTGCTGACAGGAGGGAAATGGGGGGCACACACACACAGACACCACTGGCTTTGCAAGAAGATAAATAAATGTCAGAGTGCTGGAGTGGGGATCCTGAGCCTTGCTTCAGCTCCAGCTCTGCAGCAGTGCCCAGCAGAGGCAGAGCAGCGATTCAATTGCTCAGATCCAGGATCTGTCTCAGTTGCCATCATTATATCAAGTGAGCAAACCAGCTGAGCCAGAGCTGCCCACATAAAACCTGCTGTCAGCTTCAAAAAGCAGCAGGGGGAAAAAAAGTCAAGCAACACAAAGCTGCAACTTCTGGCCCTGGGAGCTCCTGCTCTGCAGTGTGGATGGCACCAGTCCCACCGTGAGCACTGGCCAGGTTCTGCTCACAGCACAGAGAACAGGAGGCTCAGGGGAGACCTTCTTGCTCTCTACAACTGCCTGAAGGGAGGTTGTAGCCAGGAGGGGGTTGGTCTCTTCTCCCAGGCACCCAGCACCAGAACAAGAGGACACAGTCTCAAGCTGTGCCAGGGGAAGTTTAGGCTGGAGGTGAGGAGACAGTTCTTCCCAGAGAGAGTTGTTAGCCACTGGAATGTGCTGCCCAGGGAGGTGGTGGAGTCACCATCCCTGGAGGTGTCTAGGAAGAGCCTGGATGTGGCACTTGGTGTCATGGTCTAGTCATGGTGTCTGTGGTGACAGGTTGGACTCGATGATCTTCGAGGTCTCTTCCAACCTTGGTGATTCTGTGATTCTCTTTCATTAGAGAGAACTTCCCAAGAAGCAAAGTTCTCAGATGTCCCTCTCTTTGCTCCCACCCTGGTGCCCCTCTCAGGGCTTTTCCCCACGCTTGGACGTGGCTGTGAGTGCCCAGCCAAGCAGCACCAGAACAAGAGGACACAGTCTCAAGCTGTGCCAGGGGAGGCTCAGACTGGATGTTAGGAAGAAATTCTACACAGAGAGGGAGACTGGCTATTGGAATGTGCTGCCCAGGGGGTGGGTGGAGTCCCCATCCCTGGAGGTGTTTAGGGGAGACTTGATAGGGTGCTTGGTTGCATGGTTTAGTTGATTAGGTGGTCTTGGATAATAGGTTGGGCTTGATGATCTTGAAGGTCTCTTCCAACCTTGGTCATTCTGTGATTCTGTCTCATTAGAGAGAACTTCCCAAGAAGCAAAGTTCTCAGATGTCCCTCTGTTTGCTCCCACCCTGGTGCCCCTCTCAGGGCTTTTCCCCACGCTTGGACGTGGCTGTGAGTGCCCAGCAGCCGCGTGGGCTGGGTGCAAGTGCAGAGCAGCCCAGGCCAGCTGGATGAATGTCCCAGTTTGCATTTGCAGCCTTTTTTTTCCATGCCTGAGTCACTCAGAAAATTCCTCACCCACTTCAAGTGGGCCTTGGTTGAGTCAGTTTATAAATTGTTCAGAGGAGCTGAAGATTTCCTGCCCCTCAAAAGGGGGGGGGGGGGGAGGAAAACCAACCCAAACAAAAGGCCTGCAGTTCTTCCTGTGATTCATTAAGCCAGGGCAGCTCATTATCCAGGGCCACCCTCCCATTTCCAGGGCTGATCTTTTCCTTCCTCTTCTGTTTTGTTGGTTTGCTTTTTTTGTGTGTGTGTGTAAAGTTAGAACAATATCTTAAGCTCTGATCAAAGGCATCCACTGCTCCTGGTGGGCACTGCTGATAAAGAAGGAGGGTGCTGGTGAGCCTGAGCTGCTCCTCTGTGTTTACTGCAAGGGTTAAAATGGAATGGAATGGAATGGAATGGAATGGAATGGAATGGAATGGAATGGAATGGAATGGAATGGAATGGAAATGAACCAGGTTGGAAAAGACCTCTGAGATCATCAAGTCCAACCTGTCACCCAGCACCATCTGATCAACTATACCATGGCACCAAGCACCCCACCCAGGCTCTTCCTAAACACCTCCAGGGATGGTGACTCCACCACCTCCCTGGGCAGCACATCCCAAGGGTCAATCTCTCTTTCTGTGAAGAACTTCTTCCTAACATCCAGTCTAAACCTCCCCTGGCACAGCTTGAGACTGTGTCCTCTTGTTCTGCTGCTGCTTGCCTGGGAGAAGAGACCAACCCCCAGCTGGCTACAACCTCCCTTCAGGGAGTTGGAGAGAGCAAGAAGGTCTCCCCTGAGCTTCCTCTTCTGCAGGCTAAGCAACCCCAGCTCCCTCAGCCTCTCTTCACAGGGCTGTGCTCCAGACCCCTCCCCAGCTTTGTTGCCCTTCTCTGGACACCTTCCAGCATCTCAACATCTTTCCTAACCTGAGGAGCCCAGAACTGGCCACAGGACTCCAGGTGTGGCCTCAGCAGTGCTGAGCACAGGGGCAAGAACTGCAAACCAGTGTGGTGGGATGAGTGCCCCAATTGGATTTGGTCAGATGTGGAAATAGGAATGATTTGATTGGGGGTTTTTTTTATGCCTCTTGTCAAGGTCATTCATGCTTGGAGAGCAGAGGTTGGCTTTTCTTAGGGTTTTGGGGTTTTTTTTTTTTTTTTTGTGCTAAGCATACAGTTGTGTATTAGAACACAGGCAGGAGCAGCAAAGCTCAGCAGCTGTGTGAGCAAAGCAAGGTTTTATTGCCTGCCTGCCAATCCTCTGACCTGCACAGCTCAGTCACAGCAGTTTGCTTCCCTGTCCCAGTCTGCCTGCACCCACTGGTCTGTGTGGTGGTGTCCAGAGCATCTGTGGGCCATCAGCGAACAGCCATCTCAACAGACCCTGCCTTCTGAGTTGCCTTTTCATCTTAGTCAGACTCAACCCTTCCTGCCTCAGAGGTGTCTCACACAAGCCCCTGAGGCAGGGGTGCCAGTCTGCCATTGCTGGTGGGCAGTTGCTGCCAGGGGCAGGGTTCTGAGGGGAGCGTGCTGAGGCTGGCAGGGCTTCCCTCGCTGCTCACAGCAGGAGCTTGTTTGCCGCCCTGCAAGGGCTGAGTGCCAGCTCCCAGCATCTAGCAGAGTCAGGACTTTGTGGAGCTTGGGCTGAGAGCTTCCCCACCTCTGAACAGCTGTGGTAGCTTGGAGTGGCTCAGCTTTCTGTGCAGGCTCCTGAGGGTGCCCAGATGTGGGCAGAGAAAGCTGAAGCTCAGCTGATGAGGCAGGACCATGAGGGGTGTAGGCTCTGTCCAGAGGAGTGCAGCTGGCATCGCAGCTCCCCTCTGCAGTGTGCCAAGGTGTGCCTGGAATCCAGCTGCTTTCTAGGTGATGGCATGCTGGGGAGGAGGAGTGTGACCAGAGGTACTGAGCTCTTGCATTTCAAGAGAGGGTGGTGTAGGTAACTGGGGCAGAGGAGAGCTCACACCATGGCCTCATGAGCACGGCCCTGTGCAGAGCAGTCCCTGGAAAAGCAAAGGTGGGAATGATCTGCTGAGGGCTGGTTGCCATGGCTACCATGAATCAAGCAGAATCCAATTTAACCTCAGATCTGAAGGCCTTGGGTGCCTCAGCCCTGCCAGGCACAGGACCACGCAGTCAGTGGCACCACAAGGAGACCAGGCTGAGGCTCCCAGATCCTCAGCATTTACCCCATAACCCTGCCAGCTGAAACCAGTGATTACATCCCTTGGAACCAAGATGGATCAGCTCTGAGGACTCTTTCCAGTGTGGAGCTGTTTTCCCTCTTATGCCTTCTGGTGTTTGGTTATCTGTTTTCAATGTGGTTTCTTATCGTGGGGGAGAACATGGAGCTAATATTTCATGTTTATGAAATGTTGTTGTTTGGACCTCCACAGCAGCTGTTGAGGAGGATAAGGCTGTTGCTATCCCAACAAACACATCTCCAGCTGGAATCACAGAATTGTTAGGGTTGGAAGGGAGCTCAAGGCTCAGCCAGTTCCAACCCCCCTGCCACGGACAGGGACACCTCACACCACAGCAGCTTGCTCACAGCCACATCCAGCCTGGCCTTCAAAACCTCCAGGCATGAGGCTTCCACCACCTCCCTGGGCAACCTGTGCCAGGCTCTCACCACCCTCCTGGGGAAGCACTGCTTCCTAACATCCAATCTGAATCATAAAGTCATAGAATCATAGAATCAATAAGGTTGAAAAAGACCTCAGAGATCATCAAGTCCAACCTGTCACCCAACACCTCCTGACTAACCAACCCGTGGCTCCAAGTGCCACATCCAGTCCCTTTTTGAACGCTCCAGGGTCAGTCACTCCACCACCTCCCTGGGCACCTACCCAGTTCTATTTTGTTTTCCATCCCCCCTCCCCCCAGTCCTATCCCTCCCTGACACCCTAAAAAGTCCCTCCCCAGCTTTCTTGTAGCCCCCCTTCAGATCCTGGAAGGCCACAATTAACTGGCTGATTGCAAACACTG
This sequence comes from Picus viridis, assembly GCA_033816785.1. NCBI lineage: Eukaryota > Metazoa > Chordata > Aves > Piciformes > Picidae > Picus > Picus viridis. The sequence goes on from CM066602.1 coordinate 4,676,041, forward strand.
TCACTGTGAAGCTTAGTAGCTGTGAGTCTCCTTGGCTCTTCATGTGTCACCAAGAGACATCAATTCTCATGTGTCACCAAGGGGGAGTAGGGGGGTGGGGGAAAACAAAAGCCTTAATCACTCTGATCTTGCTTCTTGAGAAATGAAGCTCTGTTTAGTCTGCATGAGGACGTGAAGGGAGTTTCAGTAACAATGTAGAGATTTATAGGGCTCTTGCAAGAGTAAAAACTCCTTTTAATTGCTCAACATGACATTCTTTGATGGTGACATCAAGCCAGCCACGCCACTGCTCTTCCACCAGAGCAGCAGTACATGATTCATGGAGCAGGAACTGATATTTACCTCCTTGCCTCTGCACACTTGGGGAATGTCAGAGCCCAGGGAGCAGGTAGCTGTGGTATGAGGATGTTAGTGGAGGTGCTGTGCTTTCATCCTTTGTCTCAGTTGGTTTGCTCTTAGTGAGGGACCACCACCTTTTGCCCATTGTAAAGGCATTAATGAGCAGTTTTATTAGCTAGGAGCCTAAGTGAAACCTTAGATGTTAACAGCTTGAACAGCTCCTTTCTGCTGACAGGAGGTTTATTGTCCTCACCACACACTTTTTATAGCCTTGCTGTACTGGATCAGAGTCTGCTGTTCTTCACCATGAGGGGGTGGTGAGGCACTGCAGCAGCCTGCCCAGAGAAATTGTGGAGACTCCAAGCCTGGAAATGTTCAAAGCCAGGCTGGATGAGGTCTTGAGCAACCTGGGCTAGTGGGAGGTGTCCCTGCCCATGGCAGTGGCTTGGAGCTGGGTGATCTTTAAGATGAAAGCTGGGGAGGGACTTTTTAGGGTGTCAGGTAATGATGGGACTAGGGGGAAGGGAACTAAACTAGAAATGGTTAGATTCAGAGTGGATGTTAGGAAGGAGTTTTTCACTGTAACAGTGGTGAGACACTGGCACAGGTTGCCCAGGGAGGTGGTGCAAGCCTCATCCCTGGAGGTTTTGAAGGCCAGGCTGGAGGTGGCTGTGAGCAACCTGCTGTAGTGTCAGGAGGGTTGGAACTGGATGATCCTTGAGGTCCCTTCCAGCCCTAACACTTCTATAATTTTATGATCCCTTCCAACCCAAACCATTCTGTGGTTCTGTGATCTCTAAGCTCCCTTCCAACCCAAACCATTCTGTGGTTCTGTGATCTCTAAGCTCCCTTCCAACCCAAACCATTCTGTGGTTCTGTGATCTCTAAGCTCCCTTCCAACCCAAACCATTCTGTGGTTCTGTGATCTCTAAGCTCCCTTCCAACCCAAACCATTCTGTGGTTCTGTGATCTCTAAGCTCCCTTCCAACCCAAACCATTCTGTGGTTCTGTGATCTCTAAGCTCCCTTCCAACCCAAACCATTCTATGGTTCTGTGATCTCTAAGCTCCCTTCCAACCCAAACCATTCTGTGGTTCTGTGATCTCTAAGCTCCCTTCCAACCCAAACCATTCTGTGGTTCTGTGATCTCTAAGCTCCCTTCCAACCCAAACCATTCTGTGGTTCTGTGATCTCTAAGCTCCCTTCCAACCCAAACCATTCTATGGTTCTGTGATCTCTAAGCTCCCTTCCAACCCAAACCATTCTATGGTTCTGTGATCTCTAAGCTCCCTTCCAACCCAAACCATTCTATGGTTCTGTGATCTCTAAGCTCCCTTCCAACCCAAACCATTCTATGGTTCTGTGATCTCTAAGCTCCCTTCCAACCCAAACCATTCTGTGGTTCTGTGATCTCTAAGCTCCCTTCCAACCCAAACCATTCTATGGTTCTGTGATCTCTAAGCTCCCTTCCAACCCAAACCATTCTATGGTTCTGTGATCTCTAAGCTCCCTTCCAACCCAAACCATTCTATGGTTCTGTGATCTCTAAGCTCCCTTCCAACCCAAACCATTCTATGGTTCTGTGATCTCTAAGCTCCCTTCCAACCCAAACCATTCTGTGGTTCTGTGATCTCTAAGCTCCCTTCCAACCCAAACCATTCTATGGTTCTGTGATCTCTAAGCTCCCTTCCAACCCAAACCATTCTATGGTTCTGTGATCTCTAAGCTCCCTTCCAACCCAAACCATTCTATGGTTCTGTGATCTCTAAGCTCCCTTCCAACCCAAACCATTCTATGGTTCTGTGATCTCTAAGCTCCCTTCCAACCCAAACCATTCTATGGTTCTGTGATCTCTAAGCTCCCTTCCAACCCAAACCATTCTATGGTTCTGTGATCTCTAAGCTCCCTTCCAACCCAAACCATTCTGTGGTTCTGTGATCTCTAAGCTCCCTTCCAACCCAAACCATTCTATGGTTCTGTGATCTCTAAGCTCCCTTCCAACCCAAACCATTCTATGGTTCTGTGATCTCTAAGCTCCCTTCCAACCCAAACCATTTTATGAATAGGATGTGAAGAACATGGTGTTTGTCCCCTTGTTGCTGGCCTGATATTGGTCAGTTGTGGCATAGTCCAGCTTGGCTTTGAAAGCCACACTGGTGGCCTGGACTGCACTGCTGTGCAGCAGGACCATCTCTCCACTGCTTCCTCCTATGAGCTGCTGTCTCTTGTCTGTTAAGCTTGAACATGACTCTTGTGTTCCTTCAGGGTACTCTTCTTCTTATGGCAGACAGCAGGATACGAATCAGACTCTGTGAAGATCTCTTCATGTCCAAGTGGAAGACTGGGGAAGAGGGAGGATCACTGCAAATGGTTTTCTTCTTCAGCTGCTTTTCTGTTTTCCTGTCCTGAATTGCAGCTCTGTTGTTGTGTTGCAGGCCCAGCACAGAGACACCTTCATCGAGGAGCGCTATGGGAAGTACAACATCAGTGACCCCTTAATGGCTTTGCAGAGAGACTTTGAGGCTCTGAAAGAAGGAAACCACGGTGAAAAGCAACCAGTATGCTCCAATCCCTTGGCTATTTTGAAAGTGGTGATGAAACACTGCAAGAACATGCAGGAAAGGATGTTATCCCAGCTGGCTGCTGCCGAGAGCAGGCACAGAAAGGTAGGTCCTGCTCCAGAGGGGATGTGCAGTGGGCAGGAGCTGCATTTTGCTTGCAGCTCAGCTTGGATGCTAGGAAGAAATTCTTCCCAGAAAGAGAGATTGGCCATTGGAATGTGCTGCCCAAGGGGGTGGTGGAGTCACCAGCACTGGAAGTGTTTAAGAAGAGCCTGGATGGAGCTCTTAGTGCCATGGTTGATCAGATGGTGTTGGGTGATAGGTTGGACTTAATGATCTCAAAGGTATTTTCCAACCTGGTTAATTCTATTCTATTCTATTCTATTCTATTCTATTCTATTCTATTCTATTCTATTCTATTCTATTCTATTCCATTCCATTCCATTCCATTCCATTCCATTCCATTCCATTCCATTCCATTCTTCTTCTGTCTTTGGGGCTGTTCAGTCTGGAGAAGAGAAGGCTCCGAGGTGACCTCATTGTGGCCTTCCAGCATCTGAAGGGGGCTACAGGAAGGCTGGGGAGGGACTGCTCAGGTTATCAGGTAGTGATAGGACTAGGGGGAATGGAATGAAGCTGGAGGTGGGGAGATTCAGGCTGGAGGTGAGGAGGAAGTTCTTCCCCATGAGAGTGGTGAAGCCCTGGAATGGGTTGTCCAGGGAGGTGGTTGAGGCCCCGTCCCTGGAGGTGTTTAAGCCCAGGCTGGATGAGGCTCTGGCCAGGCTGATGTAGTGTGGGGTGTCCCTGCCCATGGCAGGGGGGTTGGGACTAGGTGATCCTTGTGGTCCCTTCCAACCCTGACTGATACTATGATACTATGATCTTTAAGTACCTGGAGTTTTGGTAACCAAGAGGAATCTGCACCATTGTCTGAACCTCTCACTCAGTAATATGCAGCTGTAAGCTCTTCCACTGGTGTCTAGGAGCTGCCTTTTCCAATGTCCAGTCTGTTTGGTGGGTGCCTGGGCCAACACAGAATCACCAAGGCTGGAACAGACCTCAAAGCTCATCAAGTCCACCCTGTCACCACAGACCCCATGACTAAACCATGGCACCAAATGCCACATCCAATCCCCTCTTGAACACCTCCAGGGATGGGGACTCCACCACCTCCCTGGGCAGCACATTCCTGTATTTTCTCAGATATCTCTCTTGCTTCAATATTAAAACTTAACCAAATCATCTACAAAGGTGCCAGTAGTCCCTGTTCTGTTTCTCATCAAGGGGTTCAAAGCTGAACCTTCTGTTTCATTGCTCATGGATGGGGGTTAATTTCTTTTCCCTTACTCTGCTTTGATGAGCATAAGCCAGAGCCAGTTCCTTCCAGTCTGTGAAGAGTCTGAAGCATTTCTGTGGCAGAAGCTTTACTATGACACAAGCAGCCAGGCAGCTTGGCTGGTCCAGCCCAACCACTGTGCTTAGGGTGAGCAGCTGGAGGCACCTTCAGCTTTTGGGTTGTCCTCTAAGTCATTGGCAATAGCAGCAAGGCTGTGGGGCACTTCTCAGCCAAGTATCCAGCCTGCTGTTAGAATCAGGTATTCCCCCTCTCCTGGATCAAAAAATGTTCCTTCTGTACTTAAAGGTATTTCAACATTGTTTGGAAGCCTGAATTTCAGGAAGACTGAGGAGCTGAGCATGTGCTGGGAGAAGCCTGGAGTTTTGGTGGTGAAACAGGGCAGAAAACCTCTTGGGAAGTTTGTGTTCTGGCTTTTTTTTTGGTGGTGGCTGTTGTTGTTAATAGAATTTCAATCATTCAGCATCAAAACTGAAGGAGCTCCTTCACAGGGCCCTTATGGCAAGCAGCTTCACTTCAAGAGCTCATCTTGTTCTTAAGTGGAAGAACAAATTGATGTCCTTTAAAATAAACTTTGCACTGCAGTCCTTAAATGCCCTGTGAGAAAGTGGGGGCAAAGCCTGGGTGTGAATTGCTGCTGAAACCTGAGTGAGGAGCATCTCACTGGAGCTGTCAGTGCCCCTCTGCCCAGGCTGGGTGGGCTCTGGGGCAGTTCCTCTGCTCCTCTGAGCTTTGTGTCCTGCTGGGAAGTCCTGATGACCTTATAGTGGCCTTCCAGTACCTGAAAGGGGCCTACAAGAAAACTGGGGAGGGACTTTTACAAGGGCTTGTAGTGACAGGATGAGGGACAATGGTTTGAAGATGGAAGAGGGGAGATTGAGACTGGAGGTTGGGAAGAAATTTTTCACAGTGAGGGTGGGGAGACACAGTTGTGGATGTTCCCTCCCTGGAAGTGTTCAAGGCCAGGCTGGATGAGGCCTTGAGGAACCTGGGCTGGTGGCAGGTGTCCCTGCCTATGCCAGGGGGTTGGAACTGGATGGTCTTTAAAGTCCCTTCCAACCCAACCCATTCTGTGAATCTGTTCTATGAACCTGTGAGTGCATCATGCAGCCAAGGGTGGATCACACGAGCTCCTCAGGGCTGTTCTGCAGCCTGCAGGAGAAATGTGTCATTCAGCTACTCAAGTAGTCAAATGAAGATAGTGCCAGTGAGGTTCTCCCAGCTTCTTTCACAAAGTGACTCAACCCATACCCAGTAACAGCATCTTGGAGAATGGAATGGAATGGAATGGAGTGGAGTGGAGTGGAGTGGAGTGGAGTGGAGTAGAGTAGAGTAGAGTAGAGTAGAGTAGAGTAGAGTAGAGTAGAGTAGAGTAGAGTAGAGTAGAGTAGAGTAGAGTAGAGTAGAATAGACCAGACCAGGTTGGAAGAGACCTTTGAAATCATGAAGTCCAACCTATCACCCAACACCATCTGATTAACTAAACCATGGCACCAAGGGCCTCATCCAGGCTCTTCCTAAACACCTCCAGGGATGGGGACTCCACCACCTCCCTGGGCAGCACATTCCAGTGGCCAATCTCTCTTGCTGGGAAGAACTTCTTCCTAACATCCAGCCTAAACCTCCCCTGGCACAGCTTGAGACTGTGTCCTCTTGTTCTGGTGCTGGGTGCCTGGGAGAAGAGACCAACCCCCAGCTGGCTCCAACCTCCCTTCAGGGAGTTGCAGAGAGCAAGAAGGTCTCCCCTGAGCCTCCTCCTCTCCAGGCTAAGCAACCCCAGCTCCCTCAGCCTCTCCTCCCAGGGCTGTGCTCCAGACCCCTCCCCAGCCTCATTGCCCTTCTCTGGACACCTTCAAGTCTCTCAATGTCCTTCTTAAACTGAGGGGCCCAGAACTGGACACAGGACTCAAGGTGTGGCCTAACCAGTGCAGTGGACAGGGGCACAATGATTTCCCTGCTCCTGCTGGCCACACTGTTCCTGATGCAGGCCAGGATGCCATTGGCCTTCTTGGTCTTCCTGGCCACCTGGGCACTCTGCTGGCTCATGTTCAGCTGCTGTCAACCAGTACCCCCCAGGTCCCTCTCTGCCTGGCCGCTCTGCAGCCACTCTGTCCCCAGCCTGTAGCGCTGCCTGGGGTTGTTGTGGCCAAGGAGTAGAACCTGGCACTTGGATGTAGCTTATCCAAAACCTGCTTTCTGGGATGTTTTTTTTGGAGTTGAATTCAGGTGCCTGAGGCTGGTGGGTGGCTCTCCTGTGTCCTTTGGCTTTGGCTTTGTGTGGGGAGGTGCAGGCAGATCCAAGTGCCCCGTGTTTGTCTGGCAGGTGATCCTGGACCTGGAGGAGGAGCGGCAGCGGCACGCCCAGGACACGGCGGAGGGCGATGATGTCACCTACATGCTGGAGAAGGAGAGGGAGAGGCTCACCCAGCAGGTAGGGTTTGGCTGCTGGAAATGACCCAGCCCAGGGAAAACCCGGGCTGCTGGGTGGTGAACTCCAGTAGTTGCTGTCTAATTGCACCTTGCTGTTGAAAGAGAAGCGGGGAGCTCCCTCCTCTGTGGGGCACTCCCAGCTCGTGTCGGTTCCATAGGAAATAAGCCAAGCTGAAGTTTTTTGGGGAGGGGGGTCTGGTGGCTGAGCAGTGCTGGAAGCTGTTAATAGGCAATCAGATGCTTTGAAATCCTCCTTCAGCCTGAAAGCTGAGAAGTTCTCAAGAGCAGGCCTGCAATTGCAAATGACAGGGCTCTCCAGCACTCAAATTCAGAATAAGTCATGAAAGATCTCCCTGGGGGGAGTTCTTCAGAGCTGCTAATAAATATTTAAGCTGCTGCTGCTTTGTGTTGCTCAAGCACTGTAGTCTTCATTAAGCAGACAAAACACATCAGCATTCTGAAGTGGAAATGCCTGTAAAAGGCAGAGCCACAAAGCAGCAAATGAGGCAGAAAGAGGCTCTGCTCCAGCTCAGTGGTTGGGTCAGCACTGGGCAGACTGGGTGTAGGTCTCACCAAAGGTCAGTTGAATTTCACACATGATCAAACTGCTGGCAAGTAACAGCTCTTAGTACATGCAGCATGAGTCATACATGAGTGCCTTGGAGGTTCCTGGGGCAAAAACCTCCTCAGGGAATGCTAAGGTTTGGAAGGGATCTCTGGAGATCAAGTCCAACCCCCCTGCCAGAGCAGGACCTCCTAGGGCAGGTCACACAGGAACACATCCAGGTGGGGTTTGAATGTCTCCAGAGAAGGAGACTCCACAGACTCTCAGGGCAGCACTCTCCCTTTACATCTTTATGAATGAGCTCACCCCTTGGTCTCCTTTCCCCCAAGCTGCAGAGGCTCAGCTCCCTCGGCCTTTCCTCCTCCCTCGTTCCTTCTCCCTGCTCCTCACCCGTTCCTCAGCCATTGCCATCTTCCGCTGGGGAGTTTCCCCACGATCCATAGCAGCCCCGTTCCCCGTCGGGCTGTTGCGCTTCATTTACCTGCAGGAGCTTTCCCGGCTCCCTCACAGCCCTTTCCATTCTCATCCTGCAGCTGGAGTTCGAGAAGTCCCAAGTGAAGAAGTTTGAAAAAGAGCAGAAGAAGCTGTCGAGCCAGCTGGAGGAGGAGAGGGCACGGCACAAGCAGCTGTCCTCCATGCTTGTAGTGGAGTGCAAGAAGGCCACTGCCAAAGCAGCTGAAGAAGGGCAGAAGACGGCAGAGCTGAGCCTGAAACTGGAAAAGGAGAAGAGCAAGGTGAGTAAACTGGAAGAGGAGCTGGCGTCCAAGAGGAAGCGCGGTCTGCAGATGGAAGCACAGGTAGAGAAACAGCTCTCAGAGTTTGACATTGAAAGAGAGCAGCTGAAAGCCAAGCTGAACAGGGAAGAGAACCGTACCAAAGCTCTCAAAGAAGAGGTGGAGTGTCTGAAGAAGGTCCTGAAAGAGCTGGAGGCTTCTCGCCAGGAGCAGAGTCCCCCGAGCCCTCGCAGCCAAGCCCCTCGCTGATGTCCAGAGGTGTCACAACCGAGAGCCCCCGGTGAGGTCCGTGTCCTGCCAGACTGAGGGCCTGCAGGCAGGGCCTGCCAGTGCCAGCAGAGCTGCCCACGCCGTGCCCAGCCCCGCTGCCCCTCCTCACCCCTATGCAAAATCCAACGGGCACTGTGAGGGCGACCTGCAGGCCGGCGGCGGGCTGCCGCAGCCCAGCCCAGCGGAGGGCCAGGCTCAGAAGGAGAAAGCTGCTGCCGCGGCCTCAGACGGCGCGGTGGAGAACGGTTCCCCGGTCAGAACAGAGTCCCCTGTGCACCTGATGGCCCAGCTCTCTTCTGCTGGGGTCTCCCTGTCCCCCAGCAGCACGGCTGCCTCCTCCCTCACTCCTTCTCCCTGCTCCTCACCCGTCCTGACGAAACGCTTGGTGGGCGCCTCGGCCGGCAGCCCCGGCTACCAGTCCTCCTACCAGGTGGGGATCAACCAGCGCTTCCACGCGGCGCGGCACAAGTTCCAGGCCCAGGCCGAGCAGGACCACCAGTCCAGCGGCCTGCAGAGCCCTCCGTCCCGGGACCTGTCTCCTACTCTGGCAGACAACTCTGCTGCCAAGCAGCTGGCTCGCAACACGGTCACTCAGGTGCTCTCCAGGTTCACCAGCCAGCAGGGACCCATCAAACCGGTCTCCCCCAACAGCTCTCCCTTCGGCACGGACTATCGGAACCTGGCCGCCGCCGTGAGCCCCAAGAACGAATCCGCTCACTCCCCGGGCCCTGGCAAGGTTTCCAGCCCTCTGAGCCCCTTGTCTCCTGGAATTAAGTCTCCAACCATTCCCAGAGCGGAAAGGGGGAACCCTCCACCCATTCCTCCAAAGAAGCCTGGCCTGGCTCAGTCGCCTGCTGCTCCGACTCCACTCCCCAAAACCCCTTCCCAGGGGCCCTCTCTGGGTGCCCCCACGGACGTGGCGAGCAGCTGCTCCAACACTACTGTGGTGTCCAACGGCAAAGAGCTGGAGATCCTCCTGCCCACCAGCAGCTAGTCCCTAGAGATGGGGATGTGACATTCCACAGCTTAGCCTCCTGCAGCTCAGACACTGTTTTATTTCCACTCCAGTTTATTTATTTCCATAGGAGCAGATTTCTGTCTGTATAAAGCATTTAGTATTTGAGATATAGATATATATATATATATAAATTTTTCTTCCTTGTCTTTAATAGGTAGGGAACTAATTCTGTTGGTTTCTGAAGAAACCTTCCCTACAGCTCTACAGCAGCCTCAGAATGTCTCATGGCAGCAGTCCCCGAGTCACTAGGGATAAGGAGAACCATAACCACGGGGTGGGACCTAACTCAGCCTCTGATGGCACTGAAAATGCTACTTCTAAATCATGCAGCAGCAACTTTGTTTGCAGAGTTGGGTTGGTGGGTGGGTTTTTTCCCCCTCCCTCCAGATGGACATTTTCTAACAAGTGCCTGAACTAAGCTTGAGTCCTGAATGTGATCCTCTGAGCACAGCGAGGGGGCACCACCCAAGCTGCAGAAGCAGCTGCTCCTGGGAGCCCCAAAGGCTGAACCCAGCGCTGGGTTTCTTTTGCATTCTTGCCATTGGCTAAAATGAATCAGCACAGTACCAATTCTGTCAGGTGAGCACCAGGCTGAGGCAGGTAGCCACCCTTCAGCCTTTAGGAGGCCACCCTTCAGCCTTTAGGAGATGACTCCTAGGTAAAATGAACTAGCAAACTACCAATTCTGTCAGGTGAGCACCAGGCTGAGGCAAGCAGCCACCCTTCAGCCTTTAGGAGATGGCTCCTAGGTAAAATGAATTAGCAAACTACCAATCCTGTCAGGTGAGCACCAGGCTGAGGCAGGTAGCCACCCTTCAGCCTTTAGGAGGCCACCTTTCAGGAAGCCACCCTTCAGCCTTTAGGAGGCCACCCTTCAGCCTTTAGGAGGCCACCCTTCAGCCTTTAGGAAGCCACCCTTCAGCCTTTAGGAAGCCACCCTTCAGCCTTTAGGGGGCCACCCTTCAGCCTTTAGGAAGCCACCCTTCAGCCTTTAGGAGGCCACCCTTCAGCCTTTAGGGGGCCACCCTTCAGCCTTTAGGAAGCCACCCTTCAGCCTTTAGGAGGCCACCCTTCAGGAAGCCACCCTTCAGCCTTCAGGAGATGGCTCCCAGCTCTTTGAGGAAGCACACACAAGTTTGGGTAGAACTGAGCTGTGCCACAACCCAGGTCACTTTTCTCCTGGTGTCCATCGTCCAGGCAGTCCTTTTGCCTTTCCTATAACCCTCTGCCTGTGTGCCCTGGGTGGCTGAGCTCTGCTTTCTGGTTTGGCACCTCCCATTTCCAAGCCCTTCAAGCATTCTGCTGTTGTGTGCAGGACTGCTGAGGAAAGGATCTTGGCTGCCACTTGACAGAGGTCTTGCTGTTACTTGCAAACCCACCAATCACTGCTCCACGTGGCACAGGATTTTAGTCTCCTGGGATCTTCTGCTCCAAACACAAGCAATAATTCTGTCCCTCCTCTCTCAGCTGTGTGCAGCTGAGCTGGGTTTTCCCCACCAGTGAGCTGCTTTCTGACTTCCCTTGGCTGCGACTATGGAACCAAATCCTCGCTGCTGTGTGATGGACTCTGTGTGTCTCGGTGGCTTCACACAAAATACACGTTTGTGGCAGGAAAATCTTGATCTGCTCTCAATGCTCTGCCTCACAGGGAGGAGATGTGGGAGTTCACTGAGGTTAAACAAAGGACTTTGCAAAGAGCTGACAAAGTTTGAGGGAAATCTTGCGTGTGTGAAAAATGGGCCCAAGAGAGGAGGAGCAGCTGCTGGCTGTGCTCTGAAGGGTTTGGGCTCGCTGAGAGGTGCTGCCTGTGCTGCCCATCACTGCTGGCACGGCTGGTTCTGAGCCACCGGTGAGAAGAGCTGGGCAAAGGCAGCCCAGGCCAGAGGCAGGGCTGGGAGCACAGCCCTGGGGTCCTGCTCTCAGGTGGGGTTTGGGAACTGGTCCAATTCAGATCCTAAGTGCAGAAGCTGCTCCTTGTGGGTCAAGGTCCAGCGCTGCCCTCTGCAGCAGGGTCACTTTTGCAGCCCCCCACTGCCAGAGACAGTGTCCTGTCTCCTTTCTCCATATCTCCCTGGACAGAACACGTGCACCTGCCTTGCTGCACGACCCTGCAGCTGGGGGCTGCACCACTGCACATGGCCTTGAAGGTTCCTTCTGGCTTTGAGTCTTGTTCTGGGGGGAATCAGCGCTCGTGTGCTGCCTTGGGGTGGCTGTGGTGTGAGGTGGCCCTGCTGCCCTGTCCCATACAAGTTTTTTAACACCAGAACAAGGGGGTTAGAGGCTTTTTGGTAGCCTTTTCAACTCCTGGTGTTGCATGCTGCTGCTCCTGGCCTAGTGGAACAGGCTGTGTGTGAGACAGGCAGCGAGAAGAGAGACCTGGGCAGCAGCTTCTGGAAGCACATTTATCACTTTGATTTATTTGAAGTCTTCACAGCAGACTTTGGGTTTTTTTTTTTTCCTCTTGAGGAGAGTAAAGATCAAATCTGATGGGCAGGTGGAAATTTTTTTTGGCCCATGTTATCACCTGGGATTCAAAGGTGAGGCTTTTGTATACACTGCTTTAAGGTGTTTCTTTGCTTTTACATTACTCTAAGAGGTATTAGCCCCTTTCTTTACCCATAGCTGTAGAGAGGTGTCCTCTGGTGAAGTCTGGTAGGAGATGCACTGAGTTCTGTTCTTCTCAAGTCGAGGGGGTGGGGGGGGATGCAGAGGAATGTATTTTTGCTAGTAGCTGATCAGAGAGAAACTTAAGCACAAAGGTATTCCAAATGGATCCAGCTCATTCAGTAAGACATTTAGGGTTAGGATTTTTTTGACTGTTGACGTAGAGATTCTGTGTGGAAGCAACGAAATACTTCTCCTTTCCTCTGCCCAGCTGTTAGAAGCAGACTGGGGGGGGGGGAGGGGAGGGGGTTGCAGAGTTTGTCACTGGCTAATGGAGTCTAATGAAGTGCAAAATGTACACACCTAAGTATTAACTCATTAACAGCTGTAAATGTGTAAAGCCAACTGTACCAAGCTGGAGTCTGTAAGCGTTTTTATAGAGCTGATGGCATTAAACGTGTTAAACATTCGTACCCTCAATAAAGGAGTTTATTTTCAAGATGTGCAAATGGCCTCAGAGGTTGTTTGGAGTCCAGCCCTGTGTGGGGAGCAAGCAGGAAGCAGCCCAGGAGCGTCCCAAGGCTGGATGTGTGCTGGGAAGTGGCAGGCGACAGCAGATTCCTTCAGGGGGTGGTAGGTCACCCGCAGCTGTGGCTGGCTGCGGTCTGCTGTCCGTCCCCCGTCTGAAAGCTGATGCCTGAGGTGTTCTTGGTGGCAGTGCCATGGTTCAGGTGCCAGGGCACAGCAAGCTCTGCCCAGCAAGCTCTGCCCAGCAAGCTCTGCCCAGCAAGGGGCTTTAGCCTTTCTAAAGTAAAAGCAGTTGTCTAGGTGTAGCTGGGAGCAGGCTGCCCGGGGAGGTGGTGGAGTCACCATCCCTGGAGGTGTTCAGGAGGAGACTTGATGGGCTGCTTGGTGCCATGGGTTAGTTGATGAGATGGTGTTGGGTGATAGGTTGGATGCAATGATCTTGAAGGCCTCTTCCAACCTGGTTTTCTATTCTGTTCTATTCTGTTCTATTCTATTCTATTCTATTCTGTTCTATTCTATTCTATTCTATTCTATTCTATTCTATTCTAGCTCTTTGCCACAGTGCTCTGGTGTGGCCCTGACTGCTTTGAGGGTAAGTAAACACTTGGGGTTTGGGGTGAGGTGCCAGGACCCTGCTGATCCCTTCGGGCTGGGCACAGAATGTCCCATGGAGGTTCCCTGGGTACTGCCTGCACTTGGAGGGGCATGGCTCAGGGATGTCACAGGATACAGCCAGGACTTCCAGCCCAGCAGGGGCACTGGCTCCAGCAAAGTTCCCTCTGCCCGGGCTGCAGCATTGTCCCTGCAGGGAACCAGCACCTTTCTTCCCTGGAGAGCTTGGGGCTGCTCCAGGTGCCTCCCAGCCCAGCCTTGGGACAGAGGCCACAGCTGTGTTATCTCTAACACACACCTCAGCTCTGACCTGGTTTTCTTATCTTTGCATCAGCTCAGCTGAGCAGGTTTTGCAGCAACCTGGGCAGAAGGTCCTTGTCATCTCCTCAGGCTTGATGCCACTTTGGAGCAGCACAGCCAAAGCAGCAGCCACCAAACGAGCTCCGCATCCTCCTATCACCATCTTCACCATGGCCAAGGAGCCTGGCCCAGGCTGGAACGGGACTGGTGAGTCTGGGCCACAGCCCCAGGTGCTTTTTGTAGCAGCAGAGGTGGATCAAGGTCCTTGCCCAAGCCTGGAATGTCCCCAACCCCTGCCCTACCCACAGCGTGGGGCTCTGCCCAGCCCACGCTGCAAGCAGTGACCTCGCTCCCGGCTGGGGCGAGGCCTGAGCCCGTTCCCAGCGCCAGGAGCCCAACCCGGCCCCATTCTCTGTGACCAGAGCGAGTCAGAGCCGCCCCTGAGCGCCACCCTGTCGCCCCCAGCCCCTGCACACCAGCTCTGCTCACAGAGGTAGGAGGGAGAGAGTGGCCAGAGAGGTCTTTGCCATCCCTCCATCACAGAGGGGAGAGCTACATCCCTGATGGGATGTGCCAAGGGATGCCTGCGCTTGGGCAGTGCCGTGGTGGCATCCCCTGGGCTGGGGGTGGCCAGCTGCCTGCCTGCCTTGCTCCAGTCCCGCTCCAGCCCTCGTTTTCCCGGTGCAAACTCAAACGCTGCAGCCCTGGCCAAAGCCAGTCGCTCTTTCTTTCCTGCCACCGACCCGGGGCAGGTCGGTGCGGAGATGCTGGGTTCGTACAAGCGGGTGCGAGCGGCCCCGAACCCCCTTCCCGGCGCTGCGGCAGCGGGGAGCGGGCGGAGTGCCCGCGGGCGGGCGGTGCGAGGCGGAATGTGGCCGCTAGAGGGAGACCTGCGCCCGGGAACCTGCGGGAAGAGCCGGGAGGCACCGGGAACGGGCTGGGCAGGCACCGGGAACGGGCTGGGCAGGCACCGAGCAGGCACCGGAAGGCTTTGGATAGTCACCGGGCAGGTATCGGGCGCCGCACGGCCTGTCCCGGCCGCGTACGGCTGCTTTATCCCGAGTCTCCGCTGGAATCTGGGAGAGGGCAATAGGCTTTGTCAGCTCCACTGCAGGGCACCCCCATCGCAGGGCACCCCCATCGCAGGGCACCCCCATCTCGGGCTGTGTACCCCCTCAAGCCATCTCACCAGGGCAGGCACGGCCTCACTGCGCTGCCACAGAATCTATTCCCAGTTTCCCCAGCTCTCTCTGCAAGTGCTGGCTCCCTGCTCCAGAGCGTTTTGTGGATGAAAAGCACCCAGAGCTCACCTCCTGGTGTTCTGAACATCCAGAATCCTGGAGCAGCAGTAGGGGAACGAACCACACCGGCTGGGGGTGCTGCAGGGGGAGCCGGGGGAATGCAGGATGCTGGTAAGGTTCTGTTGAGCAGGCCAGGGTGACCACATCACATCAGCAGCCAGGAGCATCCCCGGGGAAGCGTGCCTGTCCCTCAGCCTCTGTACCCTGCAGCCCTGCCAGGAGCAAGCCTTGGCTGGGTGTGCAGCCGCCCTGCAGCTTCTGCTCGGGGTTGTCAGGGCCGCGGTGCCTCGGGCAGGGTTTGTTTGCACAACCCGGACCTGGCTCTCGCCCTGGGCCAAGGGAGGCTTCAGCCGCTGAGTGTTGTTGTGAGAAGCATTCACCCACAGGTTTAGCACAAGCAAACATGCCAAGGAGCTGAGCTCTGCTCACCCTGCTCTCCTGCCTGGCTATTTCAGCCTCGGCCGCCGCTGCTGATAACCCCTGGGTGCCGTCCAGGCGCCACGGTCGCCACCACAGCTCCATCACCCACCAGCTGCCAGCCGCAGGCGGCATCCCACCGTGGCCAAAGCCACAGGGCAAAGGGGCTGGAAAAAATCACTCTGTGGGCAGTTGTCTCCTTTGGGATATGGACAGAGGAAGGAGCAAACACAGGGCCAGATTTGGAGGGTGAAATGCCACCTGCCTGGGCTTCAGCACTCTGCTTCCCATCTGTGCATCTCACTGGTGGTGTCTTCAGCGCTGGGCTCTGTGGCTGTACCTGCTTGGGGGTCACAGGCAGCTCCTGCCCTGCAGCTACAGGACTGCAAGCTGCCTGTGTAACCTTGGCAGGCACAGCTGCAGCCCTGGATCTGGAGGTGTCATTGCGACACAAAACAAGCTGGGCTCAGCTCACCAGGAATCTGAGTGTCCAGCTGGAAGCACACTGCCCCACAGCCACAGGATTCCACTGGCCTGCTGGGTCCCATGCCCCATATGCCTCCAGTCTGTTCTGAGCTCTGGCTGGGAGAGACCCTTGGAGGGGAGGGGCGTGATGAGGGGCCAGCTCTGCACTCATCAGGCTGCTGTGGTGGGGCAGGAGGGTGGCTGAGCCCCGTGGAGAGCCATGCTGGATGTGTCTGGGTGGTGATTTGGAGGCTGAAAATGATGCTGGCTGTGGGATGTGGTCTGGCTGCTCTGGTCCCAGAGAGTCTCAGGCCACCCAGGGTTGGTCCCCAGGCTGGGGGCTGTGGAGTGCCCTGCCACAGGCTCCAGTCCCCTTGCGCTGCCCTCCCACGGGGTGAACGGCTCTTGAGAGCCGTGCTGGAGAGGGAATCCAGCTGAAGAGCTGATTCTGATGGTTTTCATCCTGTTCTGAGAGAAGGGGGGAATTTGTTTCGTGTGGAGTCCAAGAGCTGTTTACATGTCGATGAAGCAGCTCCATGTGCTGCTCGGGGAGAGCTGGGGCAGCAGCACGTTCCCTGGGCACGAGGTCTCCCTGCCCCAACACGCCACGGCAGAGACCTCCCAGGGCCCCCACAGTGCCCAGCAGTGCCCAGTGCTCCCTGCCATGGTCCAGGGATGGATCTGCTGCTGCCAACATTAGGGTGCCAGAAGTGGTGGCGTGTTAACCAGTGCATGGGGCAGGCAGGGCTGCAAACCTCAGAGAAATCCTGGTGACCTGGGGGAAGGAGAGCAGGGTCTCCAGGCTGCCCTGGAGCCACAGCTGCCCGTGGGCACATGTAGGGCCAAACAGGAGCTCAGGGCATTTAACACAAGGCAGCACGGTGACAAGATGGGCTGAGAGAGACACCAAGTTTCCCAAGAGCTCATCTCCACTCCAGGCCAGGGCAAGCCTGGCCCCGGGCATAGCAAGGGGCCAGCATCTCTGCCACAGCTGCCTCTCGTCTGCAGGAGCCTCACGGGCAGCAGGTGATTAATCTTTTGTCACAGAGGACCAGGGAGAAGCAGCCATTAATAAACGCCCTGCCCGGGCAGTACCACGGCTCTGCCCTCCCCTGCTCCTGCCCGCGCCGAGGGCCGTGCCGAGGGCCGGGCACCGGCGCAGCGCAGATGTTGTTGTAGGGGACTGAGGTCAGGGCTGTTTGACGAGGAGGAATGGCCACGGGGAGGGTGTTTGTTTTTCTAGCAGCTGGATGTGTCTCGAGGAGGGATGGGAACGTCTCCTGTCACTCGCGGGCCGGGAGGAGGCTGGCAGGGCAGGGATAAAGCTCCTGACAAGTTTGGACTAGCAGGCGAGTTGATTAGCTGAGAGATGAAAATTCACAGCTCTGCCCTCGCTGGGGCTGTGAGCTGCTGGAGATGTGTTTATGTGAGGGGAAAGCACCCCCGTGGCTGCTGCCTGGCCCCCACCGCTGCTGAGCCCATGGCCCAGGGGAACCACAGCACCCAAGTGCCCTGGGTCAGTAATGGGACCCCATGGCCAGGCTCCCCAAGTGCCTTGGGTCAGTAATGGGACCCCATGGCCAGGCTCCCCAAGTGCCTTGGGTCAGTAATGGGACCCCATGGCCAGGCTCCCCAAGTGCCTTGGGTCAGTAACGGGACCCCATGGCCAGGCTCCCCAAGTGCCTTGGGTCAATAGTGGGACCCCATGGCCAGGCTCCCCAAGTGCCTTGGGTCAGTAATGGGACCCCATGGCCAGGCTCCCCAAGTGCCTTGGGTCAGTAACGGGACCCCATGGCCAGGCTCCCCAAGTGCCTTGGGTCAATAGTGGGACCCCCATGGCCAGGCTCCCCAAGTGCCTTGGGTCAATAGTGGGACCCCATGGCCAGGCTCCCCAAGTGCCCTGGGTCAGTAATGGGACTGTGAGGCCAGGACAACCATGGTGGCTCTGCAGAGCCCAAAGCAGTGGCTTTGCTGGGGACAGCAGGGATGAGGGACCTGGGGCACAACTACCTGAAGGGAGGTTGGAGTGAGGCTGGAGTTGATCTCTTCTCCCAAATAACCATCAGTAGGATGAGAGGAAATGGCCTCAAGCTGCACCAGGGGAGGGCTAGGTTGGGGCTATTGGAATGGAATGGAATGGAATGGAATGGAATGGAATGGAATGGAATGGAATGGAATGGAATTAACCAGGTTGGAAAAGACCTCTGAGATCATCAAGTCCAACTGTGTCCCCACCATGGCCAGGAGCATTGGGGTCTGGACAGGTGACTGCCTGGTGGATGTGGGGCAGGCTGTGGATGTAGTCTGCCTGGGCTTCAGCAAGGCCTTTGACACTGTCCCCCACAGAAAACTCCTGGCCAAGCTGTCAGCCCCTGGCTTGGACAGCAGCACTCTGAGCTGGGTTAGGAACTGCACAGTCCAACAGGATGACATTCAACAAGTCCAAGTGCCAGGTGATGCACTTTGGCCACGGCAACCCCAGGCAGTGCTACAGGCTGGGGACAGAGTGGCTGAGAGCAGCCAAACAGAGAGAGACCTGGGGGTGCTGATTGACAGCAGCTGAACATGAGCCTGCAGTGTGCCCAGGGAGCCAAGAAGGCCAATGGCATCCTGGCCTGCAGCAGGAACAGTGTGGCCAGCAGGAGCAGGGAGGTCATTCTGTCCTGTGCTCAGCACTGGTTAGGCCACACCTTGAGTCCTGTGTCCAGTTCTGGGCTCCTCAGGTCAGGAAAGATGTTGAGTTGCTGGAAGGTGTCCAGAGAAGGGCAACAAAACTGGGGAGGGGTCTGGAGCACAGCCCTGTGAGGAGAGGCTGAGGGAGCTGGGGTTGCTTAGCCTGCAGAAGAGGAGGCTCAGGGGAGACCTTCTTGCTCTCTCCAACTCCCTGAAGGGAGGTTGGAGCCAGGAGGGGGTTGGTCTCCCAGGCAAGCAGCACCAGAACAAGAGGACACAGTCGCAAGCTGTGCCAGGGGAAGTTTAAGCTGGAGGTGAGGAGAAAGTTCTTCCCAGCAAGAGAGATTGGCCATTGGAATGTGCTGCCCAGGGAGGTGGTGGAGTCCCCATCCCTGGAGGTGTTTAGGAAGAGCCTGGATGAGGCCCTTGGTGCCATGGTTTAGCTGATTAGATGGTGTTGGGTGATAGGTTGGACTTGATGATCTCAAAGATCTTTTCCAACCTGGTCTATTCTATTCTATTCTACTCTATTCTATTCTATTCTATTCTATTCTATTCTATTCTTTTCTATTCCCTATCCTACCCTATCCTATCCTATCCTATCCTACCCTATTCGATTCAATTCTATTCTACTCTATCCTATTCTATTCTATCCTGGCACTGCCTTGGATGTGACTTTGAAGGCAGGGGTGGAAGCCGGCAGGGGTGGAAGCCGGCAGGGGAAGCAGGAGCTGTCAGCTGAGAGCCAGGCTGATGGTAGCGATTAGCCCCTGATAGACAGAGATAAATGCCTGCAGCTGGAGGCTGAACAAATCGATGCTGGGCGTTGGTTAATTGTCTTCAAAATAAGGTAATGACTGGCTCTTGGAATGCTTTGATCTTATCAGAAAGACAAGGAATACACTAATGGCTTTAATTAGACTTCGGGGATGAAATGGAAGTCGGCCTCCTGGGTGAGCTGGTTTCTGGAATTGACCACTGGTGGGGATAGAAAAGGCTTTAATCAGATTTAGGCTCCCTAATACCCGCAAGAGCGGTGGCTGCGTGTGTGATACAGACACTACTGTCATGCCTGGGTTAGGGGCTGGGGGGAGGATCTGCAGTGCTGCCCTCAAGAGCCTTTTCTCAATGTGCTTTCCCGTTCATGTTGGAGCTCTGCAGCTTCTGCCGGAGTCCTTTAGGGGTTTCTGAAAGGCAAGCAGTGGGAGCTGCCGCCGCCGGTTCCTGCCGGGGAGCAGTGGAAGCTGCTGCCGCCGGTTCCTGCCGGGAAGCAGTGGGAGCTGCTGCCGGTTCCTGCCGGGGAGCAGTGGGAGCTGCTGCCGGTTCCTGCCGGGGAGCAGTGGGAGCTGCTGCTGCCTTCTGCAGGGAAGCAGTGGGAGCTGCTGCCTTCTGCAGGGAAGCAGCGGGAGCTGCTGCCGGTTCCTGCCGGGGAGCAGCGGGAGCTGCTGCCGGTTCCTGCCGGGGAGCAGTGGGAGCTGCTGCTGCCTTCTGCAGGGAAGCAGTGGGAGCAGCTGCCGGTTCCTGCCGGGGAGCAGCGGGAGCTGCTGCCGGTTCCTGCCGGGGAGCAGCGGGAGCTGCTGCCGGTTCCTGCCGGGGAGCAGCGGGAGCTGCTGCCGGTTCCTGCCGGGGAGCAGCGGGAGCTGCTGCCGGTTCCTGCCGGGGAGCAGCGGGAGCTGCTGCTGCCTTCTGCAGGGAAGCAGTGGGAGCAGCTGCCGGTTCCTGCCGGGGAGCAGCGGGAGCTGCTGCCGGTTCCTGCCGGGGAGCAGCGGGAGCTGCTGCCGGTTCCTGCCGGGGAGCAGCGGGAGCTGCTGCCGGTTCCTGCCGGGGAGCAGCGGGAGCAGCTGCCGGTTCCTGCCGGGGAGCAGCGGGAGCTGCTGCTGGTTTCTTTCCCAGCAGCATTTTGGTGGCCACTCAGAGCATCCAAGAGACAGCCAGCAGCAGGTTCCACAGTTGCATTCCTGCACCTAATGGCAGCAGGCAAGGGAACAGGGAAGCTCCCTGTCTCTCCTGGAGCATGTCTTGGTGTTCTCCCCCAGAAGTCCTAGAATGAGAGGTGCTGAGTGCGTGGAGGGCGAGCAGGGTCTGACTCAGGGCTGACTGAGTCTGACTCAGGGCTGACTGAGTCCACATGAATCTGCTGCTCATCAGCTGGGGAGTGCAGGTGGCTGAAGTTCTGCCCCATGTCCCTCTCTGGGGTTCCCAAGATGTAAACAGAGGTGAGGACAGGGTGGCTTCCAAGGGCTTCTGCCTCTGCTTCATAGACTCATAGAATGGTTTTGGTTGGAAAAGGCCTCCAAGAACATTAAGTCCAATCATCAGTCCACCACCCCCATGGCCACTAAACCAGGGCCCCAAGTCCACACATTACTTGAACCCCCTCCTGGGATGGTGACTCCATCACTTCCCTAGGCAGCCTTTTCCAATCCCTGACCACTCTTGCAGCAAATAAATAGTTCCTAATCTCCAGCCTAAACCTCCCCTGGCACAATTTCAGGCCATTTGCTCTCCTCCTATCACCTGAGACCAGTGAGAAGATGCCTGTGCCCTGGGGTGTCCCCACGCTGGCAGCCCTGGGGTGTCCCCACGCTGGCAGCCCTGGGGTGTCCCCACGCTGGCAGCCCCGGGCATGCACCTGCCTTTCCCCTGGCTGTTTCCTGGTGACCCCAGGCTGCTCTCTGAGCAGCAGCAGCCCAGATGCTGAGGCTGAACAGGCAGCAATTACTCTTCCCAGGCCATGCTGATGTCTCCCCTGTTGTGACTCCAGACTTGGGTTATTAGGGGGGGCTGACACTCGCCACGGCGCTTCCCCTGTGTTAATTGGCTGGGCTTAGGCGAGCTCCTGACAAGGATTTCATAACAAGAGCTGTTGCCAATGAAAGCACAAACCTTGTTCAGCAGCTACTCCACAGCCAAATACTTTCAAGGCCAAGCCTCCAGGCGTGGTGTAAACCCCTTGTAAGTGGCTGAGGTCTTGTGTCAGTAGGGGGTGAGAGCTCAGCCAGGTCAGCCCTGGCCCCACGGGAGCCTGGTGGTGGTCACCAAGATGCAGCAGGTCAGCCTCAGGTGGAGAGCAGCAGCATTTGGTGATGCTGGCTCAATGACTTCCATAGCCATGAGCAAAGCTGAACACCTTCCTTTCCTCCCACTCTGTACCCCCATCCCAGAGGGCACCCTGCACTAGTGTGGCAAAGCCCCTGGTCCTCAGGGCAGTGGGGCCAGACCCTCCAGCCAGCCCAGGGCCGCTGTGGATGTCCTTCCACCAGAGGAGAATGCAGGATGCAAGGGGAGGAAGGGCCATGAGCCACCCAGGGATGGGAGCTGTCCCCCCCAAGCCACCCCCACCAGCAGACCCAACCTGCTGGTGGTGTTGCCCTGGGATGTGAGAGATCACCCCAGCCTGGGGGGAAGCCGCTGGCTGTGGCACAAACACACACAGATGCTGAGTAACATAAGCTCTTAAAAGCAAAATCCCAGAGATTCCTTTTTCTCCTTGGAAAATGTTGCCTGGAGGAGCAGCTCATCATGAAGGATGAAAACTTAATCCTTGAGGCAGAGCAGGACTGGGGTGGGGGTAGGTGGGGGGGCTCTAAATGTGACAGATGCTGCTCAGTGAGTTGGGGGGGAGGGGTGGGAAGGGGAAGGGATAAAAGTTGTGGTGGGTGTGATAGTTTGAGGCTGTGCCTTTAAGAAAGACAGGATGGGGCAGGAGGAGCCTGGCTGTGTGTGCCACATCTGTCACCTCAGTGTGGCTGTGACAAGTGCAGAGGCTCTCCTGGCAGTGGCAGAGAGAGCAATGCTGTTGTGCTCTGCTAGGTGAAGATAGGATAGGATAGGATAGGATAGGATAGGATAGGATAGGATAGGATAGGATAGGATAGGATAGGATAGGATAGGGTAGGGTAGGGTAGGGTAGGGTAGGGTAGGGTAGGGTAGAATAGAATAGAATAGAATAGAATAGAATAGAATAGAATAGAATAGAATAGAATAGAATAGACCAGACCAGGATGGAAGAGACCTTCAAGATCATCAAGCCCAACCTATCACCCAACACCACCTAATCAACTAAACCATGCAACCAAGCACCCCATCAAGTCTCCTCCTAAACACCTCCAGGGATGGTGACTCCACCACCTCCCTGGGCAGCACATCCCAAGGGCCAATCTCTCTCTCTCTGTAGAATTTCTTCCTAACATCTAGTCTGAGCCTCCCCTGGCACAGCTTGAGACTGTGTCCTCTTGTTCTGGTGCTGCTTGCCTGAGAGAAGAGACCAACCCCCACCTGGCTCCAACCTCCCTTCAGGGAGTTGCAGAGGAGCAAGAAGGTCTCCCCTGAGCCTCCTCCTCTCCAGGCTAAGCAACCCCAGCTCCCTCAGCCTCTCCTCCCAGGGCTGTGCTCCAGACCCCTCCCCAGCCTCATTGCCCTTCTCTGGACACCTTCCAGCATCTCAACATCTTTCCTGACCTGAGGAGCCCAGAGCTGGACCCAGGACTCCAGGTGTGGCCTCAGCAGTGCTGAGCACAGGGGCAGAATGACCTCCCTGCTCCTGCTGGCCACACTGTTCCTGATGCAGGCCAGGATGCCATTGGCCTTCTTGGCCCCCTGGGCACACTGCTAGCTCATGTTCAGCCTCCCATCAACCAGCACCCCCAGGTCCCTCTCTGCCTGGCTGCTCTCAGCCACTCTGACCCCAGCCTGTAGCCCTGCCTGGGGTTGCTGTGGCCGATGTGCAGAACCCGGCAGGAGAGGGACTTGTGAAGCAGTTACCTTGAAGCACATTACAAAATCAATCTCAGTTTCTGGATTGCATTCAAACCCCCACCCCCTGGATTCAGCTGCTCCTGCTGAACACCAGCTTGTCTCCTGATTCCACCTGTTTGCACCCACAAAGCAGGCAGGAGCTGAGCACAGTCCCTGCATCACCACACTCCCTTTCCTCCACGAGGCCTCATTTGAGCAGCACTGAGCACAGAAGGTCACCACTGTGTCCCACATATATCATTACAGTCATGGAATGGTTTGGGTTGAGAAGGGACTCCAAAGCTCACCCAGTCCAACCCCACCTGCAGTCAGCAGGGACATCCTCCACTAGATCAGGTTGCTCAGAGCCTTGGGTCACTCACCCTGGGGACAGCCTGGGCTCACCAGGGATGGGCAGCAGCAGTGCTGGGAAGGGGCTTTGATCAAGGTCAGGCTTTGACCAGTATCAAATAACCCTCCCAGTGTGTCTGCAGGTGGATCGTTCCCATCTTCTGGGCCAGAATGGACACTGGAAGGCAATGTCCCAAAGCATGTGGGACCACACAGACCTCCCCAAGCATGGAGGGTCCTGGGAGGATGGGGATGGGGGGGAGGGGGGTGGCAGCACAGCCCACCCTGCCCACATGGCATGGGGCAGCAGCAGGGATGGCATCCCAAGGGTAAGTGCCGGCCCTGTGATGGAGGAGCATCCCCCCCCACCCTGCTGTGCCAGGCCAGGGAGGCAGGCATCGTCCCCAGGCCTGTGCTAATGTGGTTGTCACCAATCTGAAGTTCCCTTGTGATGAAAGAGTGACCCAGAGAGGCCAGGGAAGATGAGGAGAGAGAGATCAGAGGGGAAACCAGCTCAGGAGAGATGCACTTAAGGAAGCAGCTTCTCAACACTTCCCTGCACCCCCTGCTAGCTGCTGCTCTCCACAGCCTCCCTCAAAGCCAGAGACAAGCTGGGCAAACCCTCCTGTCGGGGTGGCAGGAAGGGCAGGGCAGGGCAGTGCTGACTCAGAAAGCAAGAGCTGAATGTGGGGCTGGGGCCACACTGGTGGCCAAGCTTGGGGCAGTGGCGGGAGTGGGGCTGATGGTTTGGGGCAGAAATGGGCATTGCTCACAGCTCCTCACCAGGCACAGCTCTCCAAACACCTGAGAGGTCCTGGAGCTGTGCTGAGGTGTGTCCTGCACCGCTGGGACTCTCTCTGCCCCAACACCTGCCAGAGTCCATGGCACTGCTGGGCAGGCTGGGGCGGGGGTCCCCATCTCCTGCCTGTGGATTTGTTCTTCCCAGCTGCCTCTGCTCTGTCCCTGTGCTCACCTTGGGGGCTTTGAGGAGCTGCAGGTGCCAGCTCCCCTCCTCTCAGGGAGGCCAACCAAGAGGCAGCACTGGAGTGGTGGCTCCCAGCCAGCCGTGACACATCCCCAGGGTGTTCACAGGACAAAAATCTCAGCCAGCTTCTGAAAGGGATCTGCAGCCCAGCAGCTCCTCCCCAGCTCTTGGGGTGATGCACTCACACCCCCCTCCCCAAAACAGCCCTCAGCACCCAGCTGAGAGGGACAAACAAACAGGTCCCCTTCTGCCCTTTGTTTTTGGAGCGGGGAGGGGAGCAGGCAGGGTGGGTTACACTCTCCAGAGCCCAACCTGCTCTGCCTTTGCTCACTGGCTGCAGAGCTGTTTACCACCGCGGATTCCAGCCCTCTGCTCGCCGGGGCTCTGAAGATGTATTTCCTCTTGTGCCATTCCTCCTTCTGGCAGGCAGGCTCCCAGGTGGGTCTGGAGAATGTCAAAGTGGGAAATAAAGTTGTTTGCTGGGGGAAAGACAGAGAGCCAGACAGAGAGAAAGACAGAGAGAGAGAAAGAAAGAGAGAGAGAGAGAGAGAGAAAGAAAGAGAGAGAGAGAGAGAGAAAGAAAGAAAGAAAGAAAGAAAGAAAGAAAGAAAGAAAGAAAGAAAGAAAGAAAGAAAGAAAGAAAGAAAGAAAGAAAGAAAGAAAGAAAGAAAGAAAGAAAGAAAGAAAGAAAGAAAGAAAGAAAGAAAGAAAGAAAGAAAGAAAGAAAGAAAGAAAGAAAGAAAGAAAGAAAGAAAGAAAGAAAGAAAGAAAGAAAGAAAGAAAGAAAGAAAGAAAGAAAGAAAGAAAGAAAGAAAGAAAGAAAGAAAGAAAGAAAGAAAGAAGGGAAGGAAGGAAGGAAGGAAGGAAAGGAAGGAAGGAAGGAAGGAAGGAAGGAAGGAAGGAAGGAAGGAAGGAAGGAAGGAAGGAAGGAAGGAAGGAAGGAAGGAAGGAAGGAAGGAAGGAAGGAAGGAAGGAAGGAAGGAAAAAAAGAAAAAATAAAAAGAAAAAAAGAAAAAGAAAAAGAAAAAAGAAAAAGAAAAAGAAAAAGAAAAAGAAAAAGAAAAAGAAAAAGAAAAAGAAAAAGAAAAAGAAAAAGAAAAGAAAAAGAAAAAGAAAAAGAAAAAGAAAAAGAAAAGAAAAAAAAAAAGAAAAAGAAAAAGAAAAAGGAAAAAGGAAGGGAGGAAGGAAGGGAGGAAGGGAGGAAGGAAGGGAGGGAGGAAGGGAGGAAGGAAGGGAGGAAGGAAGGGAGGAAGGAAGGAAGGAAGGAAGGAAGGAAGGAAGGAAGGAAGGAAGGAAGGAAGGAAGGAAGGAAGGAAGGAAGGAAGGAAGGAAGGAAGGAAGGAAGGAAGGAAGGAAGGAAGGAAGGAAGGAAGGAAGGAAGGAAGGAAGGAAGGAAGGAAGGAAGGCAAGAGAAAGAAAGGAGGGAGGGAGGAAGAGAGAAAGAAGGGGAGGGAGGAAGGAAGGAAGAGGGAGATAAAGGAAGGGAGGGAGGAAAGGAGGGGGAAAATAAAGCTGAAGCAGTGCAGTGTGAGGGGGCTTGGCAGCTGTGGGGGAGATCCAGACATGGAGCCTCAGGAGAGCTCCAGCTCCCTGCTGTTGGTGCCAGGGGAGCAGCAGCTCTGCCACCTGCCCTCTGCCATGGATGTAACAGGCTGCCCAGGGCGGTGCTGGAGTCCCCATCCCTGGAGGGGTGGTGCCGAGGGCCATGGGTCAGTGGTGAGCTGGCAGTGCTGGGCTCGTGGTGGGACCTGACCCTCTCTGAAGGCTCCGCGGCTTGCCCAGCCCCGGCGCAGGCTGCGGCTCGGCACACGAGCCAGGCGCAGCGACAGCGCGAGTGTCACCCTGACCTCTCCAGCTCCTGCCTTGCATCCAGCAGTTTCCTGCTGGGAGCACACATGCTGCCCTCGGGCTCGTCTTGGAAGGCCTCATGGTGCTGAAACAGATGACTCTATTTATCTGAAGTGACTGATGGGTGAGCACATTCCTGGCCCTGCCATCATCTGGTTCTCGTAACATCCATCGTGATCAGCGCGAGCAAACACAGCAGCGATCCAGGACGGCGCTGGGAGGCAGCCAGGTGGGGCAGAGGTGGGCTGGAGATGGGGCTGGAGGTGGGTAGAGATGGCTGGAAGTGGGTGAAGGTGGGCAGAGAGGGTGGAGATGGGGTGGAGGTGGGTAGAGATGGCTGGAGGTGGGTGAAGGTGGGCAGAGAGGGGTGGAGATGGGGTGGAGGTGGACAGAAATGAGTGAAGATGGTTTAGGGGTGGGTGGAGATGGCTGGAGGTGGGTGAAGGTTGGCAGAGATGGGGGGGCTGGGGGTGGGTGAAGGTGGGCAGAGTCCCAGGCAAGCAGCAGCAGAACAAGAGGACACAGTCTCAAGCTGTGCCAGGGGAGCCTCAGACTGGATGTTAGGAAGAAATGCTACACAGAGAGAGATTGGCCCTTGGGATGTGCTGCCCAGGGAGGTGGTGGAGTCACCATCACTGGAGGCATTTAGGAAGAGCCTGGCTGAGGCCCTTGGTGCCATGGTTGAGTTGATGAGATGGTGCTGGGCAATAGGTTGGACTTCATAATTTCAAAGGTCTCTTCCAACCTGGTTAATTCTATCCTATCCTATCCTATCCTATCCTATCCTATCCTATCCTATCCTATCCTATCCTATCCTATCCTATCCTATCCTACCCTATCCTACCCTATCCTACCCTATTCTATTCTATTCTATTCTATTCTATTCTATTCTATTCTATTCCATTCCATTCCATTCCATTCCATTCCATTCCATTCCATTCCATTCCATTCCATTCTTGCAGGCAGCTCTGGTGGGATGTGCACACTGGAGCACCTCTGCTGTGAGGACAGGCTGAGAGAATTGGGGTTGTTCAGCCTGGAGAAGAGAAGGCTCCAGGGACACCTTAGAGCAGCACTTCAGTGGCTGAAGGGGACCTCCAGGAAGGCTGGGGAGGGACTGTTTAGAAGGGCCTGTAGGGATAGGAGGAGGAGCAAGGGTTTGAAACTGGGGCAGGGGAGATTTGGGCTGGACATCAGGAGAGAGATGCAGTTTCAGGATGGATGGATGGGACCCTGTGCTGCTTCTCCAGCCTGCCAAGGGTCATCCAGCCTGCAGGAGAGGGCCATGGGTGAATAAATGCTGTAGGAGAGGAGAGGAAGAGGGAGAGGAGAGGGAGAGGGAGGGAGGGAGGGGAGGGGAGGGAGGGGGGGGAGGGGAGGGGAGGGGAGGGGAGGGAGAGGAGAGAGGAGAGGAGAGAGGAGAGAGGGGAGAGGAGAGGAGAGGAGAGGAGAGGGAGAGGAGAGGAGAGGAGAGGAGAGGAGAGGGGAGAGGAGAGGGAGAGAGGAGAGGAGAGGAGAGGAGAGGGAGGGAGAGGAGAGGAGAGGAGAGGAGAGGAGGAGAGGAGAGGAGAGAGGAGAGGAGAGGAGAGGAGAGGAGAGGAGAGGAGAGGAGAGGAGAGAGGAGAGGAGAGGAGAGGAGAGGAGAGGAGAGGAGAGGAGAGGAGAGGAGAGAGAGGAGGAGAGGAGAGAGGAGAGGAGAGGAGAGGAGAGGAGGAGGGAGAGGAGAGGAGAGGAGAGGAGAGGAGAGGAGAGAGGAGAGGAGAGGAGAGGAGAGGAGAGAGGAGAGGAGAGGAGAGGGAGAGGAGAGGAGAGGAGAGGAGAGGAGAGGAGAGGAGAGGAGAGGAGAGGAGAGAGAGGAGAGAGAGAGGAGAGGAGAGAGAGGAGAGGAGAGGAGGGAGAGGAGAGGAGGCACGAGGGAGAGATTTTTGATTCATACTCAAAGCATGACCCAACCTTCCTTGCCAGAATGTCTACATTTTTATGTGCTTAAGCACAGTGAGTTATGGAAATCTTAAAACAATGGAATGATCTCCACTGCCCTCGATGTGCTCAGGCACCACCCTCCCAGCCAAGTGGAATCTCTCTCTCTCTCTCTTGCTTTTCCTCTCTCTTCCCTCCCCTGTTTTATTGACTCACAAAAATGTCTCTGCTATCAACACCCTCCCTGTGCATCCCAGAAATACCAGGGTGGGACACAGGGAAGGGCTTGAGAAAGCCTGGGTGGGATGTGGGGGACACACGGCTTCCCCCCACCCCACCTGTGCCCCAAACTCTTCCTCCAGATCCCTTTGTGGTTGTTTTGGTTTCGTTTGGTTTGTTGGTTGGTTTGTTTGGGGTTTTTTTCCTGGTGTTTAGGTGGATTTGGCAAATTTTCTCTTCCAACCTGCCCCAAGAAGAGGGGCTGCAAATTCCTTGAATCCCCTCCAAGCTCCCAGCTCTGGGCTGTGCTCTGTGGGAGTCCCTCAGCTGTCAGTCACGGACTGGCCTTGTAAATCCGGCTCCTTGCCGTGTGAGAGCAGGGGCGGGCTGCGCCTCGCGCTCCGTCTGCCAGGTAAAGCACCACAGGGTGGGGGAAAGCCAGCCCTGGGCATCCCACCCAGCACGTGTCCCACACCAGGAGGCAGGGATCTGCTGGGTTTGTGTTGTGCAGCAGGCTGGGGGCAGAGCTTGTCCCTCTCTGAGCAGGAGCAGGGAGGGTGGGTGCCCCTGCCCCTGCGCTCAGCACTGCTGAGGCCACACCTGGAGTCCTGTGTCCAGTTCTGGGCTCCTCAGGTTAGGAAAGATGTTGAGATGCTGGAAGGTGTCCAGAGAAGGGCAAGAAAGCTGGGGAGGGGTCTGGAGCACAGCCCTGTGAGGAGAGGCTGAGGGAGCTGGGGTTGCTTAGCCTGCAGAAGAGGAGGCTCAGGGGAGACCTTCTTGCTCTCTCCAACTCCCTGCAGGGAGGTTGTAGCCAGGTGGGGGTTGGGCTCTTCTCCCAGGCAACCACCACCAGAACAGGAGGACACAGTCTCAAGCTGTGCCAGGGGACGTTTAAGCTGGATTTTAGGAAGAAGTTCTTACCAGCAAGAGAGACTGGCCATTGGGATGTGCTGCCCAGGGGGTGGTGGAGTCACCATCACTGGAGGCATTTAGGAAGAGCCTGGATGAGGCCCTTGGTGCCATGGTTGAGTTGATTAGATGGTGTTGGGTGATAGGTTGGACTTGATGGTCTCCAAGGTCTTTTCCAACCTGGTTAAGTCTATCCTATCCTACCCTATCCTACCCTATCCTACCCTATCCTACCCTATCCTATCCTATCCTATCCTATTCTATTCTATTCTATTCTATTCTATTCTATTCTATTCTATTCTATTCTATTCTATTCTATTCTATTCTATTCTATTCTATTCTATTCTATTCTATTCCATTCCATTCCATTCCATTCCATTCCATTCCATTCCATTCCATTCCATTCTTGCAGGCAGCTCTGGTGGGATGTGCACACTGGAGCACCTCTGCTGTGAGGACAGGCTGAGAGAATTGGGGTTGTTCAGCCTGGAGAAGAGAAGGCTCCAGGGACACCTTAGAGCAGCACTTCAGTGGCTGAAGGGGACCTCCAGGAAGGCTGGGGAGGGACTGTTTAGAAGGGCCTGTAGGGATAGGATGAGGAGCAAGGGTTTGAAACTGGGGCAGGGGACATTTGGGCTGGACATCAGGAGAGAGATGCAGTTTCAGGATGGATGGATGGGACCCTGTGCTGCTCCTCCAGCCTGCCAAAGGACATCCAGCCTGCAGGAGAGGGCCATGGGTGAAGAAATGCTGTAGGAGAGGAGAGGAAGAGGGAGAGGAGAGGGAGAGGGGAGGGGAGGGGAGGGGAGGGGAGGGGAGGGGAGGGGAGGGGAGGGGAGGGGAGGGGAGGGGGAGGGGAGGGGAGAGGAGAGGAGAGGAGAGGAGAGGAGAGGAGAGGAGAGGAGAGGAGAGGAGAGGAGAGGAGAGGAGAGAGAGAGGAGAGGAGAGGAGAGAGGGAGAGGAGAGGAGAGGAGAGGAGAGGAGAGGAGAGGAGAGGAGAGGAGAGGAGAGGAGAGGAGAGGAGAGGAGAGGAGAGGAGAGGAGAGGAGAGAGGAGAGGAGAGGAGAGGAGAGAGGAGAGGAGAGGAGAGGAGAGGAGAGGAGAGAGAGAGGAGAGGAGAGGAGAGGAGAGGAGAGGAGAGGAGAGGAGGAGAGGGAGAGGAGAGGAGAGGAGAGGAGAGGAGAGGGAGAGGAGAGGAGAGGAGAGGGAGAGGAGAGGAGAGGAGAGGAGAGGAGAGGAGAGGAGAGGAGAGGAGAGGGAGAGGAGAGGAGAGGAGAGGAGAGGAGAGGAGAGGAGAGGAGAGGAGAGGAGAGGAGAGGAGAGGAGAGGAGAGGAGGAGAGAGAGGAGAGGAGAGGAGAGGAGAGGAGAGGGAGAGGAGAGGAGAGGAGAGGAGAGGAGAGGAGAGGAGAGGAGAGAGGAGAGGAGAGGAGAGGAGAGGAGAGGAGAGGAGAGGAGAGGAGAGGAGAGGAGAGGAGAGGAGAGGAGAGGAGAGGAGAGGAGAGGAGAGGAGAGGAGAGGAGAGGAGAGGAGAGGAGAGGAGAGGAGAGGAGAGGAGAGGAGAGAGAGAGGGAGAGGAGAGGAGAGGAGAGGAGAGGAGTTGTGGGAGCTGCAGGGGAATGGCTGCAGCCCTATAAACTGCCAGAGTTGCTAATCCTGCTAAGTGCCATTGCATGCTGACAGGGAGTCTCTGAGAGGGGACATTTACTTTTCTTCTTTTTTTTTCAGCAGAGTCCAAAGCTGCCAGCCTCACAGAAGATGTTTTGGCTGTTTTTCAGGGTTTGTTTGTTTTTCTGCTTCCTACAAGTGACACACTGAGGGCCATTTGCTGCTGATAATGTTACAGCCTTGCTGCAGCCCCAGTAGCACTGGGATGTGCTGAGGCTGAGCTGGGCAAGCCAGCACCCTGCCAGCACTTGATGCCAGCGGCCAAAACCCTGGGGCTGAGGCTCTCGCTCCCCTCCCTCCAGCCCCACCAGCCATCTACCTGTCCCCACTGCCCTGAGCTGGGGCTGCCCAGGGGAGGCAGCCCAGGGGACATTTGTAGAGCAGGGAGCAAGAGCAGCACCAGGGTGCAGTGCCCAGGGGATGCCAGCCCTGCCAGCTGTGCCAACCCTTCAGCCAGTGGAGAAGGAAGCATGGAGTAAGGAGCATGGAGAAATGCAGGAATGGTGCTTGGAGTAGGGAGCAGGGAGCAGTGGAGCAGAGAGCATGGAGAAGGGATCATGGAGTAATGGAGCATGGAGCAGGGAGCATGGAGTAGGGAACATGGGGTAAGGAGCATGGAGAAATGCAGGAATGGAGCATGGAATAGGGAGCAATGGAGCAAGGAGAATGGAGCATGGAGAAGGGAGCAGGGAGCAATGGAGCAGAGTGCATGGAGTAGGGATCATGGAGTCATGGAGCAAGGAGTAGGGAGCAGGGAGCAATGGAGCAAGCAGAATGGAGCATGGAGAAGGGAGCATGGAGTAGGGAGCATGGAGCAATGGAGCAGAGAGCATGGAGAAGGGATCATGGAGTAATGGAGCAAGGAGAATGGAGCATGGAGAAGGGAACAGGGAGCAATGGAGCAGAGAGCATGGAGAAGGGATCATGGAGTAATGGAGCAAGGAGAATGGAGCATGGAGAAGGGAACAGGGAGCAATGGAGCAGAGAGCATGGAGAAGGGATCATGGAGTAATGGAGCAAGGAGAATGGAGCATGGAGTAGGGAGCAGGGAGCAATGGGTCAGAGAGCAAAGAGCAGAGAGCATGGAGCATGGAGCAGTGGAGCAGAGAGCATGGAGTAGGGATCATGGAGTAATGGAGCAAGGAGAATGGAGCATGGAGTAGGGAGCATGGAGCAATGGAGCAAGAAGAATGGAGTATGGGACAGTGGGACATGGAATGTGGAGCAAGGAACATGGAGTATGGATCAGGAAACAGAGTATGGAGCATGGGGCAGTGGAGCAAGGGGCAGGGGAGGTGGAGCACATATCATGGAGCACAGAGCAGCCTCTGGCAGCTCCTTGGCCAAAGAGCCTGCAGCCTCCTGAACTTCCTTGGGAAAGCAACTTGGATTTGAATGGCTGTGAGCTAAAAGTGGTTGACCTTCTGGGTGAAAAACAAACTGCTCCATGCACATTTCACATCCCAGGGCACGAAGCCATTACTCTGTCATTGCTTTTTGTGTGGAAAAAGCCCTCCTCGGGAGTCAGGCGCTTGGCTGAGGATGCTGCAAGCTCCAGTTTGCTTATGTTGTGCTAAAAAACAAACAAACAGACCCTGAAAGGCCCTGGAGAGCTTGCAGCAATCTGCTGAGCTGAAGAAAGGAGCAGGGAGCTGGCAGGGCCTCGGCACAGGGCACGGCACGGCTCCTGCGAGGCCACCGGGGTGGCTGAAGGGCACCTCCAGTGCAAGGGGTGCACAGAGGGCAGTCACAGCCTGCATCAGGGCCCATGGAAATCATAGCTGGATGGGCAGGATGATGGAGATCAGGGCTTACAGGGGGCTGTAAGAAAGCTGAGTACAGACTTCCAAGCAGGACCTGTTGTGAGAGGACAAGGGGTGGTGGTGTGAAACTGAGAGGAAGCATCAGGCTGGAGAGAAGGGAGAAACGTTTGACACTGGGAGGGGTATGAAATGCTGGATTAAGTTGTGCAGAGAGATAGGAGATGCTCCAGCTGTTGATCAGTTAGAGGGTAGAAGGGCTCTCCAGAGGGACCTTGCCAGGCTGCACAGATAGACAGAGCCCAACAGGATGGCATTCAACAAGTCCAAGTGCCAGGTGCTGCACTTTGGCCAAAACAACCCCAGACAGAGCTACAGGCTGGGGTCAGAGCGGCTGAGAGCAGCCAAACAGAGAGGGACCTGGGGGTACTGGTTGACAGCAGCTGAACATGAGCCAGCAGTGTGCCTGGGTGGCTAAGAAGGCCAATGGCATCCTGGCCTGCATCAGGAAGAGTGTGGCCAGCAGGAGCAGGGAAGTCATTCTGCCCTGTGCTCAGCACTGGTTAGACCACACCTGGAATCCTGTGTCCAGTTCTGGGCTCCTCAGTTTAAGAAGGACATTGAGACTCTTGAAGGTGTCTAGAGAAGGGCAACAAAGCTGGGGAGGGGTCTGGAGCACAGCCCTGTGAGGAGAGGCTGAGGGAGCTGGGGTTGCTTAGCCTGGAGAAGAGGAGGCTCAGGGGGAGACCTTCTTGCTCTCTCCAACTCCCTGAAGGGAGGCTGTAGCCAGCTGAGGGTTGGTCTCTTCTCCCAGGCAAGCAGCAGCAGAACAAGAGGACACAGTCTCAAGCTGTGCCAGGGGAGGTTTAGGCTGGAGGTGAGGAGAAAGTTCTTCCCAGAGAGAGTTGTTAGCCACTGGAATGTGCTGCCCAGAGAGGTGGTGGAGTCCCCATCCCTGGAGGTGTTCAAGAGGGGATTGGATGTGGCCCTTGGAGCCATGGTTTAGTGGTCATGAGGTGGTGGGTGATAGGTTGGACTTGCTGATCTTTGAGGTCTTTTCCAACCTTATTGATTCTGTGATTCTATGATCCCTGGAACCATTCCAGGTCAGGTTGTTCGGGGCTCTGAGCAACCTGCTCTGGTTGCAGATGTCCCGGCTGGCTGCAGGGGGCGGTTGGACTGGAGGAGCTTGAAAGGTCCCTTCCGGCCCAAAGCATTCCACGAGCCTGTGATTCCTCTGCAGCTCACAGGTCTGTGTCTTTGGAAAACAGGAATTTAGACTTGGAGGATCTTCTTTCTTTGTCATCCAAGCTGCTGCTGCAGCTCCTGGCTGCCCCTCGGAAAGCTCATCCCGGCGCCGAGCTCAGCGGAGCAGCCACAGCCGCTGCTGCCCCAGGTACCGCAGCCCTGAGGGCGTTTGCTGTGAGAGGGAGGAAACAAGAGCTAGGAAGTTTATAAACACCCCGGGGATGGTTTATGGGAAGAGGTTATGAAATGCAATTAAATGTTTTATAAAGTGTCCTGATTGCACTCCTTGGTCACTGGATGATTCTGGCCATAAATCAGCAGCGGAGCAGGAGCTGGAGCCGGAGCACTGCGGGACAGGAGGAGCAGGAGAGCCCCGGGGCCACGTGGGTGGCAGTGGGGTCTCTTCAGCACTTGCTCCTGCCCAAGGTTCTGCTCCTTTGACCTTCATGCTTTGGGAATTAGCCCACAGAGAATCAGTCCCGAGTGGGAGGGGAGCACCAGTGATGTGCTTCCCACAGCTCAGCAGCACCAGCGCCAGCCCCAGCCCTGCCTGCTGCTTGGCACAACCCTTCAGGTGCCATGCAGAATGTCAAGGGGCTGGCAGGGGAGCAAGGGCAGAGGGCACCCCATTGACACCTCCTTGGTGTTTGGGAGGGACCCCAAGCAGTGAGGAAAGCTGCAGGAGCACCCCAAGCCCAGCAGCTCCCTTGCCCATGGTGGCTTCATGGCACTGTCAGGGTGCCAGCTGGGCACACGTGTGTGACAACCAGCCAGCCCCTGGCACCTGGGGAGCAGGGAGGGTGATGGTGGCCCCAGAATGGAAGTGAACACCAAGGGAGGGCCGGGGAAGCACACTGAGGAGTGTGGTTCAGGGCCCAGCTCAGGCTGCAGCTCACTGCCTCGCAGGAGCAGCTGCGGTCGGTGTTTACCAGGGGCCGGGACAGCTGCTGCAGGGCCGGCCAAGAGCTGACTGCAGCACTCTGAGCTGTATCCTCCCAGCCACAGTGGCCAGCACTGGGACTCTGCCTCTCACCTTACCCAGGAAGCCAAACCCTCTGCTCTGCTGGAGAAGAACCTGCAGCCTTGGCACTGAGCACTGGTGGTCTGCCTTCCACCCCAGGACCACAGAGTGGGTGTAAGGGGGAGCCTGTGACAGTGCCCCAGCCGGGGCTGAGGCACAGCCAAACACCTCAGAACTTGGAAAAGCTAATTAAAAATCCCCACCCACCCCCAAAGTGCAGCAACAGGCATCATGTGTCTGACATTTGGCTTCTCATCCCTGAGCTGCTGGTCCAACAGCTCTCAAGCCAGAGGTGAAGCTTCCCAGTTCCTCTTTTTGATCTGCACCACTCACATTTTTCCCTGCTGCTGGGCACTAAAAAAAAGAGAGACCCAAACAGTCTCTTTGAATTAGGGTGAGACTCCAATGGCTTTTTTCCCCATCTCCTCCCCATATCAGGTCCAAATGGCTGCCCAGGGACCTGCACACCCTTGCTCAGCCCAGGAGCTTGACAGGTGGGCCCAGGAGCAGTGCTGCAGCTTAGGGGGGATGAGCAGGGCACAAAACGCAGCTGAAAAGGCTCCAACCTCCATCCCTGCTCCCACACCAGTGGGGGGATGCTCCCAGCCACGTGTGCCTGACCTAGCAGGCAGCTTTCCACCCATTACCAGCTCATGCAATGGAAGTGGCTGACAATGGGCTTGGAGGCTGCCAAAACCCAACATGAGGCTTGCAGATGTCCCTGGGACCGGCAAACCCTGCGGGGAGATCTGTGCAGCACGAGAGGTTCCCCTTCAATTCGCTTCAGATGCTGCTCGCCCCCTTCGACAGCCATGGCTGGAGGAGGGGGATCCTTCAGAGAGAAAACATAAATCCAGCTCCACATCCAGCCTGGCCTTATCTCCTCTGGTTCAAATTAAGGGACTGGGGTCATTTTATGATATGTTGCAATTTGTCTTTCACCTGAGGGCATTGTGGAAAGGAAAGGGGCGGGGGGGGGGGGAGTGAATCAAGCAGGAAAGCAGGGAAGGAGCAGAGTCTTTAGTAGACAATTAGCTGAAGTAACATCAGGTTCTCCCTAAAACATCCAAATGGGGATTAAATGTAGGCAGAGAGAGTTAATTCCTTACCAGTGGCTCTGGTGATAAATCAGTGCCTGTGGCTGCATGGCAGAAGCCCAGGGAGGAGGAACAGCCTTGATCCCAGCGATGCTAGAGGACAGCAGCAGGATGGGGGAGACCCCAGCTCCCACCAGCACTACCAGGCTCCTGTCAGTACCCTCCCAGTTTGCTTTCTGAGGCCAAGGAAGGAGCACAATGCAGACAGGCAGCAGAGCAAGCAGGCAGGCAGCGAGTGAGGGCAGTGCCACCACCCAAAGCCACTGAGCACGTTGTCCTGGGCAGCAGAACTCGGCAAACGAAGCCTCATTAAAGCCTCTGCTCCCTGCCTGCACAGCCCCTGACAAAGGGCTTTGTCTGTGCCGTGTGGGCTGGCTTTGCTCAGCAGCTCCTCACAGAAATCAGGTGTTTCATCAACCTCTGTGCTAAAGCCAAAGCCCCAGGTTAGGAAAGGTTGGCACCATGGGGGAGCTGGCAGAGCTGCCTGCAGGTCACACTCTCTGTGACCTTGTCCCTTTCTGCTGCTCCCATCAGTCCAGCCCAGAGCTCTACTCCCCCTGTGTGCACCAAGGACACTTGCCACAGTGTTAGTGCCTGTGGAATGCCCTCCATTAGTCCCTGAGCCTCAGCCTGCCCTGGCAGCAAGTGCACCCTTTTTGTGGAGCCCAGGCTAGACCCAGGAACCCTTCCCACTGCTCCTCCACACTTCAAACAAAAAGAGAAGCCAAACCCAAACCCAAACCTGCTTCTCACAGCTCTGTGGAGCAGGCTGGGTGGAGGCACACAAGGAGTGTGCCTGACTGGAAATGTTTACTGGGAGGATACACAGAGTGCACTGGTAGGGCAAGCAGGGGTGGGTTTAGGTTCTGGCTTTGGAGGAGGGCAGGTCCCTTACAGAGAAACCACTTGGCAGAGAGGAAATAGAAGGGCACCCAGGGCTTACAGTGACCTGGTCTGCCTCCAGACCAGTATTTGCCCTTCCTGAGGATTTATGAGCCTGCAGAAATAAGCAAACTTGGATTAGTCCCAGGTTCCCCTTCCAGAAGGCAGGGAGAGGCTGGGCAAGAGGCTGGGAGCCCATCTGTCCTGCCCATCCTGCCCATCCTAGAGAGGCAGCTCTGGCCTCACCCCAGGGTCTCATCTCTCCCTCCATGAGCATCAGCCAGGATTGAGAGGGATCCCTGTGCATCCCTTTGTGCTTGTCAGCACCTTTCCCCCAAAGCAAACCCAGCCCAGGGTGCAGCAGAGGAGGTTGATTTCTTCTGTCAGGCTCCACACATGCCACCATGTTCCTTCAAGGCTTCTGCCACAGCTCCTGCCACACCAGGCAAGCTTCAGGGTCACCCCAGAGCCAGCACTGGAGGGGGGAGATGCGACCTGTTCTCAAGTGGTTCCTAAAATGAACATCCCCAAAGCATCCTGCCGGTGGCAGGAGTGAAAGCAGCGACTGTGCTGAGTCCATTTCATCACCAAGGGACTCCTCAGATGGCTTTTCCTTGGGTTTTAAA
Source organism: Picus viridis (assembly GCA_033816785.1). Lineage (NCBI taxonomy): Eukaryota > Metazoa > Chordata > Aves > Piciformes > Picidae > Picus > Picus viridis. The sequence continues at coordinate 4,713,480 of CM066602.1, forward strand.
GCTGGGAGCATCCCCTGCCAGCCTGGACTGCCCACAGCCATCCTGCAGTGCTCAGCCCCTCTCCACACCGGGCAGCCTGGGCAGCTTTGGTCCCAGCATGGACAACCTTGGTCCCAGCATGGGCAGCCCTGGTCCCATCAAGGGCTCTGGGAAGTCCACAGTCCATCCCAGCTCCCAAACTCACTCCTTGCTGCAAGCACCTCAGGGCAGCTCAGACCCCCTAGAGCCCCACAGTGCCCAGGGACACCCCACCACGGGGAGAAAAAGGATAAACTGTCCTGAATTTTCCAATTAGAACCAAACCAAACAATTTCTTCAGTGGGGAACTAGCCCTTAATGCTTCTGGTCTGCTATGTCTTGGTCAGAGCATAGAGTCATGGAATGGTCCAGGCTGGAAGGGACCTCCAAAGCTCATCCAGCCCAACCTCCCCACAGCCAGCAGGGAGGCCAAAGGCATCCTGGCCTGGAGCAGGAACGGTGTGGCCAGCAGGAGCAGGGAAGGCATTCTGCCCCTCACTTAGCACTGGTTAAGCCACACCTTGAGTCCTGTGTCCAGTTCTGGGCTCCTCAGGTTATGTTGAGATTCTGGAAGGTGTCCAGAGAAGGGCAACGAGGCTGGGGAGGGGTCTGGAGCACAGCCCTGTGAGGAGAGGCTGAGGGAGCTGGGGTTGCTTAGCCTGCAGAAGAGGAGGCTCAGGGGAGACCTTCTTACTCTCTGCAGCTCCCTGAAGGGAGGCTGTAGCCAGGTGGGGGTTGGTCTCTTCTCCCAGGCAAGCAGCAGCAGAACAAGAGGACACAGTCGCAAGCTGTGCCAGGGAGGTTTAGGCTGGAGGTTAGGAAGAAGTTCTTCCCAGAAAGAGAGATTGGCCCTTGGGATGTGCTGCCCAGGGAGGTGGTGGAGTCCCCATCCCTGGAGGTGTTTAGGAAGAGCCTGGATGGGGTGCTTGGTGCCATGGTTGAGTTGATTAGATGGTGTTGGGTGATAGATTGGACTTGATGATCTCAAAGGTCTCTTCCAACCTGGTTAATTCTATTCTATCCTATCCTATCCTATCCTATCCTATCCTATCCTATCCTATCCTATCCTATCCTATCCTATCCTATCCTATCCTATCCTATCCCCAACTAGATCAGGCTGCCCAGGGCCTCGTTGAGCCTCCCCTTGAATATCTCCAGAGAAGAGGCCTCAACCACCTCCTTGGGCATCCAGCTGCAGTGTTCCACCCACATGAGCAGCTCCAGCATCACGTCACCATTCTGGGGGATTTAGTGAGAAACCTGCTTTCCTCCCTGCTTCAAGTCCAACCTGTCACCCAACACCTCATGACTAAACAATGGCACCAAGTGCCACATCCAGTCCCCTCTTGAACACCTCCAGGGATGGGGACTCCACCACCTCTCTGGGCAGCACATTCCAAGGGCTAACAACTCTCTCTGGGAAGAACTTTCTCCTCACCTCCAGCCTAAACTTCCCCTGGCACAGCTTGAGACTGTGTCCTCTTGTTCTGCTGCTGCTTGCCTGGGGGAAGAGACCAACCCCCACCTGGTTCCAACCTCCCTTCAGGGAGTTGGAGAGAGCAAGAAGGTCTCCCCTGAGCCTCCTCTTCTGCAGGCTAAGCAACCCCAGCTCCCTCAGCCTCTCCTCCCAGGGCTGTGCTCCAGACCCCTCCCCAGCTTTGTTGCCCTTCTCTGGACACCTTCAAGAGTCTCAATGTCCTTCTTAAACTGAGGGGCCCAGATCTGGACACAGTACTGAAGGTGTGACAGGTTGGACTCGATGATCTTCGAGGTCTCTTCCAACCTTGGTGACTCTGTGATTTTCTGCTGCCGCTGCCTCCAAACACACACTTTGGGGAAGAAAAACCCATTTTGATGACAACCTGTTAACCCCAGCCTGTCTGCAGCACCCAGGGAAACCTCAGTACCCAGAAGCTGGCCACAAGCCTGCTTCAGGTCACTCTGATGTTGGGTGTTTTTTTTTTCTCCCCCAAGCACTCTGATGATTTTTCCTCCCCAGGATGGGGCTGGGAAGGACTCGGCCCTCAGCACACCACGGATCCTGCCCCTTTTGCAGGGTGTAATAAACTCCTTCCCCTGACACACAGGAAAATGTTTTTAAGGCCAGACTTTATAGAGAGCATCCATCACCCTGGAGGTGATGGAATTGCTGCAGAATTATAAGCAAGTCTGAAGTGTCTGCAGAGGACTCTAAACACTGCCTTCTATTTATTCTCTGTGTCCTTTGTAAATGTAAACTTCGGTGCAGTCCAGAGGCCCTTCCGTCTCCAGGGCTTGTCAATCCAGCACCTTTCACCAGGGCTAAAATCACAATTGAGGGGGGGGGGGGGGAAAGAGGGGAGGGGGGGATTACAAAAACAAACACAGAGGCTGCGCCCGCCGGTGCCGGCTGCGGACTGCTCTGCTCCAGCCCGGAGCCCGCCGGGACCCTGCCCCGTACTCACAGCTTCCCACCAGAGCCACAGAGTCACCAAGGTTGGAAGAGACCTCCAAGATCATCAAGTCCAACCTGTCACCACAGACCTCATGACTAAACCATGGCACCAAGTGCCACATCCAAGCCCCTGTTGAACACCTCCAGGGATGGGGACTCCACCACCTCCCTGGGCAGCACATCCCAATGGCTAACAGCTCTCTCTGGGAAGAACTTTCTCCTCACCTCCAGCCTGAACCTCCCCTGGCACAGCTTGAGACTGTGCCCTCTTGTTTTGGTGTTGCTTGCCTGGGAGAAGAGACCAACCCCCACCTGGCTACAACCTCCCTTCAGGAAGTTGGAGAGAGCAAGAAGGTCTCCCCTGAGCCTCCTCTTCTGCAGGCTAAGCAACCCCAGCTCCCTCAGCCTCTCCTCACAGGGCTGTGCTCCAGACCCCTCCCCAGCCTTTTTGCCCTTCTCTGGACACTCTGCCCTTCTCAAGTGTCTCAAAGTCCTTCTTAAACTGAGGAGCCCAGATCTGGACACAGGACTCCAGGTGTGGCCTAAGCAGTGCTGAGCACAGGGCAGAATGACTTCCCTGCTCCTTCTGGCCACACTCTTCCTGATGCAGGTCAGGATGCCAGTGGCCTTCTTGGCCACCTGGGCACGCTGCTGGCTCATGTTCTCACCACTGTTGTGTGAGAGCAGGACCCTCCTGAGCCACCTCCACTGGACCCTCCTCACCCTCCTCACCTATGAACCATCTCCCAAAGCGGGCAGGAGGTGAAGGGTGGAGTATCAGGGGGAGGCTGGAGGAGGGAGCGTGTCTGGGCACGGCACCCAGTCCTGGGCACCCACCTGTGACCCATCCTGGAGGGGCAGGAGTGGGGAGAAAATATCCTGAGCAGAAGGGGCTGGAGCCCGGGCAGCTGCCGGAGCAGCCCCCGCGGTGCCGCGGCTGCGCCGGGGCAGGTTTATCTCCCGCAGACGTGAGCCGACCGGCGAGGGGCGGCGAGCGCCGCACCGCTGAGTAAACACTGATTGGGGCTCGGGAAGGCCCTGGGAAGATCAACCAGAGGACAGTTTGCTGACAGGGGATGGAGCTGGGTGTGGGAGAGCCATCACAGCTGGAACTGGGCTCTGAGGACCGAGTGCCAGAGCGGGAAGTGACTTTTGCTTCCACTGAAAGTGGGGGGAGGAAAAGGGAAAAGCTCTTTAATGTTTTGAAGGGAACCTACATTAAAGACTTCTCTTTGCCAGAAGAGCTGGGGGGGGGGGGGGATATTTAATACATTGAAATGTCCCACAGCTGCTCAGGGAGGGGGTAATAAAGACTGTTTTGAAACATACCTTGTACAGGGACTTGACCCCTGGAGCATCCTCACCCCAGCCAGGGAAACAAAGGCAGCACAGTCCCCATGGAGCCTGCAGCAGGAGAAGCTGCAATCTCTTCTCCTTGCCTTTGAAGGGGTCAGGAGCTGCATTAGGCAGTGGAACCCTGGGACCCTTCTGGCCATGGGCATCTAGCAGACATTTGGGTCAGCACAAGCAGCTCCTTCACACACAGCCCTGCACGTTCAGCAGCATCAGTAATGCTGGGCAGACCTCACCTCAAACAGAGCAAAGCTGCTGCTGTGGCTGCCCACACAGGGCAACCATAGCCCACACAGGGCAACCACAGCCCACACAGGGCAACCACAGCCCAAACAGGGCAACCATAGCCCACACAGGGCAACCACAGCCCAAACAGGGCAATCATAGCCCACACAGAGCAACCATAGCCCACACAGAACCATAGCCCAAACAGGGCAACCATAGCCCCCCTCACCTGTGCCAGAGGGATAATCTCAGGTCCCACCTGTCTGCACCTTGCTGTGGACATCCTTTATCAGTCACTGGCTCTTGTCACCACCTCTGGTCTGCCCAGAAGCCATTGCCCTCAAAAGACAATTCAGAACACGATTATTTTGGGAGGAAAGCAGCATTTTCAGGGGGCATCCACCTGCCCATAATATTCCTCACCATGTCAGGCTAACACAGCAGAGCTCAGAAGGGCAGATTTAGGTTAGAGTTAGAGAGAAAGAAGAAACTCTTCACAGTGAGGATGGGGAGGCACTGGAAGAGGTTTCCTGAAGAGGGTGTGGATGCCCCATCCCTGGAAGGGTTCAGGTCCAGGCTGGATGAGGCTTGGAGCAATCCAGTCTAGTGGAAGGGGTCCCTGCTCATGGAAGGGGGTTGGAACTAGATGATCTTTCAGGTCCCATTCAGCAAAAAAACCATTCTGTGAGTCTATGAAGGGAACCTGGGGCAAAAGTGCAGAGATGTCATAGAATCAAAGGTCTTTTCCATCCAAAACCATCCTGGAAGACCCTTGAGTCCAAGTGTTAGCCCAAGCACTGCAGGTCACCACTACACCATGTCCCTCTGCACCACATCTACAATGCCTGGCAATCTCTCCAGGAATGGGGACTCCACCACTGCCCTGGGCAGCCTGGGCCAGGCCTTGACAACCCTTTTGGAGAAGAAATTGTACTTCAGGTCCAACCTAAACCTCCTTGGTGCAACTTGAGGACGTTTCCTCTTGTCCTATTACTTGCTCCTTAGAAAACACCAACCCCCACCTGGCTCCAGCCTCCTTTCAGGGCAGAAGGTCTCTCCTCAGCCTCCTTTTCTCCAGGAGAACAATTCCAGGTCCCTCAGCTGCTCCTCACCAGCTTCCTTGCCCTTCCCTGTCTCCTCACTCCGCTGCTGGCTGTCCCCGGTGTCCCCGCTCCAGCCGCGGCCGGTACCACCAGGTTGCGCTGCGGCTCCGTCCCCTCCCCGCGTCCCCGCAGCCTGCCTGCCGCGAACGCCCGAGCTGCGGCACCCCGGGGGCGTGGGTTCCACCCTGGCTGGGTACTCCCCTTGCAGGAGAAGGCAACCCTAGCCCCCCGCAGGGATCCCCGCCGCCAGTGGCAATGAACTTGGGGCTTTGCCAGCACCCAGCGCTGTGACCCATTCCCACTTCACGGTCCCAGAGCGCCCCGGTACCCACCCCCGGTGGGGATTCCCCGTGTCCAGGACCTCCCGTGGGGGTAGGCACAGGGATGCTCCCTCAGGCAGAGGCAGCCAAGCTCAGAGTTAGAGCTTTCCTCTCTGCCAGTGCCACCGGCTGCCAGGTGAGACCCTGGGCACAAACTCCACCCCTGCTGCACAGCTCCTGTGACCCCAGCTCCTGTCCCTGTCCTGTGTCTAAGCCAGAGCCACAAGGTGGGCATCACCAGTCACCCCTCTGCTGGCACAGTCTGCCCTCATGCTTACAGAGAGTGGGATTAAATGCAGCTCCTCACTGGTGAGGGTCCCCTGGACCTGTTGTTGGTGAGAATGTGGTCATGACCCCACAGGCAGGTTCAGATCTACCCACTAGTATGTGCTGAGTCCTGTCTGGACACAGGGACATCTCTGGCCATACCCAGGGGCAGCAGGATGCAGTCTGTGCCCAGGGCAGTGAGTTGGGTCAGCAGCACCTCCCTGGCACAGCAGTGATATGCCCATGCACGCACGTGGGTACAGACTCACCCTCCTGCAGCAGTTGTCTTCTCCAGCAGCTCCATGCCTGCAGCAGCAGCAGGTCCCCTCCTCCTGCCTGGGACAGTGGTGGCAGCTGGAGCCAGGAGTGCTGCCAGCAGAGATCTTTGCGGACAGGGAAGGAGAATATGATCACATTTCCAACAGGTCCCTTCCCCAGCATGGTCCAGAACACCAAACCCCACCATGGCCCTGGCACCGGGTGCTGCCACCCAGCAAACAGCCAATCCCTGTAGGATCACCCCCGGGGCTGACCCCAGCACCTGTCCCCTCCGCAGCTCAGAGTGTGCCCTCCAAGACCCTCTGCAGCCAGCTTGCTCCTGCTGAAGAGTTGCTGCAGCGAAAGTGCAATGGCAGCAAAAGCTGTCAGGGAACCCAGGGGCCAGGCCTGGAGCACAGTTCTGATGGTGCTGAGTTCATATCAGGAGTTTCTTTGGCAAATTAATCCAAGGAAGTAGCAGATAGGAAGTAGCTGAAGAGATCATACAGGGGATTGCCAGCACAGGACCAGGTTGGCATCTGCTGGGGCCACCTCTGCCCAAGAGCATAAGGGGTTTGAACAGGGGTCACTGCCACAGCCCTGTGCCAGGACAAAGCAGCACTCTCCAGGAGAGAGAAGCCAGAGCAGCAGCCTGTGTCCCCTGGCACACACCAGCCCATGCTCCCAGCATTCTGGAAATGATGGGCACCACTAAAGGAAAGGTCTTGTGCTGCTGCTGCCAGTCTTGGCCACAGCAAGGCACATGTGGCACTGAGCACTGGGCTCCCTCACCTTCACTGGCTGCTGTTTTTGCCTGCTCTGGACTCAGGTTCCACTTGGGGATTGAAAACACACAAGGTCAGAATTCCCCTGGGAGCAGACTGCTGGCCTGGGCACGGCTGTGAGGCTCTGGCATGTCATTTGGTGCAGGGCCAGGTGCCAGCCACCACCACGGCTGCATTTTATTGCCCAGTGGTTGGGATGCCAAACTCCTCCTGGGCGGGGGAACTATTCCCAGTCTCAGCCACTCAGGAATGTGCCACGTGCTTGCTTAAAGAGCCTCAGCCCAGAGCCGTGCCCATGTGCCTGGCATCCCCAGGTGCTGACACAAGGAGGGACCAGCTGCCAAGCCTGGCAAAAGGCAGGGAGGGAGACGATGTGCCAGGAAGGGAGACCACAGGAGAGACCGTGGGAGCCGCTTTGCCAGCCACACGTGGGGATTTGCATGAGGCAACAGCCTTCCCATCACTTCCTTCTTCACTGGGAGGGGCACAAGGTGGGTGGTGGTCTCTGGAGAGCTGCACCAAGCCGAACAGTCCCTTAGCAGCGAAGGGAAGGCAGCAGCAGCCCAGACGGAGCTCTGCAAGCAGAAACCACAGGACGAAAGCCTTCCCCCAGTTCAGCCCCGGTGTAACAGCGGTAGCAGCAAGCAAGGCTGTGGGAAATGACTCCAAGATGAGCTCTTCACCGTGTAGGTCCTGTTCAAGCTCCCCGACGGTCTCGCGGTGCCTCTGCCGTGCTGCTGCGCCAGCAGGAGCTGGGCGGATGGGTTGGCAGCGCCTGCTGGCAAATGGGAGAAGGTACAGCCGGCAGCCCGGGTGCCCGGGGAGAAGGTGGTCTGCAAGTGCTTGACTCGAGCTCTAGCTGCTCCCTGAGTTCCCACAGCACCTCTGGCAATAAAGCTGCACACGTCTGCACCGTGCATGATTTGCAGGAGCTGCTGGGTTGCTTTAGAGAGCCTGCAGCTTGCTGAGGAAACACCGCTTCCCCTCCTGCTTGGTCCTCCCAACGGGCTACCAGAGAGAGCTCCAAGCCAATGGCAGCCATTTGTTCATGACAGCCTCCTGCAGAGCGAGAGATCCAGGTTAGCTTTGATCTCTTCCTAAAGCTCTTGAGTCTGGCTCAGTGCTGCCTGCAAAGCCTACCGGTAGCACCAGCCCCAGAGCTCCAATCTCCTGATAGCCCCAAGGCTTGGACCACACCAACAGTAGGGCTCCAGCTGCTGAACAAGGAGGATGTGCTCTGAGGAGAGCTCTGAGACAGCCATGGACCAAGAGCCCCTTCACCATCCTTGCCCTGGCAGATGCAGAGCTGGGCATTGGCCTGATCCTGGGTCCTGTCCCTGCTCCACAGCCAGCTCCTCAAAGCCAGGTCCCACAGCCAGCTCCCAGAGCCAGCAGGACCCTGGGGCCCAGCACCACACCGAGCCAGCCGCTCTCGGCTGGGGCTGCAGCGGTGGAACATCTGGGAGCCGTTAGCTGGGAGCATATAAAATTCAAAGCTGTTTGAGTCATTGGCTCCATCATGTTCATTCCACTGCTGGTAGACACCACTCTTGCAGAAGCAACTGACAACTGCTTGTGTTTCTGCTGTCAGCTCCAATAAACAACCCCTGGTTATGCTGGGGGGGGAGGGAAGGGACACACGGTGGCTCAACCAGCTCCATTCAAAGAGAACAAGTTTGAAGCACAAAATCCTCACCAGCTAAACAGCTCAGGCTCTCCCCCAGTTTGCCCACGCTGCCCTGGAGAGGAGAAGGGTCTGAAAGCCCAAGTCTGACTCACTGTGAATAAAGCACTGTCCCTGGAAGCCCCCTGCCACACACCACACATGCATCCCCCCAGCACGCAGGCCCCCGTGCACCACATGCCAGAGGCATCCTCACAGTGACACCTCCGGAAGGCTCAGGGGATGAATTGGTTGCTGGCTGATTTGCAAAGCATTTAGGCAAAATCCTGAGGAGGTGAGGAGCTGGTGGGGAGCCAGAGGCTGGAGCTGGGTGGGAGCCATGCACTCACAGGTCACTCGGGTGGCACACTCTCACCCCATGGCTCCGGGGAGCTCAGCCTGGGCACTGTGGGCACCTAGTCCAGTGTCACACACCAGCCAGCAAACATGGCACAGAGCTCCCCTTCACCAAGGGCTTAAGTGCCCTGGCACTGCTGGATAAACATGACCCTGCTGAAGGCACAGAGCAGCTTGGCAGGGGCTCTGTGGGCACCTCAGAGAGCTCTCCTGTGCCCTGCGAGTGAGCCACCGGCAGGGAGGAGCCCAGTGCCCACCACCAGCAGAACTCTCAGTGTGCTTTGCTGAACCAGCAACAGCTCTTGTCCTAGATGAAGAACAAAGGAAAGCAAAAGTGCTTTGCCCTGCTCTGGGTTGTGCCCCCAAACTGGGAAGGATTTTGCAAGGATGTGTCAGGATTCTGTCTTCCCACAAGCATCCTCCCATGGAATCCAGCTCAGGATGGGCAGCAGGAGCAGGAGCACTCTCCACATGCTTTGCCACCTTCTCTCTTAGGCTGCACTCTTGGTTTTTGCTTCCAGTCTAAGCACCAGCCCAGCTTCATGCAGACCCTGGGTGCCTTCATCTCTTCTGTTTCACTGAGAGAAGATAAAACTCACAAACAGAGCAGGACCCCTCGCTCACAGCTTCTCCTGCAGCACTGCAGTCACCTCCAGCCCACCAGAGAAGCCACCAGAGCCATTCCCATCATTCCTACCTGGGGGTGCTGATTGACAGCTGCCTAAACATGAGCCAGCAGTGTGCCCGGGCAGCCAAGAAGGCCAATGGCATCCTGGGCTGTATTAGGAATAGTGTGGCCAGCAGGAGCAGGGAAGTCATTGTGCCCCTGTACTGGTTAGGCCACACCTTGAGTCCTGTGTCCAGTTCTGGGCTCCTCAGGTTAGGAAGGACATTGAGACTCTTGAAGGTGTCCAGAGAAGGGCAACAAGGCTGGGGAGAGGCCTTGAGCACAGCCCTGTGAGGAGAGGCTGAGGGAGCTGGGGTTGCTTAGCCTGCAGAAGAGGAGGCTCAGGGAGACCTTCTTGCTCTCTCCAACTCCCTGAAGGGAGGTTGGAGCCAGGTGGGGGTTGGTCTCTCTTCTCCCAGGCAACCAGCACTAGAACAAGAGGACACAGTCTCAAGCTGTGCCAGGAGAGGTTTAGGCTCAAGGTGAGGAGAAAGTTCCTCCCAGAGAGAGTTGTTAGCCATTGGAATGTGCTGCCCAGGGAGGTGGTGGAGTCCCCATCCCTGGAGGTGTTCAAGAGGGGATTGGACGTGGCACTTGGAGCCATGGTTTAGTCATGAGGTGTGTGGTGACAGGTTGGACTCGATGATCTTTGAGGTCTCTTCCAACCTTGGTGATTCTGTGGTTTGGAAATCCAAGCCCCCAGACCAGGGAGCTGGCTCAGGGGCACGTAGATGTGGCGTGCAAGGTTCTTGAAGAGCCAGCCTGGAAGAGACAAGAAATAAGCAGGGCAGTGGGGCTGGGCAGGCAGCCAGCCCGTGGCTCCTGCGGAGGAAGCAGCAGATCTCAGCACCCACACCCACACCACTGCCAGGCCCCATGGGACACCCAGGTGAGGAAGGAGCTGTGGTTCCCCATGCTTGGTTAGCTCCAGCAAAAAAAAATGTTTCAGCAGAGTCTCTCTCTCTCCTTGACATTTTGGAGGTGATGTGGAGTGCTGAGCTGTTAGAGGGCCAGGCAGCTGCTGCTGGAAAACCTGAGTTAGGGAGAGAAATGTCACCCCAAATTTATTGTATTTACTTTCTCCAGTGTTTTCAGAATTTTTTACTCTTCCCTAGTTTATATTATACACATTTATCAGCTTTCCTTCAGGCTTTTAACCCCAGATTCACTGTCTCAGGTTTAGAGCAGAGAGTGATGAAATGGGTAGTGCTGGGGCTGAACGCTGGCATCTGCTCAGGGGATGGGTTGGGGCCAAAGCTGAAAGAAGAAAATGGCCCAAATGGACCAGAAGAAGGGCAGCTGCACTCTGGACTCTGCTGGGCCCTGGTGCTGTGGGCTTCCCACAGTCTTGTGATTGCTGCCTACAACTACCTGAAGGGAGGTTGTAGCCAGCTGGGGGTTGGTCTCTTCTCCCAGGCAAGCAGCACCAGAACAAGAGGACACAGTCTCAAGCTGTGCCAGGGGAAGTTTAGGCTGGAGGTGAGGAGAAAGTTCTTCCCAGAGAGAGCTGTTAGCCATTGGGATGTGCTGCCCAGGGAGGTGGTGGAGTCCCCATCCCTGGAGGTGTTCAAGAGGGGATTGGATGTGGCACTTGGTGCCATGGTTTAGTCAGGAGGTCTATGGTGACAGGTTGGACTCGATGATCTTGGAGGTCTCTTCCAGCCTTGGTGATTCTGTGATTCTTTGCCTCCTCTCAGAGGTGCTGAAGGCTCCACACTTCTTTCACAAGCTCCCAGCACTGGGTGGATTTGCTTTTGCTGGTTTCAGAGATGGCTGAAGCCACATTCTGGCCAAGGAGATTGGTAACTAAAATCTTCTATTATATATATTTTTTTCCCTTTTAAGAGCATTTTCAATCCTCCAAGAAACCAAGGCAGCCTCTGGTGACACAAACCCCACCAGCCTGCATCCTGCCAGCACCAGCAGCAGGGTGAAAACCCTGCCAGGCAAGGGGAGACCACAGAGGGAAGGAGGAGGTGAGGCAGAGCAGCACTGGGGGGCTGGCAATGTGCAGGTAATGAGTGAAATGATCTCCCTGTCTGTGAAGCCATTGAAGGCTGCAGCCCCAGAGCCGACAATGGGATCAAAGGTGGGATTTCCCCACGCTCCGGGGTCAGCCTCAATGGAGTGCCTGCTGGGTGCCAGGCTGGTGCCCCCAGAACGCCCGTGGCCATAAGCTGCTCAGGAAGGTTCAAAGGAGCCCACACAGCCTTGCAGGGCTCCCGGGGCTGCACACAATTCCCGGCCTTTCCAGGGGCTCGCTTCCCAAAGGGAGGGGAGCAGGGCCGGTGGTGGGGGCTCCTGGGCTGCCTGCAGGGAAGGTGAAGGGGCTGGAGACCCCCAGTGACCCCAGTGCCTGGAGGGGCCGCGGCGCCTCCCCCAGCAATGGGATAATGCAGGCTCCCGCTGGCAGGATTAGCCATATAGCAGGACAGCTGAATCAGACGCTCAGCCCTTAACAGGATTAGGCTCCCGGGAACTCCAGCGAAAATCCGGACACCCGCCCGCGGAGCGGCTCGGCTGCCTGCAGCCCCCCTGCTCACGGAGCAGCCCCAGGGTCCCCAGGGGCTGGGATACGCTCCCGGTCCCTTTGGCATGTCGTGGTAAAGTGTCGGGCTGAACCCCTCTTGCCTGCGCGGGGAGCGGGCTCGGCTCTCCACCAGCTGCAGGGATTTGGGCTCCCCTTGGCTCCCGGCTGCTCCCGGCTTTCCGGCTGCTCCCGAAGCATCTCACCAGGCAGGACCAGGAAGCTGCCGTGGTCCAGCCGTGGGTGTGTTTAGAGCTGATCCTCCACCCACCCTGCGCCACCCCAGCAGCACAGGCTGCCGTCACCTTAGCCACACAACACCCAGACTCTGGCTGAACCCTCGGGGAGCCACAGCCTGCAGCTTCCAGGAGAGACAGCAGCGCCCTTGGAGCCGGGATCCCATCCCAGCACCACCAGGCGCAGACCAGAGCCCACCAGGAGCACAAGGGCTGCTCCTCAGGGCGCAGACACTGGGCAGGGAAGGGGAAAGGGGTGTCCTGCCGTGCCAGACAGCAGGCGTGCAGGAGAAGAGCTGGGGAGCCTCCTCCACTTCCAGGTTTGCTATCCCTGCTATCAAGGGGGATCTCTCACTATTCTCTAGTGGCTCTGGATCAAACCCTCCATTTCCATGGAAACACAAACCTTCAGGTGTCCAACAAAAGGGTCCTCTCCACATTCCTCCAGGGTGCTTCCTGAGCCACGCTCCTCAGCCCCCAGGATTAACTGAATAATCAGGTCAAAAGCAAGTCACGAGCGAGCCAGGGGAGATGCTGCTCCATGACATCTCCATTCCTCGAGCAGAGGATTTGCACCAGACCAGACATTTTGAAGGCATGGGGGAGGGGGTGGGGAGGAGCACCAAGCAAACCAGAGCTGTCCAATTTCCAGGTTAACAAAGATCTGTACCTTTATATCATCTTTATATCACCTGCTCCAGATCATCATCTCCACAATAGCTCTGCCCTGGGCACACCAGGGCTGAAAGCACAGCTTGCTGCCCAGGCTCCTTGTTGGATTTCAGAGAGGCTGGCAACTGAAAAGCTGATCCAATTTAGCCACACTTCATTATCCCACCTAGCATGACACTGGGACACTCGCAGACACAATCCAGCTTCCTCCTGCCTCGCAGGATGCACGGAGCAAAGGCAGCAAAAGGGAGCATTAATAGCTCTCTGCTGTGTGGCTGAATCCAGGCAGCAGCAATGAGATTCTTTGGGCTATTTCTAGCCCATCTCACACAAGAGTAAATCAGAAGCTTCTACAGACTTCCATTAAATTTCCCTCCCTTAATAGCAAGGGACCAGGGACCAGAATTTGTCTTCTCTTTTTTATACTTTTCTGATATTTAAAAAACTTTTTTTTTTTTTTTTTTGCTAAACCTCTGTGGCCTCTTGCTGAGCTGCAGATAAAGGTTAACCTCTGACCCCTAGCAGCATCTTTCATGTGAGGCACAATGCAGAGAGGGCTCCTGACAGCGACTCAGATCAGTAACCTGCATTTCAGCCTGGCTCTCTTCGCCTCCATCCTCACCTGACTCCAGCAGCCAGGATGCAAGGAACTGCCAAACATCACCACCAGGCTGCAGAGGGTGGCAAGAACCAGGGATGCCAGCTGTGCCCTTTGAGCTCGAGGCCAGCCCGTGTCACGGAGGGGGGGGGGGAGGGCAGTCACAGAATGCTGAGAGTGCTCCCCAGTGGAACACAGGGAATGAGGCTGCTCAGGACTTGGGGACAAAGAAAGAGGTCCCCACTCCTCCTGCCCTCCAAGAAGGTCATTCTCAGAGCAACAAAGAGACATTCATTAGCTAAGAGCCACAATCCTCATGCTAGAGAGGGCTTGGTAAGTGGGCACTTGAAAAATACACACACAGCTCTGCACACCCCTGCACCTCCCTGCGCACCCCTGTACCCCCCTGCACACCCCTGCGCACCCCTGCACCCCCCCCTGCACACCCCTGCACACCCCTGCACTCCTCTGCACCCCCCTGCACACCCCTGCACTCCTCTGCACACCCCTGCACCCCCCTGCACACCCCTGCACACCCCTGCACACCCCTGCACTCCTCTGCACACCCCTGCACACCCCTGCACACCCCTGCACACCTGAACACACCTAAGAGACCTGTGCACACCAGCCCCAGCCATCCCTATCCCCAGCAGCCATCTCTACCATCCCCTCAAAGGGCACCTCAGTAACTCAGAAGAGGGACAAAGGGCAATGTTTGCTGCCGGGGGGTTCAGGGAGGCAAGGTGCACAACCCAGCAGGGAAGCAGTCAGGGATCCAGAGGGTCTCATCCCAGACCCTGCTGGGAGCTGTGGTTTCACAGCTCAGAGCAGCCCTGACACAGGCTGTGCTCTTGCTCGTTGCCTGTCTTTGTGGAGCAGCTCTCTGGGTGGGTTGTGTCCACTCCAGAGGGGTGCTGGATAGGACACAGCATGGAACAGCTACACTGGGTGCTTGGAAAAGGAGAAGGCTCAAGAAAGCATCCCCTGGCCCTGTGGTGTGGGGAGTGCCAGACTGCTGCTCCATGGAGGGTCAGCAGTGCCGAGGCTAAAGGGGGACTGTGCTGTACCAGGACACCAGCAACCAGATCCCTCCTAAGAGCAGCCAGAATCTCTACACATGTGGATCTGGGAAGCTGCTGCTGCTGGATCCAAAAGGCAAACTAATGGTCCCAGCCCTTTGCTCCACCACGACCCTGCCCATCAGCTCACACCTTGTGCTGCAGGGCTCTGGCAGAGCAGTTCTCTCGGCCATGGCCTCCCTGGTGCTGCTGCCAGCTCCACCTCAGGCCTAGCCCAGGGTGGACAAAGCTCTCCTCCCCACCAGCACAGCAGGTCTGAGCCCAGCCCGTGCCTTGCTGAGCCCCCAGGGCTCAGGCACAGAAAGCCCCAAGCTGCAGGCATGGGCACGCACAGCAGCTGTGCCCCATCCCTAGCCCACACACAGCTCCCAGGAGGGCCCAGCACCCACTGCCTGGGAGTGGGCAGGGATGCTGCCTGCTCTGGCTGAGCCTCTGCCACCTCCTGTTCATCCAAAAGCACATGGGAAGCAGCATCCCATCCCATCCCATCCCATCCCATCCCATCCCATCCCATCCCATCCCATCCCATCCCATCCCATCCCATCCCATCCCATCTGCACGGGCTGAGCAGCTCCAGCCACTGTCCTGCCTGGTGTGCCTGAGTGTGGTACAAGCAGGGTCCCACTCGGTGAGCCAATCTCACAGCTCTGGGCAGACAACAGGAGGGCTTCTCACCTTGCCTGGGTGAACATGGACCCCACGTCTGAGAGTCCCGGGGTTGGGGACACCAGCAGTAGATCACCGCTGCTGCCAGGCACCGGCCGCAGCGGCCCCGGCGGCTCAGCAGCAGCCCCCCCCGGCTATCGCTGTGGAGGACAAGGAATTTGCCTCCCATCAGTGCAATGATTTTCCTGAATGCTCAGGCAACGATCCTATTCCGAGGAAAAGGAAGCATAAATCCTCCCTTGCACTGCCAGTGACAGCCCACAGCCCCGGAGAGGAGGCACTAATTAAGCCTGATCGCTCCAGCCACAGCCCAGCCAACGATCGCGGGAGCTCCGCGGTCCGAAGTGTGTGCAGGATTTGGAGCCATTTCCCCACTTGCATTAATCACAGGGGGAAAAAAAATTCTCCTTTTGAAAAACAATGCTAAAGATATTACCTGATAGGATGGGGGGTGGGGGTGGTGGTTGTTGATTTTTGGTGTGGTGGTTGGTCGTTTTTTCGCTTCCTTGGCCACTTACCACTTGGCAGCAGAGGCAAAGTTCTGCCTTGGCAAAACATTTTGACAGCCAGTTTCTGTTCCAGTTCAGAATCGCCCACCCCGACCTTCCCAGGTTATCTGCAAAAGAAAACCCAGAGATGGGGGAATGGCTTGAAATGCTTCAGCTGATAAACCCTCGGCCTATTATTTCAACAGTGCTTTTGTTTTCACATCAGAAGGTGGAACGAAAACGTTCACGGCCTCAGAACAAAAAAGTCGTTGGGAATGGAAAAGGTTGTTTGGCAATGAAGGAACCAGGGCGGCTTTGTGCCCTGGGGACCACCCTCCCTTCCCCCCACCCCACCCCCAAAGCCCGACAGAGTTTTCACAAAACAGTTCAAGTCTGATGGGCTGCGTTTCAGGGGGAGCTGAGCTGTCCTTGCTGAGGAGGGTGAGGAAAAGCTCCAGGAGCAAAGAAAACTGCTGGAAACTGGGAGAAAGCACACCAGTGCCACAGTGGTACTGGCTCCTCCAGCTAGGGACTGGTGTAGGCTTGGCTCTGGTGCTCCTGAGCCCCGTTTCAGCCTCTCCAGCTAGGGTCTGGTGTAGGCTTGGCTCTGGTGCTCCTGAGCCCCAGTTCAGCCTCTCCAGCTAGGGTCTGGTGTAGGCTTGGCTCTGGTGCTCCTGAGCCCCGTTTCAGCCTCTCCAGCTAGGGTCTGGTGTAGGCTTGGCTCTGGTGCTCCTGAGCCCCAGTTCAGCCTCTCCAGCTAGGGTCTGGTGTAGGCTTGGCTCTGGTGCTCCTGAGCCCCGTTTCAGCCTCTCCATCAGTGTCTGGAGGAGGTGGAGGTGTCCTCAGCAAGCAGCTCGGGGGATGTGGGACAGGCACTGCACGCTGCTCCAGCCCCTAAAATCCCCACCTCAGCCCCCTGCCTGGTGCTAAATAAAGCAGCCGCTGACCTCGGAGATGAATCAGTGGCTGGGTGTCTCTGCCTGATGTCACCCCGTGTTTTTCCACAGGCCTGTCGAGCTTCAGCCCCGTCTGATCCGCCGATGACAGCCGGGGCTCGCTCCTGCCAGACAGCGCCGGGGCGGCCGCGGGGAAGCTGAGAGCCGCAGGATTTATGAAGGCTTCTCCCGGCGCTCTCTCGCCGCCGCTCGCAGCTCTGCGCGGATCCTGGCGGGGGAGATGGGAGCCGGGGATGGGTTTTTAGGTGTTACCGCAGCATTTCTGGCCCTTGGGGACTCCGTGGCTAACGTGGCTAGATTTAGGGCAACCAACCCGAAGCTGGGCGCTGCTGCAAATCCAGCCGAGTGCAACCCAGGTGGGAAGGGAGGGAAGGAAGGGGGAAGGGATGGATGGAGCTGCGACCAGGCTGGTGCTGCGGCGCAGGATGGGTCCTGTGATAGGAAATCAGCTCTGGGCAGGGCATCTGGGAAATTAATCCAGGAAAGGAAAAAAAAGTTCCTAAGTGGAAACATGGGAGGGTTTTAATTTCACTCTTCAACCTTCTAACCCTGCTGGAAGTCAGATTTGCTGCCCAAATGTCCTTCCACAGCTTGCTCAGAGAAGTTGTGGAGGCTCCAACCCTGGAATTGTTCAAAGCTGGGTTGGATGGAGCCCTGAGCAACCTGGTCTAGCATGAGGTGTCCCTGCCCATGGTAGGGGGGTTGGAAGTAGGTGAGCTTTAAGGTCTCTTCCAGCCCCAACCAGTCCTTGATTTACCGGGCAGGAGGTGTCCACCCCCAGCTGGGCACCAGCAAGCACACTCAGGAGGGAGATTGCCCCCACATTGTGGGTGCCCAGATACCAACAGAGGCCAAAGGGTTACCAACAGCACGTGGCTGAAAAGCTGGGCACTGTGTGTCCCCACAGCAATTCACCAATTAATCCAAGAAGGAACATAACAATTAACAGGGGAAGCAGAGGTTCGACTGACAAAGCCTCTGCTGGGGGGAGAGCTGCCCCTGCCTGTTTGTTTGGCTCCTGTTCCCATGGTGGTGGAGCTGTTGGGAAGGGTCAGTTCATCACTTGGGATATTTGTAGCTGTCCCAAATGTATTCTTAGCACCTCAGACCTCAGAGAGACAGCCAGGGGCTAGCTGGGGACTGCTCAGCCACTGGGGGCTGCCCCTCTTCTGGGGGATAAGAGACCCTCCTTTCACCACCAAGTGTTGAGGTCTTCCAGGCTCAGCAACAACCACAGCACCTCTCTCCTCAAACCAGGCAGGCACAGCCACTCAGCTCCCATGGCCACTGGCCCCCAGTTCTGTCCCCCAGCAAGGAACCTCCTTACCAGCCTCCAGCCACCTGGACCTGCTTCTTCCTGAGCATCTTCCTTGGCACAAGCTGGCAGACCCATGTCCTGTGGTATCAGAGCCATCCACTTAGACCAAGTGGAGTCTGTTGCATGATGTGGTGTGGAACCTTTGCCTTTGAACATCCAATTCAAAACTGCATCAGAGCCCCTGGCATGGAGCAGGGCACTGCCAAGAGCATGGCTCTCACCAGCTGGGCAGTGATGATGTCCAGCACATGTCCCCACAGTGCCCAGGCTGTGCTGTGGCTGCAGGGGGGACAAGCATGAGCTGTGCCCATTGTGCTGACCCTGCTGGCACATGGCCCTGCTGTGGCCTCTTTTGCACAAGTTCAGGACCTTAGCTGAGCTGCAGAAGCCATCCCAAAATAAGAGCCCAATAAACCTGTCCACAGTGGGGCTTTGCTGCCTCAGAAAATAGGTTTCCCAAGCAGGCCTGACACTGAGGGTTATCCCAGGACAGTGATTTTTTCCCCCCCCTCGGGGTTCCAGGAGGCTGGAATTACACAAGGCTCTGAGTTATTCCTGGGGCTGCCAGATGAAAGGTTAGCTCCTGAGCTGTGCCCAGCACGGGCATTGCGAGGTGCAGCGATCCCTCTGGCACAGCCCCAGCACCTGCACAATCAGAGCAGGAATCCAGTGCCCTGGCCAAGGGGACAGCTGGGGGCGGGGAGCAGCCTCCAGGGCATGTCCTGTTCACAGGGCAGAGCTCCTCACCCACGGGAGGATGGCACAGGCGGGCAAGACCACGCTGCCTTCACCCCTGTGGAAAGATGGGGAGGCTTCCTTAGAGCAGGCACAGGTCTGCTACACACCCTGGTCATGCAAACTCTGCCCAGTGGTGCCCTGAGCATGCCACTGGCTCGATGCCACCTAGAGAGCAGCATTTCAGGGCAGGGAAAGCTGCAGAGTGCCCTCGCCTGTCTATTTCCTCATCCTGCTCTCCTCCCCTGGGGTAACTCCAACTTGGATTGTCCCTTTGCCCCTCAGGGCATGACACCCGGTCCTGCAGCAGCTGTCCCAGCTTCCCAGCATGAGCAGTCACTACCTTCAGCAGCCTCTGGAGCAACCAACCTGCTAAGAAAATAGAGAGCTCATTCCTTTGAAGTTAATGAATCGTGAAGGCCTTTGAAAGCGGAGCCCTGTTTATTTACCCGCTGCAGCTCATGTGGATGAAGCACCCAGACACCCTGAGCCCAGCACTCATTTGAATGAGGATCAAATGGAGCCTCTGCCCGGCTGAGCTTCAGCTGGAGCAGTGAGGGCTGCCCCAGACTCTGCCTTCACTGAAGGCAGAGGAGGGACAGCCTGACACAGATCCAGGAGGGCTCCAGGAGGACAGTCTGTGGGCTGCCAGTCAGGTCTTGTGGAGCAGAGCACAAAGCTGGTAAACAGGTTGACAGAGAAATTCAGTGCCCTGGGTGCAAGTCCTGAGAAGCCCAGCCCCAAGTCTTGTCACTTCAACACCTACATCCAGCAGCAACCCCCACAGACCTCCCCCACCCTTCCCAGGCTGGCACCACAGGTTGCACCAGCTGCCTCTTGCCCTCATTCTGGCACCAGCTACAGCCTGGCCCACAGGTCTCCTGCCCAGCACCATGTCACAGCCCAAACCTGCACACTCAGATGAGCATGGCACTTGTCACCAGCTCCCCATCCTTTCCCACCAGAGCAGGACACAGGGAGCTCAGTCTCCCTCTTTGAATGAAAACAAGCCAGTAACAGAGAGCAGCCCATGGAAGAGCAGCAGCAGAGCCCCCAGCACACTCTTTGCCATGATGGTCTCTTAAGCATATGCAGAGCCTTTCACAGGGTCTCCCAGCAGCCCCTTCAGTGTAACCTATATGAACAAGCTGCCATGTGGTACCTGTGTGGGGTCACAAAAGCACAGCACCCAGCCAGCACCAGCTCTCCCAGGTGCAGCTGGATCATCACCAAGTGTGAGTCTCCAGTGCCTGCTCCTCTCGGACTGGGGAAGTGGAGCTTTGATCTGTAGTAGCAGGAACGAAAGGAAAGGGCAGAATAAGCAGAGCTGGGCTAAAGGCTCCAGCAATGTGAAAAGTCCCAACACCTGGTCACCTGCAGGCTGTGGAAGGACCAGCCACCAGGGACCAGGCTGGGAAGAGGCTGCTCCCAGGTGAGGCTGGTTACCACCAGCTACCAGCCAACAATTTTAGGGCAATGAATGAAGGAGAGCTTAGAGCCAGCTCAGCCAGCAGCTCTCTCTTGCCCCACAGCCACAGACAGCAAAGGCATGGCAGAGAGAGCTCTCCCCAGGTGGCCCAGAGGGCTGCGATCATGGAATCGGAGACTGGTTTGGGTGGGAAAGGACCTTTAAAGCTCATCTGATCCAACCACCCTGCAGTCAGCAGGGACATCCGCGGTTAGAGCAGGTTGCTCAGAGCCCCAAACGACCTGACCTGGAATGGTTCCAGGGATGGGACATTTCCCACCCCTCTGGGCAACGTGTTGGACACCACAGCCCCAGAGAGTGGGACATCACAGTCCCAAGAGCAGCGGCTGTCTCCCCGGTGCTGGAGATACCATCACCCCCAACACCGCCCCCGGGGGAGCGATGCCTGCCCCGACCGCTCCTGCCCTCCTTGAAGCCGGTGCCAGTGGAGCCCCAGCAGTTTCCCACCCTGCAGTGACACCTGGCGGGGGCCAGCGCGTCCCCAGCCCCGGCCCCTAGCATCCCGCAGCGCCGCC
Source organism: Picus viridis (assembly GCA_033816785.1). Taxonomy (NCBI): domain Eukaryota; kingdom Metazoa; phylum Chordata; class Aves; order Piciformes; family Picidae; genus Picus; species Picus viridis. The sequence continues at coordinate 4,734,209 of CM066602.1, forward strand.
GAGACCCTTCTCCGGGCGGAACCCGACGGGGCGGCCGCAGCCGGCGGCTCCGCGCTGCATCCCCGGCGGCTGAGGGCGCGGGCGGTGGGAGCGGCCCCGGTTCGCGGCGGCGGCGGGGGCAGGAGCGCGGAGGGGGGCTGGTCCGACCTGCCCGGGGGGTGGGGGTCGGTCGGGCCGGAGCGGCGGCTCCGCGCCTCTGACTCTACCCAATGAGAGCCCGCAGCGCGCCGGGAGCCGGCGATGTTTGGCTGCGGCCCCCGCGCTCCCGTCCCCAGAGCGTCCCCGTCCTCCGATCGGGGACCTCCATGGCCCGGCCCGGCCCCGCCGCCCGCCCCACGCCGCCCGGGGGAGCCGGCCCCGCTAAGCGCCCCGGACCGGGACCCCGCGGGGACCACCGCCCAGCCCAACCCAGCCCAGCACAGTGCAGCCCGGCACAGCCCAGTCCAGCCCAGCAGAGCCCGGCCCGGCCCCGCCGCCCCCGCGCAGCAGCATGTTCCCGGGAGCGGGGGCCCAGCCGGGGCTCGCTCAGCAGCGCGAAGCCGGCAGCCGCGCCGCGGGACCGTGACGGGTAGTGCCCCCCGAGGGGAGCGCGGGCAGGACCCTCCCTCTCCTTCCCTGGTCATTTCTCAGTCTGGAGCCCGCCCCGGAGAGATATGCTCAGCCCAAACCGCCTGGAAGCGTCTCCAGGGATTGCCGTGGCCCCCGGGCGTGCGGAGTGCGGAGCCTTCCCTCGGACGGCGGGCGCGGCCCCGCGGCTCTGCCTGCCCCTGCTGCTGCTGCTGCTCGCCCTCACGCCCCGCGCCGACTCCTCGTGGTGGTGAGTGTCCGGCACCGGGATCGGGATAAGGATGGGGATGGGGACGGCGAACGCGGCCGTGGGCTGCGGCAGCTTCGGCGGCAGCGCAGCGAGTCCCGCCGACCTAGAGCCCGACGTGCGGCCGGGGGAGCCCGATGAGGGGCAGCGGGAGCCAGAGGAGACCGGCCGGGGTTGAGCGGGTCTCCGGTTCCCCCGCGCCGCCGGTGCCGGTCCCAGCCGGGAGCCCCGCGGCAGGACGGGTTTGGAGCTACCCCCGTCTCCACCTGCGGGGCGGCGGCGGCCCGAGTCCCGGGGAAGCGGCAGAGTAGGAACTGCCGTCTCCCCGAGCTTTGCCCGGAGAGCAGCCGCCTCGGTCCCCGCGCCCCGAAAGCGACGCCGGGCGTTTGTCCTCCAGGGACCCCCGGCTCCCGCCAGGCTCCATGCGTTGGGACCCCTCCCACTCCCAGTCCGCTCCGGGCAGGATCAGCTCTTCGGTGGGGTTAGGAGCTGGGAAGCGGCAACAGCAGCGAGCAGCTTCCCGGATCCACCCTCAGCGATCCGGTGATCCCGGCGGAGATCCTGGTGGAGCTGCCGGGTCGCTGCGGGCTGCGGCATCGCCCCGCGCATTGTGTCACAGCTTCCCTGAGCGAGGGAGCTGCTGCTGGCCCTTGCTGGGATGAGATGAGGCTCTGCACAGCCAGAAATGATGCCACAGGAATAGCAGCCTTCTAGAAATTCATCACCTCCAGTCCCAGAGGCTCGAACAATGAAAATCCATGTGCAGAATGAGAGTAATTGGGGAAAACAACGGCTGTGAGGTTTTGGAAGCCACCCCGAGCTGCTTCAGTAGCTCAGTAACATGGGTGAAAACAACAGTTTGCTGAAGGAAAGTTCTCAGTGGCCCCCACCCTGTGAAAGTTCTCTCTGATCTCGAGGAGAACACTGTTTTCCACCCTAGCTCATCATCATTAGCACATCATAGTGGATGAAGCAGCGTTTAGTTAAATTCATCCCTTCTGCCTCAGAACAGGAACAGTGGTTTCTGGAATTCCTCAGCTACCGTGGAGCATGCTAGAAGGGCCTGGGAGCACTTCAGAGCAGGGCTGATAGCACAAGCATGCCCAGTGCTTGCGAGCACGTCTGGGCACGCAGCGGTCGTGGCCAGGCTGGCATCCCTGGCAGAGCCATCCCAGGGTGAGCTGTGGGGTTGGGAGGGAGCGGGGAGCCCAGGGAATGTGCCACTCCAGCAGCGGGGATGCAGCCAGGCACCGAAGCGGATAGCATGAGGAGAGACTTCACCCACAGAGCAGCACAGGTTTTGGCAGGGAGGGGGCATCTAGAATGCAAACTGGCAATGGCAATGCCAACCCTTGCCATAGCCAGAAGAGATCTCCCACAGCCAGATCAGCTCACGAGGAACTGAAATCACTGGTGAGAAAATGAGTCACCACGGGCGAGTGTCAGGTCGATGCAGGCGCTGGCCTGGCCTCGGCCCCAGATCTGCCCCCACCCAGCAGCGTTGGCGCAGGCAGGGCCGCATCTGTGCGAGGGTGATGTGGCTGATGTGCTGCACGCTGAGGAAGGAAGGAAGAAGAGTCTTAGGGGCAGCAGAGAAGTTGGATTATTTAATTCTGTTATGCAGGAGGCTTGCTAGAAGCTGCGGAGCGGGTGCGTGGGGGAAAGCAGCTGGAAAAAGACAAGGTATTGAGTAGTGCCAGCATCAACTGCCCAGAGCTGGGCAGCTCTGGTGACACACGTGGGTGCTGGCTGGAGGGTGAAAATTATTCCTTTGGGAGGTGTGTGAAAACCACCTCTTTCCTTGCTGTTCTACCCCACTTTCCCCATCACAACTCCACTGTGGTCTCTGCCCTAATCCCAAGGGCAGGTCTCTTCCCCGCAGGCGGGAGGAAACCCAGCCACGTTCCAAGCCCCAGTAGCTGTGGCTTGCTGGGAAGAAGCTGAATTTAGCTCCCACAGCGGTTTGTGTTCACGGCTCACAGACCCATTCCCGGGCTGGCAGCTTCTGGTTGGAGGGAGAAAGGGGCTCCTTGGCCGTGGGGCGGTCGGGCAGGGCTCCTCTGAACACCATCAGCCAGGAGAATTGGCCCTGAGGGACCTGAGGTACGCAACTTGAAAGACTCAATTACAACCCGAACCTGTTTCAACTCTCAAGTTCAGGTTTGTTGGTCGCACTTTCTCTTCTGGGGGCAGAACAACCCTGAGCGAAGCCTCCAGCGGCGCGAGCGCCGTTCAGGGGTCGTGTCAGCCCGGCCGAAACAGCCTCTGTGGATGGAATTGTTCTTTGCTGAAAAGGGCTTCACCCAGCTGTGGCTTGGGGGAAAAAGTTGTTCAGCGATTTACAGAGGTTTCCAAGCAAGCTCCTCAGCATTACTGATATTACAGCAAATACATTTGGCGGTGCATCATCCCTCCTTATTTTTATTATTATTGCCAAATTCTTCTAGGGATTCACACACAATAAACTTGTGGAAATAGAGGAAATGCTTCTCATTTTCAGAGCTGGCTCTCTTAAAGTAGATTAATAGGGGATGGGGCGGGCGGGGGGGGTGGGGAAAAAGAGAAGAACCAAACTGGGTCAGTTCTGATCACAGTCTATATGGGGAGGAAATATCAACCAAATGTTTCTTCTAAACAACTGCAAATTATTAATTTGCAGCGGCCTTGGCCCACGCTGCCTTGCAACATCGCCAGGAGTTGGTGCACTTGGTGCTCAGCAAAGTGTCCCTGGGTCTCTCTCTGTGTGTGTGTGGCTGTGCAGAGGGAACAGGCTTGGCCCGGCATGGTTGTGCCCAGTGACGCCGCTTGGACCCCCAAGGCCGCGGTGCCCAGCAGTGGGGGTGTGGGGCGCGGGGAGCAGCGTCGGGGCAGAAGGGCTCCCAACCCGTCCCGTGTTCCTTAGCAACAAAATACCAGCTGAAACACAGATGGAAACTGAGATGGAATGTGATGGGGAAAATCCCTAAATCCCATTCAGGCTGGCATGCAGTCGGGCAAGGGAGAGCAGTGCCGGCAGGGGCTGGCAGGGGCTGTGCCCTGCGAGGGGACCACGAGCCCCGAGAGCGGCCTCCGGCATTCCTGCCGCAAGACGGAGGAGAGATTAGGCCAACGATGCTTATAAACATCAACTGTGCAGTAAACAAACTCGGTGCAAATAACTAAGTAGGGCTTACTCGCTATGGAGAGCCCTGGCTGGCTGCTCTGGTGTGGAAAGCCATCTGAGAGGGGAGGTTTGGTTGAAGCAAAATGTACACAAAGGCGTCTGCACACACCCCCTGCACCCCACCCTCACACATAGCCGCCCGCTGCAAGCTCACGCGCCCCCCCCAGCCCCCCAGCACACCAAATCCTCGTTAGCTAACTTGTTTATTGCTAACCACAGCCCTTGGAAACTCCAAATATTTAATTTCATCTGGCATTGGAACAGATGGGAGGCATCAGGCTCCCAAAGAGATAAAACAAATCTGTGGAAGGAAGGCCGGCGGAGGTCGGGGAGCGTGCAAGAGCCTGGCAGCCACGTGGGGATCTTCAAGGTGTCGGTGGGCTCTGGGGAAGCTGCTGCACCCTGGGGAGTGATGCCCAGGGGGCACTGTCTCAGGAATGCTCTAGATCAGAGCTAAGCAGCCACCATCCCCTAGATTCCTTCCTCAGCCAGGGAAGCAGGTTCATGGCAGAGGGGGGTGGATTAAAGGGCCCTTCAGAGGTCCCTTCCAGCCTAGACTATTCCATGCTTCATGGGGAGGTAGAATACACCAAGGGCAACTCATGAAGAAGGGGCACCCATTGAACCCTCTGAGTTGGAGGTGGGTCAGGCTCTTCCCAAGGACTTAGCAGAACCCACTCACTGCAGCTGGAGAAGAGCATGTTCCCTCCATCATAGGTAGGAAGGAGCTGTGCCCCCACAGCTGGTCCTCTCTAGGGTCTGTCGTGAGTTTCTGTCACAACACCAGAGCTGGCTCCTGGGGCAGGTGCAGTGGATGGGCTCAAGAAGCGATGGAAAATGGAGCCACACGTAATGGGTGGACGTGAGCTGGAGGAGAGAGAGGCTGATTTAAGCAGCATCACTCTGAGGTGTGTGGGAGGGGAAATAGCACCGGCAGGAATGTTTGAAATCAAGCCAAGGGAAAGACAGCTGCACGGAGGAGCTCCACAGCTGGCCAGGTAATGGGGGTGCCGCTGACTCCCCCTGTGCCAGCCTCAGCCGGGCAGCCCCGGCAGGGCTTCACTGGCAGGAGGTCGCAGTAGCTCACACAGTGGCTCTGAGTGCTGCATGTCCGTAGCTCCCAATGCCATGCTGGAGCAGGGGATTGGAACCATCTGATCTTTAAGGTCCCTTCCAACCCAAACCACTCTAGGACCCCCCTCCACACGTGCCCCTACTACCAAGCAGCCCCTTGGCCAAGGGCTGTGCCAGGCGAGGTCCCAGGAGGGGAGCACCGGCTCTGTAAGGGGAGAGGATGGCGTGCAGCGCTTGGGGGATGTCGGAGGGCTCACGGCGGCTGCACGTTGGCTGCTGCAGAGCTCTTTGCGTGGCAATAAAAGCAGGAGGTCAGCGACCGGGAAGTCTTTATCCTGAGGAGCTCGCAGCTCGGCTGGCTGGGCAGCCACGCCGTGAAAAAGCAGTTTTAAAGTAAGGTCAGGCTGATGGAGGGCGACCCCTGTGGCCTTTGCAGCAGCCCTGGGTGTTCCTGGTCGAAGTGGTGGAACAGATGCGTTCCCTCAGCCACTCGGCGCCGTCGGAATGATCCTAACTGTGTGCCTCAGTTCATTTTTCACTGGGGTCACTTTCACCTATAGGAAATCTTTCTTACAAAGAAATGCAGCAGGGGAAAAAGAAAAGAAGAGAAAAGAAGAGAGGGAAAAGAAGAGAAAGAAAAGAAGAGGAAAAAAAGAAGATAAAAGAAGAGAAAGAAAAGAAGAGGAAAAAAAGAAGATAAAAGAAGAGAAAGAAAAGAAGAGGAAAAAAATAAGAAGATAGAAGAGAAAAGAAAAGAGAAAAAAAGAAAAAAGAAAAGATAGAAGAGAAGAAAAGAAGAGAGGAGAGGAGAGGAGAGGAGAGGAGAGGAGAGGAGAGGAGAGGAGAGGAGAGGAGAGGAGAGGAGAGGGAGAGGAGAGGGAGAGGAGAGGAGAGGAGAGGAGAGGAGAGGAGAGGAGAGGAGAGGAGAGGGAGAGGGAGAGGAGAGGAGAGGAGAGGAGAGGAGAGAGGAGAGGAGAGGAGAGGAGAGGGAGAGGAGAGGAGAGGAGAGGAGAGGAGAGGGAGAGGAGAGAGAGAGAGAGGAGAGGAGAGGAGAGGAGAGGAGAGGAGAGGAGAGGAGAGAGAGGGAGAGGAGAGGAGAGGAGAGGAGAGGAGAGGAGAGGAGAGGAGAGGAGAGGGAGAGGAGAGGAGAGGAGAGGAGAGGAGAGAGAGGAGAGAAGAGGAGAGGAGAGGAGAAGAGAGAAAAAAGAAAAGAAAAGAAAAAGAAAAGAAAAGAAAAGAAAAAAGAAAAGAAAAGAAAAGAAAAGAAAAGAAAAGAAAAGAAAAGAAAAGAAAAGAAAAGAAAAGAAAAGAAAAGAAAAGAAAAGAAAAGAAAAGAAAAGAAAAGAAAAGAAAAGAAAAGAAAAGAAAAAAGAACCAAAACCTTTCTGCTCTTCCAGACTCATTAGCTTTTGCTGTTGCTAATAAGAGGTTCCAGAGGTGCCTGCATCCCACTGTGAGGAGTGCTGGGCTGGGTTCTGTGCCAACCCACAGAGCACACAAGATATGCCATGGATGAGAGAGGAACCATCCCTTCTTCTTTACCACCAGAGACTCTCTTTCCTCCACACCCCCTAACAAAGTGCTGTGAGGTTTGGGGAGGATAAAACCGAGAAAGCATCTTTTTAATGGGCAGTTTGCATTGTGTCCTCATAACAGCCCTGAGGAACAGCTTCCACCTAGAACTGAGCAAGGTCTTGGTCACTGTTGCAGAGGTACCAGGGTCCTTTTCTCCCTGTGCTGTTGTAACTTCCCACTCTCACTGGGGGCTTTGCTGCTCACCTGAGAGAGGTTCTGCACATACCACGTCCCACTTCACACCACAGCCAGGCTCCCAGGTCACTCTTGACACACGATGCCAACAGCATACCTGAGGGAACAGCAGGGCAGGGTAATCAGCAGGGCAGGGTAATCAGCAGGGCAGGGTGCTCAGCAGGGCCCAGCTCCCCAGGACCACAGCCTTAACCAGCATTTCAGCCCTTCCCACAGCCACCGCCTCCCACAGGGATGCAGGAAAACCACAGAGGGGACCCTGACAAGGTAACAAAGGCACCCAGCTGGGAAAAAGGGTGAGACAAGGAGAAACAGAAAGATCTTGGTGCAGAAAATGAGAACTCTACTCCTTGCCTGGCAGTGGTAGTGGCTCAGCATTGTGATACTAAAAATTATTCAAGTGAGACTAACACTCTCACCACACGGAGTGGTGGCTCTCAGTGAGGAAATTAGGACTATTAATCATTCCAAGGCGTTAACAATTCCAGCAGGCCAGGATGGCCCCGTTCCCAGTGGGGCTTAATCAAATACTGGGGGTTTATAATAATAAAATAGCATCTCAGATGTCTGCAGCACACCCCTGACACGCACCTTGCAACCCAGAGTGCTATAAATTGTCTGCCCACAGCCAGGGAGGGCAGAGGAAGGAAGGTGCAGCATCCTTGGGAAGTATGCGAGGAACTTGAGGAGGTGAAAGTCTGCCAGGGGCAGTGGAATTCACTCTTAATCAGGCAGGGAGGCAGAGAGGTTGGATCTGATCCTATCTGCTAGAGGTGTCTCCAGTTGCTGCCTGGGGCTTTCCAGACTCCCACCAAGATACAGATTTGCTGTTGGCTCAGCGGGATAGGGAAGAGAACTGAAGCCAAGGCTGTTTGGCTCCTAGTTTGGTCTCTCGGGACTATCAGTGTGGTGGCCACAAGAGCCACAGGGGTTGGAGTCAGTTTTCCCAAGGGAAGGACTCCAGCAGCTTGTGATGCCACCAAGATGCCAGCCCATGCCCTGGTCTCACCCTCAGCAGAGCTCTTGGAGCAGAAGCCAGCAGCAAGGAAGCTCTGTGCAAAACCAGGTCACAGCCCCAGCCTGGGGGATTGCACAAGAAGCTGAGCATCTCCCACCCAGGGAGACAGGAAGCAAGGCAGCACCACCTCCCCCAGCACTGATCCGGGAGAGGAGGCTGGAGATGCCCTCATGGGAACACGTTGTGTCAGAAGGGGTACAGCCAGACCACACTTCACCTGGGCATGGACAAGAGGAGCTCTGGGGGCTTCACAGCACTGAGTTTGCAGAAGGACAGAGGAACTCCCAGCACTGTGATGGTGGAGCCTAAACCAGGGCCGGGCCAACCCTCCCAGGGCTTTCCCAGAAGCAGGAGGCATTCACAGGTCACCACAGCACATTCTGGAGCAAGAGGAGAACCGCTGCTGCAGGCAATGTCCTGAGCTGGGACCAAGCCCCACTTAGAGCTCAGCTCCTGGACATCTGCTGGCACTGATGGGCTGGGGAGGGACTCAGAGCTCAGCTTGTCACATCTGGTGGGACAGTTGCATGTGGCAGGCAGTCAGTGGCCATCAGAGCATGGAGATGCACAGCATGGAGATGCAGATGCAGATGCAGAGCATGGAGATGCACAGCATGGAGATGCAGATGCAGATGCAGAGCATGGAGATGCAGCTTGTCATGGCCACGAAGGTCACCTTGGTGCTTTTCTTGCTGCTTGCTTTTAGGTTGGGTGTTTTTGTTGTTGTTGGTTTGAATCTGGCTTGGCCAAGTTCAGAGCCCCAAGAGCTGCTCTGCACACACAGTGCCAGGCTGCCACATCTCCTTATACTGAGGAGAGAAGAGCCACTCATGCTCTGCCACTGAACCAGGGGTTGCAGACAGATGGGAAAGTTTTCAGGATCCTTGGGAAGAGAGAAGCTGCAGGAAGGAGACCTGGTAAACTACCATACCTTTGCAGCCATGAACTGCCCCTGCATTAATGAGTGACAACGAGGAAGCCTCATGCCTCAGCTCTTGGGTGGCACAGCTGTGGTGGCCCTGGCTGGGAAGGCCACAAGGTGAACCTTGTGCCACCTGCCATGCCAGAGATACTCCAAGTCATCCTGCCTGAGCTTCTCCATGCCTGGGGTCTGCCTTACTGCATCCCCAGAACTGCTTGCATGGGCATCCTTGTCCCAACATAGAGTTAACCTGCAAGGGTGACTCGGTGAAGCTCAGTTTGCATCAGTCATGGACTCATTCATCTCCAGTTGTGCCTCTGCCGGTGCTGATTCAGCCACAGTTTCACCACAGTGGGAACTTGCAGCATCTCAGCAGCTGTTTCAATTCTAAAGCAGAGCACAAATTTTCACATTTTGAGATTTGCCTGAGAGTGGCAATTTCCAGCACTGTCCCTTTGAAATCAAGCAATGCTCTAATTGCCGGGGTGCTTTTAGTTTTTTCAGAGCAGTCCCCTTCTGCTAGCAGCTGGAGAACCACCCCCACAGCTCCAGAGCCCATTTGCTCCCCTAGCCAGGCTGATGCTGACCTGTTTGGGGCTGGTCCAGGCTGCCAAAGAGCTCTGCTTTCTCCAGGGGAGTTCTCATCAGCCTGTGCTAAGGTGCTTTGGGCTCTAGCCATGCTCCTGCTCTCCCACTGCCTCACCAGGGGTACTGGGGCTTTGGGTCGTTCCTGCTAAAGATCTCAACAGCTGGGAAGAGGCACACACGGTTCAGTTCACTGATTCAGAAAGATCCCAGCCCTCTGAAGATGGAGAAGAAACAAGGCATCCTGAGAGCTGATCCTTGGGACAAGATGCAGCAGATCCCACATGCCGCTGCGGGGATCCCCTCCTAGCCCGCAGGGAAGAGGGAGGAAAGCAGCCATGGGGAGGAGAGCTCTGAGCTGCTCAGGCTTCCAACAGAGCAGAGCTGAGGGCAGAGGCACGGCATTGGCCACAGAGCTCTGCGAGAGCTCTCGGAGGAGCCTGCGAGCCCCGAGGGAAGCCAGGCAGGCGGCGGTGGGAAGTGCGGCAGCAGGACACAGCACGGAGTCGAGCCACGGACAGGGCTTAGACAAGATTTCTGCTGCCAAGTAAATAGATGCGGCTGCCTCTGATTTGCATGTTTATCTTAGAAGCAATTTAGGTTTCTCCTTGTTTACAAGAGCCGAAGTCAGCAGACTCTTAGAATGAGAACTACAACTGGGAGCCAAGATGTGACAGTTGTCTCCTGTTCCCCCGAGCATCACAGCGGCCACGCTCCGGGCTGTTGGGAAAGAGCCTCGGCTGCATCCCTGCTCCGAGCTGTTGGGAAAGAGCCTCGGCTGCATCCCTGCTCCGAGCTGTTGGGAAAGAGCCTCGGCTGCATCCCTGCTCCGAGCTGTTGGGAAAGAGCCTCGGCTGCATCCCTGCTCCGAGCTGTTGGGAAAGAGCCTCCCCTGCATCCCTGCTCCGAGCTGTTGGGAAAGAGCCTCCCCTGCATCCCTGCACCGGGTGTTGAGAAAGAGCCTCCCCTGCATCCCTGCACCGGGTGCTGGGACAGAGCCACCCCTGCATCCCTGCAGCGGGTGCTGGGAAAGAGCCTCCCCTGCATCCCTGCTCCGAGCTGTTGGGAAAGAGCCTCCCCTGCATCCCTGCAGCGGGTGCTGGGAAAGAGCCTCCCCTGCATCCCTGCAGCGGGTGCTGGGAAAGAGCCTCCCCTGCATCCCTGCAGCGGGTGCTGGGAAAGAGCCTCCCCTGCATCCCTGCAGCGGGTGCTGGGAAAGAGCCTCCCCTGCATCCCTGCAGCGGGTGCTGGGAAAGAGCCTCCCTGCATCCCTGCAGCGGGTGCTGGGAAAGAGCCTCCCCTGCATCCCTGCAGCGGGTGCTGGGAAAGAGCCTCCCCTGCATCCCTGCAGCGGGTGCTGGGAAAGAGCCTCCCCTGCATCCCTGCTCCGAGCTGTTGGGAAAGAGCCTCCCCTGCATCCCTGCAGCGGGTGCTGGGAAAGAGCCTCCCCTGCATCCCTGCACCGGGTGCTGGGAAAGAGCCTCCCCTGCATCCCTGCTCCGGCTGTTGGGAAAGAGCCTCCCCTGCATCCCTGCACCGGGTGCTGGGAAAGAGCCTCCCTGCATCCCTGCACCGGGTGCTGGGAAAGAGCCTCCCTGCATCCCTGCACCGGGTGCTGGGAAAGAGCCTCCCCTGCATCCCTGCACCGGGTGTTGGGAAAGAGCCTCCCCTGCATCCCTGCACCGGGTGCTGGGAAAGAGCCTCCCTGCATCCCTGCTCCGAGCTGTTGGGAAAGAGCCTCCCCTGCATCCCTGCACCGGGTGTTGGGAAAGAGCCTCCCCTGCATCCCTGCTCCGAGCTGTTGGGAAAGAGCCTCCCTGCATCCCTGCAGCGGGTGCTGGGAAAGAGCTTTCCCTCCATCCCTGCACCTGGCGGTTAGGAAAGCCTCAGATGCTTTCCTGCACTGGGCTGCTAGGGGAGGAGGACCGGGAGCAGCAGGGCTGGACGACACAGGCTCTGGGAGCACTTGCTTCTGCAAGGTGAAGGCTCCAGCCTCTCAAGCTGAAGGCTCCAGCCTCTACTGATGCTGCACAAGTCGTTCAGTGCAGGAGCAGGGAAGGGAGGACAGGAGCTGGGATCCAGTGTCCCTGTGGCAGCGACAGGAGCTGGGATCCGATGTCCCTGTGGCAGCAGAGTGCTTCCCGCAGCTCTGTCGGTGAGCACCCATCTCCCGGCAGGTTGGAGCCGGTGGGAAATGCAGTGAGGTCGGGACTGCAGGTGGATTTGCAAGGAATAACTGGTCCAGCATCCTGCAGCCAAGGGCTATCCGAGGGGATCGGTGCCAGTCCCTCTCCTGGCTGAGCAAACAGATCCCAGGACCTCGCAGGAGGCAGCATCCCACGGAACCCTGTCTGACAGGTTGGGGATCATTATCCCCACATGCACTCGATTAACTTCCTCCCTCCACCCAGCACTCACAGCCTGCTTCTGCCGTTCCCGACCTACAGAAGTCCAGGTCTGAGCAGCCTGCAGCATTAGGAGCAGCTCTCTCTCACGGGCCTTGCCGAGCTCAGCGCCTGGGGATTGTTCTTTTCCTTCTTCTCCTGCTATAAAAATGCAGATTCCCCCAGAGTGCAGCATTTCACTTCCAGCAGAGCCTCGTGTTTTAAACTGGAAGCTGTGATAAGGCAGCTGGGGGGGGGGGAACTTCTCAGAACAGCCATTGTCCACTGCCTCTTGCAGTGGTTTTCAAATGTCACAGGCTTTGAGAAATAAAACTGGAAGGGATGCTTTAATCAATCCAAAACAAATGTTTTGGGGTTGGTTTTTTTTTTCCTCCTCCCAAAATTCTGCTTGGCAGGGTTTTCCATGTTCCCTGTCACGCTCCATTTCAGAGTGACTGAGGAAATGGAAGATCTCTGCCTCACCAGGATGGCTGCAGCCCGTCCAAGGCACGTGAGGAATTGTCCCCCTCGTTGTGCCATGCTGCTTCCCAGCACCCCAGCCACCGTGGGGTGGGCTTCAGGACGTCATCTCTGACAGAGGGCTGCTGGTACCACGGCAAATGCGCTGCTGGTTTGCAGCCCCAAGCGAAGGGAGGTGCAGCCCCTGAGCTGGGCTGCTGCGAGGTGCTCCCTCAGCGGTTGGTGCCCTTCCCTCTGCTCTCCTTCCACTTTCTCCTGCTGATAATGTTTGCTCTGATCTGGGTGTTTGGCAGGAGAATTAATGAGGAGTAATTAGCTCAGCGTGAAAAAAGGGAGTGCCTGGTGTTATCTTGTCTGGAGGCTTTGCCTTGATTTGTCTCCCAGGGCTGAGCTGGCCTGAGCAGTGCTTTATCTGCCAGCTCTCCTCTGCCCCCATGTCTCCCCAGCACCAGCCCTGCTTACAGCCCACCAAAGCCCAGTGCCACAGCTCAGCAGTGTTGGGGACAGGCAGGGGACAGGGTTGTCCCAAGCTTCCCAGTGAGGTGGCCCATCAAAGACAGTTTTACCTTCCCCAGCTCTCCCAGCAGCTCTTTCCTCCAGCAAAGCAGACCTTTGGCTTCTGCTGCAACCTCCATCCTGCAGCACCCTTGGCTCCCAGCAGCCTCATCCCAGCTCCTGGCAGCACGGGCAGGGGCACATCTGCTATCCCCATCCTCACTGGGAGCAGGCAGACAGGGCAGAATGGATTCAGGGACATGGAACCTGGCCAAGCTTCCTACTGGGTCTCTGCAGCTCTGCTGGAGGCTGCTGGCCCATGCCATCACCCTGCTGGTGGGTGCTTCTCAGCCCCCACGAGTCAGACAATTCAATGCCCACAGTTGGCATTGTCTGATGAGCTCCTGTTGGGTCTTCTGTGCTGAATGGCTTCTGCCATCTCCCTGTGCCCCTGCTGCAGGGTGAGAGGCTGGTGGGCACGATGTGAGTCACGCTTGCTGGCCCCCGCTGGGGCTGGCAGAGCTGTGGGGAGCCTGGTTTATGATCCTCAGCTCCAGCCTGGGATGACCTCGTGCCTCTGCCAGCATTTAAACAAAATGTTGTGGAAGAGGGAACAGATCCCACTCGCTCTCCCTGCTCCCAGGGCTTCCCTGAGCCTGGGGCTGAGAGAAGGCCAGAGAGAGACAATGAAATGGTGCCCAAGCTTGTGGCTTTTGATTATTATTAAAGGAATTGTCTTATTTCCATGCAGAGGAGGGTGTGGGGGGTGTTTAAACATTTGAATCCCACCCAACCCTCTTCCCTCCCAAGCAGAATCACAGCTCTGCATTCAGTGGCAGACTCCAGCCTCTGGCACCAGCAGCAGCTGCCTGGCTGGGGAGAGCGGGCAGCCTGGGGGTGGAAAGTTCCACGTTGTGCCTTTGTCCAGGTGGGTGTGAGGCTGTGGGGCAGAGCTCAGAGTCCCTCCCCATGGCAATGGTTCTTGGCCAGTCTGTGGTTTGCACACAGTCCTTCTGGTGCCAGCTCCAGCCCTCTTCGCACTGCTGCAGGGAGGGGACTGGAGTCAGGCAGGGCACGGGCAAGGCAGGAAGCACAGTCCAGCTCTCCCAGTTATCCAGCTCCAGGGCACCACCAGCACTGCTCACCAGTGCAAGGCCGGCACAGGGGACTAGGGGTCACAGTGTGAATGAGGACTACAGCAACAAGAGCTGAAGCCTGCCTCTCTTTCTCCCCTACCTGAGCATCACACAGTGCCTGTGCCATGGCCTGTTGGTCCCACAGCATACCCCAGCCAGGTCACAGGCAGAAGGGATCACAGAGCCTGTGCTGGCCATGCTGGACTTCATCCTGCTGTGCTCAGCAGAGCGGGGCTGGGATGCAGGGAAGGGGCTGGGAGGGAGGTTTTGCACATCAGCAGGTTCCTCTGCTGCAGCCCCAGGGCCTCACAGAGAGCTTGGCATTTCAGGGGTACAGAGCCCAGGACCTGCAGCACCCACAGCTGGGTGTCTCTGGGGACAGAAGGGTTCCCCAGGGCCCCTCATTTTCCCCCACAGGGATGCACACACAGAGCTGAGCTTTGCCTGCCTCAGGCTGCTGCAACTCGGGATTAGTTTGTCAAACACAAAGAGCAAATCCCAGCCATGGTGATGGCTCAGCAGTGCCCTGTCTGAACCCAGCACCAGGCAGGTCTCACCCTGCTCCACAGCTGCCCAGCTCGCCCGTGCTGAGGGGATGCTGCAAGGAGGGAAGGTTGCCCTGGGAGAATCCTCTTGGCAGGGCCCAGAGGAGCTGTGACACAGCTGGAAATCAAAGAGGGAAAGGGGGATCATGGAATGTTAGGGGCTGGAGGGGACCTCGAGAGATCATCCAGTCCAACCCCTCCTGCCAGAGCAGGATCACCTCTACCAGGTCACACAGGAACACATCCAGGCAGGTCTTGAATATCTCCACAACCCCTTTGGGCAGCCTGTTCCAGTGTTCTGTCACCCTCACAGGGAAATAATTCTTCCTCCTGTTTCCATGGAACTTCCCATGCTTCACCTTCCACCCATTGTCCCTGGGCATCGCTGAGCAGAGCCTGGCTCCATCCTCTTGGCACTCACCCTTTATGTAGTTGTAAACATGAATGAGGTCAGGGAGAGCAGCAGGTTGGGCAGCCCTGAGAGCAGCCCAGAACCAGCTGCTGAGCCCCGAGGCCCAGTGTGAAATTCCCTTTGGTCTGAGAGATCAGGAGATGCCCCCTGAGCAGGATGTGGCCGCGGGGAGCTGGAGCCCTGCAGCAGGCTGTAACCTGACCCTCGTCTCTCTCTCTCTCTCGCAGGTACATCGGGGCGCTGGGCGCCAGGGTGATCTGCGACAACATCCCTGGGCTGGTGAACAAGCAGCGGCAGCTGTGCCAGAGGTACCCTGACATCATGCAGTCGGTCGGGGAGGGAGCCAAGGAGTGGATCCGGGAGTGCCAGCACCAGTTCCGGCACCACCGCTGGAACTGCAGCACCCTGGACCGGGACCACACCGTCTTCGGCCGCGTCATGCTGCGAAGTAGGTTCTGCCCCCTGCCCGTCCCGCTGCCACGCGCCTGCTCCCCCTGGGAGTCTCTCCTCGGGCCAGGCTGCCGTGCCAGGTGGCTTGGGTTACTCCCCTGGGAGAGCTTTGCCTTCCCCTGTAAATTAATCAAGCAGTAATGGGAGCAGAGCACCGCGTTTGGAAGAGCTGCACCAGATGAGATGGAGCAAGGGGGGCAGCACTTGGGGGAGAGTGGGGAAGGAGGAGACACCTCCGGAGAACAGGCTCCTATGTAAACAGTAATGGGATATATAAATATTTGGAGAGCAGGGTTGGCCAGGACTCAGCAGTTCACGTGGGAACTGGCTGTTCCCTTGCATGGCAGGGGAGGCAAGGCAGAGCTGCAGCTCCACTCCTCTCTTCGGGCTCCCAGGTGGAGTAGGACCAGGGCTGCAGGCATTCACCAGCCCTGCACCCCTGTCTGGGCTCAGACCCTGCCCAGGAGGAACCTTCTCACTCCAGGTGAGGGATGGATACAGGACAAGCAGGAAGGGACCCATGGAAAGGCACCACGAGGATAGGATCAGGGGTAGTTCCAGAGCAGAAGCAGCATTGTGGGCCCCAGCTGCCCCTGGGAGGGCTCCAGCAGCGAGCAGACCCTGGGAAGGGGTGGGAGCCCCGGTGCCAACAGCAGCACTGTGGGACAGATGCTGCTGCTGCACCCTGTGACGTGCTGGGGCGCATCCAGCCACGCGGCCTCCGAATCAAAGGCATCTGGGAACAGCCGGGAGCAGCTCATATGGAGGACATGTGAGGAGCTGGGGATGGGGGGCTTGCTCCCAGCTGGTGGGGGGAAGGGGCAGCTGCCATGGGGCGGACAAGATGCAGAGCTGTGAGCCAGACCCTCGGAGAGGAGCTGGCCGGAGGGAAGGGGGCTGCAAGCTCCGGGGCACAGCACCCACCCTGCCTGCTCTCAGCTTCTTCATCCTGCAGCGCCACCTTTGCTGCTGCCCATGTCCCATGTCCTCTCCTGGCAAAGGATGGGGAATGAGGAAAGCTCCTCGGCCACAGCCCCATCCTGCGAGGCCCAAAGAGAGCTCTGCCGCCTTTGAAGTTGCTTTCAAAGGCTTCTTCGAACGGGAGAGGAGCATGGTTTTGATTTGCAGCTTCTTTTACAGCATTATAAAAACAGCTGCGAACTCGAAGCAGAGACGTAAAATAGCAGCAGCAAAGCTGTGCCAGGCGGGAAGAGCCCAGCCTGGCCAGAGCCAGCACCAGCTCCCAAGCTTGGCATCAGCCACAGCCAAAGGGTGCTGGTGGGTCCTGCAGCCTCAGGACCGTGGGCACCTGCATGGCCTCTGAGTTGCAGGTGGCAGAATCACAGAATGTTAGGGGCTGGAGGGGACCTCGAGAGATCATCCAGTCCAACCCCTCCTGCCAGAGCAGGATCACCTCTACCAGGTCACACAGGAACACATCCAGGCAGGTCTTGAATATCTCCACAACCCCTTTGGGCAGCCTGTTCCAGTGTTCTGTCACCCTCACAGAGAAGTAATTCTTCCTCCTGTTTCCATGGAACTTCCCATGCCTCACCTTCCACCCATTGTCCCTCGTCCTGTCCCTGGGCATCGCTGAGCAGAGCCTGGCTCCATCCTCTTGGCACTCACCCTTCATGCAGTTGTAAACATGAATGAGGTCAGGGAGAGCAGCAGGTTGGGCAGCCCTGAGAGCAGCCCAGAACCAGCTGCTGAGCCCCGAGGCCCAGTGTGAAATTCCCTTTGGTCTGAGAGGTGCCAGCAGAGCCAAGGCTGGACTCGGTGGCCAGCAGAGCCAAGGCTGGACTCGGTGGCCAGCAGAGCCAGTTGGACTTGCCCAGCCGCGAGTCGGTCTTGCCTCCAGCCGGGCAGGTGCCACCGCACAGCGCCCTGCTCCTGGTCGGGCTGCAGGCGCCGGGCACAGCCTGGCAGGCTCAGTCCCCACCCCTGTCCCTCTCCCCGCGGCAGGCAGCAGGGAGGCCGCCTTCGTCTACGCCATCTCCTCGGCGGGGGTGGTCTACGCCATCACGCGGGCCTGCAGCCAGGGCGACCTGAAGGCCTGCAGCTGCGACCCCCTGAGCGAGGCCGCGCCAAGGACGAGCGCGGGGAGTTCGACTGGGGCGGCTGCAGCGACAACATCCACTACGGGATCCGCTTCGCCAAGGCCTTCGTGGACGCCAAGGAGAAGAGGGTGAAGGACGCCCGGGCGCTGATGAACCTGCACAACAACCGCTGCGGGAGGATGGTGAGCGCCGCCCCGCCCCCACGGGGCTCCCCCGGGGGCATCTCCGCAGGGCAGCGGGCACCGGGAGCAGCTCGGGGGTAGGAGCGGGACCCTGGGTGGCTGCAGAGGGCAGGTTCTGCTGTGGATGGGGGCAGGGCGCTGCCCTTGCCTTCCTAGTGCCCCCAGCGCGCTCTGCCCAGAGGACAGCCCCATGGGGATTCATGGATTGCATCAGATTGGAAGGGACCCTCGAAGGTCATCTTGTTCCACACCCCTGCAGTCAGCAGGGACACCTCTGAGCAGATCAGGCTGCCCAGGGACACAGCAGTTCCTTACCATGAGGGTGGTGGAACACTGGAATGGGTTGCCCGGGAGGTGTTTGAGGCCCCATCCCAGAAGCTATTCAAGGTGAGGCTCAGCAGGGCTCTGGGCAAGCCTGACCTTGATCAAAGCCCCTTCCCAGCACCGCTGCTGCCCATCCCTGGTGAGCCCAGGCTGTCCCCAGGGTGAGTGACCCAAGGTTCTGAGTGACCCAAGGTTCTGAGCAATCTGATCTAGTGGAGGATGTCCCTGCTGACAGCCAGGGGGTGGACTGGATGACCTTTGGAGGTCGCTTCCAACCCAAACCATTCTATGAGTCTATGAAGTGGATGTGGCACACATCAAGTGGCTCAAGGGATGGCAGTACCTTGCTTACCTTTGCCCCCAGCATGTGTCCTCGCTGGTGCTGGCATCAGTGACAGCAGGAATGCATCCCCCTTCCCACAAGGAGCCCTATCCCACACAGCCAGGGCTGACGGGCTGTAATGTGGTGGGTTGAAATTCCGCCCCCACCCCTCCCCATCATTAACTTTGCCAGACCAGCTCAGTGGGAAGCAAATGAAAGCTGGGGACGAGCAGCCCCAGGCGTGGTGTCTGATGCCTGGGCGGCGGCCGCTCCCCGCGGCGTCCCTCCCTCTTCCCACAGGCAGTGAAGCGCTTCCTGAAGCTGGAGTGCAAATGCCACGGGGTGAGCGGCTCCTGCACGCTAAGGACTTGTTGGCTGGCAATGTCAGACTTCCGGAAAACAGGAGATTACCTGAGGAAGAAGTACAACGGAGCCATCCAGGTGACCATGAACCAGGACGGCACCGGCTTCACGGTGGCCAACAAGAACTTCCGGAAGCCCACGAAAACAGACCTGGTGTATTTTGAGAACTCACCTGATTACTGCGTGATGGACAAGTCAGCAGGTAAAAAACACACAGTCACAGAAACAGTAAGGTTGGAAAAGACCTCAAATACCATCGAGTCCAACCTGTCACCCAGCACCTCCTTACCACTAAACCATGGCACCAAGTGCCACATCCAATCCCCTCTTCAACACCCCCAGGGATGGGGACTCCACCACCTCCCTGGGCAGCACATTCCAATGGCTAACAACTCTCTCTGGGAAGAACTTTCTCCTCACCTCCAGCCTAAACTTCCCCTGGCACAGCTTGAGACTGTGTCCTCTTGTTCTGCTGCTGCTTGCCTGGGAGAAGAGACCAACCCCTTCCTGGCTACAACCTCCCTTCAAGTAGATGTAGACAACACAAAGCTCTGCTCACTGCCCAGCTCCTCCTCCCCTCCCAACAGGCCAGCAGCTCCCAGCTCGCTCTCCAGCTCTGGGCAGCAGCAGGTGCTAGCTCCAGCCGTGGGTGTGGGGAAGCGGCCGTGCAGAGCATCACCGATGCTGCATCCCTGGCCAGGCTCACTGCCCATGCTACAGCCTGTGCCCTTAAAGCAAGCACAGGCTCTGCAGCCTCTTCCAAGCCCTTGAAGGCCACACTGTGGCACAATGGATGGATGTCAGGAAGAAGTTCCCCCCAGAAAGAGAGATTGGCCATTGGAATGTGCTGCCCAGGGAGGTGGTGGAGTCACCATCAGTGGAGGTGTTTAGGAAGAGACTAGATGGGGTGCTTGGTGCCATGGGTTAGTTGATCAGATGGTGTTGGATAACAGGTTGGACTTGATGATCTCAGAGGTCTATTCTATTCTATTCTATTCTATTCTATTCTATTCTATTCTATTCTATTCTATTCTATGTAATGAGGTTTCACTGCTACCAAGGCAGTCATGTTCAAGGTCACAGAATGTTAGGGGCTGGAAGGGACCTCCAGAGATCACTGAGTCCAACCTCCCTGCCAAAGCAGGATCACCTAGAGCAGGCTGCACAGGAACACATCCAGGCAGGTTTTTAAAGTCTCCAGAGGAGGAGCCTCCACAACCTCTCTGGGCAGCCTGCTCCAGTGCTCCACCACCGTCACACTACAGAAGTGTCTCCTCGTGTTGAGGTGGAGCCTCCTGTGTTCTAGCTTGTACCCATGGCTCCTTGTCCTATCACTGGGCACCACTGAAAAGAAACTGGTGCCTTCATCTTGCCACCCACCCCTCAGATATTCATAGAATAGAATAGGATGGAATTAACCAGGTTGGAAAAGACCTTTGAGATCATCGAGTCCAACCTGTCACCCAACAGCATCTAATCAACTAAACCATGGCTCCAAGTGCCTCTCATCCAGTCTCTTCCTAAGCACCTCCAGTGATGGTGACTCCACCACCTCCCTGGGCAGCACATTCCAGTGGCCAATCTCTCTTTCTGGGAAGAACTTCTTCCTAACATCCAGCCTGAACCTCCCCTGGTGCAGCTTGAGACATTGATAAGATTCTCTCTCAGACTTCTCAAGCCTAAACAGCCCCATGTCTCTCAGTCTCTTTTCACAGGAGAGATGTCCCATTGCCGATGGCAGATCACAACCTCCCAGCATGGTGGGGGTTGGCAGGGACCTCTGGACATCTTCCAAGCCCAACCCTGCTGCCAAAACAGGGTCACCCACAGCAGGTTGCCAGGATCATAGAATTGTTAGGGTTGGAAGGGATCTCAAGGATCACCCAGTTCCAACCCCCTGCCATGAGCAGGAACACCTCACACTACATCTGGCTGCTCACAGCCACATCCAGCCTGGCCTTAAAAACCAGAGAACAGCTATGGGGCAGGAGGATGGAGGGGGGAAGGTAGTGGAGGAAGCATTTGAAGAAGGAACCTCGCCTGAGCCACTCTCCCTTCCTCCTGCAGGCTCCCTGGGCACGGCGGGGCGCGTCTGCAGCAAGCTGTCGCGGGGGACGGACGGCTGCGAGGTGATGTGCTGCGGGCGGGGGTACGACACCACCCGCGTCACCCGCGTCACCAAGTGCGAGTGCAAGTTCCACTGGTGCTGCGCTGTGCGCTGCAAGGAGTGCGAGGACACTGTGGACGTGCACACCTGTAAAGCACCCAAACGGGCCGAGTGGTTGGACCAGACATGAGCCGACGGAGCACGGAGGGGAAGAGGCTGCCGCCAGCTCCGCCTCGCAGTCTGTTTTTCCTTTAACCCCTTGTCCTCCCCCCGCCCCCAACCCCGAGGGCTGCGATGTTCTGGAGCTGTAGTTCGACTGCATGGCTTTTTATTTAAGTAAATTCTGCAAAGCACTAAAAAAAAAAAAACCCAAAACACAAAAAAAGGACTACATTTCCCAGGAGGTACGGTGGCCCCTGCCACTTGCTCAGCAAAACCAATCCCCTACACCTAGGAGGAGTCTGCAATCCTTGCTTCGACTGTGAACCTGCTGCTGCCCTGGGTTCTCTCTGCAAGGGGACGGTGCAGTCGACACGGGCTGGGGGGACCGAGTGTCAGGAGGCAGTGGCTGAGGACACCTGCACCTCCCAGAGGGCTGACCTTGCAGTTTCACCAGCAAAAGCCGCTCGTTGAGAACAATCCACCCTTGCAGGAAGCATCCTTTGCTCTTCCTCCTTTGCAAGGCCAAGGATGGGCGTCACTGACCGTGAGACAGCTCCACGATCTCCCTCCCCCGCCCCCGGCAGACCTGGCACTCACTGCTGACCCTGCTGAGCAGAGCAGCCTCTGCAGGAGGCTTCTCTCCCTGTCTCCCCGCCGAGGCGACAAGAGGAGCTGTAAATTGGGACTGAAACCTGAGGGACTGCACAAGGACAAGGGCCACCCCCGATGCTGGTGGCCATAGAGGGCTAAAGAAAGCAAAAGGAGTCTGTGCAGGTCCTGGTAGGTTCTGGAGCCAGACACCAGAGCATCTCTGTAAAGCTCACCTGTATGTTGTGTATACTGCTTACTGTTTTAAGTCAAAATTCATTATAAACCTGTATCAGAAAATGACCTTCTTTGCTTTTTGAATTCCCACCCCCCAGCTGGGCATGTTCCCAGAGCAGGAATCAGCCCCATGAGTTTCTGCTTCCTGCTCACCTGCAGCTCCCACAGCTCCACAGGCTGGGGGCTTCCTGCTGAGTCTGCCACAGAGCAGAGCCCCAGCATCCAACAACAGCCCTGGGGAGTCCTTCACAAGCAGCAGCACGCTCCAGGACATCTAATGGCGTAGCAGAAGGGAGATGCTAGGTTGGTTTTCAGACCTTCCCCATAAAATAAAACCAAACCAAACACCTGAGTTATCAGCTGAAATGAAGGTGATGAAAGGAGGGGGCCAGCAGCCCACAGATACTAAGATCAAACCCTCCCAGCACTGGAAATTCCTCAGTTCTTTTTCCCCCAACATGGGCAAGCAGTGAGGGCTGATTTGTCCCTGCTCACTGCAGAGGGGTTGGACAAGATGACCTTTGAAGGTCCCTTCCAACCAGATGCACTTCATGATTCCATGCATTCTACTCCATTTGGTGCCCAGGTATGTTATAGTGTGGTCAGAAGGTGCCAATCCTCACACACAGGCTTAATGCCCAAGGCAGCTGGACCTGCAAACTGCAATGCCCCAGGTAAAACAAGTCCCACAGTCCCTGCAACTCCTGAGCACATCCTGAGGCTACCAGAAGCTTTTTCCACTTGCAGAGCTCACTGCCCCCTGCCCCAAGCAGGCCCTGCTCTGCTTCCTTCCTGACCCTGGCAAAATGCTGTCAGCTTTCCTCATGTTGTGCTGGTGGGCAGGTGAGGACACTCCACACACTCAAAGCCTTTGTTCATGGAAGTTGGAAGCTAAGAACAGCAGGGAAAAAATGCCCCCAGTGGTACTCCCCCTGTTCATGCTTCAACCTGGCTCTGCTCTCACAGCACTGCTGCTTCTGGGGGTGCTGGGAGAGCTCCCCATGTACTCAAAGTGTCCCCCAGCAGCAGCCAGATGTGTGGGCAGAGGGAACTGAGCAGCTCCATGGGCAAGGTCTGAAGGAAGGTCAAAGTAGCAGGATGGGATTAAGGCAAAGAAGATTATTCTGGTCCTAAGCCACCCCTCGGCTACTGCATGGAGAGCATCTCTGAGTGGGGATTTCACCCAATGGCCCTAGGAAATATTCGTTTAAGTGGTGAGAGAAAACCACTTTGAGAAGTGCTTTGATGGGAACTGCTCAAAGAATGTCAAGAGTCTGCCATGGGCCAGATTAGAGCATCTCACTCCGTGCCAGACCACCAGGACTGCTAATGCAGGAGAAGGACCCTCTGCAGAGCTGCTGCAGAGCCATGGACAAACACAAAGGTGATGTTTTAACTGAGCTCTGAAACCTGCCAGAGGAATCCCACCTCCTCCTGCTTAACCCGTTCCTTACAGCACTAAACCTTCAGCATCCAGCGCTGAGAGCACAAGGGGGCTGAGCAGCGCCTTCCCCCCACACTGCCCTTGCAGGACTCACACTTGAGCTGCTGTTTACCTGGGAGGCTCTTGAGTCCCAGCTCAGGCCCTTCAAAGCCCTCTGAACCTCAAGGAGAGGCACTTCTCCGAAGCTTTGCCAGCAGGAATGCTGGCAGGTGAGCTGGAGCCTGAGCCAAAGGCATCCCGGTCCTCCCGCAGCTCCGCGGCCGCCGGCACGGGGCTGCTCCGCTCCCTCGTTTATCTTCATTACTGCTCCACCCACCATCAATTAACTACGGACTGGGAAAACGCTGCCCCTCAGCAGTCAATCCCCAGCTCCCTCCCAGAGCCGGACACGCTCGGTGGGCTGGGAGGGACCCAGTGCCTGGGACCCGGGGGTCAGCCATCAATAAACCATTTCTTCTCTCCAGAGGACCTCTGGAGGAGGGCTCTTCCAGCAGAACCAGTCCTTGGCAGAGCTGCAGGTCCTCCTGCTGAGTGACACCTTAATCAGTGGCTGCTGCCACAACACAGCTTCCCTTTGCATGCAGATGTTCAGCATCTCCAGGCAAAGGAGAAAGCTCCCAAGGGCAGGTTGTCTTGAGCGTGCTGCCTGCCCCTCTGCCTGTGTCAGCACCCAGATACTAGAACTGGAGACCTTCAGCACACTGTAGAGTAACCAAACCACCCAGAGCCTGGCAGGGTGCACAGCAGGATGCTCTGCCCAGCTGCCTCCCCCTGTCCCAGTGCAGCCAGCACAGCAGAGGAGTCACAAAGCTTGGGAAGCAGGTACCAGGATTACAGTATCACAGAATTGCAGAAGCAGCCAGAGAAGCAGTGGTGGAGACAGCCCAAGAGAAAAGGAGAATGGCTCCTCTGCGAGGCTACACTCGCTTCTTCTTGTTTATTAACAAGCAATTAGCAAAGCACAATGCCTGGGATCAGAAACACACCAGGGAGCTGGAGCTAGCTCCCAGTCCTTGTGCAAGATGATGTCCCAGTGTGGGCTGAAGGAACCCCAGACTGGTCTGTGCCTCCCCACCGAGCCCTACCAAGCTCCCCTCCAGCACACTCACCCTCAGCCAGCAGATGTTTCCCATCTCAGGACGTTTCTGAAGGCTGCAGCCTCCCAGCTCCTCTCCCAGCCCCTCTTCAGTCATCTGCCTAAAACCTGCAGGGAGCCTTTTGTGCAAGATCATCTTCTAATTACCCTCCTGTCCAAAGCATGTCTGAACTCAAGGACAAGGAGCAGAATTAATTGCTTAATGAGCTTCTGAATAAATTACCTTCTCTGAAGAAGCTGGACAGGACAGAGGAGGAGGGAGGCAGCACTGGAAGCACAGGATCCATACCCATCCAGGCCATTTTCTCTCCTGATCCACGTGTGTGGCTGAGCCCAGGTAACAGCAGCATCCATCTGGGTGGATGCTGGGGTAGATCTGTTATGTTCTGGAGCTCCAGGCATGGAGAATGTGTCCCCTGCTCAGCTCCACCCCTTCCTAAAGCCCCCCTCATTGCCCCTGGGGGCCCTATTCCCCATCCCATCCACACGTGGCAGAGGGCTTTGCTGAGGTACCTGTGCCAATGCCAAGGTGCCCGGTGGGGTCCTTGCTCTGAGGGACGACAGATGGAGTGGGGCATTTGGACAACATTTGCATCATATGTCAGGGTCTGTGCAGGAGCTTCCACACCCCACACTGCTGCAGCAGTCAGGGAGGGCTGCTCCAGCCAGCAGCAGGGGGTTCCTGCTCTGGAATCCCAGCAGATGAGTCAATGCAGGGGAATGCAATAGTCACATCGTGTGTCACTCTGGTTTGCAACTGATGATAGCCTCCAGCCAAACTAGAACAGAAATCAAGAGGTTCTCAAGAGAAGGGTCTGGGCTGAGGAGGCCAAGGTGTGATTGCACAATCCCTGCATCCAGAGAAAGGGAAAATGTCATTGGCCAGGAGTAACCAAAGCAAGAAGATCCCCAGCGGAGGAGCAGGCTCGGCATGGAGGCTGCCCCCGTGCTGATGCAATAGGGGTGGGTGCTGTCTGGCCTTCCCCGGGGACCAGCCTCAGGGCCTACCAAAAATCACAGCACAACAATGGAAGCTGGAAACGAGGAAAATTCCAAGCTTATGAGCACCACCCCTGATCCCAGCCTGCTCCCCACAGCACTGAGGGCTGGGGCACACACAGCACACCCCAATTCGGAGGCTCCAGAAAGGGAGGAGGGAGCCAGGAGAGGGAGCTGGAAACTGAAGCTACCCTTCCTATCTGTCCACCTTTACTAAAAGCTGGGCGAATTCAGACCAAAGACAACTCACAGAAGCCCACCTTGATGGCTGCTCTCAGTGTGACCTGCTGTTTAAAGGTTTTGGACCCAGAAGATGAAGGTCAGAAGAGCTCACATGTCACCTGTGCAGCAGGAGGAGGGGGTTCTGCCTGTCCTTCTGAACAGCAAGACAGAGCGAGCTGGGTACGACTGAGAGGCTGGCAGACTCCGAACCCCATCTGCTGTCTGCCCCTGCTGCCAATGCTGCCCTCTGCTAAGAACACAGCACCAGTGCACATCTGCTCCTAACCTCCACAGCTGGTCCCACTCTGAAGCCTCAGCGCAGCCTCACGTGGCCCCAGCCACACACCCCATAGATTAGGAGCCTGGGAGGTGCATCTCCCCTCAGCCTGTCAGCTCTGGGCAGGGGGAAGGGCAAAGCTAATTTATGTCTGTATGAGCCCCACGTATGTCTCCTCCTCTCCAGGGAGTTTGCTCTCCTGTTTAACCTCTTCAGCCTGCTGGCACCGGAGGAGGAGGATGCAGAGAGGTGCAGGCACTTGCCTCTCCCCCTCCCCCTGGAATCTTCCTCTCACTCGTGGTCCTTGGGATTCACCCAACGTTTCTCAGAGAAAAAAAAAGAAAGAAGAGAAAGAAAAGAGGACCTCAAGACAAGTATGCATTTAATAAGCAGTGAGACAAATAAGCTCCAGTTATCCCAGCAGAATTACAACACCAGAGAACAATTTTCTGCATTCCTCTGAAGGCCTGAAGGAACCCAATTGCCTGCTCGCAGCCTAAATAGGTACCAGACACCAAGAGCTCCATAAGCAAACAGAGCCCCAAAGTGCAAAAATGAAATAAGTAAAAAGCTTCACATTACACAGAAAGCAGCCCTTTGCACCTTGTTATTAATGGGCTTGACTCTGACCTTTACACCCTGCCTTGCTCAGAGTCAGGGATCTACGAGCCTTGGCACCCTCACAACAATTCCAGGATGAGGAGCAGGGAATGAAGCAGCCTGGCCAGAGCTGGAGGAGATCATAGAAATCAATAAGGTTGGAAAAGACCTCAGAGATCAGCAAGTCCAACCTGCCACTCAACACCTCCTGACTACTAAACCATGGCACCAAGTGCCACATCCAATCCCCTCTTGAACACCTCCAGGGACGGTGACTCCACCACCTCCCTGGGCAGCACATCCCAATGGCCAATTACTCCTGGGAAGAACTTTCTCCTCACCTCGAAATCTAAACTTCCCCTGGCACAGCTTGAGACTGTGTCCTCTTGTTCTGGTGCTGCTTGCCTGGGAGAAGAGACCAAGCCCCAGCTGGCTAGAACCTCCCTTCAGGTAGCTGTAGAGAGCAGTAAGGTCTCCCCTGAGCCTCCTCTTCTCCAGGCTAAGCAACCCCAGCTCCCTCAGCCTCTCCTCAAGAGTCTCAAGCTGCACCAGGGGAGGTTTAGGCTCGAGGTGAGGAGAAAGTTGTTCACTGAGAGAGTTGTTAGCCACTGGAATGTGCTGCCCAGGGAGGTGGTGGAGTCCCCATCCCTGGGGGTATTCAAGAGGGGATTGGACATGGCACTTGGTGCCATGGTATAGTCATGAGGACTGGGGTGACAGGTTGGACTTGATGATCTCTGAGGTCTCTTCTACCTTGGTGATTCTGTGATTCCAGCACCCACTGCCAGCCTGCTTTCAGCAGAAGCCCAGCCCCTCGCTGTTCCTGCTGTGTCAGGGGAGGACAGTGAAAGAAAGCAGCTCTTGGGATGATACATGGGAGGCAGCCCTTCATTTATAACCCCACACAAAGGCTGGACAGTGTTCAACTCTCAAAAGCATTAGGTTGGTTACCTTATGGGCCCCCACGGAGCAAGAAGTGAAATTACATGAACACAACACATCAATTAATCACCAGGATGAGCCCAGAGTGAGGAACAGCCCCAGTGACACACAGGCAACTGCAAAGCAAGCTGAGAAAATTACCTGCTAGCAGTTAAGCAACTCAGAGCAATTTGGGTAGTACCTTTCTCAATGAACTCAAAGTATTTGACTTGGATGCAAGCCCAGGCAGCAGGAGCATGCAGCGGAGAGCAGCGCTGGCACTGCTGCCTCGACACATGTTTCCTCCAGCCAGGCTTCCAAACAAAGCTACACCCACAGGAGATGCACAGGTGGCTCCACAGCACTTTGTTTACAAGGCAAAGGAGGGTTTGAAAACACAAAGCATCCTTCTGAGCTTCCTGGGTGAGGATCAACTAGAGGTCACCTCAAATGACCCGGGACTGCTGGATTTCCGAGGTAGGCTACAGCAGGCTGCTTCCATCCAGGAGTCAGGAGCTAGAGTCATTTCCAACAGCTTTGGGAGTCAGTGTCCCAGCCTGCATCAGCCCTTCCCAAACAGCAGTGCAGGTCAGCCATGGGGAATCTCCCAGGTGAGCACGTGTGTGTGTGTGTGTTTAGCTGTAACATGTAGGTGAAGCACAGCTTCCCAGGTGCTCACTGTCAGCAGCTCTCCACCAGCTTGTGCTGCCTTCATCACTTCCACCTTAGAAAGCCTTGGCTCTGCCTCCTCCACGCTGAGCAGCAGAGCTGAACCTGACAGCTGACATCATTTTCTCTGACAGGGGTGAGTGGGAATGGCAGTCACACACCAGTGACCTCAAAGCACTTGGCTGCCACAGCTATCTTCTCACCTCTGCAGTAAACAAACCCCCACGGCTGGGCTGTACAGAAAGTGATACCTTTGAAGTGCTCCACAGCTCAGCTCCCTCCAAGCCCTGACATCAACAAGGGCAGGGCTCTGGACTAACGCTTGGAAGGCCAGATCTGCCCAACAGACTCCCATGCAGGCGTCACAACCAGTTCTGGCAGTTTCAGAACCCACCCTGATCTCAGGGTGAGGCATTTGAAAGGCAGAGGATGCACAATGGAACCTAAAGAGCAGGAACCAGAGCACAGTGATAGGACTGGGGGGAATGGCTCCAGGCCAGAGGAGGAGAGATTTAGATTAGACATTAGGAAGAAGTTCTTCCCCATGAGGGTGGGGAGAGCCTGGCACAGGTTGCCCAGGGAGGTGGTGGAAGCCTCATCCCTGGAGGTTTTGAAGGCCAGGCTGGATGTGGCTGTGAGCAACCTGCTGTAGTGTGAGGTGTCCCTGCCCATGGCAGGGGGTTGGAACTGGCTGAGCCTTGAGCTCCCTTCCAACCCTGACAATTCTGTGAGTTCATGCCACCATTTCCTCCCCTCACACAAGCCTGGAGGACAGAGAAGCAGCAGATCTGTTTGCACACCACAGTCTGTACCCAGGCACTGAAGGAATCAGCAAATTCAATGTGTTAAGAAGCAGCCTTTTAATAAAGAAAGCAGAACCATACTTTGCTGTTAACAAATATTTTGGACAAGGCTTATAAAATCCCATCTGAGCCAACTAGCTGTGCATCTGCAGCTGAGGAGGAAGTGTCAATGCTCCAAACATCTGCTCTGCTTGTGGCCTTTCATACAGAGGAAAGATCAGCTTCCAGTTGTACAAGTGATTAAAGAGAGCAAGAAGGTATTGCTCAACAAATCTATTTCCTTAGATGATTACAGACTGAGGCCAAAGAAGAAATCCACACATTGAGCACCAGTACCAACATGGAAGCCTGCCAAAGATACCAGTTTGAAGAGCAGAGATGTCTTCCTTGCCTCCCACACATCTGGGGGTCAACTAACCAGCTCAACAAAACAGACTCCAGTCACCTTGGAGTCAGCTGGAGCCAGAGACTGGGCAGCAAAAGGACCTTGATGTTTTCCATAGTGAAGCTGAAGGTTGAAAGAAGAGTCCCAAGGCACTGGAACAAAGAAAATCAAAACAAAACAACAAATTAGCTCAGTTTCAAACCCAACATCCTTTGACTGACTGAAGGTATGAACACAACACCCTCAAGGCAAGAGAGCTATGATGCCCTCAGTGCTGATGCCATGAAATGGGCTTGCAGCAAGCACTACCTATTAGCCAAGACACACAGAAGACACAGAAGCCCTCTGGAAGCCCCAGCTCCAGCCTTGTTTACTCACCCCTGGGGCAGTCGCTCAGCTGGAGGCCAGCACGCTGGGAGCACTCACAGGCCACAGCACCCGCAGCACCTAGGAAGAAGCAGAAGGGTCAGGATGGTGCTTTCCCTCCACCACAGCTCTCCCAGCTGCTCCAGGCACTGTGGAACAGACTGGGGAGGAGAGTGATGCATTTCTTAGACACTCAGCTATGGATTTTTTTAAGTCATAGACTCAAACCTGTGAAAACTGACCCCCTGGAGCTCATGGTGCAGCCTATTTGCCCAGCCCAGGCTTCCAGGATCACAGGCTCACAGGATGTCAGGGGTTGGAAGGGACCCAAAGAGATCATTGAGCCCAGCCCCCTGCCAGAGCAGGACCATGTTCAGCTCAGATCACAGAGGAATACATCCAGGCAGGCCTTGAAAGTCTCCAGAGAAGGAGACTCCACAACCTCTCTGGGCAGCCTGCTCAGGTGGTCTGTGACCCTTGCAGTAAAGAAGTTGCCCCTTGTGTTGAGGTGGAGCCTCTTTCCAGGCAGGATCCATGCTCTAAGATGCCATCTAAACAGCTCCAGAAATAAAGTTTAGGCTAAACCAGAAGATGTAAACTTGTCAGCACCTTAGAACCACAGGGTTGGAAGGGACCTCGAAGATGACCCAGTTCCAACCCTCCTGCCAGGGGCAGGGACACCTTCTACCAGAGCAGGTTGCTCAAGGCCTTGAGGCCACCTACTTTCATTAGGCACCATTAAAACTGACAAACTGCAGGTTTAATTTCATTCTTTTAGAATGATTCAGGGCATTTTCTTACTTTAAAACCTCTGCTTTTCTAGCCTCACAGATTCCTGCTGCTCCTCCTCAGCCCCATCCCACCCCCAGCCCCGAGGCTCCGCTGGGACTCAGGTTATCCTCACGCAGACCTCCCCTTGCAGGAGGGCAGCAATGACAGGACTCATTTACTTTGAGGGTTTTACTTTGGCCCTCCTGGCTTCTATCATAACCTCAAATATTACATTAAAAAGGCTTTTAAAACATAACATTGGCAGCAGGGTGGGAGCTTTTCCCTGCAGCCAGCTTCTTCCCTGCCTCTTTGCGTGTGGCACCTTCCCATTAAGTGCATGAGTTAAGATGTAGATTAGCAAGGCAAGAAACCTTTGCCCTTGGCATCCACACTCAGCTGTGACAGGAAACTTCAGGCTTGCTTCTTTCCTCCCCCCCCAATGAAGTGTAGAACCACTCATTGCACATTGGCAGGGAAGTGCACATCTCCAAACTATACACATTTTTCTCTTAGATAAGCAAAGGACTCAAGTGTTTATAAATATGAAAAGTTCAGCAGCTGGCTAAAAAAGTTAATTCTCCAGTCTCACTTAATGAGCTTTGGGGGAAAGTGGTAGGGGGATTTGCTCAGCAAGCAAAGCAGAGTGTCACAGAAAGCAGGAACTCTCCAGACAGGGCTCTGTTTAGTCCTATTCTCAGTGTCACAGAAAGCAGGAACTCTCCAGACAGGGCTCTGTTTAGTCCTATTTTCTGTCTCTGGATGGCTGCTATCAACAGAATGCCCTGGAATCCTCTGACAGGGAGCTGGGAACAGCCACAGAGAGAGAAGAAATGTTTGCTCCTGATCTTGCAACCATTAAAACCCAAAATGGCCAATTTTTCCTTCGAGCCCCATGACTACTTCTTCTTCGTTGTCAAGACATCAAGCGATCCATATCCAAAGGCCTGGGAACAGGGAGGGTCAGGATTGTGGCCAGTTCCCTGAGCAGGGAGGATTCAGCAGCCACACCACCCCAGGATTTGTTCAGCCCCTTCAAGAGGAACTCAGCCTGCTCCATCCCAGGAGCAGAAGGTCAAAGCAGGATGGATTTGCCGGGGAGGTTCAGCGCCTCGGTTGTGACCAGGAACCTGTGAGGCAATTTGCAGTGCTGCTGTCGCTCTGCAGCTCTCCTCTCCACAGGTTTCTGGGGGTCACTGGAGGATATTACAGAAGCAATTGTGCCCCATCACTTTTGCCAGATGTTAAAGGGCTACCCAGCCCTTCACCTATGGAACTGAAAACTCATACTGCATGGAAAATCATCAGAGCCTCCTGTCTGCAGTGGCACCAGCAGCTGGCTATTGTAACAGCATTTTTCAGCCTGCTCAGTGAACTGGAAGGATTTTTGTCATCCCTTCTGTCACTGGGACCATTCTGGACAGCAGCTGCCTCAGAAGCAGGGCTGGGCTGATGAACAGTGGCTCTCCATGAGATCAGAAGAAACCCAGCTGAAGCATAGCAAGGCTGAGCTCTTAGCCACTGAGAGCACCTGCACTGCAAATCACAGATTGCATCAGGTTGGAAGGGACCCTCAAAGGTCATCTTGTCCAATCCCACTGCAGCCAGCAGGGACACCTCCAGCTAGATCAGGTTACTCAGGACCACATCAAGTCTGATCTTGAATGTCTCCAGGGACAAGGCCTCACCTACATCCCTGGGCAACCTGTTCCAGTGTTCCACCACTCTCGTTGTGCAGAACTTCCTCCTAAATCTCCCCTGCTTCAGGTTTCAAAGTCCTATCACCACAGCCCCTTCTACACAGTCCCTCACCAGCCTTCCTGAAGGTCCCCTTCAGATATTGAAATGCAGCTCTAGGGTCTACCTGGCCTCCCATAGAGCACCTTCCCTTCAACACAGGGCATTACCAGCCCAAGCTGCTCACACAGAGCACCTTCCCTTCACAGGGCACCTTCCCTTCACAGGGCACTACCAGCCCAAGCTGCTCACACAAAGCACTTTCCCTTCATAGGACATTATCAAGAAGCTGCTCACACAGAGCACCTTCCCTTCAACATTTAAGAAAGGACTGGATGAGGCACTTAGTGCCATGGTCTAGTTGATCAGTTTGGGTTGGGTGATCAGTTGGATTTAATGATCTTGGAGGTCCCTTCCAACCTGGTTGATTCTGTGACAGGACATTGCCAACCCAAGCTGCTCACACAGAGCACCTTCCCTTCCATACAGGGCATTACCAGCCCAGGTTGCTCACACAGAGCAACTTCCCTTCAACAAAAGGCATAACCAACCCAAGCTGCTCACACAGAGCACCTTCCCTTCACAGGGCATTACCAACCCAAGCTGCTCACACAGAGCACCTTCCCTTCCACAAAAGGCACAACCAACCCAAGCTGCTCACACAGAGCACCTTCCCTTCACAAGGCATTACCAACCCAAGCTGCTCACACAGAGCACCTTCCCTTCACAAGGCATTACCAACCCAAGCTGCTCACACAGAGCACCTTCCCTTCAACAAAAGGCATAACCAACCCAAGCTGCTCACACAGAGCACCTTCCCTTCCACAAAAGGCATAACCAACCCAAGCTGCTCACACAGAGCACCTTCCCTTCCACAAAAGGCACAACCAACCCAAGCTGCTCACACAGAGCACCTTCCCTTCCACAAAAGGCATAACCAACCCAAGCTGCTCACACAGAGCACCTTCTGCTCACACAGAGCACCTTCCCTTCACAGGGCATTACCAACCCAAGCTGCTCACACAGAGCACCTTCCCTTCACAGGGCATTACCAGCCCAGGCTGCTCACAGCTGCTTCACATTACCAGAGCTCACCACCTTCCCTTCACAGGGCATTACCAGCCCAGGCTGCTCACACAGAGCACCTTCCCTTCAACAAAAGGCATAACCAACCCAAGCTGCTCACACAGAGCACCTTCCCTTCAACAAAAGGCATAACCAACCCAAGCTGCTCACACAGAGCACCTTCCCTTCACAGGGCATAACCAACCCAAGCTGCTCACACAGAGCACCTTCCCTTCAACAAAAGGCATAACCAACCCAAGCTGCTCACACAGAGCACCTTCCCTTCCACAAAAGGCACAACCAACCCAAGCTGCACAAGACCCAGCAGCCAGAGCTGGCTGTGATGGGATCTGTGCATGCTGAGCCCCTCTGCCAGCAGCATCCCCTAATCCCTGCAGCCCCTTCCACCTGTGCACGGCGCCGAAACCCCTGCGGCGGCGGCAGGCAGCCGTGCCAGGAGCCCTTGCTAGATGGTGTAACAAGCTGTATACATTGGAACCAGCAAATGGCTTCATTGTGATTTTTGGCCACTGGGAATATTTTTAGCCATTTGCCAAGGTTTACTCTTGTGATTTATTATGGAGGAAACAAACTCAAGCACTAACAAATGAAAATATGTAAACTCAGGCTTCCCGAGCCACCAGAAAGGTATTCGACGTCTTCAGGCCCTTCAGAGGTTGCAGTCTGCTGGAGATGGAACTGCTGGGCACAACAGTTTGCTTCAGGAGAGACTGAGGTATGATTTCAAGGGGGCAAATGGCAGCTGATTAGGGATTTGCAGTGAAAAATTCCAAGGGCACAACACTTTGCAGTGGTCGTTCCTCAAAGCGTGCTCTGAATGTGTTGGAAGTTCAACAGCTTTTGGGGGGAGGGAGAGGGAAATGAGTATTTTTGGGAGCATTCTTACTACTAAGGCCAAAGCACTCCCAAGTGCTCTAACATTTGGGATTTGATTCTCTCAAATTGCTACATTTAGGATGTTTCAAAGCAGAAGGAAATAACACTTGAAGTAACGAAATGCACAAGGGAAGCTGAACGCAGTGGAGCTGCCTGCAGGTACCGACTGAGGAGTCTTGGGGGCAGAGGGGGATGTCCTTAAAGAGAAGGCAAATTTCTGCTTTCAGTTTGAAAACCCAATTAGATGCTGCTGCCACACACCTCCAGATAGCAGAGAGATGCCTTAGAAAGTGGTAGCAGCACCCTCTGTTAAAATACTGCAGCAGCTGTGCCCTGGGCTGTCCATCCAAAGCAGCGAGAGCAGCAGGATGAGGGATACTGCTCCTCTGCTCTGCTCCAGTGAGACCCCACCTGCAGCACTGTGTCCAGCTCTGGTGCCCCCAGCAAAACCTGGACATGGAACTGCTGGAGCAGGTCCAGAGGAGGTCATGAAGATGATCAGAGGGCTGGAGAACCTCCCCTATGGGGACAGGCTGAGGGAGTTGGGGCTATCACTGCCTGATGGATGTGAGACAGGCTGTGGATGTAGTCTGTCTGGGCTTCAGCAAGGCCTTTGACACCGTCCCCCACAACAAACTCCTGGCCAAGCTGTCAGCTCCTGGCTTGGACAGCAGCACTCTGAGCTGGGTTAGGAACTGGCTGGAGGGCTGAGCCCAGAGAGTGGTGGTGAATGGTGCCACATCCAGCTGGCAGCCAGGCACCAGTGGTGTGCCCCAGGGATCACTGCTGGGCCCCATCCTCTTTAATATCTTCATTGATGATCTGGATGAGGGGATTGAGTCAGTCACCAGCAAATTTGCACATGACACCAAGTTGGGAGCAGATGTTGATCTTGGACATGGCACTTGGTGCCATGGTTTAGTCATGAGGTCTGTGGTGACAGGTTGGACTCGATGATCTTTGAGGTCGCTTCCAAGCTTGGTGATTCTCTGATTCTGTTCAGCCTGGAGAAGAGAAGGCTCCAGAGAGACCTCAGAGCAGTCCCCCCCAGGAGAGCTGGGGAGGGACTTTTGATAAGGGCTGGGAGTGACAGGACAAGGGGCAATGGCCTTGGGCTGGAAAACAGGAGATTGAAACTGGGGAGTAAGAAGAAATTCTTTGGAGTGAGGGTGGGGAGACACTGGAACAGGTTGCCCAGGGAGGTTGTGGACGCCTCCTCCCTGGAGGTGTTCAAGGCCAGGTTGGATGAGGCCTTGAGCAAGCTGGGCTGGTGGGAGTTGTCCCTGCCCATGGCAGGGGGCTTGGAACTGGATGATCTTTAAGGTCCCTTCCAACCCAACCCATTCTATGAATCTATGAAGTAAATGAGCAGTGTCAGTTTGCTGTTGAGTCTCTTTGCTTCTAACAAGTTTTGTGAATGCATCTGAAAACATCAGGAATGGGATCAAGAGTCCAATAATCTAATTATTGACATCAGGAAGAACATAAGAATATGACTGGGAGCTAACCAATCCCAGCTACAGCAGCAGCAGGTGGTATTGCCATCTCAGGGATGAACACAGAATTCACCTCTTGTCTACCTCAAAACACAGTTTCTCCTTTGGCCAGCCCTAAGCCAGCAGAATGAGTGCCAAGAACTCCTTTGTCTGTGCTGCCACCACTGTGACTTGGTTAAGGGAATCACAGAATCAGCCAGGTTGGAAAAACTCAGAGATCATCAAGTCCAGCCTACTACCTAACACCTCCTGACAACTAACCCATGGCTCCAAGTGCCACATCCAACCCCTCTTGAACACCTCCAGGGATGGGGACTCCACCACCTCCCTGGGCAGCACATCCCAATGGGCAATCACTCTCTCTGGGAGGAACTTTCTCCTCACCTCCAGCCTAAACCTCCCCTGGCACAGCTTGAGACTGTGTCCTCTTGTTCTGCTGCTGCTTGCCTGGGAGAAGAGACCAAGCCCCACCTGGCTACAACCTCCCTTCAGGGAGTTGGAGAGAGCAAGAAGGTCTCCCCTGAGCCTCCTCTTCTCCAGGCTAAGCAACCCCAGCTCCCTCAGCCTCTCCTCACAGGGCTGTGCTCCAGACCCCTCCCCAGCTTTCTTGCCCTTCTCTGGGCACCTTCCAGCATCTCAACATCTTTCCTAAACTGAGGAGCCCAGAACTGGACACAGGACTCAAGGTGTGGCCTCAGCAGAGCTTGAGACTGTGTCCTCTTGTTCTGGTGCTGGTTGCTAGAGAGAAGAGACCAACCCCCACCTGGCTACAACCACCCTTCAGGGAGTTGTAGAGAGCAAGAAGGTCTCCCCTGAACCTCCTTTTCTCCAGGCTAAGCAACCCCAGCTCCCTCAGCCTCTCCTCACAGGGCTCCAGACCCCTCCCCAGCCTCATTGCCCTTCTCTGGACACCTTCAAGTGCCTAATGTCCTCCTTAAATTGAATGATGTGGTGACATCTTCTGAGATGATGCTGATCATCTTTTCAGCTCTCAGACTCTATCCACCCTTTCCTACAGAAGATAAGGGAAGCAAACCCAGGGATTTTTTGTCCCTTCCCACCCTTGGCCTTGCTGTTCAGAATGCCACTGTGCAAAGCCAACTCACTCATACAAAGCCTTTTATTTTTGTCCCCCTTGGTTCAAGAAACCCAGCAGAGAGAAGTTCACCAAGCAATTCTTTGTTAGCATAACATTTGACCTTGTATCTCTTTGGAAATCAGACAACTTTGCTAATGCAGCCCTTACAGAATTAATCAAGCAGATAGTTAGAGCCTAGTTACTGTGAACCCAGCCAGTTATGAGCAGCACTGAAATGAGTCACTGGCGTGGCCAGCAAAGTTTTCCAACAGCTAGATCAACAGAACTTGTGGAAATGAGGCCCCACTGTAACCTGCAGGTCTTGGGACACTGCAGACTAGGCTCTCCAGCAAAGCCAGTGCCCTTGGGACTGCAGACTAGGCTCTCCAGCAAAGCCAGTGCCCTTGGGACTGCAGACTAGGCTCCCAGCAAAGCCAGTGCCCTTGGGACTGCAGACTAGGCTCTCCAGCAAAGCCAGTGCCCTTGGGACTGCAGACTAGAACCTTCAGCAAAGCCAGTGCTCTTGGGACTGCAGACTAGGCTCTCCAGCAAAGCCAGTGCCCTTGGGACTGCAGACTAGGCTCCCCAGCAAAGCCAGTGCCCTTGGGACTGCAGACTAGGCTCCCCAGCAAAGCCAGTGCCCTTGGGACTGCAGACTAGAACCTTCAGCAAAGCCAGTGCTCTTGGGACTGCAGACTAGAACCTTCAGCAAAGTCAGTGCTCTTGGGACTGCAGACTAGAACCTTCAGCAAAGCCAGTGCTCTTGGGACTGCAGACTAGGCTCTCCAGCAAAGCCAGTGATTGCAGGACAAAGTATCCCCAAAGGGGAATGAAAAGGCTTTACCTCCCAGGTCTCCATTACCTGCTGCATTAAACCAGCACAAGCCTTCCCCTTCCTCCCCACCCCCCCATTTTGACCAACAAAGCTGGAATAAGTGATTCACAGAGAGTTCAGAGCTCTTCATTTGCCAGTTGTTCTGCAGCATGGCATGCACAGCTCAGGCAAAGCCAGGTGAGAGGCTGCCTGTGCAGAAGGGAGACAGCACAGCTTCCAGAAACCAAGAGAAGATGATCAGGTTACAGCCAGCAGGCATGTTAACAGATAAACAAGGAAAAGACACCCTAAAAGGAGCAGGGCAGAGAGAAGGGAAAAGGGAGAGGGGCACAGCAGGTACCCACAGAACAAAGGGCTCAACAGCAGACACAGGCAGATGCCTTTAAAGTCACCGGGTGTCCAGGTGTCTGGAGCTCAAAGCCTTACTGACACCAGCCAGACCTTGAACAGGTACTCAAATGACTGAGTGAACACATTCTCCATCTAATAATGAGCCTCCAAACCTCCCAAAGACCCCCACAGGTCACTTCAGCAAGCCCCAGGAGAGAGACAAGACTCACAGCTTTAGCAAACACCACCATCAGCTCCGGGAACTGGTGCGTGAGGAGGGCGAGCATCGCCGAGAAGGAGCAGAGGCCTGCTGTGAAATGGATGAAAAAGGGAAGCTCCTTCTGGGGGTACACAGAGACTTCATGAAATGCTGGAAGGGAAAAGGGAGAACAATGACATTTGGTACCAGAGGACAGCATCCTGAATGATTTACACAGCCTTTTAACTGCCTTCCAGTCTTTCTCCTGAGCAGCTGTGCACTCAGCGCTCTTCTGCAGCCTGGTAGCTCTCTGGACTTCAAAAACTTCTCCCAAAACTTTTCCCCTACCTGGCTGGACAGATGGGCAGAGGCCAAGGGCAGGAGATTGAACACATCCAAGTGCCAGGTGCTGCACATTGGCCACGGCAACCCCAGCCAGTGCTACAGGCTGGGGTCAGAGTGGCTGGAGAGCAGCCAGGCAGAGAGGGACCTGGGGGTACTGATTGATAGTAGGCTGAACATGAGCCAGCAGTGTGCCCAGG
This sequence comes from Picus viridis, assembly GCA_033816785.1. Lineage (NCBI taxonomy): Eukaryota > Metazoa > Chordata > Aves > Piciformes > Picidae > Picus > Picus viridis. Next base: position 4,772,531 of record CM066602.1, read on the forward strand.
CAGCCAAGAAGGCCAATGGCATCCTGGCCTGCATCAGGAAGAGTGTGGCCAGCAGGAGCAGGGAGGTCATTCTGCCCCTGTACACTGCACTGGTTAGGCCACACCTTGAGTCCTGTGTCCAGTTCTGGGCCCCTCAGTTCAGGAAGGAGGTTGACTTGCTGGAATGTGTCCAGAGAAGGGCAACAAAGCTGGGGAGGGGTTTGGAACACAAGCCCTATGAGGAGAGGCTGAGGGAGCTGGGGTTGCTTAGCTTGGAGGAGACTCAGGGGTGACCTTATTGCTCTCTACAACTACCTGAAGGGAGGTTGTAGCCAGGCAGAGGTTGGTCTCTTCTCCCAGGCAGCCAGCACCAGACCAAGAGGACACAGTCTCAGGCTGCACCAGGGCAGGTTTAGGCTGGATGTTAGGAAGAAGTTCTACACAGAGAGAGTGATTGCCCATTGGGATGTGCTGCCTGGGGAGGTGGTGGAGTCACCTTCATTGGAGGTGTTCAGGAGGAGACTTGCTGGGGTGCTTGGTGCCATGGGTTAGTTGTTGGGTGGGTTGGATTGGTTGATGGGTTGGACGCGATGATCTTGAAGGTCTCTTCCAACCTGGTGTATTGTACCGCACTGTATCAATGTTTCTCTTCATTACTGACACTCACTACATCTCTCTCTTTTCCCCCATCATCTTTTTCACTTCACCAAGTGAAGCATTTCATCAGGTTTAGTTTTAGGTACCTACTCTTTGCCCAGGGCAGAGGGAAGAACCGTAAAATTCACAAGCTGCCAAAAGCTACCTTGAGCAACAAAAACCCCAATTCAGGGCCTTTCAACCCTCTGAAGCATTCATCCTGTGGCCTGAAGGGACCACATCTCCCCTTCCTGGAAGAACCTCAGCGAGTACAAAACAACCCTCATGTTATATACACAAGCAAGGAGCTCCTTAATACTTTTCCAAGATCCCTGGTTGGGAGGCTACAGTAAATTCTTTGGGAGCAGCTGACAGAGCAGAGTTCAAAGAAAACAGTCCCAGGACTGGGTTATAAATTCTGCACCTAGCAGCTCCTTGCAATTTCCAATCTGTGGTAACCAAATCAAAAGGAGATGATTAGTGGGGCTGAGGGCTGGCATGTGGAGCTTTCAGCACTCAAGACACTACTACTGGTTACTAGCTGGGGACCTGTCTGGTGAATTTGCAATTACTGGCTCTGAATACCTGCAGCTCTGACTTCTATCCAATGATTTGAGAGGGGGGAGGTCAAAAGAAAAAAGGGGAGGGGAGGGGGGAAGAAAAACAGTTTCTACAGACCTAAGTCTGAAAGGTCTGCCTGCTTCCCGACAAGCTGCTGTTAAAGTCTAACAAAAGCCTTCAAAATTTAAGTTGAACCAAGAAAATGCAGTTGGGTTCATTTGTCAACTGAAGTCTGAGGAGGAAAATAGCCCTTTGCCCTCCTGGTTCCTGTTTCTGATTGCTGGCACATGAAAGCTGCCACTGCATAGAGCAAGCCCAGGAGGAGTGCTTGGTGCCCTTGCAATTCACTAATGGCCAAGTGCTTGGTTTGCTCTGAGGTAGAGGATTTTGGAGCACAATCAAGTAGAACAGCTGGAGCTGTGTGTCTAACACCCACCAGAGAGGTTTCATGGCAGCTCAGAGATTATCAGTTCACCTTAACAGGCAGCCAGCCCTGCCAGGCCATGACACTGTGACAGAAACTACTCCTCTTGACTGAGCCACCAAAGGCAGCACTTGTCTGCCACAGGACTGAGTAGAGGCTACCTGACTTTGAGATCATGGAGCAGTATCACTTAGGAAAAGTCCAAACATAAGCTAGGAAAGGGTGAAAAACTAGAGGAAGAATTCTTCCAGTGCCTGAAAGGGGGCTACAGGAAGGCTAGAGAGGGACTGTTTGCAAAGGCCTGCAGGACAAGGGGCAGAATCAATAAGGTTGGAAGAGACCTCAAAGATCATCAAGTCCAACCTGTCACCCAAGACCTCATGACTACTATTAGAAAAGAGCAGATTTAGATTGGATGTGAGGAACAAGCTCTGCACCATGAGGTCGGTGGAACACTGCAACAGGTTGCCCAGGGAGGTAGTTGTGGCCCCATCCCTGGAGATACTCCAGGTCAGGCTTGTCAGGGCTCTGGGCAACCTGATCTAATGGAGGATGTCCCTGCTCACTGCAGGGGGTGGACTGGATGACCTTTGGAGGTCCTTTCCAACCCCAACCATCCCATGATTCTATGATTCCTGCACTAGCTTTCACTAGACTGGGGAAACTCAAACCAACTCTGAAATAGGTGAGGCCAGCTAAAGACAACCCCACACGTCCAGAGCCGTTTCAGGCCTGGCACTTGCCAGGCTTGGGGAAATCACTGATCTGGGCCAGTGTTATTTTTTTCCAATAGATCCACTTGAAAGCAACAAAAGGCAAGTGTCAGGATTTCTGGAGGAAGCAGTGCCATAAAAATGTTAAGATGATTTTATTTATGGGTAGTTTGATATTTAAAAGCTAAGAGGAATGCGCGAGTGATCGTGTTGAAAGAGCTGCATGTGGTGGGGTTTAATTATGCTGGGAAGGCTACAATTTAGGGTTAGTTGCTAACCAAGGAATTCCTTGTGCAATATCCTGCACAAGTGAGAAATGAGTAATTTAAAGCAGTCTGGGGGCAAATCTCAATTACACATTTGAAACAGGACTTCAGGCTGGTAACTGGAAACACGCACGTGGAGCTTTCCTTTCCACAGCTGCGGTCCCAGTGGGGCTGCTGCTGCTGCTGCTTTTGCAGTAGCCCTTTCCATAGGATCACAGAATCAGGAAGGTTGGAAAAGACCTCAAAGATCATCAAGTCCAGCCTGTCACCCAAGACCTCATGACTAATTAAACCATAGCTCCAAGTGCCACATCCGATCCCCTCTTGAACACCTCCAGGGACGGTGACTCCACCACCTCCCTGGGCAGCACATTCCAACGGTTAACAACTCCTTCTGGGAAGAACTTTCTCCTCACCTCCAGCCTAAACCTCTCCTGGCACAGCTTGAGACTCTGTCCTCTTGTTCTGGTGCTGATTGCCTGGGAGAAGAGACCAACCCCCTCCTGGCTACAACCTCCCTTCAGGTAGTTGGAGAGAGCAAGAAGGTCTCCCCGAGCCTCCTCCTCTCCAGGCTAAGCAACCCCAGCTCCCTCAGCCTCTCCTCACATGGCTCCAGACCTCTCCTCAGCCTCATTGTCCTTCTCTGGACACGTTCAAGTGTCTCAATATCCTTCTCAAATTGAAGGGCCTGGACACAGGACTCAGTACTGGCCTAACCAGTGCTGAGTAGAGGGCCACAATGACTTCCCTGCTCCTGCTGGCCACACTATTCCTGATGCAGGCCAAGATGCCATTGGCCTTCTTGGCCACCTGGGCATCCTGTGGGACACCCTGTTTCTCCACGATGTAGAAGTTCACCCTCAAAGGAAGTCCATTAACAGGCACAATTAGCAGTCCAACTCTAACCCCCTGTTTCTCCATGATGTAGAAGTTCAACCCCAAAGGAACTCCATTAACAGGCACAATTAGCAGTCCAACTCTAACCCCCTGTTTCTCCATGATGCAGAAGTTCAACCCCAAAGGAACTCCATTAAGAGGCACAATTAGCATCCACCTCTAACCTAACTTAACACTGCTCTCCCAACCTTAAAGAGCCACTCAGCCTTGGTGTTCTCCAAAGTTGGCCAAACTTAAGTCTGAAGGTTCCACACACAGCCCTCACCTGAAGGACTGATGGTAGGGAGCCAAGCTGGCATTTACCACACACAGCCAAGCACTTTGGGATGGGCTGGGAGAGACATCAACAAATAGCTGAATCACCTTCAAGGAAGCTCAAGCTTCAAAAGTCCCAGGAAGGTAAACAGAGAATACCACAAAGTGAACATGTCCTTAGCTTGTGTTTTATTGCCATGACTGCTTAGAAACCACTCACTTGGCAGCAGTTCTCTGTCTGCTGTCTCCGTGCAGCTCGGGTAGGGGTAGAAGAGGTGACCTTTCTCTAGCGGGTAGGGGATCATCCTGAACGCTGAAAAGAGAGGGAGTGACATCAGAGCTGTGTCTGAACCCAGACATCAGCACCTCACAAAAGAGAACCAATCCTGTTGGAGGTGAATAAAGGCAGAGATTAGTCTGCTGTACAAAGGAAAGAAAAAGATACTCACTGCCTTCCCATGTACAGTGCAGCAGATTGAGAGCCCCTTCTATCCTCTTCCAGTGCTGGAGGTGAAAAAAGGCATAGGCTACGGCCTCGCTGTCCCTCGCTTCAGGATATGCTCTGGAGGAAGCACCAAGCTCTTCATTTCTAGTAGATACTGCAAGTAGTAAAAAAGGGAAAGCACACTGGGTCAGTGTGGAATACCCCCAAATCTTCCTGTGAAGCATCAACGATCAGCTGAGGCATAACTGAGCACCAGAACGAGAGGACACAGTCTCAAGCTGCACCAGGGGAGGTTCAGGCTGGATGTTAGAAGGAAGTTCTTCATAGAAAGGGAGATTGGCCATTGGAATGTGCTGCCCAGGGAGGTGGTGGAGTCACCATCACTGGAGGTGTTTAGGAAGAGACTGGATGGGGTGCTTGGTGCCATGGTTTAGTGGATGAGATGGTGTTGGGTGATAGGTTGGACTTGATGATCTCAGAGGTCTCTTCCAACCTGGTTAATTCAATTCAATTCTATTCTATCTCACCTAAAGGCCAGCTGCTACCTGCTGAAGAGCCCAGCCAGCCTGAACTCGCTCAACATGGGAAGCAGCAAAGCCACATCTGTGTGCAAGGCTCTTAAACTGGGGGGTTCATACACAAAGTATTGGGGGGGGGGAGAAACATCTTCAGTAAGGCAAAGCAAAAGCACCTTCCTGTGGAACACAGAGGGAGCCACGCACCGCAAGTATGCCGCTGATCAGCTACTAAAATAACCCCACAAAACCCCCAAGATTATTTTTGCTCCTCATTTAATCCCTGCAAGTTGCATTGCAGGAGGCCAGGTACTTGTTAGTACTCAATTATGAGCAGCAAACCAGAAAAGCTGTCAGTGCTCTAACCAAAGGAAGATGAAGAAACCAAGGCCAGGGAAACCTCTGTGTGATGTGGTTGCGCTGGAGTACCACAAAGAATCTCTGAGTTCAGCTTGCTTCAAGGTTCAGCCCTCTCCCTGCACCAGAAGAAGATCTGATGCACAGAATCATAGAATAGAATCACAGACTCAATAAGGCTGGAAAAAAACCTCAGAGATCATCAAGTCCAACCTGTCAACAAAACTATGACAACAAAACCATGGCACCAAGTGCCAATCCCCTCTTGAACACCTCCAGGGACGGGGACTCCACCACCTCCCTGGGCAGCACATCCCAGTGGTTAACAACTCTTTCTGGGAAGAGCTTTCTCCTCACCTTCAGCCTAAACTTCCCCTGGTGCAGTTGAGACTGTGTCCTCTTGTTCTGCTGCTGCTTGCCTGGGAGAAGAGACCACCCCCACCTGGCTGCAACCTCCCTTCAGGTAGTTGTAAAGAGCAAGAAGGTCTCCCCTGAGCCTCCTCTTCTGCAGGCTAAGCAACCCCAGCTCCCTCAGCCTCTCCTCGCAGGGCTTGTGCTCGTGGCCGCTCCCCAGCCTCACTGCTCAAAGAACACAAGGATCAATCCTCTCCCATTTCCCCTAAAAATACTGGGCATGCAATTTTGTTTTCTCATGATACCTTAAAAAAAGAAACCCAAACCCCAAGCCCAGAGGTATTTGAACCTAGGTTTTTCCAGGCAGAGGAGCTCCTCCGCCACCACGGTGAGGGTTTCAGCTCCAGTGTTTACCTGCGAGCTGCTCTCTCCTAGCATCCAGTGTCTCACCCAATAACAGCCAAAGTTAATCCCCATCTTTGATCAGTGGGGCTGGGCTATTCCTTTGACTGTCTCCCAAAGGGGAAGAATGCAGCTAGCCAGCCGATTTATTTCAGCAGATGCCACAAACTATGAGATTATTTACTAATCCACTTTGAGGACTTAACTTTTCCCATTCAGATTCTTGAAGGAATGCAGGAGGGGTTGTGCCCTGGCCAAATAAAGCACATTTACTGCCTGGCTAGGTTCTTCTCTCAGTGCCTTGGGCCTGCACTCCAGAGGGTAATATTCCTGCTAATCCTCTCTAATCCTCTTCCAGGTTGGGTTTTTTTTTTGCCTCTGTGTGTGTGTGTGTAATTTTTTTCCCCCCTCTTCTTAACACAGTGAAGGATCACTCACACAGGGCTGCTGTGGGAAAATGGTCTCAAATATCTGACCCCTGACCTGACTCCTCCTGCTCTCTGCACTGCCCACTCTGCCACCACAGCGACCTGAAGCTCCACGCTGCAGGCACTGCCACCACATGCCTCAACTCCAGGCTGTCTCTGTGCCCAAGTCACCACAAACAGAACCATTCCACAGCCTGCCAGGTTCTCATGTCCCTGTTTAAGCACATAACAGGCAAAGCATCAGTGGAGAGAAGATCCTGGGGTTTCCAGATGCAAGGAAGTCTTTACCCTCAATAAAGATCTGTAAGATGCCCAAAGGATGATTGCAAAGATTGTTTCACACAGCAGCAGAATGCAGTTACAAAGCCCTGAAGAGGAGCAGCTTCCTAGCCCTGTAAAATGCTTCCCAACTTTCCAAACAAACCCCAGCCCTTGTCAAAGCAAAACCCAGAACCCAAGAGAAACAAACAGGATTTTATTTTCCTTATGCAAAAATGATGTTATGTGCAAAGACAACCACTGCCACAGAGGGCAGAACAAAGGGAGCTCTGCTTTCCACCCTCATTTATTTTTAGCCCATGGGACAGAACACACTGAAAGTTCAGACCCCAGATTTTCTTCCCCCCCACACCCTACTCCACTGCAACCCATTGGGCAAGTTACTTGGTGCCTCTGTTCACTTGTCTGCTTTGAGTGTTGCAGAGCTCAGCCAGCAGCATCCCAGCTCTGCCCTCTGAGAAGTTGGGCTTTCAAGGCAAGAGAATCATAGATTTTATAAGCCTTGTCCAAAATATTTGTTAACAGCAAAGTATGGTTCTGCTTTCTTTATTAAAAGGCTGCTTCTTAACACATTGAATTTGCTGATTCCTTCAGTGCCCGGGTAAAGACTGTGGTGTGCAAACAGATCTGCTGCTTCTCTGTCTTCCAGGCTTGTGTGAGGGGAGGAAATGGTGGCATGAACTCACAGAACTGGCAGGGTTGGAAGGGACCTCAAGGATTATCCAACTCCAACCCCCCTGCCATGGGCCAGGGACACCTCACACTACAGCAGGTTGCTCACAGCCACATCCAGCCTGGCTGCAAAAACTTCCAGGGAGGAGGCCTCCACCACCTCCCTGGGCAACCTCTGCCAGGCTCTCACCACCCTCATGGGGAACAACTTCTTCCTAACATCCAACCTGAATCTACCCATTTCTAGTTTTCTTCCATTCCCCCTAGTCCTATCACTACCTGACACCCTCAGAAGTCCCTCCCCAGCTTTCTTGTAGGCCCCCTTCAGATCCTGGAAGGCCACAACAAGGTCTCCTCATGTAATAAAAAGAAAAGCAGTAAGAGAGGACAGGTCTACAGTTAGAAGATCAAATTAGTGCAACCTGGAATCAGTTGCTGTGACTGCCTGCAGAAGCACAGCAGGCAGCTTGCAAGCAGCACTGTGTGAAATGCTACCTAACTCCTTTTTCCAAGGTGTATGAAGCTCCTGAAACAGGGGGAGGACACACAGAAAGAACCTTTAGATAATGATAATGCCTGGTAATCTTCTGCCCCTAAAGGCAGAGGCCAAAGAGGAAAAAAGCTGTCTGAGACTGTCTGAAATGAACTTGCTGTGCTCTTGATCAGTCATGCACACAAGCAGCAATTTCTCCCAGCAATTAGCTTTCTCAGTGCACATTCTATTGGATTGGACAGGCAGACAGAGCAGAGCAGTCTGCTAATTCAAGCCTTCACAGCACTGGGCACCACGACTCCATCATCATTTGCAGAGGATTAGGTCCCAGGACTAAGCCAGCCTACTGCAGTCAAGGTTTCAAATTGAGTGCATCACCAGGACAGTAAACAGCACTCTAAGATTTTCTTCCCCCCACACACACTGCTTGGGAGGGGGTCAGGAGGCTTTGAGTAATGCCAGACATTAAATTACAGCCTGCAGCAAGCCCAACTCTTCATCTTCTTTATAGGTGGATGAAGAAAATAAGTGAGTGTGGAACTTTCCATAAGACAAGTTCTGGAGTCAAGCTTGGAAGCACAGTAGCAAAAAGTATTTTCCTAGAATTGTCAGGGTTGGAAGGGACCTCAAGGCTCAGCCAGTTCCAACCCCCTGCCATGGGCAGGGACACCTCACACTACAGTAGGTTGCTCACAGCCACATCCAGCCTGGCCTTAAAAACCACCAGGGATGAGGCTTCTAACACCTCCCTGGGCAACTTGTGCCAGTGTCTCACCACCCTCATGATGAAGAACTTCTTCCTAACAATGCTCATAGTATTTTGAAATACTTGGAGTGGTTATTGTGTGGAGAACTTAATTTGGCTTTAAATATCTAAACTCCTATTTGTTAAGGCTTAACCTTACCCAGTTCAGGTCCTTCACTACCACACCACATCTAAGTCCCTGGTTCTACACTTTAGCCACAACAACCTCATGCAGTGCTACAGGATGGGGTCAAAGTGGCTGGAGACCTGGGGGTACTGGTTGATAGGAGGCTGAACATGAGCCAGCTGTGTGCCCAGGGGGCCAAGAAGGCCAATGGCATCCTGGCCTGGATGAAGAACAAGTGTGGCCAGCAGGAGCGGGGAGGTCATTCTGCCACAGGAGAGGCTGAGGGAGCTGGGGTTGCTTAGCCTGGAGAACAGAAGGCTCAGGGGAGACCTTCTTGCTCTCTACAACTACCTGAAGGGAGGCTGTAGCCAGGCGGGGCTTGGTCTCTTCTCCCAGGCAAGCAGCAGCAGAACAAGAGGACACAGTCTCAAGCTGTGCCAGGGGAGGTTTAAGCTCAAGATGAGGAAGAAGTTCTTCCCAGAAAGAGAGATTGGCCATTGGAATGTGCTGCCCAGGGAGGTAGTAGAGTCCCCATCCCTGGAGGTGTTTAGGAAGAGACTAGATGGGGTGCTTGGTGCCATGGTTTAGTTGATTAGATGGTGTTGGGTGATAGGTTGGACTTGAGGATCTCAAAGGCCTTTTCCAACCTGGTTAATTCCATTCCATTCCATTCCATTCCATTCCATTCCATTCCATTCCATTCCATTCCATTCCATTCCATTCCATTCCATTCCATTCCATTCCAACCACTGCATTTTCCAATGAGTTGAAAAAGTAAGTGGTTAAAAGTCTTGACAGAAATCCCCTTTTTGACCATCCCCTGCTGGCAAACAACTAACTGAGCCACTGAACACTTCTGATATAAACCCTGGAGTGTTCAAACAACTCATCATCTGGAGTTAGAACCAACTTCAAGAAAAGATGGAGTTCCAAAGGCTCCAACAGCCAGAAGATAACAAAACATGGCTTTTGTCAGAAGCCAGCAAGAAGTGGCCCAATAGGAAACAGAATTCTCTCACCTTTGGAACGTGAGGGTTGAATTCCACAGCTCTGTGAATTGCTTCCACAGCGTTAATTTCTGCTGTGCTGAGCCCTCTTTTGGAAGCAGTTTCTGGGGAGAACCTGAGGAGAAAAACCCACACTGACAACAGGAATAAAGATTAAACAGCTAACAAGCAGGTTGGTTATTTCCTCCAAATGGGATTCAGATCTTTTAACTTCCTGTTTTCCAGCATAGCCTAAGATGAGCAACAAGCCACTGGTGTCCCCAGAGCGCTCACTCACCTTTCTGAAACAGCTCTGGCTTTCAGCAGGGCTGCTGTGTAACATATTGCTGCTGATTTGGGCAGACTGATATCTGTGATAAAATAAAACCATTAGACTGTAAGATTTTTAAGGCAAGACACACCACCTTAAACCCACATCCTCTGAGCTTAAAGACTTTTTTAACTTTGGGTTTACCAGCCAGCACCACCTGGAAGATTGCAGCCCCAACGGGAGGCCGAATTTCTTTGCAGGGGCTTCCTTCTGCTCCCCCACTCAGTCCCAGTTTAACAACTCAGAGCTGCAGTCAGGTGGGGGAGAGAGGAATTGGTTTTCTTTGCTGCTGTGTACCATGACACTGAAACTGAATTCAAAGAGAAATGCCTGGAGAAGCACAGCCTCAAGGCCAGGCAACTTTCCCTGTAGTAACCCACAGAGGTTTAAAGCTTCTCATTGCTGTAAGGGTACATCCCCAGAGTTTTTACACAATCCTGAAGGAAAGCTTGACTAGAGGCTGACTAAAACCATGACATTGCAGACAGGTAGACAAATTAGAAGGCAAAATGCAATTTCCATCCTTCTCCAGTTCCACAGTGGAGGGGGTGGGGAAGAGCACACACACCAAAAAAAGAGATTCTTTTCAGTCGTAGGTTTTGTAGAAGATCCGAGGCCAAGTTTGAGCTGACAAATACAGATTAGGAGGTTAGCACCCCACAGTACAAGTTTACTTTAAAAGCAGACAAAGTCTGGGGTCTAATTCCCAAGTACCATGTTGTGTATAGTCAGATGGCTCTTGCTTTCTTTGTAAATCCCATCCTGGGCTTGTCCATCACTTACTGGAAGTCTGGCTGTCGTGTCAAGCAAAACACAGGGGTGCTACAGAGAGTCTAAAGCTCATATTCACTTTTCCAGATGCTTAGGGGAGGAGGGGGGAAAAAAATAAATAATATATATATCAGCAACCCTTTCTAAAGAAAGTGTTGCAGTTTGTGATGTTAACACAAAGAAGCACCAGGCAGAGAGCAAATGGTTTTGTTCAGTGACTAATCCACCGAGAAGAAAACGGACAGGAGCGGGCTGCAAGGGTGGCCAAGCACAAAGAGGCCAGGTTTTAGGTAAAAATATCCTGATTTTGATTCCCTGAAGCAATCAAGAACAGAGCCACACGAGAAGATAGGGACCGCTCAAGGGCAGGGAATGATTGCCACAAAACACTGCCGCTGCGTCCCCTCCTCTCTGCAGGCGGCAGCTCTGCCGGCAGCGCTTTGTACACCAGCGCCGAGGGAATGATGGAGGTGACAAAGCTCTGAGGACAATGAGGAAGTCAATATTTAATGAACTGTTTATCTAGGCTTGCACAACATCTGCAGCGTGTCAGCTGAGATGGAAAGTGAAAGGAACCATTTAATGGAGCAAAGCCTGCACACCTCTGAGCCCTGGCAAGCAGTGTGCTGGCACGTGGCAAACCTCTGCTGAGCAGCCTCCACATGACAGAATCGTGAGGCCGAGCCTGGGAGATGACAGAACTGAAAACCACCTCTGCCAGCTGATTGCCATCTCTTAATTAGGGCCCTGTGTGCTGACTGAAAAAGGCTGATGAATTCAGGCACAAGCAGGGATGGAGAAGAGATTTACAAAACTGGAAATCATCCCTGAGCTGCAGCAAAGGGAGCTCCAAGATTTCCTCACAGATTAGAAGTTAAAAACAGAAGAAGTCATTTGTGGGCAATTTGGCTTGCCTGAATTTGACCTCAGCATTTGAAAGCAACTTGCCTTGCACTCCTGAAGCACCTGCTTGTTGCTGAGGAAGGGAATCCAGGTGAGATCTTGGATAGACAACTGCTTTTGGACAGCCACACCATGCCCATCTCTCCCGTAGCCTTACCCAACCCCACCAGCAGCCCCCCCAACAGGCACCACTCACCATCATACTTTGCTAAAACTGCCTGGACATCTGCATAAGCCTGCAACTCCAGCAGTGCCTCCAGGAGGTTTTCATGAATATTCAGCATGCTGAGAAGTGGAAACTCTTTCATCAGCTGCAAATCAGTAAAGAGAAAGAACCACAGAATTGCACCAGAACCCTTGAAACAACAGAAATCAGCACAACAATTTAACCTTTTCCTGTGTTCTGTTCCTCCACCTGGTTAGAAACTGGGATAGAAGCAGCCTGAAGAGAAGCAAGAAAGATGAAGAAAGGTCCTGCACCTAGGTTAGGGTAATCCTAGGTATCAATACAGGCTGGGGGATGATGAGGTTGACAGCAACCCTGCAGAAAATGACTTGCAGGGCTGGACAGGAGCCCCACAGTGTGCACTTGCAGCCCAGAAGGCCAGTGGCAGCCTGGGCTGCACCAAAGGAAGCATGGCCAGGATATTAAGATAAGTGATTCTGCCTCTCTGCTCTGGTGAGACCTCACCTGGAGTGCTGTGTCCAGCTCTGGAGCCCTCAACACAGGAAGGACAGGGGCCTGATGGAGAGGGTTCAGAGAGGGCCATGAAAATGATCAGGGGGCTGGAGAAGCTCTGCTATGAGGATAGGCTGAAGGAGCTGGGGGTGTTCAGCCTGGAGAAGAGAAGGCTCCAGGGAGATCTAACTGCAGCCTTCCAGTACCTGAGGGGGGCTATAAGAAGGCTGCAGAGGGACTGTTTGCAAAGGCCTGAAGGGACAGGGTGAGAGGAAATGGTTTGAAATTAGAGAAGGTTTAGATTGGATGTTAGGAAGAAGTTCTTTAGCATGGAAGTGATGGAACACTGCCACAGGCTGCCCAGGGAGGTAGTTGAGGCCCTATCCTGGAGATATTTAAGGTCAGGCTGGACAAGGCTCTGAGCAACCTGATCACAATGTGCAAATCTCATTGGGAATTAATTCCATTGTGACACCCAGAAAGGACCTTCAAACCATCCACTGGGACAATGGGACTGAAAACCCAAGAAGCTGCTCCCTTTCCTTCTGTTTTTACTTACATCTCTCATCATTTTCACTGCTTCCCGGATTCTCCCCAGTTTCCTTGCACACATAGCTAGCCTCCTTTTCACATAAACCAAGACATTGGTGTCTCTTCCTGATTACAAAGACAAAAAAGAATTAAAGCCTCTCACTTTCAATCCTTACTTCTCCTGCCCTCTTTAAACAAACCCCACCAGAGTCTCGCAGGCTCTTCCCTAACCACACTTGAAAGCTTAACACACAACTGCTGTCCCAAGCAAGAGCCACCAGACCAATGCCAGCAGCTTTTAACTACATTAAGTGACATAAAAATTCTATTTTGGGTTGGTTTTTCCTCCCAGGATATTGGGAGGAATCCAAGGAGGTGCTACTGACCACACTAATGGCTCCATTAGTCTGCTTTACTTATCCAACAGTCATGCACTAAGCCCCAACCCACGATGGGTCCACAGCCAAACTCCACTGCCACTCTGCTCTGCCCTGGTGAGGCTGCATATGGAATACTGTGTCCCAAGCCCCTCAGTTGAAGAAGGACCTCAAGGAACTGCTTGAAAGACTTCAACACAGAGCCACAAAGATGCTGACAGCAGTGGAACATCTCCCTGTGAGGGCAGGCTGAGGGAGCTGGGGTATTTCAGCCTGGAGCAGAGGAGCCTGAGGAGTGCCCTCATCCCTGCTGATAAAGATGTGCAGGGCAGTGTGGGGAGGACAGAGCCAGGCTCTGCTCAGGGATGTCCAATGAAAGGACAAGGGGCAGTGGGTGCAAGCTGGAGCAGAGGAGGCTCCATGTGAACAGAAGGGAAAACTTTTTCACTGTAAGGGTGCTGAAGCCCTGCAGCAGGCTGCCCAGAGAGGTTGTGGAGTCTCCTTCTAAGGAGACTTTCAAACCCCACCAGGATGCACTCCTGTGTGATCTGCCCTCCCTCTGCAGGGGAGGTTGGATTGGATGATCTCCAGAGGTCCCTTCCAACCCCTAACATTCTGTGATCTTGTATTTTCCAAGAGCTATCCAGACACTAGAGCAGCTCACAGGGCAGCTCATGCACAGGCATGGCTAACCCAGCACAAACCCAAGAGCTTTTGTGGCTCCCAAGTCCTTACTCAGCTGTGCTTCGTGCTGGGGACTTTGGGAGTGGCAGTTCTGAGACTTCCTGTAAATCATTTCTCCTGCCTTCAGAGCCTGCTTGAAGTATCTCTCAGCATCCACAATAGTTGTTGCTTCTTCCTCAGCCAGGAGGACATATGCAGTGGCACAACTGGAACAAGATAAAACCCACTCATCATTCCAAGGGATAAACTTCAGTATTCTTTGAGTATATGCTAACAGAAAAAAACCTTTTCCTATTTCACAGGCAAGAAGTGACAAAAGGAGGAATTCTAACAGCAACTCCAATTATTTCCCTTGAAGTACTGAGAACAGTCTGGAAATTGTCTAGAGCAGTGTGTGGGGGGGTGCTTTGCTTTTCTAAAAGCAGGAGTAGCCAATTTACACAAAACCAAGGAGAAAAATGTGTCACAGAAGCTGGTTTGGGTCAGAAGAGCGTTTCCAAAACTCCTGCCAGCAGTGGCACCTGTGACCTCCAAACACAGCATGACCACAAAGCCACCTCAGACACAACCAATCTCATCTCCAATTCAGGCTGTTCCACAGCTGCAGAAGTTTCCTCATTTGTTATTGCTCCTGACACAAAGACTCAAACAAAATCTTTCCCCAAAAGCTGTGTTGTATGGAACAGTTCAATACTTGAGTGCAACTGGCAGCCCCCTGGGCAGCCCTCAAGAGCCACAGAAGTCCCCTCACCCTGAAGCTATTTAGGCTAAACAAAAAAAAAGCCCCAAAACCCCAGTGAATTCTTAAGAGCCACAAACTGATTGTGTCTCAGTGTCACTGCACTTGCAGAAGCACAGAAGTCAGACTCCAAACTTACTCATTGTTCAACTCTAAAGCTTGATAGGCTGCTTTAATCCGGGCCTGGGGGTTCCTCTCTCGCCACGCTTTCTGCATAACTGTGGGGAAATAATGGAAAGGCTGGTGAGGGACAGAGGCACAGCACACACACCTGGGACAAAAGGGAGGCAAGGCTGCCTGCTTGCCCCTCAGCTCCACAGCTGCATTCCCTTCCACCCTGCACAGCCCTGACTCTGTGTGACTGTCACAGGGAAGCGTTCGCATTCCGGCGCGAGCTGCTGCTAGGAGCAGCAAAACCTTGCAGCCCAAGGTTCAAAAGGCAGCACCACCAGGGGGATTATTCTGCTCCTGGGAGACTCCACCTCCAACCCTGCCTCCAGTTCTGGTGTCCCCAGCGTAAGAAGGACACAGAGCTGTTGGAGTGAATCCAGAGGAGGGCAGAGAGATGATCCAGGCCTGGAGCACCTCTGTTCTGAGGAGAGGCTGAGGGAGCCGGGGTTGCGCAGCCTGGAGAAGACTCCAGGGAGACCTTAGAGCTGCCTTCCAATAGCTGAAGGGAGCTATAGAAAGGCTGCTGAGGGCCTTCCATAAACGTGTCTAGAGACAGGGCAAGGGGGAATGGTTTTAAGAGGAGGGAGAATAGGTTCAGACTGGATCTTAGGAGCAGGTTCTTTAGTACAAGGGTGATAGGACTGTGGCATAGGCTGCCATGGGAGGTTGTGGATGCCCCCTCCCTGGAGGTGTTCAAGGCCAGGTTGGATGAGGCCATGAGCAACCAAGTCTAGCTGAGAGGCGTCCTTGCCCATAGCAGGGAGGCTGGAGTAGATGATCTCTGAGGTCCCTTCCAACCTCAGCCATTCTAGGCTTATTCCCTGAGCACTTCAGAAGCACAGAGAGGTGCAGACAGCTCACAGAGCCAGGCAGATGTACAACTTCTACATTGCTACAGACTTCTGGAAGCATTTCCCAAGGCTTGGGGAAAGCTTGGCAGGAGCAACTGTTAAACACAGGCTCTTGCACAGGCCTGCACAGAACTGCAGTGTCAGCTTTCAAACAGAACTTCAAAGCAGATGGTGACAGAGTGAGCTGGGGCTTGCACAGGTATTGCTCAGACTCAAGTCTGAAACTGACTTAGACAACTACCAGAGCAGGAGGGGGTTAAAGGATTCCTTTTACATTCACAAAGCACATTGGAGTGGCAAAATATGGCAGTCAGCTCAAGATCTACTGTAATCACCCATCACCTCCTCATTAAGTGTCCTAAGAAACAAAAAAGCCTGAAGTGGGTCCAGTCCAAAGGGTCCTTCAAATGACAGCTTGAATTCAGTGTCATGAGCAGGTACGGAGCAAACAAGTTCTCTTCTATGACCCTAGATCCACCCCAACAATGACTCTAGATTTCCCCCAATGACTTTAGACTCACACACATACCAATGATTCCAGACCACCCCCCCCAGTGACTCCAGACCACTCCCCCCAATGACTCCAGACCACCGCCCCCCGTGACTCCAGACCACCGCCCCCCGTGACTCCAGACCACCGCCCCCCAGTGACTCCAGACCACCCCCACCCCCAATGACTCCAGACCACGCCCCCCAGTGACTCCAGACCACCGCCCCCCAGTGACTCCAGACCACCACCCCCCAGTGACTCCAGACCACCCCCACCCCCAGTGACTCCAGACCACCCCCACCCCCAATGACTCCAGACCACTCCCCCCAGTGACTCCAGACCACTCCCCCCCCAGTGACTCCAGACCACCGCCCCCCAGTGACTCCAGACCACCGCCCCCCAGTGACTCCAGACCACCCCCCAGTGACTCCAGACCCCCCCGTGACTCCAGACCCCCCGTGACTCCAGACCCCCCCGACTCCAGACCCCCCCGTGACTCCAGACCCCCCGTGACTCCCCGACTCCAGACCACCGCCCCCCATGACTCCAGACCACCCCCCATGACTCCAGACCACCCCCCATGACTCCAGACCACTCCCCCCAGTGACTCCAGACCCCCGCCCCCCAGTGACTCCAGACCCCCCATGACTCCCCGCCCCCCAATGACTCCAGACCACCGCCCCATGACTCCAGACCCCCCATGACTCCAGACCACCACCCCATGACTCCAGACCACTCCCCCCAATGACTCCAGACCACTCCCCCCAATGACTCCAGACCACCCCCCCAATGACTCCAGACCACTCCCCCCAATGACTCCAGACCACTCCCCCCAATGACTCCAGACCACCGCCCCCCAATGACTCCAGACCACTCCCCCCAATGACTCCAGACCACTCCCCCCAATGACTCCAGACCACTCCCCCCAATGACTCCAGACCACTCCCCCCAATGACTCCAGACCACTCCCCCCAATGACTCCAGACCACTCCCCCCAATGACTCCAGACCACTCCCCCCAATGACTCCAGACCACTCCCCCCAATGACTCCAGACCACTCCCCCCAATGACTCCAGACCACCGCCCCCCCCAATGACTCCAGACCACCGCCCCCCAATGACTCCAGACCACTGCCCTGCCCCCCCCTCCCAGTGACTCCAGACCACTGCCCTGCCCCCCACCCCCCAATGACTCCAGACCCCCAACCCCTGATGCTGCCATGAGGGGAGAAATTCACAGATTGCATCAAATTGGAAGGGAGCCTCCAAGCTCATCTTGTCCAACCCCCCTGCAGGCAGCAGGGACACCTCCAATGCCATCAGGCTGCCAGAGCCACATTGAGTCTGAGCTGGAATGTCTGCCAGGATGAGGCCTCCACCACATCCCTGGGCAACTTGTTGCAAACCTAAAAAGGGAACACTCAAACTGGAAGCCAGCTTCTCACAAGCAAAGCCAGGCAGGTGGAGCTCCCTTTTCCACGCAGCACCAACCTGCTTCCACACCACAGAAGAGCTCTGAAAGAACCCCAAAGCCTCCTGTTAGTGGAGCTCGGTATCTGGCCTGTCTCAGGGACGATAAGAGCGCTGCAGGACCTGGAGATGTTTCTTTTGGAACAAAACTTGCTGTCCAGCAGCAAGAGTAACGAGCAAAAGGGTTTGGGTTTTGATTTGGAAACAAAATATTAGTCTTGGCTTGGGAAGCCAGACGATACACTCCACTCTGGGAAGCCAAAACAGCCTCCAGCCCCTGGCTGCGGCAGGCAGCTGACAGGTAACGCTTCCGCAACCTGACACCCAGACGGGAGTTCACACCCAGCCTGACAAGAACCAGGGAGAGCTTTCCACTCTGGACGTGTGGAACAAGAGCAACCCATTCTGGGGAATCTGCTTGTTACTAAGTTTTAAGGAGAAGGGGTTTGCAGTACCCTGTGGTTGATGATTTGAGAGGGACAAGATGTGGCAACACAGCAGGGGCCCAGCAGATAAAGCACAGGGGAAAGCACATCTCACTAAACACATAGAATAATAGAATCATAGAATCAGTCAGGGTTGGAAGGGACCACAAGGATCATCTAGTTCCAACCCCCTGCCATGGGCAGGGACACCCTACACTAGATCAGCCTGGCCAGAGCCTCAGCCAGCCTGGTCTTAAACACCTCCAGGGACGGGGCCTCAACCACCTCCCTGCACAACCCATTCCAGGGCTTCACCACTCTCGTGGTGAAGAACTTCTTCCTCACATCTAGCCTGAATCTCCCTATCTCCAGCTTCATTCCATTCCCCCTAGTCCTATCACTACCTGAGATCCTGAGAAGTCCCTCCCCAGCCTTCCTGTAGCCCCCTTCAGATACTGGAAGGCCACAATGAGGTCACCTCGGAGCCTTCTCTTCTCCAGACTCCAGACATCAGCTGGACCTCCTCAGCAGCTGAGGAAGGCTGTCCTTCCACAAAGCTCGCTCCAATCAAGGGCATCCAATTGCTGGAGCAAGCCCAGAGGAGGCCACAAAGATGATCAGGGGGCTGGAGCACCACCCCTATGGGGACTAGCTGAGAGAGTTGGAGCTCTTCAGCCTGGAGAAGGCTCCAGAGAGACCTTAGAGCAGCCTTCCACTGCCTAAAGGGAGATACGGGAGAGATAAGGAGGGACTTTTTACAAGGCCATGTAGTAACAGGACAAGGGGCAATGGCTTTGAGATGGAAGAGGGGAGATGGAGACTGGAGATTAGGAAGAAATTCTTTAGAGTGAGGCTGGGGAGACAATGGAACAGGTTGCCCAGGGAGGCTGTGGCTGCCTCCTCCCTGGAGGCATTCAAGGCCAGGTTGAACAAAGCCTCGGGCAAAGCTGGGCTGGTGGGAGGTGTCCCTGCCCATGGCAGCAGGGTTGGAACTGGATGATGTTTAAGGTCCTTTCCAACCCAACCCATTCTATGAATCTATGCATGCACTTCACATGACAGCTGAGGCTTGTCCCTTGCAGACTCCCACTGCAGACTCTGGTACCTGTATCTGAGGGCCGGAGGGCATCAGTGTCGCACGTGAAAAAGTTCTGATGGTCTTGAGCGGACAAGTTCATGTCATAATAGGTAAGAGGCTCCTTCCCAGTCACCCACATGTATCTTGAACAGGAGAAATTCCAGTAAGAGGCACTCCTAGTGAACAGCAATGCTGATGCCAAGGGGCTATCTGCTGTGCTGAACAACTGAAGCTAGTGCAGAATGGTTTTGTGCACAAAAGCCTGAAGCTACAATCACAAGGCTCCAGTGCTCCAGGTTGTAAAGTTCTAAACAACTTAGGAGCTGCCTTCCTAGCAAGCAGCTTGTCCTATGAAATAACACAGAGACTTACAATACAGCCAGATCAGTTTAATGGAGGAGAATTTAGAGTCAGAATCACCCTCTCAGCCTCTGAATAAGGCTTTTCCTCCTACTTTACTCTCAAACTCCTCACAGCGTTACAGCGCTGTTTGCATTCTTAACATTGCAACTGCCAAAGCTTGGACAGGTGCCTTGTAAACACAGGACTGGCAGCTATCAGCCCTGTCATCTTGCAGGTCTCAGCTGTCTCCTGACATGAGCAGTGCAAGCTCTGTGAAGGAGCCATGTGTATACCCCCAGCTCACTGTAAAACAGGCCCTGGAAAGGGAGATAACAAATACCTGCTGTACTCTGCCCCTCGGAAAAGATTGAGAGGATTTCGCCACACTTTGCACTCTGTGGAAGGGGAAGGAAGGGGGAAAAAAAAAAAGTAGTTTTTTAATAAAGAGCATAAGAAATACCATCCTGATTTGCAAATGCAGTTCTACTTGCAAAATCTGCTTCCTTTTTTTTTTTGTTATATAACCTGGGCATGGTCATACAATCATCATTATCAAAAACTGCTGCTATCCCATAGATATCCCCACCCCCCCAGTCAGATACTGGGATCATCTCCCAAGGGAAGCAGTGAATTCTCCCTTTGAGTCCTGTGTCCAGTTCTGGGCCCCTCAGTTTAAGAAGGACATTGAGACTCTTGAATGTGTCCAGAGAAGGGCAATGAAGCTGGGGAGAGGCCTCGAGCACAGCCTTGTAGGGAGAGGCTGAGGGAGCTGGGGTTGCTTAGCCTGGAGAAGAGGAGGCTCAGGGAGACCTTCTTGCTCTCTACAACTACCTGAAGGGAGGTTGTAGCCAGGAAGGGGTTGGTCTCTTCTCCCAGGCAACCAGCACCAGAACAAGAGGACACAGTCTCCAGCTGCGCCAGGGGAAGTTTAGGCTGGAGGTGAAGAGAAAGTTCTTCCCAGAGAGAGTTGTTAGCCATTGGAATGTGCTGCCCAGGGAGGTGGTGGAGTCCCCATCCCTGGAGGTGTTCAAGAGGGGATTGGATGTGGCACTTGGTGCCATGGTCTAGTAGTCAGGAGGTGTTGGGTGACAGGTTGGACTTGATGATCTTTGAGGTCTTTTCCAACCTTATTGATACTGTGGTTTTAAGACTCAGCTTGAGTGCTGGGCCAGCTCATGTCAACTATACCATTACCTAGAAAAGTTGGACCTTGGTGATCCTTGGGGTGGCTTCTAGCCTGGCACGCTGTGATTAATGAGGTACAAAAGCACAGGGTAGGAAGACTAAGCACTGACCTCATGCAGTGTTTATCTTCACAGAATCATAGAATTATTGAGGCTGGAGAAGACTTCTGAGATCATCAAGTCCAGCCTATGACCTATCACCTAACCTTGCACACATTCAGACCAGTGAGCATCTCATGCTGCTGAGTCTCAGCTGAATGTGTAGATTTCCTAAATCCCATTTTAATGATGAATAATAAAGCGTCTTTCATCCAAACAAAATTCTTTCATTGATTTCCACCATTATTACTGAAAGGCATTGCAAGATCATAGTATCAGTCAGGGTTGGATGGGACCACAAGGATCATCTAGTTCCAACCCCCTGCCATGGGCAGGGACACCCCACACTAGATCAGCCTGGCCAGAGCCTCATCCAGCCTGGGCTTAAACACCTCCAGGGATGGGGCCTCAACCACCTCCCTGCACAACCCATTCCAGTGCTTCACCACTCTCATGGGGAAGAACTTCCTCCTCACATCTAGCCTGAATCTCCCCACCTCCAGCTTCATGTAGGCAAGATGTAGGCCTTCCTTCAGTTCCCACCACACTAAAGCAGAGGCACAGCCACTCAAGAGCCAGTTCCCGTGATGCAGCCTCAGAAGTGGGACAGGACCACTCACCTGGCATGCTCTGCCTGCTGGTCTCGCTCTCCCCAGCAGAGAAGGCAGCTGGGGCTGGGGGCTGCTCTCTGTGCCACCAATGAGGGGCCTGAGGTGACTGACAGAGACCTGCTCGATGAAGGAGGTGCCATACTTTCGGAAATGCCACCACTCAAACACCTGCCAGGGGAGGAAAAAAGCACCAGAGACTTCCTGGGGTGACACAAAGCACTGGGGGTGAACAGCTCCACAGTGAGCACATCCCCTTGCCAAGGGACTGCAGATGGAACTTAACATACACATTAATAATAATTATCTATCTGGGCCTGGCTTGTCATGGATCAGCCACATGACATAAAAGACCAGGGGAATAAAAAGGAACATTTTAGTCAAACCTGTGTTCTTCCCTTCCCAGCTTATGCAGAAAGAGCTGTGCCAGCAGAACTGCCCACACCACCATGTCCCAGCCAGGGTGTGTAGAGTCAGCCCCATCTGCACATGCTACCAGCTGAAGAGGGTCTGAATGAATGCCTGATTGTCACATCAAAGGTGTTAAGGTAGCTAATGGTGACACAAAATTCCTCCAAAAAACTACTGTGGGAAGCTAAACTCCCAACTAGCTAGTTTGAGAGGGAGAAAAACCTGAGTGCTTTCCTTACACACAGAGAGGTCTGCAGTTTGTGTGTAGTTTGCATCTTCACTGCACACAGACACAGAGATGTACATAGACAGACCCTTCCTCAAAACAAGCCTGAGTTCCTAACCCAGGTATAAGGCTTTTTTCCCCCTTGGATTCATTCCAACACAGAGCAAAGGAGCCTGTACAAACCATCAGAGAAGAGCCAAGCCCACAATCCCAGTACAAAGGCACCCTCTAGAGCCTGCTCAGAACAAAGCTCGGCGCATCCACCCCGGGTGACAGCGCCAGAGAGGGGCCAAAGCTGTCTGGGCAAGCAAAAGCAGACTACTTACAAATATCAGTCCAGATATAAAAGATGAAGTCACTGTCAGGGCAAAGTAGAACTTCGGAGTCAAAGTGCTTAAGAACACAGTCACTGTGAAGAGAAACAAACCCAAAGACTGAAGAAGAAGAGCTGGAAAAACACAAACACCTTTTTGTTAAGCAACACTGAACATGCTGTAAACATGGTGTAAACCACAGCCCCTGAAACTTTACAGATAATGTTACTTTGTCCCTTTGCACATACAATTTCCTGTCTGTAACCAGCTGTGACAGTGAGTTAGGTTACAGATTCCACTAAAAAACAAAATCAGTTTAAGCTCTTCGACAAAGCACAACCACAGCATGGCTGCTGGACCACAACAAGCCAATGTAATCTCTTATTTCAGTTTAACCCCAAACGGCAAAGTGCTGTTTTAAGGCAAGTCTCCATTCAAAGTCAAGAGCACAGACTGTCCACAGACCTCTCCTTCAAGGCGTTCACAGCCCATGGCAGGGAATGCCCTTTTCCAGGGCTACTCTTCCCGTGCTTCTGACCCACACTAAACAGCAGCTCTGCCACCCACCACCGGCCCGGGAGGGACGCTGGGCGCAAAGAGCTGCCGGGCCCGGGGATGACAGCAAGCTCGACTGCCGCTCACCCTCCGTCAGGGCTCCGTTCTGCCGAGACACGCCCGGGACCGGGGAGTGCCGGGATGTGGGCTGGGGACGCAGCCATGGCACAGCCAGCATCCCCCCGGGACGCTCGGACAGCCGCCTCGGACGCTTCCAATCGCCCCGGGGCCGCTACGGAGCCGCCGAGACATGGTTACAACCGCAGAGGTGACGCCGAGGCCTGGGCTGTTCCCAGAACCCGAAGGTAGCTGCCAGTGGGAGCCCCGGGGCCAGGCTGAGGCTCTCGCTGTGTCGCTGCGGGAGGCCCGGGACGCTGCCAGCCCTGCCCGGCCCGCACCGCACCGCTGGCCCCGCTCCCTTCCACAGGAGCTCGGTTCGGCCGCCCCTAGTACAGGCGGGAGCAGCCTTCCCCCGCCAAGCCCTCAGCCCCCCGGCGCGGCCCGCAGCGTCTCACCAGCCGCCAGACTGTCCCGGAGCCGGAGCGGCACCCGCAGCACCACGTAAAAGAGACCGAGCCCGGCGGCCACGGCCAGGAGCCCGCGGGCCCAGGGCGCTGCTCCCGCCGCTCGCCGCCGCAGGTGCTCCCAACGCCGCAGCGCCGCGGCTGCCCCGGGGCACGGCGGACCCCGGCCGCTCCCACCGCTGTCCGCCATGGCCGCCACCGGGGAACGCCGGGAGAGGGGCGGACCGCACGACGGGGCGGGGCCCGGTGGGCTCCAGCAGAGGGGGCAGCGCCTTTCCCGACCCCATTACCGCTCCCCGCCGGCGGGCCACAGACCAAGCGTCTCCACACGGTGTAGACCGGAAAACCCGAACAGTCCCCGAGCTGCTCTCGCCGCAGCAACCCCGACAGCGCTGTCCAGACCGGCTCGCCCGTTCCCGCGATGGCCGCCGCACGGCGTCTGCCCACAGCCAAGATGGCGCCGGCCACGCTTCCGGCGCAGCCCCGCCCACCGCTCCCGGCAGGCGCCGCGCGGGGCCGGGCCCGGAGCTGCCAAGATGGCTGACTTCGAGGAGCGGGTGTCGGATGAGGAGAAGGTAGGGAGGAGGCCCTCGCGCTGTGGCGGGCCGGCCCCGCTGTCCCCGCAGCACCAGCGAGAGGGCAGCGGGCGGGGGAGGGGAGGGCGGGGAGGATCTCCTGGTGCCTGCGGACCGGCTTCCCTCCGCCTCAGGGCGGGCCGCCGCCACCGGCTGGGCCGCCGCTGTCCGGAGGAGAGACCGGCCGGGGATCGGCGGTTGCTGGTCAGCGCCAGGCTTTGTTTCTTCCATTTCCGTGGTGCCTGGGTGCAGCTCGGGTGCCTGGGTGCAGCTCGGGTGCCTGGGCGCGTCGTTGTGCACGGAAATGTATTCGCTGCTCTTGGGCTTCCGTTTCCCCTCTCAGCAAAGTTAAGCGGCGTCTCCTGAAGGTGCTGAGCAACCTGTGCGGCTCCAGAGCACCCTCGCAGCCTCTCCGCACCTTCCCTGCCTGCCCCGACCCCCGACGCTAACTTCGAAGGAGAATCCTACACGTTGTACTGGGTGGAAGGGGCAAAGCAGAAGCAAATGGAGCGGTGTTTATTTTCGGGGAGGGAGAAAGGAACAGGTTGTTCCTCCTGCGTGGGAACGTGGGAAAATTACAGCCTTCCGAGGCAGCGCCGAGGTTCTTTAGCAAATTGAGAGGTCGCCTGTTCTGCCAAGCAACCTTAGTTACCTACAAGAGGTAGTCCAAAAATCCACCGTTACTCTTCCTCACGTCATGAAAATATTAGCTGTAGGGTTTTTTTTTTTGCTTTGATTCTTAACGTTCTGGAGGGAGCACTGGGGCTCAGAGATCCTCCTGGGTCCCACGGGTCTGCAGCCTGCTTTCATTTTCCCTTTAGCTCACCCAATTTCAGCTTCCATACACTGACTCCTCCTGCAAGGAGCAGCTAGAGCTTGGAAGGTGCAGTTCATCCTGTAAGTGATATTTTAGACCACATGAGCATCGTGTGAAAGGAGTATTCCAGGACAGAATTCATCGTGGCTTTTAGCACAGAACTGAAATCTGTCCAGTGCTGTATTAAATATTTTACAGGATGCCATTTGGCTGAGTTGTATTTGAACTGCTAAAAGTTGAAGTGATCCTTGCATTTGATGTGAGAAACTGAAGCTTTCTCCTGTTGGGGGTTATGGTGGTGCAGAAAGTGAAGTAAACTGTGCTTGGTAATCCAGACAAGCTTTAAGGGGCTGGGGACAGAACTGTGGTCCTTGTCTGGGCTTAACCTGGGCTGAGCATTTGGTCTGGGGATAAGAGTCAGAGAGTCTGGGATCACTTGATGGCTTTTTTCCTCCTCCCTTGGTATTCATCTGCAGTTCTTCCAAAGCACTTGCAGGGAAATTGTCCTTCAAGAAGAGGCTCCTCAGAAGAGCCATGTCTGCCCAGGTACTTTGTTTAGTAGAGCAGGTGGGATTTTGCTTGAATTTGGAGCTTTTATTCTGTTTCATGCTCCAGCTCAGGCAACTGGGCCTCAATTTGAAGGCACTCCATGCTGCACAGGTAGAAAAGACTAATCTATGATTCTGTGATCTAGAGCGGGGATCTGAAAAAGAAACCTGCAGCAGAAATTCACTGTAGGATCCATGTAGGGTAGGAGAATAGAATAGAATAAAAGTAACCAGGTTGGAAAAGACCTTTGAGATCATCAAGTCCAACCTATCATCCAACACCATCTAATCAATTAAACCTCCTCTTAAACACCTCCAGTGATGGTGACTCCACCACCTCCCTGGGCAGCACATTCCAAGGGCCAGTCTCTCTTTCTGGGAAGAATTTCTTCCTAACCTCCAGCATAAACCTCCCCTGGCACAGCTTGAGACTGTGTCCTCTTGTTCTGGGACTGGGTTCCTGGGAGAAGAGACCAACCCCCACCTGGCTACAACCTCCCTTCAGGGAGTTGGAGAGAGCAAGAAGGTCTCCCCTGGGCCTCCTCCAGGCTAAGCAGCCCCAGCTCCCTCAGCCTCTCCTCACAGGGCTGTGCTCCAGACCCCTCCCCAGCTTTCTTGCCCTTCTCTGGACACCTTCCAGCATCTCAACAGCTTTCCTAAACTAAGGGGCCCAGAACTGGACACAGGACTCAAGGTGTGGCCTAACCAGTGCTGAGCACAGGGCAGAATGACCTCCCTGCTCCTGCTGGCCACACTCTTCCTGATGCAGACCAGGATGCCATTGGCCTTCTTGGCCCCCTGGGCACACTGCTGCCTCATGTTCAGCCTCCCATCAACCATTCAGACCCACCTACAATTGTTTCATTGTTTAAAGTCTGACTTTACCAGTGCTTTAAAGCAAAAGAAACAAACCAAAACCAGTCAATAGAGCAAAGTTAATTCACTGCATCCTTCCCCTCAGCCTCACTCTCTAGTCCCCAAAGACATTTCTTAGGTAGGCTGAGGGATTCCTTTTAGTTCAGGGGGTGCTGTTACCATGCTATCTGCTGAAGCTCAGTCTGCTGCTCAAATTTGTGCAGCTTCCCTCTCTGAGACTCTCCCCATTTTAGAAGCAGGAAGCTGAGTTTTGCTGCTTGCTGCAGAGCTACCTGAAATGGCTACGAGAGCCAGGAAGTAGGTCAGGCTGCAGAAAGTCTTCTTCTCTGTGCTTCTGCAAACCCAACATCCTGCCACCAAGCTGTCACCACTTGAAACAAAACCAACTCCAAACCCCAGCAGCCCTTGGCACTTAGAGGGAAGGAATCTGCAGCTTCTTTCCTGCACTCCACTCCCCATTTCAGCAGTTTGACTTGAAAGCTTTGTATTTTGTGGCTCAGGTCATGAAGAATCTGTAGCTATTTTTCTGGGGGGTAGTAAATGCTAATTTGGAAGATGATCTATTTTTGTCTGAAGCTCAGGCCAGTTAAGGCAGAGAGCTGTTACTTGATCCTGTTGGAATAGGGCAGGAGGCCCTTTGTTTGGGAAGGTGGTTAGTTCCTTTCAGGGCTTGCTTGAAGTCATTCTGTGACAAACACCACAAACAATACCTAATTAAAACAGGGAAGGCTGTTGAGAGGAGCAAGTTCTTTCCAGCTCTGGCAGCTGAAGGAGGTGGTTGTGTGCACACTCCTTTGTTTTACTGCTCAGGATGAAAAGTGGAGAACGTAATCAGAGTTGTGAGGGCTCTTCTGCACTTCCTCTTGAGTACATGTCTGGCTGGGCA
The DNA here is from genome assembly GCA_033816785.1 of Picus viridis. NCBI lineage: Eukaryota > Metazoa > Chordata > Aves > Piciformes > Picidae > Picus > Picus viridis. The sequence continues at coordinate 4,799,529 of CM066602.1, forward strand.
AGAAGGGCTGCAGCACAGCTGGTTGGGAGAAATGTGATGTTTTTATTACTTGAAGGGAAGGGGTTCATTGGATGCCATTCCTGTTGCAAGTCTTCCAAGGTGATTCTGTTCCCTTTAGCCCTGTAAAAGCTGTAAAAGATTTGATTATGAACACCATAAACTCTTCCTAGTTCCAGCAGAATCAGTAGCTAAGTTCTAACCTAAATTCTAACAATGTGTGGTGGAGTTCAGAGCACTGTGCAGCTTTATTACTTTAGAATCATAGAATGGCTCAGGTTGGAAGGGACCTCAGAGATCATCTACTCCAACTTCCCTGCCATGGGCAGGAATGCCCCAGGCTGCTCAAGGCCTCATCCAACCTGGCCTTGAAGGTTCCCAGGAAGGAAGCATCCACAACCTCCCTGGGCAACCTATTCCAGTGTCTCACCACCCTTGTACTGATGAACTTCTTCCCAAGATCCAATCTAAACCTGCTTTCCCTCAGCTTCAAGCCATCCTCCCTTGTCCTGTCTCTAGACACGCTCATGAGAAGTCCCTCTGCAGCCTTCTCATAGGATCCCTTCATGAATTGGAAGGCAGCTCTAAGGTCCTCCTGGAGCCTTCTCTTCTCCAGGCTGAACACCCCCAGCTCCCTCAGCCTGTCCTCATAACAGAGATGCTCCAGCCCTTTGGTCATCTTTGTGGCCCTCCTCTGGCCTCATTCCAACAGCTCTGTGTCCTTCCTGTGCTGGGGACACCAGAACTAGACACAATATTGGAGGGGGAGGTCTCAGCAGTGCAGAGTCAAGGGGCAGAATCCCCTCTCTTGCCCTGCTGGCCACGCTCCTCTTGATGCAGCCCAGCACATGGCTGCCTTCTGGGCTGCATGAGGGCACTGCCAGCTCCTGGTGAGCTTCTCCTCAATCAATACACCCAAGTCTTTTTATTCAGAGCCACTCTCAACCCACTCTGCACCCAGCCTAGGTTTGCCCAGCCCAGATGCAGAAGAGAATGGCTTTTTCATTTCCAGCTTCTTGAGTTCATTTGGAATCATTCTGCTTGGCTACACTGAAAAAAGTCTTAGGAGACTATTTCTACTCAGAGAGTGCAAGACTGGATTGTCCCTTAACTGTGCTGCTTGCTGTGAGTGTCAGAGCTGGGTTTGTTGTTGGGTTGTTTCAGTGGAGGGTGCAGCTCAGTGAGGATTTGTCTTCAGCTTCATTGCTTTTCTCCTTCCCCTTAGGTGCGTATAGCTGCAAAATTCATCACTCATGCACCCCCTGGAGAGTTCAACGAGGTGTTCAATGGTGAGTGACCTGAGGACAAGTGGTCAGTGGTGGTCTCTTTGTCTTTCATCTCTTGGGAGAGTCTGAGGCTGTGCCACTTAGCTTCTAAGGCTTGAGCGTTGAGGGGAGAGGATGCTGTCGTCCTGTGACTGCATCCTCATGACATGATGGAGGCATTTGAACGTTGCCATTGGTGCAGCTGAAAACGAAATGCATCAGGGGAAAGGTTTGATCCAACCTCCAGTGACCAACCCAAGCTCTCTCCTCTCCAGATGTCCGGTTACTGCTCAACAATGACAATCTTCTCAGGGAAGGAGCGGCACAGTGAGTACTGAAGCCTCAAACACGAGTCAGGTTGCCGTCACGTGGCTGCTTCCTCACACCCAAAGCAAGCCAGCTGTTGTACCGAGAGCAGTCACCTTGCAGTCCCTTATCCTCCCCCAGAATGCCCAAGGAGAGGCACAGGGGATTCTTTCTGCAAGCCCTCAGCTGGAATTTGTGCTGCTGAGGCTGCATAAAGCTGGCAGGAAGGCACCCTGCCAAAAAGTTCAACTCTGCAGCAGCAAGTCTGGTCTTGTTAAAGCATCATTTGTCAAGCAAGTGAAGCCTGAAATACTGAGTAATCCTTAGTGAAGTTCAGAAAAAGAGCTGCCCTCAGTAAAAAAGCCTCCCAGAGACTTTGTTTATTCTCACAGTCTCATCAGGAGGTGCTTGAAGGTGATGCAGATGAGCTTGTTGATGCTGAGGTTTGACTTCAGGCTGGGTGACCTGGCAGTCAGCAGGTCTTTACAGAAGAAGATTGTGTCAATATTAGCCTACTGGTTTGTTTACCTTGCTGCTGTCTGTATTGTAGCTGGGCTGTTCCTGCTTTGCCTTGGCTTGCTCAGATTCCCCCAGGCTGCCTGCTGTTCTACTTGTGAACTCTGTACTTTTCCTGCCCATCACTAACTAAACCTGGTGTTAGACCTGGGGTTTTTACAGCTGTTGTCAATACAAAAGGTATTGAAAAGCCATTGGGGAGTGCCCAGGGGGCTCATCTGCCACATTAAGCTGACTTTTTTTTTTTCTGTAATATAAATCACACCATGTGCCAATTTGAGTCAGAAGAGATGTGCATGTACAGCTGAAGCTCACTTCATGTCCCTTTCATCCCTGACAGTGCTTTTGCACAGTACAACATGGATCAGTTCACTCCAGTGAAGATAGAAGGGTATGATGATCAGGTAAGAGAAGACCCTTCCTACACTTGCACTGCCAAACCAAGACAAATGCTCTTTCATTCCACTCTCCTCTCCTCCTTCCCCCCACATCACTACCAACATGTTCTCTTAAAGTAGTGCCTGACACTGCCTAGAAGCTCTAATTCCTTGTTCCTTAGTGAAAAGCTCCTTGCTGCAGCCACTGAAATTCCACTTGGAGCATGAGTTGGTAAAGATTACTTCAAGCTCATCCTACCTACTGACACTTCCTCCTGGTGATTGGTAGTAGATTCTTAGTAGTATATTTTTTTCCCCATTTTCTGCCTTTTTAATCTATTCCCAGCTACCCTAAAGCATATCTTTGGTTGCACCAATCTGATACCATCCAGCAAAACCAAATTCAGCTCTTGAGAACAAGCAGCAAGTGCTCCCAGAGCTGCAAAGCTGGCCTGGCCATCTGTTCTCTTCTGGGAACCAAGCACTGACCCAGCTTCTCTGCTGTCCCAGATACATTCATGGCAGGCAGGTAATTTTTTAAGAGGGCTGTCCACAGAAATAGGTTTGGCAAGAGAAAGTTACAGCACAGCCTGCAAAACCAAACATGACTGAGAAAGGCAATGCTTGGGAAGCCAAAGAGTTGTGATGAAGAAGACAAAAGGAGAGGGATGGCTCAGTGCTGCTTTGCTGTGTGCTTTAGTGGATGTTTGAAGGCTCTAGACTCGACCAGGAGAGCTACTGTTACATGGGCTGTGTCAGTAATGGGTCAATTCCAGAGTAAAATTCTCCATTCCCTTTAGAAATGGGGGGGGGGGGGGGGGAGAAAAAGAGCAAAAATAACATCTAAACCACCTGCTTGTTGCCCAACTTGAAACTAAACCCATGGTTGTAGTGAGGCCATTTCTGAGAGAGAAGACCAAGGGTGCTATCACTGTGAGGAGCAGGACTTAAACCCTCTTCAAAGTCCTTATTTGTGTGATGTGAAAGCTCAAAGAACCTTCAGGACCATTGATACCTCTTCAAACAGTCTGGGGGCAAAGCAAACCAGCCCCTTGCCAGCAGCCCATGCTTGAGTATAAAGCATCTGTATTCCAACTTCTTCTCCAGGTCTTAATCACAGAGCATGGTGATCTGGGCAATGGCAGATTTTTGGACCCAAGAAACAAGCTTTCTTTTAAGTTTGATCACTTAAGAAAAGAAGCAAGTGACCCCCAGCCCGAGGACACGGAGTCAGCTTTGAAGCAGTGGAGAGACGCCTGCGACAGCGCCCTCAGGGCTTACGTGAAGGATCATTACCCCAACGGCTTCTGCACGGTTGAGTATCCATCTTCTTCTTCTTCCTCCTCCTCAAGTTCTCTGCTCCCTGGCAGTCAGGACCAGGAATGGGCTTTGTGCTGCCTGAGCTCTCCATCCCCCGTGGTGCTTTCTGCTGACTTTGGAATAACCGTTTGCGCAGAGGGCGCGGGTGCCTCGGCGTGCACGCGGTGGCAGGGCTGCGTCAGACCCTTGTGGCTGCCAAGCACCTTGACACCCCCAGTTAATAAAAAGGGGGCACTCTTGGCACCTAGGTGCAAGTGGAGGTGTTGCACAGTGTAAGTGGTGCTGGCACGTGCCCAGTGAGCTACCACAATAGCAAACCTCCCCAGTGCTGCCACGGGCACAGCTTGAGAATGGCTTCCCTCAGCACTTGGGTCTTTGTAACTCTTTTTCTAAACACAGGTTTATGGTAAATCTATAGATGGGCAGCAGACAATTATTGCCTGTATTGAGAGCCACCAGTTCCAGCCCAAAAACTTCTGGTAAGACCATTTCAACACTGTCTACTTCCTTCCTTTGCTAGTCCTCGGGTAAACCTAGCCCCTGTGTCTTCTGAGGCAGTCTGGAGGGCAGGCAGCCTCGAGCTTCCCAAGAGCCATTCAGGAGTCTGCTGTCTCTGATGCCCCTCTAGCACCTCCCTAAAGCCTTTGGTGTGGCTCAGTGACCTATCCAGAGAGTAGCAGAGCCAGGGAGAGCCCCCTGAGCTGTTCCAGAGCACAGGGAGATGAGCTGCTCTCTACAGCAGCTGCACTGGATTCAGCTCTGCTTCAGACATGGAATTCAGTGCCATGGAGGGCAGTGTAGCAATGGTCACAAGATGTCTACAGCTACCTTAAGGGAGGTTGTAGCCAGGAGGGGGATGGTCTCTTCTCCCAGGCAAGCAGCACCAGAACAAGAGGACACAGTCTCAAGCTGTGCCAGGGGAAGTTTAGGCTGGAGGTGAGGAGAAAGTTCTTCACAGAGAGAGTAATTGGCTACTGGAATGTGCTGCCCAGGAGGTGTTCAAGAGGGGACTGGATGTGGCACTTGGTGCCGTGGTTTAGTCGTCAGGAGGTGTTGGGTGACAGGTTGGACTCGATGATCTTTGAGGTCTTTACCCAACCTGATTGATCCTATGATTCTGTGACAGCAGACACAAGTTGCTCTTGGTGCTGTGCTTCTGTTTGTTGCTAGAGCTTTGGGCAAAGAGCTTTCCTGCTCTGCTTGTTTTCAGGAATGGCCGTTGGAGATCAGAGTGGAAGTTTACCATCACACCACCCACAGCTCAAGTGGCTGCAGTGCTCAAAATCCAGGTGAGTTAATTTTTCTGGCAAGCACAGGAGAAGCTGCCCTGGGCTTCTCTTCACACAAATGCATTCAGCTTCCCAAGTCCAGTGATGTCCCTGTCAAATCAAGATGCTATTAAACTGTACAGTCCAAGAGGCTGATCCTTAAATCTAGTGGTTGGGACATCATCTACAGGCTGGCCTGTGGTTTGTTACATAGCACTACCCCTGTGCACCTCCCAGCTCAGCTTCACTTGATAGGGCTAAACCCCTGTGCCATGGATTCTTTTATAATTGCTCTTATTTCAGCTCCAGATGTTTATTGCATTAACATGACCTGGAACAGTCTGGACAAAGAGTCAAGCCATCCTGCTTGTAGCCTCCACCTAAGCAGAGAAGAGTGGCACAACAAGGCTGTCGGGCCATGCTGGCAGCTTTTGGGGGCTCCAGGGGCTAGGAAATGAGTGTTAATGAAGCCTGCCCTTTGCTTCTGTCCAGGTTCACTATTATGAAGATGGCAACGTGCAGCTGGTCAGTCACAAAGACATCCAGGACTCGGTACAGGTCTCAGTAAGTGTGCTAAAAGGTTTTTGTCTCTAATGATCATAGAATTGTCAGGGTTGGAAGGGACCTCAAGGATCATCCAGTTCCAACCCCCTGCCATGGGCAGGGACATCTTACACTACAGCAGCTTGCCCAGAGCCACATCCAGTCTGGCCTTAAAATCCTCCAGGGATGAGGCTTCCATCACCTGCCAGGGCAACCTGTGCCAGTCTCTCACCACCCTGCTGGGGAAGAACTTCTTCCTAGCACCCAATCTGAATCTACCCATTTCTAGTTTTGCTCTGTTCCCCCGGTCCTATCACTCCCTGACACCCTCAAAAGTCCCTCCCCAGCTTTCTTGTAGCCTCCTTCAGATACTGGAAGGCCACAATTAGGTCTCCTCTAAGCCTTCTCTTCTCTAGACTAAATAGCCCCAACCCTTTCAGTCTGTCCTCATAGCAGAGAAGCTGCAACCCTCTACTCATCCTCGTGGCCCTTCTCTGGACATTGTTTTATTCCTTAAACATCTCCTGAAGCACACACTTCTGTGACTACAGCCTCTTGACTTCAGTGTCATTTTAGAGTCACTGGTCAACGTGGTTATGTTTAGAGGCATGTGGGAAACCCAGATTCTCAGTTGCTTCAGCTCAGAATGCATCAGACAGTGCAGCCTGTTGGAAACCTTGTGAGGCTCTCCCTGTGTGCTCTGTGTATCCGTGTGCAAGGGAGACAAACACCAAGAGCACACAGCAACTCCATGGCCACAACAACCCCAGGCAGTGCTGCAGGCTGGGGTCAGAGTGGCTGGAGAGCAGCCAGGCAGAGAGGGACCTGGGGGTACTGATTGATAGTAGGCTGAACATGAGCCAGCAGTGTGCCCAGGTGGCCAAGAAGGCCAATGGCATCCTGGCCTGCATCAGGAACAGTGTGGCCAGCAGGAGCAGGGAGGTCATTCTGCCCCTGTACTCAGCACTGGTTAGGCCACACCTTGAGTCCTGTGTCCAGTTCTGGGCTCCTCAGTTTAGGAGAGATGTTGAGATGCTGGAAGGTGTCCAGAGAAGGGCAACAAAGTCTGTGAGGGGTCTGGAGCACAGCCCTGTGAGGAGAGGCTGAGGGAGCTGGGGTTGCTTAGCCTGCAGAAGAGGAGGCTCAAGGGAGACCACCTTGCTCTCTCCAACTCCCTGAAGGGAGGTTGTAACCAGGTGGGGGTTGGTCTCTTCTCCCAGGCAAGCAGCAGCAGAACAAGAGGACACAGTCTCAAGCTGTGCCAGGGGAGGTTTAGGCTGGAGGTTAGGAAGAAGCTCTTCCCAGAAAGAGAGATTGGCCATTGGGATGTGCTGCCCAGGGAGGTGGTGGAGTCACCATCACTGGAGGTGTATAGGAAGAGCCTGGATGGGGTGCTTGGTGCCATGGTTTAGTTGATGAGATGGTGTTGGATGATGGGTTGGACTTGATGATCTCAAAGGTCTCTTCCAACCTGGTTAATTCTATCCTGTCCTGTCCTATCCTGTTCTATTCTATCCTATTCTATTCTAAGAGCAGTGTACTAAGGGAAAATAGGAAGTCCTGTTAGTACAGCAGAGGGAGCAGCAGTTACATAGTCCCTAATCTATACTGAGATGGTCATCTTGTGCTCACTAGGGTGCAGCCCTGTCTCAGCCTGGAGCACAAGCTCCAGCCAGTACAGCTGTGAGACACCCGGCATGAGCCTACGGGCATGAGGCAGAGCCTGCTCGGTGTTACCCACTTCATCCATTGCCAGCCTGTTGTTTGAGAAGAAATCTGTTGTGTAGCTTTTGTAAGTTGCTCTTAAACGTGGAAATCTGTTTCTCCCTTTTGCAGAGTGATGTGCAGACAGCTAAGGAATTTGTTAAGATCATAGAAAATGCAGAAAACGAGTACCAGGTAAGCTGAGGGGTGGTCAGATGGGAGGGAATCATTTCAGCCTCCATTCACAGTGCATGGAGCCATGGACTAGTGACCTCATTCTGCTTTGGGCTGATTCTGGTGTGGGCTATAAGAATTCCCTAGAGAAGGGCAGTGGGGTTTGCTCAGAGCCTGCAGCTGCAAAGCTGTGCAATTAACAGCCAGGTTTGCTGCTGGGTAGTTACTTTAAAAGGGTTACAAATGGAGCCTGGAACAAGCGTGGGAGGGGAGTGGGCGAGTCTGAGTGTGTTCCTCTGTGACAGTTAGAGAGATTTGGAGATGTGCCACAGCTTTCCATGGTGTCCCTGTGGTGGGAGGGACTTGATACAGATGAGTGCAACACCTGAGGAGCTGCTACTGCCGCAGGGGCTTGGGCAGAGACCCTTTTACTCACACCGGCGCGGGGGTTGTGAGTGAACAGTGCATGTCCTTCACCTTGAGGGAGAAGGGTTTGTGGTGCCAACACAGAATCCTGCTTCCTCACAGCCCTTAGGCCCTAACCAAATCTTCTTGCTGTTGCAGACAGCCATCAGTGAGAACTACCAGACCATGTCAGACACCACCTTCAAAGCCTTACGCCGGCAGCTGCCTGTCACCCGCACCAAGATCGACTGGAACAAGATCCTCAGCTACAAGATTGGCAAGGAAATGCAGAATGCTTAGCATGGGGATGAGGATGAGGAGACCTCCAGAATGTTTGTGTGCAAAACAAACAAACAAAAGAAAACCCAAACAAACAAAAGAAAACCCAAACAAACAAAGCAACCAACCCACACAACAAATTGTGGTCCTATGCCAAGTAGATGGGTTCCAAACCAGTGCAGCATTTTTGTAGGGCTTTCAGAGTTAACAGGTTTTCTAGCCTCAGGCAGAACTGTGGAACAAAACTGTGTTGTCTTCTGTGTTTCTGTGTTTTCCTGCCACATCAACTCCCTGCTGTTGTGACTGCATTTACTGCTAGGTCGTTTCAGCTACACCGCAGCTGCGGTTCAGAGGTGTAGCCTCTCACCAATCACTGATTGTACTGGTTGGAAAACTTCCTAACTGGAAAAGCCCTACTAGAAATAGAGCTGAGGGTGCAGAGCCTTCCCCTCACCCCATCACAGCACTCCAGGTACTCCAGTGAAGTTTGTCAAACCTGCCAACAGCTCCGGGCGCTGCGCTGCAAGGTAACAAAAGCAAGACAGCAGATCCTCCTCTACCCTTATCGCTGCCCTCCACAGAGCAGGGAGCCTGCAGGCTTCTGTCTCCCTTACCAAATGAGTTTACAAGGTCCTTACAGACACCCCCCCACACACACCCCCAGCCAGCTCTTCCAGGGATGTCTTTCATTTTATTTCCTCCTTTTTTTAACCTGAAGATGTGAGCCATGTGCCCCCCCCGCCCCCCCGTGGCTGTTTCTGCTCTCCCCACCTCGCGTGTGTACGGTTACCGGACGGCTGCATTCTCCCTGCCCTTGCAGGTCCTGAGCCAGGCAGGCTGGGTGGTGATGAGAAATGCAAATGTCCCTGGAACAAAAAGGGGTATGTTGTGCTTTCATGCTTTGTGGCAGGTTCCTAGAATTTGTCTCACAGGTGTATGGATGGATAGTGTACAAAATAAACAACCTTCCACCAAAGCAAGAGGAAAAGCCTTTCCTGTTGATTTTGTCTCTTGTGCCCAGTTTCTTCTCATGCTTAAAGAGGGGGAGGGGGGGGGGGGGGTTGGAGTTTTAGCTCAGTGCTCTCGAAATATTTGCTCTGTTACTTTGTAGAAACAAAACCAGCAGCGCTGCCAGTTTCCCTGAGGGGAGGCTGAATGCAGGTGGCTTTCTGAGGCAGGGTTCAGAGCGTGGATTCGTGGTGAGCCCCAGTTGCTCTTCATTGTCACGGGGCCTCCCTGCAGGTTCTGCTTTTTAAACTGGCCCTTGTTTTACTGCTTCGATGTACACAAAGGAGGGAGGTGGGGAGCTGGGGTGGGACTGCCCCTGCATTGCACCTCGTGGTTTGCACAGTGGTGCTACAGATCGGTGCCTGGACTTATCTGTGTCCTGCTGTAACACTGACCTTGTCTCACCAACTGCTGGCTGTGTCCTAGGCCAGGGACGCAGGACAAAGAAGGACTGTCCTCGAGGACTGGGGCTGTCCTGGGGAGGATCTGTGCAAAGAGCTGCTCAAGGACGGGGCTGCTGCCAGTGGGTGTTTGTGGAAAGGGTCTCCTCCCTGCCACAGCACAGAGGAGATGAAAGGTTCTGGGGATGAGCACCTCAGGTGCTGTGGTCTGTGGCCACGGTCCCATCCAGACAAGCCCTGCAGCAATTCCAAGAATGTGAAGCTGAAGCAGGGCCCAAGATAAGGCTGTGCACACAACAGAGCTTTTATCTGCCTCAAGGCTGGTCTTCCCCACTCCAGGTTACACCACAAGCAGCTCCCCAAGACTCACTTGTTCCAGCCTTCAGACCATTTCTATCTCTTTGTCCTTCTCCAAATCTTTCACTGATCATCCTTTAGGCCACCCCAGTCCCTGCCTGCTTCCAGGCCCTTCTTCGCTCCCCCTACCAGCTTTCTCCACAGCAAGCTCAGCCATTCCATCCTATCCACTTCTAGGTCCTATTTCTTGCCTGGAGAAGCAGCATTTGCCCTGGTTCACCACCACTGGGCCACTAAGCAAAGAAGCAGCCCAGGGTGACACAGGCCCAGAGACATCCTAATCCCTAAAGCCATCTGCTATTGTTTGCTGGAGACCAGAGTCTTCAGCAGAAGTTGCAGCCTTCTCCAGAGCAAGATGCATGCTGGGCTGGCTCTGCTGAGGTGGACAAAAGTCAAAGTGACCCTGGTGAGCCAGGGACAGCAAAGCCAGCCCTGCCCAGCCCCACAGGGCAGGTCCTGCTAGCCCGGAGACAGCAGTGGTGCTGCCCAGCTACCCCCAAGGAAAGAATTTTCCTCTGTTTGCTTCAAAGCTTAAAGCTCCAGGATTCTGCCTGCAATCCCCTACAGAGAGTCACAAGCAACTTACTCCAAAGGCAGCACTCCCATTTTTTAAGCCTGCAACCTGTAAGGGGCCCTTTACCCCCATGGTCTATTGGCCACATCCAGACAGTGGCAGTCTGGACCAGCAGAGCTTGGGTCAGGAGACAAGCACTTGAGACTTCCCCCAACATCCCTGAGCCACAGACAAGGCAAAAGCAAGCACCGTGAGCTGTGCCAGGGTCCCTAGCTCAGGTCGGGGCTCACTGTCCCCACGGGGCAGGGTGAAAGACCCAGAAAGCAGCTCCTGCTGCACTATATGTAGAGGGGGAAGGGAGGCTGCAGCCCTTGATCTCTCACCTCTACCCGGGAGGCAACCAATGCCAGGGCTGCTGGCTGAGGGGCGGAAACCTAACCCAGACCCCCGGTACTCGGCAGCCCCCAGCCCTGTAACCACAGCCCCGGGGTCGGGAAGTTTGGGGTAGCCCTGCAAGGGAGAGGTGCGTACCCCTCGGGGTCCTGGGCTGCGCAAACCCCCTGCACGTAGCCAGGGCAATTCCCGCAGCCGGGACCCTCTGTGGGGTGCAGGACTCCGGGCACGGAGGGATGCTGCGGGACGGGCCAGGAGCCGCCCTCGGTCCCCTCCTGCCACCTCCCTAGCCGCGGCGGGCGGGTCCGCAACCTGCACGGCCCCTTTCGCTTTCGTTTCTCGCTGCGAGATCGGCCCCGGCGCTGCCCAGCCCTGCCCGGCACGGCTCGGTGCGCTACGGTGCTCCTCGGTACACCTCAGCACAACTCGGCTCGGCACAGCTCGACCCAGCCATGCCCAAGTTCAGCTTGACGGAGACCAGGCACTGCGGGGACGAGTTCGTGCAGTTCCTGCGGGAAACGGGCCGGGAGCGGGAGAACCGTCGGGACGCGCTGCGTGGCATCTACAACGCGGAGTTCCGGGAAAGGTGAGGGCTCTCGGCCGGACCCGGGCTGCGTGGCCTGGGAATGTCCCCAGCCAACCAGCACCCAGTCTCCCTGGCCAGTTTCACCAGTGCCTGACTAGCATCACCCAGTCCCTGGCCAGCATCACCAGTCCCCAGCTGGGGTGTGAAGCCAACTCTGGGCAGGAGCTGGGTGTGAGGGTGGCACTGGGGAGTAGGCTGGGTCCTCAAGGGCTCCCCCACGAGCGGCGGGGACCCGCACCGGTTCAGCTCAAGCTCAGGGGCTCTGTTCTCCAGGCACAGGGAATAAAGGGGCAGCATTGTGAGGCAGGCCCTGTGCTCCTGGGCTGTGGACGTAGCCAGAGGCAGAGCTGTTCTCCAGACAGCAGCCCCACTTGGGGTCCCCTCCACCTCACCACAGCCCTGCTGGGATATTTCTCAAGTGCATAGCAGCTGCCTGGGCACGGCCACTCTCACTCCCCACTTCACCCTGCTGTCACCAGTCATGCTGGCCTTTGTACAACATCCCTGCTGTTAATCATTAGCAAGGCTGGGAGCACTGTGGGATGCGCCTCGGGCTGTGGGAGTAGGGACCTGGGAATGTATCGCTGCCAGGGGTGCAGTGGTGACACCTTGGAGGAGCTCCCATCTGTGCCCACTCTGCCCCTGAGGCTGTGTAGGGGGCTGACCCCTCCAGACGGCCTCTTCTGTGGAGAATCTGGGGATGGGGACAGGTCCATGCCCTGCTGCTGCTTGTGCACTGGCAGGGACAGAGGCTGTGTGGCTGTTGAGGCCAGACAATGGTGCTATGGCACATCTGGAATGGCCATGGCACAGCTGGAATGGCCACACTACATCATGGAGGGATGCAAGATTTGCATGGGCCAGTGAAAAGCCCCAGTCCTTCCCCTCGCCCAGTGCAGAGGGGAGCTGCTGAGTGCCCCTCACCCAAGCCTCTGTGCCCACTTCCCCTCCCACGCTCCTCACCTCCTCTCAACTGCTGGTGCCCTCAGAGAAACCTCTCCCTGTGCAGGACTGAACCCAAAAGGCCCAACTTCTCGTGCGTCTTGTATGCTCTGAAGGTGAACCACCGGGCGCAGGTGTATGGGGGTTGGTGTACTTCAAGGTAAGGGATGCCCTGTGCTGGGCAAAAGGCAGCTCCTGCCCCACTCCGGGACTTGCTCTGTAGGAGCAGGACCCCAGGGCCACGCTGGTGCTAGCTGCTCCTCGCAGGACAAGAAGAGAGTGGTGGTAGCAGACCAGTACTGAGACCCAGAACCAACGCACAGGCATCAGCGGCGGCGTCAGCATCAGCATCTGCCTCAGGGCAGCAGCCCAGCTCTGGTCCACGAGTGCCCCAAAGCCATGCCAAGAAGAGGTACGACCAGCCACACCTTGCCCAAGCCTCCTCTGACGTGGCCCTGGGGTTCCCCCACCCTGGCTGGAAACGACCCTCCTGTCCTGCAGGGCTGAGTTTATCCGCGGGAAGCATGGGGTGGAGATCACCTCGGAGCACGACCAGAGCCAGGGCCAGGGTCAGATCCGCTTCCCGGTGGAGCCCGGCAAGCCCCAGACGGTCACCATCGTGGTGCAGAACCAGGGGACCGAGGCTGTGACCCTGCAGCGGTGCCAGCTGCGCCAGCTGCGCCGCCGGTCGCGGGAGTTCTCCTTCAGTGACAAGGAGGGGGTGACACAGGGACAGTCAGTGCTGCTGCACCCAGGTAGGGCCCCATCCCCTGCCACGTCCTCTTCCCTGCACCCTGCCCTGCCGGAGGTGCAGGACCCAGCTCTCACATCTGTGCCTTGCAGGCAGCAAGTACCCTGTCCAGGTGCGGTGCCAGGCCACCTTCTATGGGTGTTTCCATGCCGTGGTGGTCTTCGAGTTCACCAAGGAGCCCCAGGAGCACTTCAGTATCGGTCGCAGCATTGCTGCTGTTGCTGAGACCCAGCTGGCCAAGGACCTGGGGCCCTCGGAACCTTTCCAGCCTTACCAGGCTGGTCTCCACCGCCCTGTCACTGTCATCACTGAGGATGGCTTCCCCCCAGCAGGTACGTGGCAGGATCACCTGCTGCCATCCTCTGCAGGGGGCCCAGCCTGTTCTCCAGCTGGGACAAGACTCAGCTGCCCGCGACCTGGCTGTCTGGCACCCCAGGACAGTGCTTCCTCCCTGTGCCATGGATGGTGACAGTGGGGTTGGGGACATCCTCCTTGCCCGGGCCACAGGTGGCTGCAGCCCAAGGGCAGCCCAGTCCTGCAATTCCTGTGGCACCACTGTCCCCTCTGCTCAGCTCCCAGCAAAATGAACTGGAGAAGGAAATCCCTCTGGACACCTACGAGTACCCACGGAGGCTCAAGGAGGCAATTGTGACTGGACCCAACGCCAGTGCCAACCCCAGCTGGGCTGCCATGCAGTGAGTACCAAGGGGTGGGGGCAACACCACCTAGCCCTGTGCCTCCCACCCGCTGCCCTTTGGCTGAAGCGTCCCCAGGGCACAGTGACCTCCCTGCTGCCTGCAGGACGCTGCTGGAGGCTCCCCTGCATGCGGAGAACTACCAGAAGAAGTTCCAGCTGCTGCTGCACCTAGAGGAGATCCAGATGGAGGTGGACATCCGTCGCTACGACATGAAGGACGTGACCATGGAGCAGGACAGGGGGCTGCTGGTCCTCAAGGTGTGTAGAGCGAGCTGGGGGGCCAGGAAGGGCGCTGGGGCTCGGGAGTGCCTGGCCTCACGCTGGCTGCTTGGCAGGTGCCCGGTGTGGCTGAGAACCGCCCGTCCGTGCTGAAGGGAGACCACCTGTATGTCAACCTGAGCAGCGAGCGGGACCACTCCCCACTCGTGCAGTACAAAGGCTACGTGCATGCCGTGGAGCTGGAGAGGGTCAAGCTTGGCTTCTCCACCAAGTGAGTGGTGTCCAGCCCCAGCCAGGCTGGCAGAGCTCTGCTAGCCCTACTTGGACCCACCATGCATGGGCTGGGACAGGCTGGGGAGGACATGGGGAGTGTCCCTATGGACTGCTCACCCCATTCCTTCCCAGGCTGCAGAAGAAGTTTGTGAACAACCTGAAGTTCGATGTGACCTTCACCTTCAGCCGGCTGCCGCTGCGGATGCAGCACCGTGCTGTGGAGCTGGCCATGCAGCACGGCTTGGCCAACCTCCTCTTCCCCTCTGCCTCCTGCCACCAGCCCCTCCTCACAGGCACCTTCCAGCCCCGGTGAGTCCAAGTGCTGGGGGGACAGGGTGGGATGGGAGGAGATGTGGAGAGCCTGGGGACCCAGCACACTCAGCCCCGCCTCCTGCAGGTGGTTTGACCGCAAGCTGCAGTCCAACGAGGAGCAGTGCAGAGCTGTGACACACATCGTGATGGGGATATCCAGGCCAGCTCCATACCTCGTCTTTGGTCCCCCCGGGACTGGCAAGACAGTCACCATGGTGGAGGCCATCAAGCAGGTGAACAGCCACCGACCTGGCCCAGCCCCCCAGGGTCATTGCTGCCCTTCCTGGCCCGTGGCACTCACTGGCCCCTCTTGCCACCTAGGTGTGGACGTGCCTCAAGGACTCCCGGATCTTGGCCTGTGCCCCTTCCAACAGCGCTGCAGACCTGCTGTGCCAGCGCCTCATCAAGGACCTTGCTTCACGGTACATCTACAGGCTGATGGCAAAATCCAGGAACTTCCAGGAGGTGCCTGATGATATCAGGGTAGGTTCCTCTACCTCCATCCTGGCACCCCACAGCCCATCTGCGTTGGTGGCCCTGGGGAGAGCAGGGTCCCACCAAACGCCTGTGTTTCAGCGCTGCTGCAACTGGGACAGCGAGCAGAGATGCTATGTGTACCCGAGCAAGAAGAACCTGGGCTGCTACCGGATCATTGTCACCACACTGGTGACAGCAGGAAGGTCAGAGGACCTGGGGTTTTCCCCAGCACCCACAGTGGGGGTGCAGCCCAGGGGCTGCCTCACAGCCAGGCTGTGAGGGCAGCAGGGAAGGGGTGTGGAGAAGGGTGGACAGGGGACAGGACCCCTCCTCTGAGGGAGGGTGAGGACCAAGGCAGTGGGGAAAGGGTGAGTAGCTGGGACAGGGATGCTGAGGAAGCCTCACCCAGCTCTCCCCCAGGCTGGTGTCAGCCAAATTCCCCCCAGGGTTTTTCTCCCACGTCTTCATCGATGAGTGTGGCCAGGCCCTGGAGCCGGAGAGTGTGATCGCCATCGCGGGTGAGTGGTGCCCAGCTGCCCTCTTGGGGACCAGCTTCTTTGTATGACTTGAAGATCCCCTTGTCCCTCACTGAACTCTCCCTCTGCCCAGGGCTCCTGACTCCCATGGACCAGAAGACCAACCCCAACGGGGGCAGCTGGTGTTGGCAGGAGACCCTCAGCAGCTGGGTTATGTCCTGACGTCACCGCTGGCCATCGAGCACGGCTTGGGTGAGTGGGGCGAGGGGTGAGGCTGCTGCCAACAGCTGGGGTGGCCAAGCAGCCTTGTGTGGAGCCACAGGGTCCCTCTGGGTGCAGGCACCTCCCTGCTGGAGAGGCTGATGCTGCACAACCCCCTGTACAAGAAGTCAGATGGAGGATATGACCCTCGGTTTGTCACCAAACTGCTCTGGAACTACAGGTGAGGATGGGGACAGCACACGGATGGGCACAGGCAGGGTCCAGAGCCCTGCAGTGTCACAGGAGATGGCAGCAAACCCTCTGTTCCCAGTGCACCGTGCCTGGGAGGGTGCTTGGGCTGCATGGCACCCACCCTGGGCTCTGTCCTGCCTCTGCTAGGTCCCATGAGGCCATCCTCAGGATCCCCAATGAGCTCTTCTATGACAATGAGCTGAGAGCCTGCGAGCGCTGCGAGCTCGACGTCCGCAACACCTACTGTGCCTGGGAAGAGCTCCCCAAAAAAGTGAGTGGGGCAGCAGGGAGGGGGGCCTTGGGGGAGCCCCGAGCCACAGGTCTCCACCTGCCCAACACTGTCCATCCCCAGGGCTTCCCCATCATCTTCCATGGGGTCTGTGGGGAAGACCGGAGAGAGGCCAAGAGCCCCTCGTTCTTCAACACGTCTGAGATCGAGGTGGTGGTTCACTACCTCAAGAAGCTGCTGCAGAGTGGGGGCAAGAGGGGCATCCCCAGCATCTCGCCCAAGGAGATTGGCATCATCTCTCCCTACAGGAAGCAGGTGAGGGGCACATCTCATGGGAGATACCCCCCCCCAAGGGATAGGGGACACTGGGATAGATGGGCAGCCCCAGGGTGGCACACCAGGGTGGCTCTGTGGTGGCTGGACTGTGCTGTGTGCCTTTCCTAGGTGGAGAAGATCCGGAGAGCCATCACCTCCCTGGACCCTGTCCTGCGGGCACTGCCGGACATCGACCAGCTGAAGGTATCGTCCTGGGCATGGGGCAGAGAGGAGCCCACCCTGTCGTGGGGGTGCTTCCTGGCCCCTCACCAGCTGTCCCCACCCCAGGTGGGCTCCGTGGAGCAGTTCCAGGGCCAGGAGCGCCGGGTCATCCTCATCTCCACTGTGCGCAGCTGCAACGAGTACCTCGCGCTCGATGAGACCTTCAGGCTGGGCTTCCTCAAGAACCCCAAGGTACCTTGCTGCCCCGAGCCAGGCCCCCTCTTAGCACCCCCTGCTCCCCTCCGCTCTCCTGCAACCAGCAGAGCTGCTGCAGGAGCTCAGCGCTGCGCTGAAGGTGCCTGCACCCAGGCAGGGCTAGGAGGGACCTAGCAGAGCTTCTGCAGGGCCTGTTGTGACAGGACAAGAGGTGATGGTTTGAAACCAAAAGAGGGAGATTCAGACTGGAGAGAAGGGAGAAATGTTTGACACTGAGGTTGTGAGATCCTGACCCAGGTTGGCTAGTGTCCTGGAACCATTCCAGGTCAGGTTGTTCAGGGCTCTGAGCAACCTGCTCTAGTTGCAGAACCTGCTGACTGGCGGGGTTGGGGGAAGGCTTGGACTGGATGAGCTTTAAAGCTCCCTCCTCCCCGAAACCATTCTGTCATTCTCTTCTCCTCTTCTCAGAGGCTCAACGTGGCCATCACCAGGGCCAAGGCTCTGCTGATCGTGGTGGGTAACCCAGCTGTGCTCAGCAAGGACCAGCACTGGCAGAGGTGAGTCCTGCCCTGCTCCAGAGCTCCTGCTTGCCCTTCCCTGCCACTTACAGATGGTGCCTGGCCATGCCAGTGCTATGGAGGCAGTGAGGCCAGTACCAGCAGCAAGGCCAGTGCCACCTCCTGCCCATACTGCCCTTGCTCTGTGCCCACAGGTTCCTCAGGTACTGCAGGGAGCAGGGGGGCTACACTGGCTACCCCTACGAAGATGAGAGCCCAGACGAGGATGGCCTCGCCGCTGACCTCAGTGCCCTGCACCTTGGCAATTAGCAGCCAGGTGAGCAGGGCCTGGAATTGTCCACAGAGCTGTGGGTGGAGTGGGGTGAGGACAGCCAGAGCCAGGCTTCACCCTGCCACCTACAGCACCGGGGAGGCTTCTCCTGAGCAAGTGCGACAGGGCTCAGGATGGGCTCTTGCTCAGGGGGCTGCCTGTCCCCTTCTGAGCCAAGGGCCAGCTCTGCCATGAGGTTTCTCTGCAGGAAACCCCACTGGGAGAGAAGGAGAAGCCCTGTGGAGCTTCAGCACCCTTCACCCTGCAGCAGTCTCCTGCTCTCCCCCCACCTTTGTCCTGGGGTGCTCGGTGACCCCCATGCATCCCTGCAGAGATGGGCAAGGGGATCCTGACAGCCATCGGTGACAGCCAAGAGCCCTGGCATAGGCTGGGGTAGACATTTCCCCTCGCAGAGTGGGACCACACCGGTGCTGAACGGGGACCGCTCTGCTTTTAAGCAGTTTTTGATACTGTTGCAGAAAGCCTTGTGCCTGGTTCCGTCCATCCATGAACAGCTCAGGCCAGAGCCTGTCCTCTAAAGAGCATCACTTGGTGCCCAGGGCAGCCTGGTGCTGCTGTGGTGGGAGGTGGGAGCAAGGAGCAGGCAGGGACCAGGCTGGGCACAGGGTGGCTGCTGTCCCCTGTCCGGTACCAGCTGGCCTGAGAGCTGGCGTGGCCACACAGGCACACCTCACTTTGTTTCCCTGAAATAAATGTTTAGAGAAAAAAAAAGCTGTGTTGATCTTGAGTCCTGGGCTCTGCCACCACCACTGGGACTGCTGGAGAGGGGTGGGCTGGCTGCAGCCCTGCTCAAGGATGGTCACAGAGGAGGGGTAGCTCCAGCACACTCCACACCAGGGAGTGGGCACAGCTGGGGACCTCCCCTCTGCCCTTCCCATATAAGCTTCTCCCTGGGTCCTATCTCAGCCCACAGCGATGAGCCCTGATCCTGCACCAGTGGCTGGAGCAAGGAGGGCTGGGACCGAGCAAGCCCCGTACCCTGCAGCACATGGACCCAGCCCCCAGGCAGCAGCCTGGGCAGGGGCACAAAGGGCAGCCAGAGGGATGCCACGCATGCAGAGTTACAGTTACTAAAATACCAGTTTGCATTTATTCTCCCAGCTATGCAGTTCAGTTTACTGGTGCCAAGTCCGTGACCAGTGCAGACCGGAAGGCAGCATTACTGGCAGAGCTGGGCAGAGGCACAGTCCCGTGGGCAGAGCACTTCTGGCAGCAGCCAAGCCCAGCTCTGCCCACAGATGAGGCTGAAAGCTGCCCTGAACACGTCCCTGTGAAACGCTGGTGCGTGCTGCCCACCGGCCGCGGGGACCCCGAGGGCACAGCAGACCCCACGGGCGAGCTGCAGGCACTGGCACCTCCAGCTGCTGTGGCACCCGCCCGGAGCCGGGGAGGGAGAGTGAACACCACGGCGATCCCCACGGCAGAGCCACAACCAGGGAGGTTGGTACAGAATGGGGAGACACAGGGGAGCTACGGACAGCCCTGTCCACGGGTATGGAAGGCACTGGCCCCGCACGGTCCCGGAGCCTCACAGGGTCACCCCACGGGCTTGGGGTGGCAGCTCTCGTGCAGAAGGTTGGGGGCGGGTACTGGCACCACCAGGTCCCACTTCGGCCGCCCCCGCCAGCGCTGGCAGCTGCCGGCTGGCCCCGGGCTGCTCAGAGCAGGGGGCAGCCCCTGCGCCGCTTGTTCTTCCGCACCTGCAGCCCCGCGCGTGGCCATCTCGAAGACCTCCCGCACCCCCTCCTTCGTCTTGGCCGAGCACTCCAGGTAGCCGAAGGCATTGATCCTGTTGGCCATGTCCCGCCCTTCCTCCGGCTTCACGGGCTCCTGGAAAGCATCAGAGAGAGGGTTCAGAGAGAAGGGCAGCAGGAGCAGCCTGGCTGCCCTGCAGACATCCAGGACCCGGCACCGGGAAGCCAGGGTGGAGAGAGGCAGGTCCCTGGCTGGGGCTGCAGGACCCAGGGCTCTGTCCCCACCTGCTTCATCTTGGCCAGCTCCCGCCGCGTGTGCTCGTCGTTCCGCAGGTCCTTCTTGTTCCCCACCAGGATGATGGGCACGTTGGGGCAGAAGTGCTTCACCTCTGGTGTCCACTTCTCAGGGATGTTCTCTGCAACAGGCACACGTGGACCCCCCCCCCATGAGCTAAGGCTCTGCTCCCCTCTGCAGCATTCTCTTCTCCCACCACTTCCACCCAGCCAGAAAGTTCTTAGCATCTCCCCAGAGCGCAGGCAAAGCCAGGAGATGGATGGGAGGGACTGGCACCTCCCAGGGGGTTTAGCAGCAGCACCCAGTCCTGTGGCAGCCCCAGGCCAGCTTCCCCCTGGCTCCCTGCTCCCTACCGAGGCTGTCTGGGCTGTCAATGGAGAAGCACATGAGGATAACATCCGTGTCTGGGTAGGAGAGGGGCCGCAGTCGGTCGTAGTCCTCCTGCCCTGCTGTGTCCCACAGGGCCAGCTCCACCTGAGGGGGTGACAGGGACATACCTCAGCAGCTTGCAGACAGCTTGGCAGCTTTGTCTTCCTCAGCTGCAGCTACAGTCTGCCCTCAGGCTGGGGCAGGTTCAGTGTGACCCAGACACCTGGATGCTCAGAGTCACACAGACCAACCCAGGCAGCAGTGCAGGGCCGTGGCACTGGGACCAGGGGAGCAAGGGGACAGGAACAGCTCTGGTATCCTGTGGCATTCCTTACCTGCTTCCCATCTACCTCGATGTCAGCAATGTAGTTCTCAAACACGGTGGGCACGTAGACCTCAGGGAACTGGTCCTTGCTGAAGACGATCAGCAGGCACGTCTTCCCGCAGGCACCGTCCCCCACGATCACCAGCTTCTTCCTGATGGCTGCCATCGCTGTGGGCACAGCAGGGGGTCAGGGGGACACAGCAGGGGGCAGTGGGACGCAGCACCCACAGCTAGTCCATGCTCCCTGCCCCTCCCTCCCCAAAGTCTTTTGCATAATTGCCCAGGAAGGTACCAGCCACAGGCATCTGGCCACACACCAGCATGAGCTGAGTGCTGGGACAGAAACACTCCCAGCCCCATGCCAGCCACACTCCAGCTCCCACACTGGCACTGCAAGAACCAGCCCCTCTGGAACCTCTCACATCCATCACCACGACCAGAAGCAGCACACCGATGCCCCAGCCCCAGTGAGTGACAGTGGCTGCATGCAGAGACTTCATGCCAGGCAACAAATCACTCTCTGCCTGACCCCCAGCCCCAGGCAGCAAGGCTCCTGCCCCCACCATCCAACTTCCCCCTGTGCCACCACCCCAGGGAGAAGGCTTTTCTGGTGCCCTCGGAGCCACACACAGCCGCCAGTTTTATTTCAGGTTATAAATTCTTCAGGGCAGAAGCTGCACCACAGGTTCCACCCAGGCATGCTCAGCAGCTCCCAAATAACCCCAGCAGCAGGAGGAATGTGCCAGGCTGAGCTATTGGATGCCCATGCGAGCAGGACTTGCGTGCCTGGCACCCAGCACCGGGCTGGCCCCAGCCCAACTCGTTTGACAAAGGAGCCTTTGCCACATCATGACCAAGAGCCGACACTGGCACCCACAGCAGGAGAAGCTGCCAGCCATGCCCAGAGAGGCTGCTCTCTGTCCTGCATCACAGGGATGCAGCCTGGCAGGTGAAAAACCCTTTCCTTGTGCCCTCCTGCTCCTGCTCGTCCCAGCTGGACCAGGGACACCAACAGCCCCACACAGCCAGGAGCTCACCCCCGGAGATGGCCTTTGTGTTATGGAGGCAGGAAATAGGGCTGGAGGAGTCTCCTGTTTCCTGCCCACTTGAGGAGGGAAAGCTCTTGAGGACAGCGTATCCTTGGGGACTCAAGAAATGTGTCACCCTGCTGGAAGCACAAAACAAGGGAAAATTACCAGGCCCAAGGCTGCTGACAAATACAGAGCTGGCACAGGGGCTGGGTGGAGACCTGGTGGTGTTGCCATGGCACAGAATGGAAGGGGCAAGGCGGAGCCCCACCACTCACCTCTTCCACTTATCACCTGCCAAACTGCTGACCAAAAAGCAAGAAATGTTTTGTGCAGCTGATAAAGGAGCAACTGGCTGAGCTCACCCCAGGAATGAGGGCTTGACTGCAGTCCCACCCCACACTCTGCACTATTGCAGATAGCAAGGTATAAATGCTGCCCCAATTTCATATCTAGTTTGGAGGGGACCAAGAGTTGGAAGCCAAAGGGCTGGGGCAAACCAACAGGTCTGACACTGTCACCCCCCCACACACACCCAGGGACACCTTTTGTGACCTCAGCTATGCTGAGTGCTTCCCTAGGAGACCCAGTGTGTGACTGCAGTTGTTATTCTGGAGCTCATCTGCAGTTCAGTGCATTTGTCACTAGCAATCTGGACATGCTGCACGTGAATAAACCAAACCATTCGTGCATTGACTGCTCCTGGTGAGCCTGGCCAGACCTCCAGCAGATGGGCTTGCCCTGGCAGTCAGTGTTGGGCTGGTAGCACCCACAACTGGCATAGCTATAAAGAGATAAGTCCAGCTGCCCCCTTCATCTCGGACGACCTGCCAGAACCCAAGGGGATTCACCTCTTCCCAAATCGATCCTTCTCTAAATGCAACACACCCCCGCTGCAAACCATCCTTCTTGTCTGACCAAAGGTTGATCCTCCCTCCATCCACCATCTCCACAGCACGGGAAATGGAGAGCTCACGGACAGAAAAGTCTGTTTACTCAG
Source organism: Picus viridis (assembly GCA_033816785.1). Classification (NCBI taxonomy): domain Eukaryota; kingdom Metazoa; phylum Chordata; class Aves; order Piciformes; family Picidae; genus Picus; species Picus viridis. The sequence goes on from CM066602.1 coordinate 4,822,024, forward strand.
AGCCGAAGCTCCTCTGCCCCCAGCAGAGCCAGATTTGTGACTCCGGATCTCACAGACGAGCGAGGGCAGCGCAGCCGTGGGGGACGCGCCGCTGCCCAACCCACCCAGCGCAGGAGACACAGCACGGCCAGCAGCAGATGCCCGGGAGACAAACACCAGCTCCCAGGCAGCCACCAAGGTCTGCCCGTGCCCAATCTGTTGGGCACCAGACCTAAAACAACAACAAGAGGAGCGGCGCAGCGTAGCAGGGTTGGGTGCCGGCCCCCCTGCCCACGTACTGACCGGGCAAGGGGACGGCAAGCCGCTGCAGTCCAGCTCCTTCCCACGGCCTCCGCTGTCCACCCTGACCCGGGACGGCTCCAGCCCCGGCAGCTCCCGCGCCCGGCGTGATGCCGAGCGGTGACTCAGCGGGCAGAGGCACCGTCCCCACCCAAAATCTCAGCACAACTCATTCCATTACTCACGAGAGTGGCCAGAAATAGCCCATTGCTAACGCGGGGCCGAGCGCAAGGGCGAGTGGGGCAAGGAGCCTGCAAGCACCGCATGCCTCGGTGGCTGCCCAGCCTGCCGCATCTGTGCCCTTGCCCCCCGAGCCAGCCGGCACAGCACCAGATGCTGATGGCACTTTGCTCCAGGACAGATTAATTCCTCTGTCACTCAGCAAGATGAGGCCAGTCCCTGGGACAGGGGAGCCCCGCACAAAGGGCTCTGCCCTGTTCCCAGAGCATCGGTCAATGAGGCAGTAGCAAATGTGAGGACTTCACCACGACTGCCAGCAGGCCGAAGGATTCCCAGGGTGTCATCACCCACATCAGATGTGCAAATCCAGATTGTAAATCTTGCCAAGCATTAACCACCCGAGTTACAGCACAGGCTGCCCAGCCACACTGGCACCCAACCCTGCTCAGACAGCAACCGCAGTGCTGGGATGGCAGCAGCACCTGAGGTGTCTCGCTGGAGATGCCTCCTGCTCATCCAGAGGTAAGGGCAGGAAGCAGCACCTTTGTGCTGGCTTCTCCCACGGTGGCACTGCCAAACCCCGCAGGGCTCCACACCCAGCCCCGTGCCCGATGTTGCAGGCAGGATGGGGCCACAATGGGACAGGCACAGGATTGGTGTGTGCCACCACTGCTGGCAGTGCCCACGCTGCCAGCACCAGCCTGATCCTGCTCCGGCAGATCCTTCAGCATGCCAAGAAACTGCAAAACGAAACCCAACTGCTTGCTTTTCAAGCAGCTACTCTGCAGTCATCACCATAAAGCAGCTGGAGCTCCAGGACAGTCCCTGTCTTATTGGTCTCTCTCTGCTTCGTGCCTCAAAAATGTGAAGCTCCCGCTAAGCAGGAAAAGGGGAATTCCTCTGGCAGCAGGATGCATCCATCACCCAGGGCTTGCTCTGGGATCTCAGGAAATGGCAGACAAAGACATTAAGACTTTGGGAAAGGGACAGAAATCTTTCAGTGAACCTCTTTGGCAAGGCTGGAGCTCCTTGAGCCAACAGAATCACAGAACGTTAGGGGTTGGAAGGGGCCTCAAAAGATCATCTTAGTCCAACCCCCACCCCCAGCCACAGCAGGATCACAGAGGGGTTTTGTTCTACAGCAGAAATTCCCAAGTGCTGCTGGTGACAGCCGCACCCCGGCCAGACCTGTCACACCACTATCACCAAAACCAGCCCCAGCGCTGCTCTGCCCACAGCCCTGGCCGCAGGCACAACCCCAGAGCCTGGGCAGGGCTGGGCTGCTGGGGATGGGGCCATGCTGAGGAGCAGCCCCTTGGCAGGGTCACCCCTTCACAAGGACACCCCCTTCACAAGGACACCCCCAGCACTGCCTGCGTGGTAGGGCCAGCTCCCCACAACCCCTCCCCCAAGACCTCCTACCCCAAACAAAACCTCCTTGTCCCAAAGAAGGAGATTGGAGTTAGGAGGGGGATCAAGGCTCCAGGCAGTGCTTGTGCAGCCGCCAGCATCACCCTGGTGATCTTGGCCAGGGATAGAAGAACAGACCTGGGCTCGTGTTCCTGCCCTGCAGGGCTGCCACCAAGCATGACCTTACAGCCTGTCAGATGATTAAAAAACGTCCCCCTGCCACAGCAGCTCTTTGGTTGCTCCCCTTGGATGAGAGGCTCATGGAACAACCAGACCCATCACCCAAGGCCCAGGCACCTGCCTGGACCCCCTGGCACCATAACACAACCACAGAAGGAAAACCACCTCTCTGAAAAAATCAAGATCTTCCTGGCATTGCTCTGCCTTCAGCTCTGCCAATGGTTTAAGAAATAAAAGCAGCCAAAGAGCTCAGCTGGGCTGGGCTAATCCCAGTTTGGAAGGAGCTGGGCTGGGCTAACCCCAGTTTGGAAGGAGCTGGGCTGGGCTAACCCCAGTTTGGAAGGAGCTGGGCTGGGCTAACCCCAGTTTGGAAGGAGCTGGGCTGGGCTAACCCCAGTTTGGAAGGAGCTGGGCTGGGCTAACCCCAGTTTGGAAGGAGCTGGGTTTACACAGCACAGATCAGGCTCACGGCCAGGACCACCATAGGGCATTCAACTGGATCTCAGGAACCCCAACATCCACCTTCAGCTGCAGCCTGGCATGCAAGTGGGAGTGACAGGAGCCTGCAGCATCCCAGGAGCTGGGACACTGCAGGGGACACAGAAAATATTTTCTGAGCAGTGCAGCCAGGGACAAGCCACCTCCCCTTCTAAAGATGGCCATGGTGTGCACAGGGCTGATGGCATTGCCAGCAAGGGCACCTCAGTTCAGGGCCCCAATGACATGCCACCAGGCAAACAGGAGCCACTTTGGGCAGCCACAGGCCACCATGGGTCCCCACTGGACAGGCACATGGGGTTGCCTCCCTCCAGCACACCCAAGAGCAGCTCTCCTCCCTGCACAAACTGGGAGCCCTACCAAAGTGGGTGTGGAGGCCACAGCTGTCCCCAAGTAACTGGAAGAGGTCTGAAGGTGTTTGGGGACAGAATGACAGAGGGACAGGTGTCATTTGCACACATCACCAGCAGAAAGCCCTGCAGGGCTGTGTCACAACAGGAAAGGTCCTAGCTGGTAGGACTTGCTGGCACAGCTGTCACAATGAAAAAGAAAGTAAACTTCCAGTAAACTGGAATCTGACAGCTCTGTGTGTGTCCATCCACAGGAGTCTGCTGAGACATCTAAATGGCCAAAGGAACAGAGGACAAGTGTCCTGGAAAGTGGTCCAGACATCAGAGACTCTTGCACAACAGCAGGAGGAAGTTCCAAACAGGGTTTGAAGCACGGAGCAATGCAAAGGGGACAGCATGGGCAGGAGCCCTGCCCAGAGCCAGATCACAGCCTGGGGAGGCTCAAAGCATCACTGGTGCTGGCACAGCAGGAGCTGCAATTTCACTCACAACCCCAGGCAGGCCCAGCTGGGCATTTCTGTGCAGCACAAAGGAGACCAACCTCCACCCCTTGCCAACAACCATCACTGCCACCCAGAGCAGGATCCACACCCACACCGGCTCCTGCTGCTCAGAGCCTCCTGTCCCACCTGCCACCGCTGCTGCCAAAACCACCCGGCACAGAGCACCAAGGCACAGCCGCCTGGGACCCCGCAAGATCCACACCTGCCACATCCCAACGATGAGCACCCATCCGAGAAAGAGCCCAAACTCAGCATCCCAGGTGCTCCCAGGGCGGGGGTAGGCAGCCCGGGTTCCCAGCATGTTCCAGCAGCACAGGGCAAGCTGCTGCAGCTGGAGCTGGAGCCGAGCAGCCTGGCTGGGTGGTTCTCATTGCTAAATCCCACAGAAACATCCACAAGCAAAACAGAGAAGGGGACATGGAAGAGAAGAATTTCAAAGCCTAAACAAAGCTCTAACCACAAGTGCCTGAGCTCTGTGAGATATCCAAAGGATCCAGAGGACATCAGGCTACGTTCTTATTTTACCTCCCATGGCAGTGACAGCCTTCCCAGGCTCAGGGCAGCACAAGGGTCCTGCTGCAAGCTCCCAGTGCCACACCAGAGTCTGAACAGACGCCGGTACTGCTGCAGTCCCTGCTGCTGCCCCAGCACCAATCAGTATTTGCTAACACAGTCCTTACTTTTCATGTCAAGAGCTTCTCCAGGGTAAACACCAAGTTAGGAGATGAGCCTGGACAACCCGACAACCTGTTGGGAGACAGTGACTGGGCTTATTTTCCACTTCAAAACAGGTTTCCCTGGAGAAGCTGTAGCTGCTGGGAACATGGAGCCGATTTAAAGTCCATAAACTCTCACACAGCCTCCACCTCCTCGCAGCCGAGAAACTGAACTTAAACTGAAGCCGTTCGGCCACCCAAGGCCCTCGGCAAAATGCAAATAGCACACGACTGGGCTCGGTGACACGCCGGCAGCCAGCGCCGCGACTCCCTGCCTCCAGCTTCGCCTCTGGACGCTTCCATGGGGATGTGGCAGTGCTGCTGCTCACCAGCTCCCAGCCCACTCCCACTGCAAAAACCTCCCAGGGTCCACGCTGCCGTGTCCCGGGGTTGTCCGGAGGCTGTGGCTAGATCGGCACAGGGACACTCGGCTGCCAGGCTGCCCGTGCTGGAAAGGGCCGCGCAGTCATGCTGTTGGAATGCTCCCTTGCTCCGGAGACATTACACAATTATTTCTCCTCCCCGCAAGCCCCCTAACGTAAATGTTTAAAAATGAGCTCAGCAGTAAGCAAAGGGAGATTTCCTTTTTCTGAAGCAAACACAGAGCGGCCGCCCCGCGAGCGAGGCTGGGCTTGGGGACGCTGCTGCAGAGGGGCTGTGGGGAGGGCTGACTGGACAGGCAGCAGCCCCCGGGGCTCTCACCCCAGCCTGGCCCAGGTTAGTTATTGGCTAGGAGGTAGCAGGGAGTCCCGTCCAGGTGGCACCCACGAGTGGGGAATCGCAGACCGTGATCACCCTCAAGGGATGACCAAACCGCGGATGACCCACCCCTTGCCCCACGCCCAGGGACCCCCACCCCAGGCACACCCATCCCGTCCTGTCCTACTGTGCCCCACCCAGCTCGGCCTAGCTATCCGCCCTCATGTCCTGCTTCCCCAGCAGTGCCCCAGACCCCACCCCAGCACCGACCCCACACCCCACCGGTCCCAGCAGCGCAGATTTCAACAGTGATCCCAGACCCATTTTCTCAGCCCTCACCAGCAACCCCAGACCCCACCAATACCAGTAACCCCAGACCCCACCAATACCAGTAACCTCAGATTTCAGCAGCCACCCCAGATCCCATTTCCTCCAAAGCCAACCGGTAACCCCACACCCCAATTCTCCCAGCCCCATGCTCTGACTCCACACTTTACCGGTCCCAGTAATTCCACACCCCACCGGTAACCCCACACCCCAGCTCCTGACTCCAAGGCCCCCAGGTCCCCGCACCCGCAGCAGTGGCCCTGCCGCTCCGCTGCCCCAGACCCCGCACGCCAAACTCAGCCCCGCACCTCTCTCCGCCGCTGTCCCGGTCCCAGCCTCAGCCCCAGCCCCGCCCCGGCTCCGCAGCGCGGCTCTGGCGGCACCGCCCCGTCCGGGGGCCGCCCGCGGAGGGCGGAGCGGGAGCTCGCCGAGCCGAGCACAGCCGAGCCGAGCCGAGCCGTGCGGTGCCGCGCCAAACCGTGCTGTGCCGTGCCCCTTCCCCGCGCCCTCCCCTTCCCGACACGGGGCACTTGCCGCTGTGCCCCCACAGTTGCCCTCCCCGGGCAGGGAGGTGCCTCCAGGCTCCGCCAGCCCGGGCTCACCGCAGGGATTTTCCCGGTTTCGGTTATTCCCGTGCAGGGAGCGGGATGATCCCGGCACTGAGCTTTCTTTATGGCAGCACTAGGAGCTCTGCCAGGGAGGCAGATCCCAGCGGGGCCAGCAGCAGGACTCCACCGTGCCCATGCTGCCAGCGCTCCCCCAGGAAAACCCTAACCTCACCGACCCACAGGAGGAGTGTGAGGGCCGTGCCCTGTCCCCATGAGACGCTGCCAGAGCGGGGCTGTGACTTGCCAAACCCCACATCAGCACGATCCCAGCGCAGGGGCTTTGCTCTCCGTGCCCCTCATGGGCTGTCGGTGAGAGGGGATTAGATCCTGCACCCCCGTCACACCCCAGCTGCGTGGATGAGCCCCAGTTCACTCAGCCAGCAAAAGACAGCCCCAGGGTCCTGGCCCAGACCCAGGCTCAAACTGCTGCTATTTTAAGGGCTCGCAGACCATTTTCCTTAATTTCTGGGGCCCCAGGCCAGGAGCCAGATCCAAAGGAAATGTTTCCTTAGAAAGGGAACCCCAGAGGAAGCTCTGAAGGCAGCCTCTGCCTCCTGCCTCATCCAGCAGCTCCCAGGCGGCGACCTGGAAAAGCGGAGCTGGCTCCCAACCACCAGCACCAAGGGCATCGTGGGAGGGGGCTGTGCAGAATGTGGGGGGAGCCAGGGGCGTGGGGAAAGTGGGCATGGGGCAAGGTCTGGGCAGTGCCAAGGGCAGAGGGACAGCAGCTCACATGGCTCTGCCTGCACTCATTTGCTACCAAACCTGCCTACATCAATTAATCAGAGCTAATTGGATTGTAGGTAAGTCGCCTTTGCAGGAGCTCTACAAGAAGGACTTGGAAATAGGACTGTGAGTGGCAAAACCTTTATTTAAACAGAAGGTGCTGTGCAAGGAGGGCTCCCAGTCCCAGTGCTGCTGCCTGCTCCCATCATCAGCACAGGAGATGGCAACAGGTCAGAATCTGGCTGGGTAACTTTCACTTCCCACTGAGTGCACCCAGTCTATTTCCATCTCGCTGGGTACAAGAGACAAGCAACATTCACCAGAGGTGACACTTGACAAGAGCTGGCTGCACCCAGTGACAGCAGGACACGAACTACTGGTGCCACGGAGCCTTTCCAAACCCAGGCACCACGGCCCAGCTCTCCTCATCGCCACCCTGCCGGGATGGGACCGTCCCTCGTGGTTTGGGAGGACAGTGCTCTGCAGAGCTCCAGGTCGGAGGTGTGTGTGCTGCTGAGCAGGATCCTGTGCAGAGCTCAACAGCTGCTACAGCTCTGCCCAGCACCAGCTCTGAGATTATGAAGAAAAAGGAGAGTGTTGTCTCCCTCTTCTCTTCTCCCCAGGCACCACCAAGCTGCTTTGCTGTGGGCACCAGCCCTGGCTAAGCAGCTCTATGCAGCAGGTCTGAGCTGCTAAGCTTGGCTGAATAGTGCTGCTCTGTGCAACCACCGCTCAGCGGTGGCCAGCTGAGAACCACTCCAAAATACAGACAGATTCAGAGACTCCCCCACCAAGAAAGGATTTAGACATTTCCCAGCTCAGCTCTCCTGTTAACAATAAATACTTGGCTCCGAAACACAGCAGTGACCCAAGGCAGGAGGAGGAGAGGGAGCAGAACCTGTGGCACAGCCAGTGCAAGTGCGGCAGCTCGTTCCTGCCCAGGGACTCTCAGTGACTCTGTGCTACCCCATCCTCCCATACCAAGGACTAAGACAAGGTACATGGCTGGGGTGAGGGTGTGAGGGGCTGGAAACGGCAAGCACAAAGCTAAGGTGCCAGCTGTGGGGTTCACCCACCACCATGCCACCCACAACTGGACTTCTGCCAGGCTCAGCACTGCCCAGCTGCCAGCACAGCTTCACCCCAAGCCATGGCCTGTCCTAACTCCAGCACCCAGCCCCAACAGCAGCTTTGGGGTCACAGGGCAGAGGGACAAGAGATGGCTGCAACAGCAGGCACACACTTCTCCGGTGCCCTACCAGCCCAATGGCTGCTGCACATTGCTGGAACCAGCCCTGGCCCAAGGTAAGGTGCAAAGGAGTCCCCAGGAGCCAGGGAGACTTCTAGCTTTTCACAGCAGTCAAGACAGTGGCTGCATAAGAAACATCCCTCAGCCCTGCTCCCTGTCCAAGGCCTTTCCATCTCCACCTGGGGCTGGGATGCAGCTGGTGGAGGGAGGTGCCCTGGGCAGGGCCACTGCCTCCAGGTTTCTTGTTCTTGAAGCTGGCTCAGGAAAGAACTGCTTGAGGGAGAGGTGGCCCCAAGGCAGCACCAGTGTCCCACTCATCTTGGTCCAGGCAAGGTGAGCCTCACTGTTCAGGGTCATGGGGCATCATGTGTAGTTGCCTGGGCCACCCAGAGGGATCACAAAGACAGAGATGTCATCACCAGAGCCCAACTTGTCATTGGCCAGCCGCCAGCCCCGCTCCTTCAGCACCCCTCTGGACCGCACCACCAGCTCCTGGGCCACCATGGTGTACCTGGGGAGCACAGGACAGCACAGCTCTGACCCTGGACTCCATGGACTCCCTGATGCAGCATCCTGCAGCCCCTGACAAGGAAGGGGAAGCTGGAGGAGCCAGAGCTGCAGGAAAGTGTCCTTTGACGAGAAGAGACCTAAGCTCCCACATGCACAGCCAGGGGAGCTTGGCATGCTGAGGAGCATAGCACCAGCCCCAGGCCGGAGAGAGGTGGCCATGACACTGCTCTAAGGAGCAAGGCCAGGGGCACATGTACAGGACACACCACTGCAGGTGGCCTTCCTGCCCACTTGCAGCTCACCTGCATGGATCATTGGGCTCATAGCTTGTCAGCACCTCCATCACCACACCAGCCACCTCCTTGTCGTTGGTGACATCCCAGAGCCCATCAGTGCCCAGGACCAGGACATCGTCAGGACAGTGCTCATACTGGGTGAGGTCATACACCCGGACCTGGCAGGGTAGGACAGGGGGTGAGGGGCAGAAAGGCAGAGCAGGCTCCTGCTGTGCTGGGTGCACCACAGCTCTGCTCACCCTGACCAGCTCTGACTGCTGCAGGGAGCTCTGGGTGAGGAGCAGCTGGCAGCCAGCCTCACCTCTGGGAAGCAGGACAGGAAAGGTTTGATGTGGATGTTGGAGCTGAACACCTTGAGGTCGTGGTCTCCCAGCCCCCTTGTGACCCCAATCGTGGCCATCACCCGAGCCTGGGGAACAGCAAATGGATGCTGTGAGCAGTTTCACCTCCAGTCCCAGAGAAACTGCAGCACCAGAGTGGGCTGGAAATCCCCAATTGGAGTGAGGGCAGCACCTGCCACAGCACTTCACCTTTTTGCCTTCCCCATAGATGAGTGGAAACTTCAAATCATCTTCTTGAATTTTTTGTAAGCCCTGGTTAAAACAAGCCAAAGACAGGGTGTCAGCAGGTGAAGGCTCCCACCATGTCCCCTGCCCATTTGGGACATGGCATCCCCCAGGATGAAGGCCCCTTCAAGAGCTGGTCTCCAGCATGCCAAAGCCCCCACCCGCTACACCGTGGGGAGAGATGTGGGAGCCAGGCAGGAGGGGTGGGGGTTACCAGCCATTCATGTTTTGGTCTCTATACAGCATCTTCTTCCCCAGCTCCTTGGGCTGGATCCTGCGGGGGAACTCGAGGTGGGTGAACTCCTTCCCCAGCAGCTCAGGTCTCAGGAACGCCTGTGGGGTGAAGCCATGGTTCAGATGCGGTGCCAGGAGAGCAGAATCGCCATGGCAGTGCCTGCCTGGCTGACACTGGCACCACAGTACTGGAGCCACCAGCCTGAGGGGACTTCAGTCATGGCATTTCCTGGTGGGGTAACATCAGCTGCCCTGCTGCAGCTCCAGCAGAGGGTGGTGAAACAGCTTTGAACCATCCATCTGTGCTACGCCCAGAGCAGACACCAGCTGGGGACAGCCACCTCAGCACCCAGCAAGGTGGTGAAGCTTTTGCATGGAGCATTTTGGGAAATGAGGATCTCCAAAAAGGATGAAAACCCAGCAATTTCCAGGAGAAGCTGTAATTTGCCCGGGAGGAGCCAGAGCAGCAGACCTCCCAGGACCTGGGGCTCAGCACAGGGCACTTGCAGGCAAAAGGCTGAGAGGTCTGCTCAGAAACCATGTCCCAGAGCTGTGAATGTGGCAAGGCACAAGAAGCAGCACAGAGCCCCTTCTCGGGGCACTCTCAGTATCCCTGGGAACAGGAACAGAGATGGAAAATGCAGATGGAAGAAGAAAGAGCTGGAAGGAGGAGGAAAGCCCTTGGGAAGGCGGGAGGCTTGGCTGCAGGAGCACGGAGAGCCCTGCCCATGGCCTGGGCACCGTGCAGCAGAGCAAGCTTGCGCCTGGCCCCTGCCCATCACGGCTGGTTGGGGAGGATCCAGCTCACAGCAGTTTCCTCCTCTTGGTCATTCAAAAATAGATTCAAGGGGGGAAAAAAAAAAAAAAAAAAAAAAAAAAAAGAGCCTCAGTGTTTTTCCAAGCAAGCTGCAAGCCAGGAAATCACATCCAGCAAATCCCATCCAGCAAGAGCTCCTCCAGCAGTGACAACTCCTCCCCTGCACTGCTGTCAGAGGTCTTTATAACCTTAAAAAGTCTCCCTGTGTAGCTCAGGGGGAGTTGTCCAGGCCAAGCAGAAGGAGCTGCAGTGAAAAAAAGCTAGAAACCCGCTGGCACACGTCAGCTCCTGGCTTCCCCAGGGAGCAGCCAGCGAAGAAACCAGGACTGGGCTCCTTTGACCGTGCAAGGGAGCAGATCCAGCCAGCCCGAAGCACCCCTGCCCACCCCAGGCAAGATGGACCAAACTGCTTCCATGCAAGCATCCCAGACCAGTCCCACGCTGAGCCCAGGACCTCCAGCTCCTGGCCAGGCCAGGATTGCAGGTGCAGCCTCTCACCCTGACCCCACAGCAAATAGGACTCCACCAGCTAGGAGACAGCAGTGAGCCAGGGCAGCAGCCCACATCCCAGCACCTCTCCCCAACCCAGGGAGCTGGCTGGGATGGACAAGTGCCATCAGCAGGTCCCAGCTGTGGGGCTGCCCTTGGCCCCTGGGCCCCACCGAGAAGGCAGCTGGGAAGGGGCCGGGAGGTGGTTCAGCAGGAAGGAGGTTAGAAGAAAGGTCCTTCTTACTAAAAACTGCAGCCTCTGCCTCTCTGTCTCTGGAGTAAACTCCCTGGACATTGGAATGATTTCCCTGTTACGGATGATAATGGCCCTGCAATGAAACGTGGAAGGATGAGATTAGAGAGGAGCAGAGGGGACAAGAGGGGACATGGTGTGGAGCCGAGCCTGGCTCTTCAGGGCCGATTCCCTGCACGGCAGAGGGGGAAGAGGGGACATGGTGTGGAGCTAAGCCTGGCTCTTCAGGGCCAATTCCCTGCACAGCTACCCAGGTGGGGCCACCCCTTCCCTCTGCTGCCTGCCCTCACCCAGCCCCAAGCTGGGGGGCTGCTTGCTGGCTATCCCCTGCTGCCCCACAGGTCCCCACACCTCCCTCCTGTGCAGGATTGGGGTCAGAAGAGAAATGGAAGACAAGCAGAGGACAGAGGGGGATGAAGCGAAGTGAACCAAAGGACAGGACACGGGTAGAAAAGCAGCAGCACGAAGGTGGCAAATCCTCCTTTCGGATCCTTTGCCCCTCCTCTGCACCCAGGAGGGGCAGAAATTGGCAGCAGCACAACACAGGTGTGAGTAGCCAGCCCACACCACCAGCGCTGCATCTCCCTGCTGGCACCAGTCTGGTTGTCTGATTATGTTAAAGGCAGGAAAAAAAAGTCTGATTATGAGATGTTTCTGGATGTCATGGAAGGATCGAGCATCTCCAACAGTGCTGGCCCAGCCTCTCTTGCCTAGGGCTGCAGCTAAGCCCAGCTCTGGCAGCATCCAGTGCTCGAGGCGGGAACACGGACAAGGGCCCAGAGCCACAGTGACAGCCTCAGGATCCTGTGCACGCTGCCGTGAAGGGGCCCTGCACCCAAAAGGGGAGGCATGAAGGAACTTCTCTTCTATCTTGGAGCTAGAAGCATGTCCTCCAGCCCCAAATCATTTACCAGAGCCTGTATTTGTTGCTCTGACACTGCTGAGGACAAGCCAGCCCTGCAGTACCTACAGAGCAGGTACTACAAACCAGCTGTACCCTTGGCAGAAGGTGGAGTCACCTTCCTGCCACTGCAAGGGGGAACAAGCACCCCCAAGTGCAGTTACAGCACCCAAGGAAATGCAACTACCACACAAAATGCTTAGGCTCCAAGCTGCCAGGGAACTTGTCTGTGCACAGATTTGTGTGACCTTCTCCTGCTATGAAATGTGCCCTAAAATGATTTCTTGCACATTTCTGGAAGCTCTGCTGAGGGCAATTGTCACTCCCCAGTTTGCAGCCCAGGCCAGCACTGGCACCAGGGGCTGGGGTGTGATGATCCAGAGCCATCTGGGAAGCGAACAGGATGCTGTTGGGAGGGAAGGGAGCAAGTCCCAGATTCTGGGAGGTGATTCTGCAGCCCCACATGTGCACTAGGCAAACAGGGAGGTCACAGCAGGACACACTGTCCCTGGAGAGGGCAGGCAGGGGTGGCTCTGCCTGGTCCTGCTGCCCAACCAGGGTGCTTCCCAATTACTGGGTGAAAAGCAGGGGCTGCCCTGCAGGGACGTACCTGCTGTCACCAGCGTTGGCCACGTAGAACTTGCCCATGAGGTAGATGGCAGCCAGGGCACAGCAGCCCCCAGGTAGGTGCTGGGAAGCCCTTTCCCTCTCAATCTGGTCATCCTGGGGAGACAGAGAGCAGCTCCAGGCAGGGAGGGAGGCGGTCTCATGCCAGTATGCAGCCCAAAGTAGCACCCAGCTGCTGCTGCCCAAGCCAAGAGCTGCTCCAGGTGGGAGCAGGAGCCAGTCAGACCTGGGCACCTCTGCCCACACAGCCCAGGGTGGCTGCAGGGCTGGAGGGGATGTGGCTTCACCAGGGTGGTGGAGCAAGCAGGAAAGAGCAAGATGAGATGAGCAGATGGGACTGCTGGAACAAACCACAGTGAATCCCTTTGCACCCACACAGGCCTGGAGCCCAAAGTCTCGGCATCCTGCATCCCAGAAATACAGGGGAGCATCACAGTGCCCTCTCCAAGACTGTTCTGCTAGGAGAACTCACTGCAGCCCTCTTCTTATTGCAGAGCTGCCTTTGCAATGCAGACGACAACAACAGAGATGCCCCCGGGGGGGCCTGGGTGTTCCTACAGGCAGGGGCTTGCTCACCATGAGCTTGAAGGCATTCTCGATGGCACCGATCACCAGGCTCTCGTGGGAGACTGCTTTCTCCAGGTGAAACCGTGGCACAGCATTGTTGGGGACCTCCCCATCGTCCTCTGTGAGGGGGACCTGGCTCTGCTCTGTGGGGCAAGCCCTCGTGTCATGTGGGAGACAGATGGGAGGTGGGGAGGGGTCCTGCAGGATGTCCACGAGGTCCCGGAGCTGCTCACAGATGTGCAGATGAAGCTTCTTGGATGCCATGACAGCAGCACCGCTGCCTGCGTGGCCATCAAACAGGGCCCAGTAGTGGAAATAAAACCCCTTCCTGCCCTGCAAGGAGAGAAGGGAATGTGAGGTGAGCCTGTGAGCAAGCAGACGGGACAGGGAATTCAGAGCAGCTTGTATCACCAGCTGGACACAGTGACACAGGACTCTGCCTGTGCAGGCAGGAGCGATGCAGGCAGCTGATGGAGGGCAGCTGATAGAGGGCAGCTGGACACAGCCGGTCCCTGGCTCCAGCCCAGCCCTGAGTCAGGCACCTCGTGCTGCCAGCAGTGTGTCTCTGCAGCCAGCACCTCTGAAGGAGGCAGGATAGGGACCCCCGGGCCAGCCAGCCCTGGCACAGCCCAGCAGGAATATGGCAGGAAGTGGCAAGGAGCAGAGGCACCATGGGCCCCATCTCAGGCCCTGCAGCTGGGCACCCTCCCAGCCTCCCTATCCCATCCCTGCCCCTGCCCAGCTCTCACCCCATCCAGCTCCCTGCCACCTTCCCTGGATGGCAGCCGGGCCCTGGGGCTTGGCCTCCTCTCCACAAACACCACCTCGCAGCATGCCTGGTCCTCATTGTGCTGGCTCTTCCCTGCATTTATCACCCTGCCAGGAGGAAACAAGGCATCAAAGCTTCTCCTTTCACATCCTGCTCCAGCAGAGCTCACCTTGCAGCACTTCACCCTCTGTGTCCCCGAGGATGCTCTCCAGATGCTCCTGCCCTGTCTGGGGCGGCTGCAGCCTGACAAGGAGATGTCTCAGACCACTTCTGTGGGTTGATCTGGGGCCAGCAGCAGCCCAGCTGGGCCCAGAGGAGAGCAGCCATCCAGGCACCCACCAAGGGACCAGAAAAAGCTGGGTTTGCTGAATGTCCCCACTGCTGCCCCAAGCAGAGTGACTGCCCCCAAACCTGCCCCAGCCTCAACACACACACATCCAGCCAGGACCCACGGACAGAGTTACAGCCCCATCCACATCCCATCAACCCTCAGAGGGAGCAGGTGCCTCAGGAGAGGAGAAGCTGGGGAAGAGGAAACCAGCAGAACTTTTGCACCCTAACTTCTCACAGCCTGTGCTGGCACAGCAGAGTTCAGGTCTAGACTGCAAAACCTGCTCACGGGAGGAAGCTGTAAACAAGCTCTAGAGGATGAGCTCTTTGGGCACAGGCTTTCCAAGTGGTTTGAAGAAAGAAATCTAGGGAAGGGAGTCTTAAGCAGAGGGTGGGTTCTGCTCCAGGTGGTGCTAACCCAAGATCTCCTAGGGCCAAACGACACTTCAAAAAGCTCCCCAGGATATCAGATCAGCTGAGGCAAGGGATGCAGGAGTGGACTGAGCAGCAACGGTGGCTTTCAAAGTCTGGCCTTCCCCACCAGCCATCAGTCAAGGATGAAACTCGCCGCGAGTAAAAGGAGAAGAGGACCAGGCTCTTCAAGGGGAAGTAAAAAGGTTCCACTCCCGTGACAGCTTCAATTCCCATCTCCTCCGAGTCCTGCAGAGCCGCAGTGGTTCGCTTCCCCATCACTGACAGCGGGTGTGGTGCCGGTAAGCGTGAAGAATAAACTGGCCAGAGGAGCCCGCAGCGCCCCCGAGGAGCGGGCGGGTGGGCGCGGGTAAGAGCATTAAACCCACGCGGCTCTTTCCCACCCGCGGGCATTCGCAGATCCAGCTCCACCCGCCTCTGCCAGGAGGCTCCCGCCGGCCGTAACCCAGATTAGCTCCCGGGATCCCGCTCCGGTGCGAGTGCTGACGGTCCCGCCCTCTCCGGGCTGCAGAACCCCCGGTCGCGGGGGTATCCCCATCCCATCCCATCCCATCCCATCCCGGTCCCGCTCACTCGGCGTAGCCTGTGCTCCAAGGCAGGCGACGGCGGCCGTCGCGGGGGCTCTGCACGGCCCTGCCCGTGTGGTCCCCGGCGCGGCGCAGCTCCTCGGGGGTCAGCTGCAGGAAGGCCGGACGGCAGCAGGAGGACGAAGGCCCCGCCGGGGAACCCCGGTCCCGCCGCTGCCGCCACCTCCCCGGGGCTCGGCTGCGGACTGCCCGCTCGCCCCGGCGCCCAGCCCTGCCACCAGCTGCGCAACGGCTGCGCGCACCCGCGGCAGCATGACGAGCCGGGCTGGGCCGAGCCGAGCCGGGCTGGGCCGAGCCGAGCCGGGCTGTACGGGGCCGAACGGAGCCGTGCCGGGCCCGCCGCCCCGCCCCGGGCCCGCCCCGCTCCCCGCGCCTTCCGCCGGCCGCCCCGGTGCGGGGGTGCGGGAGGGGCCGGCGGCTCTGCCGCGGGTACGCGCATGGCCCCGAAGGTTCCCCCGCGGCACCCGGTACCCTCCCCACACAGCCGTGTGTCCCGGTACCCAGCCCCGGGACAGCCACAGCGAGCTCACCAGGGGCTGCCTCGAGCGATGCGGGGCCGCGGAGGAGCGGCGTTGGGAAAGGCTTTTCCCGGCTGCAGGCGACAAAGGGAAGGTAGGGAGGGGGCTGCAGGAGAGCCGTGTCCCTTCCCGGGCTCTCCCGGTGGATCGGTGTCCTGGCTGGATCTTCCCGGGGCTGCAGGAGAACCGCCTACCCCAGTACGACATCCCCACCGGTGGTGGCTGCTCTGTCACCCTCCCTGCGCTCCCGGTGAAACCCAACCCCCGCAGCCATGCTCGGCTATTAATAACCGGCCTCGGAGGCGCTGAGAGAGAGGACGGGGAGCTGAGTCGCCTCCCCTCCGCCAAGCTCCAGCACCCATCGGGAGCTGGGATGAATTGACCCAGAACCAGACACTCCCGCTGCTGGTGGGGAAGGTCTGGCACCTCAAACAGCATCACTGGCCCAGCCCAGAGGCAGCACTTCCCCACCTCCGGGTTTCTATGGCAACAAAAGAAAAGGGGGGGGGGTGGGGGGTGGCAAGAAGAATAAGGAAAAAAAGAACCTGCTGAAAGAACACAGGATTTGCCTACAATAAATCAAAACTGAGGCTATTTCCTGAGACCAGCGTGCCCCAGTGCTCCCAGAAGCTCTGCAGAGGAACCGTTTATTCCTTTACATGCAGCACCTTGGCACTCTAAGATCTCAGCTGAAGCAGGGCTCTGTAAAGCTCCCCAGGCTTTAGACTCCTTCAGCCAGAGCTCTTCCAATTGCACCACAGCGTCAAGATCACTCTACAGAGGTTACTCAACACTCCTTCCTGCCCAGGGGAAGTTTAGGCTGGAGGTGAGGAGAAAGTTCTTCCCAGAGAGAGTTGTTAGCCATTGGAATGTGCTGCCCAGGGAGGTGGTGGAGTCACCATCCCTGGAGGTGTTCAAGAGGAGATTGGATGTGGCACTTGGTGCCATGGTCTAGTAGGCATGAGGTCTTGGGTGACAGGTTGGACTTGGTGATTTTTGAGGTCTTTTCCAACCTTGTTGATTCTATGATTCTATGATTTCCCAGTCCTTTGCTTTAGCTCAACAGATCTTTTTAAGCTCCAAGAATCACAGAATTATTAGGGTTGAAGGGGACCTCAAGGCTCATCCAGTTCCAACCCCCCTCCCATGGGCAGGGACACCTCACACTACAGCAGGTTGCCCACAGCCACATCCAGCCTGGCCTTCAAAACCTCCAGGGATGAGGCTTCCACCACTTCCCTGGGCAACCTGTCCGGTGTCTCACCACCATCATGAGGAAGAATTTCTTCCTAACATCCAATCTGAATCTACCCACTTCTAGTTTTGTTCCACACACACTTCAGCTCACACCTCTCCCTCTCACACCCTCCTATTTACAGCTGCTGCCTTATTTCCCACCTAGCCTCACCCCCACTGCTCACCTGTGTGTCCCAGCTGTTACTGGGCTCCAGTTAATGTGTTCCCCATAAATATCTCCCTGCTCTCCCATGGTGGGTGCTGCAGGACTGGAGGAGAGAGGTAAAACAAGCTCTTCGGGTTGGAATTACCTGAGATTCAGGTGGGTTTGTCAGCAGATACGCTTATGCTTATTGGGTCAGAGTAAGCCACAGCCTGTCATTGTCATCTGTAGTGACCTCCTGCTTGAGCTGCTCCACTGCCAGCGTCGACCTGTCCAGCTAATATTCCCTTGCCCGCAGCTTCTGCTTTCATGCCTAATGGCAGAGCCTGTGTCCCCTCCCCAGCCGATGCCGTGGGGGTTGTGCGCAGGGTGGGCTACAGGTGCCCCCACCCCGCTCTGCCAGCCTCTGCTCCTCCAGCACCCCGCGATCTCGGGGCTGGAGCCGGGCCGGGGGTGCCTGCAGGTCGCGGTGGAGGCACTGGATGGCGACACAGGCTGCGCTACGGCCCCGGCTGCGCGGCCCGCCGGGGGCTACCGGCATTTACTGGGGACCCCCGGACCGGCCGGGCAGGGCGAGCGGCTGGCGAGTGACCGCATCGACAGTGAAGGCCATCAGTTGCCTTCCTGTCTTTCTCTTGTGAGGGATGGCGAGCAGCGAGAGTCCCGCTGGCTATTACAAATCATTCCAGGATCCTCCAGTCGTTTCAGCCCGGTGCAGCTCTCCGTGAGACTTTAACAAGGGCCTGGGACTCCTCCCAGTGAGCTGCTTGGGGGTTCACCGTGGCCGGGGAGCCCGGGGTTTGGCTGGGTTTGCAGCCCTGGTACACACAAAGGTTACACAGCCTCGGGTATCTCTAGCACTGGCTCCCTGTCTTCTCCCTCAGGGTCATTCAGTGCCTCCTGGCCTTGTGCAGGCTCTGGTAGTCTGGAAGCCGAGAGTCTGGGACATCAGGGACCCCCGAGGGGCTGCACCAGTGTGGCTGGGAGCTGTGGTGGGTAGGGGAGCAGCTGTGCCAGCCTGGACACCTGAGTGTCTGTCCCATCATGACTGGGAGATGTGATGGCTATGGATTGGTGAACAGTGTCAGTGTGGAGGTCAGCACCCCTCTGGTCCCTCTCCAGCAGCCCTGGGTTCCCTCCCTTTGCTCCATATTGCCTGCCCCCAACAGCATCTCTGTCCTGCTGCTCGTCACGCAGGGGAGTCTCTGGCACGGGGACTGCAATATCCTTGTGCTACTGAGGCTGGAAATCACCAGATTCCCTTGGGATCTTGTCTCCTCTGTGGGGCTGCCAATCTGCCCCGGACTGCTGAGTCACCAGGATGCTTTCCTTGGAAAGAAGGAAATGGCAGCTTCCAAACCGATTCCTGTGTCGGGCTGCTCCTGTCTGGTGTTTGTTGTCTGTTATGCTAAACACTGCACAGAATGAATGGCCTGACATAAAAACAGGCTGCAGGAATGCTCCTGGGGACAATGCAGTGCTAATAACGGGTTTCCAAGAAAGAGGGCTGCATTTCCTCCCATTCATCCCACCCCAGGTCAATGGGGAGTTTCCTCCTTGCCTGCCAAGCTGGTGTCCCCCTCCCCGAGGCTGCTGAGCACAGGATCTGAGGATGCAGGTCTGGGCTGAGTCAAGCTGTGAGCTTGGTGAGGCAAATGCCAGTAAATGGCCCCTTTGGAGGGCAGTGGTTCTGGTTTTTGCCCTCCCCACACCTCAGGGGTTTCTGCCTGGGGTGCTCAGGCTTTCCCTGCATCCCTGCCTCACCCAAGGTGTCCATCCTGGCCTGAGCACAGGTCCAGGCACTCCTTCTTCATGGTCATGGCTTCCAACAGTTTCTTTGGCAGACCCTTGTGATTCTCACTAAAGCCACCAGCTTCATGCTTCCAAACTCATCTCACACAGAATCACAGAATCACCAAGGCTGGAAGAGACCTCAAAGATCATCAAGTCCAAACTGTCACCCAACACCTCATGACTGCTAAACCATGGCACCAAACGCCACGTCCAATCCCCTCTTGAACACCTCCAGGCTAAAGTCTACCACCTCCCTGGGCAGCATGTTACAATGGCCAAAAACTCTCTCAGTGAAGAACTTTCTCCTCACCTCCAGCCTAAACTTCCCCTGGCACAGCTTGAGATTGTGTCCTCACTTCTCCATCCCAGGGCTGCACTGAACTACTTCTAACAGCAGTGCAAATCTGGGTAGGGAGGGCACTGGGCCCAGCAGTCCCTTGCTAGCCTGCTGCCATGGTAGACAGAGGTTTCAAACAAAGTAACACAGGAATTTGGCTTAAGTTTTGGTGATTTGCTTCATTTCTTGTGTAACTGCTTGGCAACCAGCACCAGAACAAGAGGACACAGTCTCAAGCTGTGCCAGGGGAAGTTTAGGCTTGAAGTGAGGAGAAAGTTCTTCCCAGAGAGAGTTGTTAGCCATTGGAATGTGCTGCCCAGGGAGGTGGTGGAGTCCCCATCCCTGGAGGTGTTCAAAAAGGGATTGGATGTGGCACTTGAAGCTGTGGTTTAGTAGTCATGAGGTCTTGGGTGATAGATTGGACTTGATGATCTTTGAGGTCTTTTCCAACCTTATTGATTCTGTGATTCTATGATTTTTAAAAAGCATTTTAAAAGCCTTTCTAAGTTCATCATTCATCTGCACTGCCTGAGTTGCACAAAGGGTGAGATGAAGCCAAGGGTCTTTCTTTGGGAAAGAATGACAGGTTCATGGCATTTAAGCCAGAACAGGAGTAAATTAAACATCTAGGTCATAAAAGTACCAGAGGATGCTTTAAAGCAGACTCTTTGCAGCAGTGCATTAGTTGACTGCAGAACTTCACTGTGTAATGAGCAATATATTAATTTATAATTAGTGTAATACAGTGAAGCTCAGCAAATAGCTCTGTGCACTTTGGATAATTCATCAGCAGAAGAAGCAGCTCTTAATGGTTTCCAAGGTTTGCCTGTCCCCTGTAATTGGGAAGTTAAGAATTTATTGTTATTTCTTCCAAGGGGTAATGTGATTGCAACCATCCCGTCTTCATTCCTCCTCTGCTGTGCCTGCTGGAGTGCAGAACAGCCCCCAGAGTGCTGCAGCTCAGGGCTGTGTGACCTCTGTGCAGGGCACTGTTGGCATTTCACAGTATCACAGTATCACTGAGGTTGGAAGAGACCTCAAAGATCATCGAGTCCAACCTGTCACCACAGACCCCATGACTAGACCATGGCACCAAGTGCCACGTCCAGTCCCCTCTTGAACACCTCCAGGGATGGGGACTCCACCACCTCCCTGGGCAGCACATTCCAATGGCGAATCACTCTCTCTGGGAAGAACTTTCTCCTCATCTCCAGCCTAAACTTCCCCTGGCACATCTTGAGACTGTGTCCTCTTGTTCTGGTGCTGGTTGCTAGAGAGAAGAGGCCAACCCCTTCCTGGCTACAACCACCCTTCAGGTAGTTGTAGAGAGCAATGAGGTTGCCCCTGAGCCTCCTCTTCTCCAGGCTAAGCAACCCCAGCTCCCTCAGCCTCTCCTCACAGGGCTGTGCTCAAGGCCTCTCCCCAGCCTTGTTGCCCTTCTCTGGACACGTTCAGTTTTGCAACCTGGATAAGCTGAGACTGGTGCAGGTTCCCTGCAGGTTTTCCTCTTCCTGCTGCAGAGAGTGGTCAGCAGGTTAGAACTTCTGGGGTCACTTGGTTTTTCCTCCTCTGCTTGTCCCTGCACGGCCTTTCATCACCCGAGGGATCTTCACCCTAAATGCTGCTCTCCAAGGCTGCTTCTGTTCCCATGGAACCTCCCCTGGCAGTAGCAATACAGCAGGACAATAACAATGGCAGTAAGGCTAACTGGAAATTACAGAGCCTCTGGAGATTTTCTTAGGTGTTCAAGAGGGGACTGGAGGTGGCACTTGGTGCCATGTTTTAGTCATGAGGTCTGTGGTGACAGGTTGGACTTGATGATCTTTGAGGTCTCTTCCAACCTTGGTGATTCTGTGATCCTTCTTTTCAGTTTGGAAGCCTAGACACATCCCAGGGACCCTGAGCAGGACTTATCCCTGCTTGTATTCCCCAGAGACCCTCTCTGCTGAGCCCTGAAGGGTCAGGCAGGCATCCGATCTCCAAGTCCCTGTCCTCAGCAAAGCCTTCTGAAAAAGGATCTCAATCCTTGGAGCTGTGTTCTCAGAGCTGAACTAGCCTGGAGGCCATGCTGCTGCCTCAGGAAAGGGGCAAATAAGCTTCAACCTGAACTCAGTGACCTGCTGAACACAGGTTGTGACAATCCCTCCCAAGGAATAAAACATCTGGGGTTCTGCTTTGTCCATCTTCAATAAAATCATTGATACTCCTCTGCATACCAGCAGCTGCAGAGAAGTTGGTCTCAATGAGAGTTTAAAGTCTTCTGGTGTGTCTCCCTACATCAGTGTAACCATCTAACCTGAGCCTGTGTCATAAAACCTGAGTTTTCTCCCCCAGATCAAGTCATTTGGTCACTGGGGTGCAGAGGGGTTCCAGATATGTTGACAGTTGCCTGGTCTGAGAGGAAATGATGTTGATGTGCAGCACTAAGTCTTCCTAGCACAGCTCCTTTCATTGCCAAACTTGTCACAGATGCTAAGAACTCTTTTTTACTCTCCCCAGTAAAGTAACAACCCCTTGAAAGGTCCCAGCCTAGGCAGTGAGCAACGCTGAGGGCTGTGGCTGGGTGGTGGAACAAAACAAAACTGGGGAGGAGGAACTGATGTGATGAATCTGGCAGGATTTAAATGAAACCAGTTTTACTAAAGTCTTAATTCTTGCCCTGCTCTGAAGTGCTGTGACCTGGAAAGCAGCAAGTTTGTCTCTCTGTGCCATTACATCAATAAAGAGCTTGAGTTTTGCATTGAAATAATCTGGCCTAATGTAATTGGAGTTGGCTGGCATGAAAGGTAGCTCTAACTGCATGTGCTCTTGATCATTCCCATTAAAACTCTGTGATCTGAAAAGTAATATGTTTGTGTTTCCTTATGGCAGCAGCAGAGACCTGAGCTGGCAGGCTCTTGATCAAATCACCTGATGAATACAAACAGCAGATTTAATTTAGTTTCATATTGATTTTTGCCATTATTATTAAGCCCCTCTGATCTGAAGAATGAGATGCTTGGGTTTCCTTAATGTCTTATTACCAGGGTTTGGGTTAATCTTGTAGAGCTTCTCCCTGTTCTTTTAGGCAACCAAGCCTAATTAAACTGGAGTTTAACATATGGTGAGTTTGACTCCATAGAGTAAACTCCTTCTAGCAAAGCAGCCTCTTCCTACTATGGGCCTCTTAAAGCTGGTTAGGCCACACCTTGAGTCCTGTGTCCAGTTCCGGGCCATTTAGTTTAGGAAAGATGTTGACTTGCTGGAAAGTGTCCAGAGAAAGGCAACAAAGCTGGGGAGGGGTCTGGAGCACAGCCCTGTGAGGAGAGGCTGAGGGAGCTGGGGTTGCTTAGCCTGGAGAAGAGGAGGCTCAGGAGGGTCTTGCTTTCTACAACTCCCTGAAGGGAGGTTGTAGCCAGGTGGGGGTTGGTCTCTTCTCCCAGGCAAGCAACACCAGAACAAGAGGACACAGTCTCAAGCTGTGCCAGGGGAGGTTTAGGCTCGAGGTGAGGAAGAAGTTCTTCCCAGAAAGAGATTGGCCATTGGAATGTGCTGCCCAGGGAGGTGGTGGAGTCACCATCACTGGAGGTATTTAAGAAGAGCTTTGATGAGGCACTTGGTGCCATGGTTTAGTTGATCAGATGGTGTTGGGTGATAGGTTGGACTTGATGATCTCAAAGGTCTTTTCCAACCTGGTTGATTCTATTCTATTCTATTCTATTCTATTCTATTCTATTCTATTCTATTCTATTCTATTCTATTCTATTCTATTCTATTCTATTCTATTCTATTCTATTCTATTCTATTCCCTCTGTCTGTTTTGGGGTGACTCTACCCTCAGACCAAGGTCTCAGGTTCCCCAGGAGGTGGCTGTGCCAAGTAGGACCATGCTTGGGGTAGGCTGCTGGGGCTGTGCCCTGCTCTCTGCCTTTGCCAGCACTAATTGGTTTTACTGATCCCAACTAGAGATGTTATAAATCAAACAGATTGAAGAAAGACAAGTCTGGGCTTCTGCTGTGGATACACAGAGGAGAGATAAAAGCTTTCTTCAGAGGGGGCCCTGTCTTTGCCCTGCATCCTTCCTAGGAAAGAGCTGGAAACGTCTGATGAGAGGCACCAAGAGGCTGTGGTTTGCTCTAAGTGGCTGCAAGGACCTGTGTGGATCAGAGGAAGGAAAACAGGCCAGAGGAAGAGGCTGATCAGGGAGTGCTGAAGGAGCCAAAGCAGGATGGGCTGAGTCACACCTAGAACCATGGTGAGGGTGCTGGGCAGCAGTGAGGGACCCAGTGTGGTGGTGGCCTCAGATGTCCCTGAGCATGCAGAGTGTGAGGTGATGCTACAGCTGCATTCAGGGGCCTGTATGACCCTGGGACCGGCGAACGCCCCTGAGGGTGGCTCCAGCGTGGCCTTTAAGTGGGGGCCTCCAGCAGAGCCCTTTCCAAGGAGCGGTGCACAGCTGGGGAGGGGGCTGCGTGAATGCCTCAGTGATTTCATGGGGAGAAAATGGCCAGGAAAGCTGCAAACTGCCCATGTGGGGTTTGTCTGAGCAGCCGCTGTGGATCTGTAACTTGGGTTGGGCTTGGGAATTACTTGGTGCTTTTAGGTGAGCTTGAAAGGCCCAGGAGTGAGCTGTGAGCTGTCCTCTCGCGCCAGAGGCTTTCACTGATACTCAAGCAGCTTTGAGGGAAGAGGAGAAAATGAGTTCTGCGTAATCCCAGCCTCCCCTCTGGGCTGTCCTGAAGCTGTGGGATTGACTCTGGCAGCAGCTGTGAAAATCCAGCCCTCAGGTTGCTTTTTGTTGGTATTTTACAGCCTGTTGCTGCTGGTTGGCACAGCGTGCATGGAGCTGCACCCTGGGGTGCTGTGCCAGTCTACAGCTGCTCTGAGGACACAACCACCCCAGCCTAGGGTTGGCATCCCCTGGGTCAGGCCGGTGCATTCTGCAGAGCTGGGGCCGGGTTGGTGCCTTTCATCAGCTCGTGGCTCCAGAAAGGCCCCGAGTTTGGTGGAGCTGGCAGCGCTGGGGCAGTGCTTGGGCCTGAGGGTCTCAAAGGTCTTGCCCAACCTAAACAATTCGGTGATTCTATGAACCTGAAGCCAAGTTCCTGCTTTGAGGAGGAGTGGGGCCAGAAGGCTGCCTGTCTGTCGCTCTCTCTGCCTCTCCGCACAGCTCAGCACAGCACCGCTCTCTGCTCGCGGAGCCATCGCTCCTTTTCTTCTTCTTTTTTTCACCCCGGGGCTAGAAAATCGATTTTCGGGTCAATTAGCTCCGGCCAGTCCTCGCTACTGGCTCCGCTAATGGGCACCGGAGCTAATTGGGGCGGGGCAGAGTCCGGGCGGGCGGCTGGGCGGTGCGGAGCCTGCTGCCAGCCCGGGATCGTGGGTTCCCGGGGCCGGTCCCGGGGTGGCGGCAGGCGGCGCTGCGCCCCTTTGCGCCGGTACCGGGGCCGCTCGGCTCCCGCCGCCCCCGCCCAGCCCAGCCTCGCACCGAGCCGAGCCCAGCGCTACCGGCGCCGCTGCGCCTGGCGATGCCAGCGCCCCCGGCCGCACGGGCCCGCGGACGCGGCGCTGACCGGCGGACGGCGGCCATGGGCAGCGGCGGCCCCGGCTCGCACGGACGGCACCGACAGGTACGTGCGGCCCAGAAGGAAAGTTTGGAGTGGGCGAGGTGGGACGGGAACCCCCGGTGTCGAGCGCGGCGGCACGCCGTCGGGGACCCTCACATATCGTCCGGTCGCGGTACCCGAGGTAGGGCCTTTACCGGCCGGGGAGCCGGGGCGGGGGTAACTGTACTCCGTGTGTCCGCGGCACAGGGGGCAGCGGGTAGGGGTCCGCCGTGGGATCCGCTCCTGGATCAGCTCCCGG
Source organism: Picus viridis (assembly GCA_033816785.1). Taxonomy (NCBI): domain Eukaryota; kingdom Metazoa; phylum Chordata; class Aves; order Piciformes; family Picidae; genus Picus; species Picus viridis. The sequence continues at coordinate 4,847,019 of CM066602.1, forward strand.
ATCAGCCCGGCAGGTGCTGGGGGGCGGCGGGTCCCGGTCCCACGTCGCTCTCCGAGCCCCGGTGGAGAGCGGGGTGGATTAGGCTGATGCTCTCGGTAAGTGTCGCCGTGCCGAGTCCTGCCCGGTGCCCGCTCACAGCTGACTCCTAGAGAAGCTGTGCCGATACCCGTCCGAGCGGTGGGGGGAGGCCTGACTCTGGTCACCGGCAGGGTCCTGCTGCGGGGACGAGCCAAGTCTGGGGCCGGCGCAGCGGTTTCCCCCGGTGAAACGATTCCGCCGGCGTTGGAAGCCGCTGGGAGGCGGGTCCGGGGCTGCTGCGGCCAAACCCCATTCTGCACCCAGGCTGCGGGGAAGCCGGTGCCCGCCGCTGGTGCACCAGTGCCCGGCGGCCACGGCCCGGGCTGGAGTCTTTCTCTGCCTCCTTCCACTGCGGATCTCCTTTAGCTGCCGAGGGCTTGCTGCTGGTGGAAGCGGGGTGCTTCGGGATACTTTGTTGATCACAGGCTGGAGTAGGGCAAGAGTCCCTGAACGGGTGGGTCGAGGGATGCGGGACAGGGAGCAGCCTGTACTGCCGGGGGTTCTCCTCCACCTGCGAGAGGAGGCTAAGTGGTCTGAAGGACAGCCTGAGTGGGACCGGTCCTGTTGTGGAGACACCAGGAGTGGATCCGTGCCGTGGTGTTGGGCAGGGAGCAGGAGACCCCTCCTCCTCCTCCCAGATTGCCATCCCTTCTGATGCCGTCCGAGGCTTGGGGCTACTCACTGTACGGGGACCCTTGTCCTGGGAGAGCTCATCTGTGCTGGAGGCACCCACAGCCCAGTAAAGAGCCTGAGCAGGTGAGAGGTTGTGTCTCCCGGGGACACAGTTTGAGCTGTCAAGTCCTCTGCTTCCCTCCACTGACAAGAGCTGCTTCTGACCTTGGCCTTCAACCCCCTTGAAGAGCAGCTCCCCCTGCCGGAAAGAGGCTTATGACCCTGGATGAGTCTGAGGCTCAAGCTGTCAGCAGAGCTGACTTTCAAAATGCCAGTGCCAAGGGGCACTGGTTTCACCCAGTGAGGGAGCAGAAGCAGGCTCATGCTTGGGTGGAATTAAAACCTCTCCTGCTCACCTTGGATGGGAAGGAAATACTGCAGACGCTGGAGGAATGAGCAAGAAGCTGGAAATAAATCAGTGTAGAGGAGAGGATGGGGGAGCAAACCTGGGGGAAAGAGTGCTCTGCACTTCTGTGCACTCCCTTGGACCTCTGCCTGGTTGGGAGGCACATGCCTCTTGCTGCCCTCACCAGCACGGCTGTGGGGCTGGACTGCTGTGGGTGCACCCTGAGAAAGAGCTGAGCTGAGGTGTGCCAAGGGTCTGGGTTCAGCCTGGAGCTCTGGGGCTCAGGGCAGCCCCCTTGGAGGGGGTTTCCCTTTGCATGGGGTGGTGCAGTGCTGTGGAGCAAGCTGGGGCTTAGCCAGGCTGCTGGCCTGCACTGGTGAACCTGGAGCTGTGGGGGAAGGAGGCTGCTGCTGCTCTTGGTTTGTGCACAGAGGATGCAGCATCCTGCTGACCAGCACCATCCCCCTCCCAACCAGGGACCTCCCAGCCTCCCGTCTGGCAGCAGAGTGTCTCAGGGATCCTGGCCTCAGGCCTCTCACCCTGGACATGTCTAAGCATTTCCTCACCTACCCAGGATGAAGGATCCAGCTCAGCTGTTTCCCAGCCTTGGAGGAGAAGGGAGATGCCCTCTGCCAAGCCTGCCCTGCTGCTTGGGCCCTCTCATTGGCTGCTGGAGGCATAGCTGAACTGAAGCCTTCTCAGGGGACCATGGAGGTGTCTCCTTCCTTGTCAGGAGCGTTGGAGGAAGTGTCAGATCCCCAGGAGACCCAGCAGCCTCCCTGTGCTGCTGCCATCACCACTGTGCTGCTGCCATCACCATCACCACTGTGCTGCTGCCATCACCACTGTGCTGCTGCCATCACCACTGTGCTGCTGCCATCACCACTGTGCAGCTGCCATCACCACCGGCAGCTCATGGAGCTGTGCTTTGGGGTGAGGGAAGGACAGGCAGGGCATGGAGGGGACAGGATAGGATGCCTTGGGGGGGTGAGGGCAGACCTCCTCGAAGAGGGGTTGACTCAGCCACTGCTGTGATGAGGTTTGCCAGGCAGCTCTGTAGCACAGCAGGGTTGAGCAGGGTGGTCACAGGTCCTGTGCAGGGGACACCTGCTAAGATGACCTGACTGACTTTCTGCTTCAGGGAAGTATTAAGCTGAAATTCCCCTCCCCACCATCCCCCTCCTTTGGGTGGGGCAACACCCCTAACATCCAGGTTCTCCTTGCTCCATGGTTTGGGTAAAGGGCTGCCTGGCATTGAAGACCCTCAGCTGTGTCCTGTGGGGCCCAACCTGTGCTGCTCCTTGCACCAAGTGAAGGTGCCCAGGTCCCAAGAAGTGCTGAAACAGCAGGAGCATGAACACAGCTTGGAGGAAGCTGGCAGACCCGTGGGGCCAGAGGGGCACAAAGGTTGGCAGCGCTGGAGCTGCAGTGGCACAGAAACCAGACGTGCTGACAGCCTCCCCCACCTTTCTGCTTCTTTTTTTTGGGTGGAATTCTGCTCACTATAATTATCCAGCTCACACAGGCTGTGGAAAACAATGCTCCAGACCAGCAGGACTCTGAGAGCATAATCTGCCATGACAGAGAGTCCCTTGTTAGCACTGTGGGCACTGGGCTGAATTCCAGAGAGCTATGGATGGAGCCCTCCTGCCTGAAGGGTCAAGGTTCTGCATGTAGCTTTAATGGAGAAAGTGGGAAACGTCCCCAGCTGCTGTGGCTGGGGTCTGGGAAGGCAGCATGGAGCTGCTCCCATTGTGCCCACGCTCTGGAGGAACCTCAGGGTGGCTCTGCCATGAGTGGTGGCCCCAGCCTGTAGGAAGGGACAGGGGACTGTGCGGAGGAGGAGCCGCATTGGCTACAGCTGAGTTTGCTCTTCAGAGAAGCTGAGGCACTTTGCAGTTACTTGAGGTCTTAGCTCATATCCAAAAGGTGGACAGCAGCTCACCAGAGCAAAAAATAACGATGAAAAATTCCCCCAACCTCCAAACAGAACAGAAGGCAAACGCCAACCAGAACACAGTGCTGAGAACTGCCAGAGCTCCTCTCTCCAGTCCCGAATGACATCCCCTGCTGATAAATTTCAAGCCAGACCAAACATTTGTAGCTGGAGTCTCCTGAGGACGGAGGCTGAGAGCTGTCAAAGCAGCAGGGCATCGCTTTCTGACAGGAGTTTGTGCATCAGTGGGAGCCCTGGGTGCCAGTGTGGCTGTGGGGGGCATCACTCTGATGGCCACTGCTGGGGCTGGCGCCTCTCAGCCTCACGCTCCTCTGGTCCCTGGGTGCTCTCTGCTGCTGCCAGCCTGGCTCTGGCTGCTGGGCATGGTGTCTTCCCTGGGAGCGTGGTGCAGGCTGCATTATTGATAACTCTGATTTATTTATGCTTCTGTGGCTGCAGCAAACAGCTCAGCCTCTCTGAGCCAAATATAGCTTGGTGCTGGGAGTGCATCCCTGTCCTGCACGGGATGGAGGTGGCCAGAGGTGCACTTGAGTTTTGGTCCAGCTGAGAGATTTGGGGATGTCTCCTGCAGATCCCGTGGGGTCCCACAGACAGGAGCTGGGGCTGGGAGCTTGGCTGTGGTCCCTGTGTGGAGGGAGAGCCAGAGCAGCAACCAGGAGAGCAGGGGCTCAGAGCTGGCTGACCTCCCACAGGCTCTGGCTCCTCTGCTGGAAGCTGTATGGGATGTGAGTTGGCATCAGGGGCTGGCTGAGTCTGGGCAGAGCATTGTGTCTCTTGTCCCCACATCTGGGCTGCCAGATGTGCCTCTTGGTGGGACAGGACAGATGTGTCCTGCTGCACAGCTCTTCCCTGCCTCCCTGGCCCGGTCTGGCTGGGGGTGTGAGTGGGTGTAGAAGGGCATCATGCCCACTGCCAGCCACAGTGCTGCTGGCAGGTGCTGCCCCTGGATTTGCTGGGGGGAAAGGGGGAGGGGGCGGGGCTGAGCAGCTCCCAAGAGCTGTTTCCTTTTTGATGAGGGGAATTGTAGGTGTTTAAAGCTGGCATCAATGTTTACACGATGGGCTGCTGTATCCCCGCAGGGCCGGTGTGAAAATCCTGCTCTGAGGAAGGCTCTGACAGAGCAGACTCTGCCACCAGCCCCTGGGGTTTGCCTTTAACGTGGCCAGCACAGCCTTGGCACATCAGCTCTGTCCCCTTCCAGGAGTGCTTTAAGCCACCTGGTGTTTATTCAGGCAAACAGGGCCTTGGGGTGCTCAGAGAGGTTCCCCCAAGTCCCTACGGCATGGAGTGCAGCCTGAGCAAGGGCTGTGCTGGCACAGGATCAGTCCCTGGCACCCATGAGCAGGGATGAGTGGCACCTGTGTGCCTGTGCCCCTGCCCAGGCTGCCCATCCTGCAGCACCAATCAGGAGTGCTTCCTTGCCTCTACATTCTTTCCTAGCATAAAATATGTGCCTTTGTCAAGACACCTTTCTCTCTCTGCTTTTTTTTTCTGGGCAAATGTCAACATTTTTGGTGACATTTTCTGATTATTTTACTTTTTCCTTTCCCTCTATTTTTTTCTCTCTCCTTCCCCCTTCCTTCCCCCCTCCCCCCCTCTCCCTTCCCCTCTCCCTTCCCCTCTCCCTTCCCCTCTCCCTTCCCCTCTCCCTTCCCCTTCCCTTCCCCTCTCCCTTCCCCTCTCCCTTCCCCTCTCCCTTCCCCTCTCCCTTCCCCTCTCCCTTCCCCTCTCCCTTCCCCTCTCCCTTCCCCTCTCCCTTCCCCTCTCCCTTCCCCTCTCCCTTCCCCTCTCCCTTCCCCTCTCCCTTCCCCTCTCCCTTCCCCTCTCCCTATATATCATTGGCAATCAGCATCCTGGAATGAACCATTTTTCACTTGGAAATGTCACTTTTAAGCAGAACCATTCATTTTGAAATGCTTCAAAACAAGAACTGCCCTTTCACCACCTCAAATCACTTTGTTTTGATTAAAAATGTCAGTGTCTGCTGGTTTGGGCACTTCATTATGCCAGCCTCTGGTCCAGAGAACACAGAAATGTAGAAGGTGGTTGGAAAATTAAGGATTTCTTCCCCCAGCAGCCCAGTTTAGTTTGCCCAGTGCCTGTCCAGTGGGTGCAGGCAGCAGGGAGGGTGCAGGGAGACTCACCTGGCTGTGCACCGTGGGCATGGGGCAGCCCTGGCACCTGCTGTCAGTCCTGGCAGCTCTCCCTGCCCTCAGCACCACCAGTGCTTTGTGGCCTCATGTTGATAAAAGATGATCCAGCCCTGAAGGTTTATGGGGGCCGTGGCTGCTGGCCCTGAGCAGGGTCAGCTCTCAGGGGGCATCACCAAGGCCTCACCTAGGAAATGCCCACAGGGATGTTGCCGTCAGAGCTGCTCTGGCTCCTGCTGCGGTGCCTGGAGCTGCTTCAGCCAAGGGGCTGTGGCTGGCAAGCAGTCCAGAGAACGTGTTTAAGGCAGCCACCAGTCAGTTACCAAGGCCCTGGGCATTTAAATGGCTCCAGATGATGGAAAACCTTCCAGCACATCCTGCAGGGCATGGCAGGGTGACAGCACCGTGCCCTGCTGTGCTCAGAGGCGCCAAGAGAGGACCAAGCGCGTTTGGAGGTCGTGTGTGCAGTTTTGTGTCTGTGGGTTTATGTATGGGAGGAGCGGCAGTGTGCTGGGACAGTGGCTGTGGCTTCTCTGGCTGCCCTGGGCTGTGTGTGTCCTCCCAGGCATTGCTGCCCCTTCCTTGGCTCCCCTTGCAATGCCAGTCCCACTGGGCAGGAGGGTGTCTGGGCCTGGCACAGTTGGTGTGGTCAGTCCATCTCATCTGTCTCTTGGTGGGTGTCCAGCTTGGGAGAGCCAAGCCCTGAGCATCACTGCAGGGGACCTCGGTGGCACAAGGGTGACGACAGTGAGCTCCTAGAGGATATGGAAGGTCCCCACCCCTGGGTGCTTCCACAGGATGTCACTACCCATGCTTCTCTTTCTCCTTACAGATGCCCTGATGTCTGCCCCATGCAGAGCCCTGACCTCCCCGGGGTGGCAGATGTGCAGGCACTGGTGTGAATCCCCAGTAAAAGGTAACCATGGCTCACCTGGGCTGCTGCTGCTGGGACATCTTTTGTCCTGCTGCTTAAGAAGCTTGAGCCTGTCCAAGGGTGGTGGGTGAATCCAGCTGCATGCCCTGCCCAGTCCCCCCAGCCAGCCCACCCTGGTGCCCGTGGGCATGTGTGTTCAGGGGCCACACCGCTGCATGCAGCAGCCTTGGTGAGTGGGGCTGCACCTCCCAGCTCCCCTCAGCCCCTCTGCTTCCACACCTCTCTTCTTCTTCTTGGTAGAATGAGTGAGAGAGACATACAAAGCCTGAGCAGATGGGTTTTCGTGCTCACTCTCTGCCTTACCACGCTGTGGGGAAGATTGACGCTGGCCTCCACCCACCACAGAAGCCATTCAGGTAGGGGAAGTGACATCCTTGCCACCTGCACCACGCTCCTCTGCCATCATCTTTGGCTCCCATCATGCTTGTGGCACTTTGGGGGTCTCCATGGGATGTCCAGGATGGGGGTTAGCTGGGGCTGAGCTGTTTGGCAAGGGTCTGTCTCTCATTCCTGGGTGGGAGAAGTGGTGCAGATGATCTCAGGTCGTGGTGTGCATAGGCTGTGGGAGGGGAGCTGGCAGGGAGCTGGTCTCCCTGGAGACCAGAGGCCTGGGAGACCCCAATGTCTGGTCCTCTTGCTGGGGTCTGGGCACTGAAGATGAGTGTGGCCAAAGTGCTTGGAGTCTGGAGCCTTCCCAGAAAGAGTAATTGGCCATTGGGATGTGCTGCCCAGGGAGGTGGTGGAGTCACCATCCCTGGAGGTGTTCAAAAAAGGATTGGATGTGGCACTTGAAGCCATGGTTGTTAGTCAGGAGGTGTTAGGTATTAGGTAATAGGTTGGACTTGATCTCTGAGGTCTTTTCCAACCTGGTTGATTCTATGATTCAATCCCAGGCTGTGCTGTCTGCCCCTTGTGCTGTTTGGAAAAGAAAGACTTTAAGGGTTAATTGGAAACTGTTGGTGCTCTTGCCTGACCCCACCTAACCCTGTCCTATTTCTGTCAATTTTGCCTGGCAGTTAAAGCACTTCTAATCCTCTAATCCCCACCCTCATTGCTTAAAACCAAAACCTATCTCCCAGAGTGACTCCCTCAGCCCCAGCCCCTCAGCATTTACCTGCCCACAGCCTAACCTGCAGCAGATCAACCCCCTCAGTCAGGAGCTGCTTTCTGATCCCAGCTCAGGATGCCCTGGGTACAGACCTGAGCACTGCCCACCCAGCCCATCCAGTCCCACTCCTCCTCTGTGGGAGGGGTTCAAGAGAGCTGCTGCCTGGGGAAGACTCAGGGCTGGCATTAAAGCCCTACGAGGAGAGGCTGAGGGAGCTGGGGTTGCTTAGCCTGGAGAAGAGGAGGCTCAGGGGAGACCACATTGCTGTCTACAACTACCTGAAGGGAGGTTGTAACCAGGTGGGGGTTGGGCTCTTCTCTCTAGCAACCAGCACCAGAACAAGAGGACACAGTCTCAAGCTGTGCCAGGGGAAGTTTAGGCTGGAGGTGAGGAGAAAGTTCTTCCCAGAGAGAGTTGTTAGCCATTGGGATGTGCTGCCCAGGGAGGTGGTGGAGTCCCCATCCCTGGAGGTGTTGAAGAGGGGATTGGATGTGGCACTTGGTGCCATGGTTTAGTCATGAGGTCTGTGGTGCCAGGTTGGTCTTGATGATGTTTGAGGTCTCTTCCAACCTTGGTGATTCTGTGACTCAGTGAGGTTAGAAGTGCAGATGCCTGAGTGTGCCCTTGGAGTATGAAGTATGTAGAAACCTCCTCTACACCTGAGGAGCTGGGAGCAGAGCTCACATGCTGGTGGGCAGAGCCAGGGAATCTTTGCTCAGTCACTCACAGTGGGCCAGGTCTTGTACATTTTATCCAAGCAGCAAAGAGGCACTGCAGGAGCAAGCACTTTACAGCCTGCCCCTGCTCTGCACATCCCAGTTCCCAGCACTGTCAGTGTCCTGTGCCTGCTGCCCCTCTCCATGGGCTTCAGAGCAACCAGCACCAGAACAAGGGGACACAGTCTCAAGCTGCACCAGAGGAGGTTTAGGCTGGATGTTAGGAAGAAGTTCTTCCCAGAAAGAGAGATTGGCCATTGGAATGTGCTGCCCAGGGAGGTGGTGGAGTCACCATCCCTGGAAGTGTTTAGGAAGAGCCTGGATGAGGCCCTTGGTGCCATGGTCTAGTTGATCAGATGGTGTTGGGTGATAGGTTGGACTTGATGATCTCAAAGGTCTTTTCCAACCTGGTTAATTCTGTTCTATCCAACTCTTCTTGTTCTGCTGGCTGAGCTCATGGCTTTGTTTTCCTGCTGTCTGCCCCTGTGCTTTCACTCCACTTGGGGACAGTGCTTGGTGAAGGCTGGGTTTGAAATGCACTTTCTGAAGGGTGCATTCACAGCTCCAAGATGATGGGAATCCCGTGGTTACATCTCTGAGTTGAACTGGAGGTGGGGATGGATGTGTTTGTACCACTGGTGCCAGCCTAGGACCCCCTCGAGTCAGGGGTGCTGGTGGCTGTGTGTGTAACAGGACAGACCCAGAGCCTTCAGCTGCTTGGAGCATTGTGTTTATCCACAGCCAGAACCTGGTGCAGCAGCTGCAGATGGGCAAAGGCAGAGGAAGGTCTTTAGTTATCACACTGTGGCCACAAGGTTTCAGCCTCCAAACTCATGGACTTGTTTGCCCACATGCAGACCCTCTATTAGCCCTCCAAGGAAACCCCCCCACACACATATGTTTGGGTGCAGAAATGAGATCTGATCCCTTGTGCTCACTCAGCACCTGGGGACTGCTGATGGGCCCCAGCAGAGCAACGCTGCCTGGGGGCTGTGGTTAAACAGCCACATGAATCAAGTGTGGAGATTAAGTCCTTTGGAAATGAACCAGGTGAGTCCTCAGTGAGGAATGATTCACCAGCAACAGCGTGGTGAGCTCTGTGTGATGAACAAGACCTCCTTGCCTGGATCCAGCTCCCACAAGGGTGGCCCCAGCATCTCCAGATAACCCCTCTGCTGCTGATAATCAAAGTGCCATCTCTGCCTTCACTCCTGTTCATCACTCAGCCTGAAGCAGAAGGAAAGGCATTCAGTCAGCTGGGGTTTGCTCCTGGGAGATGATGTTCTCTGAGCAACAATTTCTGATTATAGAATCATAGAACTGTCAGGGTGGGAAGGGACCTCAAGGCTCAGCCAGTTCCAACCCCCTGCCATGGGCAGGGACACCTCACACCACAGCAGGCTGCTCACAGCCACAGCCAGCCTGCCTGCAAACACCTCCAGGGATGAGGCTTCCACCACCTCCCTGGACAACCTGTGCCAGGCTCTCACCACGCTCATGGGGAACAACTTCTTCCTCACATCCAGTCTGAATCTATCCATTTCTATTTTTTTTCCATTCCCTCTAGTTCTATCACTCCCTGACACCCTAAGAAGTCCCTCCCCAGCTTTCTTGTAAGCCTCCCTTAAGGCACTGGAAGGCCACAAAAAGGTCTCCTGGGAGCCTTATCTGGTAGGAGAGCTTTACTGGTCAGCTCCTTGCTGCTGGGAGGGAAGGCAGCAGCTCCACGGTGTGAGATACTTCTGTCTGATGCCCTCCCACCTGGAGAAGTGTTGGTTGCTCCTTCATGTGCAGCCTTTACAGAGCTGTATGGAACGATTTTCTAAGTCACACTCTGCAGCTGAAGCAGGAGCTGTGCTGAGGGGCAGTGGAAGGAAGCAGTGGGTGGTGGATTGCAGGTCGGGAAGGGATCCCCTGACCTCAGGGTGCCTGTGTGGCTTCATCTGTAGCACCACAGTAGAACACTTTCAGCTGTTCTCAAACAGCCCATTTGGTTTTCTGCTTGTGAGGGTGAAGGGATGGGACCTGCACCAGCAGGCTGTGGGACATGCACACCCTCCACACATGCAGCAGAGCGGGAGGGAGCCTGCCATGGGATCTGGAGGTGACAAGGGAGTGAAAAATCCCAACTGGTGTGCAGTGATAACGAGCAATAAAAACAAGCCTGCTTCTCTCCAAAGCCCTCTTAAATAAAACATGCAGCTAAGGCAGCAGTGATTTTAAGACTTTAATTATTTAGTGAGTATTAGTAGTAGAGTTGTTCCAGGGCACAGATCCCTCACACCATTGCCCGCCCGGTGCTCTGGGGCCGTGCTCCCAGGCAAGCAGCACCAGAACAAGAAGACACAGTCCAAGCTGTGCCAGGGGAAGTTTAGGCTGGAGGTGAGGAGAAAATTCTTCCCAGAGAGAGTTGTTAGCCACTGGAATGTGCTGCCCAGGGAGGTGGTGGAGTCCCCATCCCTGGAGGTGTTCAAGAGAGGACTGGATGTGGCACTTGGTGCCATGGTTTAGTAGTCAGGAGGTGTTGGGTGACAGGTTGGACTTGATGATCTTTGAGGTCTCTTCCAACCTTATTGATTCTATGACCTCTGAGCAGAGCCAGCCAAGTCCACAGCCCTGCTTCTCACTGGGACTGGACCCTCTGCCTCCCTCCCAGGCTGTGCTTGGCTCTGTTATGACGCTCAGCCCTGCTCGGGGCACCTGGACCTTTTGGGGAGCGTTTGGTGCAGAGGTTTGGGCACTGCCTGGCAAGTTCTGTGTGTTCCACTTCCCTGCATTTCACAGCCCTCCACCAGCAGCCAGGGTGATACTTGACAGTGGACTTGTGGAGCTGTGCCTACACCTCCTAGACACACAAAATGTGTCATTTCAGGGTTTGCTATTAAAAACCCAACATGTTCTGTCGCTCACGTTAAAGGTCAGCCAGAGTAGGACAGAGGGTTTGATTTGGGTTTTTTTTTTCCATGCAGGATTCTAAAGCCTTGTGCTCCTACAATGCTTTTATGGTTCCATGAGATAAGACTCCTTTTCTTTTTTTTTCTCCCTTCCACAAGGGTTCCAGTGGGGAAACACCACTTAAATGGCAGGGAGAAGCATGCCAGAAGCTCTGGAACTTATCCCAGGCTCTCTGGGGGTTTCCTGCTCTTGGTGTTAAACAGCATCCATCTGATTTGCGTTCTCAGTCCTAGCTGGTGTGAAGTTCCCTGCTGCTCAGCACAAGGAGCAGCAGCTGCTGGAGCTCTGGAAGAGCCTTTCTGTGTCCCTGAGCTGGGGCTCAGGTCTCTGCTAGCTCTTCCCAGGTGTGGAACATGGAAGCCCAAGTGACAGAGATCTGCTTTGACACTGCTGTCCTGTGAGGGATGCTGAACGAGTAGAGTAGAGTAGAGTACAGTAGAGTAGAGTAGAGTACAGTAGAGTACAGTAGAATTAACCAGGTTGGAAAAGATCTTTGAGATCATCCAGTCCAACCTATCACCCAACGCCATCTGATCAACTAAACCATGGCACCAAGCACCCCATCCAGTCTCTTCCTAAACACCTCCAGTGATGATGACTCCTCCACCTCCCTGGGCAGCACATTCCAATGGCAAATCTCTCTTTCTGGGAAGAATTTCTTCCTAACATCCAGCCTGAACCTCCCCTGGCACAGCTTGAGACTGAGCCTTGGCACAGGGCTGTTCATCTCCTCTGTGATTAAGGAACAGCAAAGTCCCTCTCTGACACCCTGGGCATCGCTGTGTCTGGTGTACATGTGGGGATACCTGCACCCAGATACCTCCTCCCTGAGCTCCTCAGGTGTTGAGATCCATGGCACCAGTGTCCTGCCTGTGTCTGAGGGGCAGGGAAGTGGATGGGTCTGGCTGGTGCGTAGGGAGCTGAGATGCTTCACAAAGGGCAGGTGGCTCCTGCCTTGTTCACTTGCTTCTGGCACAGCAGCAGCCTGGACTCTGCCTGGCTTGGAGGAGAGCTCCATGCTCTTGAGGGAAAGCAAAGGCTTCCTGAACTTCTCTGATCTGAGGGTCCCTGCACAGCAGCAGCCCTGGGCTGGGGCACAAAGTGGCATCACATCAGCCAGAGCAGTTCTGGTCTGGGGGGTGTTCACCTTCCCCATGGGCCGTACCCAGAGAGCTCAGGACAAGGAGCAAGCTGGAGATGGACAATGTCTGTCTGTCCTGGTGGGAAAAGCTTCCTTGTGTCTGCACACCCATAGTCTGCCAGGGTTCTGAGGTGGGACTGGCAGGGGCACAGTAGGTGCCCATGGGCTCTGTGGGTCTGGTGCTGCTGAGCTCAGCCAGCAGCAGCGAGGCACAGGAGAGGCAAATTTTTCTTTATCTCCCAGCTGCACCTTGTTGAGCAAATTAAAAGGGCTTTTGGCAGGAGAGCGAACTCCTATTGCATGGCTGTAGCAAGCAATTTCCCAGCTCTGCCTGGCTCTCCCTGGGCTGAACCTTCCTAAATTAGCTGGAAATGCAAAGCTGGGGAGCAGGCATGGGAGGGAGTGGAGAGGTCACCTGCCTCTGCCCCTTCCCCCAAGGAGCAGCTCCGCTAAGGCAGCTTTGGGGGGAGGCTTTAATAGAAACCAGTCAGAACCACAGCTGTGTGGTGACAGCTGAGGCTGGAGGGCATCAAATCCCCTCCTGGAGTCTCCAGGGTGGGTAAGTCCTCATGGTCCTGGACCAGAGCATGGTGGGAACGTGGCTTCACGCTCAGCCAAAACCAAGGACCTCAGCTTATTCCTCAGGTTGCTTCCTCATTAACCATAAACCCAGGACCAGTCACATTTGTCCTGTAATGAGTTGTTTTCCTCCTCACTTGCACCTAAGTCTACCATTTCTGCATGCCAAAAGAGCAGAAATTATCCTTCAAGCTGAATTATGAAGCATTTAAAAGGAAGGATAAAATTTATGGCCAGAGATGCTGTTGCAAAATACTTCCAGGGTAGGTAATTGTGTAATTATTATGGGCAGGAATGAAAGCCACGGTTCATTAAGTGAAGATGACCATGAAATAACAATAAATAAAGCCAAATTAAAGCTGTGGGGACGGCACAGCAGGTGCAGGGCACAGGGATGTGTGGTTCCTGGCCCTGGCTCTCTGATGGAGCAGGCTGAGGGCCAAGCAGGGCTGGCTGTGTCCGCTCTCACGCTGGGAGGTAGCCTTTCTGCTCAGCAGTGAGCAGTTCTGCCCTGGCCCGAGGCTGGTGGCATTGCTTGGAGGGCAGACCTTGGGCACCTCCTTCCCTCCTGCCTTCTCACCTCCTGTCTGCTGCTGATAGAGGGTGGGAACAGGAGAAGGGCTGCTCGGCTGGAGCTGGAATGACAGTGCCCAGCTGGCACAAGCTGGAAGGCTGCACCTGGATCAGCCTTTGCCAGCAGAGATGTGCAGCTGCCAGGCAGAGGGATTGAGGGAAGCCTGGAGCAGGACCTGTCCGAGAACAGGCTGCCCAGGGAGGGGTTGTGGAGTCTTCCTGGAGACTCTCTCTGGAGATATTCAAGACCTGCCTGGATGCATTCCTGTGTGACCTGGCATAGGTGATCCTGCTCTGGCAGAGGGACTGGGCTGGATGATCCCTCGAGGGCCCTTCCAGCCCCTAACGTTCTGTGATTCTGTGTCCTTACGGGTTGGCCTGGAGCACTGCTCCTTGCTGGCGGGCTGGGGAGGTGCTGTGCCGAGCCGCTGGGCTGTCAGCGGCAGCCCCGGGACGATCGCCAGAGGCCAGGCCAGTGGCGGTGGGCTCAGGGGTGGGCTGGGGGGCGGCCTGACTGTGCTGTTTGTCCCCCTGCAGTGCACGTGGAGCCTGGCACCTGTGAGGTGATCGCAGCTCACCGCTGCTGCAACAAGAACAAGATCGAGGAGCGCTCGCAGACGGTGAAGTGCTCCTGCTTCCCGGGGCAGGTGGCAGGGACCACTCGGGCAGCTCCCTCCTGTGTGGATGGTGAGTGGCCCCTGGGCTGGGCCCCCTGCAGCTCCTGATGGCATCTTTCCGGTGGGCCAGGATGGTGTCGGGTGTCTATGCCCCTGGTGTTAACAGAGACCTGCACAAGGGTTCCTGCCTTCCCACTCTGGGTCTCTGTTGGTGTGGCTGTCACCCCTGCAGCCTCAGGCTGTGTGGATGGTGCTCCAGAGGTGCAAACGGGGCAGTGGCTCCAGCCCAGGAGCACTAAGGCAAGCTCAGTCCCTGTCTGGTTTATCAAATGGCATCACGTGGCGATGCCAAGGAGCTGGCAGCAGCAGCTGCAGCCTCTGCCAGTGCCAGATTGATTTTCTTGACAGCCAGTGCCCTGCGCAACACCAAGAAATGCCAGGATGAGACGTCGGGGGAGGCTTTTGTGGTCCCAAACAGCTTCTGTGTGTTGTTCTTCCAAAATGTGGGGGAGTCTGTGCTCCTTGCCCACCTTAGAGGCACACGAGACAAGAGCCTAGCAGAGCGGAGCCCCTCCTCTTGCCTCCAGAAGTCGAACAGCTCTGTTCTGCCTGCTCTTGCTGGGAGCAAGGACAAGGCTGTCAGTCGGCTTTGCAGCTGGGGTCCTGGGAGAACAGAAGCTCTTTCTGGAGCAGCTGGGTCGAGTGAGGCCAGGCAGGCAAGGAGCAGCTCCTTGGCAGGGTCACTGCAGGCGTAGGATGTGCCAAAGAGTACTGCTGCACCCACCCCCCCCCCCATGCCAACCTGGCGTCTGACTCCCTCCTCTCCTTTCCCCCAGCCTCCATCGTGCTGCAGAAGTGGTGGTGCCAGATGGAGCCGTGCCTGGACGGGGAGGAGTGCAAGGTTCTGCCTGACCTCTCAGGCTGGAGCTGCAGTAGTGGCAACAAAGTGAAGACGACCAAGGTGCGTCCCCTGGCAGGGAGCTGGGCAGGAGCCTGCCTGCCTTTCCCCAGCCTAGGGTGAGCAAAACCCAGGGAAGCATCCCAGAAGAGCTGGCAGGGGAAGGGGAGAGTTTCTCCAGGGCTGCCCCAAAGCAGAGCGAGGGGGCTGGGCTGAGCTGTTGTCACTGATGCTGAGGCTGGTGCAATCATAGAATCAGTCAGGGCTGGAAGGGACCACAAGGATCATCCAACCTCCCTGCCATGGGCAAGGACTCCTCACACTACATCAGGCTGGCCAGAGCCTCACCCAGCCTGGGCTTGTTTAGCCTGGAGAAGAGAAGGATCAGGGGTGACCTCATTGCCCTCTACAACTACCTGAAAGGTGGTTGTAGACAGGAAGGGGTTGGTCTCTTCTCCCAGGCAGCCAGCACCAGAACAAGGGGACACAGTCTCAAGCTGTGCCAGGGGAGGTTTAGACTCGAGGTGAGGAAAAGTTCTTCACTGAGCAAGTCATTCGTCATTGGAATGTGCTGCCCAGGGAGGTGGTGGAGTCGCCATCCCTGGAGGTGTTCAAGGGGAGATTGGACGTGGCACTTGGTGCCATGGTCTAGTTGTGAGGTCTGTTGGGACGGGTTGGACTTGATGATCCTTGGGGTCTCTTCCAACCTTGGTTATACTGTGATACTGTGATACCTCCAGGGATGGGGCCTCAACGACCTCCCTGGACAGCCCATTCCAGAGCTTCACCACTCTCACGGGGAAGAACTTCCTCCTCCCCTCCAGCCTGAATCTCCCCACCTCCAGCTTCAGTCCGTTCCCCCTAGTCCTATCACTACCTGATAGCCTGAGTGGGTCCCACAGCTTTGCCAATCAACACCTCCCCCGGGGGAAGCCCCCCATGAGTAGCCACACTGGGGTCATTTCCTGGCCACGGCACGTGCTGGCTGCTCCCCTGCACGCCTCCCCACTGCCCGGGGACAGGCGGGGCTCATCCTAGCCCGGTGGCACAGCCCCGATTCTGCCGCCACCCCCTGTCTGAGGCAGTCATCTGTGGCACAGCACTACATGATGATTATTTTCATGGCTTGCTGAATGCCCTGAAGAACAAGGTATAATTAAAATTTTATCAAACTCATTAGTAATTACATATATGCCATGCTTAATCAGTTGCATAATTTTGTCATCATTGTTCACACTGGTGAGGGTAATTATTCCTTCTGCTTCCCTTTTGCTCACCCCACATCCCCTGCCATAAAATTATCCCATTAAGTGATGTCAGAATTTCCCTCATTAGTGCCATTATTGCTGGGCCCAGAAAGCGCTCTCCTGGTCAAGGTTGTTTTTTCTCATCGACGTCCAAGGTGGTTCCTCTGGCCCTGGGCATCCATCACTGACCAGTAACTGCAGCACTCCGTTGAGCTCATTGTCTTCTTCCCATCTTAATGTTGTTTTCCCTCAACCCTCACAGCTGCTAGCTCAGCCCAAAGCCTCTGCTCTGCCTTTGCTCTCCTGGGCATCCCACAGGGATCGTTGCCATCTGCAGGACCCCGAGGCTTCTGCGCTGCTCCCTCCAGCGGCCCAGGCCTCCACAGCCACCCTCCCAGCGGCCTTTCTGGGGAGGTGGTTTGGCATCACAAACAGCTTTTTGGGTGGCTTTGGGTAGCCCACCAGGAGCTGGCCCAGTCCTCTCTGCAGACAGACCCCCAGTGGGGGCTGTAGCCGGAGCAGGGGCTTCACCAGCTCCCCCAAAGCCACAGTGTGTGACAACCACCACCAATGCAAAGAGCAAATCACATTTGCACCTCCCGAGGCTGTTGGCTGGCAGTTCACAGATGGGGGAGTCAGGAGGCTGTGTTGGGTCCCTGCCTGCTGCAGTTTGGCCTTTCCCATTAGCAAGTCTGCACCGCTCTTTGTCTTCCACCTGCAGGTCACTCGGTAGCCTCCGTGCCAGGACCAGCGCAGGTCCCCAGTGCTCTGCAGAGCTGAGAGCAGCAGGATGTGACCCAGCTGGGTGGTGCCCGTGGCTGTGGGATGCTCCAGGTCTGTGCCAGAGGCTGGATCAGAGCATCCACTGAGCCCTCACTTCCCTGGGGGCTGCAAGTGTGGAAGCCAAGCACAGCTGCAAGGCTCCTGCCACTCCAGGGTCCCCTCCTCCCCCGTGGACACCAACCAAGAAATAGGCTTCTCCTCCCTTCCTCTTGAACAAACTCCTGCAGTCATGTCAGAGCTGTTGGCAGTGCACAGAGAGACAGCAGGTCCTCAGGTGGGCTTTGCTCCAAGACAGCTGCAGTCACTGCTGTGCCAGCTTTGCCCAGGATGCAGAACCAGGAACGGGGAAGTCAATGCTTGTGTGGAACCCTCCCACTTCTGCTCACAGCTCTTGGTCAGATGGATCCCCAGGAGCAGGGACTGAGCTCCAGTCTGACCTCATGTCACCTGGGGCCTGGGGTCTGCTCTGAGCCCCGCTGTGCTTTCCCTGCCCACGGCCTGGGTGCTGTGCCCACGAGTGGTGGATGCATCAGTGTGGCCAGGGCTGCCTGACACCTCATCAGCCCTGGGGATGGTGAAAGGTCTCCATGGCGCTTTCTGCTGCTTTGTCCTGCTTCCACAATCATCAGGCTGCCAGCCCAGTGTCTGCTCTCCACCCTGCCAGCTCCACCACTCAGCTGCTGCTTGTGTTTGCAGTCGAATACCAGACCAAGGTGAGGGGGAAGCCCTCTCCTGTGCACAGCTCTGGTGGGCCTGACACTGGCATGTGCCCAGCCACAAAGCCTGACTGAGCCAAGCCCTGCTGCATTCATTCCAATGAAGAAACACCAACCAGTACCAGCTCCTGACCTTTCCCAGGACCATTTCCCCTGGCATGGCAGCTCGAGGTGGAGAGGATGGAAGCCCTGAGGTCCCAACACTGGCAGGGCTGGGGACACAGGGCTGGGGTTGCTGCACTGGTGAGGCTGAAAGCACAAGGGATGAGCAAGAGCATTGCTGCAGGGAGCAGGGCCAAGCCCTCCCCAGGGCCCCCAAGCTTGCTGTGTGACCCATGTGAGGGATGTGCCAGCTTGGGAAGGGCCAGGGGCTGGAGCCAGTGCAGGGGTTGGCAGCACAGCGTGGTGCTGGTGCCACTGGTGGGACTTGGCACTGAGAGGTTTTTGTAACAGGGCAGGCAATACCTGCCCCAGGTGTGATGTAAATACCAGGCTGAGAAAAAATAAATCCATTTTAATCTCTGCAAAGGATCTTTTGCTCCTGCAGCAAGGGGAGGCTTTGGGAGTGCTTCTCATGACACCAGCACAGGCACGGCATTGGTCCTGTCGTGGGCCCTGTGGGGATTGGCTGCTGGGGTGGGCAGCAAAGGGCTTTTGTCTTCTGTCAAAGTGTTTGCCTGTGGGGTTTGTTATTATCTGCCTGGAACAGTTTGAGGAGCAACAGAGGGCAAAGCCTGGCAGAGGAGCCAGCAGTGCCCGGGGCCATCGAGCTCTCCTGACAAGGGGATGTTGCTGATCTCCTGGTGGGACAGCCCTGTCTGCATGGCAGCTTTCTGGGCAACTGAATGAACATATATACCCTTGAGATGGTTTTCTTCCATCAAAGGAGTGAGACAAGCCTGGGCTACAAGCTATTAGGAGAAGGGATGCTCAGCAGGAGGCTCCTTCCCTGGGAAATAAAGACCAAGATGGACAAAAGCTACAGAAAAACTTCCCTTCAGCTTCCTGAGCCATGCAGGGCCAGGTCTGGTGGGACATCTGACCAGCTAAAAACAGCAAATGGAGGCAGAGGAAAAGAAACTACTTCAGAGCAATTGGCAAGAGAATCCTCAGCACTGAGAGAGAGGCTGTGTCCTTGCAGAGCTGCAGCCAGACTCGTCCCTGAGCACAGCACGGCTGCAAGGATCGGGGGTGAAGGGCAGGGGACAGACTGGGACAACCTGTGCTCCACTCAGGGCAAGGGCCAGGACTCCCAGGCTGGGAGAAGCAGCCAGTCAAGCTCCTTGATCAAGTCCTGTTCCCAGCATGAGCAATTTGTCCCACTGCTCTGCAGGCTGAACAGCCCCAGCTCTCTCAGCCTGTCCCCACAGGGGAGGTTCTTCAGCCCTCTGACCATCTTTGTGGCCCTCTTCTGGACCTGCAGCTCCCTGTCCCTCTTATGCTGGGGGTGGCAGAACTGGAGGCAGTGCTCCAGGTAGGTTTTCACAGGAGCAGAGGAGCAGAATCCCCTCCCTTGCCCTGCTGCTCACTCTGCTTCTGATGCATCCCAGGACATGGTTGCTTCTGGAACACCAGCAACCATCGCTGGCTCATCCTGAGTTCATCAACAGCTGGCATCCCCAAGCTCTTCTCTTGCCAGGATGCTTCTGCCATGGCTCCTGACACTGTTCCCTTTGCTTTTGCTGTATATCCAATGCTTTCCTGTGGCCAAGTGGGCAGAGCATTCCCAGCAGGAGCATTAAGCAAAGGATGAGGATGATGGAGATGGGAACAACAGACCAGACCCAGACCAGACCAGGTTGGAAGAGACCTTCAAGATCATCGCCTGCTCCCATGGCAATGACTTCGTGTGATGCCCTCTGTCTTCACTCCCTCAGTGGTATGGTGCCACCCCTTTGGCCCCTGGGTATCTGGGACACCATATCCCCTTCTCTCCACATAGAATCATGCTGGTGGAGGGCAGAAGAGCCACATTAGTGGCTTGGAGACCTGCCCTGGTGAGGTCACACCTGGAATATTGTGTCCAGTTCTGGGCTCCCCAGTTTAAGAGGGACAGGGATCTGCTTGAGAGAGTCCAACAGAGGGCTACAAGGATGATGAAGGGACTGGAACACTGCCCTGTGAGGAGAAGCTGAGAGCCCTGGGGGTGGTTAGTCTGCAGAAGAGAAGATAGAAAAGAGATTTAATAAGCCTGCAGTGTGCCCAGGCGGCCAGGAGGGCCAATGGCATCCTGGCCTGCATCAGGAACAGTGTGGCCAGCAGGAGCAGGGAGGTCATTCTGCCCCTGTACACTGCACTGGTTAGGCCACACCTCGAGTCCTGTGTCCAGTTCTGGGCCCCTTACTTTAGGAAGGATGTTGAGATGCTGGAAGGTGTCCAGAGAAGGGCAACAAAGTTGGTGAGGTTTGGAACACAGCACTATGAGGAGAGGCTGAGGGAGCTGGGGTTGCTTAGCCTGGAGAAAAGAAGTCTCAGGGATGACCTTATTGCTCTCTACAACTACCTTAAGAGAGGTTGTAGACAGGCAGAGGTTGGTCTCTGGGGCCATGGTCCCAGGCAAGCAGCACCAGAACAAGAGGACACAGTCTCAAGCTGTGCCAGGGGAGGTTTAGGCTGGAGGTGAGGAGAAAGCTCTTCACTGAGAGAGTTGTTAGCCACTGGAACGTGCTGCCCAGGGAGGTGGTGGAGGTGTTCAAGAGGGGATTGGTTGTGGCACTTGGTGCCATGGTCTAGTCATGAGGTCTGTGGTGACAGGTTGGACTTGATGATCCTTGAGGTCTCTTCCAACCTTGCTGATAATGTGATACTGTGCTGGATTCTATGCTCCTGCTCTGGCAGGGGTGGGGGTTTGGAATTGATGATCTCTGGAGGTCCCTTCCAACCCTTACCATCCTGGGAGCCTGTGAGCTCCTGGCCCTGGAGCAGCACCATGCTGCCACCCCTCTAAGCTGGATCTTGGCAGGTTGCTGCAGTAACCGGCGGGGAGCTGGCGCAACCGCGGCTTGCGAGTCGCCAAAGGGCAATTAGTCAGAGGGAAAACTGTCACAGTTAAGGCACTTTCGATATCATCTCCCTGGGTATTATAATTACACCCCACTCAATTAGCCTGCAGGTTAAAAAAAAAAAAAAGAAAGAAGAAGGCCCCAAAAAGAAAAAAAAAAAAAAAAAGGCACCAAAAAAAAGCCTTTTGTGTTAAGGGCTTGGTGGAGAATTATTAGAGAGGGAATTAAAAGGCAAGGATTCCATTTTACTTCACAATAATAAAGGCATAATGGATAAAATACTCCTCCCCCCCCTCCAGAATTATGAGCTGACTAAATTTAGAGCTGTGTTAGGAGGTGAAATGAAAGGGAAAATGAAAGGTAAAAGGCAGCCCGGTGCAAGGGGGGAGGGGAGGGGGGAGGGGGGCATCATCTGAGGAGGAAGATGGAAACATAATTAACCACCCAGCTTTATGCTGAGAGATGGCAAATTGAAATGGGCGACAAAATTAGGCGAAATTGCAGAGCAGCCTCATTTATTTCTGCTCTGTAAATCACAGCTACCTGCCAGCAGCCATCCGAAGCTGCCCCCGAGCAGGAGCTTCCCACGGGGTGCTGCTGGCTGCGACCTCGCCCCAGCCAGGCTGGGGTTGATGAGCAGACCCCTGCCAGGTGAGCCGTGGGGCGTAGAACCCCTGGGTTGGGACCTCCAAAGGTCATCCAGTCCAACCTCACCCTGCAGTCAGGGGCAGAAGGGCTCTCCAGAGGGATCTCAACCGGCTGGACAGATGGGCAGAGTCCAACAGGATGGCATTCAACAAGTCCAAGTGCCAGGTGCTGCACTTTGGCCCCAGGCAGTGCTGCAGGCTGGGGTTGGAGTGGCTGGAGGGCAGCCAGGCAGAAAGGGATGTGGGGGTACTGGTTGACAGCAGCTGAACATGAGCCAGCAGTGTGCCCAGGTGGCCAAGAGGGCCAATGGCATCCTGGCCTGGATCAGCAATAGTGTGGCCAGCAGGAGCAGGAGAGTCATTGTGCCCTGTGCTCAGCACTGGTTAGGCCACACCTTGAGTCCTGTGTCCAGTTCTGGGCTCCTCAAT
Source organism: Picus viridis (assembly GCA_033816785.1). Lineage (NCBI taxonomy): Eukaryota > Metazoa > Chordata > Aves > Piciformes > Picidae > Picus > Picus viridis. The sequence goes on from CM066602.1 coordinate 4,868,567, forward strand.
TGAAGAAGGACATTGAGACTCTTGAAGGTGTCCAGAGAAGGGCAACAAGGCTGGGGAGGGGTCTGGAGCACAGCCCTGTGAGGAGAGGCTGAGGGAGCTGGGGTTGCTTAGCCTGGAGAAGAGGAGGCTCAGGGGAAACCTTCTTGCTCTGCCCAACTCCCTGAAGGGAGGTTGTAGCCAGGAGGGGTTGGTCTCTTCTCCCAGGCAAGCAGCACCAGAACAAGAGGACACAGTCTCAAGCTGTGCCAGGGGAGGTTTAGGCTTGAGGTGAGGAAGAAGTTCTTCATAGAAAGAGAGATTGCCCATTGGAATGTGCTGCCCAGGGAGGTGGTGGAGTCCCCATCCCTGGAGGTGTTCAAGAGGGGACTGGACGTGGCACTTGGTGCCATGGTTTAGTCATGAGGTCTGTGGTGACAGGTTGGACTTGATGATCTTTGAGGTCTTTTCCAACCTTGTTGATTCTATGGTTCTATGATTCTATGACATCCTTCACTAGATCAGGTTGCCCAGAGCTCTGTCAAGCTTCACCTTGAATATCTCCAGGGATGGGGCCTCAACCACCTCTCTGAGCAACCTGTTCCAGTGCTCAACCACCCTCATTGTAAAGAACTTTTTCCTGTCATCCAATATAAAATTTCCTCTTCTCTAATTTCAAACCATTGCCCCTTGTGCTGTCACTGCAGACCTTCATAAACAGCCCCTCTCCAGCCTTCTTGGAGATCCCCTTCAGGTTCTGGAAGGCCTCTATTAGGTCTCACTGTGGAAGAGGATGGTGCCACACCAAGAGCCGAGTTCTGGGCTCCCCTTTCCCTCTCCCAGTCTGTGGTGTGTGCAGGCCAGGCTGGTCTGTGCCCTTCCCCACACCCAGTTTGCTTTCCCTCCTGTTCTGCTGCTCTAACTCTGCCAGTGTTGCTCCTGTGGCACCTCACTGAACACTTGCTTTCAGTGGCCTCTGGCACCAAGGAGCTGAACAGCCCAGTTTAGGGCTGGAGCAACATTTTCTTTCACTGGCTTTACATTTTCTCCTTCCAGGGTTCCCTGTCTCCCTTCTTCCATTGCAGGAGGATGCAGAAGTGACCTCTGACCTCCACCCTACTGCTGCCCCCCAGCTTGCTCCTCTCCAGCCTTTGGTTTATTGCTGCTTTTACCAAGAATTCAAAACACAGGCAAGAAAAAAACCTTTGCCTGTTCCAAGAGCAGCAAAATTTTTGCTGGAATCACCTCATCTTGGGTGGGGGCGGGGAGGGAATGACCATGAAGCTCCTTTGCTGTGATTAGGAATGCAGAAAACCTGAACTAATTTATCAGGTGAGAAGCAGAGTCTATCTCCTCCAAGAGGTGGAAGGAGCAGGCAGCAGGCTCTGTCTGTGCTGGCACCTGAGGGAGTGCTTCAGCATTTTCTGGCCTGCTAACACCTCCCACTGAGGAACTCTGCATGTTTAACCTTTTTTCCCCCTCTGTCTGCCAAGTAGACTGGTCCCTGTTTGACCAAGGGAGCTAGTTCCAGCTTCCTCCCACTGCCCCATCCCCTGGCTGATGTCTGGCCCTACTGTCAGGACATGGAGACACAGGGCTGTGGGCACCTTCTCCATCACCCCACAGCTGGTGAGCCTCTGTTAGAGTCACCAAGACTACAAAGGTAGAGCTGTGCAGTGTGTGCTGTGCTTAATCAGCTGTGATGGGGCTCTTTGGAGCATTAGTGGCTCCTCCAAAACTGTGTCCTCATGTTTTATTGATGTGCGTTTGTGGAGATGTTCTTGAGGGAGCCAATGAAATATTCATTCCGATGCTGCTGTGCAATCAAAGCGGAGTCAGGGCACAAACCGTGCCGAGGGCTTCCCCTGCAGACCTGGCCCTGCTGCCTGCCTCCTGCCACACCCCAGGAAGGTGCTGGGGACAGTGGCCCTTGCTGCCACCTGCCCAGGAGCCCCACGTCACATCCCATGGCTTCCCTGCACATCCCCTGCTCCAGCTGTGCCTGGAGAAATCAGAGCTGAGCAGGGATGTTGCTCTTTTCTTTGTGTTGTCTTCTAGCCAGAGCCTGTCCCCCTGGCTCACAGCCAGCCCAGGGACCTCTGCAAAGGTGGCATCACACTGGAGAGCAGTGTCTGTGTCCCACATGAATGCAGGCAAAGCAGCTGCCCCCCAGGCTGGCAGGAAGAGGCAGGAGCCCTGAGCCCCGGCTGTGGCCGTCACTGCCACCAGGCTGGCAGCACTTGTCCCTTGACTGCTCTCCCGGGCACTGCTCCATCTCCCAGTCTGGATCCCAGCACGTTTGGAAAGCCAGCTGCCCTCCTGCCCCCAGGAGACAGGCACATGGGGCTGGGGGCTGCAAGGGCATCAGCTCGCTCTGGGCAAGCTGCCTGTGCCAGGGACACGAGTGATCAATCAAGTGATGTCTGACCCTGCTTCCTGCTGGGGCCACGGTGAAGTGGAGACAGGGGCTGAGGCAAAGCAGCCAGGGAGGATGCAATTTAATTTGTGTGCTCCCCAGCTCGTGGCTAATCCCCAGGCTCGCTGCTGGTGTTTGATTCCTGCAGCCTTCCTTCCCCGTAAAGGGATTAGCAGGCAGCTCAGGGCCCCTCTCTGATGCTCATCTGCTGGGGATTACTGAGCCCTTTTGTGGTAAGTTAATGGGTCAGATGGGTACAAATGACAATGGTTGTGTGATTTGTGTTGGCATTTGTGGCAACATTCAGTCTCTGATCCACTGCTTGCTCTCCTGGCCCGCTCAGCATCTCCTGATGCCTCTCTCACATGGGTCCCAGTCCCCTCCTGCCGGGTTCAGAGCCCAGAGACACAAAGCCAGAGCCAAAAGGGTTTGCTGGTCCTCTGTCAGCAATGCAGGGACCTAAGCCACCAAAAGATGCTCCAGGAAGATGAAACCAGTACTGGGCACAGGAGGACTTGGCCACCAGGGCAGCTCCTGTGGCTGTGGGACCGACTCATGCAGCTGTGTGAAGCCCATGGTGTGGCATGGAGGGTGGTGCAACGATGCCACAGGAGTTTGTGGCATTGATGGAGAATCAGGCCCAGACTCTGGGGATGATTCCCTGGACAGAACAACATCTTCTGTCCCCTCTGCCAGCTCAGCTGGCTTGTCCCAGAGGGACGTGCTGTCCAGCAGAGCATCTGCTTTGCCTCTCCAAGTGCTGGATCCAGCATCCCTCTGGAGAGGGCTTTCAGGCAGGAGGGATATTTCCCAGTTTCCACCCAAGCCAGCAGGAAAAGCTCACTGCCTGCTCCCATCCCCTGCTCGCTGGCTGTAGAGCTCTGCTGCAGCAGTCCTGGGGAAATGCTTCTTCACGCCAACATGCACCAGCCTGAGAGGGCACCCAGGGTGTTCTGGGTGGGCATGGGCTCATGCTGGGGTCCTGGGGACAGCTTTGGCATCACTGAATGGCTGGGCATTGTGGTGGGCAGCTGAGAGTGCCTGCAGCCAGCAGCTTGGTCAGGAGATGTCTCGGGCAGCATGTAAAATCCCTGCAAAGCCTGGTTTGAATTTCTCCTCTGCACATCAGTGGCAGCAGAGGTTAATATAATATTAGCAGGTTGACCTGAATATGGCTAAGTCAGACATCCCTAATAAATGCCTGCTAACTGAGAACATGGACAAATTAGCACATGCTCCATTGCCTTCTAATGATGCACTCTCCTCTGCTCTCAGCCTCCCCACGTGTGCTGGGAGCTGGCTGCACCCTAAGTCCCACGGAGCAGGACTGCCCACCTCCCTCACCAACACCACCTCCTTCAGAGAGCCCTGAGCTTGCTCAGGACACCCACCCCTCTGTGGTGGTCCCTGTGCCAGCCCCTGAGCTACCTCCCTGAGCAGAGTGCTGTCTGATTGATCTAGTGCTGTCTGATTGATCTATTGGCAGCATGATGCAGAGCAGGGAGCTGGGATCAAGTAACGATCCAATTAAGGACCCGTGGATGAATTCATGCCAGCGAGCTCTGCCTCAGCCAATGATTTAAATGCACTGGGGATCACCTCCTGTGATTATTAAAGGGGCTGGAATCATGTGGCATTAATAGCAATAATAAATATTGTGGGTATTCAGTGCTGTAAGGAAAGGATCCCCACCAGTGGTGAGAGCTGGGAGGCTGGGAGGGAATGAATATGTATCGGGGGGGGGGGGGGTTGTTCCACACACCAGCACCAAGGGATGAAATTAGAGGGCTTAGAATTCTCTGCAAAGACAAAGTGTAGAATAGGAGCAACTTTTGCAATCATTTATAATAATGAAATGTTGATCAGAGAGCTGGGAACATGCAGGAGTTACTGCAGCAGCCCTCGGGGGCCAAACAGCCTCCAGAATCAGGGAAATCAGCTGCAAATCTTGGGGGGTTGCAGCAGCAGACACAGGGGTGCCTGGAGTGGTGAGGAAATGGGTGAGTGATGAGGTGGGGCAGCAGGTGCTGGAGGTGGGCTTGGATGTGCAGAATCACAGAATCACCAAGGTTGGAAGAGACCTCAAAGATCATCAAGTCCAGCCTGTCACCCAACACCTCATGACTACTAAACTGTGGATGCAAGTGCCACGTCCAATCCCCTCTTGAACACCCCCAGGGATGGGGACTCCACCACCTCCCTGGGCAGCACATCCCAATGGCTAACAACTCTCTCTGGGAAGAACTTTCTCCTCACCTCCAGCCTAAACCTCCCCTGGTGCAGCTTGAGACTGTGTCCTCTTGTTCTGCTGCTGCTTGCCTGGGAGAAGAGACCAACCCCCACCTGGCTACAACCTCCCTTCAGGGAGTTGTAGACAGCAATGAGGTCTCCCCTGAGCCTCCTCTTCTGCAGGCCAAGCAACCCCAGCTCCCTCAGCCGCTCCTCACAGGGCTGTGCTCCAGACCTCTCCCCAGCCTCATTGCCCTTCTCTGGACACGTTCAAGAGTCTCAATGTCCATGCACTGGCAAGGAGGAGGAAGAGAAGGAGGAGGAAGAGGAGGAGGATGCAGCCCCAGTGACAGGGGTCTGCCCAAAACATCCTCTGAGGAGTGGCTTGGCCCCACATGCACCACGCAGGGAGGAGGGAACCTTCCTTCTGCATTTTGTGCTCTTACACAGTGGGGAAAACAGTCTATAAATTATTTAAGCAGGCAGAAGATAATTAACTCGAATCAATCTGGATTCTGCCCAGATTATAGCTCTGCAACAGCATTAATCTTGCTAATTACTTAATATTACTTACACAGTTTTCAACGAGTTCAACAAAGCGCTCAGTGGATCCAAGACTGAGGAGAGGAGAGAGGAGAGAGGAGAGAGAGAGAGAGAGGAGGAGAGAGGAGAGAGGAGAGAGAGAGAGAGGGAGGAGAGGAGAGGAGAGAGGAGAGGAGAGGAGAGGAGAGGAGAGGAGAGGAGAGGAGAGGAGAGGAGAGGAGAGAGAGAGAGAGAGGAGAGGAGAGGAGAGGAGAGGAGAGGAGAGGAGAGGAGAGGAGAGGAGGAGAGGAGAGAGAGAGAGGAGAGGAGAGGAGAGGAGAGGGAGAGGAGAGGGAGAGGAGAGGAGAGAGGAGAGGAGAGGAGAGGAGAGGAGAGGAGAGGAGGGGAGGAGGGGAGGGGGAGGGGAGGGAGGGGAGGGGAGGGGAGGGGAGGGGAGGGAGGGGAGGGGAGGGGAGGGGAGGGGGAGGGGAGGGGAGGGGAGGGGAGGGGAGGGAGGGGAGGGGAGGGGAGGGGGAGGGGAGGGGAGGGGAGGGGGAGGGGAGGGGGAGGGGAGGGGAGGGAGGGGAGGGGAGGGGGGGAGGGAGAGGGGAAATTAACCAGGTTGGAAAAGACCTGTGAGATCGTCGAGTCCAACCTATCACCCAGCACCATCTAATCAACTCAACCACGGCACCAAGTGCCTCATCCAGGCTCCCCTTAAACACCTCCAGGGATGGTGACTCCACCACCTCCCTGGGCAGCACATCCCAATGGCAAATCTCTCTTTCTGGGGAGAACTTCTGAAGTTGCTGAGATCACAGGGTGAGTTCTGAGGGTAGAAGCTGGCTGTGATGGATGGAATTGGAGCTGGAGGGCTTGGGCAGCATCCTTCCAGATGTCCATCCTGCCACACTTTCTGCCCCTTTCTTGGTGAGTCTGCTTTTAGGGATATGGTTTAGTGTTACTCCTTCAGTGCTGGGCCGAGGGTTGGACTGGATGATCTTCGAGATCTCTTCCAGCTGGATGTTTTCTGTGATTCTGTGTGCAGACCCTGCATGTGCTCAGGCTCTATGCAGTGCCACCCAGCCTGGAATGGGCACCTGTGGCTGTGGCTGCAGCTCGCCTGGGGCTGGGCAGGAGGGCAGGTGCCCAGCCAGGCTGAATTTAACCCCCTACTAAACACCAGTCACTGTTTCTACAGCCACCAGACAACTCAGAGTGTTATCTTCCAGTCACTCCACCGTGCAGCCACAGAAAGCTGGGGAAATGAAAAGGTGAGAACGTGTTATTGATTAATTACTTAGTCATCTGCAGACGGTTATTGAGCACAGCAGGGGCTGTGACAAATTACTCCTCAATTCCTGTGACTGATGTGCAGTTTGATGAATGCAGGTTTCCCATGCTCCTGTCAGGGGGTGACAAGGAGGCTGACTCCAGCCCCTTGCAAGAGGCACTGGTGTCATGTTTTGGGTAATGGATGGCATTTGCAAATGGTTAGGCAAAAACTAATTAAGCAGTGTGATACTTGCTTTGGAAGGAGCAGAGGGTTAATGAGCTGAGCTGGAGGAGGGTGGCAGCTCTGCACGGTCGAGCTGACAGGGGAGCTGCTGCTGCTGCTGCCGCCTGGGGTGTCTGCATCCAGCCAGCCTCGGTGTGGTGCCTGCTTGACATCGATGTGGCTGTGCCTGAGGCAGCACCCAGGCCTTTGTCCACACAAACGTTCACCCTGCAGTGCCTGGACCCTGGGCAGACCCCACACCACTTCAGCCCTTGTCTCTGTCTCTCCCCACATGGACACCTCTCCTGGGAAGAGGCACATGTGTGCTGAGGCTCTGTGGGTCTCATCAAGCTTTAGGTTTGCCTCCCTGAATTTCCTTTGGAAAATTCCTGTGCCCAGCAGAGCACAGGCAGCATCAGCAGAGCAAACCTCCTGGTTCCCCAGGGAAATGCTGCTCAAATCCTTTGCCAGAAACAGCAAAGTGAAGGACCCCTGGAAGCAGAGCCCAGCCTGGCTACCTTCAAATGCTCAGCAGCTGGCAGGGAGGAGCAGGACACGGGGCCAGCGTGGCCAGGCTGTGCCTAACAAATAACATCAGGGATAACAGAAAGCATTGGATGCTGCAAAAGGCCATCCTTGTAGACCAGAAGGCAAGTGGCCTCATAAAGAAGGATTTCACACTATTTAAACAGTGAAATCCCTGCTGGCTGCAGGAGAAAAGAGCCTTTTACCGTGAAAAAGCTGATTTGAGAGCAGTGGCTGCCAGGCACCATCTCAGCAGAGGCTCAGTGACAAGGGAAAAAGCCAGAGCCTGCAGCTCTGCAGCCTGCAGCCGTCCCAGCCAAGGGTCCCTGCTCCTGGCACCTTCCTGGCTGCAAAGAGAAGCCATAGGAGAAAACCTGGCTGTGGGCACCAACCAAACCAAGGGGCTGTGGGAGCTGCCTGGGGCTGGGAGGGAGCACTGGGGATGTTCCTGTGTCCCTTCCTCATTGTGCTCCACTGCCCTGGTTCCATCATGAGGTGGAAAGGCTCATGAGGTTGGTGGGTGAGACCCCAGCCCCTGGGCACAGGATGCTGGGGCTGGATGGAGCTGGTGGCTGGTGCTGCAGGTACCACTTCCAAATGGATGTTCCTAGAGGTGTCCTTCACTCACCCCCAGCCACGGCTTCTGCTCCTCTCCTCTCCACAGTAATCAATAACCTGCTTTTTAACCCAGCTGCCTTTCTGCTCCACTTAGAGCTGTTCCCTCTGGTTCTGCTCCCTGCTCCAGTTAATGCTCAGCAAGCCACGTGCCCCCACTGGGACCATCTGCAAAGAGCCTTTCTTGCTGCTCCAGCTCGTGGCTGGGTTGCTGACAAGGCACTGCTGTGGCAGCTCACTCTGTGTGAGCTGCTCCTGCACCTCTGGCTCCCTTCTGTCAGCACCTTCTCCATCTGAGACCTCCTCTGGAGAGCTGACATCCCAGCATCTGCCTGGAGCCAGCACCTGGGGGTGGGGTGTGAGGGACAGGGAGGCTTCAAGGTGTCGAGACTGGAAACGAACCTTTTAGCTGCTTGGCTGCAATCAATTCAACTGCACCGAAAGCTGCTGAAGCCAGTGGTCCAGTGCAGGAGAGCTGGCCTGGGCTTTACCTCACACCTGGGTGTCCCAGGGGTGAGCTTTAAGGCAGAGCTGTGTTTCAGGCAGAACAAGTTTCCCCAGCAGACAGTCTCCCCAGCATGGCTTCTAAGCACACCGCAGCTGCCAGGCTGCCTCGGAGCCAGGACCTGGAGATGTGCCACCAGATGTTGGGAGTGAAAGAGAACAAGCAAATCTGCCTGAAAAACAAACTCCTCTTGTCTGGGGGTAGGGCCATGGGATTTGGCATCGGGTTCCCTCTTCCATTAATCAGTATTTGTGTTGGGTTTAATTAGTTTTGATTGCCATTTACAAATGTAAATGTGTCTCCCATGACATCTCCCTCCCCTCCTGGGAGCATGAATGTGTTCAGTGTAACAGCATCAGAGCTGTGGAGGAAAGCAAACACAAAAGCGCTGTGTGGATCCGTGCCACTGGGGCAGCTTCTGGTGGTCCCCACCTCGGCCCACCTCAGCTAGACAGAAAGAGGAGAAGATCCTTGGCAGGAGAGTGGAAAACCTCTCTTGATGGTGCTTCCAAGAAGTGCCTGATGCTCTGAGGAAAGGGCCAAGATCTGTCCCTCTGCCAGCATGAAGCCTGCAGGAGCTGCCTGTCCTGTCGTGCTCAGGAGGAGGAACCACAGCCACGCAACACTGCAGGGGCAGGAGGAAGGTGTCCCATGGGCAGGGAGGTCACCAACCGCTGCCAGTGGCACTGGGGCCACTGCACTCAGCCCTGGCAGCGAGCTGGGAGGTTGCTGATCTGTCAGATGAAGGAAAGCTTCCTCACCAAGAGGTTAATGTGCTTGATTCACCACCCATGGGGACATCATCTTTCTTATTAGCGTTTGCCATTTTATAGTTTAATTAAGGTCACCCAGTGGGCCTCTAAATGACATCTTAATTAATAGCCTGAGCTATCTGCCAGTGCCAGCCAGGCTGTGCAGTTGGAGTTCCAGGTAGAGGGAGCAAGAGTGGGGCAGACCTGCAGGTACCGACCTGCCAGGAGAAGACCCTGTGTGTGTGTTCCCTGGACCAGCCTGGGCCAGCAGTGCCCAGATGTGAGCGGTGCCAGCCCTCAGAATGAGCAGGGACACATCAGGGGCTGAGCTTCTACCCAGGGGTGCTGGGTGCACACCAGTGAGGAGCAGGCTAGTGGGAGCTGCACCTGTCTGTGTCCCTGTCTGCTAATGAGTGTCATTAAGAGCAGCAGTGGGGCCAGTTGTTCCTGCCTGATGTCAGCCTTACCCACTGCTGGTGGGGTGATGCAGGACCTTTGGTAATGACGGATTCATTCATTGTTAATTAGCTCTGGGAGAGCAGGGTGCCTTGGAGGTGCTCATGGCACTCATTGCTGGGTCAGAGCAGCATCAGGGCAGCCTTGTGCCCTGCTTGATCCATGCCAGAGCTGCTCCAGCAGTGAAGGATCCTGCCTTGGTGACAGCAATGGCACTTTGACAACACCTTCAGGTCTTATCTCTTTAACTCTGGCTGCTTCCCCATTTGCCCTTTCCTGGCAGCCTGGAGGCTGTGAAGGGCTCCTCACTCCTGTGGCAACTCTAACCCAGATTTACAGCCTGGTGTTTAGAATAGAATAGAATGGAATAGAATAGAATAGACCAGGAATAGGAATAGGAATAGGAATAGGAATAGGAATAGGAATAGGAATAGGAATAGGAATAGGAATAGGAATAGAATAAACTAGGAATAGGAATAGGAATAGGAATAGGAATAGGAATAGGAATAGGAATAGGAATAGGAATAGGAATAGGAATAAGAATAGACTAGACTAGACTAGACTAGACTAGACTAGACTAGACTAGACGAGAAGAGAAGAGAAGAGAAGAGAAGAGAAGAGAAGAGAAGAGAATAGAATAGAATAGAATAGAATAGAATAGAATAGAATAGAATAGAATAGAATAGAATAGAATAGAATAGAAGTGGAGTGGAGTGGAGTGGAGTGGAGTGGAGTGGAGTGGAGTGGAGTGGAGTGGAGTAGAGTGGAGTGGAGTGGAGGAGTAGAGTAGAGTAGAGTAGAGTAGAGTAGAGTAGAGTAGAGTAGAGTAGAGTAGAGTAGAGTAGAGTAGAGTAGAGTGGAGTGGAGTGGAGTAGAGTAGAGTAGAATTGAGTTGAATTGAATTGAATTGAATTGAATTGAATTGAATTGAATTGAATTGAATTGAATTGAATTGACCAGGTTGGAAGAGACTTTAGAGATCATGAAGTCCAACCTATCACCCAACACTGTCTCATCAACTAAACCATGGCACCAAGCACCCCATCCAGGCTCTTCCTAAACAGCTCCAGGGATGGTGACTCCACCACCTCCCTGGGCAGCACATCCCAATGGCCAATCTCTCTTTCTGTGAAGAACTTCTTCCTAACGTCCAGCCTAAACCTCCCCTGGTACAGCTTGAGACTGTGTCCTCTTGCCCTGGTGCTGCTTGCCTGGGAGAAGAGACCAACCCCCACCTGGCTACAACCTCCCTTCAGGTACTCACAAACCAGGAGCTAACACAGATGTCACCTCCCCAGCCCATAAACTGGGGTGTCATTAGGAGCAGGGCTGGGGGTCTGTGACCCAGCTCAGGTCCATCGCTGGTGATTTATGACTCAGCCCTGTGGCCGATTTCAGAGTCAGCCACAGTTCAGAGCCATAACTCTGCCCTGTCAGGGACTCACCAGGGCCACAGGACCTGGGTGGCTGGGGGATAACTTTGGGATTGATGGTGGTCCTCAGGAAGCTGCTGACATCCCTCATCAATCGCCACATGCCCAGTAAATCAGTGAGACACCCTGGGAATCCATCATGGGGGGTGGGGTTCAGCCAGAAATTCATCTCTCACATAAATCAGGCATCAGAACAGCTTGTTGTGCACCTAACCCACACCTGGGAAGCAGTTGGGGGGGGGGGGGGGGAGAGCATCTATTTATAGAATATCTGTCCCAAACTGCTTAGCAAGGTTAGAGACAAGGTGAGGGCAAGTGAAATGTGTGAAGGAAAAGTAGGCACGGAGCTGGCACTGTCCCCACAGCAGCTGCACGGAGAGCTGGCCCAGATCTGTGCACCAGGCTGTGAGCCTGCCACTGCTGCTGGATGCTCACAGTGCAGGGAGAACCTCCACTCTCTCATGACCACGCTGATGTTGTGACCAGGGCAGTGGTGGTGGAGCCTTGCTGCCAGGACATGCTGCTATTGCTGCTGGGCACCACTGGGCAAGCCCACAACAGCATTACGCTCCAGTCAGGGCTGGTGCACCTCATCCTGCTCCACACTGCGAGCAGCAGTGTGTGTTTCCCAGCAAAGCCCTGTGGTGGAGTCCCCATCCCTGGAGAGGTTTCAAAGCTGTGGAGAAGTGGTGCTGTAGGACATGGTGGGGCAGTGACCTGGCAGCGCTGGGTTAATGGCTGGACTCCTTGATCCTAAAGGTCTCTTCCAACCAAACCAAGTCCATGATTCTGCAACAGAAACAGGTGAGGGTTGAAGTTTCTCTGAGGTGGGAGCTTCCAGGGCATGTCCAGAGAGGGGCAGAGGCTGGGGAGAGGTCTGGAGCACAGCCCTGTGAGGAGAGGCTGAGGGAGCTGGGGTTGCTTGGCCTGGAGAAGAGGAGGCTCAGGGGAGACCTTCTTGCTCTCTGCAACTCCCTGAAGGGAGGTTGTAGCCAGGTGGGGGTTGGTCTCTTCTCCCGGGCAAGCAGCAGCAGAACAAGAGGACACAGTCTCAAGCTGTGCCAGGGAAGGTTTAGGCTTGCAGTGAGGAGAAAGTTCTACCCAAAAAGACTAATTGGCCACCAGAATGTGCTGCCCAGGGAGGTGGTGGAGTCCCCATCCCTGGAGGTGTTGAAGAGGGGATTGGATGTGGCACTTGGTGCCATGGTTTGGTTAGTCAGGAGGTGTTAGGTATTAGGTAATAGGCTGGACTTGATGATAGAATAGAACAGGACAGAACAGGACAGGATAGAATAGAATAGAATAGAATAGAATAGAATAGAATAGAATAGAATAGAATAGAATAGAATAGAATAGAATAGAATAGAATTAGAATTAACCAGATTGGAAAAACCTTCAAGACCATCGAGTCCAACCTATCACCCAACACCATCTAATCAACTAAACCATGGCACCAAGGGCCTCATCCAGGCTCTTCCTAAACACCTCCAGGGATGGTGACTCCACCACCTCTCTGGGCAGCACATTCCAGTGGCCAATCTCTCTTTCTGTGAAGAATTACTTCCTATCATCCAGCCTAAACTTCCCCTGGCACAACTTGAGACTGTGTCCTCTTGTTCTGGTGCTGCTTGCCTGGGAGAAGAGACCAACCCCCACCTGGCTACAACCTCCCTTCAGGTAGTCTGAGATCTTTTCCAACCTGGCCGATTCTGTGATTCCTGGTGATTCACAGGGACACACAGGTCAAGCCTCTGGAGCTCGGCAGTGCTGCCTGCTGCTGTTCTTGCCACAGGCCCTCCCACCCCCTCTCCCCCCCGCAGCCCCCCCTCCCCGCTCAGAAAGTGTGACAAATCTGCTCTTAATGACAACAATCAATACATTCGACGAGGAATCGGCTTTTATTTAATGTGCAATTCACTTAGAGCCTGACACATCCATTTAGATTTATTAGAGCAATTCTTGTACATTGACTCGGAGCTGATTGATTCCTCGAAATACCTCTTAGTGGGGCTTTAAAACCCCCCGACAAGACAGCCATTGTCTGGCTCCTGCATTTAAACTGCTACAAATGCAAGGGCTCCTTATCAGTAGGTGTCCCTTCAGGAATGCAGAATCACCCTGGGTTTGTTCTCTGTGAAACGCAGGGGAGGGAGCTCATTCAGGGACGTATTTAAAGGATGGGGTTTGGGGGATTGTTTGGTTTGGGTTTTTCTTTAACGAATCCGTGGGCAATTCACCATAAATTACACATGGAAATGGGAATTCTAATCAACTGGATGCATAAGCAGAGCCATATGTGCAGGAGTTTCACTCCTGGTAAAGGGGAAAAAAGGGGGAGGGGAGTGGGGGAAAGAAGTAATAAAATACATTGGAGATGATTTGAATACATCAAGCAGATTTTTTAAAGCACTTCCCTAAGAAGCAGCCTGCACAGAGCTCTGTCACTAATAGAATGGGAAGAGCTGCCAGTAAATATTTGCACTGGCAGCTTTTGATGGGAAAGAACCCAAGACTCCAGGCACAACATCTAAGGGCTTCTGTCCTCTGCAGCGCTCAGACTTGCCTCTTCCTTGCTGCTCTCACCAGGAATCACAGAATGTTGGAAAAGACCTCAAAGATCATCAAGTCCAACCTGTCACCCAACACCCCATGACTGACTATACCACGGCTCCAAGTGCCACATGCAATCCCCCCTTGAACACCTCCAGGGATGGGGACTCCACCTCCTCCCTGGGCAGCACATCCCAAAGGCCAACCTCTCTTTCTAGGAAGAACTTTCTCCTCACCTTGAGCCTAAACTTCCCCTGGAACAGCTTGAGACTGTGTCCTCTTGTTCTGTTGCTGGTTACCTGGCAGAAGAGACCAACCCCCATTTGTCTACAACCTCCCTTCAGGTAGTTGTAGAGAGCAATAAGGTCTCCCCTGAGCTTCCTCTGACCCTTGGGCAGCTCTGCCCAGCTCCCTGCCCTGGGACCCCCACGATCCTGAGTCTTTACACCTAAGGAGAAAGCTTGTGCAGAAGCATCTTTAAATGTATTTGCTCCCCTGTGATGTGCCCCCAAACTGGGGCCTTCAATACAATTCCCCCTGCACAAGGGAGGGCTTGGGGGGGCGGGGGGAGGTGTCTCCTCTCTCCAAAGCACTGCAAAACGCACAGCACCAGGGAGCTGCTACTTTTGCTGCTGCTGGAGACTGAACCTGGTCCAAGCCCTTCCTCTGGCACACTCCAGGCAGTGGTGGCCTTTGGAGAGGGGTCACAGGCAGGTAGAAGAGCACCTGAGTTACCCCAATCCCTCTGGTGGCACCCAGATGGCACAAAAATGGGACATGGATGCACAGCAATGGGACATGGCCACAAAGAGATGGGACATGGCCATGCAGATAGGACGTGGCCATGCAGAGATGTGACATGGCCAAACAGAGATGGAACATGGCCATACAGATAGGACATGGCCATACAGATGGGACATGGCCCCACACAGATGGGACATGGCCCCACAGATGGGACATGGCCACACAGAGATGGGACATGGCCCCACAGAGATGGGACATGGCCATAGAGATGGGACATGGCCATAGAGATGGGACATGGCCCCACACAGATGGGACATGGCCATAGAGATGGGACATGGCCCCACAGATGGAACATGGCCACACAGATGGGATACGGCCATAGAGATGGGACATGGCCCCACACAGATGGGATATGGCCCCACAGAGATGGGACGTGGCCACACAGAGAGGACATGGCCACACAGAGATGGGACATGGCCACACAGAGATGGGACATGGCCACACAGAGAGGACATGGCCACACAGAGATGGGACATGGCCCCACAGATGGGACATGGCCACACAGAGATGGGACATGGCCCCACAGATGGAACATGGCCACACAGATGGGATACGGCCATAGAGATGGGACATGGCCCCACACAGATGGGATATGGCCCCACAGAGATGGGAAGTGGCCACTCAGAGAGGACATGGCCACACAGAGATGGGACATGGCCACATGGGACGTGGCCACACAGAGAGAACATGGCCACACAGAGATGGAACGTGGCCACACAGAGACGGGACGTGGCCACACAGAGAGGACATGGCCACACAGAGATGGGACGTGGCCACACAGAGAGGACATGGCCACACAGAGATGGGACGTGGCCACACAGAGAGGACATGGCCACACAGAGAGGACATGGCCACACAGAGACGGGACGTGGCCACACAGAGATGGGACGTGGCCACACAGAGAGGACATGGCCACACAGAGATGGGACGTGGCCACACAGAGAGGACATGGCCACACAGAAATGGGACATGGCCACACAGAGATGGGACGTGGCCACACAGAGAGGACATGGCCACACAGAGACGGGACGTAGCCACACAGAGACGGGACGTGGCCACACAGAGATGGGACATGGCCACACAGAGATGGGACATGGCCACACAGAGATGGGACGTGGCCACACAGAGAGGACATGGCCACACAGAGATGGGACGTGGCCACACAGAGAGGACATGGCCACACAGAAATGGGACATGGCCACACAGAGATGGGACGTGGCCACACAGAGAGGACATGGCCACACAGAGATTGGACATGGCCACACAGAGAGGACATGGCCACACAGAGACGGGACGTAGCCACACAGAGACGGGACGTGGCCACACAGAGATGGGACATGGCCACACAGAGATGGGACATGGCCACACAGAGATGGGACGTGGCCACACAGAGAGGACATGGCCACACAGAGATGGGACGTGGCCACACAGAGAGGACATGGCCACACAGAGATGGGACATGGCCACACAGAGAGGACATGGCCACACAGAGACGGGACGTAGCCACACAGAGATGGGACGTGGCCACACAGAGAGGACATGGCCACACAGAGATGGGACATGGCCACACAGAGAGGACATGGCCACACAGAGACGGGACGTGGCCACACAGAGACAGGACGTGGCCACACAGAGAGGACGTGGCCACACAGAGACGGGACGTGGCCACACAGAGAGGACATGGCCACACAGATGGGACATGGCCATGCAGAGATGGGACGTGGCCACACAGATGGGACATGGCCACACAGAGTTGGAACATGGCCACACAGAGAGGACATGGCCACACAGAGATGGGACATGGCCACGCAGAGATGGGACATGGCCACACAGAGAGGATGTGGCCACACAGAGATGGGACATGGATGCACAGCAATGGGACATGGCCACAAAGAGATGGGACATGGCCATGCAGATAGGACGTGGCCATGCAGATGGGACATGGCCCCACACAGATGGGACATGGCCCCACAGATGGGACATGGCCACACAGAGATGGGACATGGCCACACAGAGATGGGACGTGGCCACACAGAGATGGGACATGGCCACACAGAGAGGACGTGGCCACACAGAGATGGAACATGGATGCACAGCAATGGGGCATGGCCACAAAGAGATGGAACATGGCCATACAGATGGGACATGGCCCCACACAGATGGGACATGGCCCCACAGATGGGACATGGCCACACAGATGGGATATGGCCATAGAGATGGGACATGGCCCCACACAGATGGGACATGGCCCCACAGAGATGGGAAGTGGCCACACAGAGAGAACATGGCCACACAGAGAGAACATGGCCACACAGAGACGGGACGTGGCCACACAGAGACGGGACGTGGCCACACAGAGAGGACATGGCCACACAGAGATGGGACATGGCCACACAGAGATGGGACGTGGCCACACAGAGATGGGACATGGCCACACAGAGAGGACATGGCCACACAGAGGTGGGACATGGCCACACAGAGATGGGACGTGGCCACACAGAGATGGGACGTGGCCACACAGAGAGGACATGGCCACACAGAGGTGGGACATGGCCACACAGAGATGGGACGTGGCCACACAGAGATGGGACGTGGCCACACAGAGAGGACATGGCCACACAGAGGTGGGACATGGCCACACAGAGATGGGACGTGGCCACACAGAGATGGGACATGGCCACACAGAGAGGACATGGCCACACAGAGATGGGACGTGGCCACACAGAGAGGACATGGCCACACAGAGGTGGGACATGGCCACACAGAGATGGGACGTGGCCACACAGAGATGGGACGTGGCCACACAGAGAGGACATGGCCACACAGAGGTGGGACATGGCCACACAGAGATGGGACGTGGCCACACAGAGATGGGACATGGCCACACAGAGAGGACATGGCCACACAGAGATGGGACGTGGCCACACAGAGAGGACATGGCCACACAGAGGTGGGACATGGCCACACAGAGATGGGACGTGGCCACACAGAGATGGGACATGGCCACACAGAGATGGGACATGGCCACACAGAGAGGACATGGCCACACAGAGGTGGGACGTGGCCACACAGAGATGGGACGTGGCCACACAGAGAGGACATGGCCACACAGAGATGGGACATGGCCACACAGAGATGGGACGTGGCCACACAGAGAGGACATGGCCACACAGAAATGGGACATGGCCACACAGAGATGGGACGTGGCCACACAGAGATGGGACGTGGCCACACAGAGAGGACATGGCCACACAGAGGTGGGACATGGCCACACAGAGATGGGACGTGGCCACACAGAGATGGGACATGGCCACACAGAGAGGACATGGCCACACAGAGATGGGACGTGGCCACACAGAGATGGGACATGGCCACACAGAGATGGGACGTGGCCACACAGAGTTGGGACGTGGCCACACAGAGAGGACATGGCCACACAGAGATGGGACATGGCCACACAGAGAGGACATGGCCACACAGAAATGGGACATGGCCACGCAGAGATGGGACATGGCCACACAGAGAGGACATGGCCACACAGAAATGGGACATGGCCACGCAGAGATGGGACATGGCCACACAGAGATGGGACATGGCCACACAGAGGTGGGACGTGGCCACACAGAGGTGGGACGTGGCCACACAGACAGAACACATCCATGCAGCTTTGCTGCCCCGCAGGGATACAGCCCCTGCACAGGTGGGTCTGGAGTTGCTCCGTGGTGGTGATCAGCTCTGGACCAGCGAAGTGCACAACGCTGCTGCTGCTCCCCCCTCAGAAGAAGGCGAGGGCTCACAGCCACAGTGACCTCCAGCACCCAGAAAACTTCCCAGCTAGAAGCACATCAAGCAGAGATGAAAGGGACGCTCGCGGGCAGCAGATAGCAAAGATGAAGCTGCGGCTGAATAGATTCATGAGATGCAAACACTGACTGCAGAGTTTGTGCAGCACACCAAGCTCCCCAGGTGCCCTCACAGCTGAGCCTCATCTTCTGCTGGCAGTCAGGGCGAGCGGCTGTCCCCAACCCAGCTATCAGCGTGGCTTCCTTAGGGGTAGGATAAAGGTCTGATGATAACTTCAACACCACCCCACCCCCCGAAGCCGTGACTCTGCAGTGATGTGCTGCTTGGTTTCTATGGGAACAGGCTGAGCTGGCTGATGAGAAAACCACGTGCAGAAGAGGCAGGGGAAGGAGTGATGGTGCTGCTGATGCAGAGATTAATTGGTGTGACTCAGGCTGGGCTTTTATATAATTTGCAGCCAGCCCAGAAGGTGCCTCAGTGCCTGTGCGGGGCTGTAATGAGGAGATGTTCACAGGAGAACAATCTCAAAACTTGTTGCAACCAGTGTAGCTCCTACTCAAAAAAAAAAAAAAAAAAAAAAAAAAAAAAAAAAAAAAAAAAAAGAGGGGAAAAAAAGGTAAAGAAGGGAGTGGGTGATTTATTTTTGCCTGCTGGTCCCTAAATCACCTGGAAGTTCAGCGGCGAGGCTCCCTGCTGAGGCATGGGGAGCAGCTGCTTGCTGCTGGTGGGATGGTGAGAGGCTGCTCCCCTCCTTGCCTGCCTTTCATGGAATAGAATCATACAATCATAGAATCATAGACTCAATAAGGTTGGAAAAGACCTCAAAGATCATCAAGTCCAACCTGTCACCCAGCACCTCATGACTGCTAAACCATGGCTCCAAGTGCCACGTCCAATCCCCTCGTCAACACCTCCAGGGATGGGGACTCCACCACCTCCCTGGGCAGCACATTCCACTGGCTAACAACTCTCTCTGGAAAGAACTTTCTCCTCACCTCGAGTCTAAACCTCCCCTGGCGCTGCTTGAGACTGTGTCCTCTTGTTCTGCTGCTGCTTGCCTGGGAGAAGAGACCAACTCCCTCCTGGCTACAACCTCCCTTCAGGGAGTTGGGGAGAGCAAGAAGGTTTCCCCTGAGCCTCCTCTTCTCCAGACTAAGCAACCCCAGCTCCCTCAGCCTCTCCTCATAGGGCTTGTGCTCGAGGCCTCTCACCAGCCTCGTTGCCCTTGTTGCCTTTGCCTCAGCAAGGTTGTAAATGACTTTTCTTTCCGTGTGGGAGCCTCCTCCCAGCCGTGGAAAACACCTCGCCAAGCCCTGGGACTGCTGAACTCCTCCCCGCTGTAGCCCGGAGCAGGGGGATGCCCCAGCCCCGAACTGAGCAGACTGGAACGGCTTCCAGAGAGAGAGAGAGAGAGAGGGAGGAGTGGAGGAATGGAGACACTTTGGTGATGAATGGTTGCAGGTGAGGGCCCAGCCCCCGTGTTTGAAACGTCTTTGTTTGGTGGTGTTCCGAGGCAGGCTGAGCTGGTTGGTTCCCATCTGCCTCCACATCCCCTGTGGTGAAGCTGCTGCAGGACTCGGTGTCAGTGCTTTTCTCAGCCCGTTTGGCTCATGAGAATTGCAGGTTTGGATGCACTCCCTGGGATGCTGCCTGGGCTGGGAGGTGGCCTGAGAGAGTTGGTGGAATCTCTGCAGACGGTGTGGAGCGTGTGTTTAGAGACGAGGGTGGCTGTGGCCTCCTTTGAAGAGAAAACACATTTGGAAACCAGAATCGGAGCCAAAGCCGGAAGATAAACTCTGTTGTAAGCACTTGTAAGAAAGAGTTTAAGAAAAGGATTAAAAGGGATTTGTTTGCTCTCTGAGACAGAGGAGCTCCATCCCTAAATCTGATTATCAGCTCTCGTAGTGCTCGTTGGTTTGAAATGCCAAAAGGCTGATGCTAGAAACAAAGTGGATTTGGAGAGGCACGGCCCTCACCCACGGGTGCTGGTGGTCACGGAGGCTGGAGCCACTCGTGGAGGGTGCTGGATGGGGTGACAGCCCCACACAGCCCTCCACAGGAGGCTGGGCTCCCCGGGGAGCAAGGCACCTTCCCCTCTCCCTCCTGCAGAAGGACAGGTGGCATCCCCAGGTCCCGACAAGAAGCTGACCCTGTGGGGGGTGCATTGCCCTGCCGTTAGCTGTGGTGGGCGAGGTGCTCGTCCTCCTCCTAATGAAGGATGCTCGATGCAGATCGGGAGATGTTGCTGATGTGTCAGTGGCTGCTGAATTATTCATCGCGAGAAAAATCAGCGGGGACCAGCCAAAGGAAAGGCAATAAGCAATTAACTGCCGCGGCTGGTGCTGCCTCTCGTTAGTCTGTGTTCACCTAATCAATACTTTTTCCGAGAGATGTGATTGGCTCAGAGAGAGAACGGAGCGTGTGAGCCGTGCTGAGCGCAGGGCAGCTCCTGCTGGTAGCTCCCAAGGAGCGGGAGGAGGTTTCTGTTGGTCCCTGGATGTCTGACTTTGCTGCTGGGGGTGGGGTTTGGGTTGGGTTTTGGTGGTTTGTGTTTTTTTTTTTTGGCTTATTGTTGTTTTGTTTGCTTGATTTTTAAGCATTTCTGACTCCTCCCCACGCTGGATGGAGCAATCCCCAGCAGCAGATGTTTGTTGCCTTTCTCTGCTCCCTTGGAAGCTCTCTCCCCTGCCTTGACCCTGCTCCAGAGCTGGCCCCAGCACTGCACAGGGGTGTCCAAGCCATTACCCCAGCCCCAGGCTGTGGGGTTCACCCACTCTGGTCCTGCCGAAACAAAAAGGATCTCTGCTCCATGGCACCTTTGCCCTGGGCACTGACACTGCTTTGGAGGCTCTTCCCAGGAGCTGGAGGGAGCCTCCCAAGCCCAGTCACTTCCCATCATTGGCATCAGGAGCACAGTGGGGTTTCCCCATTCCTGGTGGAAGGGTTTCACGACCCAGACACAAACTGCTCAGAGCTTAGGATCCCATCTGTAATTTCCAGCTCAAATTCATTCCTCAGCCCACCCCTCATTACCCCTCTGCTAACACCACCCTCACACCTGAAAGCTCCTCTGCCCTGGGGACAACTGCTCAGGGATGTTCAGCTGCTTTCAGGCCCCCAATCCCACACAGACTCCGGGAGGTGAGGGGACACAGTTCCCTCTCTGCAGCAGTGATGCCAGGGACAGAGAGCAGAACTCTGCCCCAGCTTCACCCACTTGGGAATCACCGCTGCCAGCATCACCAGCCCATAGGCCTCCTATGTCCACCTGGCCCTGGTGACCCCCACTGAAGGATGAAATAGGGCCCCTTGGGCTGAGGTTGACTGAGAGCAGCTCATCGCAGCAGTGTTCCCAGTGTCTGGGTCAGGTGTTTGGTGGGTTTTTTCCTTCTCACAGAGTTGAATCATAGAATCATAGAATCAGTCAGGGTTGGAAGGGAACACAAGGGTCATCTAGTTCCAACCCCCCTGCCATTGGCAGGGACACCTCACACTAGATCAGCCTGGCCAGAGCCTCATCCAGCCTGCTCTTAAACACCTCCAGGGATGGAGCCTCAACCACCTCCCTGGACAACCCATTCCAGGGCTTCACCACTCTCATGGGGAAGAACTTCCTCCTCACCTCCAGCCTGAATCTCCCCACCTCCAGCTTCATTCCATTCCACCTAGTCCTATCAATACCTGATGTCCTGAGCAGTCCCTCCCCAGCCTTCTTGTAGCCCCCTTCAGATACTGGAAGGCCACAATGAGGTCACCTGGGAGCCTTCTCCAGACTGAACAGCCCCAACTCCTTCAGTCTGTCCTCACAGGAGAGCAGCTCCAGCCCTCTGCTCATCCTCCTGGCCCTGCTCTGGACACCTTCCAGCACCTCCAGATCCCTCTTGTCATAGGGGCTCCAGAACTGGAGGCAGTACTCCAGGTGGGGTCTCACCAGAGCTGAGTAGAGGGGTGCAGAGAGGATGGAAATGTTCTTGCAAACAAAAGGACAGGAAATTCAGTCACACTTAGAGACATCATCTCCTTAAATCTGTCACTTTGGCTTCAATCCACTTCTTTAGTGCATGCTCTGCACCCCAGGGCTTCACTTGCTGGCTGAATGATGCCACATGGGTGCAGGATAAAAGGAAATCAGAGCTGTTTTCAAGTGCCCTGTTTCATCTCTCAGTGGCTCAGCCCTGGGCAGGGCTGGGAGCCCCTTGCCCCAACCTGCCCACGGCAGGAGCAGGGAAGTTTGCAGCGAGGGCAGGAGACTCATCCCTTCTCCTGGATTTGTTTGAGTATCCCTGAGTAAATCCTTGACCTGGTGTTCAGCCCTCACCCTCAGCAGCAGAGCTGGGCAGCCCAGTGCTGCTCCAAAGGCAAACACTTCCCTCCCCTTGCCCAGCATCCGCGTGAGGAGCAGCAGCCCAAAGCCTCCTGCCCTCCCAGCATGGCCTCGGAGCAGGGGAACAGAGCTTGGAAGTCACATTTCACTCAGAGCAACTGCAGCCCGAGCAAAATTACTCCTAAAAAATTGCAAATGAGCTGCAGTTTCTTTTCATTTCCCCCCTTTAACTGCAGTTACTCTGTCGCTGGTGGATTTATGTGGCTTGGCTGCAGGTTTTAATTGCTGTTTGCACACACGGTACTGCTGCAGCCCAGCCTATTGCCATTTCACATCCAGCCCTGAACCACTGCAGAGGAATTATCAGGGGGTGTTTTGATATCAGCTGCATCTTGATCCACCTGTGTGGCTGTGGGGTTGCTTAGCCTGGAGAAGAGGAGGCTCAGGGAAGACCTTATTGCTCTCTACAACTCCCTGAAGGGAGGTTGTAGCCAGGTGGGGGTTGGTCTCTTCTCCCAGGCAAACAGAACCAGAACAAGAGGACACAGTCTCAAACTGTGTCAGGGGAGGTTTAGGCTGGAGGTGAGGAAGAAATTCTTCATGGATAGAGAGACTGGCCATTGGAATGTGCTGCCCAGGGAGGAGGTGGAGTTGTCATCACCGAAGGTGTTTAGGAAGAGACTGGGTGGGGTGCCTGGTGCCATGGTTTAGAATAGGATCGAATGGAATGGAATGGAATGGAATGGAATGGAATGGAATAGAATAGAATAGAATAGAATAGAATAGAATAGAATAGACCAGACCAGGTTGGAAGAGACCTTCAAGATCATTGCATCCAACCTATTATCCAACCTACCTAATCAACTAAACCATGCAACCAAGCACCCTATCAAGTTTAGATCAGATGGTGCTGGGTGATAGGTTGGACTCGATGATCTCAAAGGTCTGTTCCAACCTGGTTAATTCTATTCTATTCTATTCTATTCTATTCTATTCTATTCTATTCTATTCTATTCTATTCTAGTCTAGTCTAGTCTAGTCTAGTCTAGTCTACTCTATTCCATTCTACTCTATTCTATTCTAATCTATTCTATTCCATTCTATTCTACTCTGTTCATTCTAATCTATTCTATTCCATTCTATTCCATTCCATTCCATTCTATTCCATTCTATTCTATTCCATTCTATTCTGTTCTACTCTATTCCATTCCATTCCATTCTATTCCATTCTATTCTATTCCATTCTATTCTATTCCATTCCATTCCATTCTATTCTATTCCATTCCATTCTATTCCATTCTATTCTATTCTATTCTACTCCTATTCTAGTCCATTCTGTTCTATACTATTCTATTCTATTCTACTCTATTCCATTCTATAGGACTCTAGATATTTGTTTAGTTCTAAGCACTGTGGAAAATCCCCAGCGAAGCAGAAGGGAAACCAGCACCAAGTCAGGGGCTGGGCAGGACGTGGAGGCTGTGGCTGGAAGAAGGTATCCCTGTAGGGGGGGGGGGGGGGGAGGTGGTCCCCACACCATGCCTGAAAGCATTGGGCATGTGCCACCCCATGCATTCACCCCCTGCCCCTGGTGATCTATTGCCACCAAGCCCCAGGGACAACGCGGTGGTCCCGAGAGCCCTGCGCGCCACCCCTCGGAGTGCCGCTGGCCCCGCACCAGGTGCTGAAGTGTTCTCCTCTCCAGCTCCACGCAGCAACCAGGTGCCTGTCTTCCCTTCTTTTTCTCTTCCCCCCTCCCCCCCCCCCCCGCCTTTCCCCTCCTCGTGCTCCCCGGCTGATCAATTATTCAGCGCATTCCATCCCAGCGCCGAGCTCCCTGAAGTGCGTTGTTTTAAATTAAATACATTTCTCTTTGAATCAACTTCAGTCCCTGGGAAATTTTTAGCTCTGCAAATGAGCTCATTTGAATTTGGGAGGTGTACCTGGAGCTTGCCTCTGTGTGGTTTGGGGGTTTTGGGTCGCGTTTTGGGGGTTGTTTTTTTCGGTTTTGGTGGTTGGTTATTATTCTTTTCTTTGTTGTTGTTGTTCTCGTTGGGTTTGGGTTTGTTGTGTTTTTTTTTCCCTTTGTTTTTCGTTATTTCAGCTCTCATTCCACTTTGTTGCAGGTTCAATCTTCCCCTGCAGCCCTGCCCTGCGCTCTGGCTCCCCTGAATAATTTCAAGAGGAGGGAATTAAAGGGGCCACAACATGAAATTTCCTCCGAGGATTGATGTGGGTTAACCGTCTGTATCTTGTCGTGTTGCCTTGTTTGGAAGGCTTCTAGCAACCATCCATTACGGTTAAAAGGCTGAATGATGACTACAGTTACACCGGGGGGGGAGGGGGAGGGAAGGAAAAAGCATGTTCTATGAATAACTGCACCGGGGTATTTAAAATGCTGCTGGCCTCATGCTCTTCAGGCACTTTTCTTCCTTAATGATGTTTCTGTGCCTCATGCTACCTGGCCTTTCCCTAATCCTTTAGATATGTTGTAAGGAGACAACAAAAGTACCTACAGAACCCTGCAGGTTGTGGCTCCTGGTGTGCCAAGTCCCCTTTCATCTCCCAGTCCACAGACTGGAAAAGGTGGTTTAGAGCTGTGCTGTTAGCAGGGACCAGCCTGGGCTCAGTCCCCTGTCACAGCAGGGACAGTCACAGTGGCTGGGAAGGGAGCTAGGATCCCTGCAGACAGCCTGGGCTCACTCCCCTGTCACAGGAGGGAGAGTCACAGTGGCTGGGAAGGGAGCTGGGATCCCTGCAACCAGCCTGGGCTCAGTCCCCTGTCACAGCAGGGACAGTCACAGTGGCTGGGAAGGGAGCTGGGATCCCTGCAAGCAGCCTGGGCTCACTCCCCTGTCACAGCAGGGACAGTCACAGTGGCTGGGAAGGGAGCTGGGATCCCTGCAAGCAGCCTGGGCTCACTCCCCTGTCACAGCAGGGACAGTCACAGTGGCTGGGAAGGGAGCTGGGATCCCTGCAAGCAGCCTGGGCTCACTCCCCTGTCACAGGAGGGAGTTGAGACCCCTGAACACGGCTTTGCTGTGGGGGACAGGCAGAGCCCACCCAGGATTTGGGGTCCCTGCCCCCTCTGGGTCAGGAGTAGTTAGGAGTGGAAGCAGAGTCCCAAGCCCCAGGGAGCAGCTCATGGACTGTGCCCTGGCTGAGGTCTCCCAGCTCTGGCTCCAGGGCACATGGCCCCATGGCACAATTTCAGGAGACAGTAACTCAAGTGCTGCAGTGCCAGTTCCTGCAGCTCGGTGCATGGCTGTGGAACAACTGCAGCATCTCCCATGGAGACAGGCTCTGAGCAGAGCACCCAGGGAGCAATTTGGTAGCTTGTGTCCTGCTGGATTTTATCGTACCCAGAATGGAAATAATCATCTCCCAGATCTGCAAGGGACAAGCACTCCAAGCAGGGAAACTCAGCTGCCTTGCTGTGCTGCCAGCAAAATTTGGGGTCCATGATGAGGGCACAGAGTATCCCAGGGACACCATCACACCTCCCTGCTGTCCCAGCACTGTGAAGAGGTGACACAGGCCTGCCACCTCAGGATCCCCTTCTTCAGGGGACAGTTTTCACTGGCCTTTAAAGATGGGATCAAACAAGAGTTATCATTTATCCCTGGATCTTCTTCTTTCTAATGCAAATGCTGTGTGCTTCAAACACCAGCTGTTCCCAGTGCTTCAGCCCAGAGCTGGAAACACTTCCCCCCATGGGGCAGTTGCTGTGTCCCCTCCCACACTGATTCTGAACCTTTTCCAATGAATGTCATGAACTGTTTAACCCTTCCAGGCTCTTCACCTTCTCTCTTCTGTGTGTAGCAGGAGGTAGCCGCACCTATTAGATATCCAAGCCACATCCAAACCACCTTGAAACATATCACCGTCCCTGCAGGTGTTCAGAAAGGGATTGGGTATGGCACTTGAAGCCATGGTTTGGTAGTCATGAGGTGTTGGGTGAGAGGTTGGACTTGATGATCTTTGAGGTCTTTTCCAACCTTATTGGTTCTATGATTCTACGTGAACCTCCCGAGGTGACAGCAAATATTCCTGAGCCTAAAGGAGCAGTGGAACAAGTTGGTACCAAAGCCATGGGCCAGGTCTGCAGCCAGACTTGGGATGCCTGGCCAGAAAGTGAGACAAGGGAGAGGCAGAGCATGGGGATGTGCAAGGGCAGAAGTCCTGGCTCCTCACACTTTCCGTTTATGAATGGGAAAACATTTCAGCTGTGAAATGGCACGTGGGGAAAGTTTATTATTGAAAGAAATGTCAGCAGCAGGAGATCTCTCTCAGCTTTGTTGGTTTTGGCAAAGGCCCCTGGGGATGCTGTGGAACATCAGGGTGATTTGTCTCATGCAGGAATGCTGAAAAGAAATCACACAAGTAAATCCTGGCTGTTTAGACAGAGACGGGGAGATGAGAAAGCCACCAGCAGCCTCTCTCTCTGGGGGATCAGCAGTGGAGCAGGTGGGACAGGCAAGGCCAGCGCTGGATGCACCGGTGTCACCGAGGGAACTGGCGGGGCAGCAGTGCCCGAGGGAACCTCCCAAGCTGAGCACAAAGCAGGATAGGAGCCGAAAAGCTGTCAGGGTGGAAGAACACTCCGAGGATCTGGGAGGAGCCCTGGACCCCTCCAGTTCCACCGTGCGGGGTTAGAGCAGTGAGCCCTGAGCCGAGCAGGAGCCTGTTTGTTCTGCACCTGCATTTGTGCCTCCCTTCGCTGGAAATGTTCCCGGGATCGGCTCCAGTGCCAGGACTTCCTGGATGCAGCCCCACACTGCCAGCTTGAGGCTCTGCTGCTTCTCCCTCTCGTTCACCAGAAGCAAGCGAAGGGTTAACAAAAGCAAAGGCAGCCAGGTTTACACTCCAATCCCCCCTGCAGATCCCCAAACAAAGCTGCAAAAACGCTATGAATAAATTTCTTCCTGTTTGGCTGCGGCTGGGATGTTAAATGGACTATTCCCGTGCTTTTGCTCCCTCGGCAGGCAGAGAGGGGCTGGTGTGTTCGCAGAGGGAAGGGAGTTCAGCTGCTTTCTGCTGGGGGGTTAGCCCATTTCAATCATTACCAGTTTAAGGACCCAGTAATCACCGGAGCGAGCTCCTGTTAAAGCCACCCGGCAATAACCAGCCCAGTGCGGTCGGCTCAGCCTGGCCAGGACCCAAGGGTCCCGGGAATCGCCTCTGTCTGCTCAGAGACGTCTCCTGATCAGGCCACAGCCCAGAGCCGACTGTCCAACGGCAAAGGCAGAAGAGGCTCATTTCTCTCAGACAGAATCTTCTGCAGTTTGTGCCGCGTTTCCAAGCCGAGCTCTTTCCCTGCTCACTGCCTCCATCTGCCATTTAGCTGAAGGAGTTGCCTCCTCCTGCGCTCCACAGCAGCCCTGGGGCTGCCGCTGCAGCTTCTCCTTGACAGGACCAAACATCAGACAGATCCCCAGCACAGAGTTCTGGCCTCCAAGGGGACTTGTGCTGCCATGCCTGCACCCATGTCTGGGTGGACGTGTGACCACCCCACACGTGTCAAGGAGCCTGAAGTTGCTTGGATTCAAACAAAACATTCTGGGGCATCCCAGCTCCACCCCACAGCTCTGGCAAAAGAAGGCGGTGATGGGTGAAAAGCTCTTCTCAGTTTGGCTGGTTTTGAGGCACCACCAGGGGCTGTGCTTTGGGAAGGACCACCTGCTGCTGAGGTGGGGACAGCCCCTGGGGCTCCCACCCCACCAGGTGGGGTGCTCCTGCTCTCTTGGGGCTTCTCCTCCGGGAACAAGAGACCATTCTTTTGGAGACAGCCAGGAGTCCATGGTACAGGATCAGCCCTTTGGGACAGGGATGGAAAGGTCTTTGCTGGTGCTCACTGTCACACACGTTTCCTCCCAAGCAGCAAACCCCCATTTCCCAAGGAGGAAACCTTGTGGTGCTTTCCCACAGTGCCTGGAAAATCATAGAATCAATAAGGTTGGAAAAGACCTCAAAGACCATCAAGTCCAACCTGTCACCCAACACCTCGTGACCACTAAACCACGGCACCAAGTGCCACATGAAAATGAAGCATAACTCGTGGACTGGGGGGAAAGGGGGAATGCCTGACATGTTCATTTTGTGAACATACCTTGGGAGGAAGAAAGAGTTTACTTTGGAATCATGAGCTGCAGACTTTGATACCGGGGGCTGTTAATTAGCTGTGGGTGCCGCTGCTGGCAGACGTCAGCTCCAACAGGAGTGAGAACACTCACACTGCTGCTTTTAATAGCCCCTTTCAGATGACACCAGGAGGGTTTGTGCGAGGAGTCACAGTGGTCTGGAAGAGAGTCAGCTCAAAAGCACAGACAGGAGGTGGGCAGGACATGGGGGTCCTGCAGCAGAGAGCCAGGACTCCTCCATGCTCAGATGGGCAGCCCAGGATGTTGCATCCTGCACCCACAGCTGCTCGGGGGTCTGAGGTCCATGGGCCACGCACAGGAGGTGAATGTAGAGTAAAGGCAAAACCCCAGTTGATGCTTCCCTGTGAGTATTTGCCCCTGCACCCATTTCTGGTTTCTTGCTGCTCTGTGGGGCAGAGATGGGCAGGCAGTGAGAGATCCTGTGCCCATCAGGCAGGGTTTGGAGCCAGACTCCTTCCCTGCTCCTCACCCGCTCGCTGCGGAGCTCAGAAAGAGCCAACTGCCTTATTTATTTATTTATCATCAGTCGGGAGTGCAGAAGATGCCTTTGAAGCTCCCTTAGTTATCTCTCTGCCTGGCAAAGGAGTATTGCACATCTTGGTATTTTATTCCTTTTGATCTCCCTGCCGTGATTCTCACTTCCCTGCCAAGCCGCTTGCTCCAGCCTCCATCTTTGATGTAGGTTAACAATCCCCTCCCAGCCCTTTGATGCTCAGGGGTAACTCTGCTTTTGCATTTCTCAGCAGCAGAGCATCCTGATCCCACTGCAGGATGGGGCTGAGCTGCCCTGAGCTGCCCTGAGCTGCCCTTGCTTGCACTCGTGGGCAGATTCCAGTGCAGAAGTGCAGTCTGGACAGGTGAGAGGAGCAAGTGGAAATCAAAGGTGTTGTGACCCACAGATAAGGAGTGCAGCACCTGCAGCCCTGCGGTCCCCCCTCCCACCCTGCTTCCCCCCACCCCTCCAGTAAAGCCCTGGGCTGTCCTCCCTCCACCCCAGTGTTTGGCTGCTGTCGCCCAAGGCACAAAGAATGGAATGGAATGGAATGGAATGGAATGGAATGGAATAGAATAGAATAGAATAGAATAGAATAGAATAGAATAGAATAGAATAGAATAGAATAGAATAGAATAGAATAGAATAGAGCAGGTTGGAAAAGACCTTTGAGATCATAGAGTCCAACCTATCACCCAGCACCATCTAATCAACTAAACCACGGCACCAAGCGCCTCATCCAGGCTCTTCCTAAACACCTCCAGGGATGGTGACTCCACCACCTCCCTGGGCAGCACATTCCAGTGGCCAATCTCTCTTTCTGGGAAGAATTTCTTCCTAACATCCAGCCTAAACCTCCCCTGGCACAGCTTGGCACAGCTTGAGACTGTGTCCTCTTGTGTGCCAGGTGGCTGGGGATGCTGCCCCAGGGTAACTACCCCCTGGCACAAACTATGCAGAGCTGCACCCCAGGACTCCAAAATGGGGATCTTCATCATCCTTGACAAACAAGTGCTCAGCCTTTGCCCAGATCTGTAGGGAGGCAGGACCGGGAATCTTTAGTCAGTGCTAAAATCTCACACCCTGGCTTGCTCTGTGCTAATTGTTGCCACCACTGAGCCGGGGTCACCTCTCCTCCTGCACAAAGAGCCATTAAATGTCACCTGAGGAGACCATAACAACCTGCACTGCTCTGGAATGCAAAGCCTGTCCTGCTGCACCAGGATTGATTCCTTTGCCTTGGTCAATATTTTAATTAGGAGTGTTTCCAGGGTTAGGTAAACTCAGAAGGTGACCAAGCATGGGGAGAGATACAAGTCTTCACTGGGGAGCTGCTGATCAGCTGGGCATCATCTCAGACTTCAGCCCATCCCAGAGGGCAGACAGGGGACTCCCAACCCCCACTCCTCTGCCAAGGCTTTAAAGGGCTTGGGCAGAGGGTGCTGGGTTGGGGGTGATTCTGTAGCTTGAGGTTGTTGAGCACTCTGCTCTCAGGAGAGTGAGCTGCCCTGGTGACCATGGCTGCTGTGCCATGGTGATGCTTGGGTGATGCCCATGGCCTCAGTCCCACCTTTGCAGGTCTCCCCAGTGCCTGGCTCAGTCACACTTTGGCCAGAGCTGAATGTTGAGTCTTGCTGTTCTCAGGCGGAGATGCTGGCATCAGAAGCATGTGTAATCCTCTGCCAGTCCCTGCCCAGCTCCTGCAGCCCTGGTCCCAGTTCACACTGGCACCACCTGCTTAAGTCATCCACAGCTACCCCAAAACCCAGGAAATGCTCAATAGGCCTTGAAAGGCAGAAAATAGGAGGGTGAAAAACGTTCTGGCAGAAGCCTGTGGTGATACAGCAACTACAGAAGGGGCTAATGGTGCCAGGGGGTCCCCTGTGCTGGCTGCTAGAGGTGCACACCAGGCCTCTCTCCTGTGCCTCTGTGGAGTTCCTTGGCCTGTTCTGCAGCCTGATTTTGAGTGCTAATTAATCGTGGTACAGGCTGAGAGGCTCTGCCTATGGCTGGGTGATTTATGGACTGACAAAAGCCAGCCACAGGCTGCCAGCATAATGCTGCAAATACAGCTGGCATGAGGTCTGCGTGAGGCTCCTCCGTGGGGTCCCATCACCAAAATGCCAAGAGAGCTCCAAGCACACAGGCAGAGAGCAGGCAGAAGCAGGCAGGAGGGGTTCAGAGCAGCACTGCACGGTGGTGATGACTTTGCATTTGTTCCAGGACTCCAGGCTGGGATGTGCTGGAGCACAGCAGGGTTTGTCACGGTTGTGTTGAAGAGGTTTCAGGCTGTTACCTGCCTGCTGTGGGAGCTGCAGTGCTCCCTCCTGATTATCTGTGCTTAAGCTGGAGCTTTCACATGGCCCTGTGATTTTTAGTGTGCCCAGCTGCAGCAGGGTCGCTGCAGGCAGGAAATCACTTTCCTCTGGGCCGAGGGGAACCAGGGGACTGAAGCCTTGGGATGAGCTTAGGGCTTCCTGGTCGCACCCCTGGCATGTTGGCACAGCCACACGCCAAGGCTGGTGGCCTCTCCTGCAGGGTGCTCAGGCAGGCTGGGCTCCCACAGAGCTGGCATGGGGGGAGTGTGGGGCACATCCCCACATCACTGTGCTGCTGTGCCCCACAGATCATGTCACATGCAGATGTGCTTCCGAATGTGCTGGGCAGGGAGACGAGGGGGCAAACAAAGGGTGCCAGGGGCTGAGGAGCAGGGCTAGCAGACACTGGACTCCAGGATGCCATGTGAGCTGCACTGATGCCTGGCCCTTCCTAGGGTCTTACCCAGGATTCTGCAGTCTGAGTTTTTTACCTAAGATAATTCAGATGGGGGACAAAAAACCCCTGAGGACAAGAAGGTGGCACAAAGGGGCTTGGCAGGTGCTGCACTGTCCACAGGGGACTCTCTCCAGGCTCTGTGCCCTGTGTGGTTTTGGGGCTCTGCTGCAGCTGGTCGCTGAGAAAGACCAAAGCAGAGGAGTCTGGTGTGTGATAGCTTCACAAAAATCACTTCCTCCCAGTGGGGAAATAACACTGAACAAGGAGAAAGGCAGAGGGAGGAGGGTTGTAAGTTACCAGAGAGAACTGCTTTGAAGCCAAGTGTGAGTTTCCCCTCCAGAGGACTGAGCAGCACATCACTTCAGAACCTGATTAACACAAACCCCCTCCCAATGCCTGGAAATGGCTTTGAGCTCTTGCATGGAGCACGGTCAGCACCAGCTGGCAGTGGAGTGAGACAGGAGATCATGGTGCTGGCTGCCTGGGGAGCACTTGGGCAGGAACTGAATTCCTCCAGAGGGAAGACAAAGGCATTTCTCCCAGAAGAAGGTTTGCTGTCTGGCCCTTTTCCCACACTCTCCAGAGCTGGCTGGCATCACTGGGGCATGGGAAAGGTGCTCAAGACAGTGTTTCTAAAATCATAGAATTGTTAGGGTTGGAAGGGACCTCAAGGCTCAGCCAGTTCCAACCCCCTGCCATGGGCAGGGACACCTCACACTACAGCAGGCTGCTCACAGCCACATCCAGCCTGGCTGCAAACACCTCCAGGGATGAGGCTTCCACCACCTTCCTGGGCAACCTGTGCCAGTGTCTCACCACCCTCCTGGGGAAGAACTTCTTCCTAACATCCAATCTGAATCTGCCCATTTCTATTTTTTTTTTCCATTCCCCCCAGTCCTATCACTCCCTGACACTCTAAAAAGTCCCTCCCCAGCTTTCTTGTAACCACAACAAGGTCTCCTCAGAGCCTTCTCTTCTCCAGACTGAACAGCCCCAACTCCCTCAGCCTGCACCCACTGTGTACCTCTTCCCTATCCACCATAAGCTGTGTTTGCACTCAGATGTGCCTTCCAGAGAGACATTCCTCTTCTCAGCTCAGCACTTTTCCCTCTCTGCAGTTCACTTCATTTGCTGTGAACATTCACCCTGTGAAAGCTGGAGTGAGAAACTGGCATCCTCTCTTAACTGCAGAGGCCAGGACCTTGGGAACAAGGAAACAGCAAAACTGAGAACAGCAGTTTGAGAAGTGTCAGCACAGTGCTGCAGCTTGAGAAGGAGAACTTGGAGACTTCTGCCACTTCTCCCTCACTTTCCCCTGCCACCAAGGAAGCCACATGCAGGTGCTGCACAGGGGAAGCCAAGAAGCCACTCAAGAAGGATGGGCTGGGTACCATGCAGCATCCCAGATGGCTCAGGGTGGCCAGGGATGCCAACCTTGCTGCCAGCAGCTCCTCCAGCTTCTGCATTGCATGGGGCTGGGCAGCCTGAAGGGAATAGTCTCTCCCAGGTGACTCAGACATTTCTTGTGCTTAATGAAACTGCTCAGGCAGAGCAGTGTCAGCACATCAAGGGCACTGCTGACCCTCCAAACAGGCAGTGAGCATGCCTGGGTTATTATTACCTCTATTTTTATTTTGCTTTCCTGGTGCTGCTCCTATTTAAACACCTGAATCAACAGCAGACCCTTCATGCTCTACCAGGACACCCCACCTGAGTCACCATCC
This sequence comes from Picus viridis, assembly GCA_033816785.1. Taxonomy (NCBI): domain Eukaryota; kingdom Metazoa; phylum Chordata; class Aves; order Piciformes; family Picidae; genus Picus; species Picus viridis. Next base: position 4,902,129 of record CM066602.1, read on the forward strand.
CTGTGGCTGCTGCTTTTCAAGCTGTCCCCTGTGAGGGAGCAGGCAGCTGATCATTTGCTGCTGTCGCTTAGAAATGGTTGTGTTTGATCAGTGAGGTTAGGCTGGAGCTCTGCATCAGTGTTGTTCTTGATCCAAGAAGCCTGGACTGCCCTCAGGCTGGAGGAGGCTGCCTGGCTTCCAGTCCTGCAGGGTGAACAATGAAGAGAAAGAAGCCCAGGCTGCAGCCTCTCAGGAGAAGTCCACTGGACAGAACCCCTCAACAAAGGCCTGTGCTGCTCAGAAGGACCAGGCAGCTGCACCAGCTTACATCTGCTGCACTTCTTGTGCATATCCAGAAGTGAGAAGACATCAGGGCTGTGGATCATGTGAAATCAGCAGCCTGAGCCTCTCTCAGGCTGAGCAAATGCACTTCATCTCCCAGCAGTGAGACTGTTGCCTTAACAGGTCAGAGGGTGACTGCAAATCTCTGCAGGAGAGGCACTTCCAGCAAGATTCCATCAGCACTCAGAGCTTGCTCAAAGGCCCTGCAAGCTGTGGCCTGGGCTTGCTGAGACACTCAGGCTCCTTGTGAGGACACTGGGGACAGTAGCTCCCCCTTGCATGCTCCAGCCACTGGAGTGGAAGGCAGAGAGGTGGGAGCAGGAGCCCTGCGTTTTTCTGGCAGTAGTGGAAGGGCCTTTGAAGTGCTAAGAGGCAAAAGGAGGTCCTGCTGTGTCTGTGTGAGAAGCTGTTGAGGAGCAATGGGGCTCTGCAGACTGGCACCGGGCTGTGCCCCGTGGCCAGGTTCTTCCTGCTATTTAGAGCTTATAAAGCAAGAGAAAAGCAAAACCCACTTGGGCAGGGCTGCTGTCCTGAGCAGCCATCCCTGTGCTGCCCTCCTGCACCCACAGCCCTGCCAGCTTGGAGACTGGATTCCCACACAGTGCCGAGGTGCAGTGGGAGAGGGTCTGGGCTCCTGGACAGTCCATCCCACCAGAGCTGCTGTGTTCCCACAACCACTGCTGCTCACAGCCCAGGTGGGAAAGATGACATTGCAGAGATCACAGAATCACAGAATTAACCAGGTTGGAAAAGACTTTTGAGATCATCATATCCAACCTATCACCCAACACCATCTGATCAACTAAACCATGGCACCAGCTGCCTCATCCAGGCTTTTTTAAACACCTCCAGGGATGGTGACTCCACCACCTCCCTGGGCAGCACATTCCAAGGGCCAATCTCTCTGGGAAGAATTTCTTCCTACCATCCAGCCCAAACCTCTCCCTTGGCACAGCTTGAGACTGTACCCTCTTCTGTTGCTGGTTGCCTGGAAGAAGAGCCCAACCCCCACCTGACTACAACCTCCCTTCAGGTAGGGGTTGGTTCACTTCCAGCTCTGCCTGCCTGTGTCAGCTCCTGCCTTCCAGGGCACATCTGGTCACACACAGCAACCAAGCTGCAGAGGCAGCCGTGGGGTGGGAGAGGAAGGCACAGAGCTTCTGTCCATCATTTTTAACCATCATAAGTGGTGGTGGTGGGTTTTTCTTCACATAGAATCATAGAATAGTTAGGGTTGGAAGGGACCTCAAGGCTCAGCCAGTTCCAACCCCCTGCCATGGGCAGGGACACCTCACACTACAGCAGGTTGCTCACAGCCACATCCAGCCTGGCTGCAAACACCTCCAGGGATGAGGCTTCCACCACCTCCCTGGGCAACCTGTGCCAGTGTCTCACCACCCTCCTGGGGAAGAACTTCTTCCTAACATCCAATCTGAATCTGCCCATTTCTATTTTGTTCTATTCCCCTCAGTCCTGTCACACCCTAACACCCTAAAAAGTCCCTCCCCAGCTTTCTTGTAGCCCCCTTCAGATCCTGGAAGGCCACAAAAAGGTCTCCTTGGAGCCTTCTCTTCTCCAGACTGCACAACCCCAACTCCCTCAGTCTGTCCTCATAGCAGAGCAGCTCCAGCCCTCTCTGCTCATCCTCATGGCCCTTCTCTGAACACCTTCCAGCACCTCCAGATCCTTCCTGTGATAGGGGCTCCAGCACTGGATGCGGTGCTGCAGGCGGGGTCTCAGCAGCGGGGAGCAGAGGGGAGAATCCCCTCCCTGGCCCCGCTGGCCGCACAGCCTCCCCAGCTCTCCATTTCAATCTGCTGCATCCTTGAAGGTGAATTTAATGCCGTTCATAGGTTTTCATTTCCAAATTTGTCAGTAATGGGGGGGGGGGGGGAGGGTTGGCACCTGGGAGAGAGTGGCTGCGTAATTGTGACTTACACGCTTGTCTTGCTGAAGAACTGCTGGCTCAGGCGCCGGGCGCCGGCACGGCAGCCATGAAATTGCAGAGAGAATTTCATTTGCCCTTGTATCCTGTAGGATCAGCCTGAAAGGGATGAATGCAGGAGAGGAGGGCGTGGGGGTTTTATCCGCTCCCATCTGGGAGGGTTGAGGGGCTGGGGGGGTGGGGGTAGGGGGTAAGATTGTTTGAGATTAGATGGACAGTATTAGCAGCCAGTGGGATCGCTTGGAAGGGGTGGAGTGTGGTGGGTTTGGAATAGAATAGAATAGAATAGAATAGAATAGAATAGAATAGAATAGAATAGAATAGAATAGAATAGAATAACATAGAATAGAATAGAATAGAATAGAATAGAATAGAATAGAATAGAATAGAATAGAATAGAATAGAATAGAATAGAATAACAGAATATAATATAACGTAATAGAATAGAATAGAATAGAATAGAATAGAATAGAATAGAATAGAATAACATAGAATAGAATAGAATAACATAGAATAGAATAGAATAACATAGACTAGACTAGACTAGACTAGACTAGAATAGAATAGAATAGAATAGAATAGAATAGAATAGAATAGAATAGAATTACATAGAATAACATAGAATGAAATAACATAGAACAACATAGAAAAACATAGAATAGAATAACATAGAATAACATAGAATAGAATAACATAGAATAACATAGAATAGAATAACAGAATAGAATAACATAGAATAGAATAACATAGAACAACATAGAAAAACATAGAATAGAATAACATAGAATAACATAGAATAGAATAACAGAATAGAATAACATAGAATAGAATAACATAGAACAACATAGAAAAACATAGAATAGAATAACATAGAATAACATAGAATAGAATAACAGAATAGAATAACATAGAATAGAATAACATAGAATAGAATAACAGAATAGGATAGCATAGGAAGATAAGAGAAAAAGAGAAGAGAAGAGAAGAGAAGAGAAGAGAAGAGAAGAGAAGAGAAGAGAAGAGAAGAGAAGAGAAGAGAAGAGAAGAGAAGAGAAGAGAAGAGAAGAAGAAGAGAAGAGAAGAGAAGAGAAGAGGAGAGGAGAGGAGAAGAGAAGAGAGGAGAAGAGAGGAGAAGAGAGGAGAAGAGAGGAGAAGAGAGGAGAAGAGAAGAGAGAATTAGGAATTGAATTGAATTGAATTGAATTGAATTGAATTGAATTGAATTGAATTGAATTGAATTGAATTGAATTGAATTGACCAGGTTGGAAAAGACCTCAGAGATCATCAAGTCCAACCTATCACCCAACACCATCTAATCAACTAAACCATGGCACCAAGTGCCTCATCCAGGCTCTTCCTAAACACCTCTAGTGATGGTGAGACCACCACCTCCCTGGGCAGCACATCCCAATGGCCAATCTCTCTTTCTGGGAAGAACTTCTTCCTAACATCCAGCCTAAACCTCCCCTGGTGCAGCTTGAAACTGTGTCCTCTTGCCCTGGTGCTGCTTGCCTGGGAGAAGAGACCAACCCCCACCTGGCTACAACCTCCCTTCAGGTAGCTGTAGATGGCAATAAGGTCTCCCCTGAGCCTCCTCTTCTCCAGTCTCCCTCATAGGACTTATTATTATTATTGTTGTTGTTATTGTTATTGTCAGCTCCCTCAGCCTCTCCTCACAGGGTTTGTGATGGGGAAGAATTTCTTTCTAACATCCAATCTAAATCTACCCATTCCTGTTTTTGTTCCAGTGTCAAGTGGAGGGGCCCAAGCTCTTTTCAGAAGTGTGCAGTAATAAGCCAAGGAACAACAGGATCCAGCTTGAACACAGAAGATTTCACCTCAGCGTGAGGAGAAACTTCTTTACAGTGAGGGTCACAGTGCACTGGAACAAGCTGCCCAGAGAGGTTGTGGAGTCTCCTTCTCTGGAGACTTTCAAGGCCTCTCTGGATGTGTTCCTGTGCAGACTACCCTGGGTGATCCTGCTCTGGCAGGGGGCTTGGACTCGATGATCTCTTGAGGTCCCTTCCAACCCCTAATGTACTGTGATACTGTGATATTTCTGCTCCTCAGTTCCAGTGCTGAGGCAAGAGGGATTCACCTCTTGTGTGTTGCAGTGATCACCTGGACAGCTGGCAATGGGATGGCTTTACACAGGCTCACAGGATGTCAGGGGTTGGAAGGGGTCTCCAGAGATCTCCAAGTCCAACCCCCCTGCCAGAGCAGGACCATAGAATCCAGCGCAGGTCACACAGGAACACATCCAGATGGGGCTGGAAAGGCTCCAGAGAAGGAGACTCCACAACCTCTCTGAGCAGCCTGTCCTAGGGCTCTGCCACCTTCACAGTGAAGAAGTTCCTCCTCAGGTTGAGGTGGAACCTCCTGTGCTGGAGTTGATATCCATTGCCCCTTGTCCTATCCCTAGGTGCAGCTGAGCAGAGCCTGAACCCTCCCTCTTCCCCCCAGCCCTCAGATATTGATAAACATTTATTAAACCCCTCTCAGTCTTCTCCTCTCCAGCCTGAACAGCCTCAGGGCGCTCAGCCTCTCCTCACAAGGCGGTGCTCCAGTCCTTTAATCATCCTGGTAGCCTCTGTTGGAGGAGAGCATCCCACGGGGTGTGGCTTGCAGCAGCTCTCTGCCAGGGCAACTCCATCAGTGTGTTGCTGGTTTGTCCTGGTGTGTTCGTTGCTCAAAAGCCAGCAAGTTTCTGAAGGGGTTTCTGAAGAGGGATGAGTTCTGCTGCTGCTGAAACTTCTCTTTCCACTGCTGATGAGTTGTCAGCAAGAAAAATTCCTTTTGCTCTGTTGCCACCGGGCTAATTGGCTTAACATGGTGGGAGCAATTATTGGATTGTTCTCTTTTTAAAATCATTTTGGTGGTGGCTTTGTGAGGAGGTTATGGCTTAGGAACTGTTCTAATCAGAAGAATAATTGAGGAATGAAATACGGGTTGTGATTATGTTATCAGAAGGGATTGTCTGGTAATTACATTAATACAGCAGAGTTGCTGGGGATCCCGGCTAAGCCACAGCCCAGAGCGTCCCTGTCCCAGGGGTGTCCCCTCCTGCCTCGAAGTTAATCACTGCATTATTCAAATGAGAAATGGCTCTCCCAGTCCCTCCCAGTGAGAGGACAAATGGCCTTTCTCCTTGGCCCAAAATCTGGTCTAACTTTTTGATCTCTTTTTGGCCAATCCGTCACCAGCCATTGGAGAAAAAGTTCCAGCAAGACAAGAATCCTCTCCCCTCCCCCTCCCCTCCCCTCCCCTCCCCTCCCCTCCCCTCCCCTCCCCTCCCCTCCCCTCCCCTTCCCTCCCCTTCCCTCCCCTCCCCTCCTCTCCCCTCCCCTCCCCTCCTCTCCCCTCTTCTCCTCTCCCCTCCTCTCCTCTCCCCTCCTCTCCTCTCCCCTCCTCTCCTCTCTCCCTCCTCTCCTCTCTCTCCCTCCCTCCTCTCCCCTCCCCTCCCTCCCCTCCCCTCCCCTCCCCTCCCCTCCCCTCCCCTCCCCTCCCCTCCCCTCCCCTCCCCTCCTCTCCCCTCCCCTCCTCTCCCCTCCTCTCCTCTCCTCTCCTCTCCTCTCCTCTCCTCTCCTCTCCTCTCCTCTCCTCTCCTCTCCTCTCCTCTCCTCTCTCCTCTCCTCTCCTCTCCTCTCCTCTCCTCTCCTCTCCTCTCCTCTCCTCTCCTCTCCTCTCTCTCCTCTCCTCTCCTCTCCTCTCCTCTCCTCTCCTCTCCCCCCTCCCCCCTCCTCTCCTCCCCCTCCTCTCCTCCCCTCTCCTCTCCGAACCTCTCCTCCCCCTCCTCCCCCTTCTCCCCCTCCTCCCCTCCCCTCCCTTCCTCTCCCCTCCCCTCCTCTCCCTCCCCTCCGAACTGAACCTCTCCCTCTCCCTCTCCCTCTCCCTCTCCCTCTCCCTCTCCCTCTCCCTCTCCCTCTCCCTCTCCCTCTCCCTCTCCCTCTCCCTCTCCCTCTCCCTCTCCCTCTCCCTCCCTCCCACCACTGTGTGACCCCAGGGTGAGCAGGTCCCATCCCATGGAATGCATCCTTCGCACCCCAAAGCTGCAGGTCAGGGGATGTTCATGCATAGGTCTTGCTGGCGTCACACCAGAAGCTGCTTGTCCAGTTGAGTGTTCACTGCACATCATGGACTCCTCAGCTGACACTTTGAGGTCACCTCAGCTCATCCCAGCCTGAGCTGTGCTGTTTGTGGGCTGGCAGCACCAATTGTCCCTGTGCAGCTGGGGCTGAGGCCTGGCAGAGCAGCACCATCACCCACACCACCACCCCTGCAGCAGAGCTGCCCATCCCAGGGTGGGGAGTTCCCTCCACATCCACGTTTGGGTGGAAGAACAGGCAGGCTAAAGGATGATAATGAGGTGGCTGCAGCCTAAGGCAGCTTCAAGCTCTCCAGGCAGCCTGGCCATGCCACCCAAGGCCAGGGCTCTGTGTGCCTTTGCTGATCCCACTGGAATGGCCATGAGAAGGTGACACAAAGTGCTGGAGCCTCCTGCCCCCACCCACCGCCTGGCAGGGGAAGGTGGACATCCTTCAGCAGCCTGTGCCCACCAGCTGGGGTGCTGGAGAGGCCTCTTGGCTGGGCAGGCTCCACTCCTGCACTCCTTTAGGAAACTGCTGCAAGAGGTTGTTCTGCCCAATCCCTGCCTCACACTGGGGTCTCTGTAATTAATTATTAGCAAAGAGAAACACAAATGGGCTGGGAGAGGCTGGCAGGGGCTCCTGGAAGGAACACGTGGGCCAGTGCCTTATTGGTTTAGCTGCCAGTTAGAGTGAGATCAATCAATGTTAATTTCATTGTATTACAACAATATTGATTTCCTATTAAAGCCCAGACAAAGCAGGTCATGGCTTTAGCAAAGCTGTTAAGAGTTAAAGAATGGGTTTTATCGAGAATAATAAATGGGAAATTGGTGTTTAATGCTGCTGGGTCTGCAGAGGAGGAGGAGGAGGAGGAGGAGGAGGGTTTTGTACAGGAAGTTAAGGAGAGCCATGGGGGGGAGTGCAGGGTCATGCCCAGCAGTGTCCTGAGGGAGGGTGAAGCCCAGCAGTGCCACAGGGCAGTGTCCTGACAGGGTGCCTGGATGGGGGGACTTTGGCTGCAGGGGATCCAGGAGCAGGGATGCTCCAGTCCTTCCCAGTCCTGATGCTTCTGAGTGGGGTCAGAGCTGTCATCCTAACCCTGCTCCCTTCCCAACCCTGCTCTCTTTCTGGAGAGGGGCTGTTGGCTCTGACCTGTGCCTCAGATTCCTATAGGTCACCACCAGGGGAGAGTGCCTGGGCTGGCACAGCAGGAAATCCCTAAGGAATTTCATTAGGAGAAAATGTTCCTGAAAGCTGGGAACTGGGTGGCACCTGGCTCTGTGACATGCATCTTCCACAGGGCTGAACTGGCAGCTGCCAAGGTAGAGGATTAAGATAAATAATTATTAACTGAATCAATACTGATAAAGCAACTGGAGTGAAGGTTATTGACTCCAGGAGCTGTTGTTTAAGGGCTTTACAAAGTGAACACCACAGCATCTCCCAACCTTGTGAGCCTGTGGCTCTGCCCAGGGAACGCTCCTTCATCACAGAGACTGCTCTGTGTCAGAGGACAACAGCAGGAGGAATTAGCAGCAGGTTAATTGCCAAAGGGAAACTGGAAATCAACTCACCTAGTAGAAGGGGGTGTGGGAAGGAAAACATGTTTGATTCCCCACAGCCAAATGTTTGGGTCCCATTCTGTCAGAGGGTCTCAGGTAGGCTGAGGTCTCTGCTCAACCACAAGACACCACTGTGTGAGCAGGACACGTGGAAAGGATGAGTTTTGGGCCAGCATTTGCTGCCCTGGGGCTCCCAGTACAAGTCTCTCCCTTGCAAAAGGATTGAGACCTGCACCTGTGGTGTATCAACCCTCAGCTGCTCACCCCTGGTCCGGGTGTTGGTGTTGGAGATGCTCCTCAGAGACTCTTAGAGCCTGGGTCTATGGAGGTTTACAGAGCACAGCTGGGGTCATGGGTGTCTGTGCTTCTGGGGTCTTTTGCCTCAGGCCAGCAAAGCCTCAGAGGATTGGAGATTTGGTCAGATGGAGCCAGAAGCTGTGGAGCCCCACAGTCGGAGGCAAGGCTGATGTGTTCCCTTGACAGCTGCTCCCCAGCCCCCACTGCAGCATCTGCAGAATGTTTTGGGCCGGTTTCCAGCTCCACCATGCCCTGTTTGTCATCTTAGCCTGGCTTCATGGAGCTTCTCCCAGGCAGCCAGTACCAGAGCAAGAGGACACAGTCTCAGGCTGCACCAGGGGAGGTTTAGGCTGGATGTTAGGAAGAAGTTCTACACAGAGAGAGTGATTGCCCATTGGAATGGGCTGCCCAGGGAGGTGGTGGAGTCACCTTCATTGGAGGTGTTCAGGAGGAGACTGGATGGGGTGCTGGGTGCCATGGGTTAGTTGTTTAGGTGGGTTGGATTGGTTGATGGGTTGGCCACGATGATCTTGAAGGTCTCTTTCAACCTGGTTTATTCTATTGTATTCTATTGTAATGCCCTTTTCCCCTTGCTGGGGACAACGGGTTTAGGGGTGCCATGGTCAGACACCTGCAGCCAAGGCAGCGGTGATGCCAGAGGAGCTCTGCCCCCTTCACTGCCCCCTCACTGCCCCTCAGGTAATTATCTGTCTGAGGATTACCTGAGGCAGCTGTTTCCAGAGCTTAGCCAGGGAGTTACAAAACAATTCAGAATGGAGATGAGGGGAAGACACAAAAACTGGGAAGAGAAAGGCTATAAAAGAGCAGGGAATGAAATGGGAAGACAAAAGATCTAATTACAAATGACATTATTTGCATTCTCATCAACTTAATTCAATTTCATTTTCTTATTGCTTTAATCTCTGAGCTTAATTCAGTGGAACACAGAGCATGGAGGCCAATGGGATTCTTCCAGGGCAGGCTGTGGTGGGCTCAGGCAGCCCCAGCACGGCTTGTCTGGGGGCTGGGTTTGTCTGCTCTCAGTCCTGGAGGTTTCCATCCAACAAGGGGTGATAAAAATTCAGCATTTCTCCCCATGCTTGTGTGAAATAGGATCTGAAACAGCTCCAGCTTCGATTGGATACCCAGTGTGACCTGACATTTAATCGAGGATGGGAAAGCACAGGTATTGTAACAGGAGGGAAATAATTCTGACATTGTGCTCTTGATGAGAAAATAGCATTTCTGTGTTCCATGGAGCGTCACAGCAAGCACTGAGGGCTCCAGAAGTGATGCTCAAAGAGAAGCACATTTGGGAGAGGGAGCTTGTGATGCTTTGGGGGGGTTCACATGAATTTTAGATGAGATTATTAAGCAAAAATCTGGCCTGAAGCTCAAGGACTAAATTGCATATCAGATTTTTAAAATACTTTGAAATTGTGCTGGCAGTGGGCACGGGGCCATAATGCAGCAGTAATTAGTCTGAAGCAAATTAAGTGATCTGAGCGGCTAAAACAACAAAACATGGGCAATGCTGCTTGTGGGAAATAATGCGCTTGACGACCAAGCCAGTTGTTGTGCCTCCGCTTCTCTCCGGCCTAAGGAACAACTGGTGTGGGGATGAGCTGGGAGCTGGGCAAAGCAGCCAGGGCTGAGTGGTGCTGCAAAGTGGGACTCACCCCAGCACTGGGATGCTGCCAGCCAGGTGAGCTCTGAGCAGATGTGCAGTGCCCTGTGCGCCACGTGGCTCTGGAGACACACAGACCCCACGAGCCGCTTTGCATCAAGCCCTCGCTGCGCCCATCAGAGCTGCCTTGATTTGGTGCCATGATCTAGTTGTCTGGGTGGGTTGGATTGGTTGATGGGTTGGAAGCGATGATCTTGAAGGTCTCTTCCAACCTATACAATAATAATACAATACAATAATACAATACACCAGGTTGGTACAATAAACCTGGTTTATTGTATTGTATTGTATTGCCTTTCTGCCCAGCTCTGCACCAGTTTGGCTCCTCACACTCCTTATTATAACCCACCCCACCAGCAAACATGGTGCAGCACTCCAGGGCCTGTTTTTTCCCCCTCATGGTCCATTCCTGGAGCAGGCTTTGCTCACTGGGTGAGTTCCCAGAGGCATCTCCAGCTCCACTGGCTGCTGCCCTCCGTGCTCCCCGGCCCCCTCAAGCTGGCAGCCGGCGTTGCCTGACCTTTCACTCCAGCTCCTGTGAAGCAGGGATTATTTGTATCCTCAATTACAGATATTTCTACCAAACAGCCCATTTGTGTGCAGCCTTTATTACCAACCTGCACTGGTTAGCAAGTGACTGCAGGCAGAGCAGGTTTGTTTGGGGTGTAGATAAGGCTGGGCGCAGGCAGCCAGCATCGCTCCCTGCATTGATTTTTGGCCCAGCTCTGGGGAAGGCAATTCAACAGACAATTAAATTAGCAGCTACATTTGTCATTTTGGGCCCAAATGAGATCACAAGAAGAAGCTGCCCTGCTGCTGGCTCAGAGTTCATCACTCTATGAGGAACACTGCACATTAAAGCCTGAGCTGAACAGCATCTTCATCAGGCCGGGAGTCTGCCTGTGAACTTCATTCTCACTGCAGATGGTCCAAAGCAATATACCTTGGAGTTATTGAGTGTAACCAAAAGAGGAATCTGCTCCAATGGCTTCTGAGATAAAATCAGGAAGGATATTTGTAGGAATTGCACAGCTTTCCTCTTAGTTTGTTACAGAATCCCAGCACGGTGGGGACTGGAAGTGACCTCTGGGGATCATCCAGTCCAAACCCCTGCTAAAGCAGGGCACCCACAGCAGCTTGTTCAGGATCACAATGACCACGTGGGTTTGGAACCTCTGCAGAGAAGGAGACTCCACAAGCTCTCGGGGTAGCCTCCTCCAGGGCTCCAGCACCCTCACACCAAAGGAGTTTCTCCTCATGTTGAGGTGGAACCTCCTGGCTTCCAGCTTGTGCCCATTGCCCCTGGTCCTGTCACTGGGCATCGCTGAGCAGAGTCTGGCCCTAGCCTCTTGCTCCCCACAGGTCCTTTAGCTCTTGCTGAGCACTGATCAGATCTCCTCTCAGGCTTTTCTTCTCTAGGCTAAACAGCCCCAGGGCTCCCAGCCTTTCCTCCTCAGAGGTGTTCCAGGCCCCTCAGCATCTTTGAGATCTCCACTGGACTCTCCAGCAGCTTCCTGTGTCTCTTGTGCTGGGGCTGGGTTTGCCCTGCCCAGACTCAGTGCGGTAGGGTGAGAAAGTTCGTTCCCCCCCCACACACACACACACACAAAGATTCCACAGCTAACTCAGCCGGAGAAAGCAAATGAAACAAGCTATATTTACAAGCAGAAATGGAATGCAATGAATAGGTACAATAACACACAATATTTACAATATATACAGAAATATACAGCAATGTATGCAATACAGGAGACCTTTTTTCCCCCTGCAGCCAGGGGGGTTCGGCCTGTACCCCCCTTCTCCCTCCCTACCTCCCCTTTTTTTCCCAAAAAGGGTTAGAGAGAGAAAGGCAACTAAGGAGAAAATTCTGTTAGCTCAAAAGCATATGCAAGAGGTAGTTTTCTTATCTGGTTAGCTCTGTTAATCCAGGGTCACTCTGTTGCTTCAGCCAGAAAGAAGCCAACAGACCCACAGGAACAGAGAAGACCAGACTGACTCCAAACAGACTGAACCCAAAACTCCAAGTTGCATTCTACCTATCCACCAGTGAAATCAGTTTAGCATATCTTTGTTTTCAATACATTCAGCCAGAGTGTCCAGAAAGTGTCCGTTTCTTAAAGGCACAGCCTAAACCGGTCACACTCAGGCTTTTATTTGGGGTTGGGCTGAGGAGTGGTTGGCTGCAGGAGCTGCATCTCTGCCAGTCCCCCCACCGCTGTGGCAGGAGCAGGAGTGCCAGCTGGTTATCACCAGTGTTGGAGATGCTGTCCCCTGCAGTGGTCTGTGGTGCCCCCTGTGCCAGCATGAAAGGCATCCTACCAGCAGAGCACTGTGTCCATGATGCTGGGGTTCACCCAGGCTCTAAACCTGATGGTGTCTGTGGGACCTGCTGCCCAGAGCCACCTCTGCTCTGAGCAGGTGGTGAAAGAACCCCAAGAGGGGAGCTCCTGAAACATCTCCTGGCCCTGGGGCTCGCAGCCAGCTGGAAAACCAGGCCCCATGGCCAAGGGCTGCTGCAAAGGCTCTTGTGCCTTAAAGGTTTTCTGTGTCTTTTTATCCCCCTGGATTTATTGACTGTGTTGAGCACAGCCAGGCTCGACGAGAACAGTCAGAAAACACAGCTGAAAATAATGCTCCTGCTTAGTGCCAGAGCAGCAGAAAGCAACAGCAAAATGGGGTTTGCCCTCAATAAAGCAACAAATAGCCAGGAAAAAAATAAAATAAAGTAAAATAAAATTAAATTAAATAAATGAACTAAAAATAAAGTGAGAATAAAGTGAGAATAAAGTGAGAATAAAGTGAGAATAAAGTGAGAATAAAGTGAGAATAAAGTGAGAATAAAGTGAGAATAAAGTGAGAATAAAGTGAGAATAAAGTGAGAATAAAGTGAGAATAAAGTGAGAATAAAGTGAGAATAAAGTGAGAATAAAGTGAGAATAAAGTGAGAATAAAGTGAGAATAAAGTGAGAATAAAGTGAGAATAAACTAAACTAAAACTAAAACTAAAAAAACTAAACTAAAACTAAAAAAACTAAACTAAAACTAAACTAAAACTAAACTAAAACTAAACTAAAACTAAACTAAAACTAAACTAAAACTAAACTAAAACTAAACTAAAACTAAACTAAAACTAAACTAAAACTAAACTAAATTAAAACTAAAATAAAATAATAAAATAAACTAAAACATAAATTAAAATTAAATAAAAAATAATTAAAAAATGAAAAATTAATAAAATAAAATAATAAAATAAAAATAGAATAAAATAAAAAATAGAATAAACTACTAAAATGAAATAAATAAATTAAATTAAATTAATAAAATAAAATAAAAATATAATAAAATATAATAAAACAAAATAAAATCCCTCAAGCTCTGAAAATCCCTTGAGTGCCTGAACACAACACTTACAGGATGGCCAAGGGATCAGGCCCAGCCAACATGGATTTAGGAAAGGCAGGTCCTGCCTGACCAACCAACAGTGTGGCCAGCAGGAGCAGAGAGGTCATTCTGCCCCTGGACACTGCACTGGTTAGGCCATACCTTGAGTCCTGTGTCCAGTTCTGTGCCCCTCAGTTCAGGAAGGAGGTTGACTTGCTGGAAGGTGTCCAGAGAAGGGCAACAAAGTTGGTGAGGGGTTTGGAACACAAGCCCTACGAGGAGAGACTGAGGGAGCTGGGGTTGCTTAGCCTGGAGAAGAGGAGACTCAGGGGTGACCTTATTGCTCTCTACAACTACCATAAGGGAGGTTGTAGCCAGGTGGAAGTTGGTCTCTTCTCCCAGGCAAGCAGCACCAGAACAAGAGGACACAGTCTCAAGCTGTGCCAGGGGAGGTTTAGGCTAGAGGTTAGGAGGAAGTTCTACACAGAGAGAGTGATTGCCTGTTGGAATAGGCTACCCGAGGAGGTGGTGGAGTCACCATCCCTGGAGGTGTTCAGGAGGAGACTTGATAGGGGTGCTTGGTGCCATGGGTTAGTTGATTAGGTGGTGTTGGATGATAGGTTGGACACGATGATCTTGAAGGTCTCTTCCAAGCTGGTTCATTCTATTCTAGCAGTTGGGAAAACTCTTTTCTGCTCCAGCCCTTGTTCTGCTGCTTTCAAACTCCACATGAGCACGAGGCTCCAGAGCAGAGGAGTTGTGATATTGATATTTCTGCCTTAGCTGAACGTTTTCCCTTGAGCTCCCCAGGTGGGCAGCAGCCAGCCCAGCCTCCTGGGCTAATTGTGCCCTGCTACCTGCCATCTGCTGCTGTGTGCCAGCTGGGGGTGGGACACAGCTGCACCCATGGTGCTTAGTAAAGCAACTGCAGGATTTTGTAGGTGCTTATAACTTCTGCAACAATGAGCCTGTTCTAATTAGCCCTAGAAATAAATGTTTATGATGTGGGAAATGACAAAATGTGTTTAGCACCAAGCTAATAATTCATTGCAGAGGAATCCTAAGGCCAAGCTGTACAGCAGCAGGTGGAGTGACTCTGATGTGGGCAGGGTGCTAATGACACCCAAACAGCCAATCCAAGGCCTGTCTCATTAGGGACGGACCTCGGACATTGGTGTCTTGGAGCTCTTATATCTCTCTCCTGTTGGGTTTGATCCTGGGAAGGAGCAGGGGAGGATGCAGAGTGACCTGGCCACCCCACCTTCTCCATCTCAAGCAATAACCTCTTCATTTGATAAGAAAGCAATTCAGATAATGAGGTTTGGGTTTTACACCTCAAGAACTGCTGTTCTCAGTCCCAAACATGGATAAATCATCTGTCTCTCAACAAATCTGATGCAATTACTTCCCACTACTAGGAAAATGTTCTATTTCCCCTTGAAGTGGAGCCTGGAGCCTGCCTGATTCCCCATCACCACAAAATGGAAAGCTAACATGATTTGGGGGGAGCTGAACTGCCCCTGTCAAACAACATTTTCCAGCTCTTGATTCCTCTCCCAATATTTCCTCTGTCAATTAGCCAAAGCAATTTCCGCTGACTAATAAAGCAGTCAGTTAAGCTTCTTTGCCAATCAGAACTCACTTAATTTCAACAGATAGCAGCTGAATAAAGGAATTGATCAGCAGTATTTAGAATATCCAGCCTTGCCACCCTAGAAAATCAAACTGCCTGGAGGAAAAGCATGGAATCAACAAGGTTGGAAAAGACCTCAAAGATCATCAAGTCCAACCTGTCGCCCAACACATCATGACTCCCAGAACATGGCACAAAGTGCCACCTCCAATCTGCTTTTGAACTCCTCCAGGGATGGTGACTCCACCACCTCCCTGGGCAGCACATTTCAATGGCCAATCTCTCTTTCTATGAAGAACTTCTTCCTCACCTCCAGCCTAAACTTCCCCTGGCACAGCTTGAGATTGTGTCCTCTAGTTATGGTACTGCTTGCCTGGGAGAAGAGACCAACCCCCTCCCGGCTACAACCACTCTTCAGGTAGTTGGAGAGAGCAAGAAAGTCTCCCCTGAGCCTCCTCTTCTCCAGGCTAAACAACCCCAGCTCCCTCAGCCTCTCCTCACAGGGTTGTGCTCAAGGCTTCTCCCCAGCCTCGTTGCCCTTCTCTGGACACGTTCAAGTATCTCAATGTCTTTCTTAAACTGAGGGGCCCAGAACTGGACACGGGACTCAAGGTGTGGCCTGACCAGTGCTGAGTACAGGGGCACAATGACTTCCCTGCTCCTGCTGGCCACACTATTCTTGATGCAGGCCAGGATGCCATTGGCCTTCTTGGCCACCTGGGCACACTGCTGAAGAGGCTTCTTCAGCCCAGGTCCTCCCTGCTGAGCCCACCAGAAATGGACAGACGATCTTCAGAGAGTTCTTCACCTATTTCACGTCAGCCACTGAGAGTGAATCGTGCTGTGCTTGGCTCTGTGGTTCAGTCAGGGCCCAGAGATTCCCTTCCAGCCATGCAGGACAGCGTGCGGATGCATAGGAAAGAACACGAGATGTTTCCAGCTTGAAAACCTTGAGGGAAAACGCTGAAGCCCACTTTCTTTCTGTGCCTGGCATCACCAGCACAACCCTCCTGCTTCATCCCACTGCCAAAAGGTGGATTTGGATTTGAACTGCTCCAGCATTTCCCCTTCCCACACCGAGCTGGGCACAGCCCTGTCCAAGGAGGCTCTGCAGCAGCTCCTGGTTCCTCCAGACAGGTCACACTGTAAGGTCAATCCAAGCTGCCAACGCTTGCTCTTGTCATCAGCTGTTGCAGTGCCTTGCTATTGATTGCTGGCAACACCTTGGCAGGATTGCTGGCTTGATAGAAAATGGCAGGAGGGACTTTTTTTAAGGCCAATTACTGAGTTTTCTTTCCCAGAGATGAATTCTAATGACCCTTTTTTTTTCCCCACAGCTAATGTCATGGTCTCTGCTGGGGGAGCAGAAGAACACTGAAACAAAGGCTTTAATTTATAGTACAGTACATCTTAAGTTACCTTTCATGAATATTAAGTGGATGAACAGCCACAGATTTGAAAACAAAAGTCTGAGTGTTTCGTTTCTTGTTGTTCACTGCCTGACCCTCCCATTTTTCCCTCCCCCACCGAAGGGAGCCCCACGGCAATCCCAGCTCCGGGGCTCCGGGCACGGTGTCGATATTCTGCACAGAGCGTCCCTCTCCTGCCTTCCCCAGCGGCTCGAGAAGAGGCTTCAAAAGCAACTTCAGACCAGGAATCTGACTTGCCATCAGAATTTTTTAACCTTGAAGACATAACCCCTCCGATGTGTGCCGGAATGCTAACGAGGGCCGGGAGGGAAAGGCAGCGCAGAGCGAGGCGGGGCCGGGAAGAGGTTCTCTCCATCAAGCCTCAGAAACAGCCCTGGGGGCCACCTAAACTTAATAAAGGTGGCAAGCATAAGAGTTAAGAGAAGTTATCAGGGACACAGTGGCCCAGGACTGACATTCCAGGCAGCAGAAGCTCTGGCTCCGATGACCTGGCTGTTGACCCCCACAGAAGCTCTGGCAGGCTGTGGCCAAGCAGATGCTCTGCAGCCCTTTGTGGCTGCTCCCCCCACCCCATCCCCCGCTAAGGTCATTGCTCCTGCAGCTTCAGCAAAGCCTTCAGAAGAGTTGCTTACCCCAGTGGCCCAGCTCTGGGAACAGCCCTGCTTTAGGCAGAGAGGATGTGCAGCGGCGCTTGGCTAGCTCAAGATAATGGCTGTGAGCAACCTTAAGCTCGCTGCTGGGTAAGGGAGATAAGTGCCCCACAGCTGCCTCTCTTAAGGGTGGGGTGGAGCATAGGCCTGCAATTAGGGGCAGGTGGAGGTGGGAGCATCATTATGGCAGAGAATAAATTCTGTGGGGAAAGGCTCCTCTGTATTTTGGGTCCATGACCTGGCATGGTGGTGGTCCCTGAGGCGCTTGTGGTCTTCATATGCTGCTGGGCTCAAGTGGGGAATGCCGAGCCTCTGCTCACCATCTGCAGCGCTAATGTAAGTGACTTATTTGCAGTGCTTGCATGAGCTGTGCAGCTGCTTGTGGCTCTTCCTGAGGATTTGCTGTATTTCTTCTTGAGGATGTGAGACTGGAGCTCTGTTTCACAAAGCCTTTCTCTGCCTGAGCTGTTTATCCCTTTTTTGAAGTGGAGGGGGAAGGGGAGTGGTTCTCATTGTATCTGCTGGCCACATTAAATGTTTAATTGCCCCATTCAATGCTGACTTTATCCACCTAAACTTGAGCAACTTCCAGAGATGATGGGGAGTTGGTGATGCCAAGTGTCTGCTCCTTTTGAAAGGAAGGCCTTAAAAAATATTCATAGCTGTGCTAAAAGCTTGCTCCTTGGCTCTTCTTCTTGTGAATCCTAAGCAAGAGAAGATTTCAGAGCAGCCCTTTTATTGCTCTGTTAGTGCTCAATCACGGCAAGAGCAAGGCATGAGAGATAAATGAGGGCTCATCGTCTTCTCATGTTTCTCAATTTATTTCGTGGGGCATATTTCCTCACTCTTCTCTCCAGACAGCACTTTATCTCTGCTTTTCTTCCATTACAGCTCTCCCATTTTTCATTTCATTCTCACCCCCACCCCACCCCCCCACACCCCGGTTCTCTTTAGTTTTATCCAACAGCTTCTCAAGACCTTCTGATTAAAGGCATAATAGACAAGCTTTTCCTGGAATGTTTTCTGGTGAGATCTTGGGTCTCAGGCAACTGCTGCCATGCCTTGGGGCACAGCTCTAAGTCATGAGACAATTACAGGTTTGACTGAGAGGATATCAGAACTTGAGATTCGTTTTCCCCAGCCCCTCCTGTGCTGTGCCTCCAGACCCCCTCCCTGCTCCTGCTCACCCACGGCATCCTCCCCCTGTGCCAATACCCCTGGGGACAAGGTGTCCCTGGAAAGCCGTGGAGATGTTCTCAGGAGGTGGGGGATACTTGGTGGCTTCCCTGGCAGCTGGTTGCCTTCAGGTAGGGTTGGTTCTAAACTTGTTTTCTGGTGAAAGTGGTGGATGAAATGACTTTATGATGCTTGGGTAGGTTTGGAGTGAAGTGAGACCAGTGCTGGTGCTACAAAAATGTGTGTGGCTCTGGCAGAGCACTAAGCTTGGTCCTGGGACAGGGCAGTGGGATGGGCAGTTTGTGCTGAGGGCAGGCTGGGGGTTGTGTAACCACCTCCAGACACGCCCCAGCTGCAAATCCCTTTGTGAGTTTTCATCCTGTGCTTTTAATCCCCCATTCACAGCATCATTAAATAGAGGCCTTTTGTTCTGTTGTTTGGTGGCTTCCATGGTGTAGTGTCATGTAGGAAGGCCATCCCTGAGGGAGGAGCAAGCGCTGATCCTTGGGAGCCGGCAGCACCCTCACATCCAGGTTTCTGCTGTCCTGAGAGCTGGATCTGTGCCAGCTGCTCCTGCTGCATCCCAGTGCCCTGTTCCAGCCCCCCTAGCTCTGGAAAATGAATCATAAAATCAATAAGGCTGGAAAAGACCTCAAAGGTCACCAAGTCCAACCTGTCACCCAAGACCTCATGACTACTAAACCATGGCGCCAAGTGCCACGTCCAATCCCCTCTTGATCACCTCCAGGGATGGTGACTCCACCACCTGGGCAGCGCATTCCAACGGCTTACAACACTCTGAGCTGCAGAGCGTAACCTGGGAGCCAGAGACTGCTCCTTAAGTGCCAGCACCCTGTTGTGCTTTAGACAGTGAATTCACTGCTCTTAAAGCCAGCCTGAGCCCCTGCCAAAGGGCACCAGAGTATTTTACTGCTAGAGAAGAAGGTAGCACAACCCCAGCGAATTCCTCTCGTGGTTCTCATCTTATTACAATGCAGTCGCACAGAGAACTTCAAATTAAATAAACACATCTGCATGCAAATGGCTCCAAATGCCTTCTGATGATTCCCATGACCTGAAATAGGGGTTTCAGATTGAAGGAAATGAATGGTTTCCACTGAAGTTGATTTTGCTGAGGAACTGGTGCTCAGATGGGCACTTCCCTGGGAGCAGCCAGAGCACACGGAGGCAGCGCTCGGAATTTTAAGCAGCCTCCCTGTAAATATGAACTGAAGCAGCAGGAGCACGTAATTGATAATAAATATTCCACACCAGCTCACTCCAAAGATCATTTCAATGCAAGCATTTGAAATAGCACGCTAGGAGCAGGAATCTTTCCAGACTTGAGTTCATTTTAGTTCTTTGTTTTTCCCCCCGGTGCCACAGGATGTATCACAGTGCAAGCTGTGAGTGCCTTCTCCCCTCAGACACAGAGCACTCAGTTATAGCTTTGTGGTCTCAGGATATTGTCTACTCTTGCCTCATCCAGAATATTGACTCCATGAGTAGAAACCTTTTATTCCATGTAGCCTTGGTTTTGTCACTGAATACAGGGGTTAGGTCTGTGAGAACCGACTCCACCAAGCTCTTGTGGTGGTAGCAGCTCCTGTGGGAACTGCTTAAAATGGGGGAATAGCTTAAAAATATAATCCCTGCAGAAGCTTGTGCCTGTGGACACCTGCTCTGGCACATCTGAGATGTGCCCAGCTAGGAACAGGAGGTTGTGAAGTATTTGGACAGGGATTGAACGGGAGATGGTGAAGCAATAGGCTGCCAGGAGTCCAGCTCCAGCAATGTAGAAAATAACTCAAGAGTAGGTTTTTAGATGCCATAAATTAACAGAGCTGTGTCAGACCCTGCTGCTAATGGATGTGTTTATCTTCATGCAGAGCTGCTTCTGCCTTTGCTTAATTTAACCCACCAAGAGGTCAGCCCAGGCTGGAGGGGAGTAGGGAGGCGAGGGAAGCAGCCCTGCACAAACAGCTATTACCTGCTGGAAGCTGTCCTGCCTTGGTGACAGCAAGCTCTGTTTGTGTTCGTGTTGGTGATGGTCCTGTTAAATACCTCCCCTTCCCGCAGAGTTGGGTTTTAATTAGTCCCTGCTGCAGCAGAGCCATGGATATGGCTCGGGAGGTAGAGCTCTGCTGCTGCCCATTGGAGCAGCTCCTCTGGCTTCAGCCCCCACCAGGGCCTCTCTGCCCTTAATTACTGTCAGCAGGAGCCTCTGAACACCTGCACATCTTTAACACACATCCTCATACGGGGAGGAGAAGTCCTGTCCCTGCAGGAGCAGATTTCACTGCTGTGGGACTGTTCCCCCGGCCAAAAGGAGACCTGTGGCTGGCCAAGGTGGGCTACACTTTCAGCCTTTGGGCTACTGGTGGTTTGCAGGCTTCTTGAGATTGATTGTGGGGTTTACTAAACAGAAAAGTGTTTTGTAAATGGAGCTTCCCCTAAGAGAGTAAGTATTGACATTCCCCTAAGGAAATGTAAACCCTTGGCTGGAGACAGAAGCAGCAAGGAAAGTTCAGCTCTATGCTGACCTCTGGCCCCCAGGCTGGGCTGCCCCATGGTGGGGCAGAGGGAATCTCCTGAGGCAAAGCTGGTGTGGTTTTGACCCAGGCTCCTCTCCTGCTTTGACACCTCATGTTTGTATCCCTTTTGTTTAGTGTCTGCCTTTTATTTACTCAGAGTGAGGAAAGGATGTGGATCAGATCCAGCCCCAGAAGTGTTGCTCAGGAGTATCACAGTTTGGTGCAGCAATAACTGCACTCCATGACCTGAGGGGTTCTAATGCCCTGATCCTATGCTGCTGGGCTGTGTTACCTACAGGTGAGCAGGGTCTAAATGTGTGCACAGGGCAGTGGCTGTCCCATGAATGCCAGAGTGCAGCTCCAGCCACACAGGACACGTCACTCCTCATAGAAGTGTAGATAATGACCTCCCACTAATCACAGGGCTGTTAGCCTGTGGGCTCTGGAGATAACTGTCTCCACAGTTAGTGTGGGTCAGATACTGCTATTGCTCTCCTTGTCCAGTCGGTCAGAGCAGAGGGATTACTTCTCTGCAGATAACAAGGACCCTTTATTCCTCTTCTTGGTGGGATTTGAATAGGGGGAAAAACCTGCAAAAGCCAGTCCTGGAGAGATGGAAAGGATCTCCCAAGGGGCTCACTCCAAGCACTGTGTGATCGACTCCCATGTGACCACCTCAGGGGATGCAGGATGTGAGCACTGCCTGGGGTTCAGACCCCATCAGCCAGGCTGGCCAAGACACAGACCTCTCAGCTGGGCTTGGATTGCCAGGATTCCAGCAGGATTCCTCTTGGGGAGAGTGTGAGGCATGGCACAGGCAGAATTTAGCTACTTCTCTCCTCTAATAAATCTAATATTGCTGAGAGGATTTGATTTCTCTACAGAGAACAGTAAATGAAACGTTAATTGCTGTGACTGGGCTCCAGAATCGTTTGTACCCCTAACTCCCCCCCAGCCGAGGGGGCTCCTGGTTGCATTATTATTTATCAGAAAATTGATTATTAAATATTAAAAATGAAGCTGGCAGGCCCTCCCCCCAAAAAAAAAACACCCAAAAACCTCTTTTGCAGCACTAATTATAATGAAAATAATGCTCAGCATCTCCCTGCACAGTGTTCCAGCTGACATCAAAAAAAAATCTTAATGGGTGCAAATAAACCCAAAATTACCAATGTCCTGGGTTTAAATTAGGAAAGCCTGAGTCAGTGTAAACAGAGCTGGAGTTCTACTAAATCAGGAGAAATTAATGCAGTTTCCTTTCATCTGGAACGAGAACAGGCTCAAATGAGGAGGAATCACTTACAGCCCCAGCATCCCAACACCAATTAGTGCGTCTGCACGTCCCCGGCTCCGCTGCCTGGTGGCAGGTGGCACAGCCGGGTACCCACGTGCTGGGTGCGCTGGCCGCCTTTGATGGGAGATTTGGTGCCTGTGTCCCTTTGAAAGGCAGCCAAACGCTTTGCTAAACACCTTCATTTGCACTTCTTAATTGTCCGTGCTCCGTGTGTCCGGGGCAGCTCTTGCTTTCATGGGATGAAGTGGTTTTTTTGTCAGCCGTTCCAGGTATTGGAGGAGGAGAGGCTTTGCTTTGTGCTGCGGCTTCCCGCAGGACTGTCACCACCTCTTGTGCTGCCTCTGCCCAGTTTGCCCACGTCAGACCAGTTGTTGGCTGGAACAGCAAAGCTTTGGGGAGGTTCAGTGCTCTGTGACAGAAGCTCCAATGACCCAAAGCAGGGAGAAATTACTTTCTCTTGCACAATCTAAGATGAAGTGACAAAAAAATCCCTGCCCAGTGAGGTCTGCTCTGGCTCAAGGAAGAGGTGAGCCAATGGCTTTGTGTGCCCCCAGAGCAGGAGGGATCCCAGCAGGGACATGGCAGCAGAAAACCCTGGGGCTGGTGCCCAGCTCTGCCCATGCTCTGGCAGGTTCTCAACATCTTTGCTGCTCTACCATGCACAGGTGAGATGTGGCTGGTACAGACCAAAGCATTGCAGTGCTCTTGATCTTGTGTGGTCTGTCTGGCTGCCTTCTGAGAATGGTGCAGGTGGAAGGAAAGGTTACAGACACAAAGTGTGCCAGTGAGGGTGGCAGCAGGCTTCCAGCCTTGCTGCATGTCCTTGAGCCCAGGTGGCTCTTGGTCACATCTCTCCAGTCTCTGTCATCAACACTTCACACCAGACAAGCAGCCTGTGAATACTGAGGAGCTCAGCCTGGTTTCATGCAGCAGCTGCTGGCTGAATGCAGCATAATAAGAATTCACAAATCATGTTCTACCCAGAATTGAACCAAGCTCTGCAGAGCTTCACACAGCTCCTCAGGAAAGCATGAGGAGTCCTGAAGCCACTTGCTGCAGCTTGGAGCAGAGCTCAAGGTGCTCAGCTGTGCAGGGCCTCTTCCTGCCTGGGGACTCATCTCCAGCAGATGCTTCAGACTCTTGGTGAACCTCACCCTAGGCCAGAGCATTTCTGATGCTGTTAACAGCTTCTGGTGCCATTTAGAATCATAGAATCAGTCAGGGTTAGAAGGGACCACAAGGATCATCTAGTTTCAACCCCCTGCCATGGGCAGGGACACCCCCCACTACATCAGGCTGACCAGAGCCTGATCCAGCCTGGGCTTAAACACCTCCAGGGATGGGGCCTCAATCACCTCCCTGCACAACCCATTCCAGGGCTTCACCACTCTCATGAGGAAGAACTTCTTCCTCACCTCCAGCCTGAATCTCCCCACCTCCAGCTTCATTCCATTCCCCCTAGTCCTGTCACTACCTGAGAGCCTGAGCAGTCCCTCCCCAGCCTTCTTGTAGCCCCCTTCAGATGCTGGAAGGCCACAATGAGGTCACCTGGGAGCCTTCTTTTCTCCAGACTGAACAGCCCCAACTCCTTCAGTCTGTCCTCACAGGAGAGGTGCTCCAGCCCTCTGCTCATCCTCCTGGCCCTTCTCTGGACACCTTCCAGCACCTCCAGATCCCTCTTGTCATAGGGGTTCCAGAACTGGAGGCAGTACTCCAGGTGGGGTCTCCCCAGAGCTGAGCAGAGGGGAGAATCCCCTCCCTTGCCCTGCTGGCCACACTTCTGCTGCAGCCCAGGCTCTGATTGGCTTTCCGGGCTGCAAGTGCACACTGAGAGCTCCTGTTGAGCTTCTCCTCCCCCAGCACCCCCAAGTCTCTCTCCTCAGGGCTGCTCTCCAGCCAGTCCCTGCCCAGCCTGGATTTGTGCCTGGGATTGCCTCCACCCAGATGCAGGACCCTGCCCTTGATCTTGTTGAAGCTCCTGAGGTTGGCTTGTGCCCACCTCTCCAGCCTGTCCAGGTCCCTCTGGATGGCATCCCTTCCCTCCAGCGTGTCTGCTGCACCACACAGCTTGGTGTCATCAGCAACCTTGCTGAGGCTGCACTCAGTGCCACTGTCCCTGGCACCCACAAAGATGTTGAACAAGCCTGGTCCCAGGACTGATCCCTGAGGGACTTGTTCCCCAGCTCTTCCCCCTCCCCTCAGCCTGCAGTCCCTGCCCGTGTGCCACACAGCACTGTATGTGGGTGCTGAAAATGAACCTCCTGATGTTCTGCTGGGGATTGCAGTGAAAAATTGGAGCTGTGTTCCCAGCTTCATTTTGCTGCAGCTCAATTCATTGGTGCCATCTGTCTTAGTCCATTTTAAATGGCAGCTCTTCTGGATTGATTGGCAAGTGAATAGATTTCCTGCCACGAAGTTTTGAGGTCAATCAATCACTTATGTGGATTAATTACCAAGATCTTGCAGTTGCACTGTGACTTTTTTTCCCCCCCTTTTACTTCAGTGAGCTGCACAAAGTTGCTTAGGCACTTTTTGAACAGATGTTTTTGACTGTTGGTCAGGGCAGTAGGTGGGGTTCTAGCAGATCCCACTGTGCCAGGGTAGGAGTGGTACAGCAGGACTCTGAGGGCACAAAGAGAATCAAAGGATTGTTTTGATCGGAAAAGACCTTTAAGATCATCAAGTGCAACCATTAATCCATCAGTGCCAGCTCACCGCTAAACCTCAGTGCCACATCTCCATGTCTTTGAAACCCCTCCAAGGATGGGGACTCCACCACTGCCCTGGGAACCCTGGGCCAGAACTTGACAACCCTTGGGGAAGAAATTGTTCTTCATGTTCAACCTAAACCTTCCCTGATACAGATGGATTTCTCCTGCCTCCTCCCTGGCTTATTGCCGGGGTTTCAGCACACAAAGGGACAAGCTGGAGCCGCTGCATGTTCCCAGCAGAGGTTTCTGGTAGGATTTGATCAGTGGCTCTGTCACCAAGGAGAGGGACACCAGGTGGGAGGTGTCTTTAGGATGTTAAACATCTTTGTGTGGAGCAAATGGAGGCAGAATGGAGGCTGCTCATCCTCTGCCCGTTGATGTGCTAAAGTGGATGCATGAGGAGAGGTTTGCAGGGCTAAAGCCCAGCTCTTCATGGGTAACCTGGGGTCATGGTTTGGGCTTTGGCCCAAGCAGGGCTGTGTGGGAGGGGAAGCAGGTAGGGTCCTCCTCCAGTGAGCCCATGACACAAAGTGCTTTCACAGTGCTTCTGGCTGGTTCAGACCCTGGTGGCTGCAGGGAAGGAAGCTCTTTGTAAGAAGAGGGTTAAAGAGAAACCAGTTTTGTACTCTCTGTTCCAAGACTTGAATCACGCAACCCGATGGTGAGAAAACGTCTAACAACCTCTGTAGTGTTACAACAAGCAAAGAAAGGAGCTGGTTATTTTGGGAGATACAGCACTGGCTTAGCTAATTGCAACTTCTGCAAATGCTGAATGGTGTGAACTTTCTAAGTGCGTTTGGGGGACGTTTAAAATGCTTTATTTTCCCCAGAATGGGGTATTAATGCTTTTGTAAATTCCCCTGGCTCCAGCTGCAGCAGGAAAGGCATTGTAATATCCACCTTGGAAATGAGCATGGTGTAATTAACACTTCTACTTAGCCTCAGACACAAAGGAGGCTTCCAAGATGAACTGCACGTAGAAGAAAGCAAAATGCCTTGGTACAGTAATTAGTGCTTTATCAGAGGGAGGGGTGCAGCTCCCACCCAGCCAGCTCTGCTGAAAGGGTGGCTTCACAGCAAGCATCCCTACAGGGACACTTCCATCCTCCCTGGGAACAGGGGCTGATCACCATGAAGGCCTGGCTGTAGGGGACCCCAGGCTCTGCCCTGGCCAGCCCCACACCACACTGAGCATCAGTGGACCACGCCAAACCACCGTGGTGCAAGAGCAGGTCCCCCAGGCTCATCGGGAATGGCATGTCCCCACCCCTTCTGTGTAAGTATCATCAGAACTTCTCTTCTGGCAGAGACAGAGTCCCTCAGAATCCCTCACAGACTGGGCCCCTCAGTTTAAGAAGGACATTGAGACACTTGAACATGTCCAGAGAAGGGCATCAAGGCTGGGGAGAGGCCTTGAGCACAAGCCCTATGAGGAGAGGTTGAGGGAGCTGGGGTTGTTTAGCCTGCAGAAGAGGAGGCTCAGGGGCGACCTCATTGCTCTCTACAACTACCTGAAGGGTGGTTGTAGCCAGGAAGGGGTTGGCCTCTTCTCTCTAGCAACCAGCACCAGAACAAGGGGACACTGTCTCAAGCTGCGCCAGGGGAAGTTTAGGCTGGAGGTGAGGAGAAAGTTCTTCACTGAGAGAGTGATTTGCCATTGGAATGTGCTGCCCAGGGAGGTGGTGGAGTCACCATCCCTGGAGGTGTTGAAGAGGGGACTGGATGTGGCACTTGGTGCCATGGTCCAGTCATGGAGTCTGTGGTGACAGGTTGGACTCAATGATTTTCGAGGTCTCTTCCAACCTTGGCGATACTGTGATACTGTGACATGGAAGGGAAGCTCCTGTCCTGAAGGAGCTGTGAGGTGCTGGGTGCTGTTTCCTACCACAAACCATCTGCCCCAGTCTGTGTGCCAAGGGGAACCCCACAGCCCAGGCCCTGCGCTGCTTGGGGCTGTGCAGCCTTCGGCGCGCGGGAGGCTCTGCAACCGTTGCAGCCGCCACAAACCCGGGCGCGAAACCTCTCTTGTCAGCCCAGCCAGCTGAAACTCCCAGCCTCCTCTTAGAGGAGCAGCTTGAAGAGGAAACCTGAGGCTGCAGAGCCCCTTTGCTTGTAGGTTTCTGCTTATCACAAAATAATTTCCCCTCGCTGTTTTCTAAACGGCTCTGACAGAAACAAAGCAGCAGGTCGAGCGCTGGCCTCGCTCGGCAGCAGCCGCCTGGAATTGCAGGTTTGACCTCATTTTATCCTCTGAGTATTTAGAGATTGCTTTCATGCCCAGCAACTGTATGAGGAGAATATAGATTCCTTCCAGAGCAGGTTGAACTTGGAAACAATGAGTGACCTCTAAAGTTGGGTTCTATAGCCACGAGAATAAAGAGTTTCTTTCTTCAGAGAATGAAAGGAGCAGGTTTTATATCAGCAGCAGAAGCACAGCTGCTTGACTAAAAATAACCAATAAAGTGGAAATAGCAAATTATAGCCTTTAGGAGAAATCATGATGCCGTTGCTGTGACTCCCTTGTGCTTCCCATAGCTGCATCACTATCTCACAGCCTCCAGGAGTTAAGGGATGCGAGGACCTGTCCTGTTCTCCCTCTGCAAACATGTGCAGGCAAGAGGGAAGCGCTGCCAGATCTGTTACTGGGTTCAATGCCAGCAAAAAGGGCCACATCTCTACTCAGACAGGGGGATGCCCAAAGGACACTTCCACAGAACAAGAGAGAAGGAAATAACCCAGCAGCTTTGCACCATGAGCAGCTTGGCTGGCTGGGGAAACAGCTTGGAGTGGAACCATAGAATCATTAATGCAGGAAAAGGCCTTTAAGATCACGGAGTCCAACAGTAACCCAACTGCCGTGACTACCAGACCCTGTCTTGAAGTGTCACATCTACACACTTCTTGAAGACCTCCAGGAAGGGCTGCTCCACCACCTCCTGGGCAGCCTGTTCCAGTGCCTCACCACTCTCTCAGTGAAGAATTTTTTCCCTAATGTCCAATCTAAACCTCCCCTGGCACAACTTAAACCCAGTTTTTCTTGTCCTATTGCTAGTTGTTTGGGAGAAGAGACCAGTACCAGCCTCACCCCAGCCTTCTTTCAGGTAGTTGTAGAGTGCATGCTTGTGGACAATGGGAGTGAGAAGCTGGAGAGGATGAGTGTGACAGTTTAGAGTCATAGAATCCACCAGGTTGGGAAAGACCTCAGAGATCATCAAGTCCAACCTATTACCTAGCACCTAACACCTCTGGAGCTGCTCTTCTCCAGGCTCACCAGCCCCAGGTCAGTGCCAATGCCCCTGACAGCAGACCAAGACATCACCACTGCTTCTCAGACCCTCCTCTTGCCCTCAATTCACTTGGCTCTGGACAAAGCACCTTTGAGAGGACTGGGAACAGTCTCAGCAAGGACTTCTGGGGCTGCCAGAGCTCCAGTCACACTAACCCACCCTCCAGGATGAGGAATAACTCATCTGTGGTGGTCCAGCAGCCCAAGGCAAGGCAAGAAGAGGTGCTGTAAGAGAAGCAAGAGACCTTTCTCAATGCTGAGGCTGTCAATGGCTCTGTAGCCAGTGTTGGCAATGCCAGGCCGGGCACCTGCCTGCATCACTGCCTGTAAACCTTCACACAGTCCTCCCTGGGCACATGCAGCTCCCAGACCATCTCCCCCACCAAGGACAGCTTCATGGCATGGGCTGTGCAGGCTGTAGGCTGGCTGACTCCTGTTACTGCCATATGAGTTACATCTCCAGTGTCCCAAGTGTCCGACTCAGGAGGTGGACACAGGAAGCAGCCCATTTCCTACCCATAAATCCTGCACCCTATAAATCCATCTGCAAAGTCCTTCTCTTCCTCTTTTTCCCTCTTTGCTCCTGTGGGAGATGCTCCCTATTGGGTGGGCCTTTGGGGGTGCTGTAAGGGACTCTGTACCCTTTGGGATATCTTTGCCACTATGCTTTGCAACTTCTGTAGAACACCAATTGCTTTGTTTCCATTTAAACTTTCCATCACCATCCAATCCGCTTGTGTGAGTGGCATTCTTTTGTCCCCTTGCAGGGGCAGGAGGGGATCTGTCTGGCCTTAAACCAGGACAACAGGAGAGGTGTGGGGTGATGGAGTGTGCAGGATCATAGAATCGCAGAATCAATAAGGTTGGAAAAGACCTCAAAGATCAGCAAGTCCAACCTGTCACCCAACACCTCATGACTACTAAATCATGGCACCAAGTGCCACATCCAATCCCCTCTTGAACACCTCCAGGGACCATGGAGGTATTTTGGGCTCAGCACTGGCAGCTCAGCTCCGAGCAGTGGTGCCAAGATGAGAGGCCAATGAACACAACCCCATGCAGTGCTAGAGGCTGGAGTCAGAGTGGCTGAGAGCTGCCACACAGAAAAGGACCTTGGGGTACTGATTGACAGCTGGCTGAACATGAGCCAGCGGTGTGCCCAGGTGGCCAAGAAGGCCAATGGCATCCTGGGCTGCATCAAGAACAGTGTGGCCAGCAGGAGCAGGGAAGTCATTCTGCCCTGTGCTCAGCACTGGTTAGGCCACACCTTGAGTCCTGTGTCCAGTTCTGGGCTCCTCAGTTTAGGAAGGACATTGAGAGACTTGAAGGTGTCCAGAGAAGGGCAACAAAGCTGGGGAGGGGTCTGCAGCACAGCCCTGTGAGGAGAGGCTGAGGGAGCTGGGGTTGCTTAGCCTGCAGAAGAGGAGGCTCAGGGGAGACCTTCTTGCTCTCTACAACTGCCTGAAGGGTGGTTGTTGCCAGGAAGGGGTTGGTCTCTTCTCCCAGGCAAGCAGCAGCAGAACAAGAGGACACAGTCTCAAGCTGTGCCAGGGGAGGTTTAGGCTGGAGGTGAGGAGAAAGTTCTTCCCAGAGAGAGCTGTTAGCCATTGGGATGTGCTGCCCAGGGAGGTGGTGGAGTCACCATCCCTGGAAGTGTTCAAGAGGGGATTGGACATGGCACTTGGTGCCATGCTTTAGTAGTCATGAGGTGTTTGGTGACAGGTTGGACTTGATGATCTTTTCCAACCTTATTGATTCTATGATTCTATGAATGGGCAGGGGTAAGAAATGACAGCATTGGCTGCTGCAGAGGCCTTGGTAGTTGCAAGTGCTTTACATCAGGCCATAAGCATGTCCCCACCACTTACCCACCCACAGCAGCTGGGGGGAAGAAGCCACTTCTGAGGGCTCAGAGGAGAAGAGCAAATCTTTCACGTGGAAGCACTAAAGGAACAAATGCACATCAGGATAAATAGATGAACACTGCAGGGCTCCAGTTGTCTTTCTGACAGATGATGTGGAGAGAGGGTCATAAAAACATTCTCCCCCCATAAGTACAAACCCTGAATTAAATTAGGAGTGGTGCCAGCAGTCATTACAGATCCAAACGCAGCTCTCTGCTGCCATGTGCTCTGCTGCTCCCAGTGAGAGCAGGAGACAGTGGATGGGAACTGTGGGTCATGGTCTCATTTCCCAGGGTGGGGGTCTGCACACCTGGGCAGCAGCATTATACCCCTACAGAGGGATGACCAGGCCTGGCAGCATGGCACAGGTCAGGAGTGCTGCAGCTGGGGCATTGCTCTCCTGCTCCAGCAGCATCAGAAGGACACTGGCAAACCCTGAACACCAACATTTTCTGTGGCTTTGGTGCTGGCCCCCGCCTGCAGGCAGGTGGAAGCTCCTGGTTCAGCACTGGTTTGTGGTGTGATGAGGACACAAATCTTCAGGCACTTGTGCTGTTCCTTGCTGAAGAGTAATTCAGAGACAAGCATTGGGTTAATTAATTAAGGAGGCTGACTTGCTACCCAGCACCCTCCAAGGACCACTCTTGGTGGGGTGCTCATGCCAAGGCAGTCCCAGCCAGCTGCTGGCCCTGACCCATGGCACAGTCTGATGCCAAAGCCTGCACAGCCCATCTCTGCCGCAGCCACCAGCACACGAAGCAGAAACCACCTGGGAACAGCTAAAAGTTTCTCTTTGTCCTTCCTTGGAGGCAGCTGGGACAGCAGCAGCTCCCAGGGGCAGAGCCTTAACCAGAGATGAGACTGGGGCTGTGGGAGGGGGTCCCAGGGGCTGACACTGCACCCCAGTTCCAGGAGATGCCTTTGGGATGAGAAGATGCTGTCAGAGCTGCTCCACAGCCTCTCCAGGAGCTGCTGCTGCTCAGGACCCAGGGCTCTGCTCCTGACACTTCTATTTCTTGCTGTTTCCCTTCCCCTTTGGCACTTACACAGAAATAAATGAGAGAAAGTCCAATATCATAAGAAAGAGGAAAATACAACGACCTGGGGGGGGGGGGAGAAAAGGAGAAAAAAGGCTTTAAAAACTTGAAAGCTGCTTCTTTTTTTTGCCTTTCTGAATAGTGTGAGCAACAGGCAGGAGACCCCAGAATGTCCCAGCTGAGAGGCTTCCCCAGAGGCAAAAAATCTTTAGAGGCTTTGGGACCTTTGAAAGCAGAGTAAGGGGGTCCCAGCTGACCCCTCACCCTGCAGCTTGGCTTGAGTGAGCTGAAGGCCCTCTTGCACAGGGCTCAGGCTCCTTTACTCTGTCAGAAACTTTAATCAGGTCTCCCCAGACATCCTAATTAATTTGTTCTGAGTGGAAATAAATGTCTCTAGACCTCCTTTGTCATTTTCAATCTCTTTTCAACTCCCATCTGTTTCCTTCATGGTCTGTGAACTGAAAAAGAAGAAGGAGGGAAAGATGGGAAGGAGCTGATTTGAATTTTCCTGCTCGAATGCAGGCACCGTAGCTGGGCTCTGGGGAGCTGCAGGAAAGGTTGCTCTTGCCTCTGCTGGAACAGAAACAGCTGTGGGAAATGCCCTTTAACTGTAAATGTTGCGTGGAAGTCATTAATAATCTGGAGTTTCATTAGATCTTGCCAGATGTTAACTCCAAAGCTCCGTGAGAATAGCTGGAGGTCACCATCCACTGTGTGATGAGCAGCAGCAGAGCTGGCTTCCCTCCTGGCAGTGTCAGCAATGGGAGTGTGGCACACCTATCATGGCCCTGCTCCCCTCCTTCCTGCAGCTGAGGGGTCCTGGGGGAACATGGGGACCCCTGTCCCTGGCAAGCACAGAACTGGTCTGGAGTGGTGCCCTGAAAGAGAGCACAGCACGAAAGGGGTGCTGGGCAAAAGTTGGGAATGATCTTCTCCTCCTCATTCTCCTCATCCTCCTCATTCTCCTCATCCTCCTCACTCTCCTCATCCTCCTCATCCTCCTCATTCTCCTCATCCTCCTCCTCCGATGGAGGAGCACCGGTGCCCTGTGTCATGCCAGGAGCAGCCACTGCCCCAAAGCTTGTCCCAGTGCATGGGGAAGGACAGGAGCAGAGCTGCCGTGCTGGTGGCAATTCCTTCCATGAAACCTGGAGCAGGATCCCTTCTGCAGGACAGCAGAACAGCTCTTTCCAAAGGGCTGCAGGACAGCAGTAGCTATTTTGAAGAGCTTGTTACAGAAAGATTAATTCCTGAAAGTGATCCTTGCCTCCAGCTGAGCTCCAACGGCACAGGCAGGAGCTGGGCAGTGATTAATTGTCTCGTAGCTTTGATTTGAAGAAAGCAAAAACTCACCAGAGCTAATTTTACAGAGTGGAAATTCTTTCCTTGGGCAGGACAGGTGATTAATCAGCTAAAACTGGACACTTCAGGGGCAGCCAGGAGGAGCTCTCAGGAGAAACCTTGCCCAGCGCCCAGAGCTGCAGGTGAGGTTCTGGGGTTTGTGCCCAGCTTGCCCCAGATCTCTTCCCCCTCCTCCCCCTCAAATCCCAGCTCTGTCCAGGACACCCTGGTGCCTGGGGAACAGCAAAAACACTGCTGCCATCAGGAAGCTCTCCCAAGGCAGAGGGGCTTGGGAAGTGCTGATTCTAACAGCTGGGATCTGGCAGAGGCAGCTCAGTGCTACAGGGCATTGGAAGTTGTCCTCCTTTTCCCCGGCAGCATCTGTTAATGCCCAGGAAAAAAACGGATTTGTTCAGGAAGCTCAAGCTCACCTCCGAGGCCACCACCACCACCAGTGTGTTCCACGACACAGATCACACATCAGGGGAGCTCCTCTGGTGATGAGCACCAATCGCCTCCCTCCCCCCAGCCTGGTCTTCCCAGCAACCACGGGTGGCAAGCTGGGGTCGGCCCCGGTACCAGCCGCATGTGGAATGAAGCGGGTCGGGTTTCCCCGCCCGATCCCCTCGCCCCCCCGCCCTGTTCTGCTGAGAATCAATTCAGTTACCAAATGGCCAAGGCACTTCAGTGGGGAACGAGCAGGTCATTACACCTGGCAGTTGATTTTCATCGCTTTTTTATATGCTGCATTAGCAGAGTAACAAACCCTGCTACAGCTTAATAAAGCCGGTTCCAGCCCCAGCAGCCCAGCCCTCGGGGCTGGCTCCTGCTCAAACAGCTCAGCCCATGCTGGGGAAGGAAGAGAGAGCTGAGAGCAGAGAGAAACCATCAACGGAGCAAAAAGGCAGGAGTGCCCAGGTCTGGGCTCTCTCACCTCGGTATGGGCATTCCCCGGGGGCAGAGGGACACGGAGTGGCCGTGGGGACAGCTGCAGGGCAGGGAAGCCTGGCCACCCAGCTCCCTCCTGCTCACTGCGACCTTCTGTGCTGCTTTTATTCCCGGCAAAACCGAATTTACTCTCCGTGTAATTATAGAAAGAAAATAGTTTTGACCTCAGCTCCATACTTTTCAGCTTAATGTGTGTAATTGCTTTGCCAGCCATTTATTACTGTCAGCATTTCCAGTCGGGGGCAGTGGGGAGCAGCCGAGGGAGGGCACAGGGGCCGGAGGGGCTGGGGGTGTGCAATAATAAGAAGCTGTTTACAATTGCATATTAATAATGGGCACAGGCCCGGGATTAAGAAACTTCTCCCTGTCCTCAGGCGCCGGGAGGGGGTGGGGTGGGGGTGGGAGCAGGCGCAGGGCAGGATGGAGCTGCTGGCCACGGCCAAGCGCTGGGTCCCTGCCCATTGTCCCCAAGCCCCTGGTCCTAGAGAGGCATTGTCTGTGCTAACTGATTTGGCTAAACCCACAAGAGGGCCTGAAGCTGCCCCAGTTTAGCAGCCGGTGGCATCGTGGGAGACGTTTGCTGTGCTGGCAGGGACAGGGGTGGCTGGTGGCATCCTCCCGTGAGAGGTTTCTGCCCACCTGCAGCTGTGCTGGGGAAGAAATGAGGAGTGGGTCCAGCGCTGTGCCTGCACTGGTGCTGTGCAACGGAGCCCCTGAAGAGGTGAGATGGGACTGCCCTTAGCTCTACCAACATTGTCCTGTGGAAGCAGAACGTGGGCGTGAGGGGCTTGTCCTGGCTGGTGCAAAGCACATGTGGAGGGGCTGTGCTGCAGCGCCAGGGGGTCCATCAGGGGACTGCATCCCCTGCCCTTGGTCTGCCTGCGTTAAGCTTTTCTCCTTACAGAGGTGCTGGGAGGGAGGTAAGTCCAAGATTAATGAGTTATCGATCGTCTGGTAATGGGAGTAGCTTTATTTCTAATGACTGGATTGGGTATTGATCACACTCACGCGGGGGTGGGGGCACTGCCTACACCCCTCGCTGGCTGCCAATGAACCCTGCCGTAATTAACACCACCCTGGGTATGCGTATGCTGGAAGAGGAGTGGATGCCCGGGAAGGACACCTGGGAGCCTGTAAATCCCCTGGCACCGTTTTAAGCACCAGTTTAAGCACCCAGTTTAAGCCCCATTAACAAATAAATGGACTCCCTGCTGCTGAAGGTACTCCTGGTAACTGGGAAGAAGAGGGAGAGGAAAGGAGGAATTCCCTGGGATGAACTGGGACAGCCTGGAATCTGCCCTGTTCTACATCACTCAGCTCTGAACCCTGAGGGGCTGGACCAGCCACTGCTCCATCTGCAAGGTACAATGAAGCTCTTGCTCCCAGTTCCGGTGGGCACGGGGATGCATGGAAACCGGCCAGAGAGGAGAAACCAGGGGCTAAACGCTGCCTGATAGCACAAAGCAGCAGAGGGTTCATGTTGTGAGCCACCCTTTGTCCTTTAACCCTGAGAGACCAGCAGGTATCTAAGCTGCCATCAGAATTTGCATTTCAAAGTAATATATGCAAAAAACAATCACACATTTAAGCCTTCACAATGTTAGCAGATTAAAACAAATTGACTATGGGTCTTTAGCATTCCTATGAAATTCATTCCACCTTCCTGCTGCCCTGAGCAGGGGGGGAAGGGAATATCCTGGGCTAAACTCTGCTCTGGGACAAAAGGGACACCTGCCCTCAGGTTGTTCTCCACCTGTGCAAAGAGAGAGCTTCTCGCCCACCCAAATGTGCCAGGGATGGTGTGGGCAGGGGAGTGAGGAGGTTATGAGGGGGACCCCAGCCAAGACTTGCCAAGGGGCACGGGTTTCTCCAGTCTGACACCTTTGCAAACCCAGGCAACTGGGCTGCAGGTCCCCAGCACCTCCTGCTAACCCTGGTGGGTGCCTCCTTCTCCTGGTTGCCTGGCACACCAGGCACACCATTGTGAGCAGGACTGGCCCTCTGTCCTGGTGCCAGCTCCGTGCTCTCTCTCCCGGCCTGAGCTGTCCTTGGCAGCTGCTCTCTGCTGCTGGCAGTGCTGTGTTTTGGCACGGGGCTCCAAGCTGTGTTCCTGTCACCAGTGCTGTGTGCAGGGAGTGTTGCTGCCTTATCTGTGGCACTCAAGAGAGGCTTCTGAGCCCTTTCTAATGGCAGCTGAATACAGAAGAGGATATTCCTTATTTGTCTGTGGATAAGCCTGAAGCGTGGAGGGGAATGGCAAGTGCTTGGCTCGGGACTGTCAGTGCAGCTGCCCCTGCTCTGCTGCATGTTGCTGTTGTGAGAGCCATGCTGTGAGCACAGCTACTCCTGTACCTGCAGGCTCCTTGGGTGGCTTTTGCAGCCTCCTCCTCTTCTACACCTGATCCTTGCTGCTGCCAGCCTGAGCACCACGAAATGCTCCTGCCTGCTTGGGCAAGCAGGACTTAGCAAGGACTTCTGCTCATTTCATGGACTGCAGCCCTCTGGTGCAAGGCAAATTAAACACAGTGAGGGCACTTTGCAGCTAAGTTACTCCCCACACTGTCTGCCTCACTGCTCGCCTCCACCCTGCCTTCTCCATCCCAGCAGGGCTGCAAATCAGTTTCTAAGCAGGGCTGTGCATCCTGCTCTGCATACAGAGCCTCAGCCTTGCATACAAAGCCTAGCATCAGCCCCCAGGCTGGTTTACCTGAGGCATTTCCCTTCCTTGCCTTGGGTCATGCTTTGTATGATCTCATCCCCTTCCATTAGCATCTGGCCTTTGACTGCTCTGCACATGCTGAGCAGCCTGCGTGCAGGTTCCAGCTGCTCCTTGGTCGGACTTATTCCCAGGGAGGAAGAGAAGGGAGTCACACTGAAGTGAGCCCTTCCCTATGCAGCAGAGTGCCAGAGGGAGAGAATGAAGAACCCAGTGCTGCTGACAGCAGTGTCTGAATGTGCTGCTCGGGGTGTGCTAGTCCCAGCTGGAACAAAGCCTCAGGAGCCAAAGAAAAACCTCTGGCACCCACTGGGGCACCTGCTGCTGCTGTTCCAAAGGCTATGACACAGCTCAGCCCCACCAGGACGCCCATAAGCTCTGCAGACAGTATCTCTGGCAACACTCATCTGTGCCACTTCATTCAGAAAAAATATCCTTGAGTCTCTCCCATTTGCTGCAGAGTAACCCCCACCCCCAGTGCTTAATAATTGAAGAGCTGAGAAAAGGAATTATAAATATTTAAAGCCTCTGGAGCCATGCTGCCTTTGCAATGGTGCTCACCCTGTGCCCCTTCACTTTGCCATCACTTCCCTTTCACCAACCCTCTCTCCATACCCAACAGCAGCAGGAGGCATCCCTGCACCCAGCCCCATGGGCCTGCAGAGCATTTCTCTTTTGCATTAAGGACCTGGATAGCAGCTGGCTGGTTTGAGACCTGAAGGTTTCAGCAAGGAGAATGGTTTCCATTCTGCAGGGCTGCCAGCCAGACACAGACGGTGTCTCCCTGATGTAACTCTCAGGAACAGACCAGGACTGCAGGGCTCTGCTGGATCCCTTCCCCTGGACCTGCTGCATGATGCTCTGCACCAAATCTGTCAGTCTGCAGCGTGTAGAAATCTCCAGGGGCTTGTGAACAGGCATAAGCCACAGCCTCTGCCCCTCTCTGTGGTGACCTGCCTGTGACGGGGAGAGGGCAGGAGCAGGAGGCGCTG
The DNA here is from genome assembly GCA_033816785.1 of Picus viridis. Taxonomy (NCBI): domain Eukaryota; kingdom Metazoa; phylum Chordata; class Aves; order Piciformes; family Picidae; genus Picus; species Picus viridis. The sequence goes on from CM066602.1 coordinate 4,939,062, forward strand.
AGGGTCCACCCCTGCTGTGCTGAACCTCACTACAGCCTGGTTTGGACACTGTCTGAACAGGGACATGAGGTGGCAGCACCATGCAGTGATGCAGAACATCCTGGCTCTAAGTTACTGATGCTAACAAGTGTCATGGTTTAACCCCAGCTGCATGCCCAGCCCCATCCAGCTGCTTACCCCTTCACTTCATCCCAGTGGGATGGGGGAGACAATGGGGAAGGCAAAAAGTGAGCAAACCCTTGGGTTGGGATCAGGACAGTTTGATAGCAATGCAGGGAATCCATCTCCTGATTCCCATCATCAGTCAAATGCACCAGGAGGTGTCCTTGCCCTTCAGCCTCCGGACTGAGCAAGCATCAGTGCTGCTGTGGAGGATCCTGCTTGTCCTGGGGCTGTCCCTACAACTGGTGGCATGGTCAGAGTTTGATGCACATGGCTCAGGAATGGGACAAGGACTTGCTGAGCACCACTGGGAGCAGAAATGGACCTGGGCAGCACTGCAGAAGGTCAAAGAGAAGGACACAGTGAACAAGCAGCAGGATCTCAGGGATGATTCAACCTTCATCACTTTTAACTCCTTCAGCCATCCTGACAGGCAGGATTGATTAGCCTGCACAGTGCAGCAGGAGCTCCAGGATGACATTTCCAAGGTACTCACAGCTGAACAAGTGCTGACAGCAGCTGTGTTCCAAGGACAACCCCACCTCCAGTGCTGCCCACAGAAACCCAGCCCATGCCCCTGCCAGCTCTGCCAGCGTCCGCACAGGCATGGGGTATGCACGGGCAGCAGAGCCAGAGGTCACAAGGAGGCACACAGCCAGGAAAGGTTCATTATCTCCTGCAGTATGGGGATGAACAGGGACAGAAGTGCTACTTTGTCAGAATTTCTGTGTCCACAGCAGAAGAGTCTCCTGTCCTCGCTCTGTGGATGAATGTGGTCACATCAGTGCAAGCCTTGAAATGTCAGTGATTTCTGAAGTCTCTGCCATCCCCAGTGAAGAGCTAATGACTGGCAAGCAAGCAGAAAAGGACCCAAGATGGGTTTGGACACAGAGGATATTAAATGGTGTTAGAGTGGGAAAAGAATTCTGCTAGAAGGGTAAGGTCCAGAGCGAGGTCGTGGGGCACAAAACCTCCGCTCAGGCGACTCAGGCGACAGCAAATCACTGTTTAGTAGGAAGAAGTTTCTTCCCCTTTCTCATCAGATCCGATTGCATAATCCAATTAAAAGTGTATTTTCTCCCCTCTGATGAGCACTGGCCAACCAGCTTGTGAATGCCACCAGCCCCGGAGTTCAGCGTTTCCCAGTCTAATTGCTGGTGAGGAAGGCTGGGGATGAGCAGCACAATGGAGCATGCTGCTGACTGCGGCGCTCCTCACCTGCTCCCATGCAGCGCAGAGACTGGGCATTAATGCTCTGGGCACTGGGGGTCTCCTCCAGCCTGTCACCAGATCAAAGACTGTTCATATCTCTTGTTTAACTTGGTATTGGGAGAGGATCCAGCCAATGAAGGGTTTGTTGTGCCTGCAAACAGAGCTGGGTTTGGTGCAATGAACTTTGCGAGGACAGAGGAACTCGGGAGCCATGAGCAGGGGAAGCGGGACTCAGGAGGGTAGCAGAGGACAAACAGAGCCAAGCACAGCCCCTCAAGTGACTGCTGACCAGTGTGTCCAGGGACACCTCTGCTGCCCCTCCAGCACGTGCAGGGTCCCAGCTCACCCCTGAACCCAGCCTTCTCAGCCCAGCCCTCAGTGGGGTGCTCTGACCCAGCCCCTCCACCTGCCTTGAGCCCTGCCCTGGCGTGAGGCAGGAGCTCTCTGGCTCTGCTGCTCTCCCAGACGCCCCTGAATCCCTCCTGCCTGCTCCTCCTGGGGTTGAGCATGGATTAGCAGGGATCTCCCTCTTGCTTGGGGGGATTAAACGTGTTATCCCCTACAGTCATGTCTTCAGTTTGTACTTTTCATTGCCAAAAAGCTTTCATTTTTGACCCGTCTCTTTCAGCCCTTCAGAGAGGGGTTCCATGTGCTCCAAATCCACTTTCTTCCTGCACCAATGCCAGCAAGGTTTTGGGTCAGGATGGTCAGGATTCTGAGTTCACCTTCCACACAGCATGTCTGATGCAGTGCCATGCCAGAGCCACATGCCTGGCTTGTAGTCCAAGCCATGGAGCTACCACAAAAAGAAGCCTTTCCCTTCTTTGTAGGAAGCAGGTTGCAGAAGGCATCCCCAAAGTAGTGGCACTACACGAGCTCTGTGCTGGCTGTACCCTGACAGACTGATTTTCCTGCCCAGGACCAGGCTGGCAGCTGTGCCTTCGCTGCTGGCAAGCACCTCTGAATAGAGGGGAAACAATTTTCCCTGTGCCTTCTGCTCTGCTGCTGCGTGACCCAGCGGGCAGCACCCTCTGCCATCCCTGCCCATCCTGCCTGCTCCTTGCCTGCTGCGGGCAGGAGGGGTCAGGGCAGCAGCGGTGCCCCTTCGTGAGCAGGGCAGGAGGAGGCAGCGGTGGAGCTCGGCAGGCGCGCTCCTGACTGCACAATTAGCAGCGAACAGCCCCTAATGATTGCTGGGAAAGTTTTGAAGCAGCTAATGGGTCCTGGGAAGAAGAAGTTCATTGAAAGTACAAAGCATAAAAGAGCAAACACAAGCTGTGACATTTTAAATGAGAAGGCAGGAGCCAGTCTCTCCGCGAGTGATTATGGAATTACAGCAGTGCCGCAGTTATCCCTCAGCCGGGATGTGCCGGGAATGCAAAGTGGGCGCCGTGCGCTCGGCTTCCAGGCACCAGGGGCTGCTCGCACGGGGGGCGCCGTGCCCGCAAGGAGGGCTGCCCACGGGGCACCCCGGGGAGCCAAAGCTCCCGGAGCCCAGGACTGTCCCGCAGGATCCTCCGCAGCAGGGGGCTGCAGGGGCTGGGTGTTTGCTGCCAGCCAGCCAGCAGCAGGGAGCCAGAAACTGCCAGGGCTGGTGGTGTTCCTGCAGTTCCCTGTGCCTCAGTGTGGATCCTTTCACCTTCCTGGCACCCAAGCCTGGAGGCAGTGACCGGGGATGGTGTTGAGGGGAGGCTGTCCCCAAGGGGTGGGCACTTGGCTCCCTTTGGGGCATGGCTGGGCTGCTGGCCATGCTCCCCAGCACTGAAGCCAGAGCTCCCTCCTTAGTTGGTGTCACTCTGGCCCATGAATGTTCCCTGGACTCTGCAGTTTCTGCCACTCCCATCATAAGCCATCACCTCATGTGCTGCCAAGTCACATTGTGCCATGTCAGTATGATCAGCTCCTTGACATTTTCCTTTCATCCCCATCTCCTGGCATGTCTGCTGCAGACTGGCTCCTGGGTGCTCCTTCTCCTTGCCAGGCTGCAGCCCTGGCACTCAGACGAAACCCAGGAAAAGCCACAAGTCCAGCAGCCTCAGGGCCAGGCTGCAGCAGGAACCCACCTCACCTCTGCTCACTGGATGGGGCACAGGGGGGAGGTGAGAACCACCCAGTGGTACCTGCAGAAGGCTCCTGTCCCTGCCTCACCCCTGCCCACACAGCCAGGGGATGCAGAGCAAGGCCCAGGATGCTCCATGGGGCAAGGGACATGCAGCGATGACCCAGCGTGTGCCAAGCCTGCTGGAGGGCCAAGGCAGGAAAAAGGATTAAATGCTGTCATTAGATTAATGTGCTGTGGCATTTTACATTAGGAAATATTAATGGGGAAATAATAGGGCTGAGGGGGAGTTTATTTTTCATTCCCCTCAGCAAGCCATAAAAAAAGAGTGGGCTGAAGGACAGCTGCTGTCAGAGGTGTTTTCAGTGCCCTGGGTTCATCCTCCTCTGGGTGACAGGGTGAGAGCCACAGGGTGGGTGGACAGAGAGCTCTGTAGAGGTGGAGGGACACACAGACCCCAGACAGGAGCCAGGTGGGACACTAGATTTGGGGGTTAGTGCCTACGCTGTTACTCATTGCACATAGGAGCCTTCCCAATGGCCCCTGCCCATTCAGACTCCCTTGTCCCTTTGGCAGAGGGTCTGTGCCAGCCCTCGGGCCCCCTCAGCCCCTGGCACTTCCTGCCCACCCAAGGGAACACTACCGATGTTCACACCTTCCTCTTTTATGACTTTCATTCCACTTTCTCCTGACTCTCAAGTGGCACCACTCCAATTTAATTAAGTAAATAAATAAAGTGATTAATTTAGATGCTGTGGACTCTGCTGTGTGAGTCCTGATAGCCCTCGTGGCTGCAGGCTGGGGAGGAGATCCAGCCCATTCCACGGGTCCTCCCTGTGTCAGGCTCTGTCCCATGGGGTCAGCATGGTGCTGGACCTTCAGAGACCCAGGAGATCCCACGGTGTGGCCAGGTTCAGGACATCCCTCTTGCCATTCAGCACCCTGGGCTCCAGAGGAGGCAGAGAAGCTGTGCTGTAAGGACAGGAGTACAGTCAGGCTGTGGCTTGATGAATGCCAACCAGGCTGAGCAGCATTTTTCCACTGAGTTTTGATGCAGAATTTCTTGACTACAATTCAGAGGACGATGTAAAATAACTCTGTTAGGATCTAATTATCTCTGCTATTGACCCAGCACTCCCAGACACTTTGCCTCAGTGTGGGATTGTTCCCTTAATGTGTGATTTCCAAGTAGCCATGAAATTGCCCAGGATTACAAACTTCTCCGCTTTGATGGAAGCTCTTCCTGCTCAGAAGGCTTCTGGGGGAATAGAGACAAAACACTTCAGTGTGGCAGTGAATTAGGAGGAATGGTCTTTATTCTAAAGGGTAAAGTCATTTATTGCCTGATCTCTGCAAAGAGCACACATAGCCCAGGAGTGTGGTGAGAGACCAGGCTCTGGGGTGCAGGAGAAGAGATCAAGCAGGTGTAGGGAGATAAAGCTAATTAAATGGAGATTCGTGGATACAAAGAAAGACTAAAGGTGCTTTATCTGCTGCTGAGGGCAGAGGAGAGGGATTGAGGACACCTGGCTTCCAATCTCAAGCCTCCTGTTAATGTGTTATATAGCCCAGGGCAAGTCCCTTAATTCCCTTCTTCAGCCATTTAACCCTGCACTAAGATAAACCCTCCACATATTTACTTGCTCTGCAGCATTCCTGAAGCTTGGAAGTGTTTTGACATCCCACATCATTGTGCAGGCAACTGGACAGCCAGGACCACTAAATCCAGCTGCAGAATAGAATAGAATTAACCAGGTTGGAAGAGACCTTTGAGATCACTGAGTCCAACCTACCATCCAACACCACCTAATCAACTGAACCATGGCACCAGCCACCCCATCCAGTCTCTTCCTAAACACCTCCAGTGATGGTGACTCCACCACCTCCCTGGGCAGCACATTCCAAGGGCCAATCTCTCTTTCTGGGAAGAACTTCTAACATCCAGCCTAAACCTCCCCTGGCACAGCTTGAGACTGTGTCCTCTTGTTCTGATGCTGGTTGCCTGGGAGAAGAGACCAACTCCCACCTGGCTACAACCTCCCTTCAGGGAGTTGTAGAGAGCACTTGGGGTTTCACTACTGACCTGTTGCATTGCTGCACCTCCTCCTGCCTTTCTGGCAGCAGAACAAGCAGCAGCAGCTTAGATTTCACCCCAGGAAGGCTGGAGAGGGGACTGCCCTTCAACAGCTGGGGCCAGGCAGTGAAGAGCAAACCTGAGCAGTGCTCAGCAGCAGCTGAGAGATGCAATAAAATTTGTGATATTCAACACACCCCCAGCCCACAGCTGGTGATGAAGGCAGCAAAAAGAAGATCAATATGAAGGCTAAGGGATCCAGAAGGGCAATTTCACTGGGTGTTGTGTTTGATAAATTGTTTACAAAGTTAAAGGCACACTGGAGGTATTGCAGAGATGCTTGCTCAGGATGGGAGCCAAGGAAGAGCAGCTGATTAATGGTTATGAGTGGCACTGTTTGCTAAACTGACAAGCCACCAGAGTGAAAGCAAAGCTGGAATGGGTTTAATTGGGATTTATGTCTGTCTCCCTGTTTGGAACTGGTTTGGGAGCAGGGCTCTATTGGAGGTAGAAAGTCTGTGTGCAGCGCTGTGGTCACAGACATCACCTCTGCAGCATGTTGTGTGCTGTCCAGCACCCTGCTCACCCAGGGAAAAGGTGGCAGAGACGATCCTGCCACCCCACAGCATCCCTTGGTGGGGGTGACTGCTGTAGTTTATGAATGTACTGGCAAGAAATATAATAAAATATGAATATTATTTATTAAGTATCAGAACATTGTTTTCCTGAGCCAGTTTTATTCAGGTGCGTTTGCCCGGTCAATGGCAGGTTGATTACACATGGTGGAAGGCTGAGAAACAGTAGAGTAACAGTCTTAGAACAATCAGAACTTGGAGCACAGAGGAACAAACTGGAATCTCCCTATGGGCACAAAACCAAACAGCAATGCTGCCTCGGGTGGTGCAGACAAACCACCGTCGAGTTCACAACGGAGCTAAGAGGTATCATAGAATCATAGTATCAGTCAGGGTTGGAAGGGACCACAAGGATCATCTAGTTCCAACCCCTGCCATGGGCAGGGACACCTCACACTAGATCAGCCTGGCCAGAGCCCCATCCAGCCTGGGCTTAAACACCTCCAGGGATGGGGCCTCAACCACCTCCCTGGACAACCTATTCCAGGGCTTCACCACTCTCATGGGGAAGAACTTCTTCCTCACCTCCAGCCTGAATCTCCCCACCTCCAGCTTCATTCCATTCCCCCTAGTCCTATCACTACCTGATAGCTTAAGCAGTCCCTCCCCAGCCTTCCTGTAGCCCCCTTCAGATGCTGGAAGGCCACAATGAGGTCACCTCAGAGCCTTCTTTTCTCCAGACTGCACAGCCGCAACTCCTTCAGTCTGTCCTCATAGGAGAGGTGCTCCAGCCCTCTGCTCATCCTCCTGGCCCTGCTCTGGACACCTTCCAGCACCTCCAGATCCCTCTTGTCATAGGGGCTCCAGAACTGGAGGCAGTACTCCAGGTGGGGTCTCCCCAGAGCTGAGCAGAGGGGAGAATCCCCTCCCTTGCCCTGCTGGCCACACTTCTCCTGCTGCAGCCCAGGCTCTGATTGGCTTTCCGGGCTGCAAGTGCACACTGAGAGCTCCTGTTGAGCTTCTCCTCCCCCAGCACCCCCAAGTCTCTCTCCTCAGGGTTGCTCTCCAGCCAGTCCCTGCCCAGCCTGGATTTGTGCCTGGGATTGCCTCCACCCAGATGCAGGACCCTGTTACAAACCTCCGAAATAACCAGGCAAAATAGCGTAATTTACCCACGGACCGCCGAGCTGTTAACTACCAAAACCTTTGCTGAAGGAAGAGGGGTTTGAGTTCCTAGTTATAGTCCAAAGGGCAGTATCCACTAATTTAGAGGCAATGAGAGGGCATGCTGTAGCGGAGGCCCAACTTTAGCACTAGCCGCTAAAACAAAAGAAGCTAATTGCCCTGAAGATAGGAGCAAGTAGGGTGCTTGTCCCCACCTTGAATCCCATTAACCATCCGGGGAGAGAGTAACAAGCATGTAAGCTATGAGTGCAAGGAGCCCAAAGGTATAGGAGGTCCTCCCCTATCAATTCCGTTTTCGAAAAGGGAAGGGCCCAATGGCACATTAGCCATTCACATCCCGCCAATCAATTCACAATGTTTGTGAGGGGAGTAAATTGCACACACCTTCTCTCATGGCATCTGACACCTGCAGTTGCCTCCATGAAACCTGAGAATAGAATAGAATAGAATAGAATAGAATAGAATAGAATAGAATAGAATAGAATAGAATAGAATAGAATAGAATAGAATAGAATAGACCAGACCAGCTTGGAAGAGACCTTCGAGATCATCCTGTCCAACCTATTATCCAACCCACCTAATCAACTAAACCCTGGCACCAAGCACCCTATCAAGTCTCCTCCTGAACACCTCCAATGATGGTGACTCCACCACCTCCCCGGGCAGCCCATTCCAATGGGCAATCACTCACTCTGTGTAGAATTTCTTCCTAACCTCCAGCCTAAACCTCCCCTGGTGCAGCTTGAGACTGTGTCCTCTTGTTCTGGTGCTGATTGCCTGGGAGAAGAGACCAACCTCTGCCTGTCTACAACCTCCCTTCAGGCAGTTGTAGAGAGCAATAAGGTCTCCCCTGAGCCTCGGGGCTCAGGGATCGGGTTCAGCTTCCACACCCCTCCAGGCAGCCTTAACGGCGCCTGCCTGTTAGGCTCCTCAGCCTCAATCCGGACCCTGTAGGAGAGGGAGGAAAAAGGGGCAGTGGCTCAAAACAGATTTAGCTGTCTTGTTAATGCCATGTCCAGGAGAGTGACCCCTCTGACCTGGCCTGATTGGAACTAGACAAGGACCTGTCCTGGCAAATCTTAGAATGAAATGACTACAGCAGATCAAGTCAGTGAGCCTTCCGCTCCTACAGCTGGATTGGTGAGCAACCAACAGCTCTGTGGATTTACATTTCAAATTGACTTTGGAGAAAGTGTAGTAGTCTGTTGATCACCTGAAATACAGAACAGTTCTTCAGTCTCACACTTAAGCCCATAAAAATGCTGCTGTTGCTAAAAATGTCTCCTTTGGGAATCTCAGCCCCATATAAGCCAATTAAATTTAAACACTGACACCATTTCCTTACAACTTTGCCTAGTTCAAGAATCCCTCCTGTTCAGTTCTCCTGACTGGACCTTGGAAGAGTGGCAGCAGACACACCAGGGCTGGACAGGGTGTGAGAGGCAGCCCTCATGCCCTGGCAGGGTATCCCACGGGGATGGAAGGGATGGTGACTCAGCAAACGATGTTTTGGGTTTTTTTAATGCAAAAGATTCTTTCTCAGTAAGGCAGAAGAGAGGAGGTGGCAACTTCCTCCAGCCAGCTTTGCTTATGTCCTGGTCCAGGAATCCCTGGGTCTGCTCCTTGGCCTCTTGTTCCTGTAAATCCACAATGGCAGGAGATGTGAAGGCAGTGCAGAACAGGAAGGCACAAACAATGCAGCCACGTTTTCTTTCCTCCTCTGCTTCCTGCAGCATCCCCAGCTCCACATCACAAACTATCACCTGGAGTTATCCCTCCATTCTCTTCTGCTGCACTTTCTCCTCCATCCTCCTCTTTTCTCACCTCATACACCCCAGATGGGTGCTCTCCAGACATGACTGTGCCTTCCTACTTCTCCCAGTGCAGGGTTCAGGACGTTGTGGTCCTGAGAGGATCAAGCTGGGGTAGCAAAGCAGTTTTCTGCGAGTGCTTCTGTAGCTGCTGGGAGGAGGTCGGCCACACCCCAGCTGGGACCAGTAATTACAGCCAAAGCTTTTGAAGCTAATGACAGAAGCAAGGAGGTCTCACAAAGCCCAGGTCTGAACAGAATGGTTTCTGGCACCCTTTCAAATTGATTTTAATATGAGCTCCCTTTAATCCTCCTCCCTATCTTGTTCCCTACATCGCTGATTCCTCATCAAACAGCTTAAATTAATTTCAGCCTGACGTTCTCTGCCCTGTTATCTTCCCTCTCCCCCTCCCCACTTTTATGAATTTTAAATCAACTTGTTAACAACCTACTTAGTTGCATAATTTTGCTATAATAATCCATGGCCCTGGCCGATTGAGTGCTCGTTCAGGAGGTAACGTGCTTGCAGCAAGCTCACGGCCGTGCTCACACTGCTGGTGGTGGCCACAGTGCCCAGCAAATGCTTTTGGGCAGCCCAGTGGACTTGGGCTGTGGGTGCACTGCCTCCTGCTCCTCGATGCTGCTCTCAGCCCAGCCTACCACGCCAGGTGCAGCAGAAGCGGGGCCACAGATTGGCACTCTGAAGGGACATGGGCACACAGAGTGTGGGTGCCTTCACTGCCAGGCAGGTGCCTGTGCCATTCATGGAATCAATAAGGTTGGAAAAGACCTCAAAGATCATCAAGTCCAACCTGTCACCCAACACCTCATGACTACTAAACCATGGCACCAAGTGCCACAGCCAGGCCCCTCTTGAACACCTCCAGGGACTCCACCACCTCCCCGGGCAGCACATTCCAATGGCTAACAACTCTCTCTGTGAAGAACTTTCTCCTCTCCTCCCCCTCCAAGCTGGCAACGCTGCCTCTGTTCATCCCCACAGCCTTGTGGCTCTACAGCTGCGGTGCAGACAAGTCTTGCTTCCAAGATGGAAACTAATGATTCAACCCATAAATCATTTCCTAAGGGTTATGATAATGGGTTATTGATTAATAGGAGAGGGTAGAGAAAACACGGGCAGCACCGGAGGTCATAAATCCTGTAAATGAGGTAAGGCTGTGTGTGCCGAGAGATGCCAGCTCCGTGCGCTGCTCCTCGGGTGGCACCACCTGGGGGCTTCCTGCCTAAATGGAGTTTGAGTTCTCACAGCATCAAGGCCAGGCTCAGCAGGGCCATCCCCACCCTGCAGCACAGGCTTGCCCCGAGCTCCCTGTTCCCCTGCAGGATCAGCAGTGATGAGTCCCCTTGGCTCTGCAGGTGAAGGTCTCTTCAGTGAGACACTCAGAGCAGCCCTAGCTCCTCTGCTTTCCCTGCCGGTGAGGTTTGATTCCCCTCCCACATTTCGCTTTCATTCCTCTTTTCTTGTTCCTCTGTGGCAGTTTTAGGGTTATTTTGGGGTTAATTTCAACCCACTACATCCCCTCAAGCCACTGGAAGCAGCCTGTCTTCAGCCATGCCACGCATTCATCCTACACGTCCCACGGCCATGGGGATGTGCTGGGAGCACTGCTGCTCGGTTCTGCTTTTTGTTTAACTTTTCTGGCTGCCCATCGCCCCAGCACAAACCAGCCAGGGCACTGCAGTGAGCAGAGCTCCAGCAGACCAGTTTCACCGGGGCTGTGGGACATGCATGCTCTGATGACCTGGTGACCCGTGGCTGTGACAGTGCATAACCAGTGACCCCTCCGGCATCACTGGCCCCGACCCTGGCTCCGGGGACTGGGCTCGTCCCGCTCCAAGAAACGCCCCGGAGCTGCTGCTCACCTCCCGGCACTTGTTGGTACCCAGGTCGGGGGCACCGGAGGACGATGCCAGCAGCGCAGCATCCCCGTGGCAGTCCCACAGCCGCGCAGTGCCCTCTCGTGGGCTGCGGGAGCGGCGAGGAAGAAGAGGAGAGGCAGCGGCCTTGGCTTTGGCCCTGGCCTGGCCTCAGCTGCCGGGGGCTGCCTCTGCCCCAACCCCCCAAGGAAAAGCAGTCAAGAGGCAGCGGGATGAAGGTGGCAGGGCCCAGGCAGGGGCTGAGCCCCACCTCCCCCCATGCCCTGGCTGAGCCCAAGTGGTTTATGTTAAAATGTTATTAACATCTCAGTCCCTCACTGCTCTGCTCCCTGGCCCCAGCCCTAAGCCCTTCACCAGCTGCCGTGTCCTGCACAGCCTTGCAGAGAGCTCAGCACTGCCCTTGGCTCTGTCCATGCCACACTCTCTCTGGCAAACAGTTCCAGAGCTGGCTGGGTGCCCCTTGGGCTGCCCCAATGCTGTCACCCTACCACTCTGCCACAGACAGCTATGCCAGGCTACAGGTCTATGCTGGGCAGAGCTGGGGGTGCACCTCCAGCACCCACTGACAGTGTGGGACCGAGCTCACCAGCTTCCCCTCCTGCCGGTGTGCTGGGGTGGATCGAGGGATTAACCTCTGGGATGGCTTTGGGAAGTGGATAATCAGCAGCCCTTTGCTGTAGCCACAGTTGAAAGCTGGGTGGATCTGCTGCCTGCACGGAGATAAAAGCGATGGAGATATCAGAGCTGTGACACCGCAGTGTGGGACCCAACTCTTCCTTACTGAGTCATCCGCTGCAGAGCTGATGCCGTCTTCTCAGGCTGTGTTGCAGTTCAAAGCCTCTTTCACTTCACCCTTCCCCTGACAGCAGGCTGTGAGTGCTCCTGGGGCACATCAAAGGGTGGAGAATGATGGAGGGGGCAGCGGGGGCTCAGGCTTCCCACCCGCCCACAGGAGCAACTTGGGATTGGGTCCAAGGAGTTCCTGTGCCCCCCACCCTGCTCCCTCCTGCTCAGCCACCCCCCACTGGGATGGAAGGAGAGAGATCTGGAAGATGAACACCTCTGGATGTAGGGGAAGCAGGATGCAGCTCCCTGCCTGCAGGAGGGAGAGGAGAAGGAGACTCTGATCTGTAACTGCAAACGAAGTCACAAACCCAGGCTCATTCCCATGCACAACACACAGCCTCTAATTAAATTTTAAACATGTTTCAGTTTCTGACTTTTCTCCCCTAATTTTCCATAGAAGGTAATTAGCTATCTCTTTTTTTTTTCTGGGGGTATGTAATTAATACTTTGTTAATCATGGTCAGGATCACACTGCTTGGATTTACTCAGAGTTGTCTCCCCCGGCCCCTCCAAGTGCAATCGCTCCCAGCTCTGATGCCTGGAGTCACAGTTGCAGGCAGACTGGGTTAACAGCTCTGCCTGCAGTCCCCAGGGTCCCATCCTGGCTCCCCTCTGCACCCCATAATCCACCAGCCTTCCCCCACTCCACCAGTACCATGCCCCCGAACCATCTCATTCACCCACTGCAGGAACTGGCTCCAGGGGGATGCCAGAGCTGGGGATGCACTTTGTGATCCCCTGGATGCTAGTGGCTCATTGGGTGTGGGGTTGGTGGGGACAAAGGGTGCTGGTGTGGGTGCTGCTGGGGAGCAGGGCTGAGGGGGTCGTTGCCACGAGAGGGTGCTCATGGAGCTGGATCCAAGGCCCGACCGACACTGCAGAGCCGTGCATGCTGAGGGCTCCCTGCAGCGTCCTGCCTGCAGGTCCCACAGCAGCCCAGAGCCTCACCAAGGCCATCTCCCTGCAGCACTTTGGCCTCAGGGGTTTGCCCCTCCTTGGGCTGGCTTCTATCTGCCCTGCAAGAGAGCAGCCCAGCAAGAGAGCAGCCCAGCTAGTCCCTGCCTGAGCACCAGCTGCCTGATGTCCCTGTGAGCACAGAGGGGCTCTGGGCATGACCCTGGCTGCTGGCTCCTGCCCTCTGCAGCGCTGACCCTTGCTCAGCTCTCACAGCAGAAGAGTTTTTCCGGTCCCCAGGGCCATGTCCTGGAATGGGCACATCTTGGCACCCTGCAGCATCCATGGTCCAGGGAGCAGGGCCAGCAGCAGGCCTGGCTCAGAGCCACTGGAGGAGCAGAGGTTCATGCTGCACTGTGCTGGGACCAAGCCTTTGCCCTTGCCGTGGTAGACAGCTGGTCCCAAGGCAGCCAAGCCTTAGGGAGGCCCCAGCATGGACCACCAATGCTCTGCCCCAGCCCTAGTTCTACCAGTGACCAGCTGCTCTGGCGGTAAATCTCAGTGGCTGGCTCCCCACCCCCAGCACATTCCCTTCTCATGATTAAAAGCAATCATTAAAATCTTACCAAGTCCCACAGCAATGGCATGGGGCAGCAGAGCAATAAAGCCTTTGCCAAAATACTGCCAGGCCAGGGGGGAGGAGCAGGCAATGCCTGGGGCTCCAGGAGGCTCGGCTGACTCCCTGTGGGTCACTCCTGCCATGCTCAATGGTGGCCAGGGTGTCCATAAGCATCTCCTCTTTGCCCCACTGCACTCCAGGGTGCAGGATGGGCAGGCAGGGGGGCAGAGATGGGAATCTGGCTGAGGTACCAGCAGCTGCAGACACCTTCCTTTGTTGTCAGCACAGTGGCCATCAGCCAGCACAGAGAAAGCCTGGGGAGCTCAGGACATGTTTGGACCCATCCTGGGCCTTACATAGGCTCTTCCCAGCATGCAAGGTCACAGATGAGTTTGCCCACTGTGAGGCTTTTTACCAAAGCCCTAGAGCAACCCCAAGCACCTTGTGGACACCCCAGCTGCAGCCCCCAGCCCCTGCCCAGGCACTGCTGCACAGCCCTGGACCTCGGGGGCTGTTCTCCAAGGTGGCACCAAAGAGGAGGCCACAATTTGCATGAAGCAGAACAAAGGTCTTAGGTCCACCCAGGGAAAAAACCTGGGCAAAGTGCAGCAGGGCTCATCCTTGGTGGTGTTCACAGTGAACACTGCTCAAGGGCCCTGAGGAGCCACCCCACAGTCACTGAGCAGCAGTGGAGCATCACTAACCCCTGGTTCCAGGCAAGGGTCTCATAAACAAAATGGGTGGTGTAGTGAAAATAATTGATGATCATCTTGTAGCAATCGATTATCTGTCTCCTGTAACACTGCTTTGCTCATGCATTAAAGGGCTGTTGCTTCATCTCACTGAGCCCAGGCCAGGCACACAGCCATGGCCCTCTGCCCAGCACCTCCCTGTGCCTGGGCAGGAGCCCAGAGCCAGCCCTGTTCAATGGGCAGCCCAAAGAGGAAGATTTCCTTGAGAGGTGCAGGCTCCTCCTGCTCCTCAGCTGCAGTCTGGGGATTAGGGTGATGCTGGAGCCATGGTTTATCTCACAGCCACTGGGGGAGTGGAGGTGGGGACTGCAGGGCTGTAGTCATTGCATGGACCCACCTGCAGCAAGAAGGTTGAAGCCCACGGAAGCAACCACAGGGATTGTACTGACCACCCCACAGCTCCTCCTTGCCTCCATTCCAGCTGCTGCCACCTCCTGCTCAGCTGTGGCACAGACCAGCCTTGCCCTTGCAAGCAGCTGGGAACAGCCCTGGCTGTTTGCAAAAGCTCAGCTGGAGCTGCACACTCAGCAGAACCCAAATCTCCCAGAAAAAACTGAACTCACTCCCCAGGAGCAAGAGCTGGGCAGGGACCCAGATCCCCTCCTCATGCTTGTCACATGAATGAGCTCCATGGCCAGAGGAGGGATTGTGCTGCATTGTGGGGAGGATTAGACCATTCCAGGAGGCCAGAGGGTCTGTGCTGGGGGCTACCCTCTCTTCTGCCCACCCTGGCCCCTCATGGTACCATGGACATCACAGCAGGAGCCTTCTGCCCCACAGAAAGGGGAAACGGGCCCAGGGCAGCCATAGGGCTGTAGTGCACCTCAACGGCCCCCAGAGATGCGGTGCAGGATGCCCCTGTGCCAGGGCAGAGGTGGCAGCAGCTCCCCAGTTGCTGCAGTGCCCAATGATGTCCCCCCAGAGCCTCTAAAATGGGGAAGGAAGGGACAAGGGCAGCCTGGCTGGCTTCAGCAGTCAGCAACTGGCAGCAGTTCCTGGCCAGCAGCTGCCTGCTCCCCTGGGAGCCCCCGAGCCCCCCAGCCACTGCCTCAGATGTTTGGGAAAACAAACTGCACGGGAATTAGCTCCCAACTATTTCCTCAATTCCACCCGCTATGAGGAGAATTTGATTTTGCTCTGGCAGGAGGAAGGAAGGCAGCCAGGCCCAGAGGAAACCTGAGCACTTACCCTGGGGCTGGCCTTGCAGTGCTGCGTCAGCAGGGACTGGCCAGCAACACTCACACCACTCACCCTCTGCCACCAGGACCCCTTGGTCTGGGCATTGGGGGGGCGGCAGGGCATCCACACCCCACGAGCTTGCTTTGCAGAGATACAGGCTCAGCAGCTCCCAGTTGCTCCAGTTCAGCAGTCCCAGTGCCTCAGCTGCAAGATGAGCTCCAGCAGAGCAGTATCCCCCTGAAAGCACCAAGGGCTGGTTTGAGCATCCACTGCCCACTCATGCAGCATCATGGCAAAGGCAGGGCTCCCACCAGTTACAGTACACAGTGTGGTTTATTTTGGCTCCTGTTCTAAGGGTAAGAGGCTGTGGGAGCTCAGGACCATGCTGGTACCTCCTAGCACTGCAGACACCTCTGCACAGAAAGGTGGCTAAATATAGCCCTGCTTCTGTGAGCCCAGACAGCCCCAGCCCAGCCGCTGTGGGAGGAGAGGTTGGCTGCAGGGCAGAGTCCAGGCCCTGCCATGGTGCCAGCCCTGCCAAGCCTGCCCTTACAAGCACAACAATTAAACAACTTCTAGACTGAGTCATTTTATAGCCTAATAAAGAGCAAGTTTCAACTCCTGAACCCACACACGCACCCCTGTATTCCTACTTCAGCTAGCCTTCCACAGTGCATGCCAGTGGCACCACAGCCAGGGAGGGTGGGCACCAGCTGAGCAGTGGCTGAGAACATCCCTTGCTGCAGAGGATATGTCAAAAACCCTTCTCACAGCCATTGTCAGTCTCCAGTGGCCATCAGCCACCCATTCAGCCTCCACCCAAGCCCCTTCTTGCAGCTCCCACACCTGATTGTCCCAGCAGAGACCATGACACACAGAAGGGAGCAGGCAGGGCTGGCAGCTTGTCTGTACCTAACAAAACCAGGGGCAAACCCCTCAGGGCTGGTTTGTGACATGAACACATTGCTGCAGCTACAGCACTGCCACTTAGGTAAATACAACCTGGCTCTGCAGCATCACAGCTCAGCTCTGTACCACAAAACCCTTCTGTACAAAGCACTGTTGGCTTCCTAAAGTCACCCAACAGTATGAAAACCACCCCAGCCTGCTTTGTGAAATTTAGACCAAAACCAAGCCCAAAAGGGCCCCACATCCAAGAAACCAAAAGGAGAGCAGATGCAGTACAGGGCATGACACTGCCAGGATGGCTCCATCAACCCCAGGATGGCTCCACCAACCCAAACCTTCTTCAGCCCTCCTCTGGTTTCAGCCACCATCAGTGCCAGGCCCTCAGCTGTGCACAGCAGTAGCACAGACGGGGGGACAGCAGGCATCTGCTCATCCCATGTCAAACTGTACCCACCCTTCTCAGATCAAGGCTTTCACAGGTGTCCTGGAAAGAAAAGCAGGGGAACAGAACATCTCTGAAACCAGAGTGGGGACACTTGACTGTGGCCACACCAAACCCTCCTCTTGCAGCTGGCATGGTGGGAGAGGGGCATCTGACCCCTCTCCCTACAGGAAAGCTGGGGAGGGACTTCTCAGGCTATCAGGTAGTGATAGGACTAGGGGGAATGGAATGAAGCTGGAGGTGGGGAGATTCAGGCTGGACGTGAGGAGGAAGTCCTTCCCCATGAGAGTGGTGAAGCCCTGGAATGGGTTATTCAGGAGGGTGGTTGAGGCCCCATCCCTGGAGGTGTTTAAGCCCAGGCTGGATGAAGCTCTGGCCAGCCTGACCTAGTGTGGGGTGTCCCTGCCCATGGCAGGGGGTTGAAACTAGATGATCCTTGTGGTCCCTTCCAACCTTGACTGATACTATGACCCTTGGATGGAAACCAGCAGCTTCCACAGCCAGCAGGAGCCTTGGGGGTACTAGAAGAGCTCTCTCACAGCCCCGCTCACCTCTCCCCCCACAAAGCTGACAGACCTTCTGGCATACAGAAGTGCAATTTCTAGAGAGAAGCTTCACATTTGAAGAACAAATCGTGGAGGCGGCGGGGGGGGGGGAAAAAAAAAACACCCAGAAAAGGAGAAAAAAAAAAAAAGGTAGTTTATTTGAAAAAAAAAAAAAAAAAAACAAAACAACAAAACCAAAAAACAGCCTCTTACATATTTCTGATCAACATTTACTAGAACTTGAGAGCCATTAAACCTGCTCCAGGTACGTTTGAGATATTTTCCAGCACTAAAAAATAAGAAATAAATACGTACAAATTCTCTCCTCCCCCTGCCGGGCCCTAGAGGAGCGGTTCGGCACCGGCCGCCTGAAGGTCTCAGTTGAACAGAAGCAAGTAAAAGAGGTTTCTCTAAGGGATAGAAGAGGGAAAGCAGAAGGCTTGGCCTCAGGGGATATAACAGCTCCACCCACCTCCCCCCCCCCCAACCTTTCTGCTCTGCCCAGGCTCAGACCGCCCCCAAAACGCCCACTTGGGTGGGAGCGATTGGCACAGGGATGGATCGCCGCAAGGACGCTCCGGTGGAAGCCCAGCCCTGGGTGGGGAATGAGGCAGCAGGACCAAGGCTGAAGCCTGAACCCGGCGCTAGCGACCAAGCTCCCGTTGTTCACACCCATTTCACATCACCCAGCGCTGGGCTGGAAAGAGGCACTGCCAAGGCAGAGTTGAGGAGCAAGGGGACCCCCAGCCCAACCCGCAGAGGGCTCAGCTGCAGGGGCCGGGCAACGCTACCCAGTGAGCCACAACCTTCTTTCTCCAACTCAAATATCCTGTGAGAGGACAGCTACAAAAGGGGGATTTAAGAACTACAGTAGCTAAAGTGTTTTCAAAACATACCTAAAGACCACCTACAGAGGCAGGAGGCACCGGGCACAGGGGCAAAGACCACCCTACCCCGTGCCCAGATTCCCCCTCCATTGAGGGCCTGCAGTAAGAAGCGTGTGAAGCAGGATTCATCCAGGGCTGGCCCTGAAACCCATCATGCTTCAACAAATCCAGTATCCTGCTTTTTATGGCTTTTTAACAACAAAACTCCCCAAAATACAGGCATATACCACCCTCCCCAAAACTCCCCCCCCCCAGCAGAATACAGAGCTAAAGCACAGCTTAGAGCTAAGGCTGGTGCAGGTTCAGCTTAAGGCACGGATTAGTACATTCATGTTACTGTTAAAAAGCCCCAGTATAAAAAGCCCCCTGCCCTGGCACGAGGATACTGCGTGCATAGCCCTGTCACCTTTGTTGAACACAGATGGTAAGAAGATTCAGAGCCTGGTTAAAATGAACACCTGGTTTAAACACTTCTCACAGCTGCCCAGGCCAGCAGAGCACTGCCCCGGCCACGGCGCCAGGCCAGCAGCGCTTCCCCGACACTCCGGGATTGACACCGGTCCCTCACATGTGGCTCTCCTCCTCTTTGACTCCATCCTCCGTGCTCTTCTGAGGTGAGGGAGGCGAAGGGGCCACGTCGTTGTTTGCCTCTTTCTGCTTCTCTGCCTCATCCACATTGGTCTCCTCCTCCTTCCCTTCCTTCTTTGCCTTCTCCTCTGCCTTTTGCTCCTTTGCCACCAGGCGGTAGTTGATGCCCATCCCGATGAAGAGGTAGATCCCAGAGATGATGAGGATGACCCCACAGGCCCAGTATGTGTACTTGTAGTCACCATACATGTCGTTGAGCTTCCCTGAAGGACAGCGAGGGGACAACTTAGCAAAATACCCCCAGAACTGCTCCAAGTTGTGGAGATACTCCCAAGTGCAGCCCAAGCCCCTCACCCTCAGCTTCAGGTCAATATTCCTCCAACCCCTGCTCCCCAACCCTGTGCCAAGGGCTGAGCCCCTACTTCTTCAGCCACCCTTAGATGCTAGAGTGGCTTCAAGGTCAATATTTGTCCCCCTTGCCCCAGTGGCAAAGGCCACCCACGACTCAGCTGGACCCACAACAGCTCAGCAAGGCAAAACTCCCTGAGCACAGCAAAACCTACCTAGCAGAGGTGGTCCCAGAAGCACAGGGCAGCACTCCACGATGGTCACAAGGCCGACGGCACTGGAGAACCGCTGCGCTCCCACCAGGTCCATCAGGGTCTCAAACAGGACTGAGCTCAGCCAGCCAAAGGCAAAGCCAAAGAAGCCAGCGTAGATGCAGAAGCCAGCATAGGTGGTGGACATGGGGGCCAGGAGGTGGCACACCCCATTGTAAATCACAGAGATGGCGAAGAAGTACTGGACTCTGGGTCTGATCCACTTGGTGTTTGCCACCAGTCCCATGGAAGGTCTGGCCACCATGTCTACAAAGGCCAGGATGGAGAGCAGGAAGGCTGCAGACTCGCTAGCAATGTTCTTGCTCTTTGCATAATTGCTGAGGAAGACCAAGGGGGTGAACAGCCCAAAGAACATGATCACATTGCCTGACAGGTAGAGCAGGAAGCCCCTGTGCGTGAACAGGGACAGGTCCAAGAACTTGTTGATTGTCTGGAACAGTGTGCTCTTCTGTTTCTTGGCCTTCCCACCAATGAGGTCTGTGCTGGTGTCACTTTCTTCCTTTTTCACCACCTTCCCAGCTTCCTGCAGCACCTCCTTGTTTGTCTCTTTCTTCACCTGATCTGGCTTGGGGCCGATGGGCCGCATCAGGGACCCGGCAACGCAGCAGTTTAGCAAGAGACCACCGAGGATGAGGAAGCTGCCACGCCAGCCAAATATGCCAAAGAAGACCTGGTTGATAGGTGCCAGGGTGGAGAGGAAGACAGGGCTGCCTGCCATGGCCAGCCCATTGGCCAGGGGACGCTTCTTGAAGAAGTATTTGCCAATCATGGTTAAGGCTGGGTTCAAGTTAAATGCAAGTCCAAGGCCTGAAGGAGAGGAGAGACAAGGGATCAGAGCTCAGCCATGCCCCAACAAGCCAGCAGCACCAGCAGAGGGCTGGTGGGACCAGCAGGGCTGCCCAGCTCCGCTTTGGTGTAGGAACTTCCCAACTGTACGAGCAACAGGCTAGCAGCAAAGCCAGTCACGGGGATTTGGGAACTGGAAAGGAAGAACTACTCCAGCTCATGACAAAGCTCTGTCAACTGGCAGGGCACAGGTCTAACCAGGGAAGCACGATGGACCCTCTCTATTCTCAGAACCAGACACCACTCCCCTGTGCTGGTCTCCCGCACCGTGTCACTGGGACCATCTTACAGGGATTGATGCAAATTCAAAGACTTCCCCTCTCAATTTCTGGGTTTAAGCTGCTCCTTACCTCCAGCACTGCCCCATCACTTACCCCCACGACCCCCACGCAGAAGTAGAGCTCCTCCACCGTGTTGCAGAAGGAGGCTGCGATCAGCCCACAGCCAGAGAGGCAACCACCCACGATCATGATGGGCCTGCTGCCATACTTGTTCACCAGGATGCTGCTGATGGGACCTGGGGAGTGGAGGGAGATGCACCAAGATGAGTTGTCTTTGCAGGAGATGAGACAGATGTAACAGGAGGTTCACCGCCACAGGCTGCTGGCTTTCACACAGCGACACTTCACCCAGCAAGAGAACTAGGGCAAAGGGAGAGGGTGAGATTTGAGGGCAGCTAGAGGTAAGAGTTACTTGGTTAGAGCATGGAAAGCTGGGAATTATGAGCAACCTGCCTTTTGTGAGATAAACCTGGAGCTGCCTGAACACCAGCTGCCCCCAGCACAGACTGGGATCTTAGCAGCCAAACAAGCACATAACAGCTGCCCACCGCCAGCAAGATGTTTCTGAGCAGGACCAGACAGAACAGCAAAGAAACAGCTTCAATGGGTGCAGGTGGAGCTCCCTGAGAGCTGGTGGAGGAGCAGCACTCATTGTGGCACCCAGGAGAAGGGGTGCTTGATCCCACTGCTACCCCTGCAGCAGGAAGAGCCCAAGCGCTCTGCACACCCACCTTTCAAGTGCTTCATTATCAGGAGCTTTAATCCAGAGCAAACAGTGATTAGATAGCATGGAGCACGCTCTACAGACAGTAGAATGGATTTAAATAAGCTGAATGAAGAGCCATTGAATATTAACAGACCCAGCTTGGCCATTAACAGATAGAGAGGTTGTCAACATGTTGTTCATGGGTCCTCAGACTCTACTTGACCTTTTTGCCCAGTTTAAACAAAGCCTGGAGCAGGTTGCATCTCCAGCAAGAGCTGCCCTAGCCCTGCAGCATCCCACTCCCCAACAGCCAGTGGTGCCTGTGTGCCAGTTAGAGCAGCCCACACCAGGAGCACTGACCTGGTGCCACCAGCAGTGGGGGAAGAGGCCACAGCTGGAATTCCAGGAGTGGCAGCAGCAGGTCCCTGAGCTGTCACATCACCCCCGGCCCCACACACTGCCCTGCAGAGCACTCAGCACTTTGCAGAACCTGTACCTTGAACTCAGCAAAGGTGCTGCCCCGGCACAGGGTCTAAAGGCAGTAGCAGCCTCTCCTCCAGGAAACCCAGGCTGAAGCAGCAAGCTCCAAGGGCAGCCTTCAGGAAACCAAGGGGCTGGGCAGCATTGGGCAACCCTGGGAGCAATTCCCTGCTCTTAATTAAAACAAACAAAAGGAAGAATTCACACTCACTCCTACCTCGGCAATTTGCATGAAGCATTTCTGAGCAGTGGCAGCTGACCTACTGTGAAAAAAAAAAAAAAAAAAAAAAATGCCAGAGTCCTCCCTGATCCTCCATGGAGCGGAAAAAGGGGCTTCTGAAATCACTGCAGCCATAGACCTTGGTGATGACTATACAGGGTAGTTGTGTAGAACTGCAGGACATGCTGCTCCACCACCCCCAGGACAGGAACTGCCAGATACCACCATCTAGGACATGAGCTACTTTTTCTGTCTCCAAGCAAGCGTGTACTTCCCACAGGAAGGAGCCAAGGGAAATGGGGAGAGCAGGATCCACACTGCAACTATTTCAGTACAATTCAGACCCTGCAGAGGGTCTGGGCTCAGGCTGCAAGAGCCCTAGAATGAGCAAGTGGGGCAGCAGCGTGCTCCCATGCTCCAGCAGTCAGGGATGCACCTGGGCAGGTTCAGAGTATCCTCAGCATCCCCTCCACCATCTAACAGGCAAGTGGTTCAAGATGAGTGAGCTGCTGGGATTTAATGGCAACTGTTCCAGGGGAGTGGGAGAGTCAGTGTCATTGTGGAGGGAGGGGGACAGGGGCACAACCCCAGGAGAGAGGTAGGAACTGTGTCCCAGCTGCGGGGCAGCTGCAGGCAGTGCCACCCAGAGGGAGCATCTCTGAGGTATTTAGGGGGAGGAGCGGCCCAGATTGTGCCTCATTAAGGGCGAGTTCGCAAGCTCGTTATTCCCCAGGCGCCGGGAGCGCGCAGGGCGCTCGGCTGGCTGGGCCCGGACAAAGCCCAGCCTGTTCCCAGCCTGTGCCCGGAGGAGAGGCTCCGCGCTCGCCGCACGCTGACGTCAGCTCCTTTGGATGGGCCAAGGCAGCGGCCGCGGGCAGGCGGCCAGCGGGACCGGCACCGGCCGGCCTCTGAAGTGGACACAACAGCCGGCTCCCGGGAAGAGCTTCTTCCCGGGCAGAGCTGAGACACTGGGGATGGCAGGGAGAGGGCTGGGAGGGCCGAGCCTGCTCCTCACCAGACCCAGACAAGCATAAAGCCTGAGGATTAAAAGGCTCCGAGAAGCAGTTTCTGGAGGATGGGGGAGGGAAGCTGCTTCAGCTGAAGCAGTTTTGCTTTATTCTGCTCATGTCCCTGTACTTCCAGCACACATTGGCACCCTCGAGCAGCACAAGCTGCCTACAGAACTGCTGGGCACCAGCAAGGATGAGGCAGTGCCAGGTTTCAGCTCACAGCTGAGCCACGAGAACTCACCAGAAACAAATCCCTAGAAACAGCCACTGCTTGCTGGGTTTTAAAAAAAGGAAAAGAGAAGAGAAGATGACAACTTATCAAGCAAACCCTGCAAGGAGGGCTCCTACACACGGCACAGCAGCTCCTGGCCTTCAGGCAGGCGCTGGGAGCAGCGCTGTGTAACAAGGACAAGGGCAGAATTACACAAGTTGTAATTCCCCGGAAAGATTTTTTTCCCTTCCAGCTTTGCAGAGGACAGATTAACCTGGTTTCTGAATCCTGGGCATTAAATCGAACTTTCTGAGCAACCTCCTTCAAACAAACTCACAAAGACAAGCTTTGCTCTCATGTAAAGAGAGACTTCCCAACACTGAATCAAGTTCTGGTTGCTGTCACAACAGCAAGGTGCAGATCTTCAGCCCCAGCCAGAGCCACATCCCACACTGAAGTGCAAGCACAGGCACTGCTGCCTGCAGCCCACTTACCTCCTCCATACATAACAGCCAGCATGATGGAGGAGATCCACGAGACTTTGCTGCTGGATGCATTGAAGATGACCTCAATCTCTTTGAAGAACACAGTGATGGATTTGGGGAAGGCATAGGAAAACCCAATGGAGATGAAGGCTCCGATGACCACAGCCCATCCCCATCCTCCTTCAGGAGGAGTGTATCCCACTGGGCCTCCGACGGCCGGTGGCATCTTGAACCAAGCTGGTGATGGCTCAGTGGGGGTTCAAAGACCTGCAAAGGACAAAGAATTGACTGAGATGAAAGCACACAGCTGTACCCCCACTCCCTGGCATGCAGTGGCATGGCTTGAGTCCTGCTTTCAAGGCTGGCACAGCATCAGCACCCTGGCCTCATAAGGCCATCCCAAAGCACACGCTCGGGTTGCTGCTGGCCTTTGCGAGTCCCACCCATCAGAAATTTAAGCAGCAAATGTAAGACATGACATCCTGTCCCAGGCTGAAAAGGGCAGGCAGTGCCCCTGTCCCTGTCAGCCACAGCCAGGGCACAGCTACCAGTATTGCAGAGGGTTGAGCAGGGCAGGGGCTGGGCTGGTCAGGGCTCACCAGCCTGAGGCAGAGCCCCTGCACCTTCCCTACAAGGTAATCCCAGCATTGCCTTGGTACACAGGAACATGCCAGGGAGCCCCAGGCCACCCAGAGCAGGAACAGCACACCCAGGCCATGAAATGCAGACCTCAGAGGAATTCAGTCGAGACCCAGGAGCCTAGACAGCTCCACTCCCTGCACCGCCTGGCAGGCCCAGAAGGTCAGAGGCCACGGCTAAACTTAGCCTGGGCAGCCATCAGGAAAGGCTCCCACCCATCTGGAGAGGGGAAGGGGGTCTGTCCAGAGCAGCCCAGCAGAACCCAGCTCCCTGGTTTGGCCAGCCAGGTACCCCAGGATCCAGCTGCAGCCAAACCCTCCTCCCCTGCTGAAAAGCCTACAGCAGGTTTCACAAAAGCACTCAAGCGTAAAAACAATTCACCTTCGAAGTTCAAACCAGCAGGGATTAGAAACAAAATGAATGGGGAAATGTCATCTGAGCTTGCTGAGATGTGGAATCCTCTTGGAGAGGCCAACAGATTCAGATCACTTGGGAGACAAGCAGCTCCTGCATCCCTGTGCTGCAGCTGCCACACAGCTGGATCCCACCTGCAGCTGTGGTTGCCCAAACAAGGCTGAGAAGGCAGCAGAGAGCAGCAGCAAGCAGCAGCAGCTGTCCCAGGAAGAAGCTGCAACCAGAGCAGATGAACCTGGGCAACAGCATGCAAAGCACCAGGGCTCCAGCACACCCTGCTGAGTTGAGAAGACATTTTCTGACACCCCACGACCTCTTAGAGACTCCCTGCATCCATACTAAGCACCAGCCAGCAAGAGGGGCCGTGGGGCTCCTTCACTTGCAGTCAGTCCTGTGCTCCACTGCTCATATTTCCTCTTGAGAAAAAAGCCACCTCTGAGCAAGAGCTTTCTCCAGAACTCCCTTGGGTCACACCAGCCATAGCAACTTCACAGCCTCCTGCCAGCTGAGAGGTGCAGCCTCCTATTTATAGCACCATCCATTCAATCTCTGGGTGATTACCATCTCCTCCACAGCTGCTGACGTGCCAGCATCTACCTGGCATGTCCCCTCATGCCCTCAGCATGCCACACTGTGCCACAAACACTGCCTTGCTTTGGCTTGCTCCATGTCACTTTGGTGTCCATCCAAGGCCAGGATCCTGACATCTCAACTGAAGGGCAGCCCCAAGTCATGGGGATCCCCTGCTCCCACCTGGCACTAGAGCTACAGCCAAAGTTACCTGATATGGCACCAGGTTTGCCAGAGCCACCTGACACTCAGACAGGCTCAGGTGCCGCCTCAGACCCAACCAGGACAAGAGGACATGAAGCAGAGGAGGCTGGGCTCTGGAAGCTGCTCAGGCTGGTTCAGTACAGACACTGCTCTCCTCACTGGCAGGGTGTTTTCTGCACCCCAGCCAGTGCCACACATGACCATCACGAGCAGATCTGAGCCACCCTGCACTCCAACAAAGGAATCATTGACAAGATGCTGCCCCAAGCACGTCCACAGCTGAACTATGCCCAGGAGCCAGCAGAGCTGAATCCCTCCTCAGACCCCCAGGGACCACAGCCACACCCAGCAGCCCACCGGACAGAGCCCCCCATGGCAAGGTCTGGCTGAAGGCAGCCCCCATGGCACAACCCAGAGCCAGCACAGACCCATGAGCACCAGTCCGGATGCATTCCTGTGATTTACTGTAGGCCATCCTGCTCTAGCAGAGGGGTTGGACAAGATCTTCAGAGGTCTCTTCCAACCCTGCCATTCTGTGAAGGTGCCAAGCTCTGCAGAGGCTCTTACCATGAACCTCTGGTCTCTCAGCATGGGGCCCAGCTCACCCATCTTTCTGAACAGCCACTATGAACCCAGGTTTTGCTTCACATCATCTCCCCACACAAGCTGCACACTGGAGTTCTCAGCCATCTCTTGCTTCGAGTCCCACTGAACATGCCAGAGCACTTTCTAAAGCATCACCTCACAACATTGATGTGTCTGATTTTTAACAGATGAGGTAACCTGGTGCTGGCAATAAAAGCTACCAAAAGGCATAATCCACTTGGTAGCACTAATGAAAACTGCTGGCAATAAAAGCTGTCCAAAGAAAGAGCTGGAAGGTGCTGATGAGCTGTTGGGCATTTTTCCCCCGTTTTGCTCCTTAGACACACAGAGGTTTAATTCTTCCACCTCTGCCAAGGAGCTTGACTGCACCAAAATTACTGTGGCTTAATTCATCTGTTTGTTCTCCCCCTGCAAGTAGCATTCTTCCTCCTGTGGGTGCTCAGGTGGCATCTCTCCTCTGCGAAGTAAAAGTCTTCTGTGGGGTTAGACATGACCTCTCTTGCACTGCTGAGAGAGTGGAAAAACCTTGAACTGAACAAGGTTGGAGACCATGAAGCAAGATTCCCAAAGCCTGACGCCAGAGGGTTTGCAGGATGAGTTCTGCATGTCACAACATTTTTCCCTGACTCATAGAAAACCCTGATTAAGAAAGGCCACTTTTAGAAAGCTCTTTCCCTCGACCACATTAAGGCTTCTCGCCCATTTCCTCCTTGCCCCTGCGCAGTAGCTTCAAATGAGAGAGGGGAAAAAACAAAAGCAGACATAAGGCAGCCAGTTTCATTAGAAAGCCTCCCTCCCCTTTGCAAAGAGCAAAAAAAGAACCCTACCCAGAACACAGTTATGACATTTGCAGCTGTTTTGGAAGGGCTGCAACGTGTAAGACGTGTTTGGAAATCAAATTCACAGCTGCCAGGCAGCCAGCTACAGTTTGCCCTATTAGGAAATAAAATAACCGTATTTGCAGTAATTAAGACTGATGAGACCAAGTAATGACTGCAAGTATCACATCTGCTCCCTGTAAACGTCCTGACTAATCCACAGGAATGGATAGCCTACAGCAACCCTCCTCTGCACCGTGCTGGTGAGAGCAGGAGCCGAGGCTTCGCAGGCAACCAAGACTCTATCACCTCAAAGCAGGTCCCACCAAGACTGAAAACCCTTCCACCTCTCAGGTCCTGCACAAGCACTGATTTCCCTTCTCCAGAGGGGCCTGGAACGGGAAGATTTCAAGACTTTGAGTTACATAATGCAGCAAATTGCTGTGCTTTTGAGAGCCCCAGGCTGGCAGGGCTCCAGAGCAGAAAGACAGAGGCTCACATTTATACAGCCCTGTAAATGCCACAAAGTATTTCTGGGGCAAACCCTTTATGAAAGCGTCCTCACGCCTTTTTGGGGTCAGAGGACAAAGGAAGGTCCTTGCCCACACAGGGGCTGTGCCCAGGCACCATGTAGCTCTCGAACATGGCTGCAGCTCAAGGCTTTCCTGTTCTAGTCACACAGTCACTTGGCATTTGCTGCCCTGACAGCTTGCACAGCCTTTTCCATAGAGTAGGGCTCTCAGAGTGGTGGCAAAACTGAGGCTGGAGGAGGGCAGGCAGCAGAGCCTATCATCCATGAGGGCTGGCAGAACTGCCCGATGCCCCTTGGCACCTCAGCAGGTGTAAGGTCCTTGACAGCTGGTCTCAGCTCTGCTGCAAGCAGGCTGCATCTGCTCCCAGCCACCTACTCCAAAGAGGGATGTGACAAGCCTGCAGTGGGTCTGAGAGGCAGCAAAGTCCCCCAAGAAGGTCCCTACCTTACAACAGTGACCATTTGGGCTCCTCTCCCCTTTGTCAGCTGGATCCAGCTTTTGGTCACTGAACACCAATGCCAAAACACCCAGGATGAGTGCAAAGCTGCCCTTTGCCTGCTCCCTGAGGGCCTTCCACCTTGAGTCCCCATCAGAGGGGCACAAGAGGGGGATGCAGTTCCCAGGAGCCTGGTGAGCACTCTTTCCCACCAGCTCCATCCCAAAGCACTGTCCAGACAAGTGCCAAAAACACCTACTCCAGCCCGGCCTCAACTCACAGCAACAGGTTCTTTCAGGGCTCAACATGCAGCAGGACAGCACAAGGCCTTAAACACCCTCATGGGACATCTGCCCATGTGGGCACCCAACAGCCCGTCTCTTCTGGTCCCTGGAACTACATCAAGATCTGGTACTGCTGGGGAACTGGAGGCGCTGGCAATCACTGCTGGTTATGGCCAACAACACTTCCTAGCTTCAAATTCAGCCTTTTTCTGGCCAAAACCAAGATAAATAGAGATTGTTCTGAGCTAATGAGACACCACTTTCCCCAGCTTTAAGCGGGTTTAGTGCATTAAGCAGGGAGCGGGGTTTAACCTGTCGGCACATGGTCTACGTGACTGCCCCGCGCCCGGCACCAAGACAATGCCCGATTGAGGCTCTGCTCAGCTCGCGGGGTGAGGCCAGGTCAGCAGCACAGGCAGGGCTTGCTCAGGACCCACACAGGCAAGCTCCAGGTTTGTCAGCACCGCCTTGGCTCGCTCAGCGCCTTCCCCCAGGCCGGCCAGCGCACCCTCAGACGTGCCCTGGTCTGCCAGCCCAGGGAGCAAAGCTGGGCACGCAGACAGGCAGACGCCATGGGGCACGGCAGCATCACCAGCTGCTCTCCTCTCCCTCCCAGCTGCACCCACTGCCACCAGCAAGCCCCAGCCTGCAGATACACAGAGCAGCCCACTCACCCCACCAGGGGCCAGTGCTGCTGGTCAGAATCAGAGCCCTTCCCTGGACACTCAGCACTTGGCTCCACAGCAGACAGAGCCCTCGGCCAGCCAAGGACAGCCACGGTGCACAGGTGGAAGGCTGCAGCTATCTGGAAGTGGGGTGTTGGGATGGTCTGGCAGGACCTTTGAGAAGCAACAAGCAACGATGGGAAGTTGTTCCTGCCTATCACGTACCAGACAAGCTCCCACCTTGGGCTGCTCTGCCAAGTTTTAGCACCAGCAATGCTCAACCTCAGCAAGGACCAAGCATCGTACTGGCATGAGAATGTCCAAAGTCAAGCTTAGGCTATCAACAAGACCAATAAGCCCAGCTTATTTCTATAGAAGAGCCTGACTGGGGCCTTAGCTCCCCAGCTCTGACCCAAAACCCTGCAGGCAGATCTGGAGGGGGTCCTGCACAAGCAAGTGAATTACAAGAACATGATGTGGAGCAGGTCTCATGGACATTCCCTGAGCTCACATCACCTTCGATGCCAGGAACAGAACCCAGAGCCCTCTAACTAGCCCCATGAGGATGGTTCATCCCTAGGCTGTGGGGCTGGCAGCTGCCCACCCTGTGCTCACGACCATGTCACTGCTGGCACTTCACTGGAGAGCTGCTGGGGAGTTCCACACATGGGTTTGAAGGGACTTACCCAAAAGGCATAAGATTAAAAATTGAAGCCTCACAGTACACTGTGCCTGCCTGGGGACAGAGTAAAGGCACTGCTGAAGACACAGCCCCAGACTCTGCTCACACTCCTGTCCCTAGGGGAAAAGAGCTACAGGAGCCACAACCAACCAAGTTTCCTGTCACAGAAGGGGACAGGGGACTCCCAGCCTCTGTGCAGGGTTTCAGTCCCACCCCGAGGACAAACTGTGCCCTGCCAGGGAGCAGAGTCAGTCCTCCCTGCACCAGCAGTGCTCGGGAATGCTCCCAGGACATCCTGTACCCACCAGGAAATCCTCAGAATGAGAAAAATGTGGTACCAAATAGCATCAGCATTCTTTCATCAGACAGCCGCCGGCCAGCACCGGGGCACTTGGGGCTTGGCAGCAGAGCAGGTAGTGCCAGGCCACAGAACCCCAGAGACACACAGCCACCACGCTCAGACCACCACTCCCTGCCCCCAGCAAGAGCCTGAGCAGTCTTTGCTCCTAGCTGCCACCAAGTCACCAATTCCTTCAAGGCCTCGAGGCAGTCCAGAGCTGGAGGTAGAGGACCTTCACCCAGCAGCATGCAGGTGACCTCTGCTTCAGGAGTTAACCACAGCCCCACGCTAATTTTCTTTGGCTGCAGCAGCTTCAAGGACACATTTGGAAGTGAGTCACAGACATCACCATGAGAGGCTCCCACTTTATTCACGTGGCTGCCATAGGCTGATTGCAGAGAAAATAGGAAAAGCCATAAAAGTGCAACAATGAGATGAACACCCTTGTGCTTAATGAAATGCATCTCACCTCCCCAAGCCTATGTGCAGCTTCCAAGCTCCTCATAAAGGACACAAAACTACAGCACTGGGTATTTTCCACCTTCGCTGCCAGATAAGCCAAGCCAATTGTGGGGGACAGATGGCAGCAAAAAGCATTCTGGAAGCTTCACACCTTTACAACAGGGCACTGGGACTGGGCACAGTACCTTGGGGACACAGGGAAGTTTGAAAATGCTACAGAAGAACACCTGCAACTAAGAGATTCTCTCACACACACACACCGTGATTAGCTGACAAAGACCATTCTCACAAAGCCACTCAACAGGAGCTCTGGGGGCACCTCCACAACCCCCACTCCCAGCACACAGAAGCTACTCCGTGCTCTGGCCCATTTCTCAGCCCTGCTCCTTTCCTTCCAGGCGAAGCCAAGAACGCCTCAGAGCAAAGCCACCCAGGAGAGTCAGCCAGCACTAAATTACCTCACTTTGCATGAAAATGGGATGCCTGCGCACCACAAAAAGGCTTAAGGCTCCCAGAAAAGCACAAAACCAGTATCAGTAGATTTCAGGTTTCTTGTGATACAACTGGAAAAAAAGACTTGTCTTTTTTTCCCCCCTCACAAGAAAACTTAAAGCCCAAGACCATCAGTAACCAGCGAAGGTACAGAAACATCAACGGTGAATCGGGAACCCCTGGTGCAAGGCAGCGACTGCACAGGGTAGATGAGGGCCCAGCAGAAGGGGCTGTGCAGAAATCTGCTGTCGCTGGGAAGGATTCAAATCCCACTTGTCCCACTCCAGCTACAAGTTATTCACAACCTCTTCCTCATCGCCTTTTCTCAGGTCAATTTCCAAATGCATCTGCACACCCTTCTCCTGCGGGACCGTGGCCCGAGCCAGGGCACCCATGCCAGCTGAAACAGCACCAGGTTTGCTGGGGGCCACTGACCTCCAGAGACCCCAGATGCCACCGGCCCTGCTCGCCTCCCCAACTATCCCACCCTGGGTCTCGCCAACGCCTCCAGAGGCCACCAAGCTCTGCACAGAGCAGCCCCTGGGATCCCAGGCCAGAGCTAGCTCCTGCTGCGCTCAGAGGCAAGAAAGTTTAGGAGCTGCCACCTGCTCCCAGAGCTTTTCAACAACCTCTCGCTGCCCAGGTCGA
Organism: Picus viridis; assembly: GCA_033816785.1. NCBI lineage: Eukaryota > Metazoa > Chordata > Aves > Piciformes > Picidae > Picus > Picus viridis. Next base: position 4,970,351 of record CM066602.1, read on the forward strand.
GCTCTAGCGGACCTAGCTGCCTGCTACTGGGGACCGGAGCAAGTCCATCCTCCCTGCCAAGGCAGAAATAGCCATGGAAAGGTTCCCGTCCTGGCGCCGTAGCTGGGTCTTGCGGGCTCCTCCCCACCAGCACCGACCCCGCAGGGAGACACGGCGCTGGAAGAGCTTCGCCGACTCCCCCACCGAGTGGCTTCGAGCGACCGAGGGCCGTTGCGCAGACGGTAGGAAGAGGCCTCCCGGCGTCGTCCCCCAGCAGCCGCACAGGCCTCCGGACGCTCTCCGCACGAACCTGCCCAAGGGCAGAAGGGGCGAGCCCCAGCCCGTCCCCCGAACGGGAGACCCACCGGCGCTCGCACGAGTCGCGATTCCAGGAGACCTCGGCCGGAGCTACCTCTACTTATCGAGCACCAGGCGGGACGGTAACCGCCTCTGCTATCGCGAGCGCAAGACGAGCGGCCCCACGAACAAGCCGGGGGCGCCGGTGCGGAGCGGCCAAGAGCAGAGGGGCCTGGGCCCCGCCGGTCCCCGCCAGCCGCACCAGGATGAGCATCTCAGAAGGTAGGAGGCAACCTCCGGAACAAGGCACCCCGGGACAGGGCACCCCCGGGGCCCTGAAGTCACCCGAGGCCACTGGTCTCTGCCCGGGGGTCACTGGGACAAGGGCGCACAGAGGGCGGCTCTGCCCGCGCGGGACCGGCCGCGGGTCGCTGCTACCGGCGGCCCAGGCGGCGAAAGGCAGCGTGAGGGGCGGCTCGCTACCAGGCAGGGCAAGCGTGGGACCGTCACCCACGCGGCTGGGCCAGAACGGGAACGAAATACGCACCCCATACACACACTTCTTGCACCCGGGGCCGGGGGCGCCGGAAGGCCCGGAGGGGCGCGGACATGGCACAGCGAGACCCGCCGGCGGGGAGCTACTCGGTCCGCCAAGAGCGGCTGCGCCCACGTGCGACCGGCCACCGGTTGCAGCCCCATTATGCCCAGGACCCTCCCGCCTTCTATGCCGAGCGCAACGGCTCCGGTCTACGCGGAGCCACCAGAATGAGCGGAACCCCGGCCCGACCCAACCGGGCCGGACCCGACCCGATCCGACCCCGCTCAGTTCCGCCACGTGGAGCCGCCCCGGCGGCGCCGGGCCCTACCTGCGCGTGCCGCCGCTGGCCGAGTGCTACCGCCCCCGCCCCCGCCGCTATAAGGGCGGAGGGGCCGCGGAGGGCGGGGGTGGGGCGGGCCGCTGCTGGACCCCGCCCTCCCGCGCCACGTGCGCGCCGCCCCGGCAGCTCCCGCTGCCCCCGGGGCCCCGCGGTCGGCGGCAGAGCCCGGCCCAGCCGTGCGCCCCGGCACGTACCGGCTCGGCGGGGAAAGGCGGCGGCGGGCGGGAGCTGCGGCCCCGGCCCCCGCCGCCTCTCCGGCCCTCAGGAGTCCCGCTCCTCGCGGGTCCCGGGGCCCCCAGTGTCGCGGGAAGCAGGTTTCTGGCCGGTTCCGCCGCCGGCGGGCGGGAGGCCGGGCCGGATGCTGCTGGGACTTGACGCAGCAGCAGCTCCGGGACTTCCCCTACCTCGTTCTGCGGGGGTGTCACCCGGCGGGGGACAAGGGCTCCCCCCGTGCCCTGCCCGGCTCCACTGCTCACACCACCGGGCCCTGCAGCGGCCCAGGGGCTTCTTTCGGGTGGACGCTGCCAAGCGGCTCTGCTAAAAGCCACCAGCCCTGTCCCCTGCCCAGGGTGCTTAACATGGGCACCACAAAGTCCCGCACAGCCTCTGGCTGTGGCTGGCCACTGCCTCTTCCCCAGTGTGGTGATGCACTGGGGGATGTTCCAGCACCCTTTGCCATCATCCCTGATGAAGCAAGCTCCAAGCAGTGGGTGTGTGTGGGGCCTGGCCATGGGCTGGATGCCACTAGCATTCCCATCACTTTGGGATCTATGGGGGAAAACGGGCCTGGGCTTGGTATGCCCAGCACTGGTGTGTGGGACCTCGCTGGCAGCATGGCTCCATCCCAATCTAAGCTCCTCACCCCCTCAATGCCAAACTGCCTGTGGCATCCACACATCTGGTACCCACGCATTGAGTGCTCCTTGCTCCCCATTGTGCACTGAACGCTCTACAAAGCACTGTTGCCTCTATCGTGTTCCTGAGCTGCTTTCCCCAGCCTAATCGCGCTAATTGTCCCCTGGGCCACATGTCTGAGACTGTAATTCGCTTTGGGGCCGTGTGGCGCAGAGCCCAGGCAGGGCAGGAGGGGAGCAGCAGAGGCACTGCGGTGACACTGCGCAGATGAGGCCGCAGGAGCTGCGAGCCCTTTCATGTCAGGGGAAACGGCGGCTGCAGGAGCACGTTGCGGGGGTGCTCGGGGTGTGCTCTGAGCGTGTCAGGGCACCCAGCGGGCCAGGTGCACTCATGAAAGGAGAACAGGGACTACAACAAACTCCTTCACCCACTTCTGAGGCCAGACACCCTAAACCAGAGCGCCAGTGGGTGGGAGGTTTTCTTGATCCGCCTTGTTTCTGCCTGACCTAAGAGGGAGAGGTCTGGCTCTGGTTTGCTTAGGCAACAGGATGAATAATCATCTAAAAGGGGCAATTTTGTGTCCAAGTGCCAGTTAGCTTTGCCATTCCTTGACTTCCCATCTGGGACTGAGTGCTCTGCATGGTCTGGGCTGAGGTGGGGAGTGCTGCAGGGGGATCCCAGCCAGGACAGAAGCTTCCTTTGATTTCCTTCAAAGAAACACAGTGCTGCTGGCGTGAATGAAGCTGTGTGACAGCCGCAGAGTGGGTCCCGGTGCTGCTGCACCATGCTCCAGGCACAGCTGTGTTTAGGGAAATGCAGAAAACAAATGCAGAGAGGTGGAGGATGGCAGAGCTCAGATGAGCTGGGAGCTGCCAGAGCAGCAGTGGGCTAGAAGTGAGGTGAGAAGCCATCAGGCAGCTGTTTCTCCATCTTGTGGAAAGGAGTCCTTCCTCTTCTGTGCCACTGCAGTTTTGTCTCCTTTAAAAGACGGATTTAATATTAATCCCATCAGGAATTTTTTCCTTGTGAGGAAAACAGGATATTGTTTCAGTATATTGGGCAACAAAGCTGTCCTTGAAAAGCAACGCTAAGCAGCCTTGCAGCCTTGCAGTGGCTGCACTGTTGTGGGCACTCATGGAGTTCACAGTCGGGTACAGCCAAAACATTCTACCTCCAGAGCGCCGGAGGCCATGGCAGAGCAACCCCAGTTCAGGTCTTCTGTGTCCCATTGTAAACATAAAGGACCTGCAGTAAATCTCAAAATATCACCAGGAGCTCTGGTTTCTCTTAATTAATGTCTCTAGCAGGTGTAGATGTCTAGCCCTGTCATCTGTCATAAACACGCATGTCCTGCGTGATAAGGGAGGTGACAACATGAATCCAAATCCAGGAATTATTGGAGATCTCCTGGGAAAGTCTGTTCTTTTGAGATACCTATCCTAGTTTCCTGAGTAGGCTTTGGGAAAAGGTCTTCTGAACTTTTGGATTCACATTTCACTTCAGCTGAGCTCCCAGGCTCTGAGTTTACCCATCATAGCAACCCGGTGACAATGGATGGGGAGGAGAAGGCATTGGAGTGCTGTCCTCAGGGAATGTGTGGGCTCTGCCTCCCTTGGATGATAAAAGCACAGCATTGTTCAGGGCCATGTTGCTGTAATGGCCTCTGTCATTGTTTAGAAAATAATCTTTCTTGGGAAGAAAGTGTCTGCTGAAAAAAAATGTTCCAAATGGCCACTTGTACACCACAGGAATCCCTGACACTTGTGCTGGTCTTTGCATCCCTTGAAGTGACAATTCTCACCCATTTGGGCTCCTTTTGCTGCTCTGCCCCCACCCCCCCACCCCCTGCCATTAGACTCACACACACGCTCCCCCAGGGAAACTGACCACCCCTGGCAAGGTCACGTCTCTCCAAAGTGGTCCCAAGTCCCCTGGGTTCAGACACTAGTGACTGTGACCTACATCTGCTCTCATCAGGAGGAGTTGGGGATTTTTCCACACCTGTTCAGCACACTGAGGTGCACTGGGTGCACTGCTTGCACCCAACACATATCAGTCATAGGTAGCAGAGCTAATTCCTTGCTAAAATCCACTGTCAGGGCATGGTGTGACCAGCAAAGGGTTAAAAAAACACAGTGATTTGGGGCATGAGTTGACGTGAGGCCAGCAGAAAGAGAGCAATCTCACACAGGGTCTTTCAGACTGAGACTTCAACAAGGGGTGGCTGCCAACATTCATGTGAGCCCCCAGGAAGCAGGAGCTGAGGAGGCTGGGTGGCACTTAGAGGCACATGGCAGCAGGTAAGCTCACACTGCTGTTGCCAGATGGGAAAAGGGTAAATGTGCTCCGTGGAGAACTTTGCCTGATGCCTTCGTTTTGGCTCAGCTTCTCTGCCTGGGAAAGAGAAGGCTGTGCTGTGACACATGCCTGGCTCCAGCCCTCATCCCAGCAGCTGTCACACCTCATCTTCGCTGCCAGGAGAAGGATGCTTTCCTTGGTGAGCCTGCCTAGAAATAAAGGAGCCTTCACCACGTGAAGACTGCACAGCAAATGTTAAGAGATGTCACATGTAGGCTGTTCCTCATTTTCTTGGGCAAGTGCTCTCTGGGTCCTCCTGTGGGTCCCAGCATACACCGGTGTGTCGCTGCTTGCCAAGGCGCTTATCTGGCACAAGAAATAGTATCTCTGTACCTCCTCCCTTGCCGTCCCTGGAGCCAGAGGAAAGCGATGCTGCTGGATGTCCTTTCCAATGCTAATTCACCTCTCTGCAAGGCCCCGGCTGGGTCTGCACTCGCTCTTCAGGGAGTGTGGGGGCTGCTATCCCTCCCTGCAGATTGCCTTCCCATATGTTTCCCACTGCAGTGACTCGTTCTTTCCACGCTCTCCTTCCTCATTTCCCGAGCACTGGCCGCCTGACAAGCTCCTCTTGGCAGCGCCAGTCCTACACTCAAGGAAGCTGCCCTGCCCATAGATCTGCCACAGGTGCTCTGTGCCTTCGTGCAGGCAGGGGAAGGGGCCAACAGGTTCCCTGCCAGGGGGGCTCGGTCCTCTTCTCAGAGGTGAATTTCACCTCAGGGAGGAGCTGAGCCTTTGCCAGTGATCAGGCTGCCAGGATGGGGCATCAGCATGTAGGTGACACAGAGACCCTGTCCTCAGGATGATGCTGAGCACTGAGCTGCAGTCCAGCCACACTGCTGTCCTCTTTGAGCTGGGGTCACCCAAACCAGTCTGACCAGCACAAGATCCTGTTCTGCCACATACACCAGATGCTGGGATCATCTTCCTCGAAAAGCTTTTTGGCAGACCTGGGGATCCCTGAGGAAAGAGGCAGGGATAATGGGGTCAGGCCATGGTGGTGGGTGTAGTGTTCGCTGTGTCCAGCTCTCCTGTGGGATCACAGCTGTCCCAGAACATGCTGTTTTAATGACTCTATTCCTGTTCTTGGGGTGGGGAGGAAAAGGTGGGGGTACTGCAAGTAATTTAACCTTATCCTGCACCAAATAACTTCACATGTCAACAACGCTCCCTCACCTGCATCTCACTCTGCCTTGTTCCCCTGCCCAGGGAGCCTTGTGCCAGTTGGTGCCTTGTGTGATCCCCAGCTGACAGAGGCTGGAGGCACTCACGGCCGTGTTGCTTGATCTCCAAAAGAGGCTGCAGTGCCTCTCCCTCTCCACACGACACAGCTTTAGGATTGATTTCCACTGCTGGTGGGTTTGGTGACTGGACTGTTTCTGGAAGGATGGCACCTTCAGAGATCTCATGGTAGCATCACCACAGTGCTCCAGGGCTGCTCTCCAGCTCTGCTCTTATTTTGCTGTTTCTGTGGCAGCTGTTGCCTTGGGATGTTGGGAAAGCCCAGCTGCTCTCTGTAGTGCTTGACAGTTTAGGTCCTGTGTTAGCTTGGAGGAGCTTGGGGCACTCTCAGAGGTCTGAAAAGGAAGTGAAAGGATTGCAGGTGAGAGCCAGGAGGTGGCTGCCTTCCTGCAGGCACAGGGCTTGCCCAGCTGGCTGTGATGCCTGTTGGTGATGCCTCGAAGTCTCCAGGTGCATGGCTCCCACTGCCCGCTTGCACGGGGCTGCCCACGGCATTGGGGCAGCTGTTCCTGCTGGTGGGGTCACTGGAGAGGTCCAGTATACCCGGTGCAGAGCCTGGGCAGCTGTGGGACTGAGTCAACAGACCTTGGGGCTCTGCCAGGCAAGGCTTACAGAGGAGAAGGCTGAAGCTGAGGGAGGGCACGCGCTGGCCAGGGCAAGCACCCCAGACCTGGGCATGCAATGTCATGCTCCCAAACCCTGCTGACAGCCTCAGCCACCATTGACTCATTCTTGGCTGCCCAGTGGGGTTGAGATCTCCCACCTACAGTGCACAGTGGATGTCTTACCTGGTGTCCTCCCCTCCAGAGCCACGACATGGCCAAGGACAGCCACCAGGACCTCACAGCTGCATAAACCCCTGGGGAGGCAGCAAGCACCGACCCAAGTGCCTGCTGAGGACAGACAAAACACAACCCCCACTATTTGTTCTGAAACCTGCCCAGGATTGCTTTGGCCTCAATGAGACTGAAGGATTATTTTCCTTAAATATTTTTAAACCTGGAGCCTGGCAAGTACCAGAGGGCTGGGATTTCCTGGCTTGAGCACACAGGTCATGGAAGGCAAGGAGCCCACTCCTGTCATTCCACCTGGGAGGCCCTGGGAACGGCTTGACCAGGACAAGCAGGTTGGCAGGCACTTGGGAAGGAAGCTGCCTGCAGAGCATGCATGTCACCTCAGGACTCTCATTGCCCATCCTCAGAGGAGACACCAAGCCCATTCCCTCTGCCAGGCCAGCTCCCAGACCCATGCTACAGGCACTGCCCAGCCTAGGCTGCTCCATGTGTGGGCATCCATCAGGAAGAAAACACGAAAGCTGCAGGGAGGAGGTTGGGATGTGCTTATTTTCTCAAGCAACAGCAAGGGGGATGCAGAGCCCTTCAGTGAGCTTCTGCTGGTTCAGAATGGTTGTCCAAGTAGAGACACCTTTCATGTCTGTGCAACAAAGAGGATCCTGCACATGGGGAGGCAGGGCAGACATTAGTCTGTGTGTCTGTTCCCTGGAAGCCCTGTCCAGGTGCCTCTATTCTCCCTCTCTCTCTCTGGGCTGGCTCAGTACCTGAAAGTTTCCCAAAAATAACCCCCAGAACCCATCAAGTAACAAAAAGGGAGGGAAAGGTGGCACCTGCGGTACGCTGGGCCAGCAATACCCCAGCCGGAGTGGCCACCAACCCCATCCTCTACAGGCACTGCTCCCTAGCAGCATCCCAAGCAGCTGCCCCAAGAGAAGCCCCAAAGTTGAGCACTGCCCTGCTCCCAGATTGCTGGGCACAGGGAGAGCAGAGTCCGGCTCAGAGGGGCAGTGGTGGGGTTGCTCTAATGCAGGGGCATTTTAAAACACCCTGCTGTCCCCCACAGCCCCACAGCTGCACTGGGGCAAGAATGGGGGGAAGGACAGCAAATACAAAGCTCTGTGTGCTGGCAGTTTCTTGGTGGCCGAGTTTATTGGTGCTGCTGTCCCAGTTGTTCCCTCGCTGGCAGGATGGCCACAGCTCGCTCCTGTCCAGCGCTGGTGAGCACACGACCCATTGTATGCACGTGTAAATAGACATTTGTGCTGCTTGTTCCAAAACCCCACTTGTTCCGTTCCCAAAGAGCCAGGACTGACAATGTCAGGAAAGCCTCTGTCCCCCTGGCTTTGTTTGACCATGCTTGTTTGGAGGAAAGATCCCTGGAGAGGAGCTCTTGGAAGAATGATCCCCCAGAGAGGAGCCTGCAGCCGCCGCATGGCCCAGCACAGGAATGCTGCTGCCACTGAGCACCCCTCCACTGCGGGCAGAGCAGGGGAGCCCACGGGCTCTGCTCCTTCCCAGGGCCCAGCTCAGTGCCATTCCTGGCCCTGGGAAGGAGAGTGGTGCCCATGGCTGGTGGAGCTGGTGGAGAGGGGGTGGCAGGGCCGGAGTGCTGGCTGGAGAGCATCCCAAAGGCTTGCTGGGGGCTGGCTCCCGGTGAAGTGGGTCAAGTCCATTCCTTGCACAAACACAGGCCTAAGTCCATCACCACCGAAGTACATGGAAAGCTGGAAGCAGTCCTGGCCCCAGCACAGGCTTTGGGGACTTTGCCTTTTGCTGACCTGGAGGCCAGGATTTCATGCCCCACCAGTAGTGAAGGTCGGAGCAGGAAGCGGGCAACTTTTCCCTGCTTCATGAGGGACCAGCCTACTGCCATGTCCTACTGCCTCTGCCCCACCGGGATGGTCTTCCCATGGCCTCTCCAACTCTACAGTCCCACTCCTCTGTACCCTCATAACCCACAGCCCCTCACAAATCGCCCCCAGCATTTGTGCAGCCACGTGGTCAGCTGCGTGGCCGAGCTCCAGGAGGTAGTGGGGGAGGAAACAGGTTTACAGACCTTGAGTTCTGCCTCCCATGTCCACATTACGGGGGATAAAGTTTGGATAAATACTGCCAAGCGTCCATCAAACCCAGCTCTCACTGGCTGATTCAGCTCTGCTTTCTTCAGCTGCTTTTTGTGTCTGGGTTTACACAAACCCTGGTGGCTGAGCTGCAGGAGAAGCTGCGTTGAGCACTTCACTGAGCCTTACATGCTAGCCAGAACTGCTTCCTCACCTGGGCAGGTGCCCCATCAAACATCTTTTGACCCACCCTCCATGGCAGCATGCCAGTCCATGTCATGAGTACTGGCAGGGGCACGAGGTGCACACAGACACTGTCTCCAGAAAGCCTCAGAAGAAAATCTTTGCACCGACCACAAGCTGCCATCTAAACAAATCCCAGCTCTTCCCTAAACAGAGGACAGGACTAAATGTGCCTAATAAACTGCTCAATCTGAATTATCATCCCTGCTCTAATAACATCTGAGAAGCCAGGGTGTTGTTTTGGGGGGGTTGGGTTTTTTTTTGTGGGACAAGAAACATTTCTGTTATTCCCCAAGCCCAGCTCAGGGATAAATAAAGCCAGCCCTTGTTTGTAAGCAGGAGGTCACGCTCCCATTTTAGGATCACAGCTCTGCTCCCCTTTCCCTGGTTTGCAAGCTTAAAAAAACCCACCAAATGTATCAAGAGATACAAAAATGCAGAGAAAATTGGAGTAGGAGCAGCGAGAGGCAAGTCAAACACCCTGGCATTTAGCTCCCTCCACATGTGTGTTTTGCAGATAATTTGTTATCACTCCAGTCCAAAGTTAACCTGCTGGAAACCTGCTGTGGGAGACTTGGCTGCAGCTGCAGTGTTTCAGATTTCAGCGTTTCAGCCAGGCACAAACAAACCAACAAATGCTTAAAGCTTGTTTTTGATTAAACCCGCCGCTGCTGGGTACAAATACAAATATCCACTTTCTGGGTGGAAGTTCATTGGGGCACGAACACCAAAGATCACTAATCCCAGTAAAACACAGGCTGTATCTGGTGCCATGGCTCGGCTGGCAGCAGCTCTTGTGGGGCCAGGCAACACTGCCCCGGGGTTTTCACTTCCCCATCACAAACCAGAGGGATGAGAAAGGAGGAGGAGGAGGATGCCGGAGTTTCCTCCCAGGCTCGGGGATTGTCACCAGCTCCAGCAGGCTGGGTTCTCATACCAGCTGCCCACCCCTCCCGACAGCAGTCCCCTGCCCCCTGGGTAGCTCCAGGTGCCCCAGCCTTGGGTGTCTCCATCGCCTCCCTCTCCAGGGGTGGCGGGGCCGCGGCAGGAAGCTGCGGTCGCGGCTGTTTTTCTGCCCTGGCTCAGGAGCTATTCTTGCACACCTCGGGTCGCGCTGTGTTTTCACCGTCTCAGAGGAGGGCTGGATTCGCCTCCCTCCTGGCCTGGAAAAGCAGCGACTGCGCTGCGGAGAGCCGAGGGAGCGCAGAGGGAGGTTCGCGGTCTGAGTTCACAGCAGACGTTGGTCACAGGGCCAGCAGCAGCCACAGACCCCACGTCCAGGTCCAACACAGTGTCCCACACAGGTCCCAGATGCAGACCCCACTTCCAGGTCCCACACAGCGTGCCAGCCACCAGCCCCTCCTTGTCTCCGCGGGGTGCCCTGACTGTGCTCCCCGGGATACCTGGGGCTCAGCAATCTCTGGATGGGCACATTGCCTCTCCAGGCCTGGGCTCTGCCAAAACCAGTCCCCATGAGGGAAGCCTAGACTGGGGGCACGTGGTGGGCAGCTGACTCCAAAGTCCCGTGTGCCAGCCAGGCAATGCTGCCAGGGCTGGAATGGCCATGCTGCTGCTCATCAAGGTCCCTCATGCCCCGATGGACTCTGCACCCTGCTAGTCACTGGCACCACATCACAGCCTTTTGTGTACCTTAAATAGCTGCCGGTGCCAAAAGGCACCAACCACCCTTGGCTAACTGACCCCTCCTCTGTCATCTGGTCTCAGACCAAGCTTCAGCAAGGAGTGTCTCAGGCAGGTTCTCGTGTGTCCCCAGCCATGGGCACGCCGGGGCTGCACGCACTTGTGGCTGTGTAATGCCATAACAAGATTACCCTGTGACATGATGGCTGTGAAATAATCCACAGTATCATTCAGTAAATCCTGGGATCCAATTACCCTTCCACATGACACCCCCTTCCTGGGCACAGGGAGGCCAGGGGGCCACAGGGCCCTGCCCCTCCAGCAGCTGCCCACTCAGCTCCTGTGCTCCCCTGCACCTCTCTGCCCTGGTGTCACCTAAGATTAGCAAAGTTTGTGTTACCCTGCGGGAGCGCCGACCTCTGCCAGGCTCTGCTGTGTTTTCTCGCCTGGTTGCCTGCTTCCCAGCGCTGCACTGATCGCCCTGCCCAGCCAACCTCACGCTCCCTTGCCACCCTGGCAGCGCCAGGCCCGGTTGAGTTGGTGTTCAGGTGGTGATGCCAGCCTGCCTGGGATGGAGAGGGAGCCAGCACGGCCAGCTGGGAGCTCCACGGGAAGTGGGAGAGGTGAGCAATGCCACCCTGTGCGGAGAGCCCAGGCACACACCCTCCTCCCACAGCAACAGTGTTGTTTGCAAACAGTTTTCCAAGGCATTTTCCTTGTCCCAGCAGCTGCTCCCTGCAGCCAGCGTATCCCTTTCTGTGAGAATAAAGCCTGGGGCACGGGTCGAGCAGCAGTCCCTGGCCCCAGCAGCAGTGCCAGGGCACGCATGATGCCCCGCAGCCGGTTCGGCAGCTCTGCTGCAGGCGCCGCGGCTGCTGCTGGCCCTGGCAGGTGTTCAGACACCAGGGCTGCTGCCAAACCAGGCAGGGAGTGTGGCCAGCTGCAAATTTCGGCTTCGTTTTTGGAGCCTTTGAATCGCTGGCCAGCTGCCAGATTTGTTATTTGTTAGTCTAAGTATTTTTTTTCCCAAGTGAATTTCAAGCCGGCGAGAGGAGCTGGGCAGAGGGAACTTGGCCAGGGGCCCTTAGCATCCTCAGTGCTGGGGGAGCAGGGATGAAGGCAGAGGATGCTGCAGCATGGTCCACCCTGCCCTGGAGACCCCAGGTAACAGGGCAGTGGGCTGCCAGCAGAGCCCTCACACCCTGAAATCTTCAGTTTCACCTCGGCTGCAGAGGGAATGCAGCAGCAACTCCCACGCATGGGGCAGAGTCCATGGACCAGCCTGCCTGGAGCAGGGTCTGCACTTCTGCAGGTCCCTAATGCCACCCAGGCCTCGGTGAGGTGTCAGAGGCTTGTGACTCCAGGCATGGAGCCCCAGGGCAAGCACGGGATTCTTCACACCCCTTTGTCTCTGGGAAAACCTCAGGGTCCCACCTGATCAGGCCACAGTGAGGCTGAAGTCTGTGTCCCAGCTGGGTCTGCTCAGCTGGATGTTGGAGTTCACCCTGGTGCTGTACACAGAGCCCACAGTGCCCAGCCACCCTCTGGGCTGTAGCTTTGTGCTTGGCCATCTGGCACTTGTGATCCCATGAGTGCCGGCAGCTCCCCAGGAAAGGCACACAGCTCCCACCCCCACCCAAGCAGCCACGGAGGCCTGGGCACGGCTCATGGGGAACTCATGCTTGCCGGGGTGCCCCTGGGAGCCAGTGGGCCACCGCTGTGGTTGGTACCTGCAAGTTGCCTTGGCAGGCATCTGCCCTGGCCTCCCAGCCCATGCCAGTGGAGTCAGCTTGGGATCGGGAACCAAAATAAAACAGGGGCAATTTGCTGGGCAAGAAATTGCTCTTCCATCTTGGAAACCTGAGCCTCGGATGTATTTCCCTCCAGGGACAGGAAACAAAAGCCTTGGGAGGGCAGGGAGCTGTGGGGCCGAGAGCCATGGGACCAGGGACAGGACCACGTCTGGGAGGGTGCCAGCAGGAGGGTGCCTGCTGGGCTCTGGCAGAAGCAGGGCACATGCGGCTGGGGTGTGTCCTGTTGTCCCCTGCGCTTCCCAGCCCCCCGCTGCCTTCCCTGCCATTGTTTGTCAGCCCCGGGGTGAGGCACAGTGTGGACACTGCCTGCCCTTCCACCCAACACCTCCCACCCAACACCTTCCAGGAGATGCACATGCCCAACTGCCAGGCACTTGCCACCACCTCTCCAGGGGCATGGGGGCAGGGAACCCTTCCCTCCTGCCTGCCCTGACACCCAGCTGCTGAGGGGAGCAGCAAGTGGCTCGTCCCAGGATGGGGCGGCACCTTCCCAGGAGCCAGCCCAAGCCCTGGAACAGGGCCAGGATTCAGCCCCACACAGCCAGGGATGCTCACAGCAGCCGGAGGCAAGGGGCTCTGGCACTCCCCTGGTGCCCCACTGGCTTCTCTGTTTGGATGGATAAAGCCTCCATGATCCCATCTGCAGGCAAAGCCATTTCTGTCACATTACTTCATTCCCCTGACATTAATGTGGTGGATTTTGGAAGTAAACCTTCCTGCCAAGTTGCCTGAGTGTTATTCCTGTGGCTCAGCAGCTGCTGCTTGCTGACCACCGCAGCCATGGCAATGTCTCACCACAGCCAGACCAAGTCCAGTGGATGCCTCACAGGCTGCAAGGTTGCTCCTGCCAGTGGAGCAGGAAAGATGTCAGTACCCAGCACATGGCACAAGGGCCTGCAGCTCTCTTCTGGGGAGATCCCCTCTCTTCTGGAGATCACCCCCTGCTCAGGAACCCCACCAACACCCCCAGCACAGAGCCATCAGCTTGTGGGCTGGACAGGCTCACACACAGCACAGGTATGGGCAGAGGGGCACGCAGCAGCCCCTGGGGCCACAGTACCAGGGCTCCAAGTCCCAGATGACCCTGAAAGATTAATGACCCTTTTGCAGTGTTTGCTTTAGGCAGAGCCATCACTGCAGACCAGAGGGCTCCTGCTCCAGGCCTTCATTTAGATAGCTGTCTTGATAGGAGAATGAGCTCCCCTGGTGAGGTGCAATTTGGAGAATTTGAATGGGGGCTCTCAAACCGGTTGCAAAGAAAGAGATAAAGATCAGTATTTGTCCCTTTCTTTTTTTTTTTCCTTCCTACCGGAGCAAAAATATTCCTGTTTATTGCTACAAGCCCTTGGGGGCTGTATGGTAAACTCCCAGTGGGAATGACTGTCTCCAGAGATCAGAGATCCCGAGAACATCCCCTTGCCAAATTTACAGTTACTGTTAGCTCTAATCAGCCTTGTTTATCTCTCCCTGTGGTGGTATTTGGGAAACTAGCACAGGTCAAACAAGGGACAGTTCCCTCATTGTTACCAGATATCCAAAATCTCTCTTTGGGCCACACCAAACCCCTCATGGTGTGGACAACTTCTTCATGCCTCCTCCTGGAGCCTGGCCCTGGGCTCCTGCATGCCCAACACCCTGCTGCCAGGAAAGGGCCAGGAGAGGAAGAGCACAGGCTTCTGTCATCCCAACCCTGGCACAGCTCCATCAGTCACTGGTGACCCCCAGCCCAGTCCCACTCATTGGGTCCCCACAGGCAGCCAGTGCCCACCCCAGCCACAGCTCCTGGCCACCCCAGCCTGCTCCCGGGGAGCAGGGCCGGCCCTGGTGCCTGTGCACTCACATCCTCCCTACTGTATATTCTTCCTAAGAAAATAAAGCATCACTGTCCTATTAATTATGTGAGTTCTGGAGCAATATTTTTCCCAGAGTCACCTACTGGTTCACAGATTCGTTTTCCAGGCAGCTTAGCCAGTAGCCTGGCAACACGGTGACCTTCTGCTCTGCTCAGCTCTGAGTGTTTTATTAGCCACACTGGACTCTCTCCACTGCTCCATATTGCTGAGCTCCTCATTAGTACAATTAATAAGCCGCTTCTGTCAATTCAATCAAATGCCAGGCTCGACAGCAGGAGAAAGCTTTGGCAGATCAAGCAGGGGAGATTCTGGGTAGCACTGGGAAATTGCAGGAAACCTTTCATCTCCCCCAAGGAGCTGAACAAGAATGGAATTGTGGGATTGGGATTCTCTCAGGTCATGTTTATTTATCGGTGGCTCGTTAGTATAATAAATCAGGTCCCCTGTCACTTTGAATGAAGTCATAGGTTTGCTGGAAAGAACTTGGCAGAACACCTTGATATTATTAGCGATGGCGTGGACAAAGCCTCATGAAAGGCGATGCCCTGGCTGGGGCTTGCAGGCACCCTTGCACGCAGCCACTGGTCCCAGTGCCCACCAGCAGAAGGCCACCGCCAGCCCGGGCCGGAGCGGTCATCCCAGGGCAGCGCCTGGGCACCAGGATGGGCTTAGGATGCACCAAGCAGTGTGGAGTGAGTCCCAGGTACCTGATAGCCACGGGAAGGACTGCTCCTCCCTGCTCCTGCTGCCTGCTCCAGGAGACATCCTGGTGGGAGACAGCCCTGCCCTGGCCCTGCTCCTCTGCTGCCCACGCATGTTGCCAGGACGTGGCAAGCACTGATCCTGAGCGGGTGGTCATGTGCAGCGGGCACATGTGACAGGGCTTTGCCTTTCACACCTCTCTGCTTCCTGCCAGACTTTGCCCTGCCTCTGACGTTGGGGTGCTCTTTGGATCCTGCACTGGCTCTGGGAGCTCCTGTGGTTGCAGTGCCAGAGGTGCCAGGCAGGATGCAGCTGCTGCTGCGGCAAAGGTCTGGTGCTTGCACGGCTGTGGCTCCTGAGCCCAGTGAGTCCCTGCGTCCTCTGGGCAGGACCTGCCAGCAGCAGGGGACCAGGAGGTGGGTTTGCAGAACCTTTGGCACGACCCTGTATTGGGCACCCCAAAGTGGGGCACAGTGGTCTGTGGAGATGCTGGGTGGTCACGATCTCCTTGCCTGGATCTGGTGCTTTTCCACAGCAGATCTGGCGGAATTGATGCTGGGTGGGGGTGAGGAAGAGCTGGGACTGCCCTGTCATAGCCTGGATGCCCTAAATAGAGCAGCAGCACAGGTGTATGCCCCAAAAATGTTCCTAAAGCAAACTTCTCCAGGAAATCCTTTGATCTGGTCTGGCAATGAAAATGTAAATCTGAATAAAAATCAGTTTTTAAAAAAGATTAATTGTCATTTAGTTTACATTTAGCTGAAAGGTTCTAGTTTATTGTTCACTTCATCACACAGTATTTGCTCTCCACACTGGGATAAATATTAAACTGTTCCTAATTTGTTGCTCCCTGTCCCACTTTAGGGGACAGTTAGCTCTTGATGTCACAGTCCCTGGGCTGAGTCTGCACCACTGAAGGCAGGGTGGCCCAACACAGCTGCAGGAACCTTCCCCAGGCCAACCCATCCCCATCCCCTGGGCAGTGTCCATTCAGCAGTGGCCTGGGAAGCACCCGAGGCCCTGCTCCTGCTCATTAGCTCTCTTGACCCATAAATGCCGAAGGAAACAAACAAACGTCCGGGGGCGGGAGGGAGAGGAAGGACTGTAGGTGTTGGCCTCAGGTCTGCAGAGCCAAACCCGGCTCCAGCTGAAGATGCCATTGTGTGCAGTGATTTCCCAGGAAAAACAGGCCTGGAGATCTCCTCACCGCTGCGTGACCGGGAGGGCGTGGGTGTGGATGAGGGGTGGAGGGAGCCCGAGGGCTGCAGGGGCGTTTGGGGTTTTTGCTGCTACTTCCTGAAGTAGATGGCAGCCGCAGCAGACATGACCGCACAGGCGCAGCTCTGCGGCGGCGTGGGCAGAGGTACTGGTGCCCAGCCCTGGCACATACTGTGGCACCGCTGATGGCTGGCAGCGCTGCTACCCAACTCCAGCTCCTGGCCCACCCAGGGGTGCTTTGGAGGACAGGCAGGGGCTGTGCTTGGGGGCTGCACACACATGAGCTGCAGGTTGTGTTCCTGTGGCCACCCACCCAACTGGATCCAGTCCCGGGAGACCTCCCCGCGGTGCCAGCCTCTCCAAGGCTTCTCAGGCAAACCCTTGCATCTTTTGCAAAGCCTGGCCTAGCTAAACCACTGCCTTAGCACCCCGGGGTGTCTAGCCCCTGCCCCTGTCTGTGTGGCAGTATGGCAGGCTGGCTGGGGACACAGCACCATCAGTGTCCTGTGCCACAGGGGACCCTGCTGCATGCGCTACCCCTGCAAAGCCAGCACATGCCCCCTCCCTCCTTATCTTCCCTTTAGCAGCGGGGGTCTTGGCATCTCCTTAGCCCCCATTTCCTCTCCCAGATCTTGTTGACACAGTGTCTGTTGGAGAACAATGTGGCCAAGGGCAGCAGTGTGACCCTGCCCCTTCCTCTGCCTGTCCGCTTGCCTGCCTGGGCATGATCAGGGCACCCAAGCCTCAAGGACCAGTGGCATGGCCAACAGGGTGGCTGCACAGGGGCAACAGGGCAGATGGGGAAGGGCTGCTGAGAGAGCCAGGGGAGAGAGAGGTGTTTGTCCTGAGTTATCAGCCAGGCTGACACCCTCTGCCCTCCCCCAGCGTCGCTGGCAAGAAGGATAACGTTAACTAAGGAGCTCCTTTCAGCCTGTGCTGGTCAAGGCCATCAGTTTTTAAAGACCTCCCTGGTTTTCCAGCCTGCAAGGAGCAGGGAGGTGAGCTTGCTCTTAATCTGGTGGCAGCTGATCAGGAACGTGCAGCTGTGCCCGTTCCCAAGGAGTGGCTGGGCACCAGCTGGTGGTGCAGCAGATAGCATCCAGCCAAGGTCAGAGTACTGCCCCAACTGAGATGCCAATGTTCTGAGGGTTGTGAGGAGGGAGTGGAGCTGTGGGGCTGGGAGCCCAGCACCCCTCAGCACTTCCAGCACCTCCTGGCACCCTTCAGCACTCCCTGGCACCTCCAGCCCAGAGCAGGCAGAGGGGTTTGCTCAGCACCTCAGGACCACTTGGGCTCCTCCGCTGAGACTCTTGTGCCATCCAGTGGTGAAGGCCCAGCCCAGGCTGAGCCTTCCCACACCACAGCTCAATGTCACAAAGAAGGGAGCCGTGCTGGGCTAGATGGAGCTTAGGGAGCATCCACCCAGGAAGGACCCTACACAGAACCTGCAAACGACAAGGGCATGCACTGAACCCCCAGCCCAGGCCTGTCCAGAACCAGGCTGTGCCTGGCAAGAGCTGCAGGGAGTCTAGATCTGGCAGGAGTCCAGGCCTGTGCCTGAGGTGCCCAGTAAGGAGGAGAGCAGCCCAGGCACTGGGACAGGAGAGCAGCCCATGAGAGCTGAGCAGGGCTGGGCTGCAGCAGAGCCTCCTGTCTTGCCATGGAGACCTGGGAGCAATCTGTGCTGAGAAGGAAAGAGAATCCACGTCTCAGGAACAGGGAACTAGGCAAGCCCTTCCCTGGTGAGCCTCTGGCCAATCCACACCACTCATCCCAGCCAGGGGCAGGACAGGGATTGAGTGCCTCCCCCATGCTAAACCACAATGGCTGGGATGGAAGGGCCGTTTGGGGACCATTTCAGCTGGTACCAGCTGTCCCACTTCTACCTGCTCTGCAAGGGCTTCTGCCCACTTTAGCAGAGTCAGCAGGGCTGGGCTCAGGCTACCTGGAGGGAAGCATGAGCGACCTCAGATACTGCACACAGCATTGGTCATGCCTGTGCAAATGGCTCCCAGCAGGCAGGAAGGGACTCCAGGGCCTCTATTCCTGAACTGATGCAGTGGGCAACTGTGCAGGTCTGGCAAGAGCTGAGTGGGACAGGGCTGGCATAAGGAGTGAGGATTGAGGACTTTGCTGGGAAGACAGGGCCCCGGCAGCAGCAGTTGCAGCTTGGTAAACCACATCAGGCTCCTTTCTGCTTCGAGGTATTTGGAGCAGCACAACAATTAGGACTGGCTTCTATTAATATGCAAATTTCTGCTGCCATGGCAATACCCTTACACATGCAAATTGCAGTAGGAAACATTGTTGGAGAGACCTGTACTGGGCCCTGGACTTTGAGCAGATGCTCCAAACTGAGATTCCCAAAGCCTGTGGTCCTGGGCAGCAGGGAGAGCACTGCCAGTGCCCACTGTGATGGGCAGCAGTTTGCAGCTGGCAGCACCGCTGGTCCCTGCGCAGAGCCCGGGCCCGTTTGCTCAGGTGCTGACGTGCCAGCAGCAGCATGCTGGGTGGCATGGCCTCGCTGCTCCGTGGGAATCTCCTTCCACCTGCCACCGGCATCTCATTCCAGGTTCCAGACCAGCAGCCATACCCCGGGCTGCTCTGCGGAGCAGGGCTGGGCTGGGAAGCTTTCGCCCTCCCCACGCTGCCAGACTCGCCGGCAGGGCCTGGCTGCTGCCCAGCATCGCCGCAGGCTGCCCGGGGGAGCCGGGGCTGGTCCGGGACCGCAGGCGCTGCGGGTGCCAGCACCGGCTTGCCCTGCTGGCAGACAATGCGGAACCGCAGATCCCGACCCCAGGGGCAGAAGCATGTTTTCTCCTGCGCCTACTTGGGACAGAGCCTCCAGCAGCCGCACACAGACTGGGCCTACGCCGCAGCACCGAGGGCTGTGCTGGGTAGCTTGGTGGTCATCGCGCCGGGTCCACTGGTGGACAGCCAGAGCCCGGGAAAGCGGAGATGTTCCGCACACAGGTCCCTCCCTCTGGCCGTGTCCCTCTCCAGCCAGGGCCAGGACCACGAGGTGGCAGTGCACGAACAGCATGGAGAGTGCCTGGGGATGCTGCCACGCCAGCAGAGAGACCTCTGGGGCTCCGGGCAGCAGCCGCATGGCTTCCCACCACATCTCAGGGTGGACCTGCTGGGTGCCCAGTGCCCTGCTTCCCAGAGGCCTTCACAATCATCGGGGGCTCAGCGCGAAGCCGTGGCCATGGCAGTGAGCTGCCACCTACGGCAGCGGGGCTTGGGAGCAGCCTGACCCCCTCTGAGGGTCGCGAGTGGGTGGAGAGGGCACACAGTAGAGCACTGCAAGTACCTGGTTAAGTGCTGGCCAACGTTGCCCAGGGGCAGGGGGAAGCTCCCACCCCTGAGAGAGCTAAAAGTCGTTCAGACGTGGCCCCGAGGTGCGGGTTTGGCAGTGACAATGACACCCCCTCAGCCCCAGCCCGCCCGGCGCGGCCCCGCCCCGAGCCGCCTGCGAGCTGGCGTTGACGTGACGTAACGTGACGTGCAGTGACGTGGTGGGGCGTGGCCGGGCCAGGCGGGCGGCGCGGGGCCGGGCCGGGCCTCGCTGGGCCGGGGGATGCGGGGAGCGGGGCCGGGCGTGCGGGCCGCCCGCGGGGCGCTGCCGAGGGCCCTGCTGCTGGCAGCGGCGGCGGCGCTGTGGGTGCGGGTGGCCGCCGCCGAGCCCTGCGCCGCACCCTGCTCCTGCCGCCGCGGCCTGCTGGACTGCAGCCGGCACCGCCTGCCCGGCGGGCCGGGCCCGCGGAGGATCCCGCCGCTGCCCGCCGGCACCACGAGCCTGTGAGTGAGCGCAGCGGGCGGGGTGCAGTGCGGTGGGGCCTAACGGGCAGCGGGGCCGTCCGCAGGCCGCGGCCTAAGAGGCTGCAGCGGGGAGGAATGTGTGGGGCAGGGGTCTGGGGCCTAGCGGCGTCTACTGGCTGCCTAGGGGCCAGTCCGGGGCCTGGACGGGCCTCCCGGTAGCGGCAGAGTGGCTCTCGGCCGGGCGCGGCAGTCCGCGATAGCTGGCGGCGCTGGTGCTCGGTGTCCGTGGGCTGTTTTTCGGGCGCGGCGTGGCGGAGCCCAGCAGTGCCGCGGGCAGTGCTGCGTTGGCGACGGAATAACGGCGGCCGGCTCTGGAGTCGGGCTCGCAGGACCGCGGCAGCCCCGCTAAGGGGGATGTGGCATGAAAGGAGCCGGCCGCCTGCGCTAGCAGCCACCCCAGTGAAGACTCGGGGGTCGCTGGGCACAGGTGGTGTGGGGCAGGAGCAGGCTGTGGTCAGGCAGCCCCATGGTAACACCGGGTCAAGCCGAGGCTGAACGTTTGTCAGATTGGGCTGCAGGACACTGTCCGGTACGACTGTGCTTGGAAGCGTTCCTTCCAGCCTCCGACCTCAGCTGTGTACCGTGGCAGTTCTGCTGCTTCCGATCTCCTCTGCATCCCTTTGCTGCTTTGGAACTTGGTGACTCCCTCCTTTTCCCTCAGGGGAGCTGTTGTGGCCTCCCCTTTACACCTGCTGACATTGCTTCATTGCTTTTCCAAATACCCACAAAACAGTTAAGAGTCACCCTTAGTCTCTGCTCCCAGAAGTTTAATTAGACCGTGTGCTAATTAGTGTTTACACAGGGTTGAGAGCAGGGCACTTTTATCCTTCCTGTCATAGTCACCACTGCCTTTGTCACCTTTGCCTACAGCGTACTGAGAGGTGCTGGAGTATGGGGTACATCAAAACCTATGTTTGTGTACAGAGAAGTTTGAGTTCTCAGGTTCTCTTGGAGTTGTCATGCTTCCCAGTCGATGGGGAGGCCTGGGGAAACAATACACAACCCATTTGGAAGCTGATAGAAACTTACAAACCACTGCACAGTTAAGTCCAGACAAGAGTCTGATCCGTGTTAACCCCAAGCATGTCAGAGGAAGCCTGTCCCCTTTAGAGTGCTATAGTTCTCCTCTTTCCTTGTGTGATGAGCAGCTAGAAATGTTCAGGAGAAAATGTGTTTTTCATTAGTCTGTGAAACCTTTGGTGTCTGGGAAGATCCAAGGATATCTCTGTGTTAGCACCTGTCAGGGACACGTGAGTTGGCATTCATCAGGTGGGTAACAGGCAAAATGATTTCCATGCTGTTTGGAGAGCAAGTTTCCGAGCTTCAGCTAACATCTGCGTCTCGGAGGGTGTGCTTAAAACTGCTTGGCACAAAATGCAGTGGGGAGAAGTGGAGCTGCCACTGGGCTGCGTTGTGCAAGCTGACGTGCTGCAAATGTTAATTGAGTGTATCATAGAGGGATAGAACCGTTTGGGTTGGAAGGGACCTTAAAGGTTATCTGGTCCAACCCCCTGCAGTCTCCAGGGACATCTGCAACTCCAGCAGGTTGCTGAAAGCCCTGTCCAACCTGGCCTTGAACACTTCCATGCCTGGGGCATTCACAACCTCTCTGGACAGCCTTTCTTCCTTCTCTCTAGTCTAAATGTCCCTCTTTTGGTTTAAACCATTGCCCCTTGTTGTGTCACAACAGGCCTTTCTGTAGAGTCTGTCCCCATCTTCCTTACTGCCTACTTTAACTAGTATAAAGCCACAAGAAGGAGCCTTCTCTTCTCCTGGCTGAACAACCCCATCTCTCTCAGCCTGTCTTCACAGCAGAGGATTCATCTTTGTATTCCTCCCCTCCCTTTGTAGGACTTCAGAGCTGGACCTAATGCTGCGGGTGGGAGTCACAGCAGTGTGGAGCAGAGGGGCAGATTCCCCTCCCTCAGCTGCTGCTTGTGCTGCTGGGGATGCAACCCAGGACAGGGCTGGGGCTGGGTCGCAGATGCACATTTCCAGCTCATGTTGAGCTGCTTGTCAGCCAGCATGCCCAAGCATTCTCTTCAAGGCTGCTCTCCATCCCTTGTGTGTATGTTCTCTGTTGTGGCTTTGAGAGTTTTGGCAGATGAAGTGTGTGTGTGGGGGTGACGTTTTTTTCTTCCCTAGGACTGCTGTAGCAGTTCCGGATCTGAAGGAGCTATAATGTGTACAAGCTGTTTTATCAAAGCTTAACTTCTCTTGCTTGAAAAAGTCCCCCTCTTAGGTCTGTGATATTGTTTCAGCTAACTTTAAGTACTAAAAATTCTTGAGTTAACTAACTCTTTCAAACCACTTGCAGGTGAAGCTTCCAGTGTGGGAGGTGTTGGGGTTTGGTTTGGGGTTTTGGTTTTAATAAGACCAGGAGAGCAGCTTCAGAACACATTTTCATGACAGTAGCATTCAGGCAACTGTAATCTCCTGTTTCTTGCTGAATTACCTATGCTCAGTGGTGGGTGATGGAAAGGGTGGGGGAGTCAAGGAGCTGGCCAGAATTTTTGGGTATGTCTGCATCTCAGCCTGATGTCTTTTAGAAGAAGGAGCACAAGCCCTGCCTGCAGGGCAGCCATCTGCAGGGGAAAGGGAAGCAGAACACCGGTGGTTGCTGCTTTCCAGTCCTGTACCAGTGCCTGAAGGTCCTTCTATGTGCTGGTGGCTAAGGAGCTGATGAGTAAAAGCAGCTTAGGTATTGGTGAATCAGTTCAGCAAGTTGGATTCACAGCAGGTTCTTTGGGTGAGTTTAGGTGTTTTCAGCTCAGTGGCTGCATCATCACCTGCGTGATGCTGTGGGGAAGAGGGTGCTGTGGGGAAGAGGCAGCTGTGCTCAGTTGGGCTGAGTTAAGATCACTCTTCAGGACTGAGCATACAGTAATCAGTTCGGTGTGTGTGCTCAGTTTTATTTACTTAAGTGATGGATACCACTTCAGCTCAAAATGAATGTTTAGATGATTGGATATACAATGCCAGGTGAATGTGAAATACAGCTCTGGCATGTTTGCTCTGTGTCTTTATGTGGGCCTCAGTATAACTGCAAGTGCCTCTAAAATGATGGGTGCTGGGGTTGGGGATTTTTTTCAGAGCACAGGAGTTACATAGAATCATAGAGCTGTTAGGGTTGGAAGGACCTAGCAATTGTTAGGACCAGCACCTGTGTAATGGTTTTGCTCCTTGGTGCAGTACCTGGACACCCCCAGGAGTGTGTTCTTCCGTGTCTGTTGTCTCATCCCTCCTCTATGGGCTGTACTTGGGTCCTGTGAAGAGTGTGGCTCTAGTGAAATCAGCTGCTGCCGAGATCAATCTCCTCAGCCCTGGCAGTGTGCCTTCATGTTTGAAAGATCCAGGAAAAAACCTTCCTCTGGGATTTGGGATCATGCTGCCTGTCTGTTGAGCATGGCTGATGGCCCCAGGGCTGTGCTGGCTCTTTTGGCATGCCCAGAGCTGTGGGGCCGTGGTGCAGGCTCTAGCAGAAACCCCTGGGGGTGTCCTGGGGGTTCAGACTCCCTGCACCTGGACAGCAGCTCCAGCAGCAGGTTGTGCTCTGTGGGTTTTTGTTACTGGCATTTAGGATCAGCTTCATTACTGCACACACTGAGGGAGCAGGCCTAGAGAGCAGCATGCCCTGGCTCTGGGCATTGTTGTCTGCTTCAGCTTCTCCTGGTTCTTCTATTTTTTTAATTGCAGGGGTGCATAATTGTTTGCAAACCTGTTTGCTGCTGTATCTGTGTAATTTACATCCTGGTGTAATTAAAAGCATACATTAACAACCATCTGACTTGCCATGACACCCAGGATTTGAATAATTCATTGCTAGGATGGTATCTGTAGTGCTGAGCCTGAAGTTAACAAATAGTCTGTCAAGTCCTTGCTCTCCCAACAGGTTCTGGTCTAGCAGATGAGATTTACGCTGGGAATGCCATGGACACTGGGGTGAATGAAACCAGGTCATGCTCGGGTTGTCTTCTGATGCTGGCAGGTCTTCCCTGCATGAAGGGTTCTTGACACCCACCGATGGGCACTTATGGGTCCTCAGGTTGAACTCGCACTGTAAACCCCTTGTTCAGCAGGGACAGCAGTGTAGCTTTCCTTCCCCTAGCTGTGGTTTTTGGACAGCTTGGTGTCTGTACAGGTTCAACCCTTGGTGTAGTTGGAGTTGACTATGGATCCTAAGCGCTTGCAGGAGCAGATGAGTCTGTGTGTGTCATGACTGCCTGAGCCTGGTTGTCAGTGGAAATACCTTTACCTGATTGCTTACATTTTCATATCCCCTTTGACAGACACATGGTAGCTCTGGTCTCACAGGGGAGTTTTGTCTCCTGTGTCAGCGGAGCTGCAAGCTGCCTGATAATCATAAACTAACAGTAATAAGTCTGTCTTCCTCCTGTAGTCATGAGAGAAAAGCAGTGATCCGGGACCCTATCAGGGGAACTCATCAGGTGGTGAACACCTTTTGCTGAAAGTAGCTCATTATAGCTCAGTCCTTGATGTCAGAGCTGGAAACAGAGTGAGAAGTGAGATGCCTTGCTGAATAGAATAGAATTAACCAGGTTGGAAGAGACCTTTGAGATCATCGAGTACAACCTATCATCCAACACTATCTAATCAACTAAACCATGGCATCAAGCACCCCATTCAGTCTCTTCCTAAACACCTGCAGCGTTGGTGACTCAATGGTTTTGAGTGTAACAGGCAGTACCCAGTTGTGTAGGCACCTTGTAGGCACAGTTTTTGGCTGTGGTGAGCTGTGAGCTCCAGAGATTCCTCTCCATTCTGAGCTTTGAATCAGAAAGATGTCAGAAAGAAGAATTGGTTGCACCATCTGACTCTCCTCACTGCTGTGGCTAGAACCAATTTTCCATCACAAACCAGGGTTTTTTTGGTCATGCTTTGACTCATGTCACAATGTAATCTGTGCTCAAAGAGTCAGCTTTCAGAAGTGGACCCTTTTATTTTTCCTGTAACATTATATGCACCAAAGCCAAAGAAACAGACTTTTAAAATGAAAGGAATGGGAATGGCACCAAGAAACAGCATGGACGTGCAGACCAGATGGAACAGTTCTTGTCCACTGAAACAGTCCAG
Source organism: Picus viridis (assembly GCA_033816785.1). Taxonomy (NCBI): domain Eukaryota; kingdom Metazoa; phylum Chordata; class Aves; order Piciformes; family Picidae; genus Picus; species Picus viridis. The sequence goes on from CM066602.1 coordinate 4,995,198, forward strand.
TTCCATTTGGTTCCTATAAGCAAAGCCAGCAGCGCTGAGGCATGTCTTCCAGAAGTGCCCCAACCTCCTGTCTCTCTCCCCTCCAGCCTTTGTGCATGTGTTGTCCTTTCACAATGAGCCTGCTGTGCCCAGGCAGCCTCTTTGAGACATGGGGCAGGCTGAGAAGATGAGACCCTTGCTGCAGGGACAGCTCATGCAAGGCATTTCCTGTCCCTGGAGAGTTCTTCTTTGCAATAGACAAGTAACTGTCTCTAGAGCTGTGATTTAGAGCAAAACCACTCTGCTCAGGTGTGAGCTTGCTTTCAAGAAGCCTTTTCAACAAGCAAATTGAGTCAAACAGAACTGGAAGCTTCCAGTGGCCAGGCCGTGCCCGAGCGGCCCCTTCCAGTGGCCAGGCCGTGCCTCCAGTGGCCAGGCCGTGCCTGCGAGTGGCCAGGCCGTGCCTGCGAGCTTCCAGTGGCCAGGCCGTGCCTGCGAGCGAGCAGCCCCTTCCAGTGGCCAGGCCGTGCCTGCGAGCGAGCGGCCGCTTCCACAGGAGGAATTCTTCCTTTGGGGAAAGAATTGCACGTATCATAAATGCAGATTGAAACTTCTAGGTTACATAAAACATAGATGTTTGTTTTTTTTTCCCAGGAGCTAGAATAACATTTTATTTCCTCTGTTCTCTAGGGATTTAAGTCATAATCACTTATTGTCATCCAACTGGAGCATTGATTTGTCTGTCCATACGCTACAGGAAGTGTAAGTTGCTTTGGATGGGGATAAACTCTAAAGATGTGCCACCTAATTTTAATTTCTTGCATGAGAGCTGCTCTGGCTCACAGTGCCAGCTAATTGAAAATGGATGCTGTGTTGGCAGCACGTTTCATGCACAAAACTGGGGCTTTGTGAGCAGAAAACCTGCTCATAAAAGATGGGAACAAACCCAATATTTTGCTTAGAAAATAAGGAGCTGTGTTTGTTTGAGAGCCCATTCCAAGTAAAAGAGATGTAATAATATCTATTAGATTGGTTAAAAAGTAGCATGCTTGGCTTTTAAATTGCTCAAATTATTAGTGTTTTAGCTTTTGGGGGGAGGATTTTTGTTTTGGCAGCTACTAAGTATCATTAACAAATCAGCTACTAAGTAGTATTAACAAACCAGAACTGTTAGCTCGGTCCTGTGATAAGAGTTATTTCTGCTGCACACAAAGGGGTTTTCCTCTCTCTGAAGTGGCAGTGACCTCCTTTTGTTTTGTTTTCAAGGAAAATGAATTACAATGAGCTGAGTGAAATCCCATATTTTGGAGAAACAACTTCTAATATCACTCTCCTCTCACTGTAAGTAAGAGCTTGTCTGCCTTGTTCTGCTTTAACAAAGCGGGGGAACCCATCTGAGCCCTTCCATCCTGTTGTGGAGGGAAAGGTAGCTGCCAGCATTGCTGCTTTTGTCTTGAAATACTGCTCCTCTAAAGTGCTTCAGGGACTATGTAAGCACTCCTTAAAGAAATACAAATCAGTTAGACAATCAAGTCACTCTAAATTACCAATAAAATGCAGTCAACCAAGGCAGGCAGCTTGGAAGGGGAAGGATTCACTCTAGGAATGACAGTTCCCACAAGGAACAGCCCAGCTACCAGCCCCAGAATTTGAATCTATTAGTATGTGAGGTGGCAAATAGCTCTTGGACTTTCAGCATTGCTTTAGGAATATAAGTGTGTGATGCACCTCCCATGTCAGAGGCTTGCTAATAAAGTTGACATACAGACTGCTGGGGCTGTGGCAGCTGTGCTGCTTGAAGGGTGAAGGGGTGTTTTGGTAATTGTTACTTGGTGCTGGTGTTTTTCAGGGTGCACAATACCATTCCAGAAATAAATGCTGAGCAACTCCAAGTTTACCTTTCACTGGAAAATCTGGATCTTAGTTCTAATCTTATCTCAGAAATTAAAGCTTCTTCTTTTCCAAGGATGCAGCTGAAGTACCTGTAAGTATGAGCTGAGATTCCTGCCTCTGCGGGAGTGATGTTGAAGATCTCCTCTGGGCATAGGCAGTCTTGTGTGGTTGTGAACTGAGTGAACATGTGCTTGAGCTAAAGCACTTTTCATGCCAGTCTGTACTGCACTTTCTCACACAGCAGAGGAAACAACAACTGCTGTGGACAAAGTGCAGGTACTTCAGCCAGCAGGTCATTGAGTGACTTCTGCCCATATGGAGCAGATCACCACTGAGTGTCTTCACCATGCCTAACTGAAGCATGGACATGCAGTAAAAATCATCTCCTTGCACTGATTCCTTTGGGGAAATGGTTGAGTTTGGCAAACCAGAGCTCAGCTCTGTGATGTGATTCATAAGAAACTTGAGCTCTGATAATTAGTGGTTGCTCTGAAGTGCTTGTGCAGTTAGCAGAGTTCTGAAGGGCCTCATTTCTTCTTCCTTTCCTAGGAATCTGAGTAACAACAGAATAACTACTCTGGAAGCAGGCTGCCTTGATAACTTATCTAGCTCTCTGATGGTGGTGAAGCTGAACAGAAACAGGATTAGTGTGATCCCACCAAAGATCTTCAAATTGCCTCACGTGCAGTTTCTGTAAGTAGCTGGGGATTTTTTTTTCCCCCAAGCTTAACCCCATGGTGGTTACTGCTGTGTTGTTCCTCTCAGTGTGTGCTCTTGGCTTTCACAAAGTGCTGCTGGTGGAAGATGTCTTAGAATTTGAATGTCCTCTTTATAAAAGGGAACTGAAGAGGAACCGGATTAAAACAGTGGAGAGTCTGACATTCCAAGGACTGGAATCCCTCAAATCCTTGAAAATGCAGCGCAATGGGATCAGCAGGCTGATGGATGGGGCCTTCTTTGGCCTGGGCAATATAGAAGAGCTGTGAGTATGCCTGGTTGTGGAACTACTTCTAGGGACTGGCTGTGGAGGTGTCCTGTGTGGCTTCCCTTGCCTCAGGGGTGTGCTGGGATAAGCATCACAGGGAGCGAGTTTACAGAGCTGTATTTTCCCATTATGTTGCCATCACATCTGATTACTCCAGAGGTGGCCAGATAAGTGGTGCTCTGGCCAACTTCTTCCCACTTGGTGATTAAGGATGCTCTGAGTCTTTTAAGGTGCTTTTGCTGATTTGAATTTGCATTCCCCACAACAGGGGCTGGCTCCTTGCTATGAGGCTGTTTGACAGAGGTGCTGCAGGGCTGTGCCATGCAGTGTGAGCAGAAGAGCCATAACAAGAAGTAACCTTCTGAGAGCAGAGATTGCAGTTTGCTTCTGCCACTGGATCACTGCAGCTGGTGCTGAGTTACTCAGTTCATCCCTATGCTTTACTTCACTGTTGGTTTCAGGGGAATGAAGTTAGTGCTGCATTTAGGGTTGGACTTCATGTTCTCTGGAGGTCCTTTCCACCCCCTAACCTTCTGTGATTCTCTGACTTTGTGTTGCCTGTGGCTTAATGTCAGTAAATAATTTTAAGATCCCCAAGATGAAATTTTGTAAATATATGTTTCATTGATTATCTATTTGGCAAATGTTTTTCCTTCTAATCCCTTAGGGAACTGGAACATAACAACTTAACAGAGGTAAACAAGGGCTGGCTGTATGGGCTGCGGACGCTGCAACAACTCTACGTCAGCCAGAACGCCATTAACAGGATCAGCCCAGATGCATGGGAGTTCTGCCAAAGGCTTTCTGAGCTGTGAGTCCTGGGCTGCTTCTCACTGGGGTTTTGCAATGCTGGAGGAGCAGATGGGATAGCTTGCATGCAGCAGGAGTGAGTTACCAGAGGAAGTGCTGTGGTAATGCTGCCTGTTAGAAGCATTCTGTTCATCAAAACACAATAGTTAATCAAGTTTGATAGTATCTTCATAATTATTCCTGCCCTGCTTGCCTCTAAAGTGTGTGTCCAATGTTTCCAGAGACTTGTCATACAACCAGCTAACTCGCCTCAAGGAGTCTGCCTTCGTGGGACTTGGCTTGCTGGAGAAGCTAAACCTGGGTGACAACCGCATCAGTCACGTTGCTGACGGAGTGTTCCGAGGGCTGGCAAACCTGCGAACCTTGTGAGTGCACAGAACCTCACTGCAGTGCAGCTTGATGCAGGGAAGCTTTTGGAAAGAAAGACAATGAGTCTTGCAGCATGTGCTCTGCTGTTGCTGTGTGCTGTCCTGCCTGCAGGTCTGGTGGGGCTGATGAGATGGCAGCTCTGGCTCAGCTAAAACCAACCAACCGCCTCACGTTAGTGGTGCTAAGAAACTGGCTTGGGGTGCTTCGTGCCATGGTTTAGTTGATTAGATGGTGTTGGGTGATAGGTTGGACTTTTCCAACCTGGTTAATTCTATTCTGTGAGTGCCCAGTTTTATGTCATACTGGTTCTGAGTAGTCAGCTGGCATAAATGCCAGTTGTGGAGTGAATGGTCAACCTGGAGCTCTTGTTATCCCAGAGGGATTTGTTAAGTTGGAACCTCAGGAACCAAACGTTGAAGCCTTTTGGTTGTGGGAAGTGAGGTTCAGCCCACCCTGCTTGTGTGCTGAGGGCTGTGAGCGGGAGGGAGCAGGTTTCCTTTTGCTGTCAGAGGCATGGCTCTGCACTGCCAGCACCTTTCATGGCAGCTGCAGCTGTTTGATGTTTCTGACAAGAAAAGACTCAATCCTGGCTCTTAAAAAAACAAGTGTCCCAAGTAGATCAGAGCAGCAGCAATCATCCTGAACAATGGCAGTTGAGAAAGGAGTGAAAGTTTGTAACCCCTCTGTCAGTTCATTAAATAAATGCTTAAATAAGCAAACTCTGGTACCAGAGAGATTTATGTAAGCAGTCATATTCTGTTAACCTTAATGCAACCTTTTAATGAAATAATTAAAACTAATTTCTTGGATTTAGAGTAGCATGAAAAAGAACAAGAGCAGATTAATTAGTAGGTTTTCTTGGGCTCCTCAGGGGTGTCAGCAGCCAGAGGCTGGCCCTTGGCTGAGGCTGGAATGCTCAGGACAGGGCAGTGGTGATTAACGAGGCTCCAAGCATTCGTGCCCAGCCAGGCATGAGGAGCCAGCTCCTGGCTCACACAATGAGGGGCTTTTCTTTGGGGCTGCTCACTCATTTTCCTAAGTGGTCTGAGTAGTGGAGTGTAAAAATAATTCCAACAAGAGGAGATCCTGTGCTGCTGTTGGATGAGGGCTGTTGTTGTTTGTACACTGGTTGCTTCAGTGCTCAGGCTGACATCAATATTTCAGTGTCTGTTCAGCTCCTGCCACTCTTCTGCAATGTGGCTTTAAGGACTGAGAATCAACTCAAACTGTGTATTTAACCTCAAGGTAATAACAGCCAGGTAGAATTAAAGGTGTATCTAAGAACAGCACTGAAGTTATCACATTTACTCCCTAACACTGTGAGTACCCCTCCAGCATTCACAGTAGAGTTCTGAAGCAGCCCTGGAGATAATTCTAGCAACAAGTTTCAAGTCACAGGAATTGGCAACTCAAACCCAAATCACATCCATGTTGGGTACCTTGCCTCCAACAATTTCAAAGGAGGAGAAACTTAAATGTGAGCAAATATCAAGGCTGTGTTTGTTAAGAGCTTGTGATGCATGAATCATGGAATCCTTTTTGTCCTAATCTTTAAAGCGTGTGTGTATGAATTGTGGAACTGACTGCTGCCTGCTGTCTTCCATGCATATTTCAAAGTGGGAAAAAGAGGAAAATAATGTTTTAGCACTGGCAGTGTCCTGGAGCTTGGTCCCTCCAGTCTCTTGCAGGACAATAACCTACTCAATTCAGTAGATCAAGCCCAAGCAGGGATGACTGCCTTTGTACACACAGGTTCCAAACTATGTGGACAGCGTTCAGCATCATTTCCCTTTGTCCTAACACCACCTCTGCAGCAGACCTAGGGCTGGATTCTTTACCCTCAAGCTTGTCTTCTCACAAACCTATTCCCACCATCTTTCTAATTGAAGAGCAGCTGAACTGACTCCTCATACAGGAGAGAGGAGTCAATGAGCTCTTTGCCTACTTTTATTAAGGATTTAAATTTACAGACAGAGATAATGAAGGGAAAAAAAAAAAAACACCAAGGAGATGCTGAGGTTCCAGTCTTGAGAAGAAAATTCCACCTCTCTGTTCAGGAAACTGAGAAGCCTCTGAATGTTGATTTGGAACTTACTCCTAGCAATTGGACTAGATGACCTTTGGAGGTCCCTTCCAACCCCAACCATTCTATGACTCCATTGCAATGTACCCAGAATTGTTTCTCTCACAAATAAATCAGTTTTCTTGGACAACCTACACAGAACAGCCTGAAATACATCTTTGTACTCAAAGAGTGGTCAGACATTGGAACAGGCTGCCCAGGGAGGTGGTGGACTCGCCATCCCTAGAGGGGTTCAGGGAACCTGTGGCCATGGCACTTGGGGACAGTTCAGTTTGTGTGGTGGTGCTGGGTTGATGCTTGGACTTGTTGATTCCTGACCTCTATGATTCACACCCCACAGCTCCAAGTGATCTACTGAATTGAGTAGGGTATTGTCCAAAAGATGAGGTGATGTATTCAGTTGCCTGTATATGTAGCTGGCTCTCTGGGCCAGGTATCTTGTTTGGAAGCTCCATCAAGCTGAAGCAGTGGTACTGGGAAAGTGCAGTGCAGGAGCACTTTGCTTTAAACCTTCCTCTGCAGGGCCTTCCATGCCCCATGACAGCAAAAGAGATGAAATTGTGGTGTTGACAGAAACTCCTGGCTCAACCCATGCCCTTCAAGCTAAAACTGCCACTGGATTAATTCCTCCTCCTCCTCTCTCATGATCCATATAGCTGCGTTACTTCTGCTGTTCAGGCTGCCCTCCTACGTGAGGGGCCAAGGTGCTGTGCAGAGGTCAATCAGCAATCCCATTAGCTGGTAACAAGATTTGGGAGCAGAATATCAACTTCATTCTGAAAATCTACCACTTTGTGCCTGGCAGCCTGACACTGTAACCTGTGTGTAATCTCTTAATATGCTAATGCAGTTATAAGCCTGTTACCCGGGAAGATGAATGCTGTGGTGTGTTGGTTAATTCGCTTATATGAACCAGCTTGCCTCAGGAGCCTCTCCCAGTTCCTGGGGAGCAGCCCAGCACATGACAAGTGCTCTCAGACTGGGTCTCTCCTTCAGTACCACATCAAGGGGGCTGGACTGCAGACTTTGTTTGTGGTTCTTTCTGCAGCACTGATCTCCAGCAATTCTTTTTTCCATCTCTGGAATGGGAAATCCATCTTCTGAGAAGCTTAGTGTTACAAAAGATTTGAGACCTCCCAGGTGACCCTGTGTCAGAACACCAGAGCTGGCCAGCACAGCAGTTGGTTCTCCTCCCTTGCTCCCGCTGGTAGTGCTCATGATGCTGTTAAAAGGCTTCTTTGTAAGCTCTTCTCTTGCAGGGACTTGAGGAACAACGAGATCTCCTGGGCCATGGAAGATGCAAATGAAGCATTTGTGGGACTTAGCAGGCTGGATAAATTGTACGTATCCCAGACCACTGATGACAACACCTCCCAGGCACACAGAGGGGAGGGAGAGAGCAAAATGCTAAGTAACTGTAAATTGATGGCCAGAGACAGAAAGCCTTCCTAACTGGCAGCTGTGCTGGGTGTGTTTCCAGCTGTGTGCTGCAGCTTGGGTTCCATGCTCAGGAGAATGGAATCTGTGTCACCTTGCCACACCAAGCTGAAGGAACTCAGCATCAGTATTTGACTGCATTTCTTGTTGACTAGCCCAGTCCTGGTCAATTCTTGTGCTGCTCTAGTAAAAACAAAGCAAAAACCAAAAAGCCCAAAACAACTAAAGTATTTTTGATCAAACAGGGACCACTGTTGAATTAGCAGCTTTTCAGTACCTAGGCTTTGCACTCCTCATTCAGTGCCATGTTCCTTGTAGGAGACTAGTGGTGTCCCCTGTGGATGAGGCCCCATCCTCTTCAATATCTTTATTGATGATCTGGATGAGGGGATTGAGTCAGTCATCAGTAAATTTGCAGATGACACCAAGTTTGGAGCAGGTGTTGATCAGTTAGAGGGTAGAAGGGCTCTGCAGAGGGACCTTGCCAGGCTGGACAGATTGGCAGAGTCCAACATGGTAATATTCAACAAGTCCAAGTGCTGGGTGCTGCACTTCAGCCACAACAACCCCAGGCAGAGCTACAGGCTGGGGACAGAGCGGCTGGAGAGCTGCCAAACAGAGAGGGACCTGGGGGTACTGATTGATAGCTGGCTGAACAGGAGCCCGCAGTGTGCCCACGTTGCCAAGAAGGCCAATGGCATCCTGGCCTGCATCAAGAATAATGTGGCCAGCAGGAGCAGGGAAGTCATTGTGCCCTGTGCTCAGCACTGGTTAGGCCACACCTTGAGTCCTGTGTCCAGTTCTGGGCCCCTCAGTTTAGGAAGGACATTGAGAGACTTGAAGGTGTCCAGAGAAGGGCAATGAGGCTGGGGAGAGGCCTTGAGCACAAGCTCTACAAGGAGAGGCTGAGGAAGCTGGGGTTGTTTAGCCTGGAGAAGGCTCAAGGGAGACCTTCTTGCTCTCTACAACTACCTGAAGGGAGGTTGTAGCCAGGAGGGTTTTGGTCTCTTCTCCCAGGCAAGCAGCACCAGAACAAGAGGACACAGTCTCAAGCTGTGCCAGGGGAAATTTAGCCTGAAGGTGAGGAGAAAGTTATTCCCAGAGAGAGTTGTTAGCCATTGGAATGTGCTGCTCAGGGAGGTGGTGGAGTCACCATCCCTGGAGGTGTTCAAGAGGGGACTGGCTGTGGCACTTGGTGCCATGGTTTAGTAGTCATGAGGTGTTGGGTAACAGGTTGGACTTAATGATCTTTGAGATCTTTTCCAACCTTATTGATTCTATGATACCATCCTGTGAAGGGATGCTTATGGCATTGCTTATGACCAGCAGCTTGGTCTGAGGGTGCAGGCTCTAAGTTAAGAATGAAAAGGAAAGCCTGTTCTTGGGAAACAGGGTCTTTAAGCTAAAAAAAAAAAAAAGTAGTATTTGATCTTTTAGCTCAGCTGGGACTAGAAAAAAACATAGTAAACCATCACAGGGAACTTCCTGTGGGTCTGATGTGTGGGCACATTAACTGGTCTCTGGTTTTGGGGGGGCTTTATCTTTCAGAATCTTGCAAGGAAACCAGATTAAGTCAATTACGAAAAAAAGCATTCTCTGGTCTGGAAGGACTTGAACATCTGTAAGTACTTTGCAGAACTTCTCATTATTTCAGTCCTGCATTCTCTGTCAGGTCTTCAAGAGTATAACTGGAGGTAGCCCATGAAATCATCCTGACCCATTGTTGTTCTCTTTGCTTAACTTACAGAGATTTAAGCAACAATGCAGTAATGTCCATCCAAGAGAATGCATTTGCTCAGGCTCAGCTGAAGGAGCTGTAAGTTCATTTATGGATTCTCTACCAGTCCTGCCTTGTTAAGAACCCTTCAGCCATTGGAGGGTTGGCTGAATTTGACTGTAGTCTGCTGTGGTCTCTAAATACTTAAAGCAATGCTGCTAAATAATCTGCACAGAGTTGGTAGCAGTGTGCTTGGACTTAAGGTTTGATTAAAATCTCCATCTCCTTAGCTGTGATTAGTAGAAAATGTTTTTCTCCTGCAGTGTTGAACCATTCAGTTTTTCATATATTGTGATTCTGCAGCAAGCAAATCTTGCTGCTTGTAGACTGAACAAGAGGGAGAACTCACCAGGAATGCCTCAGGAGGGTCTGCAAACCCTACATTTTGTCCTCCCTTGTTTTTTGGTGGGGGAGAGGGGGCTAAGGAAAGGCTTTAAAATTCACAGCAAGACAACAATTTTGACTTGCTCAGCAGATGCTTCAGCTACTGGAGGCTCTTGAGATCTTCAGACATTCTAATGTGAAGTGACCTTCACACCCAAGCCTAATCCTGCTGTAAGGCAGTCATCTCTGAGATAAAGTCTCTGAATCTCATGTAATCTGTTTTAAAACTGTTAGTCAATTAGTTTCTCTTAGCCAGATGGGCTAAGTCTGCAAGATCTGCCAGTTTGAGGAGGTATTTTTGGTGCTAAGGATGAGGCTTTCCTTGCTTCCTCTGATGGGTCTTAAAACCGAGGGATGGTTGGTACGTGTGGGCAACGAGCAGGGTGGAGCCTTGCTTTGCTTGCCTCTCCTCCCCACTGCTGGATTCACTGGTGGCAGAGCAGTGACCTTCTCAAGGAGGCCCTGCTCTGGCAGGGGGGTTGGACTGGGTGATCTTTCAAGGTCCCTCCAAACTCTAACATCTGTGAGTGTGTGAAACCATTGGACTTTCTCCAGTCAGCCATGCTCCTACCTGACAGGGAGGAAACCTGGAGAGCACGTGCTGGGGGAGGAAAGCACCCCTCCTTTGTTCCCTGTTTGCAGTTGTTTCTCTGCTCCACAAAGGCAATCTGCATTAGGTACCTGTATGAAAGAAATGCACATTCATTCTGAAATATTTAGTAGCTGCCATGAGGAGGAGTGTTGAGGCTCCCATTTGTAACAGCAGGTGTGCTGTGTTTGAAGCCACAGAGCTGCTTTGCCAGGGCTCTTTTGGAGGCTGCCTTGAACGAGGGATGGGATAATTGTCCAAAAAAAAAAAAACACAACACCCCAAGAAAGGTTTACTATTTCTTTTTTAGAAATTGAAAACCCAAGGTTATTTCCTTCAGAGTGAAGAAGAAATGCAAGTAGGAAATGTCAGGCTCTAATGCTGCCACACAGGAGAGGCTCTCCTGGTTGTTTCTGACATTTTAGCATAAGTTACCCCGGAGGCGTTAAACAAAAAACAAGAAGAAGAATATTGTGAATCTCGAACGTGCTAAATGTCTGTGCTTTGTTTTGCTGCCTGGAAATCACAGGTTGGCAATGGGAGAGGCACAAAACTCTTAATCACCCCTTTGTTTGATCTTTGGTTTTTTGTGCAGAGTGTTGAACACCAGCAGCTTGCTTTGCGATTGCCAGTTGAAGTGGCTGCCGCAGTGGCTCACCGCCAGCCGGTTCCAGCAGGCCACGGTGAACGTTAGCTGCGCTCATCCTGAGTGGTTAGCAGGACAAAACCTTCTCAGTGTGGACCCTGATGACTTTGTCTGTGGTTTGTATTTCTATATATATTTTTTTTTAATGGCTTTTGGTTATAAAAAAACACCAAACTTGGGGACACAAATCTCTGCTGGGTACCTCTCCGAGATGAGGCTGTGGTGCTCGGTCTTGGCACCTGTGCACATCGCTGGCTCTGCTTTGGAGCTTGGGATTTAAAGCTCCTTCTCTTTGTTCTGTTGTGCCTGAGCACTGAAGCTAACCTGAGGGAGTGATTCAAGGAGACTGCATCGATTTTCAGTTAGGTCACTGTTAAAAACTGAGTTTGCTTCTGTTCTCTCTGCTGGTGTATGTCTTCAGCTTTGGAAGAGCTGTTGGACACTTCCTTTCTGGTTCTTGTCCATACCAGTAAGAGTAAAGGAGTCGATACTCTGCCACATTTTGAGTACCATGTCCAATTCTGGGCTCCTCAATGTAGGAAGGACATTGAGACACATTAACGTGTCCAGAGAAGGGCAATGAGGCTGGGGAGGGGTCTGGAGCCCTGTGAGGAGAGGCTGAGGGAGCTGGGGTTGCTTAGCCTGGAGAAGAGGAGGCTCAGGGAGACCTTCTTGCTCTCTGCAACTCCCTGAAGGGAGGTTGTAGCCAGGTGGGGGTTGGTCTCTTCTCCCAGGCAAGCAGCAGCAGAACAAGAGGACACAGTCTCAAGCTGTGCCAGGGGAGGTTTAGGCTGGAGGGGAGGAGAAAGTTCTTCACAGAGAGATTGGCCATTGGAATGTGCTGCCCAGGGAGATGGTGGAGTCCCTGTCCCTGGAGGTGTTCAAAAAGGATTGGACATGGCACTTGAAGCCATGGTTCGGTTGTCAGGAGGTGTTAGGTATTGGGTAATAGGTTGGACTTGATGATCTGGGAGGCCTTTTCCAACCTGGTTGATTCTATGATTCCATGATTTTCTGATGTTCCATACCTGTAATACCTCTCTGGTCCTTTGCCACCACAGACATAAGCCTGTTTATTTTTGTGAACCAAACTGTGAGATGGAAAACAGAGACTGCCCAGAGTCATGTGTGAAGCCTGTGGCAGGCCTGGCACAGGCCTGGGTGTTCCATTTTTGGGGTGAGCAATCTGAGCATTGCTGGTGTGTACACAATCCTTTCATTCTCTTAGTAAAGGCTACAGTAATCCTCATGTAGGAGCAAGCACCCACTTATCCATTCCTCTGTCACCACCATGGTGCCCAACACTGATGCTGTGTGTGCCTGTGAGTGTCTCTGCTGAAATAATTGGTACTGAAAGAACTCATCCAGTGGGATGAGAGAGAGCAAGCTGGCATTTCACTCTGCTTTGTGTTTGTTGAACTTAGAGGCTTTTCAGGATATCTGAACTACCTGAAAGTGAGTCTCAGTCCTTCATAAACCACCCTGGCTCTTCAGCTGAGCATGGCTTTGGTGCAATCTAAATGTAGCCAGTTCCAGACAGTGGTACAGGGTGCAGGGCACTGCTCACACCACACTTCTCCACGGTTTCAGTGCTTACTCTGTCTGCCTGTGGTTCTAATCCTCTTTCACAGCTTCATTTAGAATTGGAATTAACCAGGTTGGAAAAGACCTTCGAGATCATCAAGTCCAACCTATCACCCAACACCATCTAATCAACTAAACCATGGCACCAAGTGCCTCATCTAGTCTCCTCTTGAACACCTCCAGTGACAGTGACTCCACCACCTCCCTGGGCAGCCCATTCCAATGGCCTCTCTTTCTCATTTCTAGCAGGAAACAGCTGAATGCATGCACCTCAAGCAGGACATCTCTTCCCAACTCTCTGCTTACATGGTCTTTGGAACGAGTTTTCTTGCAATATTAACTGCAAGATGGAGAGGCAAGTAACTAATCTGTGTGCTTTGCTTTTCAGACAACTTCCCCAAGCCCCAGATCAGAGTGCATCCTGAGACCACAGTTGCCCTGCGAGGCATGAATGTGACTCTGACCTGCACTGCCGTCAGCAGCAGTGACTCCCCCATGTCCACAGCCTGGCGTAAGGACAGTGAAGTGTTGTATGATGCTGAGGTGGAGAATTTTGCCAGATACCAGCAGCAAGGTGGTGAGGTGGTTGAGTACACCACAGTCCTGCACCTTTCCAATGTGAATTTCACTGATGAAGGGAAGTATCAGTGCATTGTCACTAACCACTTCGGCTCCAACTACTCCAACAAAGCCAAGCTGACTGTCAATGGTAAGCAGTAATGGTAACAAAGGAGAAGCACTTTGACCCCAAAGCTTTATTTAAATGGCTACTAGTCTGTTTTTCACCAGAGCTGGCCCAAAGACAGCCTCACTGCTATTTAGAAGTATCAAACATCTTGTGAGAAAGCAGAAGTGATTATTGTTGTCGGTGAAAAGCCTCCTGTTCCCATTTCAAAAGGGGCAGGAATCTTCCATGCTGCCTTTCTAACCCGGTCAGCTGCTGCAGTTGCACGGAGGTAGAAGTCTCTTAAACTAAAAGCTCCCTCTGCTGTCTCTTCAGCACCAAGCACCTTGCCCGTGTGCCTGTAAAGCTAGGAAAGATCCAGCTAAAACCGACTGAATCATCTGGAAACAAAGGCCAAACATTCACTTGCAAGGTCCTTTGTGTTATTAATTTTGGTTGAGGGGAGGGGGAGCATGTGAATGTTCACATCAGTCAGTAGGCCACTGGTGCCTGCAGCATCAAGAGAGCAGAGCTGCCTGTATTGTTCTCCCTTGTCCAGAGCGGGTGGTGCAGGCTTGGGGTGAGGAGCTGGATGCTCACCTTCCCTGCTGCCAGGGAGGAAAGTGTGGCAAAGGGCTTATGAGGAAGACCTGAAGCTTTTCCCTGCCTTTTTCCCATGAGAAATGTTGTCCTTCAGATCATCATCAATGAATCCTGTAGAAAGCCTAAATCCTATTTAAATCTGGAGGACAGGCTCCTGGTTGAGGACTGCTGACAATTTGTGCAGTCGAGGACAATCTGCCCCTTTCTCCTGGGGAAGACTGCATGTGTGGCTCAGATTGATTTGTTTCCAGATACTTGCTGTGCTGTGGAGCTTTTGCTGCTTCCTCCCTCATGCTGAAAACACTGAAACTGTCTCCTTTGATCCAGAGCTACCGTCTTTCCTGAAAACCCCCATGGACCTCACCATCCGCACTGGGGCCATGGCCCGGCTGGAGTGTGCTGCAGAGGGCCACCCCACACCCCAGATCTCCTGGCAGAAAGATGGTGGCACAGACTTCCCTGCTGCCAGGGAGAGGAGGATGCATGTCATGCCTGAGGATGATGTGTTCTTCATTGCAAATGTCAAAATAGAAGACATGGGCATCTACAGCTGCATGGCACAGAACACTGCAGGGGGCTGTCAGCAAATGCCACACTGACTGTGCTGGGTGAGTGCTGTGCTAGCCTGTGAACAGCTTGCCCAGGGAGGTGGTAGAAGCCCCATCCCTGGAGGCCAGGCTGGATGTGGCTCTGAGCAACCTGCTGTAGTGTGAGATGTCCCTGCCCATGGTAGAGGGGTTGGAACTGGATGATCCTTGAGGTCCCTTCCAACCCTAGCAAGGGTGTGGCTCTGGGCTGGGGTGTACCTCTGGGTTTTAGCTGTAAGGAGCAAGCTGGAGTGATGAAGAATGAAGTGAAAGCACCAAGAGCAGCACCTGACATGGTGTTTGAGCAGTGGAGCTTCAGAAGCTGAGTGTCTGTGCTGACATGGAAAGTTAGTGTGACCAGGAAGGTTGGTGTGACCTTCACAGGAGGGGAATGAGGCATTGCCTCACTCCAGCAGTGTGGACTAAGCAGAACTTGGGTAGCCTCAGAGCAAAACCAATCACTAAGGTAGCATGAACTGTGCTGAGTGATAATGGAAGGACACATTCTGATAGAGTGCAGTGTTTGCTGATGATGCTGACTTAATATCATGGTCATTGAAGTGCATGAAGCAGACTTTGTCTGGCCTGATTTGGAGGCTGTTTGCTCTACTTGCACTTGCTGCAGTGATCCACAGAAGAGCTGAACTCACAGAATGCCCCAGATCTGGGTTTCCTTGCTCAAGTTTAGGCTCAGGTTATGTAAGATCAGATTTTTAACTATCAGGGAGCAGCCACTGGTGCTGCTCAGTGCAGAATGTTAGGGGTTGAAAGGGACCTTCAAAGGTCGTCAAGTCCAACCCCTGCCAGAGCAAGACCATAAAATCCAGCACAGGTCTCACAGGAACATATCCATATGGGTCTTGAAAGCCTCCAGAGAAGGAGACTCCCCAACCTCTCTGGGCAGCCTGTTGTAGTGCTCTGTGCCCCTCACAGTGAAGAAGTTCCTCATGTTGAAGTGGAACCTCCTGTGCTATAGTTTATGTTGCCCTCCAGAGAAGGGCAATGAGGCTGGGGAGAGGCCTCGAGCACAAGCCCTACTAGGAGAGGCTGAGGAAGCTGGGACTATTTAGCCTGGAGAAGAGGAAGCTCAGGGGAGACTTTATTGCTCTCCACAACTCCCTGAAGGGAGGTTGTAGCCAGGAGGGGGTTGGTCTCTTCTCCCAGGCAAGCAGCACCAGAACAAGAGGACGCAGTCTCAAGCTGTGCCAGGGGAGGTTTAGGCTGGAGGTGAGGAGAAAGTTCTTCCCAGAGAGAGTTGTTAGCCATTGGAATGTGCTGCCCAGGGAGGTGGTGGAGTCCCCATCCCTGGAGGTGTTCAAGAGGGGCCTGGCTGTGGCACTTGGTGCCATGGTTTAGTAGTCATGAGGTGTTGGGTGACAGGTTGGACTTGATGATCTCTGAGGTCTTTTCCAACCTTATTGATTCTATGATTCTATATCCATCTTAAGGTCTGTGTTTTGGTTGTTTGTTTTCCCTACTGTCACAGAAACTCCTTCTTTTGTGAGGCCCCTGGAGGACAGGACAGTAACCCGAGGGGAGACTGCAGTGCTGCAGTGCATCGCTGGTGGCAGCCCTGCCCCTCGCCTCAACTGGACGAAGGACGACGGCCCTCTGGCTGTCACCGAGAGGCATTTCTTTGCTGCAGCAAACCAGCTGCTGATCATCGTGGATGCTGGGCTGGAGGACGCTGGGAAGTACACTTGCATC
Organism: Picus viridis; assembly: GCA_033816785.1. Lineage (NCBI taxonomy): Eukaryota > Metazoa > Chordata > Aves > Piciformes > Picidae > Picus > Picus viridis. Next base: position 5,011,295 of record CM066602.1, read on the forward strand.
ATGTCCAACACCCTGGGCACTGAGAGGGGCCACATTTACCTCAATGTCCTGGCTTCCCCCAACTGTGATTCTGCCCAGGGCGGCATTGCCCACGAGGAGGATGGTTGGACCACGGTGGGCATCGTGATTATCGTGGTGGTGTGCTGCGTGGTGGGCACCTCCCTGGTGTGGGTTATTGTCATCTACCACATGAGAAGGAAGAGTGAGGATTACAGCATCACTAACACAGGTGAGGTGCAGCAGCAGCACTCCTCAGCTCTGGTTTTAATCCCAAACACCTGTTAAGAGCAGTGAACTTGCTGGGTTCATTACAGGCTGAAGGACTGCTTACTGCCTTCTAAAAGCTCTTAAGGGATTTGCTCAAATCCCTTCATTTGCTCAAATTCCTTCAGTTTAGAGGGGGGTTGGGTTGTCAGAAGTGTGTTTGGTGTGGGTTTTATGTTTTGCTTTGTTTTAATTCCTTACAGACTAGGTTTGTTCTGTGTTTAAAGGAGAATAGTAAAGTTTGGAAATAAATATTGAATGAACTCAGAGATATTTTCAGGAGCTGGAAGAATGTCTGTAAATAGCCTTTCTGGCTCTGCTAGAGCTGAACCTGCTGCATGGATTTATTTTAATGGCTGAGGGAGGGGGTTAAAAAAGCTAACTGCATGTGGGCTGAAATTCGAGGTGATGGGGTCTTTGTTCCTGTGGATCATCTTCACACTTGTTAATTCTGCCTTGCAGAGGAGATGAACCTGCCTGCAGACATTCCCAGCTATCTGTCCTCCCAGGGAACTCTGTCAGAGCCTCAGGAAGGCTACAGCACCTCGGAGGCAGGCAGCCATCAGCAGCTCATGCCTCCAGCCGGCAGCTACGTGCATAAAGGCACAGATGGTAAGCAAAGCCCTCACGTGTTCTGCTGGTGCTCCAGCAGATGCTGGTGCTCAGTCCCATCCCCAGAGCTGGCAGCAGTCCTGAAGAGTGCAGCACAGTGCTGCAAGGCAACATTAAAGGTGACTTTTCCTAGGGATGAATTCAGGTTGATCTGAAATTTTCCATCGATCCTTTTGAGTTTGAGGCCTCTCCTGGTTTTCCTGTAGTGCTTGTTTATATTCTGCTATCAAGGCTTCTGCATTCCCTGTGCTTCGTTTCATCTTTGGTCCAGCAACATCTGGGTTCACATTTGCCACAAGTGCCTTTGTGTGCAAGTGTCTTGACTGCTGTCCTTCAGGTGCCAGAGCAGTGCAGGTCCCTCCAGAGGCCCTTTGATTCAGAGCCTGTGATCTGTGCAGCAAGGTGGTGATGCCATTAGAGAGTTCCAAGGTTGAATGTCGAGGTAGATTTCTCTGCTGTTTCTTTCCTTTGTCATCTCAAGAGTCCAGGCAAAGGAGATGGAAACTAAATTCTCTTGGAAGGTGACTTTTGTCCTTGGCATAAACCTACTGCCTCTGCCAGACGTGCAGTCTGCCTGCTGCAGTCATAAGCAAAGGGTCTGCACTATGTCCAAACGAGGTAGGGAAACTTCTCAGGATATTTGTGACAATGAGTCTACAGAGAGAGGATTTTTTTTTCACCTCCTAAATGCTGTGGAGCCTTCCAACCCTGACATAGGCTGGTTTGCCCAGGAGATCCTTTGGTGTGCATTTTCCACATCTGATCATGGTCCAATGCCTCTGGGCTGCAGTCCTGCTGCATAGAGTCTGTAGAGGAAGGAACTGAGAAGCAGCTCATCATAATGACCCCGTGGTCTGGTCTGAGGTGTGTTGGCACACAGGGTGCCAGTCTGGTACCAAGGCACTCTTTTGAGAGTATTTTGCTTTCCCATTGTTTCTCAGGTGGTGCAGCACCGCTGGTGATCTGCTCAGACTGCTATGACAATGCAAACATCTACTCCAGGACACGAGAGTACTGTCCCTATGCCTACATCACAGAAGAGGACCCCTGGATCCAGCTCTCCCTAATCTCATGGTGCAGGTGCCAAAGGAAATGTACCCAGCACGTGCCCAGCATGAAACCAGTGCTCTTGACAATCTCTTGGCAGAGAGGGACATGTCTGTCTTCCTCACCAACCATGACAAAATCAGTGAAAAGAAAATCTCCTCCCAGCAGGTGAATGGTGAGTGGCTCCTTTTCCTTATTGGTTGCCTTGTGTTCCCTGGTAACTTCTTGTGCTGGAAGGTCTCATTCCCCTGGTCATCTTTGTGCTCCCTTCACTATTCACACTCAGCCAATCCTTCAAGTGAGCACAGTTTGTGGAGTAACTCAGTGCTTGTACCCCACCTCTTCTCAGAACTGGCTCTCAGCTTTCATCCAGTGCCCAAGAGTTGCAGAGTGGTGTTAAAAAAGGGGGTAGTTATTCATCTGCAGCTCATCTGTAGCTTGTGGAACGTGGGTGAGCCTCTGCCATGTACCTCAAGGCCCTCTATGGGCCAAGAGGTAAATCTTCATGTAAGAAAATCAAGCAGCCCTCCTGTTAGAGCTGGCCTGAGTAAAGGGCTCCAAAAGTTTTGCTGGGTTTATCTTTTTGGGGGTAAATTGCTTGTGTTTACCTTGACTTTCTTCCAGGCAGGCTTTCAGGAATTCACTCTGGAGCTGAGTTGTTCCTGGGAGAAAACCCAGTAAAATACGCTCTCCAAACCAGAGCAGTAACCTCAGAGACTCTCAGGGCTGAGTCACACCGCTCAGAAAGCTTTGGGTGTCTTTACCATCGACTGACTCCTGTTCACCTTCTGTATTTTCTTCCTCAGAACCCTTTCAGCTGCCTCTGTGGGGAGTCAACAAGGACCTGGGTCTCTCTCACTCTCACTTCCTGCACCAGCAGGCAGCCCGGGAGCCCCCCCGCGCTGCGCGGCGAGGGGCTGGCCGAGGGCGACCGGGAGCCAGCTGCTTCCCCCGGCCCTGCCCCAGGCTCCGGGAGCATCACCTGGACTTTAGCAGGACGCGGAACATTCGTGACCACAGTGACACCACGTAAGACACTTAGTGAAGCCTTGAATCCAGTCCCTCTCCACTGACTTGTATTTACTACCTCAGGACTTAGCCCAAGGCCAAAGACCCTCCCCTCGTGTCCCTGTGTCTGCAGTCCCAGCCCCGTTCGGCAGAGTTGGGCTCTCCAGGAGGAGGTGGCACCTGCCCTTCTTGCATTTCCAGGTTCATAGGATGTTAGGGGTTGGAAGGGACCTTCAAAGATCATCAAGTCCAACCCCCTGCCAGAGCAGGACCATAGAATCCAGCACAGGTTGCACAGGAACACATCCAGATGGGGGCTGGAAAGTCTTCAGAGGAGGAGACTCCACAACCTCTCTGGGCAGCCTGTTCCAGTGCTCTGTGCCCCTCACAGTGAGGAAGTTCCTCCTCATGTTGAGGTGGAACCTCCTGTGCTGCAGCTTACATCCATTACCCTTTGTGGTGACAGGTGGGAGTGTGCAGCAGGGAACACGTGGATGATTAGTGCTGCCTGCGAGTAGCATCGAGCCACTGATTGTCTGATGCTGGAAGCAGCCTTTGTGCTGTTGCATGCTTTGGGAATCTCTCCAGGATGCATAGCTCTGTCACACTGCATTGGCTGCTGGGAAGCAAGTGTCCAGGGCCTCCTCATGGAATTCCCCAGTGGTTGTGAGCATGAAGCTCTTGGCCAGCTTTGTGTTCCTTAGGCAGGCATCGGTTACCGGTCTCACTCTGGGGCTTGTTCTCTCCTCTGAATAATGAACTCAAGTTGTAAATAAATCAGCATTTATAAATATTTTGTATACACCAAGCATTTAAATGTGTTGGCTGTAATGTAAATATATTTTTTATTATGCCAAAGTATGTATCACACTGTTAGTCTTGACAGCTGCTTATCAAGCCATGGGGGGGTTGGGTGGGCCTGGAAAGTTGTTTCTGAGGGGATGGAGCTGCCTTTGTGTTGGAAAGAAGTGAGTTTGCTGTAGGTAGGTGGTGAAACTGTGATATTGCTGAATTTCATTGTTAAAAACACAACTCCAGGTGCATTAACCTGACTGCAAGCTGATCCATTTCATGACAGAACCCCAAGTGTTCAGGACAGAATCCTGTTGGAGTGTTGGGAGAGTCCTTACACCTCTCTGCTGGACGCCTGCCTTGTCTGGCAGAGCACAGAGCCCACCAGACCTCACGTTAACAGTGGCCTTCACCTCTGCTCCAGCTGCAGCATCCAGCCTCCTGGAAGGTCTGGCAAAGAGCAGTGCACAAAAATGATTCCTTCTGGTCAAAGAGCTGTGAGATGAGATTTGAGTGTTTTGTTTCAGGAGTGTCTGCTGCAGAGAGGTCTCCATCTGTTTTTTGCCAGCTGACAGTGAAGTGAACTTTAAAGAAGGATGTTGTGATGAGAAGCAGTGGATAAATTGGGAGAGTATTTAGCAGCTACTTAGTGAACTCTGTTGTGGGTGTTGTTCCCTCTGCACAGCCAAGAGGCATGTGTAGTTTAAAACACTTGTGTCCTTCCTGCTGTGGAGTATCAGGCAAAATTGTTGCCCTCTTGGACTCTCTGGTAGTTCCCTAGACCTCAGGGTGGCCAAAGTGCTTAAATGTTTGACAGGTGAGAAGTGAAGCCATAGTTTCACCCACTGAGTACAGAAAATCCAGTACTGACTGAGACAGGAAGCTCAAACTCTTGGTTGTGGTGGGATATGCCTGACAAAATGAGGAGGAAGAACATGGTAAAGACCTCCTGCAAAGTTCTTTCTTCTGGGACAGATCCACCTTTGTGCAAAGGGGTTAAAGACTCCTCAGTGATGGCTTTTGAGCACTATGTTGTGCTCAGCTCTACAGCTTCTCAACCTCTTGCTGTGTGCTCACATCTGAGGAGCCAAGGGCTTCCTTCCTTCCCAGTCGTGGTTGTGTTTCTGCCAAGCCTTAGGGTATGCTCTAAAATGGAAACAGCTGCCAGGGAAGCCCTTTGGACCAGCCCAGGAGAGGTATGCAAGGCTCCCAGTGCCCTGTTCCTGGAGAGAAGGGGTGTGACTGAGGGAGCAGATGCAGTTGTGCAAAATCACAGTTCAGCTCTGGAGGCTGTGGATTCTTTGAGCAGATGAGTGAGGGAACACTGGGAATAATTATGTTCCCACAGCTCTTTTGGGCATGAGTAACAGTCAGATGTCTGCAAATGAGCAAATATCAAGGGCTCTTACCATGCTCTCATGGCAGCTGTGGTTGCTTTGATAGCCAGCAGCTTTAGTAAGAAGAGGATCCAATTGTCCCTGACCTTTGGGTAGAGTAGGAGCACAGGTGTGTTAAACTCTGTGGGGCTCTGTCATGTGAAATGTTTTAGTAACATACATGCCACAAAGAAAAAAAGAATCTTAAGCTCATTGCTTTGTGGTTTTATTTCCCCCAGGCTTTTCCTTTCCAGGCAGCATTTAAGACATGGTGCTTATTTTCAATCCAGAGTTGTCTCTGTTGCAGAAACCCAGCACTGTCAGTTCAGATCCGGATGAGAAAGGTCATGTCATGAAACCAGAGCAGTAGAAAAGCCTTGTCCTCTTGTGCTGCTTTTCCAGATCCTCACCCTGGCTGCTGTGGCAGAGCTGCTCAGCATGGGCAGAGCCACCGTTTCCCACTCCTGCTGCCCTGTCCCATCCCTGTCTGGCAAAGGCCTCTTGTTCTTCCTTTCCTCCCTCTCTCCTATAGAGCTGAGCTCGTACAGGTCACAGGAGAGCTGGGGGTGTCCTGGCCATAGCTGTACCTCAGGCACAGGACCAAAGCCTTAAAATCAGTGGGGTCTGCACCAGAACAAACCCAAGTGCTCTTGAAGCCATCTTAGGAGTTCAGTGAGGCGTTGGTCTGCCGGTGCTGCTGTTAGGAGCTGGGACATTTGCATCCTCCAGAGCCTGCGAGCTGGCTGTAAATAGCTGTGCTCAGCCTGTGAAAAGCCTCCTAGGCAGACCTGCAGCAAAACCCAGGTCTCCCCTATCCCCTCTCCTCCAGCAGTGCAGACAGAACAGTGGCCATTTGGTTTCCAGTGATCACAAACAGGTTTCTTCAGTCAATGCCAAAGTGCTAGCAGGCAGGAGCTGGGGGGTCAGAAGGCAGCCTGAGCAGAGCTGCTGCTGTTCCCTGTTGCTATTTCCTGGTGTCTATTTATATTTTTTTCACATAAGAATGTATATTTTGTATAGCATGTGTAATATATGTTTGTCTATTGTAATATACCTTCAATAAACTGCTATAGACACTGAGCATCCTCTGTGGCTGGGAGCTTGCACGTCAGATCATTCCGTTTTGTTCTGAGACGCTTCACTTTCGCAGGGGAAAGAACTAATCCCGTGAACTTTGCCTTCTGGATGTGTTCCTGGGCAGCTGGCTCCAGATGCTCCTGCTTGAGCAGAGGGTTGGCCAAGGTGACCTCCCAAGGTCCCTGCCATTCTCTGTTCTGTGGTTCTTGCTCCAGTTTTCCACCCTGTGCCATTCCTGAGGGTGTCTGGGTGCTTCTCCCACGGTGCTGCTGCCTCTGGGCTTGGAGACTCGACGTCCTCTGTGCCCCCAGCTCTCTTCTCTTGCTGTTCAGATCCTTTGAAGTACCAAAGAGATTTTCTTCCTGGCAGCAGACTGTCAGGGTGAGTTGGTGAGATCATGCCCCTGTGTCCCTGCTACCCTCCCCGCCACCCTTGCAGTGATGTACCCTGCTGCCATCACTGCTCTCGTGCTGGTTTGTGTTCTTACAGCTGACCACCTTTGCTCTCTGCTCTGTTTTGTGTGCTTCACCATTTCACCTGCTCACAGCTCTCAGCACTGTGTAGCTTTCCCCAGGCTGGTCTGAGCTCCTGGAGCTGCCTCATCCTCTGCTTTTGCTGGCAAGTGAAGCCTGCACCCGAGGGAGCCTCCACGAGCGCTGCCCTACACACAATTGTGCTGTACTGGTAGCCTCCAGCTCAGGGCTGCCCTCTCCTTAAGGACCAGTTTGTCCCAGAGCATCCCCAGATGCAGCTCCTGGGGGCACCACCCAGCCTGCACAGAGGCTGCCTGGCCCTGGGTCCCTTCCCAGCTCTGTGTCCTGGTGACCTGCATCTGCTGCCCCTCTTGGGGACCTGTCACATCCATCAGACCTGTGCTGGAACATCCCAACAGCAAAGCCAGGCTGGGAGCAGACATCCCTGGTTCTCATGAGCTGAAGGGCTGCCTTCCCCTGCCTCTGGCCTCTGGCCTTCTGCATTCATCATCTCACAGATCTGGTGACCAGGGGCAGCTGCAGCCTCGGGCTGCACCTGGCTGGGCAAGCACGAGTGGAGCCCTCCTTGTTACAAACTCTGCTGGGGTTTCCTGGGGCACCAGAGCTGAAGCACCCATAGTGTGTCCACAGCATTCCCCAGATCCCAGCTCTTTGTGTGCTCCTATGGATTTTCAGGCCCCCACAATTGCCAGGGGATGGCCTCACCAATCCGAGCTGACCCCACAGGCCTCAATTTCCCCAGGAGTGTGGTGAAACCCCACCCTCTGCTGTGCTCCCTGCACCCAGCCACTCAGGAAAAACCAGCTCCTGCCTTCCCTGGGTAAGTTCAGCTCTGCCTGCTCCCTTCTGTGCATCGCAGCCCTGGCTGGGTGTCAGAGCACCACCAGCTCTTGAAGATAAGATCATGAATAGTTAATGCTCTCAGTTACCCAAGCATGTTTAAAAATTAACACAAGCTTGGTGCTGACGAGATTGAAAAACTGGGTCATCAAAGAGAGGAAAAACAGCAAACAATTGCAGCTACCCTTGGGCTTCACTAATGACTGAGTTTTCGTAGAAGCTCCTCTCCCTTCCTGGCTTTAATCCTTCAGTGCTTCAGCATACTGGATGCTACCTCATTAAACCACCTTCGCCCCCGCCTGCCGGATCCTCTTCTCTTCCTCCCCTCCCCGTGGGAGTTTGTGGCCCCTTCAGCTGCGTCTCCAGGCTCAGCGGTGACAGTGCTGGCCCCACGCGTGTCCCCGCACGCGCCGTGGGGGCCTGGGCACGGCAGAGCCACAGAGCTTCTGGGCGCATGGGTGTGATGGTCCTAGGGAGGCGTGCCTAGGGCTGTGGCTGGGGGCAGCCAGCCCTTTGCCCCCCAATCAGCTGCAGCCCTCGTGCCAGTGATGTTCCCACTCTGGAAACAGCTCTCTCTCCCTTGCGGTCCGTCCAGGTGCCTGCTTGGAAAGGTCACTGCCTCCTGCCAAATCCAGCCTGGTGTTTCACGTCCTTCAGGCAGTGCACTGAACAAGGGAATAAGCAAATAGCTGAGATGGAAGGAGAAGTGGTCCTTGGGTCCACGGGAGTCCCAGCCTTGGCAAGGCTTTGGCAGGACAGGCTCTGGTGCCAAGGCAGCCATGGCTGTCACCTGCACCAGCAGCCCAAACGGTGAGCTGCTGTTCCCCACACATAGGAAGCTGCAGGATCCTTTTGCAGAATGAAGCTGGGCCTCTGTAGGTAGGTGAGAGTGGGGATCAAATGGGCTCCAAGCTCTAATTTTTTGGCTTTTGCCCTGCAGTAGCTGATGAAAAAGCAGGGGCAAGGACTTTGGTTCCCTCACCCCGGAGAGCAGGCACTGGTGTAGGACTGCAGGTGGGCGTCTGCTGGTGCTGCAGCACTGAGCCTGCCCCGGTTGCCTCTCCCTACATCTCCAGGTGAGCACAGGAGGGGGAGTTGGTCACCAGCTTTGCCTTCCCCATGCCCAGCCTGGCTGATTGTGGGTCTGCTCATCCTCACTGTGCTGAGCCAGTCAGGGTGGGAAACGGGTTGGGCAGCCTCGGAGTGTCCTTTAATCAAAGACCTTTTCTCCCTGGCCTGGGAAGCAGCCCCTGGGCTCGGGTTCCTGTTGGCAGGGAAATGGAGCATATCAAAGCCTCTCTTTATCTCATTTTCTCCCATTGAGCTGCATCGATCAGGCTGCGGGGGGCCACGAGCTGCTTAAACCCTGAGTGGTTATCGACAGCCCCACGGCAGCTGCCGGCCCCGTGCCACGGGGCCGCTCCTGCTCTGCCCCTGCTGCCAGTGGCTGATGCCAGGAAGCTGCCCTTCAGCCACCAGCAGCATTCTGCAGCGGCTCCGTGCCCGAGCCCGAGGCAGAGCTGCGCTGAGGGAAGGGTTAAAGCCGCATCCCCAGAGCCCTGACGCACAGCCCTGGGCTCTCATTCCAGCTCATCTCTCCAAGCAGAGGCAGATTTCCCCTCAATGAGATTCTCTTGCGCACAACTTGCGTGCGGCGCCGGGGAGAAGGGCTCCGCTCATCGCTCTGAAGCTTCAATTTCACCTTAGGTTTTAATGTCTCTCTGAAGCCTCACGCATGGAACTCGCCCAGCAGTTAGACAAATCCCCGGCGTCCTTGCTCAGATTGATGGCCACAGGACACTGCGGCGCATCCATCCCCCGGGGGGCTGTGATTTGTGACCCGCCAGAGGGGATTGCAGGATGCAGAAATAAACCTCCACAGTGAGCAGCTCAGGGCCTGCTGAGAACGTCCCTGGCTGAGGGACAGCCTAGCTGGACGGAGCCAGGAGCCGCTCTGCAGAGCAGGACTGAGCCTTCTGAAACGTTTTAATTAACATAAAACAAATGCACAGGAAAGGGCCAGCCATTAGATGCCTTTGCTTCCTGAGCCTCGTCCCTGCTAATTAAGCAGTGTGTCAGCGCAAGTGACCTACAGCCAGCACAGCACCCAATTTGCATTTAAATTGAAAGCCATATTTTTAAAATAAACTTTCATTAAGCCCTGTTTGTTTGTCTTGCCAGGTGTCCACATTATCGAGCCCTTCCCTGATGGTTATGGATGGCTTCTGGGCTGGCAGCAGCTCTGTGGGTCGAGGTAGCTTGGGCAGGTGCAGCCCTTCCTGCCCTGGGACGCTCTGACACAGGGATCCAGAGCAGGTTTCGGTGAAGCATCTGCTGAGCACTGCCCCAGCGTCCCCACTTGGGCTGTTCAAGCTCAGGACTGCGCTCCTCACAGCGAGAGGCTCTCTGCCTCCTTCTAAGTGAGGTGTCACTTTTCTACCTGGTGTTTTTCCACCCTCTGTTGTCATTCCCTACGGGAGCAGCATCAGCTGCAGAGGGCTCCCTTGCGGGGCTGGGGCTGAGCCAGAGGAATTTTACGGAGAGGTTTTCCCTCTGCTGCTCCCAGCCTGCCCCTCTGGCTGCCCAAAGCTGAGCCCCACCTGCTGCTGCAGTGTTAATGAGCAGGTTGTGTAACGGTGTCCCAGCCCCGCGGTCACCTGTGCCGAACCAAGTGCCTGCAGCTGGAGGGAGCAGGAGCGCCTGGCCGGCAAGAGAGGAGCATCCACCTGTCTGTGCTGCAGAGGGGATGGGGGTCGGCACAGTTTGGCTTGGTGCTGACGGTACCAGCCCAGCAGGAATGTAGTGGGGAAGCTCAAAGGGACAGCTCAGTCCTTGCTGTGAGCTCCTGGGCTGCAGCCCTCAGGTAGCTGAGCTGGCACAGCCACAGAGAGTCGACTCCTCTGGATACCTTTCATCTCGCTGTCTTTCAGCGAGTCCTCTGGCTCCTTTTCACGGTGACTGACGCAAAAGCCTCTGGCTGGTCTCCATCCCCCTCTGCAGCCAGTCTGGGTGACAGGTCCCATCCCCGGCAGCAGCCGTAGCTCAGGGAGCTGTGGTGCTCCTCCGTGTATGATGCAGACCAACAGCACAGGGCACCACCTTCTGCTGAGTCTGTGATGGATATTACCTGCCTGGCCCATTCCTGATGCACCAGAGTGCTTTTCTCTCTCCCTGGGCTCTGTGGCCATGGGACTGGTGTGTTGCTGAGCTGGCTGTGGTGACGCTGAGGTCTCCAATGGGTTGGTGCTGTGGTATTGGTGCTCTTGATCCTCTCTGTCCCAAAGCTGAGCTCCTGCAGTGGCCAGGGTGGTGGTACCTGGCTGCCCACTGAGGTCCTGCTCTCCCTGTGGGCTGCCCTTCGCTCCTCTGCTGGGGCCTGACAGCTTCGATTTCTTTCTCCTGGCTAGAGAACATGAGGTTTTTGACAGCTGCCTTTGCCATTCTTCTTCCCTTAATGCTGTTGTTGTTTTGTGTTACTGTCAAATTGCATCTTATTAAAGCTCTTCTCATCCTGTCAGCAGCAGATGAGGAGTGTGAAGGGCCGAGTAATCTGCTGGCTCTGTCTGGGGAAATTGCCTTCCATTATTGATAAGGCAGCGCTGCCTTCGGAGGACACAGCTCTGCTGCGTGCTGGAGTGGGAGCCAGGGCAGCACCCTCAGCCCTGCTGGTGCTGGAGTGGCCTCCCAGGGAGGTCAACCTGCCCCTGGCCTGGGCAGGTGGGAAGAAGAGCCAAGAACTGGCTGATGTGAGGTGGGCACAGGATGCTTTTGGTGGACACCTCTCCTGGGGGGGCTGCAGGAAAGGAGCTGATCCTGCCCAGAGTATCCCAACTGCTCTTCTGTTGCCTTGGAGGGGAGCAGAGAATTTCCAGCCCACCTCTGTGCTGCTCCTGCTGCAGTTTGGTAACGTGGCACCTGCAGATGTGTCCAGCTTGGCACAAACAGGAGCCCCAAGAGAACTGGGCACCAGGCAGGGGAAAAAGGCTGCCCTGGCTGATTTGGTCTGGGGGCTGCTCCGAGCACCAGCAGAGTCATGCCCGTCAATGGCCAAGCTCCTGCCCCACACAATCCCCTTGGGTGCCAGTGGGGTGTCAGGGGGAAAGAAATCTAGGTCACCACAAAAGCTCTCTCTGAACATTAAATATTTATCTCTGTTTACAGCAAGTCCCAGCTCCTGGCTGCAGAGGAGGGGCAGCGGTGCCGGGAGCACTGCACATGTGTGCCCACGTGCGCCCAGGTGTGTGCCCAGGTGTATGCCCATGAGTGTGCCCACATGAGTGTGCCCGCATGTGTGTTCCCACGTGTCTGCCTACATGTCCCTGAGTGAGGGTGCAGGTGTGGTGGAGGTGGCATCAGGCCCCTGGGCCATTTCAGAGCCAGCCGTGGGTGTCCTTTGCCCACTGCCTGTGCCTCCACCGCTGCCTTCAGAGGCTCTTGGCCATGCTGAGGTTTACTCCCACCCCAGATCGGTGCTGGTTACTGAAGGGGTAACTGGTTCTGGGAGCCGGAGGAGCAGGCTGCGGGTGCTGGCCAGAAGGGGGACTCGCAGGGAGAGGACAGTGGTCTGATATCCTGAGGAGCTATCTCCTGTTGCCAGGGCGGATCTCGATCTGCCGATGGGCTCCGGTTACTCGCGCTGGGAGCAGAGCACTCTGCCCGCGGCTGACACTTCCCACGGCTTGCTAAAAATTCCTTGGCACCGGAGCGGTTCCTCCAGCTCCGTTCAGCTGGAGGGAGCTATTTGCACCCACGAAGCACGGACACCCTTGGCTGTCACGGGGCTGGCAGGAGGAGCTGGGCAGAGCTGGTTCTTGGGCAGGGGTCACAGTGGGCAGGGGACACTGCCAGGATGCAGGATCTGCAGCAAGCACCTTCATCTGCCCAGGCACATTTAACACCCTCCCTTGTCAGGTAACAGCATGGCAAATGCTCATCCCTCAGCCTTTCCCCAAGGCAGCCATGCAGAGTCTACTGCCAGCAGTGGGCACGGGGCTGGCACCCCTCACAGCCCCAGAGATGCACCTTGGGCCCCCCATGAAAGCCCCGGGACCTGCTGCCAGTGCCCACCGCTGATGGCTGGGGCCTGCCCATCCATCTGCAGCTTCAGCAGGAGCCCAGCAAAACGCTCTGCTGCCCTTGTTGGAAGCCATCGTAGCAGGAGCTACTTTTTTGCTGGTAAGTCTGGTTTTTAACGAGCTGAGTGCCAGGCTGGTGAGTAGTGCAGCTTGGAAGTGAAAGGAGGGCTCAGGGCCAGGCTAGAGCAAGCAGTCAGCCCTGCAGGTACAGCAGGTCCTGTGCAGCAGGCAGGGCAGGCGGCAGCAGTGCCTGGAAGCAGATCTCCTCCTGGACTGGTTCTCAAATTGCCTTTTTAAACCTTCAGTTCCCACAACACATTCCACGAGCTTTTCCCATAAGCATAATCCAGGAGCAGCTTTGATGGGAACATCAAGGTTTGATGTGTGTGAGCTCAGAGAGGGAAAGCAGGAGGCTCCAGAGGTCCCAGCCCCAGGCAGAGCCAACTCCATCCGCTCAGGAGCATTTGCAGCAAGGTCAGAGCTGCCTCGATGGGAGCCATGCTCCAGACCCCAGCAGCTGGCTCCCCTCTACCCTTGCAGCAGGGCTGGAGAAGAGCAGATTGTTAATTACTGTTAACAGTCCCAGGAGCTGCACACTGCCACGTGCTGCCTGCCTGTCTGGAATAGATGGGGTTGGAGCTCCTCAAGGTCTTGGATGTAGGTGGTTTGCACTGGATGAAACCCCCTGTGATCCCTAGCTCCTCCTTGGGGAAACCCAGTCCCAAGCAGGAGGTTCAGGGAGCGCTGGAGCCCCAGCGGCTGCAAGCTGTGGTGCTGCAACCCAAAGGGCAGGAGCATTGCTCACCTTGGCTGCTCAGCCTCGAGAGTCATAGCACGTGTGGGCTGCCACCAGAGCTGCCACGGCATGTCTTTGCCACATGTCTTGGTCATGCCAGGCCCCAACGCTGCCCTGTTTGGTTTCCAGCACCTAGCAGCCACTCAGCTCACACAGCCACAGAGTAGCCTCTGCAAGGGAAGCATTTGGAGTCAGAATGGCTTGTCTGGAGCTGCTCGTGGCCAGATGTCCTCACAACTGCAGGAGAAGAAACCTGGGGCAGATGCCAGCTGGTGGGTTCTGTCACCACCACGTGTACTGGAGACCTGAGGAGCAGCCCACACTGGACAGCACCTTAGCAAAGCACCTGGGCACGGGGCTGGGGCTCAGTGGTTTGGTGGCTCTGCAGGAGCTGTGTCTCCAGGAAGGTCAGTGCCAGGGGCTTAAGCCTGTCCACGGAACTGCTGCCCATCTGAGAGTGGGCTGCAGCCAGGAGAGGCTGTGGTGATGAACTGTGTGCTGCTACCAGGAGCAGCTGCTGAGCAGCAAAGTGCTGTGAGCAGAGCAGAGGAGCCTGCGGGATGGATGTGGAAGCAGTGCCACAGATTCCTCAAATACCACTGCATGGGGAGGGAATAGTTAAGGGGTAATTAAAAATCTGGATGTTTTCCAGGAGTAAACAAGTGGAATAGTCAAGGTGCTTGTGAACGGTTGATAAAAGAGAAGTTCTTCACTTTCAGGGCTGAGATGAGGCAGCTGCAAGCTGCATCCTCCTGCCTGTCTGCCTCTTCTTGTCCAAGAGCAGCACCAGTAGGTGCTCACGGCCAGGGCTGTGACTAAAGGGGGATGTGAGAGGCTGCAGACCCCACTGCAGTGCCTGGGTTCCTGCCTGGCCCGTGGGGGACTTGTGGCTTGGCTGGAAATGGGGAGGAGGAGAAGCAGTGCTGGACCTCGTGGTGCCCATCCAGCCCCAGTTTAAATTCTGAAGCTGATTTCCCACAAAGGTAATTTTCTGCTTCTCTGACTCAATTCTATTCATCTTTTAGAGGGTAATTAGCATCACTTCAGTGTTCTCTTATGCCCAACTAATTGCACCTTGTTTCAGGAGTGAAAGTTAATGCCTCTCCATTTAGGTTAGTGCAGCAATTTATGATTAGGGATGAGGCCAGGCAGAAGCGTACAACAGGAGAGCTGCTGGCCACTTGCACCAGGGGAAAGATTCCCTGCTTGGTGTCTGAGCTGCTGCCGGGTGCTGCAGCTATGCAGCGAGGAACCAGCAGTGACAATGCTGCATACAGGTCAGAGCCCAGCTCCTGGCTGGGCCAAGGTGCCAGCAGCCATGCCCGTGCCTGTGGGTGGCAGCTGGCAGGGGTGTCAGAGTGCAGCTGTAAGGTGTTTCAAACAGAACCATCAGCCACATGGAGATCAGTGGTGGGGCTCATGGCCAGAGGGGCTCAGCTGGGTCTGGCTTTGATTCCCCCAGGGAAGCAGAAGAGACTGGAGGTGGCTGCAGGGGAGGTGGGGGTCAGCACAGCGGGGTCCTCCCTGGAACACTTTGCTGTGGGGTGATGTGGGCTGGTCCAGCCTCCTGCTACAGCAATGTTTAACTAACCTGTGGCCAAGGGTTTACTTTTAGGCAGCGTGACCTAATTGCTCCTACCTGCACCCCAGCCCCTTGGCTGCTGCCCTGCTGCAGGTCTTGCTGGGACTCCCTTCCAAAGGGGCCTCCTTTCCCTGCCAGACAAAGGCATGGATCCCACGCTGCTCACCAAAGCCTTGGGGCACCAGAGTCCCCGGGAGCATGTCCAGCTCTGGGTGTGTGCTGGGCCATCAGCAGCAGAGCTTCAGCCTGCAAACACCAAGCAGCCCACGTGCTTGGAGGCCTCCTTTAAGGGGCTGCTGATGAGGCATCAGTGACTTTGATAGCGTCAAGGACTAGGAAGTAAATACCTCCGCTATAAATCTTGTCTGCTTTAAAGTAGGTTAGCTTTTCAAAGGGCTTTAGTTCTTAGGAATTTAATATTGCCATGTCAATTGTAAGACAAGTAATTGGATGGGGAGAAGGTTGTTACTGGAACCTGAGATTAAAGGCAGGATTTGAAACGCTGCGGTGCGTGCGGGTGGGCGTCTCTGCGCCCTGCAAAGGCGGCTCCGGAGGTTTCCCAGGCAGGTTTCTGTTTGAAGCTGGCTCTGCTGCTCCACAAGGATCACTGTGCCTCTGCTGTGTCCTGCACGGCTCCAACAGGAGAGGACTGCTGGAGCTGGAGCTAGGGAGAGAGGCCTGCAGTGATAGGTGATGGCTTCAGACTCGAGAAGAGGTTTAGGTTGGATGTTAAAAACAAGCTCTGCATCACGAGGGTGGTGGAAGGTTGGAACAGGCTGCCCAGGGAGGTGACTGGGGCCCCATCCCTGGGGGTATTCAAGGTGAGGCTCAACAGGGCTCTGGGCAACCTGATCTAGTTGAGGATGTTCCTGCTTATGGCAGAGGGGCTGGACTGGATGACCTGGTTCCTTCCAACCCAGACCATTCTTCCTCAGGAGAGCAGCTGTGCAGCAAAGCTCCTGCACGAGGCTGCCCAAGTTCTGCCTCCCCATTGGGACAGGGAGCTGCTGGTACCTGTGGGTTTGCAAAGGGGTTCTCATGCACAGGGGGTCCCAGGATCCTGTTGGCTGGTGGTCCCAGAGAGCAGCTCCCCATGTTTGGACAGTGTTCGTGCTGGGGTGATTCCCATAGAGGCTGTGTCCATGGGATGGCTCAGTGGACGGCCTTGCTCAGCACCAGGATGCTGGGCTGCAGGAGTGGTGTCTGTGTGAGGGAGGAGCTTCCAGACCTGGGCTTAATCCTCCCCACGAGTGGGCTGCTGTAATCTCCCTGAGCAGTTTATTCTGTAGGTTATTAAAAGCACTTTGTGCCCACAATGGGAGAGACCTGGACTGCTCCCAAGGAAGCTTCTGCCTCCCTGCTGCCCTCCCTCACCTGCTCCTCCCTCAGGATGGAGATTCCAGCATCCTGCGAACATTTTCCTGGTCTGGCCCTTTCCAAATCACAAGCTGCATTAGCATGAGCCAGCAATGAGTGTTTGAGCTGAGCAGGAGCTAGCTGAACCCCAGCTCTCCCCACTAGGCACGTGCCAGGCCGAGCCACTGTCCCCAGAGCCCCCAGCCATGGAGCATGGCTGTGGACCCATGGCCAGAGACTTCCTTGGAAGGGCAATGTGGTGCCAGTGGAAGTTCTGGAGCTCCAGGAGTCATGTGCCTGGCACGATGCTGCCACCCAAGGGTGTGCCAGGAGCGGCCTGATCCTGCAGCCCTCAGATCTCCCAGTGCCCCTTTGCCCAGCCCAGCTGAGCGAAGTAGAAGCTGTGCTGGGTTGCAGACTTTGCTATTTCCAGTCCTACCCTTTGTGCAGAGCAGTGGCTGGCAGGCAGGTGAGCTGCTGGGCCGTGCCTAATGTAGATTGATGGCAGATCAGCTTTTCTGTCTTAATTTGCTTATGACCTCGAGAATTAGCAGAGAGGATCTGTTCTCCTGCCAGTGTACTAATGACTCCTGCAAGAGAAGGGCTCCCCAGGGAAGCAGTGGTATTTGCTAACCTTTCTCTGACTCACTTTACATAATAGCACACTCCTCCAAATGTCCTCAGCACTCCTGGCGATTCGCCTCTCCTTCCCTCGCCACCGGCTTTCGCTTTTGAAATCTCCAGAATGCTGCACTACAGTGAGCAAAGGTGTTCAAAATCCTGGTGCCACTCATCTTCCCCTCTCCCTCTGGAGGCTGTTCTGAGAGACACGTCGGTTTAGGAATTCAAAGGGAGGCACTTTCCTTCTTCAAGGTCTCCAAAGATTTCCTGTCCCCATATATCCAGAGAGAAAAGGAAAACAACCTGAAGCCTGCCTGCCAGCCAGCTCCTACAAGGCTGTGGCTTCATTCAGATTCCATTGCAGGGCTGTGCAGAGCAAAGAGCCTTCACAGGGACATCTCTGAAGGCAAATTCGAGGACCACACCATGCTGAGAACCAGGATGACTCTCACCATCCAAATGAGCGACACAACAGCCCAAGACATCAGGGATATCCAGAAAGTCAGTGTTGGGGTCTCACTAAAAAACTGATAGGAGGTCTTGGGAGGCTTTTGGGTGTCAGTCGCCCTCTTGGCAGAGCAGGACAGGAGCCCTGCAGTCTCGTGGCCCCAGCGTGACACAAGACATGGCTGGGGGATGCCCACAGGCCCCAGACACTTCTCCTCATCCTCCCTGAGGAGCCACAGCCAACGATTCCCAGAGCTGCTCCCTGCCATCACTACCACATGGCTGGGGATGGCCCAGAGCTGGGCATGATGCCCCTCACATAGGCTCCATCCTGACAGCTGGTGTCACAGAGCCCTGGCACCTGCCCTGCTTCTGCTGCCAGCAGTGCAGCTAAAGAGCTTGAGGAAAAGTGCTGGGGAAGCCCTTTCCTGGGGCGTGCCAGTGATAAATGATCTGCAGGAACCTCCAACAAGGTTTGTGATGTTCATCCTGAGGACACAATCTGTGGTTGTTGCTGTATCCGTTTGGCCACTGCGGTGTTTGGGTTTGGGGTTTGTTTGAATAAGAGATTAAACCTTCTGCATGTTTGCTTGCATGCACTGCCCAAATACCTCACCAGGAGAAAACAATGTCCCTGCTCCAGCTGAGTGTAAACAGGTAGGGCTGGGATTTTCTGCATTAGGTTAAGGCTGCTTGGTAGTTCAAGAATGAGTTAAGGTGGGCCAGGACAGCAAGCCACCCAGCAAATGCTGGAGGAGAAGCAGACTCCCATAATCGGCAGATATGAGACCAGGAATCCAACCTGAAATGCTACCATCTCGGCTGCTCAGGCACGACTTCATGTTCCCAGGCCATGCAGGTTACTGCACAGCTGGAGAGCAAAAGCTGTGGTGCCTGTGTAAATCTGAAAGTAAACAAAACCTGCTTCTGCCCTATTTTGGGTTTATGCTCTGCAGAAGCTGTGCCTGCCCTACCCCAGCCTATGGCAGGAACGGAGCTGGCAGGAGCCACCTGCCAACGGCTCCCCTGGGGAGGCTCTGCCGGCCCAGCCAGGGAGCGATGAGCTTGGTCCTGCCCTGCTGCCCACTGACACTGCCCCAGCGTCCTGCAGCTGGTTCCTCTGGCTACTCATGAGCATGTGAGCAAAGCCCATGGCTCTGCACATGCCAGGCTCACCTGCTACCCCTACACCATTTCCCATGCAGCACCCAGTAGGATTCTCCCACCCACCCACCTTGTCTTGGCGCGGGAGCCTGGAGGACAGAGCAGCTGTACTGCTGAGGATGGAGCTGCAGGGAGGAAGGCTGCAGACATCAGCCCTGGCTTCCCTTGCTGGGGCTTTTTCACCCACTCCTCAGAGAGGTGTTGCTCTCCAGTGAGTTCAGCCCTGTCTCCCTGAGAGGGCCTTGTGCCACCCTCGGAAAGGACAAAGTGGGTGATGACTTTTTGTGCTGTCAGAGATAGGAGCAGCTGCAGAGGCACACAGCCCTGCTCGGAGAGGATGGAGTCATTCCCAGGCTGAAGGTAAAAGAGTGTGAAGAAAGATAAGAAGCTAAATTGAGACTAAGGCGAAGGCAGCAGAGGCAGCACAGAGAGTAATGGAGGGGAATTCATTACTTTGTCAGGCACAGGCAGAGGGAATGGAGTCAGGAGCCCGAAAGGTTGAATGCAATCACTTGCACTAACCCAGGGCAAATGGGAGTGAATTCTCCTTCTTGCTGCCTTTGCAGAGCAGGGAGCCGCTGCCCACCCGCTGTGAAGAGAGCCTGCATCGATCCTCTGCCTAGAAACGGCCCTGCCCCATGGCCTGGCACCACAGACCAACCCCAGCGCCCCAGCAGGGAGGGGGCAGCGGGAAGGTGGCCAATCGGAGGCTGTTGCTGCAGAGACCCCTCTGCCTTGGCACTGCCAGACCTGCCAGTGGAGTGGGTACGATGGACAGGACCCACCCAAGCTGGCCCACAGCAAACCCCACTCCAGGGCTGCAGCACTCCAGCTAGATCATAGGATCATAGAATCAGTCAGGGTTAGAAGGGACCACAAGGATCATCTAGTTCCAACCCCCTGCCACGGGCAGGGACACCTCACACTAGATCAGGCTGGCCAGAGCCTCATCCAGCCCTCAACCACCTCCCTGGACAACCCATTCCAGGGCTTCACCACTCTCATGGTGAAGAACTTCCTCCTCACGTCCAGATAGGACAAAACAAAGAGAAATTCTCTAAGTGGTGGTGCTGCAGCACCGGGCTGCCATCACCAGGCTGGCAGGAGCTGGCTCTGCCATGGTCTGAGGTGTTTTTCCTGGCTGAGCATCGGTGCTGTGACAACAGGGACACAGGACTGGGCTTGTCTGAGCTGCCACCACCACTCCATGTGACAGAGGTGCTTGTGCTTGCTCCCCAGCCAGTCCCCCACAAACCAACACCCTCCCCACCTTCAGCAGAACTTGGGGGGGGGGGAGGCATCCTTTAGCATGGCAGCACAGCAGCAGTGCTGGCAGGTGCAGCCAGCACCATCAGGAGCTGCCAATTTACATCTGTTTTTATTTCTGCAGCTTCTTGCCATTAAAAGCCCCTAATTAAAATAATTAGAACAAAGACATTTGCCTTGCAATCAGCATATATTTCAATGAGATACTTTAATTGGCAGGCAAAAGTTGTTAGCTTGTTATTTAAATAATGATACATAGATATTGACAGCAGGCTGGAGGTGCCAGGGAAGCATTTGTGGATCCAGCTCATTTGTGGTATTTATGACATTCGTTTCTTTTTCAGTCCCTTTCAGTTTGATGAACACACACCAAAGCTCCAGGAAATGGAAGAGGAGATTTCAGACAGTCCCTGCTCCCAGGTAAGGCCAGGATCAAGCTGCAGGAGCTGAGCAAAGTGCTGCGTTTGTGGGGGCTGGGCTCAGTCTTGCAGGGGTTGCGAGGGGATCTTTGCAGAGGTCCAGCTGGGGCAGGGCACGTGGGGGTGTCCTACAGCACAGGCTGGGGTGGCCTCAGACCTCCCAAGACTGCTAGAAAGAGAAATTCTGGTTCTGGGCATTGGTTTCTCACTTTGCTGTGTCAGAAGCTGTTCAAAAGGCTGCTGTCAGCATCCAGGAGTGATTGACTGTGGGCGGCTGGTGGTGGGGAGGGAATTAGAAGGGGCTGCCTGCCTGTCCTGTCCTCATCTTGCTCTCCTGAGGGAGTTGGAGCATCTCAGCACTTCCCAGGCCGCTCTCCAGGCTGATGCCCAAGGCCAGCCCAGTGAACAGCTGCCCTCACCCTGCCCTCAGCCCCCTGCCCTTGCATGCCTCCCTCCCACTGGACAGGACCTCAAAGCAGGTGGCACCACACAGCAGACTTTGCCACACTCCTCTAGACCCAGAGCTGCCTTTTTTTTTTGTCTCTGGGAAGGTTTTTGGCAGTGGCATTATCCCTGTGAAGGTAGGTGTCACCCCAGCAGTGAGTGCACAGAGCTACCTGCCTGGACAGTGCCCGAGGCCAAGCTGCTGCCAGGGAAGGGGAGAGATGACGTCTCCAATGTCCCTGAGTAGGCTTCGGGGGACCAAGTGTCCGCTCCTGTTCACCCAGCAGTGATATACAGCAGTGCACCTACCCTCAAGGGCTCTTGCAGCCAGCAGCCCTTCATTTCTTAGGTTTAAAAATAGTCACAGGCATTATAAACAACCTTGCATGGAGCACAAAACCTCTTTTCCATCCTCCCTGTGCTCCTCGTGGGAATGAGTGCCCTTATCTCCTCCTTCCCGAGCTTGGTTTGCTGCTCTGTGCAGGACAGGACCATGGACACCATAGCTCACCTGGTGCCTGGCCTCATGTAAACCAAAAGATCTATTTACTTATTGCTGCTCCTCAGTGCCCTAAGTCCATCAGCGGCCCCAGGATGAAGCAGCAGCTCAGCAGCCACCAGAGAGTTGCTTGCAGCTGGTTACCTATGAGGCAGCAGCTTCCAAAAGGAGCCTAATTCCAGAGGACAGACTTTGGCTCCTTCTCAAGGGCTCTTTCTAAACCCAGACTCTGTCTGGCAGACTCCCCATTAATAAACACTTGCAAATTAGTGGTGGTGGAGTTTTTATCTCCTGCTAAGAAGGTCTGAATGATGCAGCAGGGAGCACACAGGTTAAGCAGCGTGCAAACCGCTCAGCGGCTCCAGCGAGGGTTCATCTGCCAGCCAGGCTGTGTGGAGCCACCACGAGCCTGGGGTGCTGCTGCCTCTGCAGCCCAGCACTGGCTGCTGGCAAGTTGGCACACAGAGTCCTGCTCTGCTTTGGTGCCTCCCGGTTCCCAGGCGCTGGCTGTGAAGTCTTGGGCATGTCTGGCTCTGCTCTCCCAGGGAAGGGCATGGCTGCCTGCAGCTCCGTGCTGGCATGGAACACAGGGGCTGCTGGGCATGGGCACTGCCCTCACCATGCCACCGTCCTCCTGTGCCCGCTTGCAGGGCTTTCCCCAGCAAGGGGTGGGCGATGACCCCCCCAGCCCCATGGTTTTGCTGCAATAAGGCATTTTCTGCAATGCTGCAGGTTCCTTTCCCTCATCACCACACGACAGGCGATGGCCTGAAGCCTGGAGCTGTCTGAGGACCTGTGCCAGCGCTGCTCTTTGGTGCTTTCCATCACCCAGGGACCTGCTGCAGCTCCGGCAACGCTGCCCTCCCTGTTCAGACTTCGTGTGACAGCCTCCACCAGGAGAGTGCTGCAGTGTGAAGGTTCTACATGGTCTGGCAGGCAGCAGGGTCTGTTGAAGGTCCAGCTGCAGGTGAGATGTGGGAAGGCTGGACTTGGGCTCTTTGCAGAAGGACTCCTGCACCCCAAGGCACTGTCCCAGGAACCACAGCTAACCAACCTCACCTCACTGACGTGCAGGACTCTGTCACCTCTCCCGGGTCCTGTTACCCTGCTCACACCCACACTGCTCTCTTGCTCTGTGCAGCCAGTAAATCCTGAATCATTTGCCTGCTTTTTTTCCCCTCCTTTCCACCTGCCCAGATACTGCTCCATAAGGGATTTTTGCTTGTGTAATATGTATGTTTTCAGGGACCATGATGGCCTGAGGGTGACAGAGATACTGACACACTGGATTTTCCACTCTTGCTATTAGAAGAAGTCTTCCCATGAAATAACTCAGGAGTAGAAGAGATGAGGAGGAAACTGCTTCTACAGAACAGCTCTGGCTTCTGTCTCCAGGCTCCTGTGAGGCCGGAGGAGAGGGTTACAATCAAGGAAGGGGCCAACAGTTTTGTCCAGCTTTATTTTCTTCCAGTGCCACCGAGATCCATGAGCCGTAACTGGCAGATCTCTCCAAAGCAGCTGTAATAACTCATAAATATTTATGGTGCTTAATCATGAGGCAGCAGGGGTGCAGAAGAGAGAATACTCAGCACAGCCTGGGTGCGCTGGGCTCACATCCCTGGCACAGCCAGGATGAGTCTGCTCCTTGTCCTGCACTGAGGACCCTCCTGTGTTCCTGCTCCTTGTCCTGCACCAAGGACCCTCCTGTGCTCCTGCTCCTTGTCCTGCACCGAGGACCTTCCTGTGTTCCTGCTCCTTGTCCTGCACTGAGGACCTTCCTATGTTCCTGCTCCTGGTCCTTGTCCTTCCACAGCTGCTGAGCAGTGTGGGAGCAGCTGGAGTAAGACCACCTGTGTAAGAGCAAGAGCAAGTGTGGGCCAGGCTGATGCAATGTCTCTGGGTCATGAGTGATTCCCCAAATCAAAGAAGGGTAGGTAGCAGAGCTGCTCCTGACAGTGACCCCTCCTTGAGCACCACTGCCCACCCGCTGGCAGCCTGGGATTGTCACTCTGGGCCTCCAGCTGAGCTGACACGAGAGCAAGACAGGAGCTCTGTTGCATCACAACAGGATCTGCATCTTTCATGGGAGACAAAGCAGCCTCCCAAGGACAGGATCTGTCCCCATCAGCTGCTGGGAACTAGATGCTCTGCTCATCTCCTCTCACTCGGTCTTGCCTCTCGCAGAACAAACCCCTGGCTGCTGTTGCTCCCTGCCAGCCTGCTGTGCCCCAGCCAGGAGCCTGTGCTCTGGGGAAAGCCCTGCTGTTGTGTTTTCCCATCCAAGCCAATCCTCCCAACCTGATGCGTGGCATCAGGCAGCATTTGACATGAACCTGCAGTTAATTACGTGTTCCTGCTGCAAATAATTGAGTAGCCTAAGTTCTGATGGCTGTAATTGCATCCTAATGAATTTACGTGTCAACTTGCTCTGTGCAACTTCAGTGTGTTCTGTAAATACCAAATTAAGTTCATCATTGAGTCCCCAGGCATCCCAGGCACAGCTACTCACAGCCAAGAAGGAGCAGAGCAGTCACCACCTCCTCAGCCACCTGCCAGCCCCGGGCTGGGCACAGCTGCTGCCCCCAGCACGCTCTGTGCAGCAGCATCAACCTGCAGGACACAAACTGCTCCCCACCCTGCCTGCCACAAGGGCTGAGCTGAGACAGCTCTGGCTCCCCGCTGTGGGCTCACCCTGGTCCCCGGTGCCCAGACCACAGGAGGGCTCTGCCATGGAGACAGGGGCATGTGGCTCCAGTGCCAGCCCCACGTTCTGCCACTTGCCTTGGCTGCGAGCAAAGCGCTGCTGGAGCTCTACCAGCACATGGAAGGGGTTCCCTGGACAGGCAGGGAACAAGCTGCAAACCCCAAAGAAGAGAACTGTGTAATCCTATTGACTTCAGTGAGAGTTAAAGCAACCAGTGCCATACACTGCTGTTGTGATTGAGCCAGGCCAGGGCTCCTGCCCGAGCCCCTTGAAGGGCAAGGAAGCTTTGGCAGATGTCCCCAGACTGGTGCCATGCTCCCACAACGTCTCTGTGCAGAGCATCCCTGGTTGGTTTTCATGTTTGCTACCAAAATACCAGCTCCAGCTCGCCTACAAAGCTCTGCATGTTAGTTAACCTCATTAAATCTGAAAGGATTAGTCAGCTGTTCCTCAACCACAGAACTGTTAGGAAACATCTAAAGCTCGAAGTTATGTGGCTTGGAAAGTGATTTTCTAATACACAAACTTCAAAGGAATTCTGAGATCCTGCAGCGTCAGGGGGACAGACAAACGCTAATCCCCAGAGCACTGCCTGATGGCCTCTCTCATTTTTCTCTCCACAGGTCTGGATATGCAGCTGAGCAGGAGAGCTGCTGTGGGCTACAGGGGTTCAGCTTCACCTCCAGCCACTGCATGCCCCTCGCATACATGGATGTCCTCATCCCCATGGATGACAGCAGGTACTGGGGGCCAAGATGCTGTGGCCTTTCCCCATCCTGTGGCTTGCAGGACAGAGACCCACCTGGGGAGGGTTTCCCCTGGGCCCACTGGTGACTGATGGACTTTATGGCTTCACACTGGGAGAGCTGCCTGCTCCTCCAGAGCCCACCCTGATCCTCACACTGCCTGTGCTCTGGGAACCCATCAGACATGCTGTGTGGGGACCACCCTAAGTCATATAAATAATGCTATTAACTGTGGAGTAATGAAGGGATTAAACACACTGCCTTTGGAGAAGCACAAAGCACTGAAACCCACAAATTAATTAAGCTTCACAGCCCCCCCGTGAGACACAAAGGTAATTGCTGTGTTCATGGTGCATGTGGGAAAAGAGAGAAAGGGATTTGTGGTGGCAGCAGAGGCTCTGTCACATAGCTGCAGAAGCTCAAGGGGCACCTCAGACACTCCTGCCTCACCCACATCTGGGGCTGACAGTGAGCTGGAGGAACAGGGCTTGTGTGCTCCTGTGCTGTGCTGAGCTGGGACAAGGATCCATCGTGCCACCTCTCAGTGCCAAGGCCACACTCCACTGGGACACTCAGAGGTGGCAGAGTGAATTCTGGGATCCCCACTGCTGAGTGTCAGAGGCTGTTGGTGTAAGGGAGCCAGGCAGCAGTGCAGCCAGTGAGCCAGAGTGAATCATGCACTTGCTGGGGTGTTATCAGCTGAGAAACTTGTTAGTGATAAAAATATACAAGAAGCAGCAAGAGGGCATGAATGTTTAACAGGGTGAGGGCATCCTGCAGGACACCCACATCTCTGACACTTAGGGTGGTCCAGCAACAGTGGAGAGGAGGAGGGATCCCCCATTAGGCAGAGCTGCAGCACCACTGTCACCCAGGGATCCCTCCACCTCTCACACCTGGGGATCCATCCACCTCTCACACTCAGGGACGACTCCACCTCTCCAGCATGCAGCCCTTGGATCATCTTCAAGAGCCCTGCACCGTTTTGTTTTACCCTGGCCTGCTTCTCTGCCACACCTTGCCCTGTTTCATTCACCTAAAAATGAAAGGCATCACATCACACTCTGGAGAGAAGCAAAAGATGCTGGTGGTTGGACTCAGTGATCTTAAAGGTCTTTCCAACCTAAATGATTCCATGATTCTCCAACATTGTGTTGATAACAGATAGTCCCTGCAGGACCACCTACTACCTTCCCTTTTTTCCTTCATGAAACTGGTTTTGAGGGCTGCCACTGAGAACTGGAGAGCTGGGTGCTCCACCACAGCATCCTTCACAGCAAGGCTGGAAGCTGGGAATTGATAGCTGTGGAATAATCCATCAGCAAAGAAAGGAAAGTCCCTGCTTTGCGAGAGGGAAATTAATTTTGACATCTTAATTATAAGTCAGAGGAAAGGTTGGTGCTGGAATGGTGAGCTTTGAAGATTATTATATTGTCATTATTCATTGATGACTACAAAAGAAGCCAGCTCGAAATGATAATGCTGAAGTATAATGGCAAACCTCTGAGCTTCTATTATCCCCCATTTACTCCACAGAGTCCTTTGCTATTAACTTGATAACAGAAAAGCAGAAGTGCTAATCAGGGTTTGGTCTGCAGTGACAGGTATGGCTGTGCAAACACTGC
Source organism: Picus viridis (assembly GCA_033816785.1). Lineage (NCBI taxonomy): Eukaryota > Metazoa > Chordata > Aves > Piciformes > Picidae > Picus > Picus viridis. Next base: position 5,037,549 of record CM066602.1, read on the forward strand.
CAGGGAAAAGGGAGCCTAGAAACCCCGTCTCACTCTGTTTGGAGCAATCACTTAGAAAGAGAATTAAAACAGAACAGGAGTTCCAGGATTCTGGCTGGCACCAGGGAGTGGTGGTGCCTTTGTCTGGGCACAGGTGGCAAGGGAGGGAAAACAGAGCTTAGAGAAAGGTGTCTTGCCAGTGCTCTTCGAGGAACAGTGGCATTTGTAAATGGTTTCAGATTCCGAGACTGCCTCTAAATGTGCTGCAAAGCAGAAGGAAATGGAGAAACCTGGCTGAGGAAGGGAACGGGCTGCAGAGGAAAGCTGAAAGATGACAATTGCTCTGCTAGTGGATCTCGGCTCACAGCGAGATTGCCATGGCAGCATCAGGAGGCCTTTTTGCCTCCAAGGTGGGAGGTCTGTGTGAGCTGCAGCAGCGGAGTGAGGGGCTGGGGTTCCCTGGGTGCTGCTGAGCAGCAAGGTCCCCATGGTCCCAAGGGGTGACATGAGCCATCCCCTTTGCAAAGGGGTGTGCAGGGACAAGCACTCCTGTGGTCCAGCTATGCTGGCACCCAGGCAGCAGCCTGGGGAGGGCTCCCTGGAGTCTGTTTTCCTCCTGCCATTTGCTGAGAGGCAGAGCAGAGGTGCCAGAAGTCTTTCTGCAGGTCCCCTCTGAACTTTGGCTGTGTGGTTTTAGCCAAGTCCTTCATCTCCAGTAGCAATACCTGGCCGACCTCTCTCTTGGGGTGAAGTCTGTCCTGTCAGAGTGAGTGACTCGAATTCTTGTCCCTGAAATGTAAATGAACTTAAACCCACTGTAAGAGGCTTATTTCAGTATGAGCTGTAATTACTGCTGGGGCTGTAGAGAAGCTTTCTTTAAAACTTTTAGCTAAGTTATTTTGTCTTATTATTGCTCTCTGTGATGTGTCTGGATTTTCCAAACAGCAAATAATTCTGCACTTATCTTGGTTCCTTTGATAATGTGTGGTGGGTTTTTTCTTTCCCTGTGACAGATCTACTGAGACTCTAACTACATTATTAACATTAAAAAAGGAAGAATGGGGACAATCTTTCCTAAGTAAGTCTCCAAAAACCCTCGCATGCCATTGCTGCTGCTTAAATACTAGGCATGGAGAGACAAGAAATGTGTTAATCACACAGCTTTGCACAGGGAGCTGCAACCAGACAGCGATCGTCGTGTGGTGAGGAATAACAAACGCAGCCACCCTTCTTCAGCTGGGCAAGCTCTGTTTGCTCAAAGGAGGCTTTCTGAAATGTCAGTGCAGTGGGAAGAGATCTTCCAGTGACAAAGGCGGCTACATCTACAACGGCAGGGAAACAACGGCCGCTTGTGTTAGTTTGGGATGGCACCTTGGACACCGGGAGCAACCGCCTGGAGAGGCTGACACGCATGCTGCGGCTCGCCGAGGCAGGCACCCCTTCCCCTTCCACATACAGGAGGGGCAGGAGGGATGTTTTTTCCTGGTCTCAACACTCTGCTGCTCCTCCTTTGGCCTGTTTTCTAGAAATAAAGCAAACTGTCATTATGCCGTTGCAGCCCAAACCCGCGCTGCTCCCCAGCAGCTCCTCTTTCAGTGGGATCGATGTAATCGGAGAGGGCAGGACAGCTTCTCTCCCTTTGTCACTGGTTCAAAGCCACCTTCATTGCTGTGAATAGGAATCATTTGTGTCCCAAAGACAAGATCAGACTCTAGAACAGCCTGCAAAAAAATATAGGACTCAGGGTCCCGGAATGCAGAAGCTTAAACGAGTTTCTCTGCTCTTGAGAAACTGGAGGGAGCTTTGATGGTGCACAGACATAGAGTGCTTGTGGTGCTGCTCCACGAGTTTGGTCTGCTCCTCCTTACTTCCCCAGCTGCTCACACTGATGATACCTAGATAGGAGAGAGAAAGTGACTGGTGAAAAGGAGTGGGTATCAGAGAGGAGCTGGGGATTACATTTATCAGGCAGAGATGGGGATAGGCTTTTGGGCCATGTCAGCTATCCCAAATCCCTGTGAACAGGGCTATAAAACTTGACAAGGCTGCTACAGATATTCCAGATCCCATTAAAGATGTAAAACCACTGACAGAGCTGAACCGCTTACAGATGCTAACTCGGCTGCTGGAGAAGTAGGCTGACACCAGGGAGAAGGTTCAAGAAAGGGATTGCAGTGGGTGATAATCAGTAACACACCCAGAGAGAAATGGCCAAATTGATCATCAAACCAATGCTGCTTCTGATAGGGTGCATGGAAGGAGTAGTTCAAACTGTGGTTGAACTTGATTTGGTTTAGGTAAGCAGCAGAAGAAACATTTGCAACAGGTAATTCTGTTCTCACCAAGAGCTGGGATCTGCACTCATTTCCTGGCTGCAGATACCCAGAAGAATTTATGAGCCCTGCCTCTACAGCTCCTTGCCAACACTCCCCTGGCTCTGCCTTGCTGCCCTCCCTGCCCCAGCCCCTCGGTCCCTCAGGCCTCCTTGTGCCATCTCAGAGCCTCCTACTGCTTTTCTCCAGCCTTGTGGTTGGTTTGTTTGGTTGGTTTTCCCTGTAGAGCACTAAGCTGTAGATGTAGACTCCATTACTGCTTTTAGCCTCTAAATCCATTATGCAGACTTCGAGCCCATGCTTAGCTGTGAGCCTGCCTGCGTGCCTCTGCTCGCTGTCTGGCAGGGCCTTTATCCCCTCCACAGTGCCTGATCTCATCTCCTCGCAGAGCCCCGCGCCTCCCGGAGCCAGCAGCTGAGGGGTGTTTGCATCAGCTGCAGCTTTATTCACTCTGACAAGTCCTCTTAGCTCATCTTGTTAGCTCCCATGCAGAAAGCCCCAGCAGCAGCCAGCGATGCTTGCAGCGGGCGCACGTGGGGCTGTCTCTGGAGCTACTTTATCCTTTTTACTCTGGAAGTTTTGACTCATGAGGCTGAGCCCACAGGAAACAGCAAAGGAGATGAGAAGTGCCTGGGAGCACAGTGCAGCACGCTCTCTGCATACCTGCACCACACCTGCTGATGGAAATCACTGCTCCTCTTTCAGCAGTGTCTTCTTTGCTGTTCTCTTCCCCCCACTCCTTTTCTTGGGGACTGTTTTTGAAGACAGCTGAACACTGCTGGCATTGTGCAAAGCCAGCAGGGCACGGCCCAGCAGCAGGTTCTGCAGTTCCCAGGCTTTTAGCTTGTTGGCTAAGCAAACGTGTGCCACGTCTGCTGCCATGGTCTTGTTCACGTTCTCCATTGTGGAGAGGTTCAGAGAGCAGAGGTTTGGAGAGGAGAGGTTTGGAGAGGAGAGGTTTGGAGAGGAGAGGTTCGGAGGAGAGGTTCGGAGAGGAGAGGTGTGGAGAGAAGAGGTTCAGAAAGAAGAGGTTCAGAGAGGTTCGGAGAGGAGAGGTTAGGTTCGGAGAGGAGAGGAGAGGTTCGGTTCGGAGAGGTTCAGAGAGATTCGGTTTGAAGAGGTTCGGAGAGGAGAGGTTTGGAGAGGTTCAGTTCGGAGAGGAGAGGTTCAGTTCGGAGAGGAGAGGTTCGGTTCAGAGAGGAGAGGTTCAGTTCGGTTCGGTTCGGAGAGGTTTGGAGAGGAAAGGTTCGGAGGGGAGGGGAGAGGGGAATGCTGCATGAATACTGTTGGTACTGCCCCTCACTCTCAGGCAGTAGCCATGGGTGTGCTGCCCATGGGCAGATGGATGGAGCAGCTTTGTGTCCTGGAGCATCCCTAGATGCTGATCTACAGCTGGCTGAGGCTGGTGAATTTTTTGTTCCTAGGTGAGAAGAGCAGACACCAGGGCTCTTTCAGCACAGGCTGACACAGATCTCTGCTAAGACCTGGGTTTATTCTCTAAGCTTTTTTGGAGCTTGATGAAATTCCCTGGTAAGAGCTGCTCGCATGGCAGCTTTCACTCCTGTACTAGTTAATTTATGACATGTTTAAAAGCTTGCCTTGGGATAACTGTATCATAGGGTCACACCTTTCTCAGACAGACTGGGTATGTCTGTCCACGGAATAGCAAATGCCTGGCTTTGAACCACTCTTCCCCAGCCGTGATTTGTTTGGGCTTCCTTAGAGGCATGGAGCTTCCTGAATAATTTGTCACCCGTGTTTGAGGTGAGTGCTTCTCTTCAGGAGGAACACTGTGCCTGCTGTTCCTCCCCAGCAACCATTTTTGTTTTCACTTAATGTAGTGCAGTCAACCATCACCACTGGATCTCCCAAAACCTTCAGCAGCATCCTGGTCAGGCAGTACTGTCATGAGAGAGTCAGAGCTGCTATGTGCCTGGCCCCTGGGAGGATAGAAATCAGATCACTTCTGTGCATACAAAAGGCTGCACATTGCTCTGGACTGGTGCAGTTGGCTTTCATTTCATCTTTGCTGAGGATGGGATTGCTCATGATGTGTGTGTGGATGAGCTGTGTGAGTATTTGGCCTTCATCTGGGTCTCTTCCTTTTAAGCACAGCGCTGATGGACTCGTGTAGCACAGGCAGCTGGGCACTGAAGAAGGACCTCGGAGGAGACCAAAATTTATCAACTCCCTTTCTGTCCTCTCCAAGAAAGTGTTGTCTTCACACTCTAATTAAACAGCAGCCTGACATGGTTTTGCTGTTTTGATTGGCTTTGAACTTTGGCAGTGTGATAAACAAACTTTGTTTCCCTGCCTCCCAAGAAGCTGTGCTGCCTTGAAGCAGTTTCTGTCCTTAGCTCTGATGTGGCAGAGCTCAGCACCCTGGTTTCATGGCACCTACATGTGCTGATGCCAGCAGCAGAGAGGGATGGCAGCTGCCATGGCGTGATGGGTGATGAACCAGAAGTGCTGCAGCACTGATGTCTTTTTGATGGCCCCTTTGAGCTAGTTGAGACTTCAAACACTACTGCTCAGTGAACACAGAGTTCCTCCCCGCTGGGCAGGCTGGGGCTGGTGGCAATGTCCTTCTGATCACTGTGAGGTGGTGCAGACCCCTCACGTGTCTGGGAGCTGCGGTGGGGATCAGAAAGGAGGAAAGCAGGACAGACGGGCTCGTTGTCGTGTGGCACAAACGAGACCTAAAATTATCAGGTCCCACATATTTTGCTCACGTTTCAAAGGCCCCCAGGGACTCTGCAGTCACCGTCTGGGAGAGGCTTTGCACGCTGCTGGGTTTGCACATGGTTACCAGTGCATCCACAGCCTGTGCACTGGGGAGGAGACAGAGGATCAGTGACTGATACTGAGAAAATGAAAACGTTAAACCACACAATTTAAGTCCCTCAGAACACAACAGGACTGAAAGGTAAAGGTGCAGCTCTGGGAGAGGGTTGTCACTGATAACCTGCCCAGTTTCCTGGCACATGGAGGTGGGAGCTGTGTAAACTTTAAGAGGATTAAGCAGCTTCTTTTTGGCTTCAAACCTATACTGAAGTTCATACTTACACACAAACTTACACTGAAGAAAATGGGATGGTCATTGAAGGAACAGCAGCTCCATGACTCCTTTTTGTTATCAGTGCTATTAGCCAGCTCATCAAGCTCAGCACTTCTGAAGCTGTCCCCATTCAAGGTGCACAAATACAGTGGAGATTTCCAAGGTTTGAAAGTCTCAGGCAGTGAATGAGTCACATTTTCATGAGATAAGGCTTAATGGGGTGGATAAACTGCTGACCCCGGAGCCAAAAGGACACTCACCTGCCTGAGATGCTCATGCTGCCTGCATAGGACAGTGTGTGCTCTCCAGAGCGGCTGGCACAGGCCACCTTCAGCGGCTGATAAATTACAGATCATGCCTGCTATCACAATTCCTGTGTAAGACACTGAAAGTGGGCTTTAAATAATGTGAGAGTGTCCCTTTTAATGTCCAGATCGTGAATGCCACAAAGCTTTCAGCCTTCTTGCTTCCATTCTGCAAGTGTGAAAGAACATTTATCTCGGGCAGCTTTTTTCCGTGGCTGCTGGCAGGCAGCCCAAGGTGGCTCACCGAGCAGAGTGAGCTGAACCTGTGCCTGCTGCAGCTCCATTAACGCTGGAGGCAATGCTCTCAGACGTATCGGGAGCATTTGGTTAATGTCCCCAAACAAGTTCACATGACATTGTTTCACCCCAGCAAGCACAGCTTCACTGTAAGGTCTGCCTTCTTCTGCCTTCATTGGGAGCATTCTTGCTTTTTGGGTAATAGCTGCTATGTAAGTCACAGACTAAGAGGCCTTAAAGGCAGAAAAGTCTGTAAGAGCTGGAAAACACCCAGCAGCAGAATTTGTTGGTGTTTGTTATGGGGAGGTTCTTTAGTGGTTTCTGTACTAGGCAGAAATTAACCACTTGCTGCTGTTTACCATTGCAAACCATTCCATGCTGGAATGTGACACCTGTAATGCACCCTGTGTGTAAACAGAGGTGAGAACAGGCTCAGCAGCAGGAACAAAAATCCATTGTTTTACAACTCATTCTTTGCACTCGGCAGGTACCAGCTTCTTCATTTCCTCCTGCGGGAGGGGAAGAGGTATTTGAGCTATGCAGAGTCACACCTCTATATTTGCAAACAATGGCACAGCCACACCTTCCTTGGCCTCCCTTCATGTCGGGGATGTCAGCCCAGGGGCACGGCTGGAGCCTTCAGGACACTCCCAGAACACCGCGGACATCAAAAAAGATTTACAGCGGACATTCAGGCTCTGAGTAAGAGAAAAACAATTTCAGGGGATTGAGCAGAGAAATTTACACTGGGAACCATAAAGCTTTCAAGGGATTAATTTGCAGCTTTTACAGCAGTGACAATGATTTTGAATGAACTTTCCCGTGGTTGGTAGTTTTTAGTGTTTGGGTTGTTAAGCAGCCGAGCTCTGCTCCCAGACACTGTGATTTTCATAGCACGTCCCGGGTGTGTGATCTGTGTCTGGCACAGGCTAACGGCTACGCTGACATCTTTGATACCAGCTAAATGACACAGCTCATGTGGAGAGCAAATGCACTGGATTTGTGTTTTCCAGTTGAGAAAAGGTCTCCACAGGAATACCAAAGTTGTAGCCGCCTTTGTGGCCTCTGCTTTAGCCAAGAGCTCAAGCCAACTTTGAACTGTGCTCAGCGGCGGGGGCCACGTGGAGAGTAGTGATCTGCACCCAGTGAGTCGTGAGGCAGAAAATGGCAATAGGAAAGGTCACTGGAGAGAGGGGCACAGAGATCCACGGGAGAGTGACACACACCCCACTTCAACCGCTAGCAAAGGACGGGTTGACACGGGAAGTCCCAGCAGAGTGGGCTTCTGGCTGAGGGGGATGCTGACCGAGAGGTGATGCTGGCCGAGGGAGGCTTCTGACCGAGAGGACTCCGGCCCGAGGCAGGCGCTGGCTGAGGGCCTGTGACTAGCCCAGGGGGCTACACTCAGCCGGCCGCGAGGCTCTTGGGGGATCCCTGGTGCGGCCGGTCCCGAGCCGCCCAGCACTACCCGGGGTGCCGAGGCCCATCCCGGCCGCCCCGCTGCCCGCTGCCGGCACAGGCTCCGCCCCGAGGGCGTGGCCAACGCGGCCGGTAGGGCGAGGCGGGGGCGTGGCGGGACCGGGGGCGCGCGGCGGGGGCGTGGCGGGACCGGGGGCGCGCGTGGCGGGGAGGGGCGGGACGGGGTGGGTCGCGCGCGGCGGTAGTCGCGCGGCAGCCGCGGCCGGGGAGCGAGCGGCGGCGCGGGGCGGGCAGCGGCGCCCGCGGGCGGCATGTCCAAGACGCTGCGGAAGAAGCGGCACTGGCTGAGCAAGGTGCAGGAGTGCGTGGTGTCCTGGGGCGGCCCGGCGGGCCCCGACCCCGACCTCCTGCGCGGCGGAGCCGAGCGCGGCGAGTTCCCCTACCTGGCGGGCCGCTTGTCGCCGGCCGGCGAAGGCGCTCCGGGCCCCGCGCTGCTCTCGGGCAAGGCGCCGGCGCCGGGCGACGTTCTGCTGGAGGTGAACGGCACCCCCGTCAGCGGCCTCACGCACCGCGACACGCTGGCCGTCGTCCGGCACTTCAGGGAGCCCGTGCGCCTCAAGACCGTGCGTCCAGGTGAGCCGCCCTTCGCAGGCCGCGCCCGCCGGACCCGCGGCCCGCCCCGCTCCGCTCTGCCCGCGCCGCCGCTCAGCCGGCCGCGGGTAGGCCCCGCTGCGCCGGCGGCCTGCGTGCAGGGTGGCCGCGGCGGGGTGCGGGAGCGCCCGCCCGGCGGTGGAGCCTCAGGCGCGGGGGCGCCGGGTGCCGGGCTGGGAAAGTTTCCTCGGCTCCGTGAGGGCCCCTCCGCCGAACGGGGCGCCCCGAGGAGGCGGCCCCGCTGCCGCGTGTGGCGACGCGGGGAGCCCGGAGTCGCGGCACGGCCCCGGGGCGGCGCTGCCGGGCGCTGCTCCTTCTGCCCGGCCCGTCGGGGACCTGCGGCTCCGGCAGCGGGCCGGCCTCCTGGTGCCGCCGCCGGTCCCGGTAGCCTCGCCGAGGGGCGAGCCTGTCCTGGCGAGGTGCGGGCCCGGTCTCCAGCAGCTGTCGCCCGTCTGCCCCGCCGAGCCGCACGGTAGCACTGCCCGGGGGCCGGTCAGTTTCGCACCGCTGTGTTCCGGGTGCGTGTGAGGCTGTGTGGGGCTCGGCGAGCGTCTCACGGGGGCTTAGCTGAGCGTTCGGTGCCTCCCGGAGGGTCCCTGCTCGCTGCCGTGTTCGTATGTGAGCCGGGGACCCGGCACTGGCTGGAGAACCGATCTGTCACGGTGTTTGCACGGTCTGCGGCTCAGAGCCCAGGGAGAGGCCGGTGTGGAGCCGAGAAGCCCGAAGCGCTGGACCGCGGCTCCTGGGAGCACTGCCGCTGTGTCCTGCTGGCTTTTCCGTTGTCAGAGTCAAACGCTGCGTACAGGCTTTGGGTTTGCCTTTTTTCCATAGGCTTGGCTTAATTTCGGGAGCACTTGAATTAATTGATGATAGCAGATCATTGTGGTCAAATGTGCTTTATCAGCGTGCCCAGCGGGTGGAGGCTGAGCTGTGGTACTTGCAGTGGCAAAAGCTCATTGTCCCCAGCCGAAAGAGCTTCAGGTCTTCCCCGTGGGGCACATGCTCCAGGTGGGAGTATGCAGCTTTGGGAAGCCGCTGTCCTTGGCAAACCCACTTTGCTCTGAGTCCCTGCTGACAGCAGAATTTCCATGACCGAGGTCTATAGTAATTTTTTAATGTCTGCCCTTTACTTCTATCATAACTGTTGTGATTTGACTTGAGGGAATACATACTTTAAAACAGATTTTCCTCATTTGACCACTAATGAAAAGTCATCTTCTGCACAGAGACAGTGCCCTCGGTCCTGATGTATATCAGCTCTTCAATGAAAAAACAAACCCAAAACAAACCCCAAACAAACATCTACTCTTTAAAAGCACCTGGAGAGGCCTTGGCAGACTTTGGAGGATGTCTGGAATTTCAAATTGGAGATCCTTCCTGAATGTGGGAAATAACAAACAAAAACATCTGCAAGTTAAATGTAAAATGAGAGGATTGGAAGAAGTTGAGGAACAAATTAAGATTTAAAGGGGAAAAAAAGTCTCTTAAAAAGAGAACACTTGTGGAAAATGAGGCTCCAGTTAGAAGATCAAAGGAATTTCTCATGTTTACTATGGAAGAGAGAGAGATTCCTGGGCTTCCCATAGCAGGGAGATGTCTCACTATCAGATTAAAAGTGGCAGAAAAGTTTTAGAAGAAACTGGTACAATGAAGAGTAGAGAATGGCCAGAGCCATTAGGACTTCCAGATCTGAAGTACTCACCAGCAGGGTGTTGCCTGCTCCTTAAATCATTGGGAGAAGGTGAGGAACGCGATGCCAATGGCAAAAGGGTCCAGCAAGGACCTGCTTCTGTTTCCAGCAGGTTGGTTAAAATTAGTTCGGAATGAAACTGCTGAGCATGTGAATGAATCACATGAGGATTGTGTGGAGAGTAACGAGGAGAGTGGGCTGCTCTGTGAGCTTTCGAAGGCTCACCGGTTGGTTTAATCAAATCCAAGTGCGTTTTGTAGTGGATTTTCAAACGGACTTTTAGGAAGGTATCAGCAGGCTCTGAATGAGGCTCTTGCCAGGCGAGCGTCATGCAGCCGCTGAAGGACAAGAGCACAGTTCTCCTGTGGGTCCCTAACTGGTTAAGGTGCAGGAGGAAGCTACTCATGGAGCCTTGCAAAGCCCTGTGCTGTTTGCCATAGTCCCCCAGAGCTGCTGAACTGGCTGCTGGGGTGAGCTGAGAAGGGAGCTGGCAATTTCATGTTGATTTTATATAACTTGGATAACAAATCCAACCGAAGCTTTGGAGGCAGCATTTTTTTTTCCTCCCATACTGGAACATATTGCAAGCTTATTTACCACATCAGATGATTGTTGCAGTCATTTGCTGTGTTAGACTGGGTGTCCTTAAATCCACTCTTTAACGCCTGCTGCTTTTCTTGGGTGTTTGTGCAAGATTGCCGTGGCAGCGCGCGGCGGCAGCGCGCCGCTTGGGGTGCAGGCAGTGAGAGCTGTGGTCGCACTCTTCTCTGTGCAGACTCTGACTTGGGGTTTGGCTTCCCTTCCACCCTGTGTGGTCCAGCACGGTCCAGACCTGCTGACCTTTGGAAGGCAGCCAGGAGGATGCATAGAGTGATAGAATTGTTAGGGTTGGAAGGGACCTCAAGGATCGTCCGGTTCCAACCTGCCTGCCATGGGCACAGACGTGTCACACAAGAGCAGGTTGCTCAGAGCCACATCCAGCCTGGCCTAAAAAACTCCAAGGATGAGGCTTCTACCACCTCCCTGGGCAACCTGTTCCAGTGTCTCACCACCCTCATGGGGAAGAATCTCTTCCTAACATCCAATCTGAATCTACCCATTTCTAGTTTTTTCCCATTCCCCCAGTCCTATCACTCCCTGACACCCTCCAAAGTCCCTCCCCAGCTTTCTTGTAGCCCCCTTCAGATACTGGAAGGCCACAATAAGGTCTCCTCGGAGCCTTCTCTTCTTCAGACTGAACAACCCCAACTCTGTCTGTCCTGACAAGGGCATGGGGCAGTGCAGGGGGTCCCTGCTCAGAGATCAGTAACAGCATTACTGGTTAGTAAGATCCCATGTATCATGTTTTTCTCCAGCCAAAACAGCTGTCTCTCAGATGAACTCTCACATTGAAGGGCAGGGAGTGCCTCTGCCAGCAGACCTCCCTGTGCCTGATGGCTTGTCAGGTTTGAGTGCTATGGGGACAGAATTCTGAGGGGTTCCAACTTCAGGGATCTTTCACCACAACAGCAAGGAATTTCTCATCTGGTGTCTGAATTTCAGGGTGCATATAAGGCTATGATGCTCATGGTTTTCCTCTGTGCTCTAGAAGGGCAGCATCAGGGCAGCTTTGGTGTTTTAAGAGCCGGCTCTGTCTTCAAGGTGATGCCTGATGCAGTGTCCCAGTAGCCCTGAACATCGTGTTGGGGGACTGGAGTGCTTTATTTCAAGTAGTGATGTAGTCCTTCATTAAAGGCAGCAACAGCTTTAGCTGACAGCAGTAAAATCTGTCTGTGATACTTTAGCAAGCTCATAGAAAATTTAAAATGGAAATTTCAAGATGCTGTTTAGTCTTGTTTGATAAGACACTTGAAAGATACGAATGTTAATTTGAATGCCATCTGTTAACTGCACATCACAAATGATGGACCATTTTGGTTGAGGAGGAAATTCGTCCTTCCCTTTCTTACTCTGTCCTCACTTGCCAAGGAGGGAGAGCAGAAGTGGTGTGCTGCAGGCTGGAGATGTGACCTTGGTGCCATGGCTGTGTCCTGCACAAGGTCTGGCTTGAGCTAGCTGAATGTCTTTGCTTCTGGTGTTGGCATAGCAGAGTCTGCAGGATACTGGCCTGGAGCTCTGTGCAGCACCTGGAGTAGTGCTGGGGTTCTAGTTGATGTCTGAGGTTACAACAATACCTCTGTTTGTATAATTCCTCACGCTGAGCAGAGGAGCAAACAGCAGCCTGGGGAGATGAGGCTCTTTGTGCAGCGTGATGCTGGTTTGTGTGCGCGCTGCGAGCAGGCTCAGCTCATCCTAATGAGTGCATTAGGATTGCAGCCACACTTGCTAAGTGCTGGTTTCGAGCTAATCGCCTGCTTACATGCACCCAGGAGATGGCTGCCAGTGGCTTCAGGACCTTCTCCATCCAGTGCTGCTTGGATTTAGTGCATTAGCCTTGTAACTAGCTGGCACTGCTGCAGCTCCTGGTGTTTCCATCAAGGGAAAACAAAAGCGTTTTGCGTTAGTCGCATCCATTGTCCCCGAGTGCTGAATTCTTCCTCTGAAGGTACCTACCAGTTGCACTGGCATTCAGGTTTGGCCAGAAGGCTGCTAGTGTGTGTGTGGAGCCTGCTTGGGCAAACACTGATCCATGTGGCTTTGAATGTTGCCTTTCTGCCTCACAGCATGGTAGCCAAAATACATCCAAACTGGGCTGCAGGCTTCAAGTAAGAGACATTGCTGATTGTCTGTGAGTTCTTCCTGCAGCCCGAGCTGCCAGATACTATGTAGGAAGAAATGTGTTTTCCTTCCAAACTTAAGGAGCTTTGATGAATACAGCCACTCTGTGGCAATTATCAGGGTTTCATGGCCACTGTAAGCAGCATCTGGGAAGAAAAGGGCAGTCTGGGAGCTCTTCCACTTGAGAAACACTTCCAGGGCACATGATTTTGTGCCTTGGTTACCAAGAGGATGCTTTTGGCTCCACTGCAGCAAAACTGATCTACAATCAAAAAATGCAGCAAGATTTTGAATGATGTAAAGTCTCCTTCAGATTTAAGTTTTTATTAACAGTGCTTCTGAAGCAGTGCAGCCTTGATTTCCTTTGTTTCCTCGCTGGCTACCACAGTCATGGCTGGAGCTTTTCCTCTGACTGGGACATTTATTCTTTATCTCCAGCCTGGATTGCCTGGCCTTACAGTAAGGTGTCAGTTTGTTCTTTGATATTTTCTTTCCCAGCTCACACTTGCAGGACTCGGGGGGGGGGGGGGGGGGAATCTTTATTTTTCCAGTCCTTCACATGGTTTGCAGTGCTTGCAGCACAATCCAGCACATAGCTGGTGCGTGCTGCCGCTCCATGTGTGCTCAGCTGTGGTCTGCAGCCTTTCAACGCGACATCTGTGCCTCAGGTCTGTTGCTGTGTGGGAATTGTGATGCATTAGTAAGGAATGAGGTATCTGACAGGTGGATGTAGGGCTCTGAAGTTCTCAGTACCAAACTAATTTTTTTCCAGGTCAATATTTTTCACTCTCCCAATGCTCATGGGATTTGAGGATCTTGAAGCTAGTGAGGCCTTATCTTACCACAGTGCCCTCCTGATTGAAATCCAGTACAAGCTCAGAGCAAGGCAGCTGCTTGCCCTGTGTGCTTTCTCCCCCGACTGTGACACTGCATGGTGGTCGACCCCTCGAGCCTCCATTTACCAACAGGGGCTCATGGGAGGTGTGTGGGGCTTGGCTCGTGCATGGGGGTCCCTTCTCTGAAGCAGGATGAATGAAAACGGTGATGGCAAACACAGTGACTCAGATAAGGATTCGGCACTCAGACAGCGTGCTTGAAGCTGAGTGTAGAAGGTTCATTTACATTTTCTCTTGTGCTCGAGGTAGGTACAAAGCCTCCATGTGGGGGTAAACATTTGCATGTTTGGCAATTAAGGCAGGGAGGAGGGCACGCTGCACTCCCAGGCTGTTTTCTCAAAATCAGATGAATTCTAAATGTGCTGTGGTAAAACAGAGACCTGAGCACACACTAGGATAATTCTGCCTCTCCAAGGGAAGGCATTACCCTAATTCTGCATTTCTCTGGGAGCTGGCAGTGTGCCAGCTCAGTGATTAAACAGACTCCTGTGTTACTCTGCCAGTCTGAGGAGCTGAGGCAGCCAGCTTGGGTGTTTGAGCCCTTGACGGGCGTTAGGTGGGGGTGCTGGTGTGGACAGCTGCCCTCCCGGCTTGAGAGTACCTGGGAAGCTGGGGAACTGACCCATCTCTGTACAGATGGAGGAGAGGTTGGTTCATTTTGCCACAGGAAGAAAAGCCCAAACATCCAGGGGTGCTGTAATGAAGCTGTAGGGCATCTCTGCATCATGAAATCGGGCAGGGGACAGATGTGCGGCCTTGAAAAAGAGAGCTGAAGGAGAAGAGCTTCCTGCTGGAGGCTGTTGCTTCTCTAAGCACTGGCAGTAGCAGTGGAGAGTCCTGTAGCAGCTGGAGACAGCTGCCTCACACCGAGAGCTGTTAGCTTGTACCTCAGATGTGTGGATGCAGGGGACTTTCAGGCACTTGCCAAGGGATGGCTATTAGTGTGTGCATGTGATGCATAATCTTGTTTCTCATCTTCATCTTTATATAAACATATTATTCTTGGCATAGAACATATTGCCTTTCCCTTTCACACACTCCTTTGTTTAACTATAACTGTGATGAGTGCTGTGTTAATGATTTCACCATAAATGTGTTCTAATTATTCTATTCTTGCCTGGCATGTTAGTTTGAAATGATAACGAGGCCTCCTGTGGCCCTGGCTTCTGTGCTGCCTGACACTGGGGGTTTAATTTGTACTTTTTGTTCCCTTCAGCAGAGTCACAGAATCATAGAATTGTCAGGGTTGGAAGGTACTCAAGGGTCATCCAGTTCCAACCCACCTGCCATGGGCAGGGACACCTCACACTGGATCAGGCTGCCCAGAGCCACATCCAGCCTGGCCTTAAAAACCTCCAGGGATGAGGCTTCCACCACCTCCCTGGGCAACCTGTGCCAGCGTCTCACCACCCTCATGGGCAAGAATTTCTTCCTAACATCCAATTTGAATCTACCCACTTCTAGTTTTGCTTCATTCCCCTTAGTCCTATCACTCCCTGACATCCTAAAAGTTCCTCACCAGCTTTCTTGTAGGCCCCCTTCAGATACTGGAAGGCCCCAATGAGGTCTCCTTGGAGCCTTCTCTCCAGACTGAATAGAATAGAGATTCTCTTCCCTCTACCCATGGGTGCTGTCTTCAAAGAGAGAGGCAGTGGAGCAGTGCAGGGTAAGGCTGATGTGTCCCTGGAGCTGGTGGCAGAGCAGGCAGTGCAGCTGGTGTCCTCTCAACGCCCCTGGCTCTGCTCGTGTCCTCTGCTTTAGGGGAATGAGGTTTTCACAAGCACTGGTATCCAGTTATTCCTGAAGGGAGATGTTCAGGTAGACAGTTACGATGGAAAATCTTGCACGTTGCTTTTCTGTTGAAAAACCCAGCTCAGGTTTACCTGCCAGCTGCTTTACAATGCTGGGAAATACTTTGCTGTTGCTCTGCAATGGTAGGATGGCGCTGGAACATGTCCAGAGAAGGACAGCGAGGCTGATGAGAGGAGTCTGGAGCACAAGCCCTGTGAGGAGAGGCTGAAGGAGCTGGGGTTGTTTAGCCTGGAGAAGAGGAGGCTCAGGGGAGACCTTCTTGCTCACTACAACTGCCTGAAGGGAGGTTGTAGCCAGGTGGGGGTTGGTCTCTTCTCCCAGGCAAGCAGTGACAAAATGAGAGGACACAGTCTCAAGCTGTTCCAAGGGACGTTTGGGCTGGAGGTTAGGAAGAAATTCTTCACTGAAAGAGAGATTAGCCATTGGACTATGCTGTCCAGGGAGGTGATAAAATCACTGACCCTGGAATTGTTTGATAAAAGCCTGGATGAGTTTAGTTGATTAGATGGTGTTGGGTGATAGGTTGGACTTGATCTCTGAGGTCTTTTCCAACCTGGTTAATTCTGTGAGGCTTTCTCTTACGTGTGAATGAAGCCAAGAATGAAGCAAGCACCAACCTTTATTCCAAGGCATGATTTCAGCAGCAGATTTCAGCTCTATTTTTTTTTTTTCTTTTGTCTAGGCATTGCTCTTAACTTCTTGGCTGCTTTAATGAAATGCCAGTCACTTGGTAGAAAGTGGCTGGGTTTAATTGCTCTCAGAAAATACAATTTCCTTTAACTCTCGTTAAAAGAATTCTCATTTTGCTTTTATGAACCAAAGGCACTCTTAAAAATTTAAACTGTCTTTTTTAGGGAATTCCTGAAGCCAACAAGCTGTGCTTGTGTAACTTGTTGTGCAGCCTGCACCTTGATTTATCAAAGCATCTGCTTCAAGGTAGTCTGCAGCTGCTAATTCTTAAAATACAGGAAGGATTGGGCACTGAAAGTGGGGGGAAAAAATTACTCTACTTTTGATAGTTGCTCTGCTTTAAAGTCCTCGAATTCATTCCTCTTGTTCTTGTTTTTAATTCATGATGCTTCCTTTTAAGAAATATCTTGTTGCATTCATGGGCTGTTAGTTAAATCACATCTCCTTCCCTGAATGGGACCAATTTTCTTCTTCAAAGCAATGGTATTCCTGAGAGCACTAGATTTGGATTAAGAAAAAAATGAGCTCTTGGAGACTAAATTCCTCATCTAGATCTGCTGAGCAGAAGGCAGGGGGGAAAAACAGTAGGGAGGTTGCAGACTTGTATTGATCTGCTCCAGCATCATCAGAACCAGGATCCTAAGTAACTCTTCTCAGTTGTTAATTGGTGTTTATAGCTGTATTAATTTTATCTTTCTGGAATCCACAGAAGGTCTGGGTGGGAGCTGGAGCTTCTCCTGGGTGAGGCTCTGGTAGCTGGACACCATGGGCTGGCTTCCAAGCAGGTCAGTTTAGAAGCAAGAACACCAACCTGTGCTGGAGAGGGGTGTCCTCAGCAAGGTGTTTGCCAGTGTGGGATGGAGGAGGCACTGATGGAGGAAAGGGAATTGTCACGATGGATGCAGCAAGCCAAGGGACACTGGGGTGGCTGTTAACCTTTCCATGCTGGCTGTTCAGAGCTAGGTAGAGGCTGTCCCTCAGTGCTGCTGGTGAGATGCAGACAAGGGTGATTGCCTGTGGCCATGTTCTGTGATTAGGTGAGGTGTAGCTTTCAGTGTGAAATGCAATCATAGCAGGCCTTGTTCAAGCTGATGTCACTGTGCTTTGTGTCATTGGCAAGTGCAGAGCGTTGTGAAGAGGTGATCTTAGGTGGAGATGGAATTTCATTTGCAAAGCACACCAAGGGAGACAGGCAGAACTCTGGGCTCTCTCCCTCAGTCAGCCTTTACAGAGTATTTTCATAGCTACCTTGAAAAGCACTTGCTGAAAGCCACTTTTCAATATATATGTTTCTCAAGCCTGTAATTTCTTTATGAATTGTTGGTTGCTCTCAGCTGAATGTGAGTTCTTCAAATTGAAAATCACTGGTGTGTTTACTCTCCATCCTGTGTCACTCACCACTTGCTCAGCAGTAGTCTGGTTTGTATAGCTTGAGCCATTGTAAGTTGTTTTTTTTTCCTTGAGATACTGTTAATTCCTTTAAACTCTGGATTGCCACAGCCCTTCAGTTACCTGCATGAAAAATGTGGGGCTCGAATCCTACCTCTGTCAGACCGTGGTGCACTTGACTATTGATTCTTATTGTGTTCTACTTCAGTGCTGTTTCATTACTGACTTCTGGTATTAAACACAATCAAACTTAACAGCTGGTGTCTTATGAATATGGATTGTGAATGCTATATAAACATTAGAAGTATTCTGGGGCTTGGTGTCTCTAAATGCATTATTTCCATCTGCATGATAATGAAGTGCTCTTTCAGAAAGGTAGTGAAGGCAATCAACAAGGTTAATTGTGTGAATTATCTCTTACTGAAGTTCTCTCTTCTCAAATCCACTGCTTTTGGAGATAGAGGACATGAGTTCTTGCAGACCCAGACTGGTATTGCCCTAATGTGAGCACCTAAGCCAAAATCTGGCTGCTGCAGTTGTACTAAAAGGGGTTGGTTTGGTGTGGCTGGGGATGTCCAGGCCTGGTAGAAGCAGCTGGTGGCATCACCATGCCTGTGGTACAGGTACCTGAGCTGACATGCACGGGGCAGATGTATGTCACAAGCTGCTGCTTGCCAGCTCTGCAAACAAGGTGAGGGAGTGCTTGGGGATGGCAGTCACCTGATCTCAGAGACAGAAGGTTGAGGAGATACAAGCAAGAGCTCACCAGCCTGGAAAAGCTCTTGTGCAGTGGGACAGAGGTAGAATTGCAGAACAGACGAGTCTGAGGTTTGGGAATGTGCAATAGTGGTACAGAGGAGCAGCTCAGGAGTCTGTTGTTGCCTCTCTCACAGCACAAGTTTGTGGCCATAAACACAGGAAGGTAATCCTAGCAAGCAGGAAATGTGTCTTCAGGCATGTGGTGTGCCAGGGGAGTCCCTGGAGATGGGTTCAGTGAGGTTCAGCAATGGTTTGGACTTCACCTTGTGCTTGCTGATTGAGTGGCTCCTGCCTTCCAGTTCATCCCTGTCTGGGGTGGGGCACAGATGTTCTGGTATCATCCAGTTTGGTCCCAGCATACCAGAAGACCTGGAAATGCTTCCCTCATGCTGGATGTTATGTCAGGCTGTGTCTTTTTCTCATACAAGCCTGTGGAGGCCCTGCACCAGCAGATGACTCTGCTGGGGCAAGGCTTGTCCCCTCCAAGTGTTGCAGCTCAGATGGGAGCCTTTTGGCTGTGTAAATGCCATGGGGAGCTACGGACACATCTGAGGTGCCCAGAAGCACCTCAGCCCTGAATGTTCCCACACTGCGGGGTGTCACTTCTCAGGTGAAGTGGGGACATGGCAATTCTCCCATCCTTCCTCTGTCAGACTATAAATACACCTGTGTTTCTGTTTGGGGCTGGAGAGCGTGGCATTCTGAGATGGGGTGTGAGGAGAAGCTTGGCACAGGTGCCTTGGGAAGAGCAGCAACAACCTGTCCTGCTGGGCATGGCCATCCAGCCGTGCCTGTGCAGTGTGCCACGGGGCTGCTGCAAGTGCTGCAGCAGGGAAGGTAACTGCAGATGTGAGAGACAACCCCAGTGTGTCCAGGGGTGATTTGTGAAGCCTTTTAACAGTAGGAAAGGAAGAACTGGAAATAATTGTGTTTTAAAGAAACCACTGGTCTTGGAAGCAGTCATTCCAGCACCTGGGAGGTGTGAATCAGGGTGATG
Organism: Picus viridis; assembly: GCA_033816785.1. Lineage (NCBI taxonomy): Eukaryota > Metazoa > Chordata > Aves > Piciformes > Picidae > Picus > Picus viridis. Next base: position 5,056,482 of record CM066602.1, read on the forward strand.
TTTACTCCACCTTGAATTCCTGGCTTGCAGATTTACAGCATTCAGTAGCTGCCTGCAGACCATTATAGGCTTACGTAAAAGCACTTCCAGGAGTCCTCAGCTGGGGATGCATCAGGCACTAAACATCTTAGTCATTTAAAAGGAAAAAAACAAGCTCCCTTCCTCTCCCACCCCACTGAAAACCCACACACATTTTCAGTCCTGGCCATCAGACATTTCTCTCCTTTGTAGTGCAAATAGGAGCAAAGATCCCACGACTTAGAAATGAGAACAAGTGGCTGGTGTGTGCAGGTGGCGTTTGCCTCCTGGCCATGAAAGGCAGTTGGCCACCTACATCATCATCAGCCAGCTCCTCTGAGCTGTGAAGAACACCAAAGGCCATTTTGAATTTGAAAAATACAAATGGAGAGATCTGTGCAGTCATCTGCCAGGAACAGCCCCTGGAACGTGGTGGTTTAGCCTGGCATCAGGCTCTGAATGTGGAGAATATAAAGGGACATAGTTGAGTGCTGAGTTTCTGCTGCACTGGCCCCGCTGCCTTTGCCAGGTCTTTTGATAAAGCATTTAGGGAGAGATGAGATTCCCTTGGACCAGCATTGTTTCACACTTGTGCTTTGAGAGCAATTCAGTGCTCTCTATTGTGTTTTGGGATGGGAATTGTCTCTTCTGTTAGGGGCTGCTTTAGCATGCAGGCGAGGGTGCAGCGCGTGCTGCAGGAGCTGATGTGCCAGGACCCATCTGTGTGCCCTTTCTGAAGATTTGTTAGCTCTGGCATGTGCAGTGGGCAGAGGGGGTGTGCTGGTGTGGGGGAAAGAGGGAGGCTGTGACCAGTCTTGAGTGGCCAGTTCCTTCTGCAGTCCTTTGCTGGAGTCCTCTCTGGCCACAGATGTCTCCTTCGATCCTCCTTCCCCTCAGCGTGGAGAAAGTGCAGGTCTCAACGTGCTCATTAGCATTTGTGGCTGGGTGGGCAGGAGCCAGATGCCCAGTGTTGGTGCAGAGGGGCTGTGTGGCAGTTATAGTGGGATCAAATTTGGCTGATCCCCAGGCTTCTGCTCAGCATCCTCTTGGTCCTGCTCAGAGCCCAAGTGGCCACTGACTGGTGTGGAGTGCAGGCAGAGAGCTAACTCCTGAACAAGGCGAGAGTGTGCCCAGTGGCACAGGCACCACTTTGTGCCTGGCTAGAAGAAACATGTTTCAAAAGTTTCCTTTCATGTTGATGAAAGAACAGATGAGGGGGAGGAAATATCCATCTAAAGTGGCTGCTTAATTGCTGTTTGACACAGTGATGTAGTTTAGTAAATGAAGTTGTTAGTGAAAATAATGTTAGGACAGAAAGGGGGGTTGCTCCAGAGCAGTAGCTTTCAACTTGTTTGTCTGAATCTTCCAGTGTCCCCAAGTCTTGCATGGCAAAGTTGAGCCTGGTTTGAATCTACCTGCTGTACTTAAATGTCTTGTAAGCACCATTCTGGGCATCTCAGCCTTCAGTGGCCACAGGCTGAGACCTGCTGGTGGGGGGCTCTGACAGAGCAGTGCAGCCTCCGGTGAGTGACTAAAGAAGGTTTCCAGAAAGAAGTTTAAAATCTGGCCTCGGGTATTGGATCTGCAATTGAGCAGCTCTTGGAGCGTCTGCAACCAGCTCTTTCTTAATCCATGAAATCAGGCAGCTGGATGAATCCAAGTAATTCAACCAGTTTGCATTCTTGATATCCTAAGGAAAAAAATTGTCTGGGTATTAAGCATAAAGAAAGGGTTCTGGTAAGTCATGGGAAATACAATGCCTGTGCTGGTGGTAAAAAAACTGCAAAGGAGCAGAGGAAGCAACTGCTGTGCAACTTTTTTGTGTGCTTATCTCAACCCAGGGCTTTTTTGTTACTTTCCCTCCTCATCTTTGAGGAGGCTTGCTTGTGAGAGCAGACTGTTAAACCAGGACAGAAGATAATGAAATTGAGTTAACTGTATGTATAATCAGTGTTGTATTTCCTCAGCAGCTGCTGTAGCTGTAGCCAGTGGTTAGGAAGAAGCAAAGTGCAGTGTATTGGGCAGCAATTTGGACTCCACCAGAGGCAGCTGGTGGCAGGGGAGCTGTGTCCAGCATGAACCCCCCCATGGCAGGAAAATCTCTGAAGAACAAATGGAGACAAAAAGCAGAAGGGGTTCTCCCTGTAAGTGTGCTTTTCCCTGCAAGGCTTTTTGGGTGATCACAACAAAAGTGTAGCTGAAGCAGAAATTTGTGCTGCTGCTTTATTCTGTCTGGCACGTTTCTTGTGTTTGCACAGCTGGTGGCAAAGCAGCCTGAGCCTGCAGCTCCTGGGGAGGTGTGTGTGTGAGGGAGCTCTTCTTTCCCTGGTGTTATTAAAAACCAAAACAGAAACCCACTGATTTGTACGGAAAGGGCTGAGGATGTAGATGGAGTTTGAAGTAATCTTGATACCGTTTCTGATTGAACAGATAGCAATAGGAAGATCCAAAGCAAGCCCTCCTCCCTCTTGAAGGTTTCATTGCCAGTATACGCAGCTTTGTGTTGCTTAAATTCCAAGTTGACTGTGGCCTTCTTGCAATAGACAGCAGCAGAGTTTGCTGGTGCCACTCATTAAATGCAAGAGGATTAAACATCCAGTTTATTTCCTCTAAAACCACAGACCTATCAGGAAATAACTAAGCCCTAAAGTTTTAGGTTTGTAGAAATGATTTCCTCTTAGTGCATGTCCTTGGGGGAGGGGGGTGGAATTTCAGAATCCTGTTATGTAAGAGAGAGAGAGGCAGAGCCCTGTATTAATCCCAGGGAAGGATGCTTAATGGCTTGTTTCGGCCTTTATCGGTCTAAAGAATTCCTCAGAAATCAGCTGACCAAAAAAATGCCAGGGAAGTATTTTTACCTCTGTTGCTGGAACAGTAATGTCAGTAATCTTCTTTGCTGTGAGATTAGATTGCAAATGCTCTGGTGCCGGGAGAACTTGTTTGTGGAAACCGCTAGATGCGGCGGCTGCCGTCGAGGGGAAGCGCCAATGAGGATTCGAAGGCAGAGTTCCATTGCTGAGCCACACTTGGGAGCGTTTCACATCCTTGGCTTTGCTTCAAGCCAACAGCATTTCCTCAGAAGAGAATGTTTGTAATGTGAACTTTAATGGATTGTGCTTGGGACACACACAAAAATGTTAATGGCAGAAGTTGGAAGCGAAAATTGCTGCGGTTTTATTGCGCATCGAAGAGTTGGTCCCTGTTGTATTAAACAGCTTTGTCTGAAGAAAGAGAAATTGTTGTCCATTATTCTAGGGATGTGACATCTTCAGCTAGCACTCAGGCATGTACTTCTTGTTGTAAGTGGCTTGTTCTAGGAGTTGTAATGTGCTGTATTTATAAATAAAACATTTTGAACTGTGTTTGCTGATGGATCAGGTATGAAATGTGCAGCCTCCGGAGTGGCACCAGTAATGGCTGGCTTGGGCTGTGCCCTCCTAGGAATTTTGAAAAAGGCAAATAATGACATCCCTGACACACCTATGTACTGCTGTTAAAGCCTGTTTTGGGGCTTATTTGCAGGCAGCAGCAAAAATCTTTGTCTTGGTGTGGGAACTGAAGCATTTCTCCTGCGGAATTCCCAGCTACGCCAACTTGCCCCTAAATCACAGGCTTTGCTCTCTGCCCTACTTACCCAATGTGAAAAAACCTAATCCTGGGGATTTTATTTCCCTCTCTGTAGGACAGCAGTGAGTAATTACTTTTCTCTGGTGAAGGTAGAGATGCTAGAAGAGTTTAATTAATGCCCATTAGGAGATGCTGCTTAAATGAATTCATTAGGGCAGGGCACTTGGTGTTGTAATTGCAGTGGCCTGGGTGGTGTTTACGCTGTGCTGTGTGCTGCATCTTCTTGTTCTGCTGTCTTCTGCGAAATATCTCGGGGTGTCTGGGTCCTCCTGAGTCAGGGATGTTTCTCTGTCTCCTTTCTAAGGTGGATGGGTTCACAGCAGAAGTCTCTAAGTCTCCTGCTGCTTTGTCGCAGCAGGATTGAGTAACCTGAGAGGGAAAAGTACATTTGTCTGCTCAGCCATAAGGTACTGCCCTGGAAATACTTCGCTGCACCGAATCTGGGGAGCTGGAGAGCCTCTTTAATATCAATCTTACCCATTAATCTTTCTACCTTAGTAAATAACTGGCAGAAGGCACTTGAATTGAGGTTGAGGTGGTAACTGCTCATGTCCTGCCCTGGAGTCCCTCCAGGTGCAGCAGGAGTGCAGGTGATCAGGTGTGGAGAGAAAGAAGGACCTCACCTGCCTGGTAAGCTCCTGGGCAAACACAGGGCTGGTGTGGGTGTCTCAGGGTGGGTGAAGTTGAAAGGCATTACCAAGGTGGATCAGGGCTGTTCTGTGCTCACAGCTCTGGTAGCTTTTGGTGTCTCCCCACCGGTAGGTGTTGGTTAATCCTCCCTGGTTGTCAGAGTCTGCTCTGGGTTGTGGGGGAAAGTTCAGTCTGTGGTTTGAACCTGGAGTTACAAATATTTGTAACACTCAGGTATTTTTATTGTTGAAACAATGCTCTTAGGACTCTGTGTAAACATAAGCTGGGGTAAGTGACTTGCACAGCTCTTTGCTCACAGCAGCGTTCCTGTCGCTGGGTGTCTGCTGTCCAAACCAACAGCTGCTTTTTAAAGAAGCATTGCAAGGGTTTGTGCTATCAAAGGGTTCCTTACCCAGATCCTGAGAATTGGAACTCTCTGGAGACTGGAGAATGCTGTAGCTGTGCTGAGATTTGAATGCATTTCATAAACTTTGGCCCTGAGACAGTCTGACTTCAGCACAGATTTGGTAAGTAAACCCTGTTGAGGCATGTGTCTGGTGGGCAGCAGGAGGGAATCTGCTTTCTCTGCTCTCTGCAGAGGGAGGGAATGTGGAATGAACATCAAAGTAACTTTGTGGATGGGCTGCTGTTAAAACTGTAGTGCTGAATGCTGCTTAAAATGGAGTCATTTTCATCAGGCTCTGGTGGTCCTTCTAGGGAGAGTGGTGGCCTTGAGGACAGCATCTCAGGGTTTTCATTAACCTTCTAATAGGTTGGTATTTGAACACAAGCATGTGTAGTAGATCCACAGGGAAGTCCTGAAGTATTTGGAACTACCAACTGTTCTCTGCTTTTTCTCTCAGCTAAAAGTCTACTAAAAATAGGATGTTCCTCCATTCAGACATCAAACTTGGATGTGTAATGTGAAGTGTCGTACTGGAGGAATAGTAAAAGGACTTCTACCTGAGGAATTTCTGTCTGTTGACTGGTGGTGGTGGTTGTTTTTTTCTTACACTGAGTGAAATGCAGCAAAGAAAAAGGATTTAAATCTCTTTCTGCTTTGTTGATTCACCTTAGAGGGTCATAAAATTTGTTCTGAAATCCTTATTCATTGCCTCTTGGCAAATACATTGGTGAGGGGTTTTATTTTTTTCCAAATGAAGTATATTCTGAAGAGGTTTGTGGCTTCTCCTGGGGTGGGTGGATGCAGAGATGTTGAGTGTTAAGGAAATGGCAAAGAAAAACAGCACTTCTCATGTTTTCAACAAAACCCAGTTCTTTGTCAGAACTTTGTCTTACCTAGCAGATGTGAACTTGGGACACAAGAACTGGGCCCTTTCTTCAGGCTGTTCACAGTGACCTGGAAGGATTTAGAGCTTGTTGTTACCTGGCAGTACCAGTTTTAAATGCAAAGTGTGAGGCTCTTCTTACATTTAACAAATAGATGGAGGTAAAAATAAGATGTGGCTTTGAAGTAACAATGTGCATCTGATTCACAGGCAGGAAGTTTGTGTGGTGCCTGCAGACCTTGCTGGGCCCCTCTGCTGCTGCAGAATAAAGTGAGCAGCAGAGGATATGGTTAGCTCTGCTCTGCAGAATTTATCCTTAGCCTGAGTGCTGGACAAGCAGTGGTTGTTTGGGTTTTTTTACAGTAAAGAATGGTGCAGTTTCCCCTTTCCTGTAATGCTGCTCCTGGCACACCAAAGCCTTCCACCCCAGCCTGGGCACAGAGCTTTCCGAGCAGGTACGGATGTGCTTGGCACAGGGCACACGCAGCAGTGGTTTCACCTGATTGCTCTGCCAGTGCCTTCAGCAAAGCCCTGTTAGGCTCTTAATAAGAATCTAAACTGGCAGATAAAGACAAGCTAATCTGTGCTTCATCACATTATTTATTTGAGCAGCAAGATGTCTGGTTTCTTTTCTTTGCTGTTTCTGTGCGGCTGCCAGAGGGGACTGAATGGTGAATTTTGGGATCCAAATGGTTTTCTTTAGTAACAATCAAGTCCTAGCCATGTAATTGCTACCTGATTCTGACTTGATATGTCGAGTAAGATTAGGAAGGATCTTGACTACGTTCCAGCCACAGTTTTGTGAGATGATGAATATTGCTAGGACAGGTGCCTGCTGTCAGACTTGCTTTGATGTAATTCTTAGGATCCTTGGTGTGGGGGAGTTCTCCATCATCTTGCTGTGTGTGTTATTGTAAGATTCTCTGTACTTGTATTCAAATGAAAAAGGTAGCCTTTAAAACTCTTCCTTTCAGGTTCACATGTGTGTCTTGGAAGCAAGGAGAAAGGAAGCATTTTAATAAGATAGATCCACTGTGGGTAACAAATACTTGCTCTGTGAAATGCTGTGCCCTGGTGATAGTGAAGCATTTCAAAGAGATTGCTGCAGAACCTGTGCAGTCAGACAGGGATGACAGAAAAGGGAATGATGCAATAAATACAGGAGGCAACTACTGTGCTGTCAGCTTGGGTTTTCCTGTTGGGGTCTACATCCAGAGCTGCCTTCTGATTGATTGTGAATTGAGAACAGAAATTAGATTTGGCTTTGCCTTCAGAGCTGTCTTTTTATTTGAAGTGCTTTCTTATGAGAATTCCATCTCTGTGTCAGTCTTGAATTTAGTGAGCTCTTTAAGTAGATATAAGTGAGTCCAGCCTTTGGAGACAGCTGCCTGAAGACGATGACTGGCAAGCTTCCCAAGCTGAGTGCTCTGCATCTTGAGAGCTCCACACTCCTAATGTGACACTGTGGCTGTGTGACCTGTTCTGTCTTGTGGTCTGTGCAAATATTATTGGCTTGCTTGTGACATCTACCTTGTGCTGAACCTTCAAGGAACAAATGGAAGTTAATCACTGACCCTAGCAGATTATCATCACACTGGTGGAGACATCAGCTGAGGAGTGGTTCTTTCCCACCCTGATCTTTAGACTTTGATTCTTGTTTGCTGCTGGTGTATCTGTGGCCATTATTGTACTTAGAGAAGGGAGAATAGGTGGCTTGGAACTTGACCACAAGTGAAGTTGTGTTTGTACCTGGCTTAAGCTATGGCACATGAGGGCTTCCTGAATTCAGATGGTTTAGCTTTTCAAGCGTGGCTGTGCATGACTTACATGGACTTGTTTTTATGAAGGACAGCACAAAGTAAAACGGCAGTTAGCTTGCTGTGAAGGTGCTGTCCTTGCTTTTCCTCTCTGCTTCAACCAGTTCTGGTTTGTAGTGTGTTAGAAGTAGTGGAAGTTTGTTCTGAAGCCAAAAATAATTGAAAATACAGCACTGGTGTTCCCCATACAGAGTGACCTCTCCACAGGTGAGCAAATGCTGATGTCTGCTGTAGAGCTGACCTGTGGCCTGTGCTCAGCAGTTTGGATGGGTGGCAATGACAGAGGAAGTTTTCTTCAACGTTCAGGAAGTTCTGGCTGTGGAGACCAGCTTGATCCTCTCACTGAACAGGTTATTTGCCCTTTTTGAATCTGCCAGTCTCTCAGATGCAGGTGTTCTGAAAACTTCCTTGCAGAAAAGTCTTCCTCAAAATATTAGCTTGTAAAAAAAAATGTCTTTGGACATTTTGCAGCTTTTCTTTTTTTTTTTTTCTTCTCTTGATGATATCTAGTAGAGAAAAGCACAGAGGAGAAGCAGCAAATCCATCTTTTCAATGCTGCTGAGCACAGGCTATCAGGTTCTGGTGGCTGAGGGAACTGTGTGCCTTTGGTCAGAGGGTGGGCAGCTGTCCAATGCTGCGGTCAAGCATCAGAAGGTGCTTTGCTAAGTGCCTGAGAAGTGGTTCCCAGAACACTCCATAAAGACATCTTCTTGTTGCTGAGCTCACTGTGAGGCTGCTATTCCATGGCACAGCTCTGTCACAGTCATGTAGCCTGGGCTCAGCTCTGGCAGACGTGCTGAGCTGGGCTTGGACTGAAAGGCTGGGAGAGCCTTTCCTGCAGAAGGTGGGACTCCAGGAGTGTGCATTGCTCCTGTTACCTTTTTCCTTCCTTTGTGAGTGCCTTGTGATGAGGAAATCAGAATCATAGAATTGTTAGGGTTGGAAGGGACCTCAAGGATCAGCCAGTTCCAACCCCCCTGCTATGGGCACGGACACCTCACACTACAGCAGGTCGCTCAGAGCCACATCCAGCCTGGCCTTCAAAACCTCCAGGGATGAGGCTTCCACCACCTCCCTGGGCAACCTGTGCCAGTGTCTCACCACCCTCCTGGGGAAGAATTTCTTCCTAACATCCAATCTGAATCTCCCCATTTCTATTTTTTTTTTTTCCATCCCCCTAGTCCTATCATTACCTGACACCCTAAGGAGTCCCTCCACAGCTTTCTTGTAGGCCCCCTTAAGATAGTCCCTTGTCTGTCTTGTGTCTGCTCTAGGTGGGCTTCCCATTCTGTAGGAGACATGGGATCAGTATAAACCTGAAGGTTTATGTTTTAATAGCTGTTAGCTGCCAGCTGCTTTTTCCACAGCCTGATTGACAGATTCTGCTGAGAGCATTTTCTTACAAACTACTGATAGAGAAGGGAGGGGAAAAAAATATGCTGAGAAGCAGATGTTGCATGACCAAGTACCCAGCTGTGTACTAACAAAATGAATCTCATGGTGATTAGTTAACAATTCCTTGGCAGTCAGAGGCATGTGTAAAACAGTAAACACAGCATGGAGAAATAATAATTTTTTTTTAAAGGCAAAAAAAAGAGGCAAAAGTAAAAACCAACTCAAAACCAACCAACCAAGCCCAAAAAGGCATTTTCTCAGCTTAAGACATTGGCAACATCAGTTCAACCATCTGTGGTGCTGAAGAGCTGACTGTGGTGGTCACATCAAGGTCAGCTGAGCTGCCTAAGAAATCCTTAACCCTTTATGCTAAAATGTAAAGTAGCTAAGCATGGGGCACATCTTCATTTCAATGCCATGAAGCCAAACCATGCACATGTGAACTGAAAGTGACAGTAAAGGAAAATAAAAACAGAACAGAATAGAATTAACCAGGTCGGAAGAGACCTTTGAGATCATTTAGTCCAACCTATCACCCAACACCATCTCGTCAACTCAACTGTGGCACCAAGTACCCCATCCAGTCTCTTCCTAAACACCTCCAGTGATGGTGACTCCACCACCTCCCTGGGCAGCACATTCCAACGGCAAATCACTCTTTCTGTGAAGAACTTCTTCCTCGCCTCCAGCCTGAACCTCCCCTGGTGCAGCTTGAGACTGTGTCCTCTTGTTCTGGTGCTGCTTGCCTGGGAGAAGAGACCAACCCCCACCTGGCTACAACCTCCCTTCAGGTAGCTGTAGACAGCAAGAAGGTCTCCCCTGAGCCTCCTCTTCTCCAGGCTAAGCAACCCCAGCTCCCTCAGCCTCTCCTCACAGGGCTGTGCTCCAGACCCCTCCCCAGCTTTGTTGCCCTTCTCTGGACACCTTCCAGCAAGTCAACATCTTTCCTAAACTGAGGGGCCCGGAACTGGACACAGGACTCAAGGTGCGGCCATGGGTGCCGTGGAGTTTTTTCCTGCTGTTACCTGAAGGTGTTTAGCCAGCAGCAGCAAAGCAAGGAACTGACAAAAATAAAATGAAAAAGCCATTTAAAGGTAACTTGTAAAGTTTAAGGTGAACTCAGTTAGTGGAATGGAGTTGCCTTTGTTGTGTCTGTGGGTGAGGGAGTGCAAAGGAGGGAGATAAAGATCGGCGTGACCTCCCGGCTATGTAATTTAGAGCTGTGGCTGCAGTTACAACAGGCTGCCCTCTGGAATAACTCTCCTCTGCAATGTCTTCCCCCTCCTCATTAGAGAAATAAATGGGTATGTGCCAGACTGGGAATGCTGTTATCCTTCCCTTTTTACCCCCTTCAGTGCCCTCCTTGCCCCTGCTGTCCCACAGAACAGCAAAACCATGTTTTTCTGACCAGTTAGTCGCTATCAGTGATACCAGAGTGAGAGTGAGCTTGGAAGTTGTGAACACTGCCTGGCTGTAAGGGGATTTAATCAGTTAAAAATGTGCTTGCACCATTCAGAATGAGCATTGAGGCTCTACAGCAGCTGCTTTGGTGATGGGGCTGCCTTAGCCATGTTCTCCTGCAGACCAGTGGTGGGCAGGGACATGGATCTCCAGGCGAGAGGCTGACATTGATCCACGTGATCACTGGTGACTTGGAGCTGGACGTGACTGCAGTGCTGTGCACAGCCCCAGAAGGGGCCTGTGGGTGCAGACTTGACCTGGACCAGACTTGGTGTATAGGGATGTGAGGAGTTCCTGAAAGGGAAGAGATATTGACAGGGGGTGGTGGGTTCAGTTTGGCACCCGCTAGTACCAAACCTTAGCTGCTGTAGCAGTCTGAATAAAGCACTCTCTGGGTACAGAGTTGCTATGGGAGCTCTGTCTGAGCCAGGCATTAATCTTGACCATGGCCAAGGCACATCTGGAGGTGCAGGGATTTTGCTGACTGTCCACACTGTGCACAGTGCTGGGGGGATGTATGTTTATTTTCTAATTAAACTTTGAGCCCTCTCTAATCAATACTCCTGTGACAAGGCACATCTGTTAATTTGATGAGAGGAGTGCTGACCTGGCACTTGGTGGGTTTGTGTTCCTGGGAGTCCTTGGGAGGCTAGTGAGGCACAACAGTGTGATCTGCAGCTTGATTTTACTGCTGAGCTGCCTCTCTCTGGCAAAGTGTGAGCTATCCTTTGGGAATGCTGCAACCCACCTCTGGGAGCCTGAGCTCCTTGTAAAGCCAGTTTGAGAAGCTCTGCTTCCTGCACAAAAACTGCATAATGACTCTTCCTTGGAGCAGGAATTATTCCTGCCCCAGTGTAGTCCCTGCTCCAGCTGGAGCTCAGGGGGCCTGCAGGATGTCAGGAGTGAGACCAAAAGCTGTGTGTCCAAAATTCCCATCGATGATATTTCCCCATGGGCCAGTGTGTGGGAATGAACAGCACTGTTAGGAGATCTGTTGCACTTGACAGTGTTGGGAGGCAGGGATATTTGGGGTGGGTCTGGTACTCAAGAGCCCAGTTTGCTGCTGTGTAAACCTAGTTTGTGGGTCCAGCTACAGCGGACCTTGCTCTGCCACTCAGGCGCTGCTGAAAGATGCCTTTGCTCTGAACATTTGCAGCAGGCCACCCAAGAGGTTTGTTCTGCTCCAGGAGAACAGACACAGCACCTTTGTGTCTCTCATATCTTTGTCAGGCTTCTGCTCTGCCAGGCTCCAGCCTGAAATAGGTTAGTGGGCCTAGAAATTATGAAGAGCGTAATTGCACGTCTTGCTCGCTATGGAAGGCGGAGTAAAAATAAACCTGTCTGTGATTTGCATGAGTTCTATTCTAATCAGAACACTCAAAAAGAAAGGTCTTGGCATGTGAACATATGCCCTTCTGCTGGGAAAGCAGTGCCAAGTCCCAAGCAGATTAAATGGCTTGTGTAACGCAGAGCAGCTGCAAGGACGTTTTTTCTGTGGGGCTGTGACTGAACTGTGGCACTCCAGAGCTGTGCTGCACTGCACGATCCCTCGGTGCTGGAATGCTGTGTTAGGGCAAACACAAGGGCAGGCAGGTTTGCCCAACCCACAGTGTTAGCCTGCAAAAGCACCCTGGGGAGCTCCTGGCTGGGGTGGGACAAGGTAGCAATGCTCAGTAAATGTCAGCGAGGTTGTGTTTGCAGGTTGGCTGCAGGGAGGAGGCGTTGACACTGGAACGGGTTTGGGACTCTTAACAACTGAACAAAATGTTACTTGTGTTAGTTGTGCTTCCTAGAGCAAACTGGCTTTGTTTGCTGTCTCAAGCAAATCCTTTTCTCTATTGTGGATAAACTGAAACCTCACAGTGTAAATTTAAAGGAGTGAATAGAAGATTATTTGTAAATCAGGCAGAACAAGCCCTAGTTACTGAGAGGAAAGCCTTTCCCTATTGTTTGGGTTACTTTGTTTTGGAGTGTTCCACTTAGTGTCCGCTCAATTAAGAGCGGACTAAATGATTTATGTGTGATTATAAGTCAGGATAGGTACAGAGGACTCTGATTTCACAGCTCTGCTGCCTGCAGTTGACTTTGCAGTGCACATGTTGTAAGCGACAGCTCCTGCCAGGCAGCCTCTCGAGGTGTAGGGAGCTGCGAGGTGATTAGAACTCAGTGAGGCACTGTGTGTGTAATTGGAAAGCTTTAATTAAGTGCCATTATTAAAACAAGCCTCTGCTTTTAATATTTTAAATGTATTTGCATATTGCAAATTCTAATTGTTGTTCTGCCCCTTTAGATGATTGTTTGACTCTCTTCACATGTTTGAGCCTGTTTGTGTGTCTGTCCAGGCTCCATCACCTGTGTGGTGCCTCACACCATTCCTCTCCTGCTAAGTGCATTTGGATACATCTGCTGCCACGGTGTCAAACCACTGCTGCCTCTTGTGCTTTATCAGAGACCTCAAAAGATCAACCAGTCCAACCCCCTGCCAGAGCAGGATCACCTAGAGTAGGTCATGCAGGAACGCATCCAGGCAGGTTTTGAATGTCTTAGAGAAGATTCCACAACCTCTCTGGGCAGCCTGCTCCAGTGTGCTGCTCCATTATGCTTCTGTCTTACCTTGAGAGGCATGGTTAGATCTTGCCAATCTGCTTTTGTTTGGTGAGGGGTTTCAAGCTCCTGGGCTGTGCTCAGTGAGCTCTCCTGCCATCCCTGTAAATCCAGGTCTTTGTCTGAAACCTGGCAGAGGCTTACAGGGTGCAGTTTATCTGGATTCTTGTTCTTTATCATCAGTGCAAACACATCTTACTTGAGATGGGAATTGAGTGTTGTGGGAACTGCTACAAAACAAGGACAGGGACAAGCAGAGTGGTGGTGGAGGTGAGAAAGAGCAGCTCCAGCTGGAAGGCCGCCTGTCCCCGCTGACCTGCAGAAGGACAGCTCCAGCTGGTGGATCGACAGCCATGTCTGGAGGGTGGCACAGACACTCTTCACTGACTCTTCCCCCTAGCCATGGCACCAGCATGGAAAGACAAACTGCTGTGAGCTGAGAGCAGAGGATCTCCGCAGTAAGGCTCTGTTGTGCCAGAACCTCGGATGAGGTAGGGTGTGTGCTGCCTCGGCGAGGTGTGGGGAAGGAGCTTCAGAAAAGCAGACAATTAATTAATCTCTTGAAAATAGAGCAGATCTTTATAAACAGGCAAAAGGTTGTTCAGTGCCTTTTGTTTTTTTTCCACTTCTCAAGAAAATTCCAAATCAAAGGGAAGATGGGAAAGTCTCCATGTATTACATAAAAGGTCAAACTGTTCCCTTGTGGAAAGTTCTTTTGCATTTTTCTTCCCCACTGTTGAGTTGAAGGAAATGGTTATTTTTGCATTTTTATTTGAAACCCATTCATTGCTTTAAATCATTGGAGTTCTGCTCATATCTCCTTCAGTGTCTCTGATCTTCTATCAGAAACAGCTGTAAAATTCTCTGTGTCTTGCTGTTCTCTTCAGTGATGGCACATTAACATACTGGCTATTGTCAGCCAAACCCCTACCCCTCCCAGCTGTCCCACCGTGGTGCATGGCTTGTGTGTAATCATGTCTGGTAGCAGTGTGCTCGAAGGTGGCATCCTAAAGTTTGAACTTCTCACAGGATTTTCATTTTTAACATCCTCAAGGCTGTAGGCAGGGAATGTATTTGGCTATGCACAGTTTCTCCTCTCAGTGCATCACATTAAACCAACTTAAAATCCACTGTCGTTCCACAAAGTCCTGCACAGGCTGAGAGTGTCTCTAGATGTAATGAGAGGCAGAGAAGGAATTGGAATTAGAATTAACCAGGTCGGAAGAGACCTTTGAGATCATTTAGTCCAACCTATCACCCAACACCGTCTCGTCAACTCAACTGTGGCACCAAGTACCCCATCCAGTCTCTTCCTAAACACCTCCAGTGATGGTGACTCCGCCACCTCCCTGGGCAGCACATTCCAATGGCCAATCTCTGTTTCTGTGAAGAACTTCTTCCTAGCCTCCAGCCTGAACCTCCCCTGGTGCAGCTTGAGAGTGTGTCCTCTTGTTCTGGAGCTGGTTGCCTGGGAGAAGAGACCAACCCCCACCTGGCTACAACCTCCCTTCAGGTAGCTGTAGACAGCAACAAGGTCTCCCTTGAGCCTCCTCTTCTCCAGGCTAAGCAACCCCAGCTCCCTCAGCCTCTCCTCACAGGGCTGTGCTCCAGACTCCTCCCCAGCTTTGTTGCCCTTCTCTGGACACATTCCATCAACTCAACATCTAAAACCCAATGGATTGTGTGGCCCACCAGCATTTCTCATCTCTGTGTAGGAATTTGCTTCATTTTTTACATCTCTCATGTTCACCCCACTAAAGGAATATCCCTGGTTGCCATGAGGAGGTGCAGACCCCTTCCTAAAGCTGTGCTGGGCTCTGAGGGAGAGTGCTGCAATGGCATCACCGCGAAGTGCTCCTTGTTTTGGAGCCCAGCAGAGCCTTTATCTGTTGTCCTACATAGTGGGTTTCCAGATGCAGCTGCCCTTAATTTACTACTTTTCCTGCAGTTGTGAGGCAGTGGCTGTCACTGCTCTGCCGTGTGTCTGTGGCAGCAGAGCCACGATGGGTGTGAGGGAGGGCAGGGGTAGCAGGAGCTCTGGAGCACCCTCAGCCCCAGTACTGGTGCTGCCCTTGTGCTGTCTGTGTGCTGGCCTGAGCCTAAAGTTTTTGCCTTCAGGTGGTCTAAAGAAAAAGCTGTATGGTGTAATTTGTGTTAGGGAGGAGCTGCTCTCTGGGTACATGGGAGTGTCCCCCACCTTGCCTGGGGATGTTTTGTGCTCTGGAGCTGGGGGAGGATGAGCTCAGGGTAGCTGGTGGAAGGTGGTGCCTTCCTCTGTTGAAAACCTCTTGGCTTCACAGGGCTGGATCCTTATTCTTTGCTTCCAAGCTTCAGCCACCTGTGCCGTTCTATTTGCAAACGGAGTACCAAGTGTTGGTACTCCACTGGGTACCAAGTGTTATTTTCATACACCAGCCACATGGCACTGAAAGACTCTGTTTAAATGCTATCTAGCCTCTGCCAATATTTTCTTTTTTCTTCCTACTGCACCAAATAATAGATTGGTTTATTATGATTATTTTTTCCTGCTAGTTGAGGAGCCCAGCCATGGAGATCCACAACCTAGAGGCTTCTGTTACACTTGACTTTGCAGTTTCTATGCTGCCCAGAAGCAACCCCTGGAGGATTGCACGCAGACTCCCACTGCTCACATTTCAGCTCCTGTCCTTCTCTGCTCCGTGATTTTTCAGAGTAAACAACTCATTATTTGCCAGTGCTTTTTGTATCCCTTAGGATTGTTTGGGGGTGTGCCTTCCAAAGCATATTTTGGTTATCTTCGAAACTTGAAAGGCTTTAATGATAAAGCTCATAAACAAACAGAAAGCCAAGTTATTTTTGCTTAAGTTTACCAACAGTGGGCTGGTTTGTTGGTAGAACGTCTCCAACCCTGTGAGATTTCAAGGAAACAGCACAGTATGCTGTGATGCTCAAGAACAAGGACTGAGAAACTCTGTCTCCCAGATTTTAAGGCATTGTCATGTGAAGGCCTGCACTGATCACCCTTTAGGTCATTGGTAGTAATGAGCATCTCCTAAGTCTGTGAGCTTAAAGGGTCACAACACACTTGGTGGTGTTTTCTGAGTGTATTTTGTATTGCTAACAAAAATAATAAGGTCACAGAGGGAAGTGGGATGCACATAGTGTGGTGAGGTTTGTGACAACCTTATTTCTCAAATCAGGATAAAGAGTTTTAAGTGTATTTCTGAAGAACTGTAAAACACACTTTGGGTGTTTCGAGTGCTCTGGTAGGTGATGGATTAGTACTGTAAGGCTTCTCTGCTATCATTTCTGTTGCACATAACAAACTGAATTAAACAAAGCCCTTCAGAGGAAACCTTTCTAGTATTTTTCAGCTAGTAAATGAGTCTGGTGGAGTGGATTATTTGGGCCATGAAGTGCCATGAGACTTTTTTTCTTCTGTACCACAGACCCCATACACATTCTGCCTCTGTCACATTCGTGTAATTAGATGACTCTGACACACTTACCCTTTGCTTTCTCTGAATTTGCAGGATGTCTTTAATGACACAGCCATAGTTCAGCTACATGAAAGAGCCTTAATTCAATTTTCTTTTAAAGAAGATTGACACTGCTAACATTTAGCCACTTAACCTTTATTTCACAGCACAGTTATAGGCAAATGTGCTGCACCAGGGTTTCTCTTCAGTACGAAGAAAGGAGGTTTGTTATTGTAGTTCAAAGTTTACAGACTAGTTGTGTTACTTGGAGGACTTAAATTCCTTCCTCTGCTACTTGGGCAGATCCTGCTGCTCACCAGTGAGGTCTCCTCCAGTCTCATTTAGAATCATGGAATCAATAAGGTTGGAAAAGACCTCGAAGATCAGCAAGTCCAACCTGTCACCCAACACCTCATGACTACTAAACCGTGGCACAAAGTGCCACATCCAGTCCCCTCTTGAACACTTCCAGGGACGGTGACTCCACCACCTCCCTGGGCAGCACATTCCAATGGCTAACAGCTCTCTCTGGGAAGAATTTTCTCCTCACCTCCAGCCTAAACTTCTCCTGGCAATTTCCTTCATTCTGTGCCAATGCTCTGAGACTTCCCACCCATACTGGTTGGTCTTGTGGCATTGCTCTGTGCCTTGGAGTGTTTGGTAGGGGTTTGTAAACTTAAGTCTTATCAATGTAGCTTCTTGCTGAGCTCTTCAGTATTAGATCTCCGCTTCTTGGACACGTTGCACAGGGAAATGGTGAGCAGGGCAGCTTGAGAGTACACAGAGCAAGTTGAGATCTCCAGCAAAAACCTGCTTTGAGTCTGAACCTCTCCTGAATGTATCTCCATAGGACAGTGGCATGCTGGAGGGTGATGATTATTCAAATAGCCAGGTGTTGGCTAAATACCTGTGGGATGCAATTAAAGAGCATGGGGAAACAGAGCAGATAGCAGTCTCCTGAGCTCTTGGAAAGCTGGGCTGTGTACAAAAGAGTGGTGCAAAAGCCTTCTCTCCAGTTGTCTTTTGCCTGAGAGTTCTGATAATTTCTCAAATGTACTTTTTTCCCCCCTACTTTGTTAGAACATGTTTTCTCCAGATGCTGGAATAACTTCTGAACTGTGTAATGAGCCTGATATAGATTTTCCACACAGAGGCCACGTCTCTGCCCCTCTCTCTGTGTTGGCTCCACTTGCTACCGAGGCTCTTGCTCATCCAGCACCTAAACCTGGGCAGCCTGTGCTGTTGCTGACCTCATGCTGCTGGCACTTGTCCACAGTTTCAGGCTCAATCAGGCTTTTTAGGGGACACTTGTGTGGCTTGCAGAGTGTATAATGCACAGCCTAATAAAAATATCTTTGCTGTCCCTGTCTTAAGTCAAATGATTTATTCTCTGCAGACACTTAGTTGAGGGAAATTGACACAGCCCAGCAGATTCATTAATGGATTCTGTTAATGAGCATTTGAAAGCTCTTGTCAGGCCTCTCACCAAGGAATTGAAAATAGGTTTTTAAAGTATTTTCTCCATACAGCCCTGTTTGAATACCTCCTTCCATATCTATCTGTGTTCAGTTCATTGTTTTCCACACTTGGCAGCCTCTCATTCTCAGGCCTCTGCCCTCTCTCACCAACAGCTTTCCCAAATCATTCCCTGTTGCTCCCTCTGCTGATAATAGCCTCAGTATATTCAAAGCTTGGTTCTTGATATCTGTGGTCTGCTCTCAGCTCAAATCTCTCCCTGTGATCCTGGGTTGAGAGAGGAGGTGAGAAATCTGTCAGTATGGCCAGAAGAGATTAAAAAAGATATTTTTTTCCTCTTTTTCATGCCTTTTTATACTCTAATGAGGTTTGGGTTTTTTATTTTGTCTTTGTAAATTACATCATTTGCATTTCACATCCAAAAATAAGCTGCTGATGTGTTTGGCTCTTCTCCCACGTTTGTTCTGGGAAACCAAATCTCATTCTTTACCCTGTCTGTTCCGTGTGTTGTCAGGGGACAATCTATGCCTTGTGACAGCTTGCTGTTTTCAGACAAATGTCACTACCTAGCAGTGATACAGCAAATCAAGATACCCTCTCAGCACCCGAGCCAGATACCTGCCCACTGTGGCCCTTTGGAGAATCTCTGCTGAATTAGTCAAGGGTTGGCCTTTTCTGATGTCGGATCTGGCACTCAAAAGACGTGATTAATTTGGACTTTGGCAGCAGAGCATTGTGGACCTACTGCTGGTTGAGTGCCATTAACAGGCAAAGGAACAGAAGCATACATGTCACATTCCTGAGATGATCTGCATTTGGCCTTTTTGAACATCCTCGCAATGACTGAACTCCAAAGCACCTGGGCAGAGCTGGATGGTGTGCCTGTGGACTCCAGCAATGTTTTTACTCCTTGTCTCTTAGGCAGTAATTGCTTCACCTGATGGCAAGCTTGATACTCCCTGGAGAAGCAACAGTTACCTGGAGTGGAGATCAACCCATAATGGGACCAGGGCCTTTGTTCCCCATGGGATTGCTGGCCTCAATGTGTTCATCTCAACTTCCTTACCTGCCTGGGTCCTTCTCTCGGGAATGGGCAGAGTTCAAGCTGAGGTTCTTGGATCCATTACCTGGAGGAGGGAGTGGGAGGTGTGTGGGAGTGTGTCCTGGGAGCCCTCGATGGGCCATAGCACTGGACTGAGCTGCTGAGCAGTGCTGTCCATCTCAGCCTTCCTCCCCAGCTGCTGGCCCCTCTCTTTCCCTGAGGAAAAGCAGACTTCCATGCAGTAATCCCTCAATGTTTCTGCCCACAAGCTGAGGCAAACCACGTCTGCTGGTCAGACGTCCTCAAAATGTTGCTGTCTCCTTCTGTTTTGATTGAAATAATCTGAACCTCCAACGTATTTCTTGTACTGGGACTGTTGTGTCTTGGCTGGGTGGGCAGTGCCGTGGGGCAGCACTGAAAGTGGGGCAGTGCTGAGCTCTGCCACCTTCTCCATGTCCTGGAGTACAGCAGATTTCTGCATGCTTTTGGAGTGTGCTGTGCTCAGATCCGTAATAACTGCTCCTCAGTTATTCTCTGTGAGTAGCTGCTGAGGAATACCAGAAAATTAACATGTTGCACAGGAATTCAATTCTGCCTTCAGTTTCCTCATGCAACGCTGGTGGCTCACGTAGCTGAAACGTTCCTTGAAATGGCTTTTGCTTAGTCACATCAAAGATTGCTTAATCTTGCCTAACGTATGGATAGCCTAGTTTTAATTAAACACTGTTTTTCACTTGACCAACCCTGACAATTCCTCTTTTAGTAGCTGCTCTTGAGCAAAGCTGTTCAGCTGCTTTCTAAGCCCTTGGGTTTCACGTGGGATTTTCTTGTTCTGTGTTGCCTTGTGCAGGCTTTGTGCTTATGTAAGGTCACAGCTGAGGGGGAACCTCGGGCAGTGGGGTTCTATTTACGCGTGTGGAATGTTGGACTTGCAGCACCGAATTCTGACCGCATTTCCCCCATTCCGTTAGAAAATGGTGCAGCAGTGCCTAATCTGCACTTTCTTCAGTCTCTGATTAAAACCCGCCTGTGCGCAGCAGGGCCGGGCTGAGGCGGCCTGGGGAGCCGGGCAGCGGCTGAGCGAGATCCAGGAGTTCGCTTCGAAAGCCCGAAGCGCGGCGCTGCCCCGGTCCGCCGCTCCCCGCGGGCGGCCTGACCCCGAGCAGCCTTTCGGCGGCGGGCGGCACAGCCGGCGGGCCCTGGCCCGGACGGAGGCGCCGGGAGGTGGCGGCAGATGCCGCGGCACCGGCTCCTGTCCGCGGTCCTGGCTAGCCACAGCTCTGCCGCGCAGGAGCCCGAACCCGGCCGGCCGGCTGGGGGAGCGAGGCGAGCAGCCGGCAGGGTCCGGGCCCACCCGAGCCCCGCTGCCCTGCCCGGGGCAGGAGCCGCAGCCCCAGCCCTGCCTTTAACTGTCTGGAGCGCAGCGCGGCCCTTTGCCATCTGCTCCAGGAAGTGGGGAATGCGAGTCCCTGCTATCCTCAGCTCCTGTAAAATCCATTTTAGTGCTAAAGGCTGCAGGGAAAGTGCAAGCCCTGGTAATGAGTTATTGAACAGGACCCTCATGTGCTTTTAATGAACTGTTGCTTTGGAAAATTGCTTTCAGAATGGAAAGCGGGGTTTGAAAAGTTTGAAAGGAAAGCACCAAGTCCCAGAGCGTTTGCCCATCAGCACTAAAGCTCAGTGGTCAGAGAGATGCCACTGTCTCCAGGAGGTGTTGGCATGGAAACTTCAGCCGATGGCTCCCTGCACAGCACGGTGCATGCGTGCCAGACCTCCAGAAAGTTGTCATAGTGCCTGTCTTCATCATACCTGCATCAAAGCGACATGGGGGAGCTCCCTGGTGGTTTCAGAGCAGTCTGGGGGCATGCTCTAGATACTTGGTGTATGAGCAGCACCAGCCAGACACACTTAGAGGACACAGTCTCAAGCTGTGCCAGGGGAGGTTTAGGCTGGATGTCAGGAAGAACTTCTTCATAGAGTGATTTGCCGTTGGAATGTGCTGCCCAGGGAGGTGGTGGAGTCACCATCACTAGAGGTGTTTAGGAAGAGACTGGATGGGGTGCTTGGTACCATGGTTTAGTTGATGAGATGGTGTTGGGTGATAGGTTGGACTCGATCTCAAAGGTCTCTTCCAACCTGATTAATTCAATTCTATTCACTTGTGGCATTATTTTGCCCTATTACTGGGCAGCATCATAAAATTTTCACGGACTGAATTCTCAGAATTTATTTCTGTGTTCAAACTTTGGGGTTTGTGTTTGGTGTTATGTGATCGTTTTGGGTTTTGTTTACCAACATTGCAAATGTAGAAATTGAGTTCTCCCCAGCAGCGTGGTGACACTCGTCTGTTTGCAGTTGCAGTGTGTATGCCCCAGCGTTCCCATGACAGGGTGGGTGTATAAATAGCTGTCTTTGGCCTGTTTCAGTACAGCAGCAAAGGCGACTTCACCGCTGTGTTTTGTGGTGTGATGAAGAATGAAAGTCCCTACCCTTGTTTTTCTGCAATGTCTCTCTCACACATACTTGCTTCTGACCTTCACAGCGCTGTATTTAGCTGTAGTGGTTCTCAAGCCTTTTTCCCCCTTCTGCAGTCACTTAGTTTTCCTTGTCGAGCTGCAGTGTGCATATCCTCACTTAAACAGTTCCTTTGTGGTTAATTTAAATTAAAACTGAAAACAAGAGGCTTCTGCCTGTTCATCTTGCAGAACCCGAGTGGTATAAAGTACGTTATTCCTCTTGACTGGTCCCTGTGTTGCGTGTGTCATCCTTCAGAGACAGCTCAGCAGCACAACAAACACCAACTCGACATTTATTAGGTCATTTCAGAGAGTCTGGTACATGAGGTTCTCCTAAAAGCCTCGTGAAGCAATGTAAAGGAGCATGTTCAGCTGCTGAAGGGGGAAGTATCTGGCTTTTGCACAACAACAGGCTCTGGAGGTTGCCTAAAGCATCCTTGCTATTACTTTGTTGTTCTGCTTTCTAATGCACACCATTCTCTGTGACTTTCTGTCATTTTCTCTCTGCCTACTGTTGTGTTTGACTTTCTTCTCTTTTCCCCAGGCAATCCTTTCAATCTTCCTGTTTAGTCATCTTGCTCTCAGAGTACAGTCCAGTCTTTTAAGGTTTTAATGTTAACATTAACCCCTCAGTGCTGGCGTATCCCTAGTAAGCGGCTTCGCTTTTACGTTGTTTTGGGGCTGAGTTGATATTTACTGGGAAAGGTTTATGAGCTTTTAAATTTTAAGAGCTGAGGAGGGTAAGATCAGTGAATAAATAAAGTCTCTCTCATTCTACATCCAGTGCAGATTTTCACCTCGTGCCAAGTTTTTTTCTGCCATGCAGCACTCTGACCGTGGCTCACCACCGGATTCCTGCGTGTGCATTGATCTGCCCAAGTGAAATACGGGGCCATTGTTAGGGCAGTGCTGTGGATCTGCCTCTGGCGGGGGGGGGGATGGATGAGCCCTTTGAGTGGGAAAACATTTTTAATGTTGAGAAACCATCTTGTCTACAAACAATAAAGCAATTTCTAGTAACAAATGGAAAATATTTTTTTTTCCTGCTGGAGATTACAGCATTTGTTTTCATTTTCCGTGACATGTTTTGCTCATTATGCTGCAGGAAGCAAATCCAAAGTTTTATAAAGAACAGCTCGTGATGGCAAAATAGGGAATTAAGCTGGGGGCTCACTGCCATAATAACAGAGAGCATCGGGCCCGGGGAGCCGCGGAGCTGCTGCCAGTTTGCGTTCGGGAAGGAGCCGGGGGACAGGGGTGCTGCTCATCCCCCAATGTCTGTGTCATTTGTAGAACTGCTGGGAGGCTGTGAGCTGTGGTCTGGTCTTAGTGCTGTGAATGCTTTTTGTCTTTCTGGACATAATTTGAAGCTAAATGACTGTGTTACAGGAGGGTGAGAAATGGGTTTCATCTGGCGCTCAGGGCTGGCACTCACACGGCAGCACACCCAGTGCCTCCTGGGGCCTCTGTGTGTGGTGGGCTGCTGCTTTGCTTGGGAGGCTCTTTGGGTGTGCTTACTCCATGGCCAGTGCAGACTTCTAAAGGGAGGGCTCAGAGGTAAACTTGGTTTTCACTTCTAAGTGCTTCCCAACATGACATTGTTTGGCTTGAGGGAAGAGGCTGCAAACCAAAACTGAGGTTGCTGTTAGCAAGGGAGGTGGTGTTGGAGAGAGGAGCATAAAGTGTGCATCTGCCTCAGCTTGGCTAAAAGGAAGGGGAGGGACAGACTAGCCAAAACCAAAAGGTGCACCTGGCTTTGCAACAGGGACACATGTTTGGGAAGACTTGGTAACTGGGGGGCTGGCTTTTGGTAGGTTTGTTGTTTTTTCCCCGGCTATGACATACTTTGTAAGCACAGCAATCTCAGTTGGGGGTGTGAGCGAGTTCTGCATTAAGGCTGATGTGGGTCTGCAGCCTGTTTGGCCTCTTGAGGGGACCTGTTCAGTCGCTGGTCTCAGCAGCCCCAGGGGCTCCTGTCAGAAGCACTCTGGTGGGTCCAGCCTTCTCATGGCCCGTTGCTGACACAATTTCAAAGGAGCAGTTGTCTGTTCCAGCTTTTGTTCCCGCTGCTCTGAGATGCCAGCATACGCCTGCTGCTGGCTCTCTTCTGGATGGGGCTGGGGAGACAAAGACAGAGCCTCTCCCTAAAGCCCTGAGTGTTCTGCTGTGATACAGAACTTAAATTTATCAAGGCCACTGACCCCTGTTTAATGTGCTTTCTGGGAGATGACAGGGTACAAAAGATTGGTCTGTACCCTTCTGTCAGAAGGATGAAGCAGTAATACAAGAGCTCAGTTATTTGTGTGCTGAAGGGGCCTTGGTTATCAAGTGACATGACAGATCAACTAATGATACCTGACAGAAGTATTGCAAAGGAGTAATTGTAAAAAGCTTCTCTTCTATTGTGCAGTGCTTAAAAAGAGGAAAATATTTTCTTGTTATCATATCAAGAATGCAGATTCCACGTGACAAAACATTGAATTCAGATGCCCTGCCAGTGGGTGTGAATCGAATGGAAAGTGTTATCTCTAGGTTTTGAAGCAATTTCCTGTCTGTAGAGACTTTTCATTTTGGTAATAGATGTTGGGTTTTAATATTTTCCATTGATTTCCAGAATATTGTATTGCTTGGGAGATAGGCTGAGTGGTGGTTGCTCTGCTGTGCTTAAAATCACCATGCCAGAGTGGAGCAGAGGGTCAGGCTTTGGAAGCACTGCAGGGTTTTTCCATTCAGGTCACTGGATTTGAAACAAGCCAGCTCTTTTCTGTTGCTTTCTTCTTTTGTGGTGTTGATGGCAGTGGAATGCTGTGCTTGTTGTGAGAGCTGCTTCATTTTTAAACTTACTCTTGTTTGTTGGGTTTGTTGTTGTTTTTTTTTCTTAAAGGAAAAGTCATCAACAAGGACCTGCGCCACTACTTGAGCCTTCAGTTCCAGAAGGGCTCAATAGACCACAAACTCCAACAAGTGATCAGAGACAACCTCTACTTGAGAACCATCCCTTGTAAGTATGTATAAAGATCAGCCTCATTTGATCTGCTCCCTCCTAAGGGCCACATAATTTGAGAGCTTGAAATGCCATCTCTCCTAATCTGGGTTACACATTTACCATGCGGCAGGAACTTAGGTAAATGGCTTTGCTGGAACAGATTTACATTTGAAGCTGCAGTGCCGACTAACCAAACAGCAAAAGCTCAGAGTGTTTCAGTGATGTTTTACTCTTTCAGTGTGTTTTACTCTTCAGAAGTTTGTCAGTTGTTGTTAGAGTAACCACAGCCGCCGGGGGAAGCAAACCTCCCTCGGCATGATCGAGCAGTGCTAACCTCCTTGCTTTTGTCAGTGTGTTTGGTTTGACACAGAGAAGATCTGGAGAGGCTCCTGTGCATTAGGTAGAGCAGCACAGCTGGAAGGGGAGTTGCAGGAGGGGTTACATGCAGAAAAGTGCAGGGGAGCGGGTCTCTCATTGAAAAGGCAAGGAGGTGATGGCAAGAGGGAGAGTGCAGCCCTGGCCCGAGAAGAGGAGGGAGCAGCACATTGGCAAATTTTTGTGCACTGCAAGAATTAATTAGAGAATCTGGCTGGAGCTATCTCATCAGCTGTGCCAGCCCTTCTGCTCTGAGCATCTGCTGGCATCTCTGGGTCCGACCAGCACAGGTGTTGCTTTGCCTTCAGCAAGGCACCCGAGGGCTGTTGCTGCTCCACGAGCAGGCAGTGAGGGAAGGCTGTGTTCAAGGTACAGGACATTGACAGCTGCCAAATCCCCTGGCCTTGCTTCTCACCCTTTTGTGCCATTTTATTTCTTAATTATCACCAGACCATCCTTTTCCTTGTCTCAGAGCTTCACAGACTAAAAAGAAGGCTCATCACTAACTACTGAAATACTCATTGCACTAACAACTTTTCTTTTTGGAGTGTATTTTTGTTTGTAACTACAGAAATTCACTCTCAACTTGCCATTGTTAGCACACTGAGCGTGCCCAACAGTTTGACTTTCTTAATAATAGCAAAATGCACTCTGGTTACCAGCAGCTCTTGTTCATGCCTGGGAAGAGAAAAGAAAAAAACAAACTAACTGTGCCTGTAAAATTCTCTTAGGTTATGGAGTCCTTTCCAGGAGAGAGTTAAGCTATTACAGCTGTGGGAGCACCTTGAGAACTTCCCATGAACACAGCAATTTGCTGATTCCATGGGAAACCCTCACCTGCAGCCAGGGTTTGGAGTAGCTGAGCTACACTCTGGATGTGAGCTTAAAAAAAATGGTTTCAGTGCCCAATTAGGGGTTTGGTGGCCCAGGAATCAGATGTCTGTGGTCACCCTGAGCTCATTGCATGTCAGTAGTTGGTGCAAGGTGGGAGAAGGGAGCAATGCAGCGCCTAGGGGCTTGGTGGCCCAGGAATCTGATGTCCTTGGTCACCCTGAGCTCATTGCATGTCAGTAGTTGGTGTAAGGTGGGAGCAGGGAGCAGTGCAGCACCCTCAAAGCTGCCTTAAAATCCCACAGCTCTTAAACATCTCCCCAGGACCCCAGGCTGTGATCGCCTGGTCCTGGCACTATGCCTTCCACAGCAGAAGGTTTTGGTTCACTATGCATAAGAGAGAATTCTCTCCAATTACCACCTCACCCAGCTTGCTTTCTCCTTAATACCAAAACTGTGTTCCTACCTAATGCATTAGCCTCGTTTTTATACATTGTTGTTGGCTTGCTCAGCAGTGTTCAGACTCTTCTCTTACGGGAGTGACGCCAGCGCTGTGTGAAGATTCACGAATACATTGTTCCTGCTGGACTGTACAGCAGGTGCACTTGGTAAACAGGCAGCACTTACATCTCTTACAAGAGTGTTTTCTCTGTCTTTTCAGGCACTACAAGGGCTCCCAGAGATGGGGAGGTCCCTGGGGTAGACTATAATTTCATTCCTGTTGAGCAGTTTAAAGCACTAGAAGAAAGTGGAGCCTTGCTAGAAAGTGGAACATATGATGGTATGTTGCTGGTGTTTAATGGAATGGGAATAATGACCAGTTCTCATGTCCAGTCTTTTGGTCCCAGTGTAGCTTCTTGTACCCAAGGAGGTATCAGTTCCCCAGCCCACTGATGGTCATTACACTGGTAGAGTGGCAAATAGTAACTCTGACTTCGGGCTACTTGTGGAGAGGAGCATGCTTTAAAGCTCTCTACAAAATCCTCTCAATCAGTCAGTGCCAGTTGGTTATTTCCCCTACTGCATTTTTGAGGAAACATTCTGAAAGCATTTGTCTATGCTTGGTACAGTTTTGTTTTAACATAATTCAGTCAATTTCATTTAAGCCTTTGAGAACAGAGCTGTGTTCTTCTTGGAGGCACACATCCAAAAGACAGAAGGCAAGGGAAATTCTGATACAGCAGAGGGAAGAAAAAGTGTTTTGCAATGAAAAATTGAGCAGTGCTGGACCAGATTGTCCAAAGCTGTATCAAAGTGGCTTTTGTTAAATGTGATGAGGAAAAAAAAACTTCATTGTAATGAAGGATCCAGTTATCCAGAGGAGTCATAGAGCTGCCACCCTCTGAGGGCTTTTGCTTTGCTTTGGTTTCTTTTAAAAGGTTCAGTGGCAGTCAGGGATAACTTCAGAGTTCCTCAAATCCCTGTACTCTTGGGTGGGGAGGGATGGACCAAAACCCACCTTTGTTTGAAGTGGGACGGAGGAGAGACCAGTTTGGCTGGCTCAGCCCTGGGGGTATCTTGCACTGCTGTGGGTGGGTTTCAAGTAATGATTGCCTGGTTCTGCTACTTTCACCTATTGAAGAACTCTCCTCTTGGCATCACAAAAAGAACAAAGTGCAGGTATCAAAGTCCATAAAACCTGACATCTGATCTGGCTAGATTTCTTCAAATATATAATTGTACTTGAAATCAGCTGAATTACAGCCAAAGACAAGAAGTCCAAAGCAGAAAGTTCTGAGAAGGGCTCTGTAGCTCCTGTTTGACATGTCTCATGCTGTCAGTTAATATCAGCCTGTCTGTGGAAGCAAATTCAGGCTCCTTAGCTTCCCATTGTTTGACTGTCGCCACTTGGAGCCTCACCCTCACTGATACTGAAGGGTTTCTTCTGTATTTTGATTGTATTTTTTTTTTTTTTTACATGGTCAAACCAAAAAGCCACCAAAAGTTACCCCAGCAGCAATTCTGGGAAGCTCAGTTCCCTAATAAAAATCATATGAGCAGTCAGGAGAGAGGTCAATTGCTGAAATTCTTTTCCAGAGAACAACAGATGATTCCTAGCCTTTGTGGTTTAGATGAAAATACTCACATCCAAATCTGTTCATTTTTTGTACCAGATGAAGCTGTATTAACAGCTCTGTTGAGCAAGTGTATTGTCAGTGGAAAAAGATAGCACTGTAGTTTTAAATCCAATTATGTGGAGCTGGCTTTATGTAAATAAATGTTTCTGCACAAAAGGGATCTCCCCTCTGACTTGGGGTGTTTCAGTTGCTGTGTGTTACTGTTCATCAGGATACAGAGTCAGGGCAATTGATTGTCACTGTTTTGCTTCCCTCAGACTGTTGCCCAAGTCTGTTTATGGAGTATCACTGAATTCCAGGCAAAGTAACAAAACTCCTTCTCTGAGAAGGCAGCAGGACAGAAACTTTGAATCCAACCTCCTGTGTTCTGATGTCCAGTTGCAGCTTTGTCAGAAAACCGATGTAGGAACAAATACTTTGACTCCTGGCTTTTGATGGTGCTGATGTCTTCTTTAAGAGGTTAAATTACAGTTCAGATCTCACCAAACCCTTGTTTTATAGGCAAGAAAATGTTTGCTGCCAGTGCTTTGGTGTCTCCCTTCTTTGGTGACCTTCATTTCTGTCTCATTGTCAGGTAATTTTTACGGCACTCCGAAGCCTCCAGCAGAACCCAGCCCTTTTCAGCCTGACCCAGTGGATCAGGTCCTTTTTGACAATGATTTTGATACTGAATCACAGAGGAAAAGAACCACATCTGTCAGCAAAATGCAAAGGATGGACAGCTCTCTCCCTGAGGAAGAGGAAGAGGAGGAGAAGGAAGCAGTTAATGGCAGCGGAGGGATAGGTTGGTTGACAAGGAGAAACTCCCTGGGGTGTTGTATGAATGGCTAAGAAGTGTCCAGATAACATTCGTGCTTGCTTGAAGCTCTTCCTCAGTCCTGGTGGAGCTTGAAGGCAGTTTGCTCTTCAGGCTGGGGTTTAGAGTTGATTTTGGAATGATCTTTTAAAAAGAAACAGCTGCTCTCCCAGCCAGATGTGCAATTGCATCATAAAATGCACAGCTCAGTTGAGAACATGTAGTGCTGGGTACCAGCCAGTGACATGAGGAGGAAGGAAGGAAAAATTTATCCACTCTTCAAATAACAGAATCCTTTGCAGAGTGTGACTCAACCCCCTGCCAATGGTGCTGCTCCGGTCGGGGAGCTTGCTGAGCTTGTGTGCAGGAGACTCTGGTGAAGGGCTTGGTTTAAGGGGCAGCACTAGCTCAGCCTGGGACATGTTCAGATGATTTGGTGAAGGGAGCTGTGGCACAACCTGAAACTGACTGAAGGAGAGTTTGTGGGGAGAAATAAAGCAGTGTGTGTGGAGATTGGCCCCGTGTCCAGTGGGACGTTTCAGAGCCTGGCAGGATGCCCTCTCTCTTTCGCTGTCATGGTTACTCATCTCCAGGGGGAGAGCACTGATGGCGGAGAGAAGCTGTCAGTTTGCATTTGCAGATGATCCTCTGTGTGAGTGTTTTAAGACAGACTTATATTGACCAGACCTGACCTCATCTTGCCAGCTCAGGGGCTGGCAATGCCACAGCACAGGGTGGCCAGTGGCTGGGCTGGTGGTTAGGTGAAGGTCAGGGCCATTGTTGTGTGGTGGAGGATACCAGGCGTCACGTTGGGACTGAAGGGCGGAGGCTTGCATTTGAAGTTTCCTCCAGGAATTTTTGGGAGCTTTTTGTGGCTTGCAGGAGGGTGGTGTTTGTTTTATGAACAGTTTGGGTCTTCTCTGTTTTTGTTTTTTTTTGGTTTTGTTTTATTGTGGTGCTTTAAGGAGCATTGGTAGGATCTGATGGGGGGTGGGGTGGGGTGATGGCATTACACACACTACTCTCTATGTAGGAGCAAAGTGTAGTTAACTTGGATTTCTGCCAACGTTGATTTTTCAGCGTAGGCTCAGACACATAATACAAGGTTAATTCTATTTGGCAGGAGAAGAGCAGAGTTCAGTGTTTTCATGTCAGCTTTTTCAAAGTTCATAGCTGAAAAAAAAAAAAAAAAAAAAAAAGTAAAGTGGAAAAATGCACTTCAGACACAGGGACGTGTTTGACATCCACTCGTCGCCAGATTAGGAGGGTGGTTCTTTGTGAGAAACAAGACAAACATCTGGCAAATAGTAACACTTTCCCTGAACAACTGCAGAAAACAAAGAAAAACATTCAGATTCTCCTGACTGGATGAAACCTGTTCCCAGCTACAACCAGACAAGCAGCTCCATGGACTTCAGAAATTACATGTCGAGGGATGAAGCCCTGGAACCGCTGCCCAAGAACTGGGAGATGGCCTACACGGACACTGGCATGATCTACTTCATCGAGTGAGTAGAACAGCGCCATGCAGGGCTGCTGTGCCCCTCAGGAGAGAGGTGCTGATGGCTGCAGCCTGGGAAGCTGCCTGCTGCTCTTTCACCTCTCTTTTGCTCTTACTCCTTTCACTTTCCTGTGAAGTTTGATGCATCCCTCCTGCTTCGCTCCTTGCTATCAGTCGTCTTTGCTGTGTGCTCCTGTGGCTGCCTCGCACAGGAGAGCCTCAGGGATCCACATGCAGAGTCAGTTTGTTTGTGATAGGAGTTTAGTATCTCACAAAATGCAAAGCTGGGTGGGTGTTGCTACGTGAGGTTGAACATCATGCAAACCTCACTGTTTCAAATTCCACTGATGTCCAAGGTCTTGTTCATTCTTTCTTTGCTGCTTGTGTTCCTTGGCTGGGAATGTGCTTAAAAACACAACAGCATTGATGAAAGCCCAGGGTGGGAAGGCAGCTCCTGTGCCAAACATCCTCATTGATTAATCTCTAAAGGAAGCAAGAACCTTGCTGAGAGTTAAGCATGAGAGGAGGCTACAAATGTGTTTTTTCTTTCAGGTAGAAACAGCTGATGGTCCCACACGAGCTCTTGGGGACAGGGTGGGGAGTGTGTGTCCTGCTAACATTTCACATCTGTCCCGGAGAGTCTCCACTGTGCTCGTACCTCTGAGCATCACTGTTGCCTTTTTTTAGTGCTTTATGATGTGACTGAGGCACAAATAAATGCTCCATTCCCTAAAGGCTATATTTAGCTCATGGTGGTAAATATTTAGAAGTTAAAGGAAAGAAACATTTCTTCAGTGTGAGCAAGTTCTCTTCTTCTAATGGGACATGGTCTGCTCCACAGTCATAACACCAAGACAACCACCTGGCTTGATCCACGGCTCTGCAAGAAAGCCAAAGCTCCTGAAGACTGTGAAGATGGAGGTGAGATGTTCAGAACTCCTTTGTTCCCTGTGACTGATAAATGTCTGAGTCTAACACAGCTGGACATGATCCATTACTGCTGTGTAGAGGCTTCCTCCTGCTACATGTGACACTGGAGCAGGCAGTGTGGTGCTGAGTGTCCCTAGTCTGATGGCAACATGGATTTATATGAGACTGGGAAGGCCCATGGTGTGTTTTCCCTGGAGCAGTAGAATCTGAATGGTGGGTTTGCCTGCATTCCTGAGACCAGAATGAGTTCCAGGAACTGTCACTGTTAGGGAGAAAGCTGCAGGGGCTGGTGACAATCTCGCTGGAAATTGTTCTGCAGGTGGAATGTGGCAGGAGGAAAAAGTCCCAAATGTATGTTAGAATGAGAAATGAGACAGTATCTGAATGTATAAGCAGAGGGGAGCAGTCTGACTCTTCAACTCTTCACACTGTTTCTTCAGGACTTACGGGTTAGGTTCTTGATCAGCCTACAGACAATTCCTGCAACCATTTCCTGTGTGGTCAGGCAATTTAGTCATCTAGAAGAGAGTACCCAGTTGCTCTGTCTTCACCAAATGCCTGGCACGTTGCAGAAGCTGAGGCATGCTCAGAAGAGCCTGTTGTCTTCCTCAGCTGCACAGCCTAGCAGCCATACACTGCTAACAAAGCCAGCTGGAGCAGTGGGCACACTTGGCTGCTCGTTAAACCTGTGCAGCTCACCACAGGAAAGAAAGAGTCCTTTGAGCAGAGAGATGCAGGATACCCCAATGAGCAACATTTAAATGAACAGCCCCACAGGGTCTTCTGTCAAACCCCATGGAGTGGTGCTGCTTTTAATAATTGGTAGCATGCTGTCATGTGCTAGGAAAATTCCTGTTGCCATCAAGCTTAGGACAGCCTCCAACCAGACTTCACAGCAAATTTATCCTTCAGATGTCTGGGCTACCTGACTGTATCCACTAGAGCAGTACAGCTGGAATAGTGGGACCTCTGTGGTATCTGCTCACCACCTTCAGGCAGTAATGATCTGCTGCTGAGCACCATCTCACCAGATTCTGAATTTGCCATAAAAAGGTCCTTTATAGGTTCTTCCTGGCTGAATAGGTTAACTTGTGTCTTGTCTTTGTTGTGTGTTTGAAGCGGTGTGATTTTGTTGAATACAAATCCCCTCACCTAGTGGAACAAAGAGCAAGGGCTTCAGGGCTCCAGCCTCTTGGAACAGACTGCTGTCCTTTCATCAGAGGGACTAGCCTCAAAGAGATGAGGGGAAGAGAAAAGGATCTGTATTTTCCTTGTATTTTTCATCAGTCTATAACCCATTCTCTCATTCCTTTGCAAGAACTCCTCTATTTGCAGACAGTTCTTCACTGCAGTGGAGAATTTTGTTCTTTCTGATTGCAGAACTCCCTTATGGATGGGAAAAAATAGAAGACCCTCAATATGGCACATATTATGTTGAGTAAGTGCTAATTATTAATTGGACACTGTTACAAATTGGGCAGAAGACACTGGAGCATGGGCTGTGCAGTGAGTATGGGCTGCAGTGCAGTGTAAGCGTTAAACACAGCCAGCAGAGACACTCCTGAAGTGCTGAGCTGTGGGAGCATCCATGGGGTGACCTCACTGGCTTCCTGGAGTTTGTTTCTCTGGGAGAAGGAAAGCAAGTTGCAAACAAAGTAATTTATTAGGGGGAATGAGCTGATGTCGTTTCTCTTAGCTCCAGCAAAAATGGGGTCACTTGATTTAAGAGTGGCACCTGTAGAAGAGCAAAAATAACTTCTCATTGCTGTCTCCAAAGAGCCAAGTAAATAACCACTAAACTACTGCAAGAGTGCTTCTTGAATCTCTTTCTGGTCAGAGTAAATGAAATCTCTCTGTAGCTATGGTGAAGAAAATTAGTAGAGTTGAAAGTGTTGAAAAATGGAACAAACTAATGTCTTGACTTTGCAAAGGCAACACAGATATTGAGCTTCTGCTCGGACTCACTGGGTTTTCCCAGTCTGATGTTCTGCTCCAGCATCAAATAGTAAAAAAGGTGATGTCTGAGCTTTTAAACATTACAGGTAGATAAAAGCAACACACTGGGACAAGAGAAAAAGCAGAGTTTCTCACTTCTAAACTACTAAAATCTTTCGACTGCAGAGAGGAGTGAAGGTAAACTCTGCTTCACAACTACAGGGAGGGAATCTGTATTGGCTCTTAGAGTAAACCAAGTTGTTTAAGGAACAAAAATGCTTTCAGTGTTGACTAGCAGAGTTTATCATTCTTTCCTCCAGAACAGTAATTTGAGATAATAAACCCCGGGATTGTAGATGTAGATTTTGTGGTTTTCTTTCCTCTGAACTGGGCAGAATGCTTTCTGCTGAAATCCTCATCTCCCTCTTGTATGTCTACAGTCACATTAACCAGAAAACTCAGTTTGAAAACCCAGTGTTGGAAGCCAAAAGGAAAAAGCAACTGGGACAGACTGACGTTGGCCCTTCGAAATCAGGTATCACTGAAAGCTGTGGGATTTGTCATTAATATCTTTAGGCTGAGGCAGAGTAGGTTTAGACTGGATGTTAAGAAGTTGTTCTTCAGTACAAGGGTGGTGAGACTCTGGCACAGGCTGCCCAGGGAAGCTGTGGATTCCTCTTCCCTGGGGGTGTTCAAGGCCAGGCTGGATAGAATAGACCAGGTTGGAAGAGACCTTGGATTAGGCCTTGAGCAGCCAAGTCTAGTCAAGGCACCCCTCCCCTGGGCAAGAAGGCTGGAGTAGATGATCTCTTGAGGTCTCTTCCAACCTAAGCCATCCTCTGAGTCTATGAGTATCTTTACCCACGAGTTTGCGTCCGAAGTAACCAGTTTTGGAATTCATCAGGGCCTTAGCCTTGTCTTTCCTCTGGCCATTGTGGTGTTGCCCTCCCACATCCATTTGGTTATGCTTTTGATCTACTTCAATCTTGGCATTCAAAGGCTAGTGTAAAACTGGGAATTAGAGGGTGAGCTTAATTCCAGCACTGGTGTAATCTGTATCGCCATCTTGGAAGAGCTCTTCACTCTTCCATTCACTGAACTCAGCTGTGAAAGGACTGTCTTGTTTGCTTTACTCCACGGCAGTGCTGCAGAGGCTAACCCCTCTTTAACCAAACAAATCATTAACCTTCGTGGCACCTTAAAAACCAAACAAAACACTTGGCAAAACCAACCCTGGTTTCCTCCCTTTGTGGTTCTTTATTCCATAATTCCAAAGGACCAGAGAAGTCTGTCTTCACCAGAGATCCATCCCAGCTTACAGGAGCGCTGATCCGGACATCGCTGAAGAAAAGCACCATGGGCTTTGGCTTTACAATCATCGGAGGGGACAGGCCTGACGAGTTTCTCCAGGTGAAGAATGTGTTGAAGGATGGACCTGCTGCCCAAGATGGCAGAATTTTACCAGGTCAGTATTATTTCTCTAAACCTCAACTTGCTGTGGTGCTTTTAGAGAGCACAGCTTCTGAGGGAGGTTGGATGACTCCATCTGCTGCCTTGGAATACAAACACCTCACTAAATGCAATAGTTCTCAGATTTGTGAATGATCTGTGCAAAGCAGTGTCTGAAAGGGGAAAGCAGCAATGTTGTAGATACAGAACCTCTTTGAGGACCCTTCTGAGGATTTCAGTAGCTTTGCTTTAGCTGAGACACTTCATGGCTCACAGAATGATTTTTGTTCCCCCTCTGTACATCAGTTAAATTAGTGTGTTTGAATCCTGCCTTGTGCTTTGCCTTCCTGCTGCCGGGAATGAGCAAGCAAAGCTCTATGAACTGAACAAGTGAGGAAATGAGGGATGAGAGTACCTGCAGTCCATGAGGATTTGCACCCTGTTTATAGTAATTAAACCTTTAATTAAGTTATTTGGAAGCTTTCTGTAACACAGGGCTTGCATACTGGGCAAGGCAGAACTGCTTTATGTGAACTCTCTTAATCTTCAGATGAGTAAGAAGAGTTCCTGCTTTTGATGATTTAATATTATTTACTTATGAAATGAAACTATTCCCTGTTTTGTTGCTGGCCTGTTGTTTGTGGTTCCCTTTTGTCCTCTAAAAATGGTGAGAGCCCTGCAGTGCTGTGTGTGCTGCACTCGGGTGTGAGTGGGAAGCTGTCTGTGGTGCCCAGGAAGCTCAGTAAGGAGACACTGTGGGAACAGTGCTGCACATTCAGGGTTCAAGCCCACTGTCACCTCACTTTGCACATGCACTCAGAACCATGTGTGGCAGCAGCCTTAAGAGCACAGGACGTGTGTGGGTGCAATCCTGGCTTAAGTTCAGCAAGTCCCAAAATAAACATGGGAGCCCCCTAAAAAATCCGATTTGCTCTGGATTGAGTTCGGGATGCTGTACGGTGTGAATTAAAGTGGAAGACAGCTGTGTGTGCACTGCTTCATCTCCTGTGGCTGTGCTGTATCATTTTATTAAAAAAAAATAAAAAAATCTGCTGCATATTAAACTTTATATATTTAGCAGGCTGTGCTCTGAGCTGAAATGGAATCAGTGCACAGAGGAGTCTGCTGCGCCGCTTGGCCAGCGAGGCAGGAGCCCATAGCCACTGCTCCCTGTCAGCTGTGAAGGCTGCACAGCGACTCCCTTCTGCTGAGCTTTGGTTCTCGGCCTCAGAGCTACACTGGACAGGTGTGGGTGGCTTTCTTGTGGGGTTTGACGCTGTTGAACTTTATTTTGTAACAGGTGATGTCATTGTAGACATAAATGGAAGTTGTGTTCTTGGCCATACCCATGCAGATGTTGTCCAGATGTTTCAACTAGTTCCTGTCAATCAGTATGTGAACATGACTCTGTGTCGTGGTTATCCTCTTCCTGACGACAATGAAGACCCTGTGGTAGATATAGTGACAGCTACACCTATTATCAATGGACCACCTGTGACCAAAGGAGATGTTTGTGTGGCCAGCCAAGACTTAATGCCAGGAACAGTTGTGTTGGACCAGAATGGAAAAATGGGTCCCATGTTGGTCAACGGTCGTCTGAATGGTCCTTCCATGGATACAGCTGAGCAGAGGATCTCTCTTGCATCTTCAGGAGCCTCTCAGCCAGAGCTGGTCACCATTCCTTTAATCAAAGGTCCTAAAGGCTTTGGGTTTGCCATCGCAGACAGTCCTACAGGGCAGAAGGTGAAAATGATTTTGGACAGCCAGTGGTGCCAAGGCCTTCAGAAAGGGGATGTAATAAAGGAGATTTGCCATCAGAACGTACAGAGCTTGACACATCTGCAGGTGGTAGAGGTGCTGAAGCAGTTTCCAGTAGGAGCAGAGGTGCCACTGCTTATCTTAAGAGGAGGTACATACAAACATTTATGTTTTAAAGTTCCTTTTTAGCGTGGTATCTTCATTGCATCCAGTCTTGATAGTTAAGTAGCCACTTACTATGTCTCCAAGCCATTATGTTCTGAGGCTGAATTGATGCCCTTGAGTGTGTGGGGTAGGAGCATGGTGCCGGGGTTTCCCAAAACGTTCATTCTGCTGTGCTCCTGCTCTGGCTTTTCCAAGGATTTGGGGAGTGCTAAAGCAAAGTGTGGTCTCCAGACCTTTTTCTGTGTAAATGCTGCTGTCCCTCAGTCAGATAATTGTATTTCTTTGATTACAAGTGAAATCCACCTAGGCAAAGTCAGGAGGTCTCCATATGAGCTGACGTGTGATTTGGTTGACCATTGTCTAGCAAAAGGAGAAGTAAATGTTTTTCATTGTTGTATAGCTAGCAATTCTAATTTGAAGTGATGGTTCTGGTCAGCTGAACCTTCACTTTGTCATTTAAAAGATGAGTACATGAGCAGTTCTTGTTTTCAGCCCAGCAGGAGCCTCAGTGCTGTTTAAAGTTTCCCTGCCCTGCTATTGAAATTGCTCTCTGCCTTGTGTTTATTTCAGGTCCACCCTCACCTACTAAAACAGCTAAAGGGGTGAGTACTGGTGATCTGTTTAAATTGGGTTATGATGGAGAATATTCAGGGGGGTTGTTTGCAAACCAGGCTTGTAAATACGGTCTGCTTCAAAGATTCCTTTGAGGGTTTTGAGCTGTTTCACGGAGGTGATGGATGTCTGTCTTCCTGCTGCTGAAGAACTGAGGGTGCAGCAAAGATCTTGTGTGACAGCAGGCACGGCATTGTTTATTTGTCTTGATTTTCCAATGGGAAATGACCACTTCAGTTCCATCATCATTATTTCCCTTCTTGTTTTGCACTGCACTTGAAGTTGCTGTCTGTGTGCGCTCTTCGACCTGCTTTTGTAATCTCATCTCCTGGGATTTGAGTCGCTGGGGATTTTTGTCCTGCTGTTTGAGTACCAAAGTGGTATCCCCACAAAGCACACGGGTGCAGCGTGTGCGCTCAGGAATTGCTGCAGATCCTGTTGCTTGCAAGCTCACAGCTGCCTGCACTAAAACAAATCTGCACAAATTTCTGCACTGTGGGGACAGGAGCCCTGCCAGCGTGGCTGCCGTGGCAGTGAGCTCTGTGCTAAAAATACCAGGGACTGGCGGTCAGCACACGTGCAGCAGCTTCCTGTGGAACACTCAAATGTTCAGTGGCATTAAACAGCATGGCAAAATAATTCAGTCAAAAAGGGCAAGCTCCTGCCTCTGTAAACATGTAGGAAGTGTCAAACTGCTGCAGTGCTTGGGGCAGTTTTTTCTGCTCATGGTAAAAGGGCAGACCTAAGTTCGTGCTGCTTGTGCTTCTCTTTAACATGCACAGACATGTGGTCCAGTTTTCCAGGTTGGGTTTCAGCCCAGAAGTAGTATTTAGAGTTCCTTGAATACATCATTGATAAGAAATCAGGCATGGATGCTTGGTGTCCCTTCTTGGTGCAATACTGAGAGGAGTGTTACAACTCTTAGATGGTTAAAAACCTGCACATACTGAATGACTGCTGCAGTGTGCTCCTCCTTTGCAGTGCTCCAAATGCCCTGGGACACCTGCAGCAACAGCCTGATGTTGCCTGCACAGGTACTCAAGCTCAGCTATCTTGTGAGCTAACTGGGACGTTGTGGGGTGGGGTCTGTTCCAGAAGGACAAGCAGGACAGTTCAGGCAGTTTGGAAGCTGTCTGTGATCCCATCCCGCAGCCGATGCCCTTCCCACCCACTGCCGTGCGGCCAGGCTCTCCTAAACTGGACCCTTCCGAAGTCTACCTGAAGTCTAAGAGTATCTACGAGGACAAACGTGAGTACCTCAGCTTCAGCTTGGAAACACTCAATTCTGAAGGAGCTTTTTCTTGTCATTTGTGTGGCAATCAAAGACAGCTCCTTACACGTTTGGCAATGTTGCTTTGTCTTAGCTCCAAACACCAGGGATTTGGATGTTTTCCTGCGGAAGCAAGAGTCAGGCTTCGGTTTCCGGGTGCTTGGAGGGGATGGACCAGACCAGCCTGTAAGTGACAACTTTTTCTCTGGGAGAAGTGCTGAGACCTGTCCCTGTATGTCAGGGGCCCTTCCTTCAGCTGTTAAGAGGAAAGAAAACCTTTTGGAAGCGATGCTCACAGACTGTTCTCTGATTACAGCCAAGGGATCATTTTTTTCCATTCACAGCTGGGATCCAGTGCTAGCCTTTTTCTTTTTTCTCCTGACATGCATTTAAAGAAGAGGAAGAGCAAAACCAAAAAATTTTACTTCTGTTGCACTTCACAGTGTTTGTGGTGGCTCGTTTCCATAACAGCCATGGCTGTTGGTCAGTGCTGAGCTGACGTCATGCACACTGTGTGCAGAGGATCTGCCCACCATTGCTTAACCCCAGCAAGCACTGCCCATAATTATTCTTAATCTTCTGTTTAATCTGTGATTCTAGCACATGAAGCAGTGTGGTGTGCTTATCTGGGGTATATTTAGCAGCATTTTGAGGGCGGTGTGGTGGTGGTGGGGAGACAAAATTGATAAGGGCAGTGCAGCTGTTTGAATTCCCTTATCTCACCACCAAAAGCTGTGCACTGAAAAACCTTCAAGTGTGGAACTGTCTGAGCAGCTTTTCAGAAGTAAATCTGAATTCTTTTGAGAGCTTTGGCTTCTTCCACAATCCCTCTGACCTAGTCTTCATGAAAACAAAAGCAGAGTAGGTAGAGACTATAGGTAGAGTGAGTGACAGAGGCTTTCATTTCAGTGGTGTCTGGAAAATCCTGTAAATACAGAGGGTGTGCTTGGGTCAGGTTGGGCTTTTCAACAAGCTCACAGATAAGAGATGCTGATACTTGGAGAATTTATGGAAAAAAAGATTAAAGTCTCCCACCACCACCTTGAAATATTTACTGAATATTAAACCACCCACACACACACTTTAAATATTTACTGAATGTTAAGATGCCCCCCCAACTTTAAATATTTACTGAATACTCTGAGCTCCCAGGTTGTATCCACTGTGTAAGCTTGTGCAGAGGGCACTCTCTGCCTGCCTCTGCTACAACTGGACAGTCAGATAATTTTTAAGATACCTTCCCCAAAGCCCTCATCTGTTTGGATTCCTCGGGACTCCAACCATTAGTTGTTGTGATGAGTTTCTGGGTTATTAGAGGATGAGTTTGTGGATGGTGACGAGGATGATTACAGGTCTGGAGCACCTCTCTTATGAGGACAGACTGAGAGAGTTGGGGCTGTTCAGTCTGGAGAAGAGAAGGCTCTGAGGAGACCTTATTGTGGCCTTCCGGAATCTTAACGGGGCCTACAAAAAAGCTGGGGAGGGACTTTCGAGGGTGTCAGGGAGTGATAGGACTGGGGGGATGGGGAAAAAAAAAAGAAATGGGTAGATTCAGACTGGATGTTAGGAAGAAGTTCTTCTCCAGGAGGGTGGTGAAACACAGGTTGAAAACACAGGTTGCCCAGGGAGGTGGTGGAAGCCTCATCCCTGGAGGTTTTGAAGGCCAGGCTGGACGTGCCTGTGAGCAACCTGCTGTAGTGTGAGGTGTCCCTGCCCATGGCAGGGGTTGGAACTGGCTGATCCTTGAGCTCCCTTCCAACCCTAACAATTCCATGATTGTGTTTCGCTGTCCAACCCCTGGCTCTGCTCCGGGCAGATTTACATCGGAGCCATCATCCCGCTGGGAGCGGCGGAGAAGGACGGCAGGCTGCGGGCTGCGGACGAGCTGATGTGCATCGATGGGATCCCTGTCAAGGGCAAGTCACACAAGCAGGTTCTGGACCTGATGACCAGCGCTGCTCGCAACGGCCAGGTGCTGCTCACCGTCCGCAGGAAGATCTTCTTTGGTGGTAGGTGTCCCTCTGTCCAGAGAGGCTGTGCAGCGCAGCTGCAGGAACCCGTTGGTAGTGGAAGCTGCTCTGAACTTAGCTCTGTAGTGTGAGGGGTCCCTGCCCTTGGCAGGGGGGTTGGAACTAGATGATTCTTGAGGTTCCTTCCAACCCTAACAATTCTGTGATTCTAATTGCTGCTCTAGAGATGAGCAGACTGAGCTGCAGGAGGCTCAGCTGTAATTCTGAGCAGGTGGAGAAAAGCAGACTTTAGTAAGCTGGTGCTTGGGTGCTTGCTGCTCACACTGGTAAGGCTCTGAGGGTGGTGGTGGCAGCAGTGGTGTGTTTCATCAACGCTCATTGCAGATATTGGTGAGAAGAGCCAGTAATGCTGTGCAAACCAAGGGATAACCTGATCTCTTTTCTGCATGGCCTGTTCCAGTCTTATGGCATGTCTGTAGCAAGAGTAAGTCAACACCTTGAGATTCTACAGTTTTAGGTCAGCAATCAGATCAGCAGTGCACAGAAGGTTATTGTCCCTGGCTCGATGACACGTGAATGGCAGAGCTGGGAAGGGGCTCAGGAGAACTGATGGGTCCCCCTGATCTGATTAGCTGTCAGTGTTGGTTTTCCATTGCATTATTCAACCATGAATTCTGAGCAGATACATGTGAAAGAAAAAGGTGTTTTGAAGATCTGTTCCCCAGTTTCTGTAAGATGCATTCTGGTAACCTGCTTCAGGACCAAAATGTCTTAGTTTTCCGAAAAGAAAGCCTGACTCCAAGCAGCCTTCTCAAAGATGCTTCCATTGTTCCAAGTTGAGATCACTTAAGATCTCAGTAGTTGTGGTTTGAAGCTGGATCTCTGCTGCAGATCTTGTAGCATGCCGAAAAACTATGATGGTTTGGGTTTTTTTGCCATAGAAGAGGTATCAGATGCCTGTGATAAAATCTCTGTAGACAGTGCCAAGCCTGTGGGCTGTGTGCAGCCAGGGTGCAGCAGAATCTTTGCACTCCTGCAGAGGACTCTGGGCCTTTGAGTGCCTTATCCTGCATCTGATTCTTATCTGACCCAGCCTGGAATGCTAGTAAGTTCACCTCTTACATTCCCAGGCAGACATCTGTCTTCATGCTGGCACCGATACTGAGAGGTCCAGTTTTGCTGTAGCTGCTTGGTGAAACAGCAATGTTGTGCTTTCCTTATTTGCTGTTTGTCTGTTACCTGCAAGGGGAGAAGCCAGCGGAGGAGGAGGAGCCGCAGCCTGCCCTGGCACAGAATGG
Organism: Picus viridis; assembly: GCA_033816785.1. Classification (NCBI taxonomy): domain Eukaryota; kingdom Metazoa; phylum Chordata; class Aves; order Piciformes; family Picidae; genus Picus; species Picus viridis. The sequence continues at coordinate 5,097,769 of CM066602.1, forward strand.
CTCTCCCCGGCTGAACCGGGTGGAGTTTGCCAGCCAGCAGTCCCCAGAGGTCTATGACGTCCGTCTGCAGCGTAAGGAGAACGAAGGATTTGGCTTTGTCATCCTCACCTCAAAGAACAAACCTCCTCCTGGTGGTAAGTGCCACGTTCTGGCAGCGTGGTCACTGCATGGTGCCGGAGCTGCTGCCAACATCAGCAGGCACGAGCCAGGCTGTGGCATCTGCAGGGCTTTCTCTTTGATGTGCTGCTGTTACCCACACAGCATCTCTCTCTCTTACTATTTCACAGCCCAGCCATCTGAGGCTTTGCCTTGCTTCGTGTGTGTGCTCTTTCTCACCCCACTGTGGTGTAACTGGGGAGCAGGGGAAGCATCTCCCAGGCCAGCAGCCCCTACACAGGCACCTGCACTTGTCACAGGGCAGTCTGCAGGGCATGGAGCATGGTGGGGCTGTGGTGGTGGATCCTCAGGCTGCATCCATTCATAGGCATTTTAATGGAAGTAGAGTTTCCACCTTGGCTTTATAGTACCTGATCAGATTATTCTCTCTCAGATCCCCCAAATAAGAAATTCTGAGACTTGGAAGTACTTGGAAGAAAGCTGTGAAGTTGTTCCTGTCAGCCAGAGATGGGGGGCCCTTGTCTAGAAAGGTCATCAAAATGGAGTAGTAGTAGCCTGCTCTAGTGTTACAGCTCTGATGCAGGCCTGTGGCTTCAGGCAGCTGTGAAATAAATATTGTGAGCAGAAGTGAATGGGAGAAGCTGCTTGCAGGGAGCCCTGGAGTCCACCATAGTTCCTGGAGGGATCTCTGGCGTCCTGCACAGGAGCAGGTCTGCTCAGGATCATCAGGTGCAAGTGTGTTGCTCATGCTGGTGCCTGCTGCTCACCCAGCACTGCCAGGGAGAGCCTGTGGAGTATTTTTCCCATGAGGTGGCAAGTAGGATTCTCTTTGAGACTCATTCCCTGTGGTCATCAGGTTTGGGTTATCTGTGTGAAACACAAGCCAGCTCCATGTGTTCACCCAGGAATTACAGCAAGGCACAGATAACTCCTGAAATCCTTTCTTGGTTCCTATAGTTTAAATCACTCCTCTGAAATCTCCTCAGCTAGTTCCAGACAGACATAGTGATGGCTTCAAAGTGTCTCTTTTATTGCACCTCAGACACTTTCTTCTGTTTTTCCACTTCATTTTACTGCACAATAAAAGAACAGCAGGAACACAGGGGAAAAAACCCTTTCTAAATAACTTTGTGCCTTTATGGGATGTGTATCTAGAGCATGCTGCAACCTTGGCTCAGACTATGCCTTTTCAAGAACCCCCAAGAGCAGCTGCTCTGGCAGCCATGGGTTGGCACAGAAGCCATGGTCCATTCATGGAGCTGCTGCTGGTTCCCATGGTCGTGGCAGGGTGAGAGTCACCCTCTGGTCCATGGTGCTGCACAGGTGGTTGTCCCATGTCAGCATGGCCATGGGTGGTGAGTGGCCATGGGTAGTTGTGTTGTCTGGGCCATCAGATATTGAGGGAAAATGCTGTAGACAGAATGAGTCTCTGATGTGTTGGTGGTGTTGTAATTGTGCTATGGACACTGCTTTTGTCTGAGGGTCTGCTGCAAATCCCTGTTCAGTTGATACTAGAGCTCAAAGTAAAGGACAACTGCAACCAATTCCAGCACTGGAAACATCAGTCCTGTGGTCCAGGCTGTTTCTGGCAGGAAGGAAGAGATGCTGGTGCACCCACAAACCCTGCTGTGCAGAACTCTTCTGTGCCACAGCTGAACACAAAGTTCCTGTGCTCTAAAGCAAGGATGCTTTAAAACAAGCAATCAGCAGCTGAGTCTGCAGCCCTGCGGTGTTCTGCTCTTCACAGTCAGCTTTTAGGTTTATGTAATACTCAAACCCCCTCAGTCTATTAAGGGAAGAGTAATTAAAACATAAACTCATGGTGAATGCTAGAAGGCATCAGTGTCTGTTCCATCTCAGTCACTTCTGTGTGTGCTGGCTCATTAAAACAATCCACGATGGCTTTTTAATCTTGGGGGCTGATGACACTGTGGGAAGTGTTTCAGATTCGTGTCACGGCTTTGGAGAGCCAGCTGATAATCCTGACAGGCATGTAATGCTCCTCACCTCTCCAGGCCCCCAGAGAAAAGCATGCCTGAGAGCGCAGCGGTGTCCCGTCAAACCCACTGCAGGCTTCAGGGAGCCAAACAGGCTTTTAGGTGAAGTGCCAGGCAGAGCATCTAGGAAACTTGTGCAGGTCGCTCTGGGGAGGTGCTTGGAGATGTGTTCCAAGGGAGCGGTGCAGAAGAGGGGTTTGGGAAGGACAGGAGCCAGCCCTGCTGTGGTCCCAGGCACCCAGATGGGTGTGGGGCTGGGCAGGGGCAGGCTGGCAGGGGCAGGCTGGCCGCTGTGCTCTGACGCAGTGCCAGGCTGCTCTGCCAGCCCTCGCCAGCACGCAGCAGCCCCGTGAGCTGCTCTCCTGCCCCAGCTGCCCGCAGGCTCCTCCCCTGGCAGTGGCATCTTGCTGGCTGCCCAGTGCCATCTGCAGTGCTGACAATGGGCTCAGCAAACCATGAGAGGAGATCTGTCTCGAGCACCAGCCTGGCTGTAGGGAGCTATAGGAGCTGGGGGGCTGTGGCAGTGCTGTCCCTCCCCCTGCCTTGCTCCTTCTGCTCCTTCCTGCCTCAGTGCTCAGCTCCTGGAGCCTTTTTACCTTCTACTTCTCGTAAAATTCTCTGTTCCCTGTTGTGTCTTTTCTGGCCCCCTTGCTCTAGAAGCATGTGTACAGAGCAGAGCATTGCTGTGGGGTGAGCTGGGGAAGCCCCGGAGCATTGTTACAGGTGCAGGCTCAGCTCAGAGAGCAGCAGCAGGGAATGGAGCTGTGCAGAGCTGATCCTGTCCACCTTGTGTGCTGCCTGTGTGCCTGCCCAGGTGCTCACCATATTACTGGGTCAGGCTCCAGCAGGAGAAGTTTGGTTTCCTTTTGAAGTGTACTTAAGGCTTAATTTTTGGTTGCAAGGAGGAAGAGTGAACCCCTGCATCCGAGTTTCAAATGACTGTGTTCGACTCCGAGTCCCCGTAGTGCTCCAGGGCCTGAAACGGAGAACAGCAGCATGAGTGGCAAAAGCAGCCGGTTCAGAGCACTCCTGGGACACAGGGTCTTGCTCATCCCTTTGCAGATGTGCCCTCTTTGTGCCCTCCTTCCTTTCCCTGTGCCCCTTCAGGCACCACACCTTCTGTGTGACAGGGCCAGCGCTTGGTGTCTCTGTTCTCTCCAAGGGCAGCGTTCATCATTCCTGGCAGCAGTTTCTTGTGCCGGCAGCATCACCCTTCAGAACAGGAGCAGTCTGTGGGGTGGCAGTGGCACTTCTGGGGCTGGGTGGTGCTTGTCAGACCTGAGTATCAATGGTGCTGCTGTGCCTGTTGTGGTTTGGCAGTGATTCCTCACAAGATCGGGCGAGTGATCGACGGGAGCCCTGCTGAGCAGTGCGGAAAGCTGAAGGTGGGCGACCGCATCTCGGCCGTGAACGGCCAGTCCATCGTGGAGCTCTCTCACGACAGCATCGTGCAGCTCATCAAGGATGCAGGCAACGTGGTGACTCTCACTGTGGTGGCTGAGGAGGGTAAGGAGGCTGCGTGCCCCGGAGGGTGGATGGCTCCCACCCCGCTGCCGTGGTCTGATGTCGGCAACTTCATTGCTTTAAGTGGAAACCGGAGTGAAGCCTTGGGGAGAAATCTTGTGGTTTCTCATGTGAGAAGCACCTCCTATCTTTTCCAGCTGCTCACATGGGAACCTGCCCTGTCCAGAGCTTGTGGTCCTCAACCAAAGAGAGATGACTTCCCTGAGGGAGCTACACACTCGGAGGGGAGATCCTCTTGCCCCCAGGCAGTGTCTGTCTCCTGCGGCTGGGTTGCTGCCAGCAGCCTTCTCCCAGATGAGACTAGGTTCTCCTGGGTTGTCCTGGAGCAGCTCTGCTGAGCAGATCCAGGCTCGTCAGAGGCTGCAGGGACACCTGCTTTCCAGATCCTCTCTATTCAAAAATACTGAGTTTTCCCTTCCTGCCATGTTAAAATACACAAGTTGTCTAATTCTGCATCCCTGGGATACAGCAGGAACACCCTGCAGCTCTGTCTGCCAAAGCCACCCCTTGAGAAACCATCACCTCCCACCACGGAAACCTTGCTTGGGGCTTTCCTGCAGAGCCTCCCATGCTGCCAGCAGATTCTGCACATAGCTGCCCTGTCACCAAGCTCCACAAGTGAGGGTTTGTCAGTGCAGAGTCCCATCTGTAGAGACTGGTTTTGATGAGAGCTCCCATGCAACGCTGCACTCCCTGCGGTGGTGTTTAACTACAAATACATCAACTCCAGTGGTTTGTTGAGGGAAGCTGCTCTCCAGCCCTGCTTACCCCTGCATTTCCCTGGATTGCTGAGGCAGGTTTCATTAAATTCACTGCCACTATTTTGCCAGAGAGTTTGCTTTCTTCACCTTTTCAGTAACAAACACCTGGAGGCAGGATGTGAAGGAAGCCAACAGATGACTCTCTAATTTCACCTTCATTGCTAATATTTAACATGCAATCTCAGCCTGTAATACAGACTTTCAAAGACTTAATTTTCTTTTGCTTGAAGCAGAGAGGCTTCTGTAAATTGGGTCCTTTTTCTTTCTTCCTCCTTTTTTTTTTTCTATTAAGATTTTCATTTGTATCAAATCTAATCCATTCCAGTTTGAAGGGACACTCTCGAAAGCAGTTGCCCAGGGTAATGTTTATAATGCAACTGAAGTTTGAGCAGGTTGCATTAGATCTTAATCAGCTCTTCATCAGCTTTGTTTTCAAAATAAGCTTTCTGAATGTAAGGGTTTTGTCCCTTATCTATGCATGGCCTTACCTGGACTCTATGTAAGAACTCTTCCCACTTCCTCAATTACAGATTTGCAGCCAAACTGTAGAGATAAAACAAGAACCTGAGGAGAGTCAGCAAAGAGACGGGGAAAAGAGTCAGCAGCAGGCAATAGAACTAGACTGAGGAGACCAGTCAGAAAAAATGTGTGGCTTAGAGGAGCTGGAATTGGTGTGTTTCAGATGTAAAGGATTTTGTAACAATGAAGGGGAGAAGCAGAACCTGTTCCACCCAAGTGGGAATACATCACCACTTTGAAATTCTCCTTGATGTAGCTGGAGAAGCACAGTTCAGCTCACACACAGCCCTCTGCACAGCAGACTCCTGCAGCAAGCCAGAGCAGAGCTGAATTTGTCAGGGCTTGGAGTGTTTGCCTGCACTGGGTTGCAGAGATGGGTCACACTGAAGGGAAATGCAGCTCCAAAGAGAAAAATGCCCCTTTTGCCAGAAGCTGTTGAGCATCTCAGAGTGTGAAGCCAAGCAGAGTTTGCTGCTCCCCAGTGCTGTCCTCTGGGACTGGCAGCGAAGGCAGCACCTCGTGCCCCTGCCTGCTCCTGCCCCCCCCGCCCCTCTGTGATCTCCATTCTCATGCCAGCATGTGCCAGGAGACATTCCTGAGCATTTTTCACAGGAGTAGGAGCCTGTCAGCTTTTGTCATGTATTAGCTGGGCACAGGAGAGAGCAGGCTGAGAGAGGGCTGGGGAATGTGTACAAACAGATGGCATCTTCCTTGCCTGTGCTTCTAAATTAAAACACTGAGCATAAACCCGCAGTAAAAGTTGACATTCTGTCTCTAGAGGAAAAAGCTCTTCAAGGCATGTCCTGGTGACAGCAGTAAGCAGTCCTGGGAGGGACCTGGAGGCTCTCATGTACCTGTGAAATTCACTCTAATCCCATGCATGCTCTTTGCCTTCCCTTAAGTGCTTCAGCACTCGGTCTGTTTTACTGGGGTCTGCTAGTTCTTAACTGAGAACTGCAGTAGTGTGGTGCCCCCAGCTGAGGAGCCAGGAGCTTGGCATTATTTCTCTAACCCCTATAAGGAAAAAGAGTTTTATTAGTTTATAATTCAAGACATAAATTCATCTTGGGCCATTACTGACCTTTTCAGGTTCTAGCAGAGGCAGCTTTTTGCGTAGCATGTGGTTCAGTACTCTTAAGTGACATTTTGTGCCCTGAAATGTGTTTTTGTGATAAATCAGCTTAGACCTTGGACAGTCCTCTCCAGCTTGTGGCTGGGGGCTCAGAGCAGTGTGAGGCACTGCTGATGTCACTGTGGGCTGGTGGTGGGTGTGCCTGGGAAGTTCTTACTGACTGTTGGCTTTGTTTGGATTCATCAGAGCACCGTGGGCCTCCCTCAGGAACAAACTCTGCCAGGCAGAGCCCAGCTCCACAGCACCGGCTGCTGGCATCAGCATCTTCCAGCATAGACAGGTACAGAGCTCCTGGGTGTGCAGAAGGAACCCAGAACAGCCACAAAATCCTGAGCAAGGGATTGTTAATGCAAACAGGTGACATCTGTGTCCTTCCACCTGTGTGTAGGGGAGCCACAGAAGGGGAAGCTGGAAAAGAAGCTTCAACCAGCTACAGGCTCTCCTGGCCGGAGCACAAGCACTTGACGCAGTCGGATGCCAGCATCGCCTCAGCCGTGGGCAGCCGGCACCCCCAGGTACAGGTGGTGAGGGGCCAGGGGCTGTGGAGAGCTGGAGAGCTGCAGAGTTGCAGAGACATTGCCCAGGAGGGTTGCAGAGCAACCAACCAAAGCGGCGCCCTGTGACACATGGGTGGAAAAGTTGGGTACAAAGATACACTGAGGCGTTCCACACAGCGTGTTTGTGCTAATGTCTGAAATGTGCCTTACCTCCTTCCTGTAGTTGAATGCTCATTGTAAAAGGACAGAAAATGCCTGCAGCAGGGCCACTCCTGCCCCTTTGGCAGTGTTCCTTAAAGACATTTCATGCACGTCTCGAACCTCAAGGGGAAAAAGGTTCTGGCTGTTTAGACTGAGCATGAAGCTGTTACCCCGGGGGGGTGGGGTGTGAGTTCACTTTCAATCCTTCATTGCAAGATCCTCAGAATGCAGAACTGCGTGAAGCTTTTTTAGGAGGAGAGCAACTGTTTAAATCTGCCTGCAGGTCCTCATCTCTTTGTCCTCTGACTTCCCACACAGAGTCCTGGCTGCTTCCCAGTGGAGCTGGAGAGGGGCCCTCGAGGGTTTGGATTCAGCCTTCGAGGAGGAAAGGAATACAACATGGGCTTGTTCATCCTTCGACTGGCTGAGGATGGGCCAGCTGTCAAAGATGGGAGAGTGCATGTGAGTGGCTCATGTCTGGTGGTGACACTGCCTGTTGGGCACAGGAGCTCACCTCCAGTGCCCACAGACTTTGTCCTTCGGGAGCATGTGGTCCTGGCAGGCAGAGCTGCCCTCCCCCAGCTGTTCCTATGCAGTCACAGCCAGTATGGTGATGCCTTTGGCAGGAGAAAAGCATGAACAGCTCTGGCTGTCCCAAAGGAACACTCCATACTCTTGAGTTAGAATAACTCAAGGGTCCTAAGGTGTAGGCAGCAGCTCCTCAGGGTACATGAGGAGCCCAGACAGGAAACTGCACAGTGGAGCAGAAAGCTGAGAGTGGCTCTCCAGGGGGACTTTGTGAGTTGCTTTCCTGTGTATGTTGTGCTCTGGCTGCTCTGAGCAGTGCTTGAGCACGGCCTGGCTGCTGCTTCAAATATTCTGTCAGTTCTTTTGTGTGTGTTGGGAATTTCACCTTCAGATAAAGCACAACAAAGGAGTGCAACAGCAAAGAGCAATGGTGAGAGAGAGGCTCTGGCTGCTGCCCAGAGCTGGGTTTCCAGAGGCCGAGCATGAGGCTGAGGAGGTGCCTGTGAGGTGCCAAGTCCTGGTGCAGTGCTGGTGCTTCACCACACGTGTGGCCACTGGCATAGGGCTCTGCAGAACGGGGCTGACACAGATCCTTGCTGAGGCTTAATTGGATGTGAAGTTCTGAGTATTGTTAACTCATTATCCTGTTCCTTACAGTAATTGGCTTTTCCCTCATGCTTGAGAGGCTGCATGAGTGCAGTGTTCAATACTCCATTTGTCTGGTATGGCTCCTTCTTGTGGTGTCAGACTGAGCTCCAGGGCTTTGCCTTTTGGGCAAGAGCAACCAAGAAGTTCCCAGCTGACTGCACTCAGCCCTTCATAGGCAACTGGTGCCCAGAAGGGGCTGTGACAGTAGAATCCTGCTGCAGGAACTCCAGCCCCCACACATCCACCTTCACTCCAGGCACAGGTCCTCAGCACTCCTGTATAAAGCCCCTCCCACTGCATGGCACTGAGCTGCTCAGGGGGTGTTTGTGAGGGGGTGGTTGGGGAGCAAGTCCTCTGCAGCCAGGGCTGCAGGAGCTCTGAGCCCTGGGTCCCTCAGCACAGAGCACAGAGGAGCTGCACTCACCCAGCCCGAGGTGATTCCCATTTCCATGTCACTCTTTCTCCCTCCTCAGTTGGAAGTGGTGTCATTTTCTGGCTGCACTTTAGAGGAGGAATTTCTCACCCAGCCGACGGCAGCTGAGCCTGGCAGGGGGGAACGCGGTGTGGAGCCCTCCTGTCCTGTGCGATGAGCACCCAGGCAGTGACCTCCGCTGGCAGAGGAATTTGGTTTGGCAGAGCCCAGAGCCTCTCTGCGGTCTCCTCCTGTGCACTGCTGACATCCACCGGCTGCTGCTTGCATTGCCAGCCCGAGTCCCTGGCCTGTTCTCAGGGGTGCTGCTCCAAGCCCCTGCCCAGCAGCCTGCCCAGTTAGTGTGAACTGCAGCCACCTGCCCGGCACCTCTGCTAACTGGCCTGGGAGCCCTTGGCACTGCAGGGTGGGGATCTCTCCTCCCTTCAATACCACAGCAAACCTGCCCTGCCGTGGCTGTTTCAGCTCTGCACCAAGCGTGGAGCAGCTTCTGGGTCACCTGCTTGGAGTGACTGCAGACAGCCACATGGTGCCAGCTTTGACGTGGTTCATCTGGCAGCTCCCTCCCTGTGATGCTCTAGACTGAAACCCCATCCAAGCACATGGTGCTGTCTGTCTCTTCACTTGGAAGTAATTGTTTAATAATGTGAGATCTTTTACTGAGCTCACTGAGCAGAAGACCTGCAGAGCATTCCCTTTGTGTGGCTCATCAGCCATGATGCGTCGCTGCTGCGGAGTGCATTTTAGCGTGAGAGGGAATACAGAAGCATCTGCCTCTGCTTCTGCTTCTTTCTAAATCACAGATGAGTTGATGGTATCAGAGACTCACAGAGGCTAACCTGGTTGCTCTCTTCTCATCAGGTTGGTGACCAAATCGTTGAGATTAACGGAGAGCCCACCCAAGGAATCACTCACACGCGAGCCATTGAGCTGATTCAGGCTGGAGGGAACAAAGTTTTGCTGCTGCTGCGACCAGGGACTGGCTTGATACCAGATCACAGTAGGTCATTTCCAGTGCTGTGCCAGTAGGGGGTCCCAGGCAGTGGAGTACAGGCTGGCCAGGGGACTTGGTGCTTGCTCCCTGAAATAGTCAGTGGCGCTCTCTGATGACTGTGCAGGTGTTGGTATGGATTCTAAAACACATGGAACATCATTGCTGTCTACAACTACCTGAAGGGAGGTTGTAGCCAGGTGGGGGTTGGTCTCTTCTCCCAGGCAAGCAGCACCAGAACAAGAGGACACAGTCTCAAGCTGTGCCAGGGGAGGTTTAGGCTTGAGGTGAGGAGAAAGTTCTTCCCAGAGAGTTGTTAGCCATTGGAATGTGCTGCCCAGGGAGTCACCATCCCTGGAGGTGTTCAAGAGGGGATTGGATGTGGCACTTGGTGCCATGGTTTAGTAGTCATGAGGTGTTGGGTGACAGGTTGGACTTGCTGATCTTTGAGGTCTTTTCCAACCTTATTGATTCTATGATTCTATGATCAGTGTGCAATGCAGGTGTCACAAGTGTCTCAGCTCTGGCTGAGCTAATCAAGTTCCCCCATACAAATGTGATCATTAACAGATTGGCTTTTAATTTAGATTAAAATTCTCCTCCATGCCCTGCCCAGTTCAAAGTGCCAGTGCTGATAAGGATGTTATTTCTGCATACATTTCACTTCACTGCTTTTAGCCTTCTAGACTATGGAATCCTCTGGTTGTCAAAGCCAGACCTTCAGAGAGCAGGGAGGGAGACAGCTTTGCTCTCAGGGGTGGGTTCTATGTGTTTAGAGGTGACTGCAGGACCTACAACAGGGAAAGCACAGCTCTGTAGGCAAAAAGCCCCCAAAACCCAACAAAAAACAACCACCCCACAAACAAATGAAAAGACTCAAACCCCCTCAGAGAACAGGGGAGTGAAAAGCAACTGTCTGCAGGAGCTGCTAGTTCAGCTGCAGAGCAGGGAGCTGATGCTCTTGAGTCTGGTTTAGGACATGTACTCTAAAGCCAGAGCTCAGAAAGCCTCCTGGCTGTGGCTGTGCTGTAAAGCAAAGAACATTCTCTGAGTGGGAAGCCTCGATGCTGACACCAGGATTCTGATGATAGACTCCTTAAATTGTGGGCTTACCTTTCCTGATGAGAAGCTTTTCAGCCACAGTGACCCACCCAGAGCTTATCCTCTGAGCGCTTTCAAGTACACATTCTGAGCTGCCAGCTAGTTGTGTTCATGCACTTACAGGCAGCAACTGGCACCCACTCAAGAGAGAAAATCTGCTCAGAACTTCCTCATTTCTTCCCTCCAGAGAGCTAGATGATGACTCTTCACATCTTACTGCTCAGACCTGCAGTGGAATCAGTGAATTGGTGCATGGCAGGGAAGCAGCCCATCTGTGTGTGAGCTGCAGGCTCTGTTCTGTGCCATCCTGCTGCGTTCCTGGCTGGCTGGTTCCCCTCTGCCTCCCAGTTACCTTCTTCTTAAGGGTGAAAGTTAAATATCGGCTGCTGTGCTCTGCTGACCTGCTCCTGAGCTCCTCTTTAATTCAGTGTTTACAAGCTGGAAGGCAGGGAGGCAGTGTGAGGGCTCCTTCAGCTCCCCGCTTCCCAACAGCTCTTTCAGCTGGGGGTCATTGCAGTGTGAGAAACGGAGTTTGTCCTGCACCATGGGGTAACTCCTGGCAGGAGTACAGAGCCAGAGGAAGTCTAAAGGAACTTCTGGAGCCCATCTGGTCCAGCCTCCTGTCCTAGGTGGGACTGAGATGAGGTTAGAGCAGTGGTGGAGAGGGGAAGGGTGTTGTTGCCTCTTGTCCTGTTAATCAAACATTTCTGATGGAAATCTTGCTTGCTGTGCTCTGATCGTGGTTTGTACTTCTGGGCTTTTTCTCTTCCTCCTTCAGGTTTGGCTCCTTCCAGTCTGTGTCCCTACGTGAAACCTGAGCAACATTAAGGGCTTTCAGTGCTTTTCTTGGTTTTTCCTTAAAGACTTGGTAAATCTGCATGTCTTGTGTTTCACCTCTTCCTATTATTGAAGTGCAAAGCCATCAACAGCCTCCACTTTGCCATGTTCTCAGTTTTCTTCAGCCTGGCAGTTTCAGCTCGTTTGGGTTTCTGACTCTAAAGGCTGTAGGTCAGGGGCTGTGGCAGTTGTGCTGTGCAGGCCTCAGAGCTGTGCTCAGTCCTGCAGAGACCATCCCAGCAGCATTCCAAGCACAAGCTTTGTTCCCAAATCACCTCCTTGTGGCTGTTGTAGGTTGTAGAACGATGCCATAGAGAAAACTAACTCAGGCTTTGAGAGCATGCCAGTGCCTAATCTCTTTAGACTGAAGGTTTGGTGTATCCTTGACCCTCAGTAGTCTGCTTGCTTCTAAAATATTTAGTGGTTTCTTTTTTGTAGTCACTCAGTCAAGTCTCTGCCTGTTCCCTTCCAGGTGATTGGGATAGTTACAATCCATCTTCATCAAATGTAATATATGAAGAGCAGTCACCATTACCTTCATCCTTGCATTCTGCTTCCCCATCAGAAGTTTGTTATTTACCAGTACCAGGAGAAGCTTTAACCAGAGTTCAGCTGTCTGAGAAACTGGAACAAGCAAAGAACACTGTGCCTGAAAAGATTAGCACTTTAACTGAAAACCATTTTGAGGTGAAGCCTCAGTCTTCTCCCCAGAGAACAAAGAACAGGTGGGAATGTCCCTCCAGCCCTGGATTTGAAATCACAAAAGGCGGTTTGGAATTAGGGAGCAGAAGAGACAGATCTGTGAGTCCAGACCAGTTGGTGGCTGCTGAGGGACACCCACACCCAGGGTTCCACAGCCCCAGAAAAGGGGATCCTGAAAAAACTTGCAGCAACCTCTCACTGGCTGACAGTTCCAGAAGGAGTGAAAGCAAACCCTTGGAGTCAGGGGTGAGCAAGGAGCATTCTGGTGGAAGGCAGGGAAGGTCTGCCAGCCCCCAAAGCATCTCAGCAAGCTAGGAAAGGTGGAAGCAGTAAGCAGGTTACAGGAGTATCAGGAGAGAGCAACGGGTGGTGACAAGATGACTGCTGAGCAGCTGAGAGGTGGCAATGGTAGAACAGCAGTCAGCAGGAGAGAGACAAAGCAGAAGACTTCTGGCAGGGCAGGAGGGTGGTCTCCAGAGTGGCGGCACGCAGCGCTCCAGAACAACCTTCCCTTCAGTGACTCTAGGAGAAACACAGCTGAAGATGAGAGATGGAAGAAGTCAAACCTTGGAGAGCCAGGTTCCAGCAGGTTCAAGACTTCCAGCCTCTCCAGCCTCCCGCTGCTTTCCCTGGAGAAACAAAGGTGGCTGGAGACGCAGCACGGAGAGAGACAGCTGCAGCTGCCCCACGAAACCAAAGAGGATGGGATTTCCAAATCTGAGAACAGTTCTCCTGTCAAGAAAACACCAATCACTCCTGGACCTTGGAGGGTACCCAGCACCTGTAAAGTCACCCAGGCAGCAGGTGTGGCTGAGAAACGGCTGTGACGCTGCTCTAGAACACGGCAGGCTCAGCTCCCAGCCACGGCCCCTGCTAAGCTTTGTTTCTTTTCACAAAGCTGTTTTTATTCCCCCAGAGACTGGTTTAGAAAGGTGCAAAGTATTTGAGTTCTTCTTAACTTATCTGAGCTGCATGAAGGACCTTTTGGATTGCTTCAGTGAAACTCCCTCCATAAGCTGCTGTCCCTGTGTCCCTTCGAGGCGGTGTCCTGCTGCTCCCCACGTTGCACTGCTGCAGCTTTCTCAGTGTTGTGAGTTCCTGAACAAAATTATTTAATGCCTCTGTTGCCAATGTGACCATGACTCACTTGTTCCTGTGCCAAGGTATCTACTGTATCCAGTCAGTCTCATCCCTCTCATGTGTTCCAGTCCCAGAAAGGCCCAGCTGGGGTTGGGATGGCTGTTTCTCAAGAGCATGTTGCATGTTTACATCAGGCACTGCCTGTGTCCTCTGTGGTTCTGTAAGGAGATGGTTGGAGCGTTGGTTCTGTCAGCTCCAGGGCAGCAACTGACCCTCTGAGGCCCTGCAGGTGATGTTTTTGGGTTGGGTTTTTCCCCCCCCCTTTCACTTTTTATACCTAATACAGAATCATGTTGATAAAGTTCTACTGGACACCACCCCTGGGCTGTAATTTTGCTTTTTATCAACCCAGCAAAATTGCTTTAGTTCCTGGCTTCACTTCTAACTGCAAACCTTTGTGTGGAAAGAGAACATTCTGGGTTCTGTTCAGTGACATCTTTCCTACAGCTTCCCCTGCAGCCATGAGCACACCTCTCTTCTCAGCCTCCCGGTGCTGCTGTGTTCTGAAGTCCCAGCTTTAATTATTTATTGCTTGTTAGGAATCAGCTTTTTCCTCCCCTCTCTAGAGAGAACAACTGACCATAGGACAGAACCAGCTGCCATCAGAGCTTCTTAAGTGAAGTACTTACTTGTGTGTATTGAAGTGTCTCATGTTTTGTGTTGAATGTGACCTAAGAGGATGGGGTGCAGGGTCTGTGAGGTTTTAGCTCTGGCTGGGGCTAGAATGTGATTAACAGGAGGGATGTGCCACCCCCCCACCCCGAGCCTGCTGCCAGCTCAGGCCCACAGCTGCATTGAGGGGGACGGGGGCTGTTCCACAGGTTTAATGATTTCCTGACATGTTGGGGGTTTAATGACTGCAGAAAAGGAGCCATTGGTCCTGTTTGCAGGCAAAGGGGTGGAAAAGGTCAAGCTTTACTTCCTCATGGGAAAATGCAAATGTAATTTACTGTTAGAGAAGGATGAAAAAAAAATCTCTTGGCTTTGAAACATTGACTGCTTCTAAAGCTCAGTGAAGCAAGAGGGAGGTGGTGCTGAGGTGGGTTCCGACCAAGCACCACACCCTGACCACTCAAACTGCTTTTGAAGCAAAGACCTTGCAAATGGCATCAGCTTTAAGCAGCTCTGAGCTGTGCTCTGCTGCTTGGCATGGGGTTACCCACTGAGACTGGCTGTGTAGCATCTCTCCTCCAACTACTCCTTGGAGTATGACTGTGAAATACTCACCACTGCGACGTAGCCTCTGTAGATACCACCCAGGTGTTGCGAGCAGGAGTCTGGTTTGTGGTGCTGTATGCACTCACCCTAACCCCTGAGTGCAGGAGCATTCAGACATTTAATACCAATTAATTAGCACCACTGAACTTATTTCCCTGCCATCAACTCCCTCTCTGTGTTTTTCCTCTCTGTTGCTGTGACCTGATGTAGTCTCTTGACCTGTGTGTGAGCTCTCCTGCCGTAGACCTCGTCCCTGTCCTTCCCCTGTCGGATGACTTAGCAACGTGGCCTTGGAATGCAGAGCAATGTCTGGATGTACTGGGTGTAAATGTTTATATATTGTACAGCACCTTTATACAGACTTCTGAGGTTCTGACTAGAGAGAGACCTGTAAATCGCTCATTATTTTTGATAGAGATATTAAACTGCAGCCCACAGCCTCTTGGTTCTGCGCTGTACAAACCCTGCTCTTTGTGACTGTCAGTGCTGTGAGACCTCCAGCAGCTTCCTCTGTGACCCAGGTTATCACCCACAGACACCGGGGCTCTTCTGGAAAAGAAATGCCATTTATTCCTTCAAGTCTCCTCCTCCAGCTAACCACTGTTCAAGGTCATAAAAGAAACCCCTCAAGTCCTGTAGCAGAGTTGTTGATGAGATCCTTGTGTTGGAGGTTTATTTGTACATTTTGATATAGAAGAATGGTTGTCATCTTTTACATCTTACAACTTCTCCTTGTACAGAAAATAGCTGTAAACAGTTTACTACCAAAAATTCTTATGCCATCTGATCCCCTTCTGTGAGAGAATGAAGCTATGGAAATTTCCTCAGTTTTTGCCTTTTTCATTACTAATAAACAGAAGATAGCAGAGTCTGAAGGAAAATGGAAGTTTAACAGCTGTCTGTAACACACCTGGTTTCTCTCTTGTACCCTCTCTCTAAACATTAACCTGTTTGGGTGAGGAAGGGTTTGTCACATCCCATTTCCTGGCACCCTGCTGGAGTTCAGGACAGAGACAAGCAGCTCCTACACTCAGCTCCTCAGACTAAAACTTCTCAGCACGTCCAGGTAAGCACAGAGAGGTGCCAAGAGGCTGAGGAGATTGTGGAGGGTGCAGAGCAAACCCCCTCAGTGCAGCTCCAAAGAAGCTGCTGCCAGGCCAGAGCCCACTCAACCCCTGCCCAGGATGCAGCTCTCACAGGTGTGGGTGGCACAGGTGCAGGTGGCAGAGGTGCAGGCTCCTGCAGCCATCCCTGGTGTCCCTCCCATGGGTGCTCTCCTGGCCTTGGCTGCCCACACAGCTCTGGCTGCTCACAGCACCAGGTGCTGGACACTGGCTCACTTCATTCTGTTTTGCTGTGAGTGCCATGGGTGACTCCCCTGGGCAGCCCAGCCCAGTCTGGCCATTGTAGAGCAGTAAAGCAGAGGGAGAACAGCTGGTACCATGCATGGAGAATCCACTCACAAACAGTAATGACAGATGGCTGGAGCTGGGCAGCACTTCTGCTTCCTGCCCCAGCTCATGGTGCCTGCTCTGCAGTGGAGGGGCTGAGCATCCACTTCTGGTCTGGTCAGGGTTTAATTTTCCACAGCTGAAAAGAGAGGAGGGTGAGCCTGGCCTGACAGCCACAGGGCTGAATGTCAGCTACAGGTAAGGTTGGGTCCACTCTGCCCATCCCACACTGAAGCTCAGCAAGCTCCAACTGACCTCTGAGCTAGAGAGGAGAGCATCCTCCTTCCAAAGGGGGAAAAAAAAAAAACAAAACAAGATTCTAACTGCTTTGAGTAGGCAACAAAGACCTGAACAGGGTTCAAATTGAACTCAGCCCTGTCCTCCCCTCCCCAGACAGGCTCAGGGAGATGGAGACTCATTCAGCATGGGCTGCTCTGAGTGACATGTGGAGGAGCCCAGTTCAAACTCCTCTGTCCTCCCACCAAGCAGAATTTGGCAATGGTACAGAAGTGGCCCCTCAAAGGTGTTTCCCTGGGGCCTGGGGGCAGTTGTACCTACCCTGATATTGAATCCCAGCAGGTCACTGACAACACCTGAGACAGCAGAGAGGATCACAACACGGGTGATGTTGTAAATCAGTGGATTCATGGTCAGCCCATACAGCCTGAATGGAGAATCCAGTTCCTGCAGTGAAAAGGCAAACAAGGAGGCCATGAGCCCTTGTCCAGAGCAGAAGCAGTGAACCCTCTGCCTTCCAGCTTGCTGCTGGCTCTCTGGCCATGCTCCAGCTCCTTAAACTTACAACAACGCCTACTGTTTCAGGCCTCCCAGCATAAAGGGGTTTCCTAACAGCATCAGAAGGCTGAAAAGCCTCCTGTGATGCACCATGAGCTGCCTCACAAGGGCTGGACACAGGCTGGAGAATGTGTCCAGACCATTTTTGTCACTCCAACTCTGCTCTTTCCTGCTTCTGCTCTGCTGCTGCCAGCAAGCTCCACCAAAGCTGCCGGAAGAGGATGAGATTCAAGATGTTCTGTGTTCCTACCAGCCTCCACTCAGCTAAATCTTAATGAGCTGCTGCTAATCAAATGTTTGCAGCAGTCATTAACCACAGCAGTTTTTGTAGGGCCTGATCTTATGCCATGGCTTTAGGAGCACAGAAAGCCTCTCTTTGTGAGAGCTAACCTACCCTGTCCAGAGATGAGAGCCATGGGAAGAGCAGAACCCCCTCACTGCCTCTAGTCCTTGCTCTGCTGTGTGTGGGGAGCACTTTACCTTCAGCAGCTTTGTGGAGAGTTTCAGAACATTGTTAACTAGGGAGAGCTGCTCTTTCTTGTTTGGCTTCTTCTCCATCTTCAGGTATAAATTTATCTGCAACAGAGAACCACAGATCAGATCTTAATAACCCAGCACCAGGCCCCAGCTGCTTCCTTGGGGAACATTAAAGCCATTTTTTGCAGGCTCTTGTCACCCCTGAAGTGATGCAGCCACAGAGCCATTTAGTGATCAGCTCATTCTCAGTGACTTGGCTGACACATGGGAACCCAGAGACAAAAATCATCTCAAATGTCAGAGATTTGAGTCAGCCCAAACACTGAACAGCTTTGCTGCCCCCAGCTGCGCAGGGGCTTGCTGCCTTTGGCCAGCACAAGGGCTGAGTTCTCCATTTTAACTTTGATGCCAGTACTTTTTAGGTTGGTTTGAAATGCAATAGTTGTATCCAGATGAACCAAAGAGAGAATAAGCCACTGGAGATACCTGCTCTGTGAGCAAGATGGAAATGTTGCTGTATTTCTTGTTGGTTTCGGAGCCCAGAGACGCCAGACGCAGCAAAAAGAGGAGCAGTGCTGTCTCCCAGATAAGGAACTCCCAGTTGTAGGCTGCATTCAGAAATGTTTTATGACCCTTAAGAACCTGTATTGGAAAAAAGTGCCAATGTCAGTATCCAGGTGCCAGTCCTTGGGAACAGAGCCCCCAGTGCTGCAGTTCCCAGCAGTGCTCCCCTTGCAGCTCACTCGTGGCACCAGGGCAAAGGGACAGTTTCTAACTGGGAGTGAGCTGGGCATTGGCTTTTTTTCTTTTGGCTGCTTAGAGAAGGATGCTGCTGTTTCTCTTTCCTCCCTCTCTCCATCACTGGGCACTAAAGGGCTTTTCCTTTCCTGTGTCCTTGTCCCACCACAGCCAGGGAACTTGCTCCTGCCTTTCCCAGTAGACGCTGGGAATGCTGCAGGACTGGGACTGTCACCACTTCCTGTGCCTTACAAAAGCCATCACAGCAGTCAGTGTCTGACAATCATCCATTCTCCTGCTGCCACAACTGCACCTTTGAGGTATCAAGAACCTGCCCAAACACTGCACTTCCAGCTCCTGCCAAAAAGGAACCAGGAAACAGCCCCAGCAGCAGCACTGCTCCCTGGCACAGACACTTTAGGAGGGGACTGAAAGGTGTCAGGGGTAGTTATAGACCTGCTGCCCAGGAGCAGTGCTGCAAGGGGATACTGCAGTCACCTCTCTCCTATACAACATCCTGTGGACATGTGAGGGACTTGGGCAGAGGGTCCTGTCCTTTGTGCACAGAAGCTGTGTCCTGGAATGATTAGAAAAATTCAGACTTTCTTCTCCAGGCACAGAAAATGAAGATCTGTTACCAGCTCAACCTGACAGAGCTCTAAAACAACCCCTAGAATAAAGTGCAGACCACTCCCCGTTGCTTTGGGGACAAACAGCCTCAGGTAGAAGCACTGCAGGCTGGCAAAAATGGAAGCAAAAAACAAAGCCCTCAGGAGTCTGGAGGTCTCCCAGACTGCTGCTTTCTCAAACAGAAAGTGGAATCTCACCTGGGCACAGCAGATAAATGCAATGGAAAGAGCCAGCAGGAAGATGGACGACACCACAACATCCACGGAGCGCTGAGGGCCTCGCCTCTGCAGAGCAGAGAGTGAGAGGTGAGCTCTGCCTGCAGAGCCAAGACTCACTGCTGCTGCAAGCAGCCAGTCCAAAGCGCCAGAGAGCAGCAGGTAAAGCACAGGTACCTGGAGATGTAGCTACACCCTCTGGGATCAGAGCTCACCTTGAGGTAGGAGCGCAGGGACAGCCAGATCTTGATGTTCTCTACTTTCTTGAGTCTGAAGTGAGGGATTTCGTATTTCCTGGCTTTCCGAGCAGATGTGATGTGACTAAAAAGCTTGGCAAACAAAAACCTCTGCAAATTCAAACACACACAAGCATGGGTCAGTCTGAAACAAGAATGCTTGGGATGCTGAGCAGTGACCTGCAGGAAAGGCAGCACCTTGTGACGCTAGGAAAGCCCAGCAGGGTACCTCAGTGCCCAGCCTCTCAGGCAAGTGACAGAAGTCACCTTGTGTGGGGCACAGGAGCTGCTGTGGCTATGTAGGACTGGCCAGAGCTCTGGGTGAAGCAGTGAATGACACCAGCCTGTGACCACACAACATTTACAGCCACTTTGACAAAGCTGCCCACAGTCAAGAGGGAGCTGAATGTGATGCAGCTCAGCTCCCAGTGCTCCCATCTCAGAAGAGCCCAACACAGTCATTTATTGACAGCTTAGCAAGCTTCTGCTCTACCCAACAGCTCAATGTCCTTCACTTCCCTGCACAGTGCTGTTTTTCCTTTGGGAGCAAGGTAAGAAGGGGGCAGAGGGCACTGCCAGGCCCAAGGCTGTGACTGATGAACACAAATCTTACCAGACTCCCCCTACCTAAACCTCTGAGATCTCTCTCCAGCTGGCTGAGGCACACCTGCCATGCCAGTGTCCTGTGTGACAGGCAGCAGGTGAAGACCTGCCCAGGGTTGAGGAGAGGCAGTACAAGGCTCAGCACATTTCAACCCACCTGTTTGTACGTTCTCTCGGCAACACACATCATGAAGAAGAACATCCAGGTTAGGCAAAGCCTCTCCAGGAAGTTGATGGCAGTCAGGACAAGGACAGGGGTGCTGGCAGGTGCTCCACAGAAGATGTGCAAAAGCTCCTTTAGAGAAATGGAGCAGAGCTGCTCCAGGTTGTCAGTGCGGAAGAGCCTGTAGAGGAATGGCAGGAAAGCCAATCCAATGGTGATGATGTTTCCCAGCATCTGATACCCCACTCCTTGCTGGTAGGCATTCACCTGGCAAACAGGAACAAACCCAGGATGACTACCTGGCTTTCTGCATCGAGGAAAAACCATCTTGTGGCAGCATTCATTCAACCAAGCATTCATTTCCCCTTTCCTTCAAAGGACAGGGCTAAAATAATTCCCCCATTTCAGTCCAAACCCCAAAAAAACAGTCAATAAATAACAAACCCACCACCTCCACACCTAGCAGAGACACAGCCAGTAGGAATCAGCACCCATCAGTCTTCAGTTAAAGACCTCTGACACTTTGGTTTATGCAGTTTTAAAGTAAGAACCCTTAGGACAAGTCTGTGCAGCTGAGGAGAGAGCTTTGTATTTCCACAGAGCCATTTCCAGGTCTTTTGGTGGTTTTTGAAGCATGAGCTTACAACACCTCCCACCCCTCTTACCCTGCTCATGATAATGCCACTGATCTCCAGCACAGACATGTCTACCTTCTTGCAGTCGTTCCCCTCCCAGATCAGGGCACTCACTTTTGCAGAAGCTGGGCTGGTGTTCTGCAGCCAGAACAAATGGTTCTAGAGAAGAGAAGAGAAGGCAGGAGGTGTGTCACCCATTTCTGTCCCATTGCTAAACAATGCAATTTCCTAGAACACATTCAGATCCAGAGGGGAATTCCAGATTTGCCTTTGGGTGAGATACTTTTGTTTGGGGATTAGCAATGGGTGCAGACAACACCAGCAGGGACTTGCCCACAGATACCATTCACAGTATCCCAGGCTCGGGCCGCTCCCATTACACCAGCAGCACCCAGAGGCTGTTTGGATTTCGTGTGATTTGGGCAGACAAGGGAGAGGGCAGGGGTGGCTGGAATCCTCCACACCATTCTCAGCGGCTGGCTACAAAACACAGACCTGCTGGAAAACATCTTCCTTCAGGTCACGCCTGGAGCCCCTGCTGGCGGCGTCCTCGCTGTCGCTGGTGCAGGAGGAGCGGCACTCGGGGCCGTGCAGGAGGTCATCCCACAGCATGTCCTCCGTCTCCGAGTCCTGCCGAGTGCTCTCCGAGTCCCTCCGGCTCACGCTGCAGCTCCGGGAGCCCACGGTAACGCAGGCCCTCGGCTCCTTCGAAGAGCAGCACAACTTACACATCACAGCCCCACAGCACTTGGCAGAACCTCCTCATCCTCCTTCCCCCCACCCCCGCAGCCACGGGCTGCAGCAGCTGCCCAGGGCACCTCGGACCCCCAGTCACATCCAGCACTGCAAACAGGACTCTAGAAGGGTTCTGCAAGCAGCACTTCTACATGGGAAGTGAGAGGCAGCTTTAGTTCCCCACCTCTCAAAACCAGACTGACTCATTCTAATGCAGAAGTTTTCTGGCTTTTGCATCATTTCATAATTAACTTCTATATTATTTTATGAAACTGTCACTTCAGGTTTGCTCTGACAGAGAGGACATCCCCACGCTGGCCAGGCCTGGGAAAGCTCTGTCTCTGGTATTTATGACCATACCTGACCATACAGTGTAGATTCTAGCTCAGATTCCACAACACTGTCCGAGTCTCTGGCACCTTTCAGGGCTTGCTTGACCTACCAAAACCAGAGGGAAAGCAGCTTATTATCCATAGCAAAAACATGTGTGGGAAATGGCACAAATCCAGCCTGAGTACCTGAGAGACAGCCTGGTTCAGGGAAACAAGAGGCCTCTTTTGCTTCTCTTCATAGCTGTTGTCACTGGAAGCCCCTTCCACACTCTGGCGTAGCAAGGTCCTTTGTGCCACTGCTTCAGCCTCCTCCTCACTTGACAGCTCCTCAGAAACGCTTCTGATGGTGCTGTCCTCCTAGAAACACAGCAGCCAAAATGAGCTACAGTCAACCAACCACCACCTTTTGGGCACAACTGACATTTGTGACTTCAAACAGATCTTTCCTGCAGCACCTGATGGCTCTTCTCCCCATCTGAAAGTTTGCTCTTCTCTTTGAAGTGCAGCAGCCTGTGCTCAGACCTGGCAGGTCTGTGTTTGGTGTCATTATTCACAGCATTCACCCCATTCTCTGTCTCTGTCCCTTTCTCAGCTACCAACTTTATTCTTCTAATCCTAGGAGAGAAAAGACAATTAAATGCTTTCACATTGAGAAAAACCCCTTAGAATAAACCAGGTGCAGCCCACAGATACAGCACTGAAGAGCAGAGCTATGGGAACATGGAATTGTCTTCTCCTGACAGGCTCTGTGTGTCCTCAGTCTGTTGAAGAGTCTTTCATCTGTTTCACTCTCATCAGGTGGCTCTCTTCTAACTCAAATAGTATCTTAAAACTTCTAAACCAAGAAGGAAATTATTTTCTTCTTATTATTTTGGGGAAGATAAAAACAAAAAGCAATTCAGAAGACAAAAAACCACAGAAGCACAGAATGGTTGGGGCTGGAAGGGACCTTAGAAGAGCACCCAGTTCAACCCCCTGCCAGAGCAGGATCACCTAGAGTAGGTCACGAAGGAACACATCCAGGTAGGTTTTGAACATCCCCAGAGGCGGAGACTCCACAACCTCTCTGGGCAGCCTGTTCCAGTGTTTTGCCACCCTCACAGCGAAACGTTTGAGCCCTCATCAAGAGGCCTGTCAGTCGAAAACTCATCAAGAAACCCCCCTTGGAGCTCACCCAGTACTCAGCTCTGGCTGCACCATGAGATCAGGTGTGAACCCCAATAAGAACACAGCAGAAATTCACAAGGGAAAAACCCCCTACAGCACCAAATGTGCTTTTAGTTCACCTGAAACTAACTGGCAGACTCTGAGGGCGTCAGAGCCTTTCCGCCTTCATTTTGCAGACACCCAGGTGTTCAAAGTGTCCCCACAAACCCAGCAGCCCCTGAAGGTCGCTCACCTCCTTCGGAAAAAGGAGCTGAATAAATGGTCAAGAAGGGACATGGAGTCAGGCTGCTCCTCTCTGCTGGCTTTGTCAGGAGAGGCCCAGCTGTGTCCATCCACACCCCCAGGCCTGCGTAACTTCCTGCATGTTGAAAACAAGAGAATTAACTCTCCCTCATGAGCTGCTTTTAGGTCCTTCTTAAGAACTCTGTATCAGATCTGGACAGCTTTTTAGATGCTGTTTCTGTGAAGTCATGCTAACAGAACGTTTGTTTCCAAACAAGTGTTATTAGGATTGACAGAAGTTATGCACACACAGAAGACACCAGGATCACCAGTAACGCAACAGGCAGAAACTGGGGGAAAAAAAAAATCTCTGCTGTAGAAATCTAACAGGAGCCAAACATTAATCATCCTGTGCTCAAATACACTTAATGAGTCAGACCCTGAACAGTAAAATATCCAACAGATGGACTGTAACAACCCACAGGCACAGCCAGCCAGCAGTGCATCCAGCACAGTCACCTCTGCCATCACTTCCCTGTTCTCAGCATACCTTCAGCAGGCCCCTGTGGTTAGTGGCAAAGCAGGACAGACACCAGACCAGTTTGGAAAACCTTCCCTCTCTGCACAGAATGCCCTTCCCCAGCCACAAAACAAACAGATGTGAACCAGACCTGGCACAGCCTGGTCAATCTGTAGCATTTGTCTTGGCTATGACCAGATGACAAGAAAATGCTCCTTTTCACATGCATGGTTAAACAACTACATAAATGTAGAGGAGATTTATGCATTCATTCCTACCATGAGCAACCCTCCACATGCTGAACTATCAGGTGTGAGGCTATCACCCACTCACCTCCGCCGCCTGCTCAGCCCATTGCTCCCTGCAGGTCTGTGGATCTGGGTGGACACAATCTGGCAGTGAACTGTCCCCATGAGCAGCATAAGGCACATTGGTCCCATGACTTCACTGGCATTCACAACAGGCACCATGAAATACAGCACCACTGCTACCACTGGAAAGGAAAAATTGTATCAAACAGCAGTTAAGACCATGGCCCAGGTCTTCTCTTAGCTATTTACTTTCAATCTGTTTTGTATTTTCTGCAAATATTAGTGCCACACATCTGGAAGTCAGGTTTCAGACAGGATTCTCCTATTCTCTGAATAGGTTTAAGTACAGCTTTAGGTTATGGACCACAGGCTATGTCCCTTTCCCGGCAGAAAAGGACTGTGGCACAGACTGCTCCCACTCTCACCTTGCATAATGTAAAGCACCAGGAGCCACATAAAAATGCGCTGGGAGGTGACCTGGATCCACCACTGGCTGAACAAGGGGAAGAACACAACCCTCACAATTCCTTTGCGAGTCAGTGATGTCCAGGGGATCTCAGGCTTGGCTTTAGCAAATGTAGAGCCTTGGAATTAAAAGGAAAACAGACGTGTCATTAATCGTGAGTTACAAGAATTTCCTTACTAACAACTTCCTCTTTGGCCAAGCTCAAACCCTGCCAAGCCACTGCAGCTCAGGAGGATGACAGCAGCCTGGCTGCAGGCACTCATCCAACTGCTGCAGCTCAACCAAGCACATCTGAAAGCAGCCCCTCGTCTCACCTCAGCACACTGGCTGCAGTGAGACTCCTCACAACCAGTATGCTCTCACCACCTAGCTTGTGCTGATTCAGCCCCAGCTCCTCCTGCTTTCAGCTTCTCAGCTGCACCACGGCGGCAGGGTCTGGGGCTCTAACGACGCTTGTGTTGCAGCCGGAACGCGGAATGACTCAGGCTCCAAGGCAGTCGCTTACCAGCCCAACAGCCGCCAGACAGCGGGGCAGAGCGCCCGGTCCCGCTCCCTACACCAGCACAGCTCTCAGGGGCTACTCACCTCTGATTAAATCTACGTCGATCAAGTCGGGCTGGATGTGGCCCTTCTTCTTAGGCTTGTTTTTGAAGCCCTACGGAGTCGAAAACAAAGGCCTGTTAGCCGCGAGGGAGCCGAGCCGGGTTACGGGATCTCCCGCCCGCGCCGTTACCTTCATCTCGGTCTGCTCGATCGACTTCTCCCATATCTGCTGGTCGTAGGCCCCGATCTGCAAGGAGAGGAAGCTGAGGGCTCGGCCGGGCCCGCGCCTACCCGCGCCCCGCCCCACTCACCTTCTTCTGGTACCAGGAAATGGCATCCCTGTCGCGACAGGCCATGGGGCGCCGCGAGCGCGGGGCGGCCCGGCCGTGGCGCCGCCACCGGCCCCGGCCCCCCGTTACCCTGGAGACCGCCTCGAGCTCGGCGCTCGACTGCCTCCGCCTGCCTGCGGCCCGCCCCCGCCCAGGCAGCGCCAGAGGAGCGCCGAGCGCGACCCGGCCCCCGCGGAAAGAAGGAGGCAGGCACGTAAAGGACAAAATCAGACTTTGTTTATTAAAAAAATACTTTACAGGAAAAAATTCTATGCATTCCGTTGGACTATTTTACAAAGAAATAGCTTAACAGTTTGACACTGGTGTACAGTCAGCTACGGACAGCGATGCACGGCGCCGGCGCGCTGCCGGGGCCGCGCTCCCGCACTACTCACCTCACGCCTCTCAACACTTGCTAATGTCAATAAATATACTAAGGCCGCACAAAGCAAACAGTCTTCCAGGCAATTATACACGTCCTCTGTAGGCAGAGACCTTAGATAAATTAAAACCACAGAAAAAAGAAATAAAATCGTAGCTGCCAATCAAAGTCAAATTAAACACAGAAACAGCAATGCAGAAGTCCCTTTACATGTTGTACACAAATCGGGAGCGAACGCGTTCCTCGGCCCCCGGGTGCCCTCAGACACCTCCTCACTCCGTGCCACGGCCCCGAAGCCGCCGCACACCGCCGAGATCTCACCCGGGACTCTCTGGCAACACCAGAGCAGGCGGGGCAAGCCCTGGGGAGAGGCCCCAGCTCTAGGAGCAGGAACAGGCTTCGCCTCTTCGCGAGTACAGAGCCGCCCGCTCAGCAGCCCTCGGAAACCACAACTCCCGAGTCTGTTACCGGCTAATTCCAAGCCGCGAACGGCAGGGCCCCGGCAGGGTGAGGATCTGAGCTCTCAGCCGTGGATCAGCTCTGACAAGGAGCCCAGTCCAAAACTGTAAGGTGCAGAAACACCGACAGAGCACAGCAGAGAGCCCTTTTCTGCATGGCAAGACCTACGCCTGGGAAAAACGTTCACTATAAATCCCCTGAGAGCACCTCACTGAGTGTCCCATCTTCCTGGAAGAGAATGCATCAGCTATCTGCACAACAGGACTTGCAGCGTGGATGAAAGAGAGAGGAAGCTGAGGCTAACTGATACTTCAGCTTTAAATTGCATTTTGCTACTTCACATCCAGCACAACTGAGCCACTCATCATTCCAAGAGTTGTTTTAAATCAACAGCAATTTCTTCCAAATAGAAGCCTAGACTCAGGTTCTGTACCTCCAAGCCAATCAGCTCTTCATGGTCAATTAGCAGTTGTCTCTAGCATACAGCCAGAGTGATTTCCACTTCTCAGATGACAACCCTATCACAGCAACAAAGAACTGAGGACTTTAAAATGTGCTCAGTTACTGCATTTATGAACTGTTCTGCATTTGTCTTCAACCACCAGCCATTTAACATGAGATTAAAAAAAAATATTTACTCAGACCTATCCAGAGATTTGTTTTGCTCAGCAAGTTCCCAGCAGCTGCAGCTTAAACATCAGTATTCTACATGTCTTGTTCTGGAAAACATTTGCCTTTCTCACAAAGCTCTGTTCTAGTTCTAGTCTGTTGTTTCCAATGTAATCAAAGCAATCTTGAAGCAATGGTAGGACAGCAATGTGATCAGCTTCATGGAGCAAGCCCTCTCCCTTCACACCCAGGACTGGGGTGGAGTTTGAAAGCAGCATGTCATTTTGGTTATAGCAGACCAAAGCTGATCCTGTCATTAGGTAATAGATTAAAGTTAGTTTCTCTCTTCCTCTATCTCCCAAGTGTGCTACAACAGCATCAGCAATATTCAAGTGATTTGAAGACATTTCTGTATTTACACCTGATGTTAGATACTGAGTTAGCAATGGAGGGGATAAAGACATCGTTGGTCACATCCCTCTATCATGAAGAGAGAAGTCAGAATATTTTCCAGGTATCTCAGGCTGTAGCCACAGATTTCACTAAAGCTACAGCTTTGAAAGCAACATGAGCCACTCCAGTCTTCTTCCTCTACCATCTGAAAGCACACCACAAGAATTTACAGAGGACTTCCATATTTATTCCCTCTCCACTCTATTTCAGCCTTCACTGTCAACCAGATGAGTTGGAGGGCTCTTGACCTGTTCCTTCTGCCTGTGAATGGCTGCAGACTTGCTGTAGCATCTGCAGCTTGGCCAGTTCCTGAGTCACTGCAGGCAGTGCTGGCTGCCAAAGCGGCCACCAGAGCGACGCACCTCTGCTGACGCAGCCGGAGAACAGCACGTGAGAAGTGAAATGGGCACTTGGAAGACTAGCAGACTTGGTACAAAGGAAAGAACACCCATGGGTAAAAGGGTCTTTGAATGTGAAGGATGAACCAAAACCACTATTGCCTGTGAGGAATTTTACTTTGCACAACCCTTAAAGCTATGAAATTCCTCTCAACATAAGAAGGGGGGAGGGGGTAAGGGTCAGGGGAGAAAACCAAAACAAACAACCCACCAGAGAACAGACTGCTTCTGTATGAACCAGTCTGGGTCATCTAGAATTTCTGCTAAGATTAAATTACACCCCTGCATGAATCACATTACTGTTCATCGTAAAAGCTTTCCATTCTAACACCTTATTTACACAGATTACTAAACGAGTCACTACCACTTCAATCTGTAAATCAGTTTTTAAATTGAAATATTTCCTAGTCCTCATTTTTTGTACCGAAGACAATACATACACACACATAAGGAGTAATACAGGCTCTAACTAATCACTGCAGTATCTTCTGAGGATTTTTTGTTTTCCTATCAGTTTAAAATAGTGACCTCTACACTGAGGTGCTAATATGTATATAAAAGCCTACACAAACAATATTGCACAAAGTAAGATTTATAATAGAGTAACATATTTTAGAGACCCTTATAAAGAGAAGAGTAATAATTGATATTAAAATGATGCATCCAGAACTAACACAGCATCTTTGCTTTTGTCTAGTCTAACATAGTGTTTCAAATCTTTCCTACCCCAGTGAGGATTAGAACAAATAAAGTTATCCGGAGACAGCTTAAGTTGCACCAAAACCCAACTTGTACTCTAAATGTGGGGAGGGGGATGGGAAAGGGAGAAAGGGACAGAGCTGTTCCTTTTGATGACTGGAAAGGGCAAGTAATAAACAGAGTGAGAGAAAGTCAAATACAGATCACACGTTAACATCCAGAAATATTGAAAGGTTGTTTAAAAGCTGTTGATAGCTGACACTCTACACACTGAGCACGTGCTGCTGGTTTTTCCACAGTACCTGGGCACCCAGAAGCTACACATGGAAAAAGCAGCCCAATGCCAAAATGCTTTATTGTGAAATAGTAATACAGAATTCCTAGGACAAGGACAGCCTTACTGTGTACGTCAGTACCAACTCAATGCTATTACATTAAGTGCATCAGTACAAGGGAAAGTGTGGTTCCATTGGACACGTTACGACCTGATCAGAACAAGCTGCCACGTTGGTTAGCATTTTAAAGCCTTAAAGTGCTCAAAGATAGCAGTTTCCTCCACAAGACTACCAAAAAAGGTTCTCTAATTTGTTGTCACTAGTATTAATCATGTTCAGGGAGGATGTATTTTGGAAGCAAAACCCTCACACCAAATAACATAAGCAGTGCTATGAAAAATGTTAGGTCAGTAAGTCATTGCATTTCAAAAGGATCACTTTCTTCAGTTCATTGAACAGATCATCTTTGCAGGAACTGTAAGAAATAGAGATCAATTTCTGTAGCTTGTATACAAACCCAACTGGTATAGAAACCAACGTGTCAAGAACAGACATACCAAAAAATCTCACAAATCAAAAGTGCTGTGCTTTCTCTTTTTTGTTTTAAGCAATTAAAATGAGATGGGAAAGTCACTTTGCAAGTCTTCTACAAAAGCATCACTTTTTGGCGAAGACTAGAGAATAAAGTAAAGGTAGGGGAATAACACTGACCAATTTTATGCTCCTGGAGGAGTTTCATCCTGACTTTTGAGGAGATATCCAATCTCTTTTCTTACTTAAACAGAAAGAAGTGGTAGACCACTGTTAACAGGTTGTACTAAGGGGTTCAAATACAACTTGAATTTTGCATAATCTGTGTAAAAAAGATATGCTTGACATTTTGGAATGTCACCTTTCTTTATAGAATTATAGGCAAGATTTCTCCAATAAAACATAAGCCAGTTATAAAACTATAACTTCACATCAAAATCTTAAAAAGTTGTTAAAAAACTGTTGGATTATTTACACATCACACAGCAGAGCCTGCGTGAGCCTGGGGATTGTGTTGCTGATCAGACTCTATTTTAAAACCTGGAAGGGGCTGGGCCACCTGATCTGGTTGCACAAGTCCTGATATCGAAGAAGCAGAGGAGGAGAGCACCCCTGGTGTAAGCTGCATCTCTACACCTGGTTCTTCAGGCTCTATTTTTATGCTCACGCACTGGGGTTCACCTTCTGACTCTGTCTTCCCAGGATCACTACTGTTCAAGCTGGAATTGCTTTCTGCACTTTGAGAAGTCTCCCCCACAGGGTGGTACTGCTTAAGTCTTATGTGCCAGGCCAAGCTGCAGACCGCTGACACGGTTTTGAACTGATGAATGACATTTCTAGGGATGAAGTAGATGTCATTGTCACACAACTGAATTCTAGCATAGCGAATGCCTTCCCGTCTCATTTGGTTTAGTTTGGCTTCATCCACCCATTGAACACACTGAGAGAAGGAAAATGGTAAAGTTAGTGGGATGTTCTGCTGCAACAATTCTCTACCCACCTACTGCCAACATACTTCTAAAGCAGAATGTTTTCACTTAACAGGTAAAGCTTCAAATTTAAGTGAGAACCAGGCTTAAGATTCTCCCATGTGCACATCTTGAGAGGGTGATGAGCATTTAAGGGCATTCTACAGTTAGAGCCAAAATCTGACATAAGGCTGCTTTGTTTTGGCTGACAGGACTGAGTCTGGATGCCTTCACATCCCAAGACAACAGCAGTATGTAAGCAAAAGCAGGAACAGCCACACATTACTACTTAATCAGCTTCTAATCATTTCTATAGCACATACCATCACCTACAGCACAACCCCCAGCATAGTGGAAAGGCAAGGTAGTTGGACTGTTACTGACGTAGGTCCCTTCTCACTGAGCTTCTATGAAATGTGAGTAGGGAAATGTCCCAAGAGAGGAGCTATGAACTGAGGGCCACCAAGGACACAAAAGGGCTTGCTAATACTGAGCCTGAAACTGCCAGAAGCTACTTCCAAAAGGCTAAGGAGGAGCTGTCACTAGGGAATATTTGATACCTGTGACACTGGAGGCTCATGCAGGTCCAACTGAAGTCTCTGTACAACATCAGTGAAATCTTCAGCATGAAAACAAACCACATCTTTGGTTATACGAGGCTGGTCACTCCTAGAAAAAGATGAGAATCCCAGGAGTTAAGGGATTTGAATTACAGAGAATGACAGAACTTGCCAGCACGGATTCATTGAACCAATGACCTGCTTCAGCCTGACACAGGTGCACAAAGTCTCATCACTTCTCAACACACATCTTACTTTGAGAATGAGGTATAATTCAGACTTTTCGTTAAGTTTTACTTCCTTTTAGATGCACACACACAGCAGAAGTGATATTTTTGTGGACCTAAACTATATTGAAATGTCTGAGAAGCAGGTTCGAATTGCCGCTCCCATACTCAAATTAGAGTAATTCTGTATTAATGGAAAAACAAAGTAAAAAGTAACTCTGAAGCTGAAGCAATTAGGAGCTGGGGTTTATTTGATGGCTGTGAATGAGAGGCACCTTTTATTCACGTGGATAGCCAGTGATATTGCTAAGGATGCTATCAAATTTCTTCTGTAATTGCTAGAAATAACCATGATGCAAATCTACTTTCTGTGCAAGGTCAACAGCAGAGTCCTGGACACATGAGATGAGGAAGCACTGCAGCTGTGAAGCTAATGACATTGAGTTCTTGGATTACTGTCATGGAAGTTTGCACTATGGCTGTTCAGGAAAAGAGCAGTCACAGATGATGGTCCAGGCATGGAATCTTTCTTTTTTTTTTAATTATCAAATGACATTTCCTGCAAGCTTCTGTTAAAACTTTTCTACTGCCTCAAGAAGAGGCGAAGAAGGGTAGGTATATAGCTTGTGTTCTTCAAGCTTTAGACAGCACTTATCACAGGCTATAAATCATTTCTTTGACTAGGCTTATTTTATCAGGAGATTTTTTATTTTTTTTTTAAGAAAGAAAATGTTTAGAACCACCCCCTCCCACTAGAACAGTGGGATTTCAGAGGCACTCACCATTCCCCAAACTGTACAGCCTTCAGAACACCTACAGCAGCTGTACTCTGCCAGTCAAACCCTTGACCCACATGATCAGCGTGAGCTCTCGTTCTGTCTTCGAACAGAACCTCCCGGGGCTCGCTGGTCCGAGGTAGGTACTGGAGGTTCTTTATCTCATTCATTGACCTACAATGTGATAAAAAGGCATACTAAAAAATACTTCAGACTGCTCAAAAATAAACACTTGTATTAAAATAACCTTTAAAATGGTCAGTGCTGTAGACTTCAAAGTCAAAGACCAAAACACCTCCCTCTGATTTCTGCCAGGTGTTTACTCAACAAGAGAGAGAAGTGTACACAGCAAGGTGCAATTCATGTTATGAGACCAAGCTTTAGAAAACAAATCCAAGCACCTAAAAAAATTATTTTTGTTCACTTGTGGTGAAAGAATTCTTCCAGAAATTCAGTAGTATGTAACCTATAGTTAGTTTAGATACTGAATTTAGTTATTTGGGAGCACATACAACAATTCTCCTTGAAAGGCCAATTAAAATATGCTTCCAATTCTTTCACACTTGTTCTACAGCACATTGCTTCTGAAAAAGACAGCAGGAACAACATGCCTCTTGAGAAGGCAGCTGTACCACTGAAACAACATGAGCAGTACATTTCACTTGCCCCCTCCACCAAGACAGTTCTTTCTATAGAATATATATAAAACAAGTCTCCTGAAGGATAAAATAACCATTGCAATCTTAAAGCACCGATCTAGGACATACTACCATGGAAAGTGATGAAATAACCATCACAAAGTCTTTATCTTCTCCACTGAACCAGTTTGATATAGAAATGAAAGTGAAACTTCAAGTCTGAAGAACTAGTCACCAAAGGATTTGGGTCTGTTCTCAAATCTAACACAGACCTAGCTGCAATGTTTTACCTTTAACACCAAAAGGAAAACAAAACATTACCGGCGGCGTTTGAAGGGCGATTTTGGCATGTCAGCTGTTGGGATCATCTGCTCTCCGGGTCTCACCCACATTATAGGACCATCATCACTTTGTGACCTGCACTGAAGTCTGAGACTAGAAAGAGTACCCCAGGGCAACGTCATCTACAAGAGATCAAAACCAAAACAATCCACAAAACGCTGGGTGAGACAAAAATTCAACAATCCCTTCGGTAAAATTGCCTCAAATCTGATGCCAAAAGGACAGCACAAACTAAGATCAGTTTGGGATGTAAAATATATTCCAAGTTAACTTTATCAAACTTGGCTTTTAGGGAAGTGAATGATTATGCAGTACCTATACCTGATAAACTACATTTATTCTTCAATTATTCACACAACTGCAGCTACCTAATCCAGTCCCTTCTACCTGGACACAGGACCTCCTGTACCTCAGTGGCCTAAGCAAGAAGCACATCAATAGAGAAAACACTTCATGGCTTCTGTTTAGTTGGAAATAGGGGGCTGTAGGAATTGTTTAAATATAGAGTGCTCTAAAAACACCACAAGTTACTGCTTACTCTGAGAAATGGAGATTCTTCTAACATATCTAGAAATTCTGGGAAGTAGTCTCCAACTTCTTCATCCACTGCTCCCACAAGACTGATCTGCCGCATTGGTCCTGCTCGGTAGGTTCCACAGCAGTACGTTCGATTGACCTGAGTGGCCAGAAAGGAGAAGACAACACCAGCACAGCTTTAGCTCTGTCACAGAAGATCAAAATGGGCTAATAAAATGCACTAGGCCACAGCTGAGATGCATCTTGGACTCATCTCTATCCATTCCACTAGACACCGCCTTTGGAAACAGGCGCAGATACCATTCAGAACATCTGGCCCCAAGCTATCCCAAGAGACCAGAACTCTGTGTTACTACCAGGAAAACACCTCTGAAGTTTGAGTACTTGACTAATGCAGGGACAACTCAGTGCTTCCAGGCTGACTTGAGCAAATCCACTATGTAAAGTTTCACTGTGACTCAGTCTTTCACCAGCAACCTTAAACTGTGACAGCTTGTGCAGCTGACTGCACTTTCAAACCAACACTGAAGCATCTGCACACTCACTTCAGTCATGTCCTAAAGGCATTTTCCTTGTAACTGTAGCAAAGAACCTTGGTGTCCATCACAGAACCATGTCCTTTATTCTGCTAACATTACTACAGTGTATACACAAAACTGGACAAAAACTGAGAACATGAGAGGTCTGGCTGGAAACACAGTGTTGATGATCAACAGTTTTAGGATATAACCTGCTGCCCCTGCTGCAGCCTGGAACATTTTAATCTCACTCGGGTTTTTTTGTCATCCTCTGTAACACAGCTTGTCCCATTTCCCAGGTCATCTGGAAACTTCTGCCAGCTTTCTGTTCCCAGAGGAGAACCACTGGCCAGACTCCAGCATTCTCTAGTCTCATGCTGTGGACTGCAGCTCTAACATGCCATATGGACACAGAGTAGGTTGGATGTAAGTGCAGCAGCTGCTCAACCTTAAAAGACCAGAAATTCTGCCATTGTCAGCCTGTTTTGTCTACTCAATTGCGTCTGAACCCCAACCTTCAGCAGCCTCTACATTCATCAAGTTGATCTAGTGGCGAGAAACTGCATGGCTAAATGGTGGGCCAGGTACAAAGGCCAGAGGGTTACTGGTACCTTCACAGTTCACCAAGTGTGGCACCTTTTATGACTCTGTTTATAGACGTATGTATGAAGCTGCTCTGTTTTCAGCTTTTTAGCTTTAGATTTTGCAGATCAGCCAACAAACCAGATGTAGTTAAACTACTCCATGAAGTTATTAAAGGTAAAATTAGGAGACTAATAAAGCAAGAGTTACAGTTACTGCAAGTTTATTCTCTAGCAGCAACCATAGATGCTTTGCTCAATTATAGCAGTTTAGCTCCCTTCTATTTCAGAGCCCTCCTCTCTTTAGCTTTGTGTGCCTGCAGTCGGCAGTTCTGCACTGACTGCACACACATTTTAATCAAAAGCTAAGTAAAAGCCAAAGGAAACTTCCCATACAGCTTTATTCCTCAGTCCTAAGCCAACTGATGCAGTGCATCAGTTCTGCCTGCAAATGCAGAAGTTTACAAGTCACAGAACTTCACTGTGCAGCTCAAGCACTCAACCTTCAAGTCCACAAAGTCACCAGCAGCAGCTGAATGAGTACAGACACTTTTTGGGTTTGAGCATTTAGGTTTTACAAGGCAGGCATCATCTTCAGGGGTTATTAATTCTTATTTTGCTGCTGCCCTCAGAGAAAGTTAAGTTTCTAAATCCTAGTGGAAAGTTGATGTTGGATGTGAACACACCAGTAGTGAAGGGGAGCTCTCTCACCAGCTAGCCAGATGCAATTCAGAGCATCAGCACTGGAAACCCACAGCATTGGTCTAGTTCTGTGCACCTGGGGGTAAACCCAAGGTCAGAAATGCTCTGGTCCTTACAACAGTTCACTAACTACCCAGTACTGTTCCAGGGGAGATCAACTACTTCCAGTTAAGAGATAACCTGGTGAGACTCAGGTACTTCTCAGGCACCTGTCACCAGTTAAAATGAATTCTAATACTCTGTGGTTTTCCTTGTGGTGTTTTCAAAGGGAATGAAAAAACTAGAAGCTTTAACAGTATTTTAATGCACTGGAATGCAATGAAAAAAATATAAACCAATTGAAAGACACCAGAAATATTTTAAGGAAATCTTGGACTTCAAGAAAGTTAAGACAGCCAAACTGTGAGATGATTCCTTAACCAAAGCATGTCTGGCAGCATGTTGCAGAAGTAGAAAAACCTATCCTATTGTCACCTGTTAGCTCCTTTTCCCACCACCTTGCCAGAAGCAATAGCAACTTATGTAAGACCTATTTCCCCCAGTTCCTCCCTGGCCTGTCCCCAGAACCCCCACTCCTTTGGGAGGGTTTAACTGTTCTTTGGGCCCCATCCACAACTGACCAGGCAGCTGCACAGCTGCTGCTTGAAAAAAAAAAAAAGCAGCAGCAGTTTTTCAAGCCTAGATATATTCCAGTTCACTGAGTGGACCAGAGGCAGTTGCACTGGAACAACTGTCAGGGAAAATAAGAGTTGGTTCTAGGTGTGCTGCTAAGAAGGTTCAAATTGAAGAATGGCCTCCTGTGAGGAAAGCTTTCAAGTCACTGCTCAGTGATCTGAGAAGCCAAAGCTCCTAGTGCAAATGAACAGCTCCAAGCAAAGCTTAGCTTGAGCACTGGAGTACTGGAACAAACGAGCCAGAGACAATACAATAAAAAAAAATCCAGAAAATATCAAAAGTTGATTTTAAAATACAGAAATGAAACAGCTGTACTACAAATACTGGAGTGCTTTGTTATGAATATTTTTTATCTTGTCCTCACTGCCCCAAAACCAAAGGAATTCACCTTGCAAGGGAGTCAATTAAAAGAAATAATAATAATATAGTGATAATTAAGTCTTCCAGGTTAAAGTCCTTATTTTGACTTGGAGACACTTCCTTGTTTGTCTGAAAGGGCACACACAAAGCAGCTGGATGATGTACAAGCCAAAGGTCACATGAGCTTTTAGTTAACTTGCAGTTTACAGATCGACTTTTGATTTCTTGACAGCAAGTCTTTGAACGCTCAAAATTCCCTTGCCAGCATGGTTCAGGCACAGCAAACAAGTTCATGCACACAGAAGGTTCAGACTAGGATAGAGGTGACTTGTCTTCAATTAAAAACAGGATCACTATTACAACATAGGAAGTTCCAAAAGTGAAGCTGAGCCAATCTGCTTATTCCTCAACAGTGCTGCCAGGGACCAGCAGCAGAACAGCCAGACACAGCGTGCCTCTGCTCTCTGAAGCAAGATACTTCAGCTTTCTCTAGTTAAAGATAAGCTGGCTTGAAAAAGTTGGGTTTCAGCAGCATGCAGCAGCCAGAGTTGAACCCATATTCCATTTAAACATATCCTTAGACAGTTTTCCATCACCTGTGTTCTGTCTCACAAGCTGTGACGAGACTTCTGTTTGCTCAGTGAGCTGCATGAACACACTTCAGCCAGAGAGGATTAACCAGATCATGCTGAAGCTGGGTTTAGAGACATGTTTTAGACCAACCAAACCTTATGTCATGACTCAATCTTAATCATGTTTAGACAGTACTTAAAATAGAATTAATTGAAGTACCAGCACACACTATAGCCCAGTGAAGCCTCTAGTTTATGACCATACATTCCTCAGATGTATTTATAGCATAAGCTGTTCACGTTCAAGACATTCACCAAAGTATAACTGTTCTGTATCCCCTTGGCACTGCTTAGCCACATTAGGTGTCACCACATGGACTCAAAGTAAATTACCCTGTAATCATGACGTCAAAGAACACAGCTAAATCACTAACACAGGAGACTTTCAAACCTAAGCTGTGCCAAGTGTCCCATCTGCCAGCAGACATGCACTGTGCAGCAGCGCTCCTGCAGACAGCAGCCTGCACGCTGACAGACTGTGTGCAGAGCTCTGCTCTGGGACATGGCTCTGTCAGCAGTAGGAGTAGAAGCTAGTTAAGACAAGAGCTGCTGCAGCAGCTATTCATTGTCAAACAAATTCATAAGCAAAGTGTCAGAGTGACTAATTTAATGGTATCTATGATAAATGCTAGGAAGCACTCAGATGCCACAAGTGACCACACAGTAACTCTGTGAAGCAATTGCTGTTCTTACTGCAGCTCTTTTATAAGCACTTGGTAAGCTCTAGAGACCAGAGAGCCCATCCACAAGTGTACTGCTAAAGGGCAGCTGTTCCAGCAGCACTGCTGTGTACCCCACTACAGAGCTTTGGGGTTTTCCTTCTAACAGGAGAAGCAGTAAAGGTAAGTAAAGTCTTGAATAAGACTTTAATCAGCAGCCAACCCTGTTTTCAGCCTAGACTAAGCAGGAATAGGTTTGCTCTATCTGAAACAGATTTCTTTAAACTGCAATGCTGCTGGATGTTCATTGAGACTTCCAAGCTTCATCACAAGACTCAAATGCAAGGTGGTTTCATAGGGGAACCTTGAAATTAGCTTAGTTAACCCTTGCAGCCATTTAAGAATACACATAGATAGTTTGAGGATTTAAGACAGTTTAAGCCTATGCTGGAAATCAAGGTAATAAATAGAATGAAAACCTTCAAAGGCAATTAAAAAAGATATACTAAGCACCTCTCTGAAGTTGGGAAGTTTAAACATCCAGCATCAGCTCTTGATAGAATTAAAATGTTAAGAAATTTATTTGTCACAAATGAAACCTGAACCATAGCATCACTGTATCAAAACCCCAGATCCACTGAAAAAGCAGCAACTAAGCTGTGCAGCTCTTCAGACTTGCCCATTGCCTGAGACAATGTCAGTATTCCCCTAAGTTTATTAGGTCAACTGCATGTCTGCAAGACGACCAGCACAGATCTTTCCACAGGTCACAGCCTGCAGCATCTGAAATTTGATTCACCAACTACTAGAGGGCACAAGAGAGCTTTAAGCAGAAACAGGAATAAACAACACAGCATCAGTACTCCAAGTTATCCTTTCTCCATCTACTTAAGACATTTGTCTCTGTTTTAGGCCATCCCTGCTCTGGATCAATGAGATTGGATTTAATCTAGATGTTGTGCAACTTTTGTGCCTTTAAACCATCCTTACCTGAGAGTGAAAATTTGAAATCGTTGTTGTTTCAATGTCCTTCTTGCCCAAAATTTCCATTTTCACTGGAGTGTTAGGAAAGTTAAAAGCAAAGTAATCCAGGAAGTCTGGTAAATAGGCAGCTGCTCCATGTACTATGGCTAAAGCATAGTAAGCTGCATTCTTATCATTTTCACTGAATGACAGCGCAAGGAACTCCTCTGCAAACCTCTCCATCTCCACTGGAGACAAAAATGAGAGTTCATCCATGTAAGCATGAAGGACCAGAGCACCACCATTGGACTGATGCTCTTCATGAATGAAGTTACTAAACTTAGTGCCAGTTTTCAAGAAGTTGCTACGAACAGAATGCTCCTGGTGTGTCACAAATGGTGTTTGTACTCCCTGGGGTATTCGGTATTCCTGCATCCCCAAGTTCAGTCTGCAGAGCTGCTCATCCTTCAGATACCTGAAGGATTCCTTGTTCATTTCCAAGTTATCACACTGTCCTTGAAACAGAGACTCTTTGTCAATGCGAGTCAGTCCAGCACACACCGTCTGCACTTCTTTGTTGTACATCTTCAGCCGTTTTCCCTCATATCTTCCCGGTGTTTCTTTTTCTTTTTTTTCTTGATCTTCTTCACAATGAGGCTGTCAGCTCGCTGGGTTTTGCCATTTTCATCTGGAGTTTCTGGCAGCAACAATAAAGAGAAGATTAGAGTTCTGCAGTTGCAGCATGTTCACCCAAAAAGAATTAACCACCTCTCACTCGCTGAAGCTGTCTGTCCCAGGCAGACTGGCCAACACTGACACCTTGACTTTTGACTTACAAGACTTAATTACACAACAGAAAATGCAGCACATCTGCTTATGGTGCAAAGAAAGCCTTGGCTTCAGGAAAACTCCAAGAACTCAAGCTTAATATCCTAAAATTATTTCCATTTTAATATTTTTATTAGAATACCTTCAGAAGGAGTCTATGCTTCAGAATATCTGTAAGTACATTAATAGCTTCTGACATTTAAGGCAACAGCATGCAGGGGAAGAGGATAAACAAGTATGTGTAACATTTAAACACCAAGACTTTCATTGCAGAACCTCCCTGCCTCTGGATACACAATACAGAAGCAAAACAGTGTGACTTCAGACATACAACCACGACTGACATTTAAAGATAAAAATACTTGGAGCAGTCAGCTTGCTGTGCCCCCCCCACACCCCCCAATACATCTTAGGCTGCTGATCTTTTGTATTAAGAGATCAGAACCACCACAGCCACACCTTCAGCTATCTTTTGTTAGACTTACAGTCAATTATTCAGTTAATTCAGAGCTAGAAATTAAGAGATGGTTGGTTGTTGTGGGTTTTTAAAGGTTAATCAAGCCATAAAAGGCTGAAGGCTGAGAGATAAAACTTCAGAGCAGTTCTCTTAGGCAAAATGTAATGGTTTAATTGCTCATCTTTTAGGAATAAAAACTAATTCAAATAATATTTAGCAGTTACAGTGGTAGATAGAAATCCTGACAGCCCTGTTGTTAAAAATCTCAACTGCCAAGATTAAAATCTACCTGAATCTAAGAACTATTTTGTGCCACTGATGCACACAAACCCCCAAAACTGATATCCCCAGGACAGGGACCTGTAGGTAACATCTGACTGCAAAGTGCAAGAACTTGGGTTCTTCGGTTTCCTGCAGCACAGGGCTACCTGCAAACAAAATTGCCTTTCTTCCCCTGTAAGCCTATCACATTTGCATGCCCTCTTTATTCTCTTGCAGTATGTGAAGTGAAAGAAAACATGTTACACTGATCTGAGAAAGGTGTAATGATAAATACATGCAGCTTCAAGTTAGTCCAACCACAGGACTTAACTGTATCGTTACTAGTTTGGTCTCCAGCTCTGTAGTGAGGATTGTTGACCTTCATAACAGCCTGGTGTTACGACCAGAATTACTCACCAAGAAAAGAAAGAGTCAATTGCTTAATACTGACTTCACACAATTGTCTTAGGACCTGAAATACAAGTTTCCACAGTACTGCTGCTAGCCTCCACAAACAGCAAATGCCCTTGTTTCTATCTTACAACCAGGGACACAAGGAAAAGAAAGGTGAGATCGCTTGTTCTGGGAAGTCAACTGAAGCAGTGCTTTGAATAAGCTTTCCTGGAAGCCTCGGAAGTTAAGCATGCATGAGCTTACTCAGTTACTAAGCTCTCAAGTGTAGATACTGCTTTACTAACTGCAGTGAACACACTAACCACACAGGAGATCTTTGTTCTGGTGGGATTTAAGATTCCAGGCTGAAGCTAAACAAGAAATTTGTGCCACCACTGAGCTGTTGGGAATGCTTCCCTGTAGATGTTTCCAAGTTAATTTTTGGTTCTTAAAGGCATCTTATTTTAAGCATTTCTATTTTTAGACATAGTTTAAAAGCCTCAGATGGGCACTAGTTTTAATTCTAAGTATCTTTCTGTTTGAAGATATTCCCCAACAGCAGACACACACCTAGAAACTTGAAGTTTGGAACTTCCAGTGAACACTGCCTATTTTCAGGATAAAAGCTACTGTTGCCTCCACCAAATGCAGCACTGTCATGGGACTCTCTGCTGTAGAAAGCAGACTCTGTATTAGGCAAAGCCAGAGAGGGACATAATGGTAATGCCATATCATTTCTTGAAGGAAATAGTTTCAATTATCCCTCTAAATAAATGGAAAGCCTCCAGTACCTCAAACGCAGAAAACTATATCCAGGTCACCAAACTACAGGCTCCCAGAGTGGGATTAAACAGCAGTGCCAGTAACTCTAGTAGTCTAAAACTGTTAGCCAACACATAACCACACTATGATCACTGTGCAAAGACAGTGGACATATTCCTTGTCACCTGTGGCCAAAGAAAGGAATAGTACAGTCAAAGAAGCTGGCAGATTAATTAGATTATACATAAGAATGAAAACTGATAGGGAAAGACAGGAGAAGAAATCCAGCCCCATTCCAAATCCAGTACATAGGATGTCCAGGACAAATAGTGAATACCTTCAGACTCCCCATCAGCAAACCTTTCCTTTGCAAATCGAGAATTCAGGTAATGGTAACAGTGTTTAAGACTACGCTAAAAGGAGGTCTCCCTGCATTACTGGGTTAGAACTGACCCAGTCACACTCCGGGGCCATGAAGATACACTATTTCTGTAGGTTTAGCAACATTTATCAAGCTAAGGCTTGGCATCTACTATCCAGCAGCTCTGATCATCGTTATTAAACCACAGCGGTTTAGAAGAACTAAGTAGTGAAAAGTCTCTTCCTGTAACAGTCGTGCCCATTCTAATCTAAGTTCACCCTACTAGACATAATTTCTGCAAGCACTGCACCGCCGATTTCTGCAGCACAGAACTTTCACACATATCCTCAAAGCACAATTCACAACATCTTCATTACAGTTAGCTTTCACAACTGTCTTATGTTTGTGCTGCTCTTACCAACACGCTTTTTACTACCACAAACTTGTGAACGGAAGCAAAACATTTCTGCACCGTCTGAAAACAAGACGCACGCCCCCAAATTCAGAGACGCTTTGGCCTTCCGACTTGAGAAATCTCGGGATCTTCCTTTAAATAAAATAAAGCCCAAACCAAAGCAGCAGCTCCTCAGCTTTAGCACATGTTAATGCAGGAAGAGTTAGGATGGCAGCTTTACTATCCCAGCGCTTGTGTCCTGAACCTGCGACAGGGCAGCCCTGAGCACCAGCACCACAGCTCCCGCTCCGCGCAGACCGCGGCTCGGCTCCCTCCGCCGCGCACCCGGGCTCCGCGCTCAGTCCCGAGGGGCAGCAGCGTCGAGCCCCACTAACGGCGACAAGGACCGAGCCCGGCTCTGCCCGCGCACCCCCGCACACACGAGCGCACGCAGACGGGCTCGGGGCTCCCGGAGACGCGCTTCTCTCCACTCCCGCCTTCGCCCGAACGAGCGAGGCCGAGCCCCAGCAAAAGGCTCCGCCGTCTGGTGGTCGGCCGGCCGGGCGCCAGCTCAGGTGCACGGGCGGCAGCCGGCCGGCCCCGCTGCACCCCCGCTCCTCACCTCGCTTGCTGGGCCGCCCGGCTGCCCCGTCCGCGGGGCTGCCCCGCCTTGCCTTCTGCGGCTGCCCGGCGGCCAGGCGGCCGGGCTCGGGGCCGGTGGCGGGGCGATGCCGGTGGTGGTGGTGGCGGCGCTCCTCGAGCGCGGCGGGCGGCGGCAGGCTGAGCGGGGAGAAGGTGAAGAGCCCGGCGGAGGCGGGCAGGCCGGGCAGGGCGGTCGGGGGCAGCGGCTCCGCCGGGCCGGGCCTCGCCAGCAGCTGCGGCTGGCTCAGCCGGGCCCGCTTGCCGCCGCTCGCCGCCTCGCCGGGGTGCTCCGCCGCCGGCGGCCGCTGCCGCGGGGCCGGCCGGGCCGGTCCCCAGACGGGAGCGGGGGCGGCTCCTCCGGGGCCCGGGACACTGCGCGTACCGCAGCGACCTGCGCGGCCATTTCAGGGGCTCCCTCACACACATTTAAATGGCCCGAGCGCCAGCACGCGCGGCGCAGGCGCGGCGCGGCGCCCCCTGGGGGCCGTAGTTCGCGGCGGCGCGCGACGGGAGGTGTAGTCCTCGCGCGGGCGCACGCGCGGGCGGCGACACGAGGGGCCGTCACGTGAGCAGGCGGTGCGCGCGGGGCCCGGGCGCGGGAAATCCCCGGCCGGCGCGTGCCGGCCGTTGCGTCACCGCGGGGCCGGCGGGGCCCCGCCCTCCGCTGCGCTGAGCGCCCCCTGCAGTGCGGGGCCGGCGCTGCAGCCCGCAGCGCAGCAGGGGCAGGGAGCTGCTGGAGCGGGGCCGGAGCAGGGGCTGGGGACCCTCTGCTGGGAGGACAGGTTGGGACAGTTGTGGGTTTTCAGCATGGAGAATAGAAGGCTCCAGGGAGACCTTCTGGTGCTTAAAGGGGCTGGTCAGAAAGCTGAGGACACTTTTGAGCAGGGCCTCTTGTGACTGGACAAGAGATGATGGTTGGAAACTAAATGAGGGAGAATTAGAGTGGAGGGAAGGTAGAAACGTTTGACACTGAGGGTGGTGAGACCCTGGCCCAGGTTGCTCAGAGATGCAGTAGATGCTGCATCCCTGGAACCATTGCAGGTCAGCTTGGTTGGAGCTCTGACCAACCTGCTCTGGGTGCAAATATCCCTGCTGACTGCAGCGGTGTCAGACTAGGTGACCTTTAAAGGTTCCTTCCAAACGAAGCCAGGCTGTGGTTCCATGATTCTGTTCTATGACCATCAGTATAACCAGGCAGGCCAATCAATAAACTTTATTTTTACAGCATTGCTCATGTTGTAAAACACTTCATTGGTTAAATTCATGATTTCCCAAGCTACAGCACTGGAACACTCAAAGCCAGCTGTAGGTTCTGGCATCACAACATAGCAGCCACCAGCGTGGCACATGGGGATGGGCTCAGCCTGTGCCCAGCATCGCTGCACAAAGTCACCAAGGTGCTGCTCGCCCAGCCTCAGGCCTGCAGATGTCCACACCACTTTCCTGGCTCCTGGTGGTGGGTTTGGTACAACAGGGAAATATTTGCCAAAGGAATATAAATTAGATGAGGTCTGTTGTTGGCTCCCCTTTCTGACTTCCCTGAAAAATAAGGCAGGTAACTTCCAGGCTGTGTTAGCCCAGGAACATTTAAGGAGGTGCAGCTCTTGGATTCCAATAGATCTGCACATGGGGGTGAAGTTCCAGAGGCTGTGTCTGCACCGTCCAGAGCTGTTCTGCTTTGGTCTGTTCTATTTGCCTTCATTCAATCATCTTCACTGGATCCCATCTCCGGTTTACACTGCTCAGCTCAGAAAGCTCAAATCCATCCTTTTGAAGTGAATGCATTACAAAACAAAACAAAAATGTATCCCTCCTGGCTTTAGCTTCCATCCTGTTGTAAGTCCTGAAAGTGTCTACCTGATAGTACTTCTGTATCCTTCACTTTCAAAGTTCAGTTGATGAAGGATGTACAAACAGTGCCTGAGCTGTTAAGTACCATGCAGCAGCTTTTGATGTGTTGTGATGGAAACCTTACTGGGATGAGCACTTGGACTTCACAGATCCATTGCACCAAGTCTTATAAAACACTTCTAAATATCCCATGCTGGTGGTGGGTTTCTTGGTCCTTTAGGTTTTAAAAATCGATTTGCAAAGGCTACAAAGAAATT
The DNA here is from genome assembly GCA_033816785.1 of Picus viridis. NCBI lineage: Eukaryota > Metazoa > Chordata > Aves > Piciformes > Picidae > Picus > Picus viridis. Next base: position 5,141,830 of record CM066602.1, read on the forward strand.
ATTAGTTTTTATATATATATATATGTATGTAATTTTTTTTTGATGCAACACATTCTGTACATGATAGATGTTAGTTAGAGAAGGCCTAAATACAGTGTTTGGAATTTCAGTTCTTGGAGATAGGCTTAAAACCAACATCCTGTAGCTGTAAGCCAACTGGTGCCAAACCAGTCTATGGGTGTGTCTGTCTGACCATCATACATCAGTATCAGGGTGACTGGATTTTATGCCTAGTCTTATAAATGACTCTGGCAGAGGAATTTCAAGTGGAAAACCCCAGGATTTCTCCTCTGCTGCATGACACAAGATAAGCAGCAGCCCAGTGGTGATGCTACAGTTTCGTCTTGTTGCTGTCTCTGTTGCCACATGAAGGCTTTGGACACAGGAAAGCCAAGCACATGCTTCTGGCACCTCACACACTGAGAAACGTTTGTTTCGGTTTAATGTTTTCCATCCTTGTTCTTTCAGCTATTGGTAAATGAAGTTGTGACTATGTAAAAACTACTAAGTGTTATCTGGAAGGTTTGTTCAGCCTGGGACCTGCGTTTAGGCCTTTGGCAAACACCTACTTCATATCCCAAAACTTGAAGGGAGGAACATACCAAAGTTAAAGAGAGATCTTGACTGGTTTGTCAGGGCAGGTTCTGATGGTTTTGTCAGTGAGAGTGGGACACACATGCCTAGAAATAAAGAATGTAAAGAATTTAGAGGCTGGGGCAGCTCCTCACTGTAGTGACTCTGTGGTGAGCTGGCCTCAGGCACAGAAGAGCACTTGGTGCCCTGTGCACCATGTCAGTGGGCACAAGTGCTGCTCCAGCACCAGGCTGTGAGGGCTCTCCAGCAAGCAGAGCCTGGGTGCCACCAGCTTTGGTGTCATGAGAAGAGGAGGCTCAGGGGCGACCTCATTGCTTTCTACAACTACCTGAAAGGTGGTTGTAGCCAGGAAGGGGTTGGCCTCTTCTCCCTAGCAACCAGCACCAGAACTAGGGGACACAGTCTCAAGCTGCACCAGGGGAAGTTTAGGCTCGAGGTGAGGAGAAAGTTCTTCACCGAGAGAGTGATTCGTCATTGGAATGGGCTGCCCAGGGAGGTGGTTGAGTCGCCGTCCCTGGAGGCGTTCAAGAGGGGACTGGATGTGGCACTTGGTGCCATGGTCTAGTCATGAGGTTTGTGGTTACAGGTTGGACTCGATGTTCTTCGAGGTCTCTTCCAACCTTGGTAATACTGTGATACTGTGATTTGCTCATAGCAGGGAGCAAGGCTGGCACTGCAGCACAACCCGCAGAGAAGGTGTTTGCTCAGGAGTGCTTTGAATAGATTTTAGTAGTGCTACTTTCAAGATAAGCATTTTAATTGTTAGATCAAAGGGAACTTGGTGAGGAACTCCTTATTTATGCTCCAGATAGACTGGGCAGAACCCAGAACGAGGCTCACATTCTCCACACACCCCTGTCCCCCAGTCCTAGAGTGTTTTTCCCACAACCCTGGCTGGAATAACCTGAAGAATTTGGATGTGGGCACACTGGGTCTGTCCCCAAGGCACCAGAGGGCATTACAGGAGAACCACATCATCCTTAGGATGCTCCTAAAGAACCATTGCTGTACAGATGAGGTGGTGCTCCATAGGCCAGCACAGCCTTGCCCCAAGGCTAGCAGACCTTCTGGGTGTTCCCATCTGATAGGTTCAGGCTCTGGAAAATTCAGTACCACATATTTCTGTATATACTTGCTTAAAGCCATCAGGGAGAGAACACCTTAGCCTGGAAGACTTACTCTTTCTCACGTTTTTCAGTATTTTCAAGCTCTGTAGAAGGAAAAGAAAAAATACTAAGAAGGCTTGTTGGGAAAAAAATGCAGCAAGCAGCAGACCAGCTGCTGCAATAAAGAGAACCCACTGACAAATAGACACGTGCCACATCTCATGAGAGGCATCCTGCCCAGCAGCTGAGACTGAAATGCAAACTTCACCATTCACTTTGTGCCTGGCTTTTTTCCAGCCAGCCCAAATGCCTCCAGTTTGTCTTGTTCCTGCTGTTTTCCTCAAATGCTTTTCTGCTCAACCCTAACATCCTGAACTACAGTTGCTCATTATGACAACTAACTAGGGGCCCAACAAAAGGAGGCTGGTGATGAGCAGGGTCTGTCCTACACCAGATTTCAGGCTCCACTCAAGCCACTTTTTGCCAGAGGAGCTGGCACTGTGGGTGGAGGGAGTGCCAAGGCCTGACCCTCCAGAGGGGTATGGCTGTGTTGCTGCTCTTAGTGCAGCTGTACCTTTGTGTGCACTTCTACAGAGTGTTTTTATTAGTCTTGTTTCCATGCCCTAAATACAAGTGGTCTCAAAGCAGGCAGTTTGCACAAGGGGAGCAGGGAGAAGGCAAGAATAGCCGTGGTTGAAACGATCTCTTCTCCTCACCCCTCCTTTTTTAGCTTTGGTCTTGTTTCTTTTACCTTACTTCTCCTGAAGCATTTTGCAGGTTCTTTGGACGATGTTTCCAAAGTGTTGTTCTCCAGGCCTGCAGGACTCCTTGTAGGGTTCCTTGCAACAGGCTGCAGACCTGGGAAGGTACATCACAACATTTGCAGCGGTCATTCGAGAGTCCTCCTGACTTTTTTTTTCTTTGTCCTAAGCACTTTGATGTTGCTTTTTATTCCCTCTAGTGCATCACTTCTAGAAATCTCCAGCAGGACCCCCGGTTTGGTTTAGAATAGAAAATAGAACAGAGCAGAATAGAATAGAATAGAATAGAATAGAATAGAATAGAATAGAATAGAATAGAATAGAATAGAATAGAATAGAATAGAATAGACCAGGTTGGAAAAGACCTTTGAGATCATCGAGTCTAACCTATCACCCAACACCATCTAATCAACTCAACCATGGCACCAAGTGCCTCATCCAGGCTCTTCCTAAACACCTCCAGTGATGGTGACTCCACCACCTCCCTGGGCAGCACATTCCAATGGCCAATCTCTCTTTCTATGAAACGCTTCTTCCTAACATCCAGCCTAAACCTCCCCTGGCACAGCTTGAGACTGTGTCCTCTTGTTCTGGTGCTGCTTGCCTGGGAGAAGAGACCAAGCCCCACCTGGCTACAACCTCCCTTCAGGTAGTTGTAGACAGCAATAAGGTCTCTTAGCAATAAGCTAAGCAACCCCAGCTCCCTCAGCCTCTGCTTATAGGGCTTGTGCTCCAAACCCCTCCCCATCTTTGTTACCCTTCTCTGGACACCTTCCAGCAACTCAACATCTTTCCTAAACTGAGGAGCCCAGAACTGGACACAGGACTCAAGGTGTGGCCTAACCAGTGCTGAGCACAGGGCAGAATGACCTCCCTGCTCCTGCTGGCCACACTGTTCCTGACACAGGCCAGGATGCCATTGGCCTTCTTGGCTGCCTGGGCACACTGCTGGCTCATGTTCATCCTACTATCAACTAGTACCCCTACGTCCCTTTCTGCCTGGCCGCTCTCCAGCCACTCTGACCCCAGCCTGTAGCACTGCATGGAGTTGTTTACTTCCTTTATATCTGCTGAACTTCCCCCACAGTTGAGTCCTGAATCACCACTGTTGGTAATGCTTTGAGCAAATGGGCCACGGTCTAGGTGTAAGCACAAAATCTCAGTTATGTGCTGAGAAAATAACTCATCACTTACTTGCTGCATCAGCAAGAACAAATGACTCTGGGGTTCTTGCAGGAAGCGGGGGAGGAGAGTTAGAGCGATCCCGAGCTGTCTCTAAGAAAACAAAGATAAAGGAGTTGGTTACCTAGTTTTAGAGAAATATATATATACCCCCCAGTTCACTGAGAGGGCCTCAGCTCTCTAAGCAGCACGGGTCAGTGGTCTCAAAGGACACACACAACATCGCAGCACAAGATGTGACAATCCTCAGCCTGAGAAACCTGTGACGAGCACCCTCATGGACAGGGTGAGGCAAGAGCTCATTAGGAAACATCAAGCAGTCAGTTCACTGCCTACAGAACTGTCTGCTTCTGGTCAGAAAGGTATAGTTGCAGAACTATTTAGCAACAAGACACTTCCATTGGACTGAGCACACACCCTAAAGACGTTTACTAAATACGGTAAAGCAGCCTCAGGAAAAAGCAGACTTAGTTCCAAAGAGAGTTCATCCCAGCATTAAACTTGTACCTGTTTGTGGGCTCCAAAGCTTCACACTCTGGAAATGAAAACACAAAGAGGGGATTTTAAATTCCTCCAAACAAAAGGCTTTCTCTTGCACACAGAGGAGGAAATGATTCTTTGTGCAAACCTCCTGCCACACACAGCTCCATGCTCAGGTAGTAGAAGATAGGCTTACACCTGATTGTTCCACTTTACAAAGCTGTAATTCAATTGTGTGGTGATCAAGAGATGCTGAACGTTTCGTTCAGCTCCTGTCTGTTCCACAGGGAGGTGAGTACCTCAGCTACCACTAACTTCCAGCCATTATCCTTATCTAAATAGCAGCAATATTTTTACTCCCTTGTGTTGGATTTAGAACCCCCAAAAAAAACAATGTTTGGAGTGAAATAGATATTGAGAAGGAGGAGCTTGACAGAGACCACATTTTCCTCCCAGTCCTGATCCCTGAAATATTTTGTGGAAGGTAGACAGTGCCAAAATTAAAGACTCACAGAATGGCTTAGGTTGGAAGGGTTCTCAGAGATCATCTACTCCAACCTCCCCACCATGGGCAGGGACACCTCTCAACTAGACTCAGCTGCTCAAGACCTGGCCTTGAACACCCCAAGGGAGGGGACATCCACAGCCTCCCTAGGCAGCCTTTTTTGGAGTCTCACCACCCTTGTACTGAAGAACTTCTTCCTAGGATCCAGGTTAAACCTGCTCTCCCTCAGTTTCAAACCATTTCTCCTTGTCCTATTGCTGGACACCCTTATGAGGAGTCCTTCAAAGAGTGTTTTTCACAGAAGGAAACACGATGAGGAAACTGGCACAGTGGCAGTGCTGGAGAAGAGATAAAAAGCCACTTACTTACCTTACATGGTCTCAGTCTCACCGAGTCATTAAACACCTTTGAATGAGACTCCCCACTCCACTCCAGGGAGGTTCTGATATTTGTACTGCTGGCTGGAAGCTGGAAATCAGAAGCAGCCAGAGGAAATTGCCCTAGAAACAACGAAGACAAAGGAGGTCATTTCTCATCCCAGGCAGCCAGAGCAGAGGCACAGCCAGATGCTCTGAAACCACACAACCATGGGAAGAGCCCTCTGAGCGCTTCTCAGCCCCTGCTCTGGGAGATGCACCTACCAGACTCACTGCTGACAATGAAGGACTCTGGGGTTCGCTCGGGCAGGGGGAGGATCCTCATCCTCTGTCTGTGGCAGGGCGGCTGCTTGGGAAGACAGGGACAGATTAGCCACACAGCAGAGCACAGCAGGACTGCAGACCTCTGCAGGGACTCAGATCTGTCTGCTTTTGCCCATCTGCACACCAGAGGTGTTGGTTAAACACCTCTAAACCAGTTAACGATCCAAGTAGTGCTCAGCACCAGTTCACCTGCTGCTAGCCACTTGGCCCTGAGGGCAGACTTCCAGCATCACCAGCAGCAGAATTCCCACTGCAGAGGCAGTGAGGAGCACACCCCAGCACTCAGCCAAGTGGTGCCACAACTGCACAGCTCCTGCTGCAACTCCTGCAACTTCCAAGAGCCTCCAGCTTGCTTTTGTGGCATTGAACCCTAAAGGGTAAGAGCAGGACAAAGCTGATCAAATGCCAAAGATGCAGACAATGGGAAATATCTGACTGGACCAGGACTGACCACACCAAGGAGTAATTCTGCCTTCTTCACGTGGCAGGTGATGGCTTTAAGGTTACAGATCTGGGCAAAACAATAATGTTGAAGTCCTGATTCTCCTAGTCCCAATGGGATATCAGCACCTCATGACACTCTACAGAAAGGACTGAGGTTTGACCTTGGAATTAGATCCTTAGAGAAAACCCTTTCTGGGAGCTTTCTGTATGCTTCTTAGAGCAGCCTGTTTTAAGAACTGGTCAGCACCAGCCCCTGTCTTCCTGTGAGCACTGCCCTGAGGTGACCCAGGCATCAGAGCAGCCGTGTCATGCAAAACCCAAAATTATGCTGTGCTAAAAATGCTGTTTATTTTTGTGGGGAAAATTTAAGGTAGGATGGAACAAGCATGAGGATGAAACCAACTGCTCCCTCAGCTCCCATGGGAGAACAAGCCCTGAGGAGCAGCTACAGCCCTGCCTGGACACCAAAAGCCAATGCTTGCCACTGCCTCCAGCATGCCACAATCCACAAGCCCAGCTTGACCCAGTGCAGCACCACTTACTCTGGGAAGATGTCCTCTCATCTTTCAGTGGAGCAGCATGGTGGGACACGGGGCTGGGCAGTGAGGAGCTGGCCACTGCAGGCTGCAGAGGGGCACGGACAGCAGAAGAAGAGGGAAGAGCATCCTGCCCCTCCACAAAGCACTTGGCAAACACTGGGGCCTCAGAGTCATCTGGAGAAAGGGGAGAGAAGTAAGGGTCTTCTGCTGACCAGCAGTAAGGGTGAGAACATTGCCCACCGTTCCTGCTGCTTGGGGGTCATTCTCTTCTGGGCTTGAGTGGTTCCTCTCAAGAGGGGAAAATCCATCCTTCTCCTTCATCTGAAAGCTTGGGTGACAGGTGTTTGGCAGCTGTGAACTCCAAGCAGGCTTTGCATCCCTTCCATCCCACTCTTGGCCTTCTCCCCACTGTGCCAGCACAAACGGTGTCGATGCAGTCCGTGTCAGGGGCACTCTGCCACCAGGCCCTCTCTTGCCTGCTCGCTTCGGCTCCAGACTCAGAAGCTCAGGAGAGACGCTGCTGAACTCCAGGCTGTGGTGTTTCTGAAGAGCATTGCCATCATCCCACCTCTCAGCAGCAGCAGCTGCTGTCCTGCAGCTGCTGAAGTTCAGAGCTCCAAAGGAGATGGCCTGCCTGATGGCAGGGACGCCATGGCTGGAGCTGCTGTGTGTGCCCAGGGCAGCCGGCGAGGCCAGGGATGCTTTGCTTTGTACTGCCCGAGGAAGATGTCGGTGCACATCCTGTTCCTCCTGCTCTGAGCTGCAATAAAGCACCCTGATGTGAAGTCAAAGCTGTCTAGTACTCAAAAATTGCTGTTAGCTGCTAATGAAGCCCCAGGCATTGCCCCCAAGAGCAGAACCAGGAACACAGAGCCCGGTTCAGCCTCAGGCAGGGAGCATAGGGAAGGACTGAGCACCCTGATGCCCCAGTTGAACTCTGTTGAACAGTGAGCATAGAAGACAGGCAAACTGCACCCTCAGTGCAGACTATGCCAAAAAAAAAAAAAAGAAATTCTTTGTGGAAAGCAAACACTGGAACCAAGACATGCCCACAGAAAGACCCCCACGCTGCCTGTGCTGGGAAGTTGGACTTTCTCAGGCTTGCTGTTCCTACAGCAAGAGGTCCTGGAATGACACATGCAGGTGACAGATGGCACCAGTCTGGGGAACAAGTGGGGCTCTAGAGAGGCTGCACATCCTGCTGCTAACTGAAATGCAACATTCAACTAGAACTGTGTCTCAGAGCACACGTGAAAAATGCATCTTCCTGAGATCATGTGGGTGACTGAATATGCTAAGCCAGGGGGGACCTGTGCCATGGCCTCACCAGCTCAGTAACTGCAGCGAATAAATGTCTTCCACCAGAGTCAGAAGGGGCTTGGCTCCTGGATGCCTTGCTGGTACCTAGAGAAAGAAAAGTTTAGAAGACAGGAGCAAGGGGGAAGGGTGCAAAGAACACAAACATACTATTTCAGGAGCTGGAATTTGTGCCAAATGCTTTTAATTATTGATACAGTTTGGAAATGACAAACACCAACTTGACAACACCGAGTTGGAGCTGAAAGCTGAGGACAGAACCTCCTGAAAAGCAATTCCTGTCAGCACCTATTTGAAATGAGAGCACAGTGAGCTGTACAACCACCCAGCTGTCAAACACCTGCAAAACCTGCATGGACAGCTCTGCTTCAGGAGCCCAGGAGGGCATTCAGCCTGGCTGCTCGAGCACTGGTTTCAGGTGTGACACTTCAGCACAGACCATCCCCCATGCCAGAGGGCAGCAAGGATTAGGTGGGCGAGAGGTTTGGCCAGCAGCTACAAAACCACATCCGGACTTGAACGGTTTCCTGCCCTGTGTGTCACCTTCTCTTGCATCTTTTTGCTCACAAACTGCCCACAAGACACAGAGAGACTCTTTCAGCTCTATTCTCACTCGGCTCTGGCTTGGAGCATCCTGTAAATCCTATGGCAAAACTGAGGCACAAGTCCCTTTTCCCAATTCTTTAGGCAAAAGCTTTTGACAGAGTAAGCTCACTGTCAGCTTTCAGCCTTTGCCTGAGAGGGTCAGAGTGTTTACCTCAGCCAGATGGCAAACAGCTGCCCAGCAAAGGTAAGGTTCATGTCAGCACCCACAGAAGAACATCAAGAGAAAAGAAAAGCTTAACCTTGGGTTTTTCTTTTTTCCCCTTATGTTCCTGTTCATATCCAACTTCATATCAGGACCACACTGGTTTTCCTCAGAGGTCTGTCAGACCTGAAAAACTTTGCCATGTTTTTCACAAGCTATTTTAGGCTGCTCTCTCCCACAGCCAAGCTGTGATGTTAATTACCTGGCTGGAATACCACCAGGTTGCAGACTAATGCGTCTGGCTGTTCCGCTTTGTGCACCCAGGCTTCCCAACCCACACCAAGAGTCACTGTTGCTCACAAGCACTCCATGAAGACAGGTTTCCCTGGCACATCCACGTGGGAACAGCCACTACTGTAAAAAGTAAACAATTCTAAAAGAGCATAGAAAATGGTTTTGAGACTGAAGGAAATTCAGCTCTCGCTTGGGGCCAAATTCATGGCGCCAAATTCAAGGGCAGAGCTGGATTCTCATGGGTTAATTTGAAAAGAGGCCCAGTTTGGCCATCAAAGGCAGCAGAAAACACGAGGATTTATTCGAGGTCTGCAGCAGAGGATGGAGTTTGAGTGCCAGAGGCTGCAAGAGGCAGTGTATCTAGCCTGGGGTCTTTTACCTGTGAAGGAGCAGAAGCTGCCCGGTCATCAAGTGCTTTAATCTGCCTTTTGAAGAGCTCAATGACTGCATCATACACCAGCTCGTACTGCTCCTGCATCCCAGACAAAACAGAGTGAGAACCAGCACCTGCATACCTGTGCATGTTCTCCTGGTACCCAAATCCAGAAACCCTAAGAGAAGCTGCTGCTTCCTGGTCCATTGGCAGGGGAAATTCTCAGAAGAAGTAGAAGACACTGCTTTCAAGGGGGTCAGGCTGAGGGGTTTTTTTGGGTGCACAAATGCTGTTCTGCATTGAGCTTCCTCTTCAGTCTATCTCAGCTGAGAAGAGTTCCCTGTTTATTTCCTGGACAGTGCCTTGTTTCACAGAGCAGGCATTTGATAAATCAGACTGCAAGCACTACACTGTCCCAGCTGTCTGCAAGTCAGCTGCCAAAGTCCTTTCTGCAAAGTCATTCTTCTGTTCAGAAGAGAGACCTCACAGGACATCTACATGCCCCAGTCCCCTGCAGCACAACTTGCTCTGGGTCTCCTTTCTGCAAACCCCTCTGGGGAAGGCTGCAGTCCCAGGGTGGAGGCTCTAGCAGTTGGGGACATTTCCCCAGCATACCTTGGTCTGCACTATGCAAGGTCTCTGCGTGCGCATCTCCTGGATCAGACTGAAAATACTGAAGTTCACTGGAACAATCTTGCAAGGAAGAGACAATAAAATGTAAAATAAAACTTAAAAAAAAAAAAAAGGTTTAATTCCAAGCAGCTTCCAAGTTGTGACGTGGTTTAGAGCAGTGTTGGGAATTTGAGTCTGTTACTGAAAGGATTTTTAACAAAGGACCTGCTGAAAGTGCTGTGCTGTTATTAAGGAGCCAGGTTGCCTCCTCCCTCCTGTCTGGCACTCCACAGAAAAAATGCCAGTTTGAGAGCAGCTCTGGTAGCAGCTGTGAGCAACACAAAGGACAGGTCCCTGATTCCCAGAACTGTAGGTTCAGAGAAGCTGCACTACAGAAAAGCAGCTGCTGCTCTGAGTGCCCCAAGGCCAGGGATGGCTTCACCTGCATTTTTCTGGAAGAGCCAGAGCAGAGCAAGGTGTTGGTTTGGAAACCCTGCATTCTGATGCTTCAGTGCAAAGAGACAGGTAGAATTAGTAAAGTTCTATTGAAGGCTGAAGGGCAGCATAGAGCCAGGCTTCCTGACTGGAAGGTCCTGCCAGAGGCAGGGTTCAGTCTTGTTGGTACAAGCATCAGGAGCTCTTCACGCCCACGTGGAGAGGGCTCAATGGCAATGGTGAGCACATGGATGCTGCAGAGCTTAAATAGAGAGAAGCAGCACAAACTGGCAATAGGGTATCAGTGGTTTGGTCACTGCCTTTCTCCAGTCATGGCTGCCATCTGAAACACTCTAGGGTGAAAGGGAGAGTGAGGGCTCAGAGAAGACAAGGAAGAGCCAGAGAGCACACAGGCAGCCTCAGTGGCTGCGCTGACACTCACTCCATCCCTCAGCAGCTTCTGAGTGTAGTCGATGGCACAGATGACTCCTGTCCTCCCGCAGCCAGCACTGCAAAGACAGTCACAGCAGGTTGCTAACAGAGGTCAGAGGCTGGGCATGCTGTATTTTTTGCCAAGAGTATCTGAGAAAGGTCCTCAGCCACCTGTGACCCTCCCCTCCCACACTGCAGAGGCACACAACAGCCTTCCTGCTCTTGCTGTAGCTTCACCCACCCCTCCTAAAGTTCTGCCTTCCCACAGCTCTGCTGCAGGCTGGAGGGCACATCTGCTGCTGCTGCCCACAGACCTCAGTCCTCCTGTGGTGACTCCCAGCCCACACGTGGTCATGCCCACTGTTGGTGGTCCCTTAATTACATGTGCTACTTCTGGCATGCTGCTACCCATCTCCTTTCCTGCCACCCAGCCACACTAGCATGGCTGTCCTCAGAGGACACCTTTGTCTTAGGACTTCCTAAGGAGAGGAGCTTGGCTGCAGGCTTGTGCTGGCTGCCACCACCCATGGGAATTGAGAGCTCGGGGGGACCCAGCAGCCCTACCCCACTGTGACCAGCTCACCCACCTGCAGTGGATGCAGAGAGGGACACTGTCATCAGGCTGGTAGCAGCGAATCTCACTGGTGAGCTCCAGGATGGGGTCAATGGATGAGGGGATGTCATGGTCTGGCCAGTTCCTATAGTGGAACTGGTGGACAGTCCGGGTTTCCTGCAAGAGATGAGCACTGGCAAGGGGATGCTGCTGCAGCTACCACAGGCACAGACTGGGATATCAGCATGGCCAGGGGAAGCTGGCATGCTGCAGCCAGATCCACTGCCCTTCTGTGTTGGTAAGCAAAGGTTTGAGGTGCAGCTTGCAGCTCTTCTTGCTGTTTTATTACATCCCTAATGTCACCTGTGTTGGCCTCACTTTACCCAGGGTCTGACTTGCCACAACCGACAGCTTCAGAAATTGTGTCTGGCGTTATTTTTTACCTTTCTTTGCTCCTTCAGCTACCTTCACATCTAAACTAATGGGCTGAGCAGCACAAATTGTCTGCACAGAGTGTGCCGCCTTTCAATCCATGGCTCGTCTGACAGAGGTGAGCGATTCGCATTTCCTGCCTTGCCCCTCCCCGCTTACCTCATTCAGGGTCACCTTTAAAGTCCTGATCACGTACTCATTTCTCTGCTCTTCAGCTTCCTGCAGAACAAGAAGTCAGGGTCACCTTTGCTGTGGGTGCCACAGATGCTGTGTGGCAGTGCTGGCAGAGGTACTCACACAGGCGATGGAGAAAGGGCCCCGGCGCAGGGCAGGCTCCGCCACCTCCGCCCAGTAGCGCTCGCATTTCTTCTGCGGAGAGGAGCAGGACAGCTTGGGTTATTCACCACCGGCCTACCCACGCTGGCTCCTCTCTCACTTTGCAGGACAAATCTCATGCTGGGAGGAGGTTCAGCTCTTGCAGCCGGCCAGCTCCAGCCTCCCGTTTTCCGGAGCCACTATTGCTGGTTTTGCTCTCCCAAGGAGGTAGCTGTGCTGCTGGGAACTGTTTAAGAGTCTGCAGCTGGAGGCTCTGGAAACAGCTCCTATCAAACTCACTGCCACTGAGGAGATTTAAGAAAATCCTGCATCTCCCCCTCCCTGCCCTGGCAGTGTCATGGCAGAGGCCATCTCTGAGATGTTACTCACCTTTCCCATTTCAAATTCCATACAAGCCATGACTACAACCTGCAGAGAGAAATTTCATTAGAAAAGGCTGAGCACAAGTTTCATATCCAGGCAGCAAAAGCAAGCTCATCCCCTGCAGGCATTTATCATCAATGGGATGTTCTGAGGGCTGCTGTCCCCTGAGTGCTGGGCCACTGGGCAAATCAAACTTGGGATATCACCCACTGCCCCAGCATGAGGACCTTTCCCACTCAAAGTGTGAGTGCGGAGTCAGCCACAAGCAGACTCGTGGCTCAGCACGAGCACAGAGGGGGCTCATGGGAAGGAAGAAGGACACACACATCATCCTGGCACTCCCACTGTCTGCTCAGGCAAAAAGGACTCTGACTGGCTGTACAGACAACTTTTCATTTTAAAATATGAAAGAGATACAAATCTGCACCTTACCAGGACTTTATACTCCCAAATCATCCTCCAAAAGTCAGTGACAGTAGCAGGGAGAGGCCCCTGGGTTGCAATGTATGCTCTTGGCCCATAGACACCCTAAAACAACATTCAGATCAGACATGGAGACATCATTGCATAGTTCACTGGCAGAAATAAACTCATTCCTCTTTTTGAATCTCCCTTCTATCCAATGAGCCCATCACAGAGGCTTATTTATAGTTGAAATTTAGGCACCTACATTAAATTAAGTAACCAGAAACCAATGGTGTGCAAACCTCCTAAAGCAAACCCATGCCATGGAGCTGGGCTCGAGGTGAAATCTGCTCTCAGAGACCACCAGTTCTTGCAGTGCCCTTGGGAGCTTCGAGGTGGTGTTGCAAGAGCTGATCCAGCTCTGCAGTATGCAGCTTAGCACATCTGCAGCTGTTGGTCAGATAATGAGCCATGACCTCCTTGTGCAAGTCTGTTCTTCTGCAGACAGGTCAGACAGAGCCCTCAGTCATTGTGATGGAGATTGAAGGAAACCTCTAATCTCTCTCTCTCTCTCCATCCAAGAAGGGTCATGAACACAGGAGAGTCCCCAGATACGTGCAGCTCCTGATGGAGAAGCAGCCTGTGTTGACCTGTGCTGTTGCTCTCTGCTGTGGTGGCTCTCAGCTGTGCTGCAGTGCAAGGCTTCCTGCCTCTGCACTGGTTTCAGGCAAGACAGTTCTGGCCACTGTCACCCACCAAAGGCACTAACACTGACGAGGAAGTTAGGGCTGTGAGCCACAAACTGTTCCACCACCTGCCCCAACACCATCACAGGTCTCTTGCCCATAGCCTGGTGCCTCTGTGCTGTGCTGTTTCCAAAGGTCTCCCTGATCAAAGCCCTGTGAGGAGAGGCTGAGGGAACTGGGGTTGCTTAGCCTGGAGAAGAGGAGGCTCAGGGCAGACCTTATTGCTGTCTACAACTACCTGAAGGGAGGATGTAGCCAGATGGGGGTTGGTCTCTTCTCCCAGGCAAGCAGCACCAGAACAAGAGGACACAGTCTCAGGCTGCGTCAGGGGAGGTTTAGGCTGGATGTTAGGAAGAAGTTCTTCACAGAAAGAGAGATTGGCCATTGGAATGTGCTGCCCAGGGAGGTGGTGGAGTCACCATCACTGGAGGTTCATTACCTCAGCTCTTCTTGAGCACAGCTCAGAAACTACAGCACAGTCCTTTTGCTCACCAGAGCCACAGGACCTGTTCCTCCTCATGCAATTCAAGCAGGCAGTGCTAACAGTTGCACAGCAAAACACCATGAGAGGCAGTACCTTGATGAAGTTGGCATTGATGTAATGAGAATCTGCATCTGATGTAATCAGGGACAGCTCCACTCTGCTGTGGTCAACTGCAGGCACAAGAGAAGCAGCAGTTACTGTGTCTCATGGTAGCTGAGCTCCTCAGACAGCAGCACAATGTGCTTTGGAGGAGCAAATACATCAGAGAGCTCATGCCAGAGCAGATGAGTGGCTGGGCAGGGAGCTAACACCTCCTTCTGCACCCCCTGAAAGCCCTGCATGGAGCTGCCAGCTGTCCTTCAGTGGGGAGGTGCTGCCACAGCCCCAGTGCAACACCAGCCTCCTCTGACCATGGAGCAAGCCAAGCCTAAAATCATCCTGCACTCCATCTTACAGGCTCAAATGAGGGCTGTGGCTTAGATTTTTAAATTTCTTTAAGCTCTGATGGATGAAAGAGGCAGGTTTTGCCTGTAGTCTACTACCTGGAGGTGTTTTGTCCATCAAAGCACTCTCTGTAAGGCCATGGGAAATGGGGTTGCAATGTTACCCAGATAGCTCGCTGGGACAATCATTAGAGGATGTGTTTCCTGCTGAATAGAAGTTCTGTCTGTAGAAGGCATGTGCCAAAGCCTTCCAGAGCACACACTGCAGCAGCCAGAGACAAAGCCCTAAGACTGAAGAGCAGAACTCAAGGCCAGCTGCAGCCTAGGATGTGCTCCCCAGCAAGCAGCAGTGCAGGTTGCTGCTGGAGGCTGAGAATAGGCTGGAGCTAGGACAAAAGGTTGATTAGGAACACAAGCCATTTCCAACCTACAGGGCAAGATGTCCTTGTATCTGTTCTTCTTGATGTTCTCTGGATGCTCAGATGCTGCTGTAGGGTAGATTTTATCTGACCTGTACTTCGTTGACTGCCTTTTCAGCTTCTGTGATGAAAGAGTGGAACAAATTACAGCAGATGTGCTACATACAACACACTCCTAGAGAGTCTGTGTGACAGACTCTAGGGGGTCAGGTTCTCCACCACAAATCAGGGTCTGCACCACTAATTCTTTCCTGAAATGGCTTTTCTCAAGGTGCTCTGTATAGGGACAGAAGCCACCCAAGAGCCCCGGCAGAGGCTTCTGAAAAATGGAAAGTGTGTGGTGAGGCTGTGCCCACACGAGCCTGGGGCACGTAGGATGTTTGTATAGAGCACATGGAGCACTGCCCTCACAAGTGGAACACAGGGAAACCATTCTCAGTATCGATGGCACCCAGATAAGAGCAGCAGCAATGATAAACCAGCTTTAACAAGTGATATCAGAAAAGACTGATAAACCCACTGGGTTTTCTCACTTTGGTAAAGGCATTCCCATCTGTAGCTACAAACAGCTATGCTCAAGCCTCTGAAGGAGCACAAGCAATTGGAGCTAAGTAGCTGCATGCACAATGACAGAGAAAGGAGGAGTCCTAGGGTAGACCCTCAGGGGTAGGGATCTCTCATCTCTTTCATTTCCAGGGTAAAGCTGCAGCACTCTTGCAGAGTTCAAGCATCTTTTCCTGCCAGAGCACAGAATTGTCTTTCAGCAGCTGCAGGAGAGCTCTGAACTCCCTGACTGCAGCCTGCTCTGGATAAGCCCCTGCTGGGACTCAATGCCCTTTGGGGCCAGCTCACATGAAACTATAGAATGATGATTTTTTTGCCAAAGGGCCACACCAGGAGCTGGAGGGCTCTGTAGCTCAGATGTGCTTGACCAAGCCAAGCAGCCCCTTAGCCCCTTACCACAGAGCCTGTCTGGAAATCCTGCATGTGAGAGCAAGTGTAAGCAGTGAGGGTCAAACTGGCTGTGAGACTACACAGGAAGAAAAGGGGGATTTAAACAACCCCCCTGTCATTTCCAGTAGCACTACCATGATCTGCACTTACAAACCTTGTTCACCCAGGGAGGGAAGGTTGTAGGGTGGAGAAATAGCATCCAATTTTTCTGCCAAGTTTGGCAATGCAGAACCATCACAACTGCCTGTCAAGGCTTCCATATTTGCACAAGTGGCCATCAGCTCAAGCCATCCTGGGAAGATCTCTGGCCAGCACAGGAGGAAATGTGGTTTTGACCACTTCTACCTGCCAGTTTGGTCCAAGAGTGAATGGTACCTTTGGCTGCTAAAAGCAGCCCTTGGAAAGGGGCTTGGCAGCCTGAGCATGGCCCAGTCTCAGCACAGCAGAGGGGAAATGTGGCAGCCTATGACAGCATTTTGTTCCATGGAACAACAGACTGTCACTGCAGGCCCAGATGATTCACTTCCTCTGACCCAGACACCTGGAAACCAAGCACTAAGCTTTTCCCAAGTGTTTGAAGTGCCAGACTTCACTGGTAGGATGAAGTAGGGCTGGATCTGGTGGAGTCTCCTAAAGAACCCCAATGCCTTTCCTGGAGACCACTACCCTTCCCCAGGAGAAGCTTGGGGTCAGTGGTTGTTCTGGTGTTTGAGACATCTCAGATCTTACAGATATACCAGTTTTACCCTTCTCTATGTCTGCTAAAGCTGGGGGATGCCTTTTCTCCTCAGAGCAGCCCAGAGAGCCTGCCAGAGCAAACTTTCTCCATCTGATCCATCAGCAGCCATCAGCTGTTACTATGAGGCCATCTAAGACTCAGCCCTGCCACCCAAACAAATAAAAGATGTCAGAGAGATCACAGATCAGGGCACTGCACAGATTGGGCCAGCTAGACCCTGCAGAGTGCAGGAGATGGTGGGAGCCATCAGCATTTTTTGCAAGCTTTCCCCTGGGGGAGCAAGAAGTTAATCTCCAGGTGGGCCCAGCAGCACTGCTGGACATAGAACACTTGCACTGGTTGGGGATGGATGCCCCAACCCTTCCCTGTAACCCAGCACAGTGCTGGACCCTGGAGGCATGGCCCCTCCAGCTGCTCAAAGCACTGCCTCCTTGCACCATGGACATTGTCCCCAGTGTGAGGAGAGAAGGAGCAGTCTCAGGTCCACAGGGAATTTCTCTGGACTCCTGCTCCCTGTGCTGCTGCTGGCACCGGGGGTGGGGCTTCTATTGAAGAAAGACAAGACAAGAAAGGCAAGAAAAGAGAAAAGAAGAAAAGAAGAAGGAAAGAAGGAGGAGAAGAGAAGAGAAGAGAAGAGAAGAGAAGAGAAGAGAAGAGAAGAGAAGAGAAGAGAAGAGAAGAGAAGAGAAGAGAAGAGAAGAGAGAGAAGAGAAGAGAAGAGAAGAGAAGAGAAGAAAAGAAAAGAAAAGAAAAGAAAAAGAAAAGAAAAGAAAAGAAAAGAAAAGAAAAGAAAAGAAAAGAAAAGAAAAGAAAAGAAAAGAAAAGAAAAAAGAAAGAAAAGAGAAGAAAGAAAAAAAGAAAAGAAAAGAAAAGAAAAGAAAAGAAAAGAAAAGAAAAGAAAAGAAAAGAAAAGAAAAGAAAAGAAAAGAAAAGAAAAGAAAAGAAAAGAAAAGAAAAGAAAAGAAAAGAAAAGAAAAAAAGAAAAGAAAAGAAAAGAAAAGAAAAGAAAAAAAATAGAATAAAAATAAAACTCTGTCCAGTGTCAGCTGGAGCTCCCTGGTGGGAACACAGGAGGCTCAAATGGAATGGGCTGCAAGGGCAGAGGGGCAGTGGCTCCACATTCCCTGGGTATCGCCCGGCGAAGTGAAACTGTGTCCTGCCAGGCACGTTTGCACAGCAGAAAACAGGAAGCACTTAGACAATTATTTAAAAAGCAAACAGTTTTACTTTGAACACAAGCTATGAAATTGCTCTTCTGTCTGTGCATTCCTTTTATCCCAGCCAGCTGCTGCCTCTTTCTGCTGTAAAATTCATAGAAAACCTTGTCCCGTTCAGATCACCTCCCCACGGAGAAGCGACTGAGCAGTCCCCTCTAAAATCAACCAAACCCCACAGAGAACTCACCAAAAACTCCTCCACAAACTCTTCTCGGTTGAGCTTCTTGCCTTGGGCCCTTTCCAGGTTTTGCAGCAGAATCTCCCTTTGGTCCATGCTGCTGGAGCCCAAGCGTGGCTGGCCTGCCCCTGGGAGCGGACATGTCAAGTGCATGCCCCAGCGGAAAGCACCAGCCCGGAGAGCACTGCTGCGGGCTGTGGTTTTCTGACTTCATCACCAGTCCCGAAGGAACTTGGTGTGTAACAGCGACTGTGGCCCAACAGCAAAGCAAACCTCACAGCCCGGGGCCCTGGTGCCTCCTTCGAAACCCACACAGTGCAAGGGCAGGCAGCGCTCAGAGGGGCAGAACTGCCCCAGCCCCTTGGGCACTGCATGCCCCTGGCATGCCCTGCCTTGGATCTCTGCACAGTTGGAGGTCTGGAGCTTGAGCGTGGTGGTCTCCAGGGACCAGTCTTGGTCAACATATTCCATCAATGATCTGGAGGAAGGGACAGAGTGGACCCTCAGCCAGTCCAGTTTGCGGATGGCTCCAAAATGGAAGGAGTGGCTGACACCCCCTCAGGCTGTGCTGGCATCCAGTGAGACCAGGACAGGCTGGAGAGTTGGGGAAGAGGAACCTCTGAAGGTTTGACCAGGGCAAGTGTAGGATCCTGCATCTGCGGAGGAATAACATCCTGCACCAGTACGGGTGAGGGGCTGACCTGCTGCAAAACAGCTCTGCAGGGAAGGACCTGGGAGTGCTGGTGGACAACGAGTAGAGAGTGAAGCACACTTTTATGGTTAAATTTAAGAGAAACACGAGAAGAAAACCAAATTAATTAAAAACCCCCATTTATTAATTTTCACTTTTCATCTCTTTCATGTTGCAGAGCTGCACAGTCCTGCTTGCAGTCTTTGGAAAAAATATAGCAGCATTTCTTTCAGTGAGAGCAGCAAAAGCCCAGCCTCACCTTCAGGGAAGCAGTGTAGTCTGTTCTTTCAACTGCCCAAGTTCTCCTGAAAACAAACAAAAAAACCCCATGTGTGTTTTAGAGAAAGAATTCAAGGTATGTTTAAAGGAACAAGCAGGAGGAGAAGGAAGCAGGATGGAGGGACAAGCAGCACACCACTCACCATGACCCAGACCTGGACTGATTCCATCCCTTCCTCTCATAAAACACTCAAGAGGGGTCTATAAAGCTGCAGGAGCAGGGTCCTGCTTTTTGCACAGCCCACCTTTCATTTTAATTCTCATCTAAGGGAACAAGTTCAGCTCCCATGGTTCTGAGATAAGGAATTAAACCCTGAGACAATAAAGTGGATGGGAAGTTTGATGCTGACTCCAGTAGAGCTTCACTGAGGTGTTTGGCAAAGCCGTGCTCCTGTGGCTGTACCAGAGCTGTCTGGGGGGGTCAGGCTGGGTACCAGAGATGAGCTGAGCAGAGCAGCTGGGACAGATGAGTGACACAAAGGAAGAACCATAAATGCCAGGCAAACATCAACACCACCTTCACATCCTTACCCATCCACCGTGGGCCTCAATGTAGTTTCTCACTTGAGAATTTCCATTGATCTCTCTTATGAGTAGGCTGGGATCCAGCATGCCTGGGACTTTCTCACCAACAAGCTTTACTAATTTCACACAAACACAGAGAAAAGCTCTTTCATAGACCAGCTCAGGGTTCTGGTCATTCCACCTCCTGATGAGAGATTCCACGGCAGCCCCAAACTTCTCCACCTGCAAGCATTGAGAGGGCAGTTTGAGCTTCTGTTTAAATGACAGTGTTATAAGTCTTGGCTTTCAAGTCAGTTGAAGTCATGTTTTTGCTTCTTCTCCCTATGACTCTCTTCTTTGGAAGAGAGGAGAAAAAGCAGCTCCCACAGTGCCTTGTTCAGCTGCTGTCCTGGGCCCGTGACACTGGAATGAAGAGAAGCTGCGGGGCGAGATGTCCCTTCTCAGCCCCACCCTGGCCCCCACAGCATAAGCTGTGCTGCTCCCCAGGCTTCTCCCATTCCCCAGCACAAGGCTGTCTGCAGATACAGAGCTGGGCAGGCCAAGGAATGCTTTACCTTCCCCTGGAGCACTTCAGCCAGAGGCTCTGAAGAGACTCTTTCAAAATCCAGGTTGCACTGGTCCCCCATCTGCCGCAGGCGGCTGGCGACCACCCTTACGTCGAATGTGAGGGGTGGTCCTCCTGCAGACCATGCAGGCCCTGGAGAGGAGAAAGTTTCAAAGTGACCCAAATCTGGAGACGTTTTCATCTTAGGAGGTGAAAAGGCAAAGGCATAATTCACACACTTTGAGTGTATGAAACTGCTAGGACTTCTCAGCTGAACTTCAGGCCGGAGAGAGCCTCAGCTGAAGAGTGTTTCCTTTAGAGCATCCAGAGGTGAAAATCCCAACCACAAAGTACTGTTTATTTTTGCTGAACATTACTAAAACAAGGTTCAGGCAGAAGGAGCTACCCAGCACTGAAAGTGCCAGGAAAACCATTTCCACATTTGACAAAGCCAGAAGGAACTGCAAGAAGGATCTTTAAACATAAAACCAAGGAAAACTTGATCTGGAGGCATCGCTTCCTGATCCTACCCCTCCCTCATCCTGCTGCTGATCCCAGCTCAGCTCCTCTTGCTCAGGTGCCTGCATCTCTTACTGAGCTTCTCAGTGCCTAGGACAGCAGAGGCGGAGGAAACAGTATCTGATCCAGGGGAGGGAAATGAGCCTTGAGATTTTTCCTTCAGACTAAATGGCAAATTCCATGAAGCTTTTGAGAAACGTTGCTACCTAGTGTCAGCAAGGTCTGGGGGTCTCTTGGGACATCCCTGCTAGTTTGCTGCCAAGGAAATAATGTTAAAAAGCAAGCTGAATACAGATGGGATTCTGAGTTTCTTCCGCATGCAGAGTAGCCCAAATGACCACATTGTGTCCCACATGGTAAAACAACTTTTTATCTGATAAGCAACGTGACCTTTCTTTTTGATAACGTCGGTTGGAGCTTGCCCCACCGCATTGATCTGGAGCAAGCTGGAACCTGTGGACTTCCGCAGGGCACAGCAGCCAGCAGCACCTTCCCTGCCAGCACTGCCCCAGGGAGAGGAGAGCTGGTGGCTGTCCCTCAGCCCCAGTGCCCAACCCTGCCAAGGCAGGTGGTGGCCACAGGCAGCCTGGCACTCAAAACGGAAACTTTTTCCCTGAAGGCCAAACAGCTCAGATGCCATCACAAGCCTCCATTTTAGGGAACCTGGCAACCCCAAGGCACAGCCTCCTTCCTTTAAGTGTTCAGTCTGAAGGCTGCTCTGCCATCTGCATCAAGGGCACCATGTTTTCCTCCCACAGCAGGGCTCACCACCCGAGTCAGTCTCCAGACTCCGGCAGTCGGTCTCGTCGTCGTCAAAGAGATCAGAGAACAAGGCCTGCACCACGCACGCCGTCTGCTCCTCGAAGGTCGCCATCAGTCTCCCCACTGCAGAGTGGTCCAGGACAACAACACTGCTCGTCTGCAGTTGAGCTTGGTCTCCAGCTTTGTTACCCTTTTCCCCCGTGTTCCACAGCTTGTTGCTTCTGGGAATCCTGTGAGCCCAGACTCCTCCCCGGAAGGGCACAACATGCCACTATTTGCTCCCTTGGCTTGCGTAATTCAAGCTAGGGGTGTGGTTTAGTTTCAAAATAATTTCTGTTCAGATCAACTGAAATAATTATTTACAAGATATCAAAGACTGCTGACTTCCTCATTCATCAAGAAAGGGATCTGGATGAAAAGTTGCAAGCTCCAAGTCCCACCCCAAAGAAAGACTAGATGGGGCCTGGCCACAGTAGACCAAGCTTGCCAAGCCATCCAGTTTCTCTGATGGGGCCAGTGTCCCAGTGGGGCAGGGATGGGCACACAACACAGACAAAGACCCTGGGGACTGTCACTAGGAGTTCTTATCTGCTGAGTTCTTATCTGGTTGCGATTCAGCTGCAGGCAGCTCACCTGTTACAGTAACTTGGCATATGAGACTGACATTGATTGTGGCACAATTGTTCCTTAAGGTATTGCTTCCAAGAAGTTGAGAGGGCAAAGCCCTGTCTGGCACAGGCAGGAGTGGGGCTGTGGCTCGGTCTGGAGCCATGGCAGTGACTGGATGACTCCATCCCACAGTCTCCAGAGGTGAACAAAGAAGCATTCAAAAAACAGCCAGGAATGAGTCACATTTTTATTAGGAAAATCAGAAATAAAATCTAAAAGCTGCTGTCTAACAGTGACAGCAGAGTTCAGTGAAGGGCGTGGAAGATACAATACAGTCACTGAAAGAAAAATAATGAGAAATGTTGCAGAAGAGTTAACAAGGCCACTCCTTACTGAGAACCATAAAGCCTGGTCACAGTAAACTCTGTACCTCAGCCTTCAGCCATGGAGCTTTCTTCCGGGCTTTGCCACTGTGTAAAACACGGTTGTGATACTGAAACCTTTCATGATACCACCCAAAGTCCAGCTCCTCCTAATTTTCAGTAGAGAGCAGACTGAGTGCTCTCCAAAACACAAGCCCTGAGCTGGCCAGAGCACAGCTTCAGAAGCTGAAACGACTCAGTCCTACAGTACTGCCCCATCTCGTGCAGGGCACTGCAGGGACAGGGTAACAGCACTGACACGTATGAGTGCTGCACAGAAAACACACCTTTAAATACCCAGTCATGGTAAAAATCAGTGCCAGCAAAAATGTAGTATTGCATCCAGTTTAATTATCTAAACAGCAATTCTTCATCTACCAAGAACAGGCAGCTCTCTGCCAGGTGCGGACTACAAACCCCATGCCACACAAGCTCAGCAAATACATCACATAACCTGCCCTGGTCACAGAGAGCTGAGGAGTGAACTTCAGAGAGAGTGATTCATCACCACAGTAACACATTTCAACTAGAAAATAGACTTCTTTCTCTCAAAAGAGAAACATGCCTGTTCCAGCAAGCACAGGTACCCTGCCCTCCCATCTCAGACACAGCACAGCTCCTTTCACCCAAAACTGAAGCTATCATCAAAATCTGTCACATGTGAACTAAATGGCTTGTAAAGGCAGCCAAGAACTAAGTACTTCTCTCTTCATTGCACTGTTCCTCTTAACATGAGGTAAGCAGCAGAGTCAAGGAGTCCCTCAACTACTTTCAGATTATTTACAACTTCTGTGAAAGAAAAAACACCTCTCCAAAACACATCTCTGAATTTTGCTCATATCTGGTTCTGTCACATCAGTGTCTTGTGACAATCATTGGAAATGCCACCACGGGTGTGACTCAAGCAGACGCATCAGGCTCACCAGTGTATTACCTTGTCCTTCCCCCAGTGCAGAGGAAGGGCAGACCCCTCACCCTGTCCCACTATCCGGCTGCAGCTGCCCCTACTCGGCTGGTGCTTGCCCAGCCAGGAACAGGCTGCCCACACCCACAGCTCAGGAGTGCAAACACAGCATCAGGCTTGGCAAATGAAGCCAGGGAATAAACTCCTCCTGTGCCCTGAGCAAGCATCCTACTGGCAGCAGTGACCAGTCAGGGCCCCAGCCCAGCAACTGCCCCTATGACTGTCCTCAAGGCTGCCACAAAGGCCTGCAGTGCCTCTGGCCTCGCCTCGCTCTGCTTCACTGACACCTGCATCTCTGACCCCGCTGCCTCCAGCAGCAGCTCCGTGAGGAAGAGGCAGCCTGCCTCGTCCTGAGCACTGAGATAAGCCTTCCAAGGCTGGAGACCAGCTCTGCTCATAGCAATGGTCTGGATGTGGACAACGTGCAGAGCTGTTTGTATGGTGTCTGGATGCACACTCCCGCTCCAGGGCAGAGACAGGTGGCAGCTCACATCCAAGCTCAGCCAGGTCTTCTCAAACTGTTCTGCAGTCAGGTAAATATCAGGAGTTAAGGTCAGGCTGCCTGTATCAGGATGAACCTTGAGGACTTCTTTATTCCCTTCAGAAACCAGGGACTCTAAAATGAAATCACAGACATGTGAGATGCAGCATACAAGGTGCAGCTCCCAACTTCACAGAGATCTTATGGAGCCATCAGATGAAGAAGGATGGAACAAGAGCACATTCAGCAGCATTCCCTGGGCTAGAGAGGTGGTGATCAGCCATGCGCTGCACAAGAGAGAACACCAAATGGGCATTCTCATAGCACTGGCATCTTCTTCCAAAGAAAGCCACATGAGAACATCTACTGACAAGGGGAAAACAGACCCCAGATGAAGGTGAAGCAGGTTACCTGTGTCTCTGCTCCTGGAGTCAGTAGAAGAACAAGTGGAAGAGGGTTCTGCTGGCTGGTGAGCAGTGATGAGTGCCCAGCGTTCTCTGCCATAAACTGGTGCAAGAGTATTAAACTCTGAAGCCCATGTATTCACAGGCTGCTTGCTTTGGTCTTCCAGGAGCCCCAGAGAGGGGTCAGACTTGGGGCTACACAGGACTCGTTTAACTTCTTCCACACCAGACTGCAAAAGGCGATAGTAGAACAATCCACGGTCTCGTACTGCCATATCCATCTCCTCCTCTGGGAATCAGAGACATCATTTATGGAGAATTCTATC
Organism: Picus viridis; assembly: GCA_033816785.1. Taxonomy (NCBI): domain Eukaryota; kingdom Metazoa; phylum Chordata; class Aves; order Piciformes; family Picidae; genus Picus; species Picus viridis. The sequence goes on from CM066602.1 coordinate 5,166,148, forward strand.
ATCCAGACTTCCCTGAAGTACTAACCCTTAATTAGGAAAAACAGATTCCCAGGGATGCAGTGGAAGCCAGTCACACCAACCAGGCAGCTTAGAGGTCACCTAGCAGCCTAAGACATAAGTAACTCACAGCTAGGATGCTGACACGTGGCACCCACACACCGGGGACACAGCATCACCAGGTCCCACAAAGCCTGTACCACAGTGGCAGTGGCAGAGAGTGAAGGGAACCCACCTATGCAGAAATAGAGGAGCCTCCCCAGCATGTCCTGACACTCAGCAGGACGAGACAGGAAAAGTCGCAGTAGTGCTGTCAGAAGCTCCATCTTCACTGCTGGGAACATCTCTGATTTCATGTTCTCCACAAAGTCCTCTAAAACATAGGGGGCATTGGGAACTTTATCACCATGTGTGCCCAGGAGCCAGATCAGCGCTTGCTTGCCCTGAAGGAACCAGAAAGACAGTGCTGACATGAAATAAACAGGGACAAGAGAGCACTGCTGAAGATTTCTGATCTCTGCCTGACAGTCACGAGCCAGAGGAAAGCCATTAGGGTCATTGTCCACCCATCCCCAACAGCCCTCTGCACAAAGCTACCTTACCTCACTGTCCTGGATGATATCCTCACAGCCAGGCAGTGCCTGACAGACAGCATCTGTGCACTGGGGGCACAGCCACACCAGGTCCCGGAACACCTGCACCACCGCTGCAAGGGAACAAAATGCTCAGCACTCCCCAGGAGTTATCAAACCACCAGAGAAAAGAAAAACTAATATCAAAAAAACCCAAAACACTCAAGAAACTTTGCACATCTCAGCAAGGGAGGTCAGTGCCTCGCTTTGTGACTATGATTTGAGACACTCTCCTTCACAGTCCCATGACAATGGGTTGGTCACAGAAAGACTGCACTGAAACAACAAAGCACTGAAAGTTCAGATTGTTCCTCTGGCTGCTGGAAAGTTACCCCTCCTCTGGACATTCCCCAGCCTTCACAAAGACACTGACTCACAATGCTTCAGACACACAAGGTTAGAATGACAAACTAAAACTAACACCAACTCAGTGTGAGTCTCATGAGGTCAAAACTTGCAAGGCTCTGCTGCCCATTTACAGAAACACCAGCAGCTTCTGAAGCTTAATTCAACAGCTGAGTGCAAGCATGTGATTTTCAAACCTGAAAGCAAAACCAGCTAAAGGAGAGGGCAGAAGCAGCAATGATACGAAGCTGGATCTGAAGGCAGCAGAAGAGAAGTCTGGGTACAGCTGAATCAGACAATTTTATGAGGAACAGAAATCAGAAAGATTTAAAAGGTCTGTTAATCACTTGGGCCCTCAGTCACTGAAATGTCTCCGCTGAGTCACTCACTCCCCATCAGCAGGTGGCAGTCAGAAAGGAGCATCCATATCTGGACATGAACACAGCCATGACCATCTCCCCTTTCACCACAAAGAAGCTCCTAAGGAAGGGGAAAACTACAGTGTCCAGTCACACTACAAACCTCCAGCTTCACCAGAAGACTTCTACCTAAAGATGCTAATTAAAGTAAAAGTCAAGTGCCTCTGAGGGCCTTGCCTTCAGGATCACAAGCCCCAGCAAGGCACTTTCTGAGAGCACAAGCCAGGCAAACACCTCACAGGGGTACCTGATGTGATGTGCTCCTGCTGAAGCCCCAGGAGCTCGCTCAGGATCCCCACACACTGCTCCGTGTATGTCCTGGCAATATTGCCTGCAGAGACATCAAAGGACACAGAACCCAAACTTTTATCAGAGAGAGAGAGAGAGCAACCACGAGCCAAACTATTTATCATAAACTCACTTTAAAGAAAGAGTCTCTTTTTCTTTTGAATGTGTAATCAGATGAGCTTGTTCTCATGTAAGGGCTACATTCCTTTTTCTGAAGCCATACTTCAGAAGCCTGAGCTTTTCTTAAACATAACACATAAGAAAGTACTTTAGCATCTCTGGATTACTTCTTATGATCACTAGGAAACACACCTCTTATAATCACAACCCAAAGAGCAAGCATAAGGGTCATTAGTAAGATAAAATGACAGAACTTCTTTGGAGCATCTCATCAGAGCAGACATTTGAATGAGACTCAAGGACACTGTGCACTGAGCAGTCCAATGTCAGGACTTCTGAAAGAATGGGCACAAGTCATGGGTTAGAAACACACTCAGACAAACCCCTCCTGGGTAGCCTGCCCTACAGAGGGCTGAACTCCTGCAGCACTGATTAGCTGCCTGGCATTTGCCCAAACACAATTCAGCAGAGAAGGGCCCATTCAGAGGTCTAGGACTGCAGCTGCTCACAGGGCAGCACCCAGCCCTTACCTATGGCGAAGATGGCTCCTTGGGCAAGCTCTACCGACACGTCGGTGCAATAGCCTCTCAGCTCCTCCAGCACCTGCTGCACGTTTTCATCATTCACCAGCTCACACAACACCTCCATCTTCTGGCATTTGATGTAGTGGGGCTCTGAATATGAGCAGAAGAACTTTTTGTAGTGGCTGCTGAAATGACCAGGAAGGCTACCAAGGATCTGGCGGACGTGGCAGAGTGCAGTGAAGCAGAGCTCCCTGCTCTCAGAGGTGCAGGCAGACAGCAGTGGTCCCTTCACTCTCACCAGAACATCTGCCTGCACATGTGGGTACTCCCTGGCCAGCACTAGGAACAGCTTGGTGGCTGCCATTACAACGCTAGGGCTGCTGCTTTTGAGAAAGCCATCCAGCAGATTGAGTATGTCAAAGAGCTCCTCCTCACTGCGGGGTTTGTAGCGCAGAAGGAAGGTGAGCACCTCGCTTTGCCCCCACTGATCCAGATCAGGCATCCTGCCAAGAGAATAAAACCAGTTTGCAGGAGTCAGGAAGAGCACAAAGATCTGTGCTGTGCAGAGTAGAGGCCTTAGCCTCCAGGTTTCTATTCCAAACCAAATGCTGTGCTTCAGAAGTGAATACCCTGATTTTCTCTCAAGAGAATCGTCCAGCTTGTGCACTGAGGCTTAACTCGGCAGCAGCAATGCGCACTTCGCTGGTGCCCTAAGCCAGACAAGCAACACTGACAAGAGCCCTGCACAGAGCAGTGCCCCTCTTTTGCCAGATCATGCAGGATTACCTGCAGAAAAGTTAATTTCTTCAAGCAAATGAAAAGTTATATAACCTCCAACAAACTGGGAGAGTGAGGCTAGAACACACCTGTCCCACAAATGTGTCAGGTGTACTGCCCCCCAAAAAATCCCTCAAACCTAATCACATGAATCTACAATTCCAAAATCAACCACCACTTGAAGCACAGACTCCCTGGAGAAGCATCTCAGAGTTCTCTTAAGATCTAAGCACAAAAATAATTCAGTTTCTCTTAGGATCGGCACCTCCATCTCTGGGTGCCCAACTCTTCTCCTTGAGTCCTGACAGATGCTTTGCCAGAACACAACGATGAGAATGAAGCTTCCAGCATCATCTTAATACTAAAGGAAACAAACCTGTTGAGGAGGTGATGGGCAATGGGTTTGTTGATGACAACTCCTCCCTCCTTCTTCAAGATCTCTTCTAGGGCCCTCAGACAGTTCACAACTACAATAGGATCCTGGTCACGAAGCAAACTGTACAGCTCGTTCACCAATGCACCATCTGCAGAGAAGCAGAGGTCCTTCTGTCAGGTTTGCTGACACACTGCAATTTTATCATGCACAAAAGATACAGCTTGAACTGGGAGAAGCAGCCAACCAAACTGCCAGCTCTGCAGCAAGAGCTGCCTTTGCACAACCTTTCCTTGAAGGTCTGTGGATGTGATGTGGCACCTGGCTGACCAGAGCCCATGGAAACGTCCAGGCATTATGGGAAGCCCTGCACAGGCTGGTATGAGAGGCATGCTCCTAGCTCCCAGTGCTGGCATCTCCTTAGCACTTCAATGCTCAGCCGTAACCCACTACTGCTGCTCTCCCTCCCTGCACCCCACAGCCGCCACCACCATCCGCAGGCAGTGAGCCCAGACCTGGCGCATCCAGCAACCGCGAGCCCCTGCTCTCAGCACCAACCTCTCCTCTCCAGCGGGCCCTGCACTGCCGAGGGCAGCCCCAGCCCTTACCCACTTCGCAGTCCCCCTGCAGCTTCACCATCTTGGCGCAACCTAGCACGGCCGCTCTCCGCACGTAGGAGGCCTTGTCCCGCAGGCCGCTGAGCAGGGGCTGCTGCAGGTACTCCTGGATACCGGGCATCCTGCGGGCGAGCGAGGGTCAGCGGGACGCCAGCCCGGGCCCCGCGCACCCCCGCCGCCCCGGACCCCCCGCTCCCGCCCCCCCGTCCCGCCGCACCTGAGGCCGCACATGCTGCGGAGGGCGAGGCCGCGCACGGCGGGGCTGGGGTGCGCGCAATCCTTGCGCAGGGTGTTGACAGCCAGCAACGCCAGCTGGGGCTGCCGCGGGGCCTGCGCCCGCAGGTACCACGACACCAGCTTCTTCTGCACCACGTCCGCCGCCGCACTCGCCTTCACCATCTCCGGGAACAGCCCCGACACGTCCGCGCCCTGCGCCATATACCTGCGGCGGAGACACGGCTCAGCACGGACCGGGCCCGACCGGGCGCCGCCGCCGTTCCCCTGCCCGCCCGCCAGCCGTACCGAATAACGCGCAGGACAGCGGCGCGGTAGCGCAGCCGATCCGCCTGTACGTGTGGGTTGGACAGGGCCCGGCGGAGCTCCCGCACCGCATCCTCCCCGCCCAAATACGGCATCGCCCGGCACCGGCCTGGAACCGACCCGGCTCCGCAGCGCGCCCCCGCTGACGCCGGCTCCGTCCCGCCCCTTCCTGCGCCGTCGCGGCGCCGCGCGTGAAATTAGGCGGGAAGCGGCGGGGCCGTTCATGGCCGATCGCCATGAACGGGATGGTGATCCCCGGTACGCCCATTGCCGTGGACTTCTGGAGCCTGCGGCGGGCGGGCGGCGCCCGGCTCTTCTTCCTGTCGCACCTGCATTCGGACCACACGGTAGGGCTGTCCAGCACCTGGAGCCGCCCGCTCTACTGCTCGCCTCTTACCGCCCGCCTTCTGCATCTCCGCCTCCAGGTACGTGCGGCTGGCCTGGCCCGGCCCGGTTTCCTCCGACCTGGTCCGGCCCTCACCACCCCGCTCCGTCCCCGCAGGTGCCGACGTGCTGGATCCGGCCGCTGGAGGTGGGTCAGAGCCATGTGCTGGGCGAGAACGAGAAGGTAACGGTGACACTGCTCGACTCCAACCACTGTCCCGGCTCCGTCATGTTCCTCTTCGAGGGTACCTTTGGCACCATCCTCCACACAGGTACGAGGCTGGTCCCTGTGGGTCCCACCACCGCGACTCCCGCCCTGCCCTGACGGCCCTGTCCTTGCAGGGGACTTCCGCTACAGCCGCTCCATGCAGGACGAGCCGGTGCTGCGGGGCCGCCACATCGACCGCCTGTACCTGGACAACACGAACTGCCACCCGCAGCGAGCACTGCCGTCACGCCAGCATGCCACACGACAGGCCATCCACCTCATCCGCACCCACCCGCAGCACCTGGTTGTCATCGGTGAGTGCTGCCTCATGCTGCTTTCACCACCCCCGGCTTGGTGGGACCCCTCAGTACCCTACCCTCGGCAGGGGCTCCTGCCCTGTCCCTGCTCCACTGCTCACAGCTCCCCTCGCAGGTTTGTACAGCCTGGGGAAGGAGACGCTGCTGGTGGACCTGGCCAAGGAGTTCAGCACCTGGGTGGTGGTGAGCCCCTGGCGCCTGGAGCAGATGCGGCTGCTGGAGCTGCCTGATGTGTTCACCACCGAGGAGGGGACTGGCTGGATCCGTGCTGTGGATGTCACTGATATCTGCCGGGATATGCTGGAGAGATGGAACATGCTGCAGCCTACTATTGCCATCCTCCCCACCGGCAGGCCTATGAAGGTCACCCACCCCAACATCCACCTCATTCCATACTCAGATCACTCATCCTTTTCGGAGCTGTGCGAGTTTGTGGAGTGGCTGAAGCCTTGCTCAGTCATTCCAATTGTGAAGGGTGACCTATGCCAGGCTTACTTTCAGAAATACCTAAGTCCTGCCCCTCAGACTCTCCCTGAGCCCAAAATCCCAAAGCCTGAGCCCAAAATCCCAAAGCTTGTGCAAAAGTCTGTGCAGCAGCAAAGCAAGAGGAAGGGGTGGGAACCCTGCCTGAAAAGAGCTGTCCAGTGTTCTGTGCCCCGAGGAGTTGTTTTTGAGTCCCCAGAGAAATCCACTGAACAATCTGAAGAGTTCCTGGGTGTTCAGGTTGCTCACCAGAACTATTATGAGTCAGCTTTCAGCTTGAATAATGATGGCACTTGTCATATGGGCAAGGGGAAAGGGAAGGAAGAAATGAGTAGAGAACAGTCAGGAATAGCAAAGCCAGCTGCTAGGCAGGCACCTTTTCCACAAGAGCACTTTCCAACTGGACTTGCAGAGGAATATTTACTCGCTCCTGTAAATGCCCTAAAGCAGTTCTCAGCACAGAACTTTGACAAGCTCATAGGAGATTTCTTGAGGAGGGGAGAAACACCCTGAAGAAGCTGTGCAACCCTCGCAGTTCCAGTGCAGCTGGCAGCAGTGATTCTAGAGGTCTCACTACTGCATCCTGTTCTCTGTGCTTAAGTCTCCCACTGGGGAGAGGAGCTCAGCTATGGGACTTTCTATACCTCTTATTAGAGGCCAAAGAAGAGACTAGAACCAATTCGTAGGTGCCAATTTGTGTGTGTTTGTTTACACTTTATTTATTTTTGTACTTATATTGACATTTGTTGGGTCTCAACACTACACGCAGGCAGTGTGGTGCTGCTGGACCTGTGCCTTGTATCCACTTTTTGCAGTGATTCTTGGGGCAAAAGGTGCTGCCTGGTCCTTCAAACTGGGCTCCAGGGGTGTGAGCTGCCTGCAACTTAAGTAATTAATGATGATGGATGTGATAAGGGAAGGAAGAAATGGAAATCTGAGAGCCCTAAAGCTTCCTCTGTGTCTGTAATATCTCACTGACAACATGTGCTTCATTACAAGTATTATGTATTAAGGTATTTTTCACTAAGGGTATTTAAAGAAACCTAGAAACTTAAATGTTTCCAATTATTAATATAATTTCTATCTGATTATTTGCTAAAGTATCCAGACAGTACTGCTTTTGCATGCAACAACCTGCACCCGGTGGCATTGCACCACCTTGGTGTTCAGTACCAACCCCTTTTCTGTTACTGCCTGGAAAAAATAGGAATTGTCTGGGTTCTTGAGTTCTGAGCTTTCCAGAGTGGGTCACTGTACCCTCTGCAGTTTCTGCACTCAGGTTTGCAGATCTGAATTCTGCTCCACTGCGAAGTGCTGCTGGTAACCACCAACATTCCAGCAGGTCACCGCCTACTCTTACCACGCCATGGCAAATGGGGTGGAAGGTAACGAAATATCTGCTTAAAGGTGTGCAGTGCTCAGCCTTAGCAGCATTGTTTGGAAGGAATACTGTGGCTGAGCAGCAGAATTGGTTCTGTTAGAGGTCAGGTACTATTCTGCCGCAGAGCAACTGCAGAGTCTAGCTGGGAGGTGCCAGCAGTGGGAGTAACCAGTGGGTACTTGCCCTGGAGCCTGGAAACGCTGGGGGTGTCTGTGCCAAGCTGCACTAGCAACGTGATGAACTGGCTCCCCGTGGGGTCAAGGTAGCAACTGGAGAGTGGAAACGGTAACTAAGCTTTCCTGGTGCAACAACAAACTAACTTGTTAGTTACCTTTCTTCTGCCTCCTTTTCATGGTGAAAGCACCATAAAATATTTCATGTGGTCTTGATCGGAATCAGAGTCTCTTCTGAGTTACACTGCAAGGTCTCTCTAAGACCAGTCAGCTAGAGGGACTGAATTCCCTGAATCAAGCTAGAAAAGGGCATATTTGCTCTTTGAGTAAATCTGGAGCTTCTGAAAAGCACAGACACCTGTAGATGCAACAGCCACACCTGTTAAAAAGAAGCTGCCTTGCACAGCAATAATGATGACAGCTGTGGGTATGTTTGGAAAACTGTTTGGCAAAGAGAGTCCTCACTCGCAGCCCTGTGCTTTCCCCAGATGGGTTTATCAGTACAGTGCCAGCAGTGCCTCTCACTGACCCTGCTTGCAGATCCTGCTGCCTCATGGTCCTGTTCTTTGTTTTCTGTGTGGATTATTTGCTAACCAAAATTCAACTGCATCAGGTCAGTGTAGTGGGGACACTGGCACCTCTTCATAGAATGGGTTCGGTTGGAAGGCTTCTCAGAGATCATCCACTCCAACCTCCCCACCATGGGCAGGGACACCACTTGACTAGACTCAGCTGCTCAAGGCCTCATCCAACCTGGCCTTGAACACCCCCAGGAAAGGGACATCCATAGCCTCCCTGGGCAACCCATTCCAGAATCTCACAACCCTTGTACTGAAGAATTTCTTCCTAAGATCCAGTCTAAACCTACCCTCCCTCAGCTTCAAACCATTTCCCCTTGTCCTATTGCTAGACACCCTCATGAAAAGTCCCTCTCCAGCTTTCCTGTAGGATCCCTTCAGGTACTGGAAGGCAGCTCTAAGGTACCCCTGGAGTCTTCTCTAGGCTGAACAACCCCAGCTGCCTCAGCCTGTCCTCAGAGCAGAGATGCTCCAGCCCTTGGATCATCTTTGTGGCCATCCTCGACTTGCTCCAACAGCTCTGTGTCCTTGTTATGATGGGGACACTAGAAATGGATGGAGTATTTGGTGAGGTGGGGTGGAGTGTGGAATCTCACAAGAGCAGAATCAAGGGGTTGAATCACCTCTCTTGCCCTGCTGGCCACACTCCTCTTGATGCAGCCCAACGCACAATTTGCCTCCTGGGCATGTGCATGCTGCCAGCTCCTGCTGAGCTCATCAATCAATACACTTAAGTCTCTTTCTCCAGAGCCACTCTCAACCAACTCACTCTGCACCCAGCCTGTATTTGTGCCTTGTAACATCTCAGGCCACCGGGGGAATAATTGTGCTCTCCTTTGTGTGTTTTGTCTGCTGCTGGCTGCCTTGGAGATGCAGGCTGTTACTTAAATAGTGTTTAAAGTTAAGTTACTTAACAAGCAGGTGAGTGAGGCACGGCCTGAACTCCCAGATTCCAAGTCCTGCTCTCCATTGCTCAGGAGGAATGCTTGTTTCCTGAGTCACTGCTCCATTTAGGGGAGTAAATGACTTCAAAGATCTGATGCATTTCAATGCATTTCACTGCTGCTGTTTTGTGGCATCCAGCATTTCCTCTTTTTGTGGCTATCTACTTTTCTTATTAATCATTTGTTCAAATAAATGAAGTAGAGAACCCCCTGGTGAACCTCTAGGCAAAATGGAGTTGTAAATGGTAATTTACAGAGGCAACCGATCTTCAGGTCACAACACAAAGTGAGAATTGCAGACTTCAGAAGCTGGGCATCTGCACCTCATTTCTGAACATTTAGTTAAAACTGCAAAAGAAATGCTGAGTTCTGTTCCTAGAGCTGAGAACTTAATTCTTGGCATTTCAAAAAAGACATTTAGGTCATGTACTCCAGGGTCTGGACCTACTGTTTCTAGCTCAGCTGCACAGGGCTCTGCCAACACTGCTGCCGCAGGTGTGTTTTGCTCACAGCAGTCACAGTGAGAAGCTGCAGCCAAATACTGGCTTGATTGGGGTATTTAAAGGCCACATACTTGGAAACTTAGTTACCCTGGCAGGGAAAAATGTGCTGCTCAGACCAAAGTCTCGCAAATCTACGCACACAGAGCATGCTTGAGCTGCTTATCTCTATTCCACAGTCGGGAACCAAGCCCCATTAGGGTAAAACAACTTGCCCAAGGCCTTGCAGAGGAGCTCAGAACAAGCCCGGCTCCTTTTGGCAAGTTTTCAGCACTGTTTTAACAACTTCTGATCAAACGCTGGTGTGTCATGAGGGCAGGGCAGGCTGATGGCTGCCTGCTGAGCTCCTTCCCCACAACTGACTGGAAGTTCAGTCACCAGGAAACAGCTCAGTCTGCTCTAGCTTCTCTCAAACAGTGTAGAACACCATGATGGGATAATCTGCCCATGCTGTGGAAGGGTAGAAAAGTGCTTTAGGCTGCTGCCAAGAAACAGATAACCAGCCTCACTAGCTGGCTCCATGGCAGACAAAGCAGACATCACCTGCAGGGAGCACTCCCGAGAGCTCTGCTGTGAGACTGAAGCATCAGGGACAACTTCTCTGCTGCAGAGCCATTGTCCATTTCTGCAGCATAGGTACTTCTTGCTGTTATTTTCTAGATAAAAATAATTATGTAACAGGAAAATCTTCAGTGACTTTGCATCATTTTCTCTGTGTGTTGTAGCTTTGGTCTTATTCCAGATTATCCTCAAGTCTAAAATCTCTGGCTTTGTGGTCCTTTGTGGCACCCTCTGAAAATGTAGTAGAATGTGGAGAAAGGTAGAGTCACCCTGATAACCATGCCAGGTGACATCTTCATGGCTATGAGTATGCTGTATTTGCCATCTGTGGGCACAGGCTGTCAGGGTTTCAAAGGCCTCTGAGCTAATTGCTCACTCTAAATCTGAAAAGAAGGTAATGCAACCCCCAAGTCCTCCACGCAGTACAGGGGGATGAGCTGCTCAGTGGGGTGCCACTGGAGGAAGGGCATGGAAAATGTTATTTTTGGCCTCTCAAGCACACACAGTAGTTGTAGGATTTTACACGAAGGCGCAGTACTGCCCTATTCACTTCGCTGCTGGCAGCTCGTTGTCTCCCCTGTCCAGTGCAACGCTTTGTGCCCCGATTCATGGTTGCAGTTTCTCACAGAAAAACACTGCACTTCAGTTTCCATAGAGCAGGAACCTCCTTACTGTGCCCCGACCTCTCACTCCCCACGGAGATCTGACGGTGGCTTTGAGCACGGTTTAGGAAGGCGCTTGTGTAACAGAAGCGGCTAAGATGGAGGCTCTGCCCGTGTGCGACCGGCTGTGAATTCTGGCCCGTGTGAGCTCTGCACCAACCCGAAGCGGAGGGCGCGATCCGCCGCCCCCTGGCTTCCAGGACAGCAGGCAGAACCCAGCCCCCACGGCGCAGCACTGTCCTCAGAAGCGTTCGCGCTCCGGGAGGTTGCGTTGCTCCGGTGTGGGGCAGGTGCTGTGCGCCTCAGCACCAGGACGGAAACGACACACAGCCCCAGCAGCCCAAAAGAAGGGGAGGCCGCAGCCGCCCAACCTTCCCAGGCCTTGCCCCGGCGCTTCCGCTCCGGCGGGGCCAGCGCCCGCCCCTTCCGCCTGGAGCGCGTCACGGCGGCGGCGCGAGCGGTCACGTGCTGGGGCTCGGCGCTCGGCCCGCCTGGCCGGCTCGGGGCTCGGCTGGCTCAGTCTGGCGCGAGCGGCCGAAGGGCCCGGAGCGGCGCGGCGGGAGCGCGGCGGGGGCGCGCGGGCCCGGGCGGCGGCGGCGGGAGCGCGGGGTGGGGGGGGCCCGGCCGGGGCCGTGAGGGCGCGGCGGAGCCTGGCGGCGGCGGAGCGGCCTCGGGGCTCCCCCCGTGTGCGCGGGCCAAACGGGCCGGGCCGGCGGCCGCGGTGGGGCTATGATGCGCCCGCTGCGGGGCCCCGCACCCCCGTGTGTCCCCCAGGCAGGTCCGGCCCGCGGCTGAGAACCCCCACCGGCGGTGAGTGCACCGGGCGGGCTGTGGTGGCGGGGCGCGGGAAGGTCTGGCACGGCCCGGCGGGCTCGGGGAGCCTCAGCGCCCGCGCGGCGGAGGCCCGCCCCCGCTCCGAGCGGGACGCGGCGGGGCGGCGCTGCGGACTCTGTCCGCCCGCGGCGGGCCTGGCCCTCGCCCCGGCGCCGGGCTGGCCGGGAGAGCTGGCGGCACGGCCCAGGCGGTCGTTCTCGCGTCGTGGCTTTTCGGTCCTCGCGTCAGGCGCTGCTCCGGGGTGTGCTCAGCTGGGGCGGCTTAGGTCAGTCAGGGCTCGGCTCGTCTGGTTCAGGGTTCACCTCACCGCTGATCTGAAAGCTGAGGGGGAGTAGGCCTGAGGGCAGGGGAAGGGAAAAAGGACGGAATTTTCTCAGCATCTTTCTCGGCGTTGGCGCTGCCCTCCGTTCTTCAGCCTTGTGTGCAGTTCTCTAGCTTTGGAAAGCTGGATGGATATCGAGCTGGCTGCTGCTGCCACAGACAGTGAGGGAGAACACGGTCGGTCGCTCCAGCAGAGAGCCTTGCTCTGTGCATGCCCCTAGGATCAGCAGTTCAGAAGGCTGCCGTCCCAGGTGATCGGCACCATATGGTGCTTAGAAGAATGCTTATCATCCGGTTTCTTGTGCGGGTGGAGGATCGTGTTCCATCCAGACAGTCCTAATGAGCTCTCGCTCCCTTTTCAGGTATGGCCTCACAGCTGCAGGTGTTCTCCCCTCCGTCAGTATCCTCGAGTGCCTTCTGCAGTGCCAAGAAACTGAAAGTGGAGCCCTCTGTCTGGGATGTTTCAGGACAGAGCAGCAGTGACAAGTATTATACCCACAGCAAAAACCTTCCAGCAGCTCAAGGGCAAGCAAGCTCCTCTCATCAGGTAGCCAATTTCAGCATCCCTGCTTACGACCAGAACCTCCTTCTCCCTGCTCCTTCGGTTGAGCACATCGTGGTTACAGCAGCTGACAGCACAGGCAGCAGCGCGACAGCGTCCTTCCAGAACAGCCAAACCCTGACACACAGGAGCAACGTTTCTTTACTGGAACCATACCAAAAATGTGGATTAAAAAGGAAAAGTGAAGAGGTTGACAGCAACGGTAGTGTGCAGATAATTGAGGAACATCCACCTCTCATGCTGCAAAACAGACCTGCGGTGGGTGCTGCGGCCACGACCACCACGGTAACCACGAAGAGCAGCAGTTCCAGTGGTGAAGGCGATTATCAGCTGGTCCAGCATGAGATCCTGTGCTCCATGACAAACAGCTATGAGGTCTTGGAATTCCTGGGCCGAGGGACGTTTGGGCAGGTGGCGAAATGCTGGAAGCGTAGCACGAAGGAGATTGTAGCCATCAAAATCCTGAAGAACCATCCTTCCTATGCCAGGCAGGGCCAGATCGAGGTGAGCATCCTCTCTCGCTTGAGCAGTGAGAATGCTGACGAGTACAACTTTGTTCGCTCCTATGAGTGCTTTCAACACAAGAATCATACATGCCTTGTATTTGAGATGCTGGAACAGAACCTCTATGATTTCTTAAAGCAAAATAAGTTCAGCCCATTGCCCCTGAAATATATCCGGCCAATTCTGCAGCAAGTGGCTACCGCCTTGATGAAGTTAAAGAGCTTGGGTCTGATACACGCCGACTTGAAGCCGGAGAACATCATGTTGGTGGATCCTGCACGCCAGCCCTACCGAGTGAAGGTGATCGACTTCGGCTCGGCCAGCCACGTGTCCAAGGCGGTCTGCTCCACGTACCTGCAGTCGCGCTACTACCGGTGAGTACCCACGCGGCGCTCGCCGTCCTGCCAGGGCTCTGCTTCTGCAGGTGCTAAACTCTCCTGCCATTAGGGCTAGTCCCAGCTGAGGGGAGGAGGAAGCGAGCAGCCTATCCACTGTTCTGCTTTTTTGCTGTAGAGTCCTTCTGAAATTTGTAAATAAGCAGAACTTCTGCTTTGCGAGCCTGACGCAATGTGCGGTCCAACGCGTTCCTTTCACCCCAGCTTCGTGCAGTGAGTTGATTTGACCCTGGTGCTGCTTTGTGACTGTGTGTGATGTAGCAAACAGCAGCAGTTGTTCACTGTGATCTGAAATCAGTCCATTAATTGTGGTTGTTCAGAGGGGAGAGAGGTCAAAGGGATGCCAGTTTCTATTTATCCTGTTTCCTCTGGCTCCGTCTTTGTCTGAGCCCACTTCAGGAGCACTTGACTTCGTATGTCAGCCCTGGGTGAGTTGTGCTTCATGGGATCTGTAGCTCTTTTAAACCAGGGGTGAGCAGGTGTCTGCTTCCTTAGCAAAATGTAGGAATAGCTTCTACCCTTCTCCTGCCCAAGACTTCATAATAAACTATGGATGAAAATAGTGAAACTTGGAGCCTGTGCAGCTAAAGCAGGCTGTGCTTTCTCTTTCAATTGTTCCTCCAACCTGGTTCTGTCAATAGTGTGTATTTCAATATAAGTAGCAGTAGCCTTCAGTAAATGAATGCAGAAAGAAGTTTTGGCATCAAAGGGCCATGGAAAAGTCTGTGCTGTGTTGTCAGGGTTGCTTTCAATGGAATGTGAGCTCACTTGACTCAAAACTTAACTAGTATCTAGTCCTTCCAGCTGGGATGAGACAGAGGACTTGAGACACTCCACCCCACCCTGTGTCTGCCCTGTTTGATGTCTTTCCCGTCCTAGCTTCAGTTTGAAGCCCTGGCTTCTTGTGGGCTTGTCCTGTTTGTTCCTCATACTCCTATATCCTTGTCTGGTTTGTTTTGTTTACTCCCGCCATCACTAAGTAGCAGTTTTCTGTGCCATTCCTTCCATTTGATGCAGACTTTTCTGTATCCATTCCTCATGACCTTCACCTAGTTGGCTGGCACCAGTCTTTCCAGTCCTGAACTACTGACTTGTTTTTTGCAAGGCAGTTGTCTTCTGCCCACCAGAACTCTGTTGATGTCTCTGTGTAGAATGCGTGTTGAGTTTGGGTGGTGGTGCATGGACAGAGGTGACTGTTGATCACCAATCTGCTCTATCTGCCTTGCAGCACATGAGCAGAGCAGTCTGGGCAGGCACACAGTGCTTTCCAGTTTCTGCTATCGCAAAAGCCAGGTCTGGCTGAGGCAGCAGCAAGGACTGATAAGCATCTCTGAGGGGCTGCTGGGGAGGAAGCTGCCTCCTTCATTGCTGTACACGGCGCTGAGCTCCTGGCTGCTCCCTCCACCCTGACACAGGGTGACTGGCACTGCCAGAGGGGCAAATAGCCTGAGATCAGGTGGCACTGAATACTGTCTGCCTGGCTGAAGCTAAGCATGCTGTGATGTGGAAATCTAGCATTTAGTGCTAGGTCATTAGTTTGATGGTGGTGATTACTAAAATCCATAATCTAGGAACTTATGGACCTGGTGTGGAAAGCAGTGTACTGTGGGAGGACTGCATTGCTTTGACCATGTTCACATTATATTAGTGTTCAGGTGAGTTCCTAGTTGGACAGTTCTTCAATGCTGTGTTTAATAAAGCACAGCAATTGGTATAAAGCAATTCTTCAGTCGGTTGTCTGTCAGCTATTAAAAATAAACTCGTTCTGTGTTCACTGTTTGTTTTTTAATGCCTGTTCCTGGCACTTACATAACCTCTGTCTCCCGTGGAGGCACCTAAACCAACCAAACTTGGGTACTGTAAGGTGGATTTTCTCACCTGTATACCCTGAAGGAAAAAAAGACTTCCTTTATTTATTATGCTCAGTGCTGGAGGTCATCTTGTCCAACAGCCCTGCTCACTCCAGGTTCTGATTGTACTTCTGGAGTTTGGACAACTTCTCGCTGACACTGCTGGAGCCGTGTGGAGCTGGGATGTGGTATGGGTTTTGGCAAGGCTGGGACAGGTGCCCTCTCCACTGCACTGCAGTGTAACCCAGTCAAGAAGGGCAATTTTACTGCCACAACATGCTTGACTTAAACTGTGAGTGGAAGCGTCCATTATGAATTCTTTGAATCTAAAGCCAGGCCTGGGCTAGGAGTAGACTGCATGCTGCTGTGGCAGTCCTGAGATGTTTCCTGAAAACCAGAGTAACATCAGGTGTGGAAGGGGATGGATGCTTTCGACCTCCCTGGGGAGGATAAACAACAGGAGGAAGCGGAGAGTTTACAGAAGTGAAAAATCCCTGGGAAGAATGATCTGCCTGCTGTGCAGAGTGCTGTGTTCTGTGTGGGAACAGCCATCATGTGAGGCTTACTTGGATCCCTACCTCCTGATATTCCCTGTGGGTCAGGGTAGAGGCACCAAGCTGAGGCTATGAGAAGCTGGCACTGAGTGTTGAGGGAGCTTGCAGAGTGCAGTGGTGTCTGTTTCTTACCTCTGCTTTGGGCTACATGACCTACTTCTGTCCCGGTCATGTTGGCCTGGGAAGCAGCAGTACCTGCTGCCAAATCTCCCAGCCTGCTAATCCAGCTCTGAGTGGGGATCGTGTCATTCTCCCCGTTGTTCTTTGCACTTGTACCAGCTTTGTATCACCACCCTTCTCCACGAGGGGAGGGCTGAGGACCCATGTGTTTTGAAATGCTAAACCTCAGTCTCTGATTTTTCCACTACTGCTGTGAATCCTCTCTTCTGAGAGCGCCTGAGCAGATTTGCCAGCTTTGGAAGTCTGAGTTTGGCAAGCATGTGTGCAAAGAAGGAATGTTGTTGATTTCTGCTTCAAAGAGCTTAAGATCATAAAATTGCTTTAATCTCTGACAGACCAGCTATGAAAGTGACCTCTGCTGCTTGTCCTGTTTCAACTCTCATCTTGTAAGGCTGCTAATTATAGTGGTGTAAAAGGAGATAAGAGAGATTCCAGCTCTGTCCTGCAGTCCAAATGAAATCAGGTGGCTTGTGGGAAGTTCATTTATTTCATGTCAGGGAATAAAATACGTGGAGTTCAACTTGCTGTCATTTTGGTATTGAGGTTTCAGAACACCCAAGTCTGTCCCAACCTGTAGTTAAAGGCTAACAAACTATCCCATCCAGCAGAGGCTGGATCCTCTGGGATCAGTGGGATTTTGTTAATGCACTGATGAAGCATTAACCTGCTCCAGTATTCCACAGGCCACTTTTAATTTGTTTACCAGTCCAAACCAAGGAAACTTCTGCCTAGAGCATTCCTGATGTGATAGGTTTGGGTTCTCTCTGAGTTGGCAATTCCTGCATAAGGAGGATAACCAAGGGGATCTGGACAGTTTGTTGATGAGTAGTGGAGTAATGACGCTGGGGTTCTGGGACCTCTGTGGGGATGACAGGAGTGTGCTTGCTCCACTTGTGAAGACCAAAGACCTACAGAAATTGATTCCTCTTGGTGGCACCTCTTAGCTTACAGAAAGTTGCATTTATTCCAGCATAGCTCTTTAAAACAGGAATTTTTAGGAGGACATTCAGCATTCAAATATCAGATGCTTATCGTATTTGCATAATCATTTTACATTTTCACATACGCAAAACCATTTCAAAGTCAACGACTGCCAGGGGTAGACAAGAAGGCAGAAACAGCTCAGTGTCAAGTGCAGCAGGTATCAAAATGTCTTAGCCTAAATACTCTGTCAGTGATCACTAGGGGGTACCGAGGCTCTGCTTTTCAGAGGTTCAGACAGTAAAGGAACCTCCTTGCCTTAAGGCTGAAGGACAGACAATAGGTGTGAGCTCCCTGTAGCAAGGGCTGGGCAGCTCTGTATCTCTTTTGACAGACCCTGGGCTTTCTCGGGGGCACTGTGCCGGGAAGCTGGGATGAGACCATTTGTTTTGGAGACCGGCTAGTGGCGGTTGTGTAGTTACCTACGCCAGAAGCTGTATCTGTGTCACCATGACACAAAGGGTGATTAATTGGAGAGTCACTTCTTGCCGTGTACAAACAATTGGGAGGCACATTTGGGTTGCACAGCTGTGGAAGGTGAGTGTCAGATCTACTGACACCTGTGCATTATGTAAGCCATGTAGAAGTCTGTCGAAAGATCAGAACTGGTTTCAGAGCCTTTTTTAACAACAGAAATATCCACAGTGTAACTCCAGAAATGTCACCCAGGCCCTGGGGGCGAGTCATGATGAGAAAATAGCCAGGAGTTGAGGGCTTTTCTGTCTTCCTTTGCCCTTGTGTTAGGTATGCATGAAGAAGATCAAGGTGTTTGTGTTTCCTGTACTTTCCAGAGTAAATTGCCACACCGAATCATGTGGGTTTTGCAGCACTTGGGTTTTGTGCTGTATGCAAATGTGACCAGAATTTAGTCTGACAAACCAGCATCAGTTTGTTTCAGAGCTGTGTGTAGGTGAAGAGTTGTACTAAAACATCCCTTTGTGATATGAGTCAGTGCCAGGCACAAATCTCCCTGAAATTCCAACCTGTTGCAGAAGCAAACCTTGCTTGGAGTTTGAGATTTTTTTTTTTCATCACCTTCCTGTAAAGGCTAGGCCAGACAGGTAAATTTTGCATTAGGTGTGGCTGAGTGCACAGAAACCTGTAACACAACCTTGCAAAGCTGTCTCCAGCTGCGTTCTCTCCTTCCATTTTGAACTCTAAACTCTCCCAACAAACCCTGTGAAAATCTGCTGATAAAAACCAAGCAGCTCTTTGAAGAGCTTCTGTTTCTGGCTCTGCAGATGCTGTTCTTTTCACATGAAAACAGGCAGCTGTCAGCTGCCCACCTGGCATCTCGAGACCTTCTTCCCAGAAGTTTGAACACTGTTTGCCAGGACCTTTCTTTCCAGTTCTGTAGGGTGGGTTATGCCATCTCAGGGACTCCTCCCACCTCATGTACTGTCAGGTGTAATTGAGCTGGTTAGTGGAGAAGAAACTTCTAGCACAATTGCTTAAAGGCCACCCTGGAGCTGGAGGGCACTACAGGAGTGGAATAAACCCAGCCATGCCACTAACTGATAAAACCTGGGATCTTTTAGGGCACTTGGGGAAACATCTTCTGGTTTAAAGTGAATTACTTAGCTTCTCACAAGATATACTTGTGCTTGGGGGAGAGGAGAGGTGTTATCCAGAGCAATCTATAGGAAAGAATCCGCTTTCAGAGTTGAAGATTTTACCTTTTCTTTTTTTTTTTTTTTCAACAGCGCTCCTGAAATCATCCTGGGTTTGCCATTCTGTGAAGCTATTGACATGTGGTCTCTGGGCTGTGTGATAGCTGAGCTGTTTCTAGGCTGGCCTCTGTATCCAGGAGCATCTGAGTATGATCAGGTGAGAGCATGTGGTGGATGTGGGGATGTTCAGTGAAGCCTCTCAGGCCCTCTGAACCCAGCATGTCCCACGGCACGTTTCAGCTGGTGCAAAATTGCCGTTTGTCACCTGAAGTTCATTTTCTCTCTCTTGTAGTCCCATTGCCTGTCTCTGTTGTACAGAAGAGCACTGAGTTCTGAGTGTTTTGAGTTGAATGTAGTTACCCAATATACAGAGTCAGTTTGCAGTTAACCCCCTGGCTTCCAAACCAAAAGCTGTTGAAATGCCTTCCTGTCAAAACAGCAGTGGGGTGGGTGTGTGTCCGGACTCCAGACGCCCTCTGTAATTTCACCATGAGGGCAGTTTTTCCATGTGGGGAGCGAGCAAGCCTATCATTCCTGCATGGTTAGTACCTACAGCAGCCTCATTTTTAATACAAAGTGTGAGCCCCAAGCTGTCCCTGAAATACAGGGGCTGGAGTCTGAAAGGCATCTTGAACTAAATGAGTTCTTTCCACGGATGCTTAGCATTAATACCGGGGCTACTCAGCAGCCTATAAAAGGACAAAGTCTGTATAAAAGGGCTTCTAAGGGTGACTTCCACTGTGGTTTTCATGGTGGTACCTTATTACAGTGCTTGGTATGGTTTTCCTTAAGTGATAAAATACATGAAAACTTAGTCAGTTTGCAAGCTTCATTGCTTACATCTTCCCAGCACTGTAAATTTCCAAGGGAAACACAGTGATGCCTTATTGAGCAGAATTAGCTGGAAAATAAGTGATGTACAGCATGGGGGTTTCCTTGCACGCTGAGTTTTGTGCAGTTCTGAGAACCTTATCTGTTGTGTGGGTGGGGAGGAGGAGCTTTTTCCGTTGCTTAATAGACAGGATTTTGCAGTCCTTTGTTGAGGCAGCGTGAGGTGTGACTTCATGTGGTTGATTTTTGATGTCTGAATTGCTCTTGAAAACTTGGGGTGACTTTCATGTCTTCTGAGATTCTGCAGCAGCAAGTAAGAGCTCAGGCAGAACTTGTGAGTTGATGGGTTGGGATGGGAGTTGATTCTTTTTTCAAATACCCTTTGACTGCACATCAAGAGCTGTGTCTTATAAAACCAGCAGAGCTCTTAGCTGAGCTATGGTCTAGATAGAGAAAGTCTTCACCTGCAGACACCAGATCCACACTGACATGAATGAGGAGTGAGTGTACAGGCTGCTGTGGGGCCCAGGCTGCAACAGGAGGTTCAGAGCCCTGCAGTGCTCAGCTGGTTTGACACAGCGGAGCAGGAGCTTTACAGACAAAAACTGAGACCTGCTGCAGGACATGCAACCCAGTTACCTTAATGCTGTCTCCAGCCCTCCTTTCAGTAATCAGACCTGGCAGGATTTTGTTCTTAAACTTTTAAACAGACTCCTCTGAGGGGAGAGTCACGAGAAGGTGATACCCCATTTCTCACCATACATCCTGGGAGCAGACAGCATTAGCAGTTGGCCAACATGTAAAAACCTTGGGGTTGTTTTTATTCACACCTTTTGCTCTTTTCCTTCTTTTTGGGCATTCCTTTTTGGTTAGCTCTTTCCCAGTGCTCCCTGATGCAGTCACAAGCATCCAGGTGCATCTTCCAAAATTCTGAGTCCTTTTTATTACATATTCAACATTTTGGAGGATGTAGGAATCTGATTTTACTGCAGATTTGGTCTTCCAAAATTCTCAGCCCTTTTTTGTTACGTGTAAGTGTGTTTGACGTTTTTGAGAGTAGGAATCTGATTTTACTAGAGGTTTGGTCTTGCTGTCTTGGTCAGTGAGAGCTTTGCCATGCCATTATTCTCACATCTGTGTTCCTGGAGTATATGTAGCAGCACATACTCCAGCAATGGTGTATGGATAGTTACACCTTTAAATATATATGCACACATGAGAATTTCTGTGTTGTTTTTCTCTCAGAATGTGTACTTCTTCCATTGCTGACATTACAGACCAGTGGTGTTGCTTTATCCATGTCTCAAAAACTTACAGTCTGCTCCTGTGTAAGTAGGGCAAAGCATATTTCTGTAAAATATGAAAGCTGTATTTAAAATCTAAAATTTCTGCAGCTAAATGTCCTTATAAATACTTGAGAGAGTCCCTCTGGTTTTGTAGTTTCAGTTAACCTGGGCATTCTTTATTTACAGGTTATTTCTATTCACTCTGAACAAATCAGGCTGTCAATTACTCCGTTATTAGAGTCCCTCTGGTTTTGTAGTTTCAGTTAACCTGGGCATTCTTTATTTACAGGTTATTTCTATTCACTCTGAAAAAATCAGGCTGATAATTACTCCATTAGCTGTGAGGGTTGTTTGGAGTCCTCATTCTTTTAATTTCCTTCCCTAGATTCGTTATATTTCCCAAACCCAAGGCCTTCCAGCGGAGTATCTTCTCAGTGCCGGAACAAAAACAAGCAGGTTTTTTAACAGAGATCCGAACTTGGGCTACCCACTGTGGAGGCTAAAGGTTTGTCTGTCTTTTTTGATTGCTCATTGAGGGCTTAATAGGAATTTAAACCTAGCTGCAGTGTGCTGTAAAAGCATACTGACTGAAAACAGGATTTGAGATGCCATCCAAATAGAGCTGATTTGTGTATTTCCTCACAGAAACTGCACAGACCTCCTGGTAGTCACCTAACAGTAGCAGCTGTGCATGATAGTACTAGCAGAGAGTGGGTGTTGCAGTCATTGAGATAATGGTTGCTTATAATGGTTACTTATTATGGCCTGCTCAGTCTTGATGAAGTATGTCACCTTGTTGTCATCTCCTGACAATGCCAAGAGTAAACCAGGGAGGATCTCAGGATGGTCTTTGTTAGTTTAACAGAAATTTACTTATCTGTTGGCACAGGACAGAAAAGAATTGAATGTCCTCTTGATTTGCCTCCAAAGCTGAGCAGTACAAGGAAGGGCATTTTGCCTTTCTTCTTTGTAAAAGAGGAATTTAAAATATTTATAGCCTCTTCTCTTCCTAAATCTGAACTCTTTAGTTCTTCTGGCTAATGCAGTGCCCAACAAAGCCTTGGAATGAAGTCATCTGGTTGTTAATTCAGCTTTGCAATGAGTGATCTTTCCAGCTGAAGAGATGAGAACCCTTGGCTGGTCTGGCCCTGCTGGCGCAGGATTTATCTCAAGGCAGGCAAAAGGCTGCCTGGCTTGGCCCCCTCTTGCTGGTTTTTCTGTATCAATATGCAGTATCTCAGTGTATATTAACAAATGCTTTCTTCTTACAGACACCAGAAGAGCATGAGTTGGAAACAGGAATCAAATCCAAAGAAGCTCGGAAGTACATCTTCAACTGTTTGGATGACATGGCGCAGGTGCGTGAGGAACCTCACATCCCACAGAGCCACCACAGCCGTTACCTTGTGGGGAGCTCTGCTGGAGCAAGACTCTAAGTGTGAATTATGAAGCTGTTAGTTTCTCAGCTTCTTTCAGGCCTTGAGCTAAGGAGATGCAAGAAGAGTGCTTAGCCTTTTACCACTAGAGGTAGTCAAGCAATAGGAGAGCTGAGCCTCTCCAGATGTGTTTATAGGTTTAGCCCTATTACTGGACTTTGGAAATGCTGAGAGATCCTTATATTTTTTTCATTCTGTTTTCAGAGGTAAATGAAGGATTATCTGAGGTTTTTAATATCACAAGGCCTTGACAAATACGTTGGTCTCGGTTTTCTGTTGCTTTTTGTAGCTGTTGCCGTCACTTTCCATCCATATAAAGAGTGTAGAATCCTGCCATTCTGTTGCTTGCCCCTTATAGCAGCACCACCCCACCCCACCCCCCCAAAAAAAAAAAAAAAAAAAAAAAAAAAGAGGCCACAGTGCCAGGTGTGAAGCCTGGTTGGTATCCACTGAACAGACCAGTTTCGTGTTGAGGTGAGAATTCCCCATGTCAGTTTGGTTTCCTTTTATAGAACGAGCAAGGGAAGGGTTGTGTTAGCACTCTAGTACCAAAAATTGAACTTGCTACAAGACAGGAATGCTCAGTAAATATTGCTGTGTGGTGTGAAATTACTGAATTGCTAAGTAACAATTAATTTGATGTTTGTGTGAACTACTCTCATTTCATTTTCAAGGTGAATATGTCTACAGATTTAGAAGGGACTGACATGTTGGCAGAGAAGGCTGACCGAAGGGAATATATTGATTTGTTGAAGAAAATGTTGACAATTGATGCAGATAAGAGAATTACTCCACTGAAGACTTTGAACCATCCATTTGTTACAATGACACATCTGCTGGATTTCCCACACAGTAATCAGTAGGCTTCCTTTCATTTCTTGTTTTGTTTCAGGAGGACTTAAGGGAAAACATGGAACAGCACTTGCCTGCTTTCTGTCCATGCTGTTTTCTGCAGTTTCTGGCTGATCTGAAAATAGCAATGGCATCTATAAGGAATGGAATGTTCATAAGCTTCTTTTTCATGTTTGTTTTGTTGGTTTACAAACAAACACAACAACAACAAAGAACTTAAAGGCATGTGCATAAAGTTGGGAATTTGTCATATGTCTGTTACACATATCTAATCTTTGCCTTCTGTCATTGTGTTCCAGTGTGAAGTCTTGCTTTCAGAATATGGAGATCTGCAAGCGAAGAGTTAACATGTATGATACAGTGAACCAGATCAAGAGCCCATTCACCACTCACGTTGCTCCTAACACAAGCACAAACCTGACCATGAGCTTTAACAACCAGCTCAACACAGTACACAATCAGGTACATCACCTTTCAGCTCTTTGATGCTAATCAAAGAAGTGGAGTAGTCTTAATTTTGTGCCTTCTGGCCAAAGCCTCTTCTGCAGAATACTGTATTTAAGTTGCTCTCCAGAATTTGTAGTTTTGTCTTGAAATACAGTTTTCCAAACCTTGTGCCTAGGCAGTCTGCTTCACCCAATCATATTTGCCTGTCAGTTCAGTAATGCAGTGAATTTCTCTTTCTCTCCATGCCTCTTATCTGGAACCCTTCCCTGGTGCTTTCTTCATAGTATAATGCTGATGGTTCCTGGGGTTTGTTTTATAACAAGTACAAGTCTGATGGCTTGGGATCTTTTCTTTTTCTAGGCCAGTGTCTTGGCTTCCAATTCAACTGCTGCTGCTACTCTCTCCCTGGCAAACTCGGATGTCTCACTGCTAAACTATCAGTCTGCCCTGTATCCCTCATCTGCAGCACCAGTTGCAGGAGTGGCACAACAGAGCGTTTCCTTGCAACCTGGAACAACCCAGATCTGCACCCAGACTGATCCATTCCAGCAAACATTCATTGTTTGTCCCCCAGCCTTTCAAAGTAAGTGAAAACCCTCTGCATGGGACGCTGTGGTTTCCGTTGGGTAGAAACTAGAGGTGGTCATCTGCACTGAAGAGAGGAAGTGCAGAATGCAACCCTTTGCTATCACACAGTGCTCTTACATGAGATGTCAGTGCAGGATCAGGTCAGACGTGTAGACAGTTTGGTTCTCTTCCAGGTGATGCTTGAACAGGTGACAGTATGTCACCAGCCTAAGGTGAAGTCTTCACCTGGTTACTCAACCAGTTTTTCCCCCAAACCAAACACAGCGGCATTCCGCAGGAAGCGGCAAACAGAGGAGCTGGAGCTGAGAATAGGGAAGTGTCCTGCTGTGCTTTGTGTGCCAGGAGTGAATATCTGCTCTTTGAGTCTCTCACAAGCACTGATGCAGCTCTGTGGTTTGCTAAAAGCAAACTGTGACAGATTGCAAATCAGTGAGGTTAGCAGAAACATGGCTCTATTAATCCTGCAAGTTCCCCATGTTTATGTCTGGGTTGAGGAAGGTTACATACAAAAGGGAACTGATAGTGTAAGGTTTGATCTTTGAACTTAGTCTCAAGTAGCATAGAATTAGATGTCTGAGTTGTCTGTGTTTCTGAAAACAAGACTATGGACTTCAACAGAGCCAGGCTTTGAGGACTGGTTGTCCATCGCTGCAGAAGTGTTTGCTTCAGCTGGTGTTCTATTGGTAGGCTTTTGTCAAAGGGAACAGCTTTCTTTTCTCTTCATCTGACCCTCTCTTCTACCCTTACCTAGTAGGAATTTGATTTTCCAAAGAAACTGAAAAAAAGAATGATAAAGAGCTTAGCAGTGATGTATTCTTGTCCTCCACAGCTGGACTTCAGGCAACTACAAAGCATTCTGGGTTCCCTGTAAGGATGGAGAATGCTGTCCCAATTGTGCCACAAGCGCCTGCAGCCCAGCCACTGCAGATCCAGTCTGGAGTTCTCACACAGGTAAACAAACAAACAAACAAATAAATGAACCCCACAGAGTTAAGTGCAATCCCTGCCACCCTCCAGGAGAATCTGAGCCTGATCCCTCTGGGGTGAATGCAGGGGGTTCTCAGAAGGCTCTGAAAGGTTCAATGCAGATCACTTCTAAGACAGTGTTTTTTTGTTTTATTTTTCTGGACTAATATTTGAAGTTTAAACTATTTTATGTCATGTGCCTCCCTGGTTTTAGGAGTCTTCAGCTGCTAAGGACAGGCTTTGTTTTTACATGGCTGCACACTGCCCTGTAGGTAGTGGTGTGTGTTCTTGCCTACAGTTTAAAGATGTGGCAGAAGAAATCATTTCTGTGAGGAGCAAAATCCCAGCAAACAGAAGTGGCAATACAGAATACTCACGTTAAAATTTCATCTTTCAATCAAGGAAATTATTTCTGAATCCTTCTCAGTCAGTTAGGTCATTAGTGTGAGCTGATGTGTAGTGATCACCCACCTGCTGTTTGCAGATTAAACAACTATGTGACAGCAAAATTCACGAATAGTGCTTAAAAGTATACTTTAAATGTTGGTTGTGTCATAAATTAAAACAGTTTTTCTTTCCAAAAAGTCATGCTTTCATGTACAGTGAAGGCCCAGCGATTCGTAGGTTTTATTCACTGAAAAACTGTAATGAAGTGCACTTTTACTTATTTGCATAGTTCTGGTTTCTGCTGACATTAACACAAACTTCATTAGTTTTACTCTCCAGGCAGCAGATTGTATTTCCTGACCTACTTGTCGAGGAGCAATCTTTAGATTGTTCAGTACAAAGAAATTTGATGGCAGTCTGTGGCCCCTGGTTTGTTTAGCATGATTGTGTGTGGAACGGTGTCCAAACAGCAGGATCCACGTGACGGAGGCCCACCTGAACCCAAGCCCTGCTTTTGCTGAGAGTGCAAATTGTACCCAAAGAATCTACTCTAATTAGGCACTGGGTGGACTGATACTGTCTTGGTAGTTTCATCACGGATAAAACTTTGCTCTTTCACAATACAAAAGACCTGCTGTGCCTTCTGTGAAATCCCTTAGCTGATCCTTGTCTGAGAGCGCTCTGTGTGTATGTGGTACGGTGGCTAACGCTGTGCCCTGCCAGTTAGTGCAGTGCACAGAGTGTAACTTGCTCTCTGGGACCCAGTTAAAGTATCTAGAGCTGAACACTATCTCGGTTTTACTTCTTAAGTGTGTCACTGGAGAGAACTTGTTTCCAAATTGCCCGTGCCTTGTGTTCCCCTCAGGGACACGTAATTGCTTAGAGGAAGGTGCCCGGAGGGTCTGGGTGTTGGTTTCACTGCATCCGTTGCAATTCTGGAGTCTGCTCAAGCACCGTAGAATGCCAGTGAGGTGAAACCTTTTCTGGCCCTGTTGCTGAACCCACTTATCCTGCCTCAGTACATGTGTTTCACTCACTGCCTGATCTACATTTCAGGGAAGCTGTACACCACTAATGGTAGCAACTCTTCATCCTCAAGTAGCCACCATCACGCCGCAGTATGCGGTCCCCTTTACCCTGAACTGCGCAGCCGGCCGGCCAGCGCTAGTAGAACAGACGGCTGCAGTACTGGTAATTGCCTCCCTTGATTGTGTTCACTAACTGAGTTTTGTTTTAACTTAGACTTGCAGAGGGCATGGAAGCATGTGCCATCTTGTGGCTGTGTTCTTGCTACATCTTAATGTCTCGTTGTTTTCCTCCCCAACATTGCTGAAGCACTGTCTGACTCTGACGTTTAGTGTGGCTCTGTAAAGAATCCAGATCCATTGACTGTTACTTTTCACTAGCCCAGTATTGCCAGGCTCTCCTCAGCTATGCTGCAGAAGGGCTACAGCTGTTCTCCTTCCTCGCTTACTGTCCTACCTTTGCCTTTTCGATTGCTGAATACAAAGGGATCAGTCTTTAGCTTGACTCTGCTACAGGTACCTGGATGGCCAGAATTTGAACTACTTGGCAAGTTAGCTCCATACTTTGTTTTCAACACGTGTAAAGATGCTTTGCATGGAGGAAACTTTTCAGGTCATTAAGCACAGGCTAAAATCTCTAATGATAGCAAATTCTTTAATGCATTGCTTTAGCAGTTGATTTCTCTTAACCTCTGTTGAACGTTAACAATAATTTTCTGGCCTTTTGTTATTTATAGCAAATCACAGGTAGCTTCCTTCATCCAGATAAAGATAAAAGCATTCTTCACAGATACTTTCAGTTCATTTGTATTTCTTGGTTGAAATTAAAGGTGAGCTCTAATACCCAAAATGCCAATAAATGGCTTCTAGGCTGTTTGGACCTATTTCTAAAAAGGATGGGGAAGGGAAATAAGCACAGCTTCAAGAAGTGTATGTTTTCAAAATTGTCCTCTTCTGTATTCATTTGGCACCTGCACCAGAGCAACTTTGCAGGTGCCACAAAGAAGTCATTGTAAAACTCCAGAATCAGATCAGTGAAGCTTATGAAAACATTGCAGTGCACTCAAGTGCTGGTCTCCTCACGTGTCGTTCAAAGCACATTCCATTGCGTGAACCATGTTGTTTCTTGTGGCTTTAGAGTGGTAGTTTGAGTGTCATTTTCTTCTGAGAGGGAGACCTCTGCTGAAGTGGAATTTGCTCAAGTCATACCTGTACTGAAACTAAACCCCACCCCTCTGAATCCTTCTGACCCAAGGTGACTGCTCCCCATGTCTCAGGGTGGGAAGGCAGGAGAGTGAGGGTCTCCTGGGTCACAGCTCTGAGCTGAGCAGACCCAGAGATGGATCTCCTTTCCTCCTCTTGAATCCTGAATGCCGAAAGGCTGTAATCTAGGCTCTGAAAACAGCAAGGGATGGCTGTAGCAGAGCCTGGGACACAAGTGAGTTGTTAGTGGTGTTTTCTAAAGTGTCTCTGGGCTTTTGATTCAACAGGCAAATTCTATTCTCCTGTGTGTGTGCAGTGGACTTGATGTTCGGCTCCCCTGTACAGCAGTGGAGATCAGAGCCAGCTGTCTCCAGACTATGAGCCTGGATTCTGAGTTTTCTCTGGAGGACTCGCTAGTTCTGTTTGGATTCTGGGAGCCTTTGGCGTGAACTTGCTCACCTTTAGTGTTTCCAACACTCTCCCTTGCTGCTTCCCCTGAGTTTGCATTAGCCATTTGCTAAGCTTTGCATATTTTTGTCCTTCCTCTGTCAAAACAGTTCGTCGCTTGGAAGGCCCGATTTCTGCCTCTCATTGGGAATTTAAATCTTGCTGTATTAAACTCTCTGCTTTGTCTTGTGCAGGTGTTGGCTTTTGGAAAGAGGCATGGTGTGACTTTTAACATATTTCTCTTTTTTTTTTTTTTTTTTTTTTTTTTTCTTTTCCCCCCCCCTCCTCTTTTTTCCCCCCAATATTATTCCGCTTATGTTGGCAGAGGTTTTAGCAGCTCTCTGCTTTTGAAGGCTTCTTGTTTGGAACTAAGGTTGTAATGAGTGGATCTGTTACTTGCAGAAATACTTGACTTAAAACAAGAAGGTGTTCATGGGTTTGGGTTTGCAGCTTAAAGAGCAAGAGAGAGAGCCACGTATTATGAAAATCATAGAAATACTTTGGGGCTTGTTTGGTTGATTGTTCTTTAATCCCCTCCCAGAAAAAAGCCCCTGCACTGTGTGAATTTGGGCAGGGACGTTTGTAATATTAATCCATTGAAAATATCTTCACATATCTCCCTTTGTAACTAAATGTTTCTCCCACTGTGGCTTTTCTTATATGCTTAGTTGAGGTGGAGTAAATTTCCACAGCCGTAACGCTGTCTCAACTCTCTCAATGTGAGCCCTGTAAGGCAGAAAAGCAGAAAGGGCCAAATTGGCTTCGTATTTTGGAATTCTTCAGCAGAGCAATGTGCATAATGTCCTGAGCCTTCCCACTGCATCTGGCAGTACACCTGGCTGCGTTCTGCAGTGCAGTGTTAACACTTCTGCCCAGGTGACATCGGTCGTACTAAAGGTTAGCACAGTGTCAGAGGAAGCTTCTTTCTCTGATTTTGCTGTTCTCTTTCCGCACTGAGACCTTTTGAGAAGGTGCAGTGACGTGCCACTATCTCTGCAAGCTAACAATCTACCCGAGTGCGTTGATTGCTTGGAACAAAGCTCCTCACCTGCAGGAACTGAAACCTAGTGAGGCTGTTTGTCTGTTTATTGTTTTGCAGCAGGCCTGGCCAGGGGGAACCCAGCAGATCCTGCTACCTTCCACCTGGCAGCAGCTCCCGGGGTTGCTCTGCACAACTCTGTTCAGCCAGCAGCTGTGATCCCGGAGACGATCAGCAGCAGCCAGCAGTTGGCTGACTGGAGGTATGGGTTGTGCCATTGTAGTGCACAGGATCGCTCCCTTCCCAGCAGAATCGCGAGCAAGGGCTCGGTGCAGCTTGTGGTTCCTTGCAGTGCAGTCATGAGGTTTGGGTCTGTCTGTCTCTCTGCTGCAGGAATGCCCATTCCCATGGCAATCAGTACAGCACCCTGATGCAGCAGCCATCGCTGCTGACCAACCATGTGACGCTGGCGGCGGCGCAGCCACTGAACGTCGGCGTTGCCCACGTGGTGAGGCAGCAGCCCAGCAGCAGCGTCCCAGCCAAGAAGAACAAGCAGCCAGCACCAAGTGCACCCAAGTAAGGCTTCCTTTCCCAGCCCTGTCTTTGTGGAGGCTGCCCTTGTGATGTGCAAAACTGGTCTCCTGAGCACAGAGGCAATGTCTGTCACTTTTTATGTGCTGCAGTTGCTTTTAACGATGACTTGGGGAAAGTCTCTGTACTGTGCTCACTGGAATAAGTGATATTTCATTCAGTGAGAGTGCAAGGAATGTGGTTGACCAGGTGCTTTTACTGCACTGGTCAGATGGGGGTCAGGGTGTGTTCATGCTGTGTCAGTTCTGTCACTTGCTCTCTGATGAGCAATGGCTAGCAGGTTCCTTGCAGTGTTCAAGTGAGTCTGTCCTGTTCAGAGCATTTGGTCCTTCTGGGATGTGTTCTCTGATGCTCTGCTCCATGAGTGCCTGCACTGAGGGCCTCTTTCTGTATTTCAAGACATTTCTTTTAAGTGTGCTCCAGTCACCTGGAGACTGGCTGTTCTTAAAGCTGGTGCTGGTTTGTCCCAGCCTGCTGACACACAGCTGAATACTGCTTTGGTTCTCCTTCAGGCTCAGCTCAACTCTAGAGACCGTGCCCTCCCAAGTTTACTCACTCATTGGGAGCAGTCCTCTGCGGTCCACCTCCTCCTCTTCCAACATGCTCGTCCCAGCACAGGAACAGCACCAGCCCATTGTGATCCCAGACACTCCAAGCCCACCTGTCAGTGTCATCACCATCCGCAGTGACACTGATGAGGAAGAGGACAGCAAATACAAACCTGCCAGGTAGGAAGCTCATTTAAGCAGGCAGTACTGATTGTCCTGAGCTCAGCCCAAGCACCAAGAACAGGGGAGAGCTCTTCATGCAAAGGCCTGGCTAGGCTAAGAAGCAC
The DNA here is from genome assembly GCA_033816785.1 of Picus viridis. NCBI lineage: Eukaryota > Metazoa > Chordata > Aves > Piciformes > Picidae > Picus > Picus viridis. The sequence goes on from CM066602.1 coordinate 5,196,695, forward strand.
TGCATGAGACAGAAAATTCTGCACCGTGTCTGCCATGCTTTTGGTGTCTCTAGTTAATTAGAATTTCATGTGACAGGGAGGGAGGGCCTGAGATGCCAGAGGGAGAGCTCCTGTATCTTGTGGGGAAAGCTGGAATATTTCACATTTGTGTTTTTGGGTTTTTTTTTCTCTTTGCAGTTTGGGTATGAAGCAGAGATCCAATGTCATCAGCTATGTCACTGTTAATGACTCCCCTGACTCCGACTCCTCCCTGAACAGCCCCTATGCCACAGACCCCCTTTCGTCTCTCAGGAGTGCCGGCGGTGCCCTGGAGCTGCCGAGCAGAGCCGCAGCCGACAGCTCCAGCTCTCGGACTATCATTGTGCCACCGCTCAAAACGCAGCTCAGTGACTGTGTCGTCGCTACCCAGGCATCAGGTAGGCTGTGCTCAGCAGTGTTAGCAAGGCCCAGGTCCTGTCTTACCCCTGACAACCTTGCCCTCACAGTTGTGGACTAGTTGCACCAGGTCTTCAGCAGCTTCAGATCTCACAGCTGCTGTTCTGAGAGTGCAGACCTTGGTCTGTTTGCAGTTTCATTGATCCGTTTACCCTTTACATTCATTGATCCATTTACCATTCAGAGATGTTTGGCTGCATCCCTGGAGGAGTTCAAGGCCAGGCTGGAAGCGGCCTTGTGCAGCCTGGTCTGGTAGAGGGTGCCCCTGCCCATGGCAGTGGGATTGAAGCTACAGATGATCTTTGGGGTCCCTTCTAACCCAAACTGTTCTATGAATCTGTAGAAAGATCTGTAAAAATTCCGGATGATTTCTTGTACAGTCAGATTTTGAACTGTAATTGAGGAGAAGGCTCTGTTATGGAAATGGTCCCTGTGCCTTCCTGATTACCTAAGCTGGTTGTGACAGTGCGTGGCCTGTGAGAAGGGACTAAGCTTTTGAAATCTTTCAGGCATCCTGAGCAGCACCAGTAAGACCAAGCCAGTGGCCTCTGTGAGTGGGCAGTCATCAGGATGCTGTATCACACCCAGTGGGTACCGCTCGCACCGTGTGGTAGCAAATGGAGTGCAGCCTCTCAACCTCAGCCAGGTGAGCACTACAAGGCTTTGCTGGCCTTTGGCCGTGGTGCTTTAGAAACACCACACTGTGTGACAGGGAGAATGACATGAATGCAAGAGGATCACTATCTGCTGTCTCAGTAGTTCCTTGAAGACAGTTCTGCCCTGTAGATGTGCGGAGTAGGGTAGACTGTAGGAAGTATAAGTGAAGTTTCTCAGGGCAAAGAATTTGTTCTTCTACCAGAAGGCTAGAGAAGGAAGCATGGTTGAGTCCCTGTTCTTTGTGCTCCTCTTCACACCTGTCTTGCAGTTAGTCATTCTTGCCACTCGGTGGGGGAGCCTAACCAGAATCTAGCTGTTGAGTTAAAGTATCATTGAAGGCACTCAGCAGAGGGCTGGGTCACCCTAAGACCTGCCTGCACTTGTACAGCTGTGCACTGCAGTATCTCAGGGGTGATAGTTTTGATCCCATTGCAAAGCAGAAGTGTAGCCTTTGTCTTGGAGGAGCTACAGTAACTCTTCTCAACAGATGCAAGGGCTTCACAGAACTAGGAGGGAGGATCTGCTGAAGGATCGGTCTTGCAGCTGGAACGGAGGTGTTGATCGGGAGGCTCCAGCTGTCCCTTCCATGCTCTCCTCCTGTCCACTGCACTTCCCCGAGGACAGCCACTAACCTTATTTACTTCTTCCCCCTGCAGAACCAGCAAACAACAGTGCTGGCCTCACAGGAGAGAAGTGGAAATGCTGTCCCTCGTAGGCAGCAGGCTTATGTGGCACCCCTCACGTCAACTATTTCTCAGGCTCCCTACACGTTCCAGCACAGCAGCCCTGTGCATCCCCACCTGGCTGCGGCCACGGCGAGCGCGCACCTCTCCAGCCAGCCCCACATGTACACTTACGCTCCCACCACGGCGGCCACGCTGGGCTCCACCACCTCCATCGCCCACCTCTTCTCCCCTCAGGGCTCCTCGCGGCACACCACCTATGCTGCCCACCCCAGCACGCTTGTCCACCAGGTCCCTGTGAGCGTTGGGCCGAGTCTGCTGACTTCTGCAAACGTTCCACCTGCCCAGTACCAACACCAGTTTGCTCCCCAGTCCTATATTGGTGCTTCCAGAGGGTCTGCTATTTACACTGGATATCCGCTGAGCCCTACAAAGATCAACCAGTACTCATACTTGTAGTTGTAGTAAAGCACTGTCCTGCGATAGGCCTGAGAGATTGGAGGAGGATTTCAGGTGAACCTTTACCTGGTGATGACTGCCTGGGTTTTGCTTCTCCCTGATCTGGTTTGTGTGTTGTTCAAAAATGTCTTTGGTGAGTCTGGTCACTAACTGAGCAGCATGCTTCGTTACCAGTATGAGGGTCACTAATTAATTTTGTGGGGTTTTGGGTTTTTTTTGTTGTTGTTGTTAATTTTACTTACTTTTATAGATGCTTTAAAAAAAAAAAAAAAAAAAAAGTTCATGGTCACATTTATTTAAAATCCTTCTGTTGTGCTAATCAAAACGGGAAAGGAAAATCAATGTCTTGGGAGACAGATCCTGATGACTTTTTAAACTTGTCTAACCGAAACAGACAAAAAAAAAATGCCGATGATATTTTAGCAGCTTGCACAAATCCGTGTTGCCACTAAAAACGGAATGCACGTTTTTATCTTCCTTCTGTTGCTGGGGCAGTTCTAAATTCAAGTTTAATATTTTAGCATTTGTTCTCTAACTCGCTTTGTCTAACTGATTGCTGGTTCTGCAGAAGCCATCACATCTCCCTGTGTGTTACTTGTCAGAGTTTTCTGTTCGCTTCTCCGCTCTGTTCAAGGACCGGCAGCAGCAGCTGCCTGCTACAGCGTTGTGTATTTAGGAGTCGTCGTAAACCCTGAAACCTCTTTGTGTCTCCGTGGCACAGGTGAATTTTTATTGCATTCATTGCAGAATCCTTCTAAGTTTCTCAAACCCTGTTCAAGATCTCACTGTGTAACAGAACTCAGCAGCTTTGTCAGGACGCTGCCGTCTTCACCCCAGAAGGAATAGTGCAGCATTGCTCTAAAACTCGCTTTCTGCAGCTCATAGGGCTGATGCTGGCCCTATAAGGGAGCTGGATTCTTTCACAGAAGCACAGGGCTTTTCTTTGTTCTGTTTTGGTGGGTTGGTTTTTTTTTTTTTCTTCTTTTTTTTTTTTTTCTTCTTACCATTTTTCCTCACATGATTCATTCAGGAGGGAGTGGAATTTGAAATACAACTAAACATCACTGTATTGATGTGTACAGCTTTTTATACTCCTGTGAGCGTATCCTCCCGGATATGTCAGCAGCTACTCTTAAAGCGCTCTTAACATGACTTGTATACAGGACATGCATGTAGGAATCACCAAACACCCCTCCTCCTCCCCTTCTTCCTCCCCTCCCCCCCACCCCAAAAAAAAAACGAGAGAGAGAAGAAAAAAAAAAAAAAAAAAAAAAAAGAAAGAAAAAAGAAAAGGGAAAAAAAAAATCCAGATTTTAAAGTTTATTACTGAATTTAAAACTATTTTAGAAGTTTTGTATTGGTGGTGTTTTAATATTTTACATAAAATGAAATATGTACATATTGATTAGAAAAAAAAAAAAAAAAAGAAAAAGAAAAAAAACTATAACAAGCAAAACTCCCTGCTAACCCCAAACGTTCTGTCTTTGTAATCAAAATGTGTAGTGATTATACTTGAACTCTGTACTTAGTGTTTGTCTAATTCTTAAACGTTCCTGGGGATGGAGTTGACGTATCCTTTGTATTTAAACCAAAATGAGTTTGATCCGTGTCGGAATGTGTGTGGTAAAAATGCAATGGTTAGAGCTCGTCACTGTAGCACTGGGAGGAGCAGAGCTTCGCGAGAGGAGAGGATCCCTTCTGATTTGTTTTGCACAGGTATGTGTGACGAAGAGTTGTTTGGTGTGTCCCCTTATTGTAGTGCCTTAAATGATGACGTAGTGTGACTAGAGTTTACAGTGAGCTTGCCTTATGAGGGACCAGCAAGCCCCCATCGATTGAAGCAATTCACTAAGCTTACACAGCAAGGCCCGCAGCCCTCGCCCTGGGTGCATTGTTCTCGGTTTTAGTGCTGTCATTGAGAAAAAAAACCAACACACACACACACACACAAAAAAAAAAAAAAACAAAGACAAAAAAAAGCTACATTTTTGTTTGGAGTGAAGCGATGTTTCCTTAAAGCTTTTTTCCTTGAAATGGCACATGTACTGTTAGATGTCTGTCAGTGCATTTCGGATAGGGTAGTGCTGGGAATGCATTGGAATGTTTAGTCTAATCCTGCAGAAGTGATTAAATATGTGCAATCACTTTTTCTTCTTAGATTAGTGTGGCGTTACCTTCCCCCGACGTTAATAGCAGACATTTCCTGTAAAGTATTGCTAGCTTGGTGATAGAATATTTATACCAAAGAGAGCCTGCTGTAAAGCACATAATACCATTAAAAGTTTTCTAATGCTACTGCTAATGTGGAGCTGTTGGGAAGGTCTGTCAGCTGAAGCCCTAGTCAGTGTTCAGAGGAAATGCTCCTTTTGGGTAAACGATGCAGTTCTTAAAACAACTCTTTGTTTCCTTGGGTCCCTTGTACTAGGAATTCTTTCTCATCTTCAGTACAATAGGTTAAGTATCTTGTCCAAGTGGATGATAAACTGGCTCGAGCAGTCATGTGACTGCAGCAATAAGAGGTTTTGGTAACCTTGAATCCCAGTTTATGTTCCGTCCCAGTGGAGAAGAGGCCAGTTCTCTGACCGGTGTGTGACAAGAAGTGTGAAAGTAATTTCTGAAATTCCACAGTATTGACAGAAGAAAGTCTGGACTGACCTGGAGTTGATGATTTGTTAAAGGTTTGGTCTCTCCTTTGACAGAGGGACCAAGGACTCTGGAGCTGGTTTGGTAGCATTAGCAACGTTGTTGTTCGGTGTCTCAGTCGGAGCACTTCTGTAGGTGTGCGGTGAGCAGCGGCCGCGCTGTGCTGTGCCTCTGCTGTGAGCGATGCTGTCTGTTGCTGTAGGCACTTCCTTTCTTTTTTTTTCCACTTGACGTTGCTGTGTTCAGTACCTGCCTTGGGATGCCCCTTGGGCACAGAGTTGTGCCTTTCGCACAAAAGGCAAAAACAGGCTCCAGTTCCTGTTTCAGGAGAGCACTTATCCCTGCTTCACTAATAGTAAGGTGTTTCTTGTGAGGTCCTACCAGGAAAAAAAAAATCACCTCTAGCAAAATCTGCTAATTTTGAGAACTTGTCCACTTCTCCCCCAAAAAGCAGACTGAAATGACTGTCTTTAGAATCCCTATCCCGTAATGCAATTTGATCACAGTAATTCACAAGGCATGGCATCACCTGTTCCACCGCCCTGGTTTCCAAGAGCATTGGAACAAGGTGGAGGAGATGAAGATGATGTAGGTAAAATGAAACCTACTCCACTTAGCACAAATTGATTGACCCCGGAGTTCCTCTGGCCTGCACAGCATAAACTGAGCAAACAGAAACCCACCCTGGCAGGGCCCAAGTTCCAGCTTGGCACTGGCCTCACCAGTGTGGTGGATCCCAGTCTGGCCCCAGTATGTGTTGCCCTATGTAAGTCTCCTCTAGTTTGCTCTAAGGAGATCCATCCCTTCTTCCCTGGTGTATCCAGCCCTCAGATTAAGTTACAGAATTGACTCTCCTCCCTGACAGAACTCCACACCTAGTTTGTGCTATCCCTGGATAGAAATCAAGAGTCCTTAAATTGTAAAGCTGGTTTGGGATTCACCTTTCAACTGTGTGATGGCCACGGTCCCACCTAGACATGTTTGTGATTCCAGAGCTGTTCAATCAGCTGCTGCTGTTACCTGACCTGTACTGGCAGCCGTGACAGCCACCGCAGAGGCAACTCCTTGAGGCTTTCCTGCTTGGCACCTAGTTGACGGGACGCAGTAATTTACCTCTGACTCGCAGTTTTCTTTTAGTACATGACAAACTAAAATTGCTTCTAAATGACAGGATTGGCACAGCCCTGCTTTGTTTTTTTGTTTCCTTTTATTTAAACTTCTGAATGGTGCCGCATGTCCACATGGTTGTTTGTTGCTAAACTTTATATAATGTGTGAATTTTTCCCGATTTTGGCTTGAAATATATCTATCTCACTACATGTAGCAGTACATTATATGTAATGTTAGTATTTCTGCTTGGATCCTTGGTATTGCAATGGAATTCCTACTTTATTCAATGTATTTGATATGCTAGTTACTGTGTAAAATTTAACTCTTTCTTTTATGGTCGTGCTCTTCCTTTTTACAGGCCGCTAGATGCAGGTAGTTTCTGACAATTACTGATCTATGTTTGTATTGCTGATGTACTTAGGGGGTATGTAAAAATCATTTTAACAAAAGAAATAGATATTTAAAAATTTAATACTAACTATATGGGAAAAGGGTCCATTGTGAAAACATAGTTTATCTTTGGATTCAATGTTTGTCTTTGGTTTTACAAAGTAGCTTGTATTTTAAGTATTTTCTACATAATATGGTAAAAATGTAGAACAATTGCAATGCATCAATAAAAAGGGTTAATTTTCTGTACTCTATTCATTGAGTCCCTTGCTCTATTAAAAGAAAAGGGGAGGTTGGCATATCCAGGATGAAATACCAGCACTGTTGACTGCAGCTGCGCATCCAGGGGCAGTGTGTGGTCTGAGATCCTTGGCCAGCTCTTTTCAAGGCACTGGTAGCACCCAGGCTGTGCCAGCTGGGCAGCTGCTTTGCCACAGCTCAGAGGTCCCTTGGGCTCTGTGGCTGTTGGTGACAATCTGGGTGGATAACCAGGATCAGGACAATCTCAAGTGTAGGAAAACTTTACCATCACTTTGGCATGTGTTCATAAATGCATCTAGCCTGGGTGATCCGAGTGCTGCTGTACAGACACCCCTTGGGTTGGATGCTACTGGGAGGTGCTGAAAATTCTCTCTCCCTCTGGATCTTGCTAGACACTTAGATGCCCAGGAGTACTTCAGCTGGAGGTGAGAACAGTCTCGCTCAACTTTTCTTTAACATCTGTGACACGGGACAGGCTCAGGCAACTGTCCCAATAGTACCAAAGGGCCAAGTGATGCTATGCCCAGCGTCATGAACCAGGGCAAGATAGGCCTTGGCCCAGGGCTGAGCTGTACTTTGCTGGCCCCTTGGTTGTAACAGCCTCGTGTGAGCCAGCAGGGCAGCTTCATCTGGGGCCCCTCACGGCCTCTTGCAGAGACTAATGGGATGCAGGATGGGAGATGCAGGCTGCAGGAGCACTAGGTGGCACACTCACCCTATTGCAGCACCGCAGCCCTGTGTGTGGATGCAGCCAACCCTCAACTGCTGCGGAACTCCAGGCAGAGCCCAGCAAACCCACTGGCCAGGCCTGGGCTAATGGCAGGTGTGACTGTGGGCCTGGCTGTATCCTGGACACTGAGGTGCAGCCTCCATCCATCACACTGTGCCTGCGTGCAGCCCTGTCCATCAGCCAGCACTGGGTGCAGGAGCTGCAGTGGGCACTGCACTGGCTTCAGGGCATCCTTCGGAGCAGGTGCTGAGCTAACAGCCCCATATGGCAGTGTGTGGCAGGGCAGCCCCTGGCTGAGCTGACAGGCCAGAGCAGCTCAGCTCTGGGGAGCCATGTGGACTCCAGCATGAGTGGAGGAGGCTGGACAGGGGAGGCCTGCAGCCATGGTGCTGGCCCTGCTTTGACTCTACCAGACCTGGTGCGTGGCTAAGGCAAGCTCAGGTTGGCCTCTGCCTCAGGCATCTCTGTGGATCAGTGCCCCAGGGGCCCATGGCCTTGCACCTGGCCCAGCATGGGCACAAGCTGTCCCCACACTACAACTCGTGTTGTCCTCAGGAGACACAGGACTCATTCTTCCCTTGCTGCACGGTGCTGCTGCAGTGCTGCCTACATCCTGCCCCGGCCCTGCAGTGTGCTGTGCAGGGCTGCTATGGGCCCCGCTGGGGCACGAAGGGGTTAAGACGCCCGGGGCTGGTCTTCGAGGAAGGAACAGCCTCTCCTCCCCTCCACATCTGGATTCAATCGGGGCTGCAGAGTCTGGAGCATTCCTGAGCACTGAGGTGGAGGCTGCAGTCTGACGGCCATGGGGCCCTGCCGTTGCCTGCTCCTGCTGCTCCTCGCCGTGGCCCTGCACGCCCAGCAGCAGCAGTTCATGGAGTATGTGGAGCGACGCCTCACCCTCCTGGAGGTAGGGACCCATACCCCACTTTGTCCCACTCCGCCCCACTGTGGGGCTCCAGGCCCTTCCTGGCAGCAAGCGGGGCTGGGAGCCGGCCCAGGTTGAGGAGGAGCTGGGATAGGGACCGAGCAGAGGAGATTTCACTTGAGCTTAAGGAGAAACTTCTCGGCTTTGAGGGTGCTGGAGTCCTGGAGCAGGCTGCCCAGAGAGGTTGTGGAGTCTCTTTCTTTGGAGACTTTCAGAACTCACCTGGACCCTGTGGTCCTGGGCAACCTGATCTAGATGTGTCTGTGCTCACAGGGGGTTGGATGAGATAATCCCCAGAGGTCCCTTCCAACCCTCACCATTCTGTGGTTCTATGACTCCATGATCATGGGCGCAGGAGTGGCAGAATGGGGCACAGAGAGACAAGCACCAGCACTGTAGTGCCCTGAGGCTCCAGGGGCTCCCACAGCCAAGCGCAGGCAGTGTGACGGTTGCCGGGAATGGGCTGTGAGGTGCAGAGACCTCTAATGTCCCCTTGGCTGCCCCAGGAGAGGATCTCACAGTGGCATGACCAGAGCAGCCGCTACTCCACGGAACTGCGGGACTTCAAGAACCAGGTGCTGGGGATGCTTGAGACAGCAGAGAAGGAGCGGGAGGCAATGAGGGCGGAGGCAGAGAGCGCAGCGGTGCGTGTAGACCGGCTGGAGCGGGAGGTGGACTACCTGGAGACACAGAACCCTGCGCCGCCCTGCGTGGAGGTGGACGAGACGTTGATGGAGAAGCAAGTGGCCACAGCAAAGCAGAGAAAGAATGAGAAATACACCAAGCTGACAGGTGAGGCACTGCTGTGACTCCCTGGGAAGATGGTCCTGGGTGTGGGGCTACCCTGGGCCTTCCTGGCCCATCCAGGTCCAAGACTCCCCCACCGTGTGCCACGGCATTATGTCCCATCACAGCATCTCTCAAGTGTCTCTGGCACGACATCCTCACAGCTGCACAGCTTCTTGGGAGCTGCATCCAAGTCCCAGGATAGAGCCCTGGGCTTCTCCAAAGCAGGGCTGGGTGGGGGTAGCCTCCTCTGTCCATGGCACAGGTGCAGCAGGGCTTCTTGCTATCACCGGGGACAACACTGCAGTGAGTGTGCAAGGCAAGTGCCTGAGGGCTGGGATGGGACACAGTGGGACTTGTGTGACTGGCATGGGTGGGAACTGTCCCCCCTACAGACCAGGGTGGTTTCCAGGCTTTCACAGTTGCTCCACTCTTGCAGACTGCAGCGACACCATTGCAAGTGTCAGAGCCATGAAGATCCTGAAGCGTTTTGGCAGCACCTCAGGGCTCTGGACCAAGGATGCTGCAGGGACCTCTGAAAAGATCTACGTCTTTGATGGCACAGCCAATGACACTGTGTACGTCTTCCCCCGCATGAGGGAGTTCACCCTCTTCTCTGCCACCCGCAAGGCTGCCCGCATCAAGCTGCCCTACCCCTGGGTGGGCACTGGGCACCTCGTCTACAATGGGCACCTCTACTACATCCGCCAGCAGGGCCCCTTCCAGGTGATCAAGTTCAACCTGGCCAACAAGACGGTGGTGGACAGTTCAGTGTTCCCAGCCGAGGAGCAAATCCCTGTCTTTGGGCTCTCTCCCTTCACCTACATTGAGATAGCAGCGGATGAGGAGGGGCTCTGGGCCATCTATGCCACCAAGGAGGATGAGAAGAACATCTGCCTGGCCAAGCTAGACCCCACCTCACTGGACATTGAGCAGATGTGGGACACACCATGCCCACGGGAGAACGCCGAGGCAGCCTTCGTGGTGTGCGGGGCACTGCACGTGGTGTACAACACACGGCTGCCCAGCCGCTCCCGCGTGCAGTGCGTCTTCGACGTCAGTGGCACGCTGGCCCCTGAGGATGCCTCCCTCGTCTACTTCCCCAAGCGCTACGGCTCCCACTCCAGCATGAAGTACAGCCCTCAGGAGAGGCAGATCTATGCCTGGGATGACGGCTACCAGATCATCTACCGCATGGAGATGAAGAAGAAGCTGCAGGTCTGAGGGGCCACAGCAGGATGTCCTCCCACGTCCAGCCACTCCCACCCAGACAAGGGTGGCTCTGCCCATCCCACCCCATGGGGTGCAGCCAGCCCAAGCGTGGGAGAGCATCTCTGCCCCATCCCCCATCACTGTGAAATGATGAAGTGCTGGACCTCTGTCCCTGGCCACCCTCACCCATCTGTCCCTGACTGGGACCACCCTGCAGAAACCTGGACTAATTTAATGAGATATTTTGCTCTGTGATGTAATGAATAAATACCCTGCAGCCACCTGCCTGGGGGAACACAGGGTGCTGGGGCCAAGCTGCCAGAGCCACAAGCTCCGTGTTGTCCCAGTCACCCCAGAAAGCACTTCCCAAGGGTGGGGTGTCCATGCAGGACAGATCAGTGAGCACAGGCAGCTCCTTGGGCTGGGGATCTGATCAGGGTGGCCTGATGGGGGATTGGGCTGGGACTTTGGGCAGGAACTTCAGTGGGAGTTTTGGGTCAGCTCCTGCTGCAGCCAGGGGATCTCTGAGCCTGGCCAGGCTGTTCTGCATATACGAATCTGTGAGGACATTAATCTGAGAGGACAACTGGAGGTCTCCCATGCACAATGGGGCAGTGTCCCAGCCAGCAGGCACCATAAGTTGCTGATTTCCTGAGTTTCTGTTTAATGAAGCCCAGTCACGTCCCTCCTGCATCTGCAGGGTCGCCCATAGGTCAGGTCCCTGAGCTCCTTCCCATCCCTGTTTCACCAGCGCTGAGTCTCTGCATAGCCCCACAGCTGCTTGCTCTCAGCATTCCCCCCATACCCACCCCGAGGCAAGCTGTCCTGCCATGAGGAGGTGACTTGGTATTTGCTTCAAGTTCTTCTCTATTATAATTAAAATCTCTTCTGGTTGCATAAGAAAGAATGTTTGAATACACACTTTGAATGACTGTAATTGGATGGTGCTGAAAGTTCAACACACTGCAAGTCAAGCAGAGAAATTATCCAAGTGTGAAGGGCTGTGTGAACTGTCAAGTTAATTTATAGCCCTTTTCAAGATCAATAACTACAGTAGCAGAAATATAATTTTCAGAAATTGCACAGTTGTAAATAATTACACCAATGATTTCTCGAGCCTAAATGAAAATTGACAGGGCACTAACAACTCTGCACCAGAAACCATCTTCCAACCTGAGAGCAGTCCCACAAAACCCACCTCTGGCTCCCCTAGGACAGGGGCAGGATGGGCACAGCCACTGTGAGCAGCTGCCCCAGGCCCACTCTTGTTGGGCATCACGAGTTCCTCAAGTGTTTTAATCTCCTTAGCAAATCTGCCTCATTAGGCTCCGTCTTGCTGTGGCAGGAGGGCACCGATCCTGCGTGGCCAGGTGCCCTGCAGGGGCCCCAGTTGCCGGGCACAGCCAGAAGCAGACACAAAGAGCAGCCTGTCCAGGACACGGGAGCCCCTTCTACCAGATCCTGTGCTTCTCTCCCTGCCAGAAAACTGTTCATGGGACAGGAGGAGAGCTGATTTCTCTCTGCATGGGCTGCCCAAGATGCAGCCCCTCACCAGCTCTCAGCCCTGCAAGCAGGGTTAGGGAAGTGTCTTGGGGGGCTGCTGCCACCTTTGCCAGTAACTTTCGTCCCAGGGACCAGAATGAGGAAGCAGGGCCAGAGCAGGACCCCTGCAAGTGCCAGAGGGGTCTGGCTCTCTCCTTTGGGACTCATTTATGGAGAGCAAGTAGCAGCTGGTGGGGGTGGGAGGAGTGGGATGTGCTGCACCCCACAACACACTGTGGATTTGTTTTGTGCAAACACTTTGGCAATGAGAAGCAAAATAGAAAAATAGCTGCAGTGCCTGATGGGCCTCTGAAGCACAGCACTTATCTAGCACTCCACATCTTCAAAGTACTTCAAGAAGCATCAACTAATTAATCCTTGGAACAGCCCTGCAAAGCAGAGCAGCAGCATCTCCCTTTGCTGACAAACACTGAGGCAAAAATCACATTTGATATTTAGAAGTGTTTCAACTCCAAGCTGGCTGAAAGCAGCTTGCGTGAGGAATGGCAACTCACCATGGTCTCTGTGTTCCAGTTCAGCCATGGGCAGGTTACTTGCAGCCTTCACAGACAACCAGACCCTCTGTCCCTCAGGAGAGTGTTAAAAACCTTCACTTCCCAGCATGCAGCCCCATTTAGCCTCCTGATGGAGCTGGCTGTGGTACAAGGGCTGTCCCATTCCCACGTTCCCTCAGCAGTGCTGCACAGCTGGGTCGTAGCTCTCCATACCAAGGGCTTGGTGGAGATCATGCCAAAGTGAGTGCTCTAGTGAGGTCCCCACTTCCCTTCGGAGCCTGCGGTGCCCTGTGCTGTAATTGCCAAATATTTTATCTTGTTAAAGATGAGCCTCTGTAAGTAATGAACCCTTTCATCTCTGCTCCTCTTGAAAAAGCCTTCTTGTTGGAAGGCAATCTGATAAAATTGAGAAGTTAACAGCAGGAAGGAGGAAGGAAGATCTTCTGGTTAATTTCTTCCCCTTTGTCTAATTCTCAAAGATATTGACTTTTTTTTTTTCTCTCTCTCTCTCTTTTCTTTCCCTCCCTGACTCTTTTCCAGCTCACAGAAGCTATTGATAAAGTGACACAGTTCTGCACGGAGTATTAGAACCAAGGGAGCTAAAATTAAAAGTGGGCAACTTAAACAAGTGTGTCATAAAGAAGCCATTGTATTGAAACAAGAGGGGGGATAATTCCTCCATTTAATACTTTCTTAATGGCTGGCTGGCGAGGGTAATCACAGGCTGTTAACATCAGATAGGTGTTTCTGCCCACGGAACAGCTGCCTGAGCTCTAGCTCATCACACATGAATTGGGAGGCAGCAAAGCACCCTATCGAGGACTTCCAGCTGAAGTGGGAGGACAGGAGAGCTTGGGATGATCTTGGACCTACCGAGAGGGACAGGAAGCGGCAGCAGCTTGTTTGTGGTTCTCTGCATAGAATAAGCAAAGCCAAATTCACCAGAAATATACCCTTGGGGATATGCTGCAGAGTGGGAGAGCTCAGGCCTGTTGGTTCCATGTCAGCATGGGCTGGGCTGGAGCTGAACCCACCCCTGCTGTGTGCTGCTGGTGCCCAGCCAGATGTGCTGACCCTGCAGTGGAGATAGCCTCCTTCATCTGAAAGTGTGATCTTCTGCCTAACACCAGGGGTATAGAGGTGTGTGCTCAATCACAGCTCAGTCCTAAGTCTGATTTTTGCATCATCAGAGAACCTGGGGATTTACAAAGCAGTTTTGTGGCTTTGGGGAGAGGAGAGCCCTGGCAGTGTGGGTGCAATGGCAGGTCTGTAGGGACAGGAACCATGAGGTGCTGGGGAGGCTTCCTGGGATGTTTGTCCCTCCTCAGGGATGACCCTTGCCTGCAGTGCTGCCAAGCCTGACACTGGCAGGTCCAACTATGGCAGAGCTGAAGGAGAGTCCCTCGGGACCTCATCTGTATCCTGTTCTGCTTGGGGGGCAGGGGGGAGATGCTGGTGCTGAAATCTGAGGATGAATACATTGGACTGCAGCTGTGTTCAGCTTGCCCCCACTTCCTCCAGCCCTGCTCTTGCTCCTCAGCCCCCAAGTATGGCTTCTGCCATACCCTCTGCGACACAGAGCCCCCCTTTGTCCCCCACGCCTCCCACTGCTGGCGCCCAAACCCCTCCACCACGCTCGCACCTCTGCTGTGCTGCGTCTGGGGAGTTGTGCTGTAGCTCAAAGGAAGGGACAGAAACTGACATTTTCTTTTAAAGGGCAGATTCTGCCAAAGGACAGGGTCCCTGCAGAGCTGGCTTCCCACCCAGCCCAGCCAGCCTGGCTGCAGGAGATGTCTGGGCTCCTTCCATCCCTTCCAGTGCTGCCATGTCTGCTCCTTCTCTTCCTCTTGACAGGAAGATTAAAAATGAAGTCTTCAAATTCAGCACTCAGATCCCTGCCAGGAGAGTTGTGATTTGAGACACACACGAAGTTTCATTATTTTCTGGACAGTTTCATTTACTAAAAGCATTTGCAGCTCTTTCAGTGCTTGGATCAAGCTGGGTGACCATGGAGGGGGCTCTCATTTGGGGGGAACACATCTGTCTGCAGCCAGTAAGGACAGGGGTGACAGGAGGAGGACCAGGGCAGGCACCTCGCACAGTCCCAGGGATTTCACACATCCTGAAGGCTACATGACTTCTCCAGGATTTTCTTTGGGGTGTTATTATTACTAATGCTATTATTATGAAAGTTCTTTCCTGAGGACAGAAAAATCCTATCTCAGCTCTTCAGCTGAGCACTCCTTTAATTTCTTTCCTCTCGGAAAATCAGCTCCCCAGAGCCTTTCTGGAATAGATCCACATTTTCTACTTAATCCATCTTCCTGAGGCAGAAATGCTGAGGGATGCAGTGGTTCTCCCTGTTCGAAGGAGGGCTTGGGCTTCCCTCCCCAACACTTTGTCCAGGCACTGTCCACAGCCTGGGGATCCTGGATCAGCTCCAAGAAACAGGAGATGAAGGTTTCTCTGCTTGCTTCCAGCTCACTCACTCCAGCTTGCGCCTCAGTGAAGCACCAAGTTTGAGGTCCCAGCCAAGGAAGGGTGAGCAGTGCCGGCAGGGCAGGTCCCTGCTCTGCCCAGGGTTCCAGCACCTATAGCTTCACCATCGCTGGGGTGGCACAAAGACATGGAGCCTGTGGGTGGCTGGAGCAGCTGCCCCCACCCTGTGCCTCACCCCTGCCTGTGCTCCTGCAGAAACGGTGTCCTGCAGCTGCAGGTGTCTGACAGCCTGGAGCGAGCTATAACCATGGTAACTGTGATCATTATGGAAAATTGCTGCCATTGCTACAGAGGTAGGGTCAGAGCAAACAGAAATTACCAATTTTTCTGTTTCTAACAAAACACAGAATTGCATTGTTGACTCACTAGTTACTCAGTTAAGTGGATGTCTCCAAGATTACCTACTAACCCTCGTGAATGAAAATGATGCAAAGATTAATGTTTCTGGGACACTGTTCAGACAAGGAAAAATGAAAGGTCTGATCTGTGAGGCAAAGCCACTGGAGGAGCATCTGTCCAGGGTGACCAGATGTCTGGTGTGGAGGGGGCAGGGAGCAAAGGGCAAACATCGTGGTACAGAGACTGGTTTTGAGGGCACCAGCAGCAGCGTGGGTGGGTGCATGGTGCAGCCCCTCCTGCTGGGTCCTTCCCAGACCCACTTGTGAAAGCCCACAGACACCCATGTCCCTGCACCATCCCCTGTCTCTGATCCCAGAGCACTTGGTCACCTCTGATCTGTCAGCCCCCAAAGCTGCAGGTTTTGTCCCTCATCCTGTGCCAAGAAGTAGAGCTCAGAGGCTTGATAGCTCTTCACTGAACCTAGAACTGGCCATGGCTGCAGACATTTTAGTCTTGATTTAGAGCAATGGTGCTTTTGAGATTGCCCAGCCCTGGGCCAGCACAGGAGATGCAGGGCTATGAGCACATGGAGATGAAGTGCTGGGGAGTGTGGAGAGATCTGAGCCTCAGGACCATGAAGAGGGGCAGGGCAGGGGCTGCAGCAGGACAAGGGCTCCTGGCAGGCAGAAGCCCACCTGACAGCAAGGCTGGTGTCCTGCAGGGTGGAAACAAGATTCTTAGTAGGTAATTTGATATGCCAGTAAGGAGAGAATGGAAGAAAGCAATAAATGTTAACTCCTCAATTTATCTGCAGTGGAAGCCCAGTCTCTGACCTTCAGGTGGCCTCTGCTCATCAGGTGTTGGAGCCCAGCCCACATCTTTTACAGTCCTCCTCAGCTTTTCGTTTTCATTCCCTTTAACCTAAAAATTGCTTCAAGCCCTACAACCTGGAGGGCACAACAGCCTGGCACGCAGGCCACAGACCAGAGCTGCGCTTTGTAACTGGCTCCTGCAGGAGATTGCTCCTCACAGTTTGTTCTAAATTGTCGATTCTTCCTTGAGTGCAGTTTTCCAGGAACGCAGGCCTCTAAATGAGAAGCAGTTTCCCCCAACTGAGTCACCTCCCATGTCAGTGTCATCTGCCATCTCCCGCTTCCTTCCATTCCTGATCCGAGCTTGCCTCAGAAATTGAAATGTTCAGCTTGTTACAGAATAAATAAGAAAGAAATCTAATTTAATCAAGAGACATCAGTGCCAATAAATCCCATGACATTTTGCACAGCTGGGGTGCGGTGCAGCCGTGCCGCGCATCCGCTGCGCATCTCCCTGTGAGATGTTCGGCTGTCTGCAGGCAAACCAGGCAATTATGTGCCACTGGCTTGCATTGTTGGCTCTTCCATTTTCTGCTTCATTGCAAAGCCCTTTTCACAGGCTCAGAGCAGCAACACAATTTTAGGAAACATTTTTGTAGCATCATTTCCACTCCTGCAGCCAGGAACTCTTGTTTTGAGTATCCATATTAGATGCTCCCTTGGTGCAGCAGTGACCAAGAACCCCAAGATGGCACAACCCCCACTGGTGGCATCACCTTGGAGAGATGAGCTTGGAAGGATCCTCTCCCATGCCAGCACCAGCCCCTTTGCCTGGAACACCTCAGCTGCTGTTCACACAATGCTGTCTGGGGCTTGGTGGCAGGAGACAGAAGCGCTGCCCTCGTACTGGGGCCAGGCAGGGCACAGCATGATGCCACAAAGGTGGGGACAGGGATGAGCTATTCCTGCTGCCTCATCCCCACGTGGATTTGTGAAGTCTGGGGAGGCTTTGGGTGGCTGACACCGTGTTGGAAGGCAGCCGTGCCTGCACACAGAAGGCTGGCACAGCTGTGTCTCCACTCCCAGGACAGTGTGTAACCTCTCCAGGGGCACTGGGGATGCTCCAGCCTTACAGTCCCAAGCAGCACAGTCCTCTGCATCCAGCATCCAGGGCTGCAGCATGCCCCTCCACTCAGCCCTGCAGCAGGACCCCACTGGGACAAGGAAGGAAAATTCCCTCTGTGCTCCTGGCACAAGAGCCAGAGCAGCACATCCCTGCTCCATCGGCTCAGCAGCCCTGCAGAGCTCACGCAGCATGCAGCAATTAGAGGTTCATTAGATAAAGCTGAGGTTATGCAACAGGCGGAAAGATCCTCCTGGTTTCTGTCACTGTTATGTCCTAGAAAGGCTGCATTAATCCATCTCCAGCAGGGGCTGTACCTGCAGCTGTGCCTTCCCCTCAGAGCAGGAGTGCTCAGGGGATTTGCACAGTACCCCACTGTGCAGCACCGAGCCAGCTGGGGGTCCTGCGGTGCGGGACCAGACCAGTGGGACCAGAGCCCCCAGCAGACTGGAGCAGAGAGCAGAGTGCCAGTGCTGGGAGGCTTGGTGGAGCATCCACAGCTCAGGGCAGAGGGTAGGCAGGGTGGTCTTAAGTGTCCGGGGGGATCAGCAGAGCAATAAGCAAAATCCTTCTTCATTTCTGTAAGCTATCAGCAAACTGACTTAATTAAAAAATTACTGCTCCTCCACTCAGTCCCTCATGGCAGCAAAGAAACATCATCTTCTAAAGCAGCTTGAAATGAAGAGGGATGTGCAGTCGCTAATGAGAGATTAGGAGAAAGTCTTCTACTTTGGAAGTAATTAACAACCCGGAAAGTATTTGCATAGGTGAGCTTGCGGCTGGGTCCCGCTTCTCAGGCACCGCTCCGCTGTGGGACGTTTCTCTGCCTGCCTCCAGCACTGCTGCCCAGGCAAACCGACGATGCCTTCCTGACTGACCCCCCACCCTGTGCCGACGGGACACCTCTTTAGGGAGCAGCCCCTTCCCCACACACTCTGCCCTGAGCCAGCCGCTCCCTATGGCTCCTCCTCCAGCCGGGGAGGGATCTGGGATGGGATCTCAGCACGGCAGGCATTTGACGTTTGGGACATTTCTCTCCTCATCGTCTTTCTGATGTTGCAGGTTACCAAGTCCCGCGCTTGGCTTTGGTGCCAGCTGTTCCCACGGCAACAGAACATGCTCTGGATTTGCCTTGACCCATTCTAAGGTGCTTCATTAGCTTTAATGAACTGCAATTTTAATAGAAGCCTACACTGAATGTTCACAATATATGTGCCTTAAATCCCTTATTTTTAATTACAAATGACACGAGACTGTAAGATACATAATTATATTTGCATGACTAATGCCCTGTATTAAAAATACATACATGCAAAGCTGTAAAATGTAATTGCAAATTATCTTGGAGGAAAGTCCAGGGAAGGAAAAAAAAAAAGGAGAGAAATATTTATTCAAGCAGCATTTCCACTGAGGGCTGACTGCAAGGCTTTGTAAATCAAGCAGAGCTGCTGCAATGCCTCTGGCACCAGGGCAGAGATCCAGATCTTCTAAGGCTGTGCCTTTGCAAAGAGAAGCCAAACTTCTCCCAGGCTCACCTGAAGCATTGCTCTCTTCACAACAGAATCACAGAATACATCCAGTTGGAAGAGACCTCAAAGGTCATCCAGCCCAACCAGTACTGAAGGGTTGACACTAAACCATGTCCCTAAGCACCAGGTCCTCACAATACTTGAACACCTCAAGGGATGGTGACTCCTCTGCTGCCTTGGCTTCACTGGTCCAACCCTGATTTTGGGGTCATGCTCACCCTGGCCAAAAGCAGGCTATGCTACTTTCTGTTGCAAAATGAAGACTAGAGATTTTTTTGCTGTGGAGACATCTGAAAAGGAACAAAAAAACAAAATCCCAACCACCAGCATGAAAGGAAAAACAGCTCCTCCCTATCTGTTTGTAGTGGCCTGGTGCTGGATGTTTTCTATTCTATTGTATTCTATTGTATTTGCATTCATCATGAGTCCTTTGGTCCAAGTGTCGTGTCTCAGGACACAACCAGCAGCTCTGGTGCTGTGCCTGTGAAGCAGAGACATCACCTGGAAGCCAGACTCCCATGGGCACCCACCACACTGGATCTGATATGACCCAGTTTTCCTGGGCACTGTGTGCTGGGGATCCCTGGGACCATGAGGGCTGGAGCTGGGGTGGGATGGCCTCTGCCCTGGTTGTGCACTCAGTCCCAGCAGAGATTGGAGTGAAGCAGCTGGGTTTGTGCAGCTGGGAGCTGTGACTCTATATAAATGACAAGCAGAGTTTCTAGTCCCAGAGAGGTCACCCTTGCATGATGCATTATGGCTAGAAATTAGATCCCTGACCTGGCATTTAAATAACTGAGCAGCTGTACTGCTGTGCAGGATCTTAATGGCAGGAAGAATGATCAGGGCCCTGGGGGAGAAAACCTCCAGCATAATGCGACCGAGGAGTCCAGGACTGCTGGGTTAGAGAGGTGGCTAAGAGGGCAAACAAACTGAGTAGAGAAAATGAAGAGCAGAGAACTGAGACAAGGATCTCAAGGAACAGGGCTGTACTTCCCTCAAATGAGCTACAGTTTTGCTGTCTAATTTATTACCCCATAAATGAAGACAGAAGTACCTGGACTGAAGATACTTGGACTAAAGACTGACAGCTGGGACTGTCACTGGGGGAGGCAGGGAACAGTCACTCTTTTCCCAGCCCTGCTTCCTACACAGCACAAAGAGCAGAGCCTCACTGTAACTAAGATTCACTTTCCATGTGCATTTTCTCACTTTTTTCTCATGTACCATTCCCAGGTCAGTGGGAGGGTGCCAGGCTGGGACAGTTCCTCAGCCCTCTGGCCCCTCGTAAGGAGCAGTGCAAGGGACCCATGGGATTTCCCTTCTCCCCATGTCCCCACGGTTAAACCAGCACTCATCGAGGCACAGCACGTCAGTGTCTCTTACTCTTCCTGCAGTCAGTCTGTGAAATTAGAGACTCTGAAACTAAAAACAATAAAAGAAAGGGGGAAGAAAAACAAAAGGAAGGTCTGGGAATGCTGATGTGTGTTGATTTTGTTTGCAGTACTCAGAATAAAATAGGCCTTTCATTTGCGGCTGCTTGCCGACTCTACAATGTCAGCAGTGACCAGCACATGGTTTGTGACCACCTCCTTCCCTGGCCCACGCGTCCAGCAGCAACGCATCAGGAGGTGCCATTGGCCACCCAGCACCACTCATCCCAGCACGCTGCCAGCAGGCTGGCATGGCACACAAGGACCCGCAGCAGCACCATCCTTCCCAGCAAGGGGAATTCCCCTTTGCAGTGAGACTCAAAGGAACATGACGGCAAATTCTCCCACAGGACATGGCCTTGTGGTGGACCTCTGGATTTTGCTTGTTAATGTAAACTGCCCTGTGAGTTACGGTTGTAGGTAAGTGTGGCGTGGCAAGCGAGAACAAAGCAAGCAACTTAACTAATCCTGGGGTGGCACTTACACCAGGCTCAGCTCCTTGTCGGTGTTATAATCCCTCCCTGGATGAAAGTGAAATATTTGCACTCGCACAGTTCATCTCGGTTCCATTAGTGTGACCAATGTTCTTGAGTGGCTGCACTGAAGCAGTGACAAACACACAATGGTTCAATTATCCCCTCCCCGAGAGATGTGGCAAAACCTCAGCATTTAAAACCTAAGTGTAGGGGGTCTGAGCCATCCAGGCGTGGGTGTTATTCACTAGCGTGAGATCCAGTTTTCCAGCAATGCAAGTGACAGTCAGCAGTGAGTGGAAATTGATTATCGGTGTGAAGGGAGGATTAAAAATAGAAACTTTGTGTCAAACCCCACGTATGTTTTGACTAAATCCTAGCTAACAAGAAGAATGGGGGAAAGACAGAGATTATACAAAGAACACCAAAACCCAAGAAGCCAGGATTAAAGAAGAAAAGGATTTGAGTGGGTTAGTGCAATTAATGACTGCCAAGTGCCATCCTGCATCCAGCAGCGACTACTGTGGCTTCTCTTAGGAACCTCTTACGTCACAGGCACTTCTCAGCTCCTGGTGCTAACTCAGGAAGCTCCATTCAGCTCAGGTCAAGGTTGCAGGGGCTTGAAGTCAGTATTTGACCCATCCACCACTGTAAGTCATCTGGTTAGAAATCCTTTCCCATGACAAGACCTGGAACACTTCCAGAAAGGATGGGCTGTCCTGACAAGGGTCTTCCTCAGCTATTTCCCTCTGTAGATGACTACAGTGCCTATTGCTGGAGAGCTGATGCAGCTTTACCACCTTTTTGTTTCAATCATCTGTAAGCATTTCTAATACAGAATCACAGAACCACCAAGGTTGGAAGAGACCTCAAAGATCATCAAGTCAAACCTGGCACCACAGACCTCATGACTAAACCATGGCACCAAGTGCCACATCCAATCCCCTCTTGAACACCTCCAGGGACAGTGACTCCACCACCTCCCTGGGCAGCACGTTCCAATGGCTAACAACTGTCTCTGGGAAGAACTTTCTCCTCATCTCCAGCCTAAACCTCCCCTGGCACAGCTTGAGTCTCTGTCTTCTTGTTCTGGTGCTGGTTGCCTGGGAGAAGAGACCAACCCCTCCTGGCTACAACCACCCTTCAGGGAGTTGTAGACAGCAATAAGGTCTCCCCTGAGCCTCCTCTTCTCCAGGCTAAACAATCCCAGCTCCCTCAGCCTCTCCTCATACATTTATTTTCCTCTGTGACTGGTACTCAGCAGTTCCCCAAGCGCTGTGCACTCAGTGTCCCAGGACAGCCAGGAACTGCAGGGTTTATGGCCTAAGAGTGTCTGCTCCAGCTCACACAGCCTGCCCTCACACCATGCCAGGGGCTGTCATTAGCACATTTTAGAGCTTCCACTGTGATTACTGCAAAATCACACCACACACAGTCACTGCTTTCACAACAGGAGGTATTTCACCAGACAAGGCAAGACTTACAAATAAAAGGAGATGTTTATTGAGTTTCTGCCTCTATAGCACATGGCACATAAACTTAAGACACAAGGTGTGATGAGAAATTATGTGTTTGTCCTTCACTGAAGAAAGGATTCATCTTACCCACAAAAAATGATGCCAACAAATGCCCTCTTCTGCCAGCCATAAATGTTCACTGAAGGCTGATGCTGTGACATTTAGGGAGATGGAAACTGAAGCTGACCTGGAGACTGTGGCTGTTCTGCTAACCCCATGTGAGGAGGAATGGCTGCCTTGCTAGCAAATTCCTTTTTTAAGAGGAAACCAAAATATTTGCATTGACTTAATCACAGTGGAACAAACAGCACTGATATTCTTTTTAACCCAGAGAAAATCCACCATGAGAAAATGTCCAAAAATCACAGCTGTCTGATAAGGATCAGCTGATTTAGCTCATATTTGGGGTGCCATTACTCCATTTTTGGCCTCTGCAGCCAAGGAGCCAGCAAAGCTTCATTTCTTTCAGAACTTGAGCTTCCTCTAGGGTTTGCACCTCAGAAATTACTTTTATTAAGGAAGTGCTGATAGTTCAAGACAAAAGTCTCGAAGGTTTGGGTTTTTTTAGTACTGTTTGTGTTTCTCTATTACTCTTTCCCCTTTATGTTCACCCTTTGCTAGTAAGGATGATGTAAGGAATAAAGATCTAGTGTCCATGCAAGGGTGTCACCTATTTCTGTAACATCTTTTATGTTCACACCCCTCTTGTGGCAACAGAATTCTCTCCATTTGGACAGGGCAGTGATGCACAGGGAGGATGAATGAGCAGCAGCTACAAAGGGGACTTCAGAAACTGTTCATGCAAGGAGCTCTAGGGACACTTCAAATACAGGGAAAAAAACACCCCAGGTTTCCCCACCCCCCTGAGGCAACTGAGACCACTTTTTTATATATGACCAAAGGAATTTGGGATACACACTGCACAAACTTCTAACAGCTCATGAACACCTCTACGCGGACAGAAACCTGTGAACACGCTGTTGGCCCTGGGCTGAGCACACGGACAGGGCTGTTGAAGGCCAGGAGAAGCATCTTTTGCTGCAGCTCTTCCACACTGGTGCAGGCAGCAGGGCCAGTCCCTGCGTCCCTCGCTGCCACCCACGCTGTCGGTAGACCTTCAGAGCATCTTGGCACTTTTCCAGCCTTCACACACACACACACTAAAAACTATTTTACATATTATTTTACAGACCAAACATCTAGCCCTTGTCTCAGTCCACCTTCTTCCTCTGGAAACAGATCCATACAATAAAAGCCACAAAAAAACCCCACACCCCAAAACAAACCAAACATCACCTTGGGAGACAAATTAGACAACGACAAATTTGACCACAAAACAGGTTTCTGCCTTTACTTACGCAGAACAACGAGACTGGAAAAGTCTGGCTGCTGCTGCTGCCACTCAGCAACAAATCACTGAGACTCTGGGCCAAGTGTGCAAAAATAACTTGGTTCAGTCCCGTTCCGCTGGCTGCGCTCCGCATCACGGCGTGGGTGGTGGTTTGGGGGAGGGACAAGAGCCCTGGCTGTCGAAGCTCGCTGCCCGGCCGTGCCACTGGGTGGGAGAAGGGAAAAAGGGAGTCTGAGCAGATGGGAGAGGCTGTTGGAAGCCCTTCAAGCCCCTCAGCACGGTGCCGGCTGCGGCTCCGAGGGCCCCTCCCCTGCTCTGCCCTGTTTCAGCTTTTTGGTTGCCGGCGTTTAACCACGGGGGAGGATTACTGAACCATTCGCTTGGTTGCTTTGTAAATCAGTTCACAGTTCACAGGGCTGCTCACACACACAAAGAAAAAAGAAAGGAAGGATAAACACGATCTGTGTGTGCTGTGAACACCAAGTTTAGCTTTCTGTTCTTTCCCGGTTTGCTACTGTCTCTTTTCTGCCTAATTGCACAACCACTTGAGTCTCTCCAGCCTGGTAACCTGACCACACAGAGGCTGTGTCCACACTGCCACATTTTCCACTTTCTCAAAGAGAAAATCAGATCAGAGAGGCGGTGGATGTACCAAACAATGTGGGGTTTTTGCCATACTTATGGCATCATGAATCATTCATCTGCCTTGAGGGCCATTATTGTAACTCAAACCCATTATTCCTCATTTTGAGTACTTGCCCAGCTCACCATCTTCCTTTATTAAACTAAAATGACAAATGATGGACATGTCCCAGAGACAACAGGAGGCATGGTACTTCCACTGCTTCATCCCCCCCCAGATCAATTCCCTCTTCTCTTACATAAGCAGAAGCTCTTTGCTAACTAATATTAATGCTCTAGCATGTATGAATTTCACTTCTGTGGGGGAAAACTCATGTGGCAAATCAAACTTCACCCTGGGTTTCATCACTCCCTTCACAAGGGATGTCTTTTGATGGCCAAGAATTCAGTCCAGTTTCCTTCTCCAAAGAGACCAGTCAGTGTAGAGTAACTCCCCATATTTCATCAGGGCTGAGCAGAAACTAGTGAATGAAGGAGCTGTAAGGTTGTTCTTCCAAACAGGCTACCTTGAGGTAAGAAAGCAGTTTCTTCTGTCTCTCATGACAAATGTATTTGCTAAAATCCTTGAGGAACTGAGAAGGTGGATGCAAATCCCCATGAGAATTGCCAATAAAAGAGCAGATAAGCAGAAATTACAATGGAAATGGGCTTTTGGCAGAGACCTCAACAGGCTGCTTGCCTTGTCCTGGCTGCAGTTATATTTGCTACTCCAAAAATGTGATGAAAACTCTTCCAGGACTAGGTGCAAGTGACCAGTGTGCCACGAGGAACTTGGAGATACTTCTCCTTCAATTAATTAGAAAAGGTGAACCGTCATTGTGTAATTAAGAGTCAGAAACTGGAAACAGTTCAGTGAAAGTCAAGCATGCCCCAAAGTCTGGAAGAGGCTGGTTTTGCATATCTTTAAAGATAAATGACTGTTCTTCATTATGGACATGAAGTAGCTCTCAGCAAAGTTACTGGGTTTTATCTGGAGAAATAGTTTAAACAAATAAATGCTCCCATGCTGAATGTCAGAGGGACTTTGGCAACATCAAAGACCCCTTCTGCACTGCACTGATGCTGCTGCTCTACAATATAGGACAGGGTTTGCCTTTCACAGATAACAGAGACATTTCCACTTTTCAGAGGTCCCCTTGAAAAGCCTGCAAAGACACACTCTAATTTTAGATTTTTTTTTACAGACACATCACTTAACCTGGCTGAGGGATGTGGCAAGAAATGCAGAAGAAATGGTAATGGGTGGGATTGCTGAGGCACACCTGAGAGGCTGAGGCACACCTGAGAGGCTGAGGCATACTTGAGGCTAAGGCACACCTGAGAGGCTGAGGCACACCTGCGAGGCTGAGGCACACTTGAGGCTAAGGCACACCTGAGAGGCTGAGGCACACCTGAGAGACTGAGGCACACCTGAGAGGCTGAGGCATACTTGAGGCTAAGGCACACCTGAGAGGCTGAGGCCACAGCAGGCAGTGTGAGCAGGACGTTGGGGCTAAAACTGGGAACAAGGTTTGTGCCAAGGGCAAGAGGTTGCTGTCAGAAGAATGCAACAGCAAGTGGGATTCTCATCTCCTGCTCACAAACTCTCCTTTTGAATGGCTGTGTGAGGAGGTCACTACTTAGAAGCCTGTAATTAATGATTCACTCACACATGGTCTGGTTTTAATGATGACAGTCATTAAAGAAGCACAATCATTACAGTGTGTTGCTCTCTGTTGATAAATAGGGAGCAACCAGAGACATGAAATGTAACAGAAGCAAGTTCCCTAAAGACTCCAGCAATGAGAGAAACGAAAGAGCAACACTGACTGAGATTCTGAGCTGTAAAAATATGGCATAAGCTCCTCTTTTTTTGGCCAGAGTTTTTTCACAGCACACGAGGCCAGGCAGCTTGTGTGTGTCATGAAGAAACTGCAGGTTCCCACACCCTGGTCTTCACCCATCTGTGGTGCTGAGCTGTGCAAGGAGGGGGCAGCTTGCAGGCAGCATGGGGAGAAAGCAGCAGGCAGGAGCAGCTCTGTGCTCCTGGGCTAACAGCTCCAGTCATCCATTGCTCCATTTACACATTCAGAGAGACAAATCAACCCCAACTCTCTTGCTTCCAGTCGAAGATCAAGCACTCAATCAGGAAAGACACTGAAGTACTGCAGAGGCTGCTACTGATCAACAGAGCAAACAGAGCAGAGCATGGAGGATCAGCTAGAAAGGAAATGCTCCATTTGCTGGTGCCCAGCTGCAAATGCTCTTGAACATGAAGATGAGGAAGATGACTATTCAGGATGGTAGCACAGCCTGAGCTCACCACACAAAGATACAAGAGCAAAAAAGGAATGGAGGGTCAGCAGCCTCTCATTCAGCACCTGTGGTCAAGGGTGTATCCCCTAGGGAGCTGGCAGCCTATGGGCCTGAACCAAGGGGCTGGCAGGTGGCTCTGCCCATGTGATACCACCCAGTGATACCACCCTGGCCTGGGCAGCCACCCTGTGCACAGGGACCTGGGACTGATGACACAGGATACAAAGGCCAAATTGCTTTTCAAAAGTGCACAAGCACCTATGGAAAAGATGATGTGATTACTTGTAGCCAACAAAGACCATTTCCCATCAGCTTCTCTCTAGGAGCCTGTGCCTTCTCTGCTTGTTGTTTTTAAGCTGCACTAGGGATTTGCAGACAGCAGAGCTGGAACTCAAAAGGGCAAATAAACACAGGGACCATTTGCTTGCTGGCTCTGTGCACCAGAAATACCAGAGCAGATGATCAGAGGCCTTGTTTTTCCCTTTCCTTTCAAGCAGAGCTCCTGACCTGTGCACTGGGGGATGAAATGATTCACTGAGGTTTTTTTCCAAAGTCTGGGGGGGCTCAGGAGCACTTTTCAAAGTACATTTTAGAAGATGAGTCATTTTCCATGCCTGCCTTGATTTCTCTGAGTTTTGTCACAATAATTACATCTTTTTTTTTCCCTTTTTTCCTCCCTATTGATTATCAAAGACTTTACATGAGCCTTTCTTTCAAACTCCCACCTGCATCTGAAAAACACTCTAGTAAAGTTAGACTGGAGAAGAAGCTCCTGCCCCTGGGTCAGAGCTGGCAGCAGGCATCATGCTGTGAAGACACAGACAAGGAGCTGATGATCAAATGGCAGATCACAAAGTGTTTGGGCTGGAACTCAGTGGTCACTGGTGCCCAGCTCTCTGTGGCAGTGGGAGATGGCATATGCTGCCTGCCCAACCGGTGATGGCTCATGTGGGCCATGCCAGGGTTTAGCATGGCGAGGCTGGTGACAGCCTGCTGCTGCTTACCACCATTACAGTGGCACAGCGGTTTAATTCTGCTTTGATTTACACCAGCTCCACACAGGTGTCCAGACCTCCACTGATGCAATGTGGGATCACAAAATGCCTCATACCAGTGAGGGGCACATCTGAGCTTCAGAACACAGCCTGGTGAATGTGAGCTGGGACAAGAGCAAGGAGCAGGGGCTGCATCCTGGCTAGAGGAAAGAGCAGATTTCAGAGGAACACTGGGTTTGCTGCATACCGATTCAGACTACAGTGGAGGATCACCAAGCTTCATATCTGCCTTTCAGCAGAACTCAGTGTCTGAGCTTCAAGAGGAAAATAAGATTCTCTGGTTTGAAAAGATTTTTACTTTGTGGCTTTGAGGGAAAATGCCTTCTTAGCTCCAGATAGAGTGGGATGGTTTACTGCCTTAATTGTACTATCACTGGCCACAAATGCTGGCTTTCTTGTCAAGCCTGGAGTGTCAATAGCATTTGTGCCTTTTTCCACATCTCAAGCCTTCAGAATTTATGCCCTAAATTGGTCAAAAATTAAAGAGCTCTATAGGAGTGTGAGAAAATGGAGTGCAAGGAGGAAGAAAATGCTAGAGACAGTCAAAATGCTGCCCAGGCATTTCAGCCCCATTCTATCATCTGGGGCCGTATCAAGCAATCCTCTTTCTCTGGAGATGCTTTGAGCAATTACATTTGGTCTATTTATTCTCCCTCAAAGCCTTGGAGATGAGTCAACAGGAAAATCTTTAAGGGTGAAGCAAAAAAAACCTTGAAATAGGCAATATCCCTGGACAATTTGTTCTGCAATCAGATGAGCATTCTCCTTCCTTACTGCTCTCAATCTCTATTAAAAAAAAAAAAAAAGGGGGGGAAGGAAAAAAAAAAAAAGATAAAATTAAGAAAGAAAACAGGGGGAAAAACCCCCAATCTGGTAACAGTCACATCTGTAAATACAGTTTGGTTTGGGTTTTTGGTTTTTTTTTTTTTCATTCTTGCTTGCAAGTTCAAGGAGCTATTTTGAGACAAACAGAGATGCTTATTTTCTAGAGTTCATTTCTGGTGAGAAAAATTCCCTCAGCTCTTGTCAGAAAATCCCCAGTGCTAGGAGAAGCTCGCTGAAAGCCTTCAAACAGATCACTCATGCACAGCTCATGCATTAGAAAAAAGGAAGAATAGCTCCACACACCTCTTTGAGAGACTTCTTTACCTCCACTAATGGATGCCAGTGGGCGATGGGCTTGCGTGGGTACGCCAGCATCTCGTTCCAGTGGTCTCTGCCCAGGCCTTCAGCATTGACACCCACACGGCAGACCCCAATGATCTCGTTGTGACCTACTCTGAAGAATAACAGAAAATCATAGAATCATAGAATCAATAAGGTTGGAAAAGACCTCAAAGATCACCAAGTCCAACCTGTCACCCAATACCTCCTGACAACTAAACCATGGCACCAAGTGCCACGTCCAATCCCCTCTTGAACACCTCCAGGGTTGGGGACTCCACCACCTCCCTGGGCAGCACATTCCAACGGCTAACAACTCTCTGGGAAGAACTTTCTCCTCACCTCCAGCCTAAACATCCCCTGGCACAGCTTGAGACTGTGTCCTCTTGTTCTGGTGCTGGTTGCCTGGGAGAAGAGACCAACCCCCTCCTGGCTACAACCTCCCTTCAGGTAGTTGTAGACAGCAATAAGGTCTCCCCTGAGCCTCCTCTTCTCCAGGCTAAACAGCCCCAGCTCCCTTAGCATCTCCTCATAGGGCTTGTGCTTGAGGCCTCTCCCCAGCCTCACTGCCCTTCTCTGGACATGTTCAAGAGTCTCAATGTACTTCTTAAATTGAGAGGCCCAGAACTGGCCACAGAACTGGACTACACGATCACCTCTGGCTTAGACTGCCCCTACGCTGTTTAGCCACAAGTTCTGACCCCACACCATCAGTGCCACTGTGTGGCATATTAAGGGCACGGACCCCTGAGATGTTGACAACTCGACCCCTGTAGATAGCTCAGAAATGATCAGTTTGTTGCAAGGACACACACAGCTTAGATACTCTCAGCAGCAGTTGAAAGCAGTCCTGTTCCTAGCAGTACTTTTCCACTTTAGCCACACAGAAGTCATCTAAATGGTCGTTGGTCAAGCATTTCAAACATTTGCGCCACAGAGGCCAACAATAGATGTCCTTTATCTTGTCTGCTCTCTACCCTACCTCCTCCCAAAGTTTCATTTTAATGAGTGTGTCTGTTTCTTTATCAAAAAGCTGTGTTTCAGGCTTAAAAGTGATTAATTTGTCTCCTTCAATCCCCACATCTCCCCCTTTTATGTATATATATAAAAAGAGCCTGCTTCAAAGCACAATTAACTATTGCTTGCACACAACATACCAGACAAGGAATACAGATCAAAATATGAGTAAAAATTAACAACCATTCCAAACCAAATTTTACCAAGTGTCAACCCCATCCTTACAGTCCTCCAAAAAGATTACCAAGATTACCAATCCCCACACCCCTAGACACAGGGCTGGTGAAGGTGTGCTCTCGCATCTGCACAACAACCTGGTCTTGTCTGTGTGGCCAGCACAGGGAGGCACCACCATCCCCAGGAATAATCATGGCTGCTTTAAAATCATTTGAACTGTGGATCAGTCCAGGGGCAGAAGCTGGAGGCATGTGTGATGTGGCTGAGCCCAGAAAGGTATACATTCAGCAATGGATACTTCAGACACCAATTGCTGCTCAGAGCGAGGCCATCGGCTGTCTAAAATGTGATGATGGCTTTCAGGACAAGCAAATAGTGAAGGGGGACACTCAGGAAAATGTCATAAAGCAAAGCATTACCATAAAGCTCTGGGCAACCTGATCTAGTTGAGGATGCCCCTGCTTACTGCAGAAGGGCCTTTGGAGGTCCCTTCCAACCCAGAACATTCTGTAATTCTATAAAGGGTTTTTTTTTAACCATACCTCCTGTCCTAGCAGGTAGTTTTCCATAACCACAAGTACCACTTGAACAGTAAATCACTAGGGACAGATTGATTCAAGAGAGCTGTGCAATCCAAGCCCTGATACTGAGGAAGATGGCTGCTGAGCACCCAACCAGCACCCAAAAGTTTTTTTCCCCTCCATCTCTCCAGAGCCTCCTACCTACCTATCGTAATCCATGACAGAGATCAGCAGACTGACTTGATCCATGTTTTCTGGGGGAATGTCAAAGATTATTGCTTCATTGTAAGTGGGATTAAGTGTGTTTTTCTTGATGGTGGTTTTCTTCTTTTTCAGTCTTCGCCCATCACAGAGCAAAGACACTTTGACATATGGGTCTGGAGAGGAAGAGATAGGAAAAGGTCTTCTATATATGGAGGCTCATTTTGTTACCCTCACCATACAGAAACAGCATCACTGAAGGATGGACTGCAAGGTACTTCTCAAAGGTACTTTTAGAAAGAGGGATGTCTGTGTACCAGTGGAATCCACCATTTCTCATACTGGTGTGAGTGCTGACATGGAAGACCAGCACCACAGGCTCTGTAGAGGAGAAGAGCAGCTGTTTCCACGAGGTTTTCTGTGGAAAGGGTTTGCAGGCATAAGAAGGCACATTCCAAACCAAGAGCCCAGTGAAGATAATGGTATCAGAAGATGACAATGGGCACTGGGTGCTCAGGCATTCTAGCATGCCACAGGCAGCAAACCCCTACAGTTTTCAAAATTTGCCCAAGAGAGCAAAATGTAACACAGCACCTGGAGAATCCAGACAGCCAGGGGGGATGTTTTGCACTGCCCTGCCACCAAAACTGTCAATTGCTAACATCACGTGGCAGTTACAGTGACAGGAGAATGTTGAAACCTGTTTTCCTAACATCAGAGAGCAGCAGAAAGAAAAGCCACTTGGGGAGCTCTGCTTCCCTGGCTGAGCATGGCACAACGCCTTCAAGCCGCAAGCAGCCCCTGTTTGCTGCAAGGGCTGCCCAGGTGATTTCAACACATTTTCCAGTGACAGTAAACATGCAATGTGTGGTTACAGAAATGCTTTCCCAGCTTCCTCTGCAGCCTCAGTTCTCAGACATTTCATATGGCATCAAGCTCCAACTGAGCAGAAATGTTTTCTGCAAAGATCTTTTGCTGTAGTGTTACTGACTTCTGTACAAGTCAGGAGTGAAGTTCAAATACTCTGATGCTGAGCTCTGGAAAAGAAACTGCTTTTTATCTTGAAACCCAGAATTTGTGCATGCTGAGTTTGAAAGCCAGCTCTTTGGAGCTGTGAATGCATAAGGTCTTCAGGTGGCTTTGAGCCTAATGTTTGAGTACTGGCCACTGAAATGAGGGATGGACTTCAACCGGGATTTGCCCAGGTGGCCCATGAGGCTTTCCTAATCTTGAGATTAAATGACTGATTCTGGCTGGAGGAGATTTTCTGGTGGAAAACTCCCTGCTCACATAAAACTGCTGGAGCCAGTATCTGCAACAGATCAGAGGTATCCAGCCCAAAAGATGGGTCAGAGCTTTGCCCCTGCAAACCCGGGGAACAGCTGGCAGTCTCCTTCAATAGCATGCTCATGGATATAGTCACCTTCCCTGGATTCATCCCCTTAGGAATGGGTTTAAAAGATAAAGCTACCTTACATTATTGGTTTATAGCTAACACACAGACAAAGCTCTGTCAGGTGTGCCCATGATGCTACAGCTTTGGCACCAAGACTTATGCCTGCTAACCTTTGAGGCTGCCTTGAGGGAGGAGGAGAAAACAGGGATGCAGTGTGGCCCTTCTCAGACATCGAGCACCTACCTGAGTATCCAGTGATATCCATAGCTTTGAGGTTCCTGCATTTAATGACTGTTAAGGTGAGGCGACCTGCAGTTGGCAAATAACAAAGGGAAAACATGATCTCTCCCAGGTCCACGCTTTCCTTCAATAAAACAGAGAAGACATTGTGTTGGAAACATGCAAGAACCAGCCAGGCTGCCTCCAGCCTCCACCACCATGCTTTGTGCACTCCAACAGGCTCTGCTCTGCTCTGCCACTCTCAGCCCTTTGCTGTGTGGTGGTCCTTCCACTGAATCCCAACATTCTTTGGCTAAAAGTGAATGAAGGGAACAGGGGAAAAAATGTGTGTCCTAATGTTGCAGCGTCAAATCACTTCCTCAGCAGGGTCTGAGCTCCCTGCTGCACAGTTACAGCTCATGTTCTCCTACATCTGCTCCATTGATTAGGCAGAGCCAAGTGAAATCAGGACATTAAGGACATGAGATCAGTATCAAGTTTTGTTTGAATGTACAGTGTGTATCTCTCAGTGCCATGTGTGTGACACCAGCATCTGTTTCCTCAAGTGAAGGAACGTAGCACAAACAGAGTGAGGTCACAGGGAGGTGAGACCTGCACAGGCAGCAGGGCTGTGTGCTCTGGCTGTGCAAGTTCCACAGCTGACTTTCTGGTACGGCCATTGGTCAGTAACAGGGCTGAGGGACTTTGCTGGTACCAAACACTTTGGCAGAGAGTGCAGATGGCTCTCAGTAACAGGGTGATTTTCTCTGAAGCTGAGCATGAATTACAAGGAGGTTACAGACCAGGGTTACATAGCTTTAACACAGAAGAGACCCATGAAGTGGTTGAACTATTCAGTGGCAGCTGAGCTTGTAGGCTGTGACATCCTATTATCATTTGGACAAACAACCCCTCTGAGATGCCTTCTGAGAGCTAACAAGCACAGGTGTGTATATGTATATCAACAGTGAATTAACCAGTAGATGGCACTCAGAAACATTTGGTAGCTTCTGGACTACAGAGGTCAATACAGTTTACTCCTTTAATGCTCCATAATACAATTATCACACCTCATTCTTAGCCCCTCTTGTACATGCAGCCTTATCTACTACACCTCCTGAAAGCTCAGGCTATCAGTGCCTTGCTCACAGGAGTTCAGGAAAAAGAAAATAAGCAAAGCAAGAGCATCATTTAAACTAGAAAACACTCTCCTCTGAAGTCAGCAGAAAGGTTTCCAAACACTTCCCAAAAATGGGTTTAAAAGGAAAAAAAAATAAAATCATATTTTCTACATACAGATCCCACATCTGTAGAGCAAACAGCCTGTTTATTCTTAGAAAGGGAGAGTTTGATTTGTTTCAATATGATCCAATGATCTGCTGAAAAGGAATTGTAGCTGTTAGGAGTAGAATGATGGAACTAGAAAGTGGAGTAAATGCATTAGGCCCTTACAGCTTTGCTAAGTGTTAGGAGAATAGATCTTGTTGATGGATGAGATTTTTTGCCAAATTATTTCCTTCTTGTCCTCTGGTAAGGCAAAGATTAGATATTTATTGCACTTAGCCATTCAGAATACTAATGAGCCTTATACAAAAGTCTTGATTCTTGACAAGACTTTGCTTGCAAATAAATTGGGAATGTCCTCAAGCACAGCGTGGATGAAAGAAGCAGCAGCAGCCAAACGTTTTCTGGACAGCGCAACAGATAACCAAACGTGTAAGTGTCTCAACAAATGTTGTCTTAGAAGGTGCTGCTTGCTGGTAGATAAAGAGTTTCAGACTCTCACCCACTCAGAGTTCCCACTCTGATTTCCTGCTCGCCTTAATGAACCCCTGTTAAGAGACTGTTCCTTGCGACCAGGCACACAGGAGCGTAAGTGGCGTCCTGCGGGTACATTATCTTCTTGCAGCTTGCAGACATTGGGACACTTCCAAAATTCCTAGCAGTACCTCTTAGGAAATAATGGAAGCTCTGAATCAATAACCTCTGCAGACCTGAAACCAAAAATGTTTCCCTGATTCACAAGCTGTACAGTCATTAATTAAGCAGTGGAGTGCTAGCCACCTGAACAGCTCCTATCATCCCTTAAGTGCGCTCCTCTCTCCGTGCCCACACGATTGATCTGATGTATTCTTAGTCACCCAGAGCTTTCCTTGGCTATTATGAAAACTGTATTTACCCTTCTCATTTTTAATTAAACAGAAGTGTCCTTGGGTGTGTTACAGCTGGCTGAGATGTACCATTTCCCAAAGAATGGCCCAGAGAGAATGAGGGCATGGCACCAAATGATGCCCTCGACATTCTGTGGGTGCACAACGTGTCTTGGCCATGATGTTGGTTCTGCTCCTCTCACACCATCTTTGGAGGCTTTTCCTTCAATAACCCTTCTGTTGGTGTCTCTCCATCTTTGTGTGTGTGTTGGTTTTTCTTTCCCATTAAATTAGTTTACTTAGCTAGGAAAACATCCACTATTTCTTGCAGAACCCTCCCAGTGAAACACACACCACACACAGGTTAAAAACGCCATCATCTTCTCCTGCCACTTCATGGTCTACGTGCTTTTACTCTGGTGAGACCAAGTGTTACCCCTTTCCAGTTTAATTCCTACCACGTAACAAAGATTTGTTTGTTCCCCAAAAGGATTGTGAAGCCCAGGAACAGGCTGCCCAAGGAAGTGGCAGAGTCACCACCCCTGGAGGGTTTAAAAGCCTCCATGTGGGGCATGGTTCAGTGGTGATCTGGCAGTGCTGGGTTAATGGTTGGACTGAATGATCTTAAAGATCTCTTCCAACCAAAACAGTCCTATGATTCTAAGTCATGGGGGTCACATCAGTCACTAGGAAAGATCTGTCAGGGCCTGTGCTCTCAGCCACAGGGGTGAGGAGATCTCATAACCTGGTTTCAGAAATAACATGGAATGACAAAGACGACAACTGACTTGGAATCCAGCTAAAGCAGTTCAATCATTTGTTTGCCCTCAGAATCAGCCAGGTCCTCCTGGGAGGACAGTGGAGGATTAGGCAGCTGTTACGTAGAGGTTAATGTCACTGCTTCTGCGCTCGGCAATCGATGGGACAAGGTGACTCCTGCCAGCTCCCTGCAGCACTGGAAGTGGCTGAGACTTTTCCCTCTCTGATGTTTGGCTTCACTTGCAGGGGGAATGCAACCCACCCCCTGCCCCCACCAAGCTCTGGACATACTCAA
This sequence comes from Picus viridis, assembly GCA_033816785.1. Lineage (NCBI taxonomy): Eukaryota > Metazoa > Chordata > Aves > Piciformes > Picidae > Picus > Picus viridis. The sequence goes on from CM066602.1 coordinate 5,232,010, forward strand.
TACCTGTCCTCCACACCAACAGGTACTATGTGCCACAGCACCACAGAGCAGGCAGGATCCACCACAGCAGATACTCACTGTTGTTGCGTACTGAATGTCCTTCCAGATGGAAGTCTCCCGGGAAAGGTCTGAGTCCTCAAACAAGTTCTCCAAGATAACTTCTCCTATCATGTCGTGTCTGGAGAACCTGTCGAAGTCAAAGACGCTCAGGTGGAGCTTCCTGCTCACCAGCTCCTCATGGGGCACAGGGAAGTGGAAGGACTCATCAAAGGTGGGATTCAGAGTCTTCCTGTGGACTCGTGTCTGGAACTTGCGCTTTCTATCAGGCAGGAGGTAGATCTTCACGTAGGGATCTGAGCTGCCGCAGAAGTCTTTGGCTGGCAAGTCAAAAGCCCTGAGAATTCGGACAGTCAGCGTCTCGGTCTCATAGTCGTACTTGAGAGTGAAGTTAATTTTCCCACAAGTTTTTGATGCCTCTTTCTTAGGGTCCTCAGAGTCAACAGATTTTTGCTTATAAAGTTCAGGCTTGATGCGACCGATGCTGGTCGGCTGCTCAGCCACCTCCGGTGAGTCCATGCCGTAGTCCACGCTGGACACGTGCATCTGCCGAGGAAGGTGCCTCTTGAAGGAGATGTGCCTGCAGGAGGAAGACACAACAGTGTTTGCCATTCCCAGGACATTTGTCTCCTTTTTCCCTGCTGGACTACTGATGCTAGGAAGCAGAGAGGGCACAAGAATGAGTGCACCAGGTGCTCCTGACCTCTACAGAAACCATCTCCAGTATGGAAATGAACACCAAAGGAAACACCGCCAGCAAGTTTCCTAACTTTCCAAGTGGCAAGCTTCACTTTTTCACCTGTCACGCAAATAATAGCCCACAGCTAAATATATGAGACCAAACAACTTCTTAACCAGGCCATAGACAACCCAGTGTGGAGAATTTTTCCCGCCCACTATCCTTGCAGTTCCAAGATCCTGGCACTAAGCTTCCCTCAGGCAGATAAAAAAAAATATATGAAAAAATTAATAATAAAGTGAGACAACCACAAGCAGCTCCGAAAGTTAGGGGTTTAGTCTGGGTATTGGTGCTTCCAAACTTCTCCAACAGACTCTCATCAGAAACTGGTAGATAATTCCTGACAGGGAGGAGAGCAGAGCCTCGTCTGGGAGCTGTCTCTAGCCTTAAGCTCCCCTCCAGCACGAGGGGCACTGTGTGCAAGCAAAGCCTTATCTAAGCAAAGCATAAAAGCTTTCTGTGGGCTCACAGCATTATTGGAGATTATCTTTTGTTTACAAGAGCAGAACATGGAGTTATTCAACCATACTAAGAACGTGCACAGCCAGAGCACTAACTTTTGGTGATAAGTGGTGCTCTGAGACCTCACTTCTTTCCTCAAAGGCATTTTGGCCTGGGCTAGTCTAGGCTGTGAGTCAGAGATCCCAAATGGCTGAGGTTGTTCCCCAGAGTCCCTGGACCTGGCTGCCTGCCTGTTTCATGCTGGGCTCTTTCACTCGAGCAAATGGATTTGAAACCTTCCCACGTACCACCAAGTCCTACTTTGTTTGTCCTAATTCAGACAGGCTGAGCTTGTGCTTTCTCCTCTGTTGGAAAGGTGTAATGACAGCAGAATGAGCATGTGCACGGCAGAGAGGCCACCAGCTGTCCAAAAAGCAGAGCAGTTAAATAGAGGAGTGTGTGGCACAATTGCAGTTGTCACCAAGTTGATTTTAACTCCAGTTTCTTCAATCAGAAGGCTGAGATCAGTGCCTTATTAATCCTGCAAGACTGCAGCTGATTTTCTGAGCAATGCCTCCTTTGGCAGGGGCAGTCCTGCACACACTATGGCCATGGCCAGCAAAGAGAGCAGGAGTGCTGGGACACAGCCAGGACCCTGCCATCCCCCACTCCTGTCCTAGTTTCACAGCCTTCTGTGCCAAGGACGAGGTACCGTATTTCTCAGTATTGTTGCCAAGGTGTCCCAAGGTTTGTGGAGCCTGTTCCTGACCTCCTGAGTGAGATGTTCAGAGGCTGTCCCCAGCTGAGGCAGAGCCATGCAGAGCACAAGCCCTGGCACAGCTGGTTCTGAGCTGCGCAGCCAGCGAGCATCAGTTCTGCTTATCCGACTGTTCCTGCTGGGAGCCACAACAGCAAGAGAGAGCAGAGAGGACTAATTCTGTCTGACAGCCAACCATCATCGATACCTCAGCCTGCCTCTCATGTGCGAACCAAATTAAAGCCTCCAAAGCACACCAATGACTTGACACAATGAGGTCAAGTCACAATAATAGGGCTTGAATCCTTGATTGTGTTAAGAGGGCCCACGGTAAGCCAGCCCCAGACACAGCAGTTGGGTAATGACCAGGCTCTGGTAATCCAGCATGCAGATGGCAGCACTTTCTTTAGTCTCCCTGCAGGTATCTGGACCTGGGACTCCACTGAATGCCTCTCCCAGCTCCCTGAGGAGCTCTTTCCAGAGGAGCAGCGTCCAGAGAGCTGTGTGCAGAGGAGCTGTGTGCAGAGGAGCAGTGTCCAGAGGAGCTGTGTGCAGAGGAGCAGCGTCCAGAGGAGCTGTGTCCAGAGGAGCAGCATCCAAGGAGCTGTGTCCAGAGGAGCAGCATCCAGAGGAGCAGCGTCCAGAGGAGCTGTGTCCAGAGGAGCAGCATCCAAGGAGCTGTGTCCAGAGGAGCAGCATCCAGAGGAGCAGCGTCCAGAGGAGCTGTGTCCAGAGGAGCAGCATCCAAGGAGCTGTGTCCAGAGGAGCAGCATCCAAGGAGCTGTGTCCAGAGGAGCAGTGTCCAGAGGAGCAGCATCCAGAGCTGTGTCCAGCTGTGTCCAGAGGAGCTGTGTCCAGAGGAGCTGTGTCCAGAGGAGCAGCATCCAAGGAGCTGTGTCCAGAGGAGCAGCATCCAGAGGAGCTGTGTCCAGAGGAGCTGTGTCCAGAGGAGCAGCATCCAAGGAGCTGTGTCCAGAGGAGCAGCATCCAAGGAGCTGTGTCCAGAGGAGCAGTGTCCAGAGGAGCAGCATCCAGAGGAGCTGTGTCCAGAGGAGCAGCATCCAAGGAGCTGTGTCCAGAGGAGCTGTGTCCAGAGGAGCTGTGTCCAGAGGAGCTGTGTCCAGAGGAGCAGCATCCAAGGAGCTGTGTCCAGAGGAGCAGCATCCAGAGGAGCTGTGTCCAGAGGAGCAGCATCCAAGGAGCTGTGTCCAGAGGAGCTGTGTCCAGAGGAGCAGCATCCAGAGGAGCTGTGTCCACTCACCTGGTGGAAGACGCAGGCTCAGTGGTTTGCCGCTGGATCCGCGTGCGCCGCATGATGTGGTCTTTCATGGACATCTGGACCTCTGCAGGGATGTCAGGCGATGTGTGGCTGATCTTCACTGCTGCCTCCAGGAAACTCACAGCCCCCGCGTCCTTGAGCTTGTCTGCCATGCTGTCCTTACTGCAGCCCGCCTCGCTCTGCAGGACGGCCAGGTTAGAAGAAATGGCCTTGTTCCTCCAGGGAACCCAGCACAGCTTCCAAAAGAGAAACAGAAAAACTGCCACCAGGGCCAGTCCACACACAATAACTATCACTGCAAGGAGGCTGACGGAGAGCTCTACAGAGGGAGAGAAGGCAACAGTGACAGGGAGAGGGGAGGAATGGGAAAGGAAAAGAGAAGAGAAATATGGTGAGAAAGCCATAAGTAAAGGGAAGAAAAAGTGCAAACTGATTTGTATCACCGCTAATGGAGAGCTCTTAGCAGGTTCTGCAACCAAGAGTCAAATCCAAGTGAGCACTTTGGCCACAGCAACCCCATGCAGAGCTACAGTCTGGTGTCAGAGTGGCTGGAGTGCTGCCAAACAGAGAGGGACCTGGGGGTGCTGATCGACAGCCGCCTGAACATGAGCCAGCAGTGTGCCCAGGTGGCCAAGAAGGCCAATGGCATCCTGGCCTGCATTAGGAATAGCGTGGCCAGCAGGAACAGGGAAGTCATTGTGCCCCTGTACTCTGCATTGGTTAGGTCACACCTTGAGTACTGTGTCCAGTTCTGGGCCCCTCAGTTTAGGAAGGTCATCGAGACACTTGAACGTGTCCAGAGAAGGGCAATGAGGCTGGGGAGAACCCTCGAGCACAAGCCCTACGAGGAGAGGCTGAGGGAGCTGGGGTTGTTTAGCCTGGAGAAGAGGAGGCTCAGGGGTGACCTCATTGCTCTTTACAACGACCTGAAGGGAGGTTGTAGCCAGGAGGGGTTTGTCTCTTCTCTCTAGCAAGCAGCAGCAGAACAAGAGGACACAGTCTCAAGCTGCACCAGGGGAGGTTTAGGCTCGAGGTGAGGAGGAAGTTCTTCACTGAGAGAGTCATTCGCCATTGGAATGTGCTGCCCAAGGAGGTGGTGGAGTCCCCATCCCTGGAGGTGTTCAAGAGGGGACTGGACGTGGCACTTGGTGCCATGGTCTAGTCGTGGGGTCTGTGGTGCCAGGCTGGACTTGATGATCTTTGAGGTCTCTTCCAACCTTGGCAATACTGTGATACTCCCTGAGAGATTCGGGACTGCTCCCTGCCCCAGTCACATGTGAGGAGAAATGGGTGTCTCCAGATGGCCAGAGCTAGGAAGGTCTGTACTGTGATGCTTAGACTGGCTATGAAACATCATCCCTGCTTTGTTATGTGGCTTCAGCAGACTGCAGAGTCTGAAATCAAGAAGAACTGCAGAACTACATAATAGAAACAAGCTCCAGTGCTTACCAACACAAACTGCCTTTTTTATTTTGCTTCATACCACAGGTGCTCAGACACTGCATTTAAAAATAAATCTATCAACCCTGATCCTGGAGGCAGATTGCTGTTGTACTATCAAGACTCACATCTTATCCAGATGTGCCCATAGGGAACAGAAAGTAAATGCCAGCACAAATTTAAAAACCCCAAATCACAAGCTGCTGATGCAGTGAAACCAAACATAGAAGGAGGCTGTACAGCAAGTGCTACACATTCTTCCTGATCCTGAACAGCACAGAAACTGAGTCCCTTTTACCTCATATGTGATGTATTTCAGCATTTTGATCTTTTTCTAGAGAGGAAAGAGCTTCCATGACTATGGCTGAAGAATCAGGAAAGAAGGAAAATATCTATCTATCTATAGATAGATAAATGTGATCCAGACTGTGAAATGATTCACAGCACTTCATAAGAGAAAACACTGACTATTTTGAGTTCCTTTTTTACAGTGTATTAATTCCCAGATTCCCACCAAACCCAGAATTCCAGTAGTTTGGGACCACAAAGAATGCCAGTCCCTGAGGATGAAGACAGGTTTTGCTCTGGAGTTCAGTCCACAGTGTCAGGAGTTCAGGTGATTCAGTCACAGGTCACTGTGAGTTCATGGACAGTCCCTTGATTTCCTGCTGTGTTCTTTGTAGTGGCCATAAAGCCACACTCCTTAAATCACCAAAGTGCAAGTCAGGGCAGAAAGACAGGCAAGAAAATACCAAACACTCCAGCAGGTTAGACACAAATAACCATTGCCTCTCACTAGTATGCTTGGACCACAAACCAGAGGTCACTTCCATCATGCTGGGATTTGGGGATTCTGTGAAAATCCATCCTTACCAGGCACGTTAGCTCTTAGGAGATAAACTGGGAAGCTCAGACCTGTGCTTCATCACAGCTGCTGTAAATGGGGTCCCTGACATATGCTTTACCTTATACAGAAGTTGTAAGACCAGCTTCTGTTTCCTTTGGTCGTGCAGTGACCAGTTCCATGTCCAGTTACTGTGGCCAGTTCTGGGCCCTTCAGTTTAAGAAGGACATTGAGACACTTGAACATGTCCAGAGAAGAGCAACGAGGCTGCGGAGAACCCTCGAGCACAAGCCCTACGAGGAGAGGCTGAGGGAGCTGGGGTTGTTTAGCCTGGAGAAGAGGAGGCTCAGGGAGACCTTATTGCTGTCTACAACTACCTGAAGGGAGGTTGTAGCCAGGAGGGGTTGGTCTCTTCTCTCTAGCAGCCAGCACCAGAACAAGAGGACACAGTCTCAAGCTGCGCCAGGGGAAGTTTAGGCTCAAGGTGAGGAGAAAGTTCTTCACTGAGACAGTTGTTAGCCATTGGAATGTGCTGCCCAGGGAGGTAGGTGGTGGAGTCACCATTCTTGGAGGTGTTCAAGAGGGGATTGGACGTGGCACTTGGTGCCGTGGTTTAGTCATGAGGTCTGTAGTGACAGGTTGGACTTGATGATATTTGAGGTCTCTTCCAACCTGGGTGATTCTGTGATTCTGCTATTCAGTGTAGTTGTAGTAAGACATTTAATGTTTAATGAAATATGAGGCAAGACCAAGTTTTTCTCTTGACAAAATAGCTGAATTTTAAAATTGCGTTAAAAACCCAACCCAATAACAATAAAAATGCCCCAACCTCAGCACCACTGATGAGCCACCCCAGCAAATGAACCCATTTGTATGATCTTTGCCAACATGCTGTCTGGGAATGCCACAGCTACTATACACCTGGGGTTTTTGCATCAGTTCTCATAAGCGAAATCTCAAGGAAGCATCAGGCACAAGGCGTGACATCTCCACCAGAACAAAGCAGCTCTGCTGAACACCTGGGAAACCATCTGTTGTTTCTGATACCCCAGAGAAAATGCTCTGCTCTTCCACAAAATCACCCAGTGTAGCAAAGTCACTAAGAGCTTGAGTCAAACCTTCCTGACTGTCCACAGCTTCCTTGACTCAAGAGGAAGGACTGGAAGCTGGCAGAGTAAAGGCCATCCAGAAGCTTTTGCAACTTTTCCTCTCCCTCACCAGCCTCCTGCACAGGTCAGGCAGCACCATTTATTCTCTGCTGTAGCTCCAAAGTGGACATACAGATCACTGCTGGGGTGAACAAATAGGCCCTGTCTTAATCAATAATAAATAGGATTGTACAAGTCAGCAGTGGAGCTTCCTTAGAGACTTGGCTAAATGAATTCTCACCAAAGCAGAGAGCACAGAGCTACCACTTTCCTATACTTTGAATTCTGTCTTGGAACTGTGCCCAGGAAGCTCACTGCCAGTTTCGTAAGAAAACTTCAGGACCTGGACTTTCTGCAAGCAGTCTTTGTTGTTACAAAGGAAGGGGTGCAGTGCAGAATCTATCACTTCTATCTATCTCTCTATCTATCTATCTATCTCTCTATCTATCTATCTATCTCTCTATCTATCTATCTATCTCTCTATCTATCACTTAGGATGCTTCTGCCCATTCCAGGAAGTTCTCCAGACACATGACCCTGCTTGCACACCAGACTCCTTAACAGGAAACCTCAGAACTAATCAGATATCCATTTTGAAAACCTGTTGCCAGCTTGAGGAAGATCTTAGTTGGTGTCCCTTCTTGCTGAGCTGGCACTGCCAATGTCTTTGACAGGATTCACAGCTACTTTTATGCATGACCTCCTACTCTTTCCTCTGACAGCTCACACAAGTAAAAGGGATCAGGATTTTACAGCCAATTTTTAAGCATCTGCCTGTGGAGAATATTGGTTTGTCTGAAGATGACATTGAATTCCCCAAGACTTTTTTTTCCATGACTTATTAAACTGAAATATCACTTGGACTGAGCTGACCTTAATTGACTTAATGAGCTTTCTTTTGAAAATATCAGTTACTTTTAAAACCATCCACTGTTCAAACTGTTACAGTTTAGATGTCCTTCAACTTACAAAAAAAGCCCTGAAAACCAAGATCATTCCTCATCTAACAGGGCCAGAGATTGCTAGGGCATTGCTGGCATGGATAGAAGTGAGGCCTGATCCCCCAAAGACTCCTCCAAGGACAGAACAGACCAAAAGGACACCTCAGTCCCAGGCAGAGATTTGCTGGTGTGTTTATGTTATCCCACAGAGCCAAGGCTTGCTGTGTGGAGGGGAGAGAGACAGGAATTGCTCTATCCAGCATGGAATGACACAGGAATAGTCCAGCCTCTGCTTGACCCAACCTTTCCTGCACCACAGCCAGCTCCTGGGAGCTTCCTAGCTGCTTGTGGCATTGCTATTCCCAGCAAGGGACAGCAGCACCTTGCCACTCTCAGAAAGGTCCCACTTGAGAAGGAACACAAGGATGATGTCTCTATTCTATTCTTCTCAAAGAAGGCATCAGTGAGTTATTAGTGGCTTTGTTCTCAGGTCAGCAGAGCTGCAGAAATGCAGAGCAGCTTCCTCCATTCCTCTCCTACCAAACTAGGTGCTGGTTCCTGATCCTCACCCTCACCCAGCTTGCCCAAGAGACACAGCAAGAATTGCCATGTTGGAAAACATATTTTGTTGCAACTTTTAATTAGAAAGGTAAAGCTTGGAAGAAGGAGGTGGCCAATGCAAAGCAACATGCCTATTTTCCAGTCTCCCTCCCCTCTGGGAGCAAGAGCTTCTTCCCAGAGGAACCCTCAGCTGGAAACAGAGACTTTGTCCCACTCCCTACAGACACAAAGCACTACCAAACCCTGCAGCGGTGCCCCAGCAGTGACCATGGACAACCACCACCCACAGTCTTGGTCCTTCGCTGCAAAGCCAGGACCTTCACCAAAAACATTTCAACACCAGGAGAACCAGGGAAAGGCTCCTCTCAGCCAGGAATACCTTTTGCTGAGTTGTACCATAGCTTCCCCATCAGAACAGCTGATGGAGAGAGAAACAGAGCTTCCAGAAAGCCATTTGCTGCCAGGTCAGACAGTAACACATCCATGGGAAGGCTCTTGAATCATGGTCTTTGCTCTGCTTTCCTTTAGTGAACAGGAGAAAGCAAGCTGCACCCCAGAGGCTAGTGATGAATGATCATTTATCAGCACTTATGCAGTAGGAGGTACAAACATCAAAACTGAGTCAACAGAGAGGCTGAACTCCCGCCCCTGCAGTCCAGCAGAAGGGAAACCAATGAATCAAGGTCTGTAGAGACAGTACAGAGCGCTTAGACCGACTGGTTACAAACACAACACTGTGCCTGGTTTCCCTGCAGCAGGAGCAGTTGTGTGTCTGCAAAGGAAATAGGGAGAAGGGTGGTAGAAAGCTGGCTGGCTGACACCCAGGACTGTCCCTCTCCCACGGCGAAGGGTGGCACAGGCAGCACCATGCTTCCGGAGTCATCAGGAGCAGTGGCGAGACCAGCACACCACCAGGGACATGCCGGGACACCTCAAGTCAGTGGCAGGGGACACAGACGAGAGAGCAGGTTACATTAAAGCACTGAAACACAAAGCAGGTTCATGACCATGACTTTGGTGGGGGACTCAAGCACTGAACAACCACACTGCCGAAAATCCTGAAGTCAGCAGCAAACAATGGGGATCCCAGGGGAACAAAAGTCTGACATCTAATGACTCCACCAGAAAACAGTTGCCTTTCTCTTTTGACTTGCCTTCTCTTTTCCCTGGTTTTGTAGCATCTAAATCCTGCTGCTGAACCTTCCAACAAAACTCAGAGAATGGCTCAAGACTGTAAAACGTTGAGAAGGTCACTCCTTTCTACTGCCTTTCAAATAAAAGAGGAGATGGCTCAGGGTAGGGCACAGGGACAGTGGAGCAATTTCAAATTGTAAACCTAAAAGCAGTCTTAGGTAAGAGGGATCGTTCCTTGGTCGGCCCAGCCCCTCCCCTGACAGCAGCTCACCAGTGCAACTGACCCTTTTGTTCCAGCTTGGATGGGAACTAATTAAGACAATATGGTGGAACTACCTTTCAGCTTTATGTCCCTGATGACTTCGTAATACCCAAACTGAGTTACCAAAGGGGATAATTAGCAAAGTCCAAACAGAAAACGATTAATACCATGACAAAGCCATGATTACAACAGTCTATTAACTGCAAGACAATATGGGTCTAATTATGGCAACATTGACTTTCATTACTGGGAAGTAGCTTGTACTATCATTAAGGAGATTCATGGACAACCCTGAGTTTAATGTGAAGAGTTATATTTAATACCTTGAAGATGTAATTTAGCTTTCCTTCCACCCACTCCCCACAGAGAAAACACAATCCACTCGGCAATCCAGCATCTATTAATCATTCCAGATACTTTTGCATTTAAACAAGGTTCAAATACCAGGAGTGAAAGTTCAAGGAGGACAAAAAAAATGAGATGCTTATAGGCAGAGACCCAGAATGGGACCAGGCTTATGCTGGAAGAGCTCAGGTGCGGTGGTCACCGGCCACCAGGACCTGTGCCACTGACCCAGCACTCCCCTTCCTGGAGCCCCTCAGCACATGCAAGAGGACAGATGAGCTTCTGCAGGCCTTGGGGCACCCTCAGCACAGCACCCTCACCAAAGCAGCACTTTGACCGGCCTTTCTGAGGTTGGCAATGGCAGCACGTTTGGTCCCACAGCTTCGTCGAAGTGCACAGGCCCAGCCAAAGACTCTGCCCTGGTGCTGTCAGGAGCAAATGGACATCTTCCCTGTGAGAGGTTCTTACTGGTAAGGTTTCTGGTGGCCAATGGAAAATTTTAGCATCAGGGAGAGCTCTGGATGGTTTGTTCCCCACCAGGTTTCTACCAGCTGAAAGAGCAGCTCCCAGCTATTCTGAGCTCTGACTTGGAGCATGGAAGATCTTTCCATGGCAAATGCACCTGGAGGAGCAATCACAGGAGATGGGAGAGCTCAGTAGTAGGGGGTGATGGTGATGCACTTTACCCTCAATTGTACTGGCTGAGTGACTGGTTTCCCAGAGTAATTCACCAGCCCTCACTCAGACCATGTTGGGAGATATTTCCAGTCTTCTCTGTCCATTTTTTGCTACATTATTCTATTGCAAGAGTGCTTTTGAGACTACATTGTTCTATTTCTGCAGGGCTTTGTAGAGAACATGCATTCAGATGATGGATTACTACTAGAGTTATTGCTGGAGGAGAAGACAGGCAGCTCTGGGGCTACAAAAGACCACGTGAGGCACCCACCAACTGCTGATCTAATTTTCTCTCAATCGAGAGGCATCAGCAATGCAAGTCTGATTAGCTGAGAGCTGGAAATTGGGCATGAGAAACTGTGGTGAATCTCGGACGCCCGGGGCGAGGGCAGAGAGGAGCACAGGACAACAGCAGGGGAAAAGGAAGAGGTTTCCATTAAATCCTAGCTATAGATGTGTCTATTTAGCAATGCTTGTTTGCCTTTGAAGCTTTACAGAGGAAGAAGCAGGGACTGCAGGGAACAGAAACTGAACAATAAAGCACCCAGCAGCAGCACAGCCAAAACCAAACCAGGCGCCACAACAGAGCAAGGGAGTCCCCTCTTTGGGAGCACAAGTCAGAGCCAGCTCTGTGAGGAACCATGGAGCACAGCAGCAATCAGAGCACTCATTGCAGGGACTGTGAAAAGGAAATCAGTTGTCTAATAAATGATGAGATGCTGCCTTGGATGAAGGTGAGCTGCAGTGCAGCTGCAGGTCTCAGCCAGCTACTTATCCCCTCCCCAAGCATGACACAGCCACAGCTGTGGGATGGTAACAGAGATGACAGCACAGATCAGATTGTCCCTGACACCCAACATAGCCTCAAGCTCTCATGCCAGCAAGCAGCTGTGTTTATCAGAGCCCACAGCTAAGTGGGCTCTGGGGTCTGCACAGAACATGGAAGCACTGCAAGCCTGCTCAATAATTGCCTCTGATGCTGGGATTATGCCACTCTGCTGAGGTCCTTCATTGTCACATCTTCAGGCCTGCTCGCCACCATTTGGTTGTCGTTTGAAACTTTAGCAACACTTGTCTTCTTGATTTACTGATTGTGCTCCCTAGGCAGCTATGAACTACAGGAATATAACCTGAAATATTCTTGAGCTAGACAAGTAATTAGCAGCTGTCACTTCAAAGTCTAACTTGAGTCAATCTGCTTTTCAGAAGCAGCCTGGCAGCACAGGAGCTGGATGTGCCATGAAGCACTGCAGCAGGGGCTGCTGCTCAGACAGGATCACAGAGGCTTGGGTCAGTAATGAGGAGAAAACATTTCATCAGGTTCTCAGTAGATGTTAAAGGACCAGGTCAGAAAACAATTATAGACTGAGCAGAGCCTCTGTAGTCCCTCAGACATTATCTCATGCTGTGGGTGCTATAAGGGTTGCAGAACAGCCCCCAGCTAGCAAGAAGTCAGGCATCAAGACCCAGAGAGGGACATCTGTCACCTGCAAATCCACAAGTCATGAGCCCCCCAAGTTTTCTTAGACCCTCCAAAACTGCCCCTATTCAACGAGTGACCTGAGCGACTGGAGCAAGAGTCAGCTGTCACTTGTGGCTCTACCTGTACCTACTGACACCCAGCTCAGCCCAACAGGAGTTCAGCTGCTTGTCAGGTTTCCTTGAGAGGTAACAGGGTGCATCATCCAGCCAAGGACAGTGCTGCAGCCTTAGAGTATGTGAGAGAGGAAAATAAAGTCACAGAAACATTTGGTACCATGACCATCCAGAAAGAATCTCATGGAGGTGTGTTTGGTGTCTCTTGGTGCTTCAAGTGTAAATCCTCTGATCATTCCTCTCAGCTGTCCAGCACAGCATGAGGGTACAAAATATCCCCCAAGACCCTGAGAAACCCCTGCAATGGGCACAGCCCCATGGTCCTGGCACACTTAACAGTGTCTCTAGGTGAAAGCAAGCAGCAGTTCCAGCTGCTTTCTGCTGTGGAGCATGCCCAAATTTTCTGGGTATTATTCAATGTCAACCACAAACAATTCCACAGGAGACAGCATGATGAAACAACAGGAAAGAAGGAAGACTTTCCACAGGTTGTTTTGCATGAAGAGTGCTTCCAGAGTTCACCATATGTAGCGTGACAGCAAACTCCTCTCTCAACTCAGCGGAGAGGTGGAAATCCTCACTGGGTGAATACTGCAGATGTTCCAAAAGGAGACATTTACAGAGTCTCTGAAATATCCCCTTTGAAGCTCTGCAAACTCAACCTTCCTCCTGCACCAAGCTAAGCAGAGATTTAGCCTATTCAAGTGCTTCTTCAGTACTTGGACACTGAGTCTGGCACTATCAGCTCCCACCAGCTTCTTCCTGCCAGCACAGGCTCTGCAGGAGCCCAGACAGAGCCTCCTGGTCTCCTGAGCACACCCAGATCTGTAACAGATTATAGGAAGGTGAAGACTTGAATTCTCAGACTGGCTGTGCCAAAGTTTCAGTTAGCTAGAGAAAAACTTCTTTAAAATTAATTTGCTGCTACCACAGGGTTCCTGCCATGCAGGGGCTTATTGGAACACAAACTATAAGCTTCAAAGGGAAGGATGAATCAGAAGCTATTTTGAGAGTAATTATATAAGATTATAAAATCCAAACCATCTCATTACTGCACGTTAGGGATGAAGAAAGCCTGCTTCATAGGAGACCCTGCAGGGATCCAGCGTTTCAAGTGACTGTGATCCACGGTCCGAGTGCAAACAGCAACCTCTTAACTCCTGGCCAGACAAAACTTTCTTCATGCAGCAATACCAGGGCTTCTCACACCAATTACTGCAATCCTTTAGAACAGGAGGCATGGACAACTTCATGCAAAGTTTTGTCCTTTAACAGTTGTTTAATTTGTTGTCCTGGAAATCAGCTATCAGCTCGTGAGTGACAGTCCTTGCAAATTACCTAATTGGATGAACTCCAGTTCAAAGGATCATTAAGGAGGAAACCTTTAAACAATACTCTTGCCCAGGGACTAAAATACTATTCCACTCACTCCAGCCAGAGCTGAGGAGCAGCCTGGGTGTGGGTGCAGGTGGGAAGCCCAGCTCAGTTTCCCCATGCTGTGCTGGAGGCCGTGGCAGCTCATTGCTGCAAAACAGGGGCATCCTGGGGTGCCCCTGAGCAGGGTCATGTATTGTGCACTGTCTGCAAGAAGAAAAGAGAGCTGGTTCTGCTTTTGCTCCTACATCCAGGTTATAGGCAAAGCTTCTGCCACATCTTGGTGTGGAGAAGGCAGACACAGGAGAAAATCCAAACAGAGTAATTCAGAGGGAAACACCAGAGGTGATTTTCAAATGCAGAGTCACCATTGAGGTGCTTTACACACAGGTACATATATCTAACTTTAAAAAAAAGGAAAACAAACACATACGTATAAAAATTAACACACTGAGCAAAGCAATGCAGTGCAAGGGGAGACCTCAGCAGCCTGGAGCTTGTGCTTTGCTCACTGAAATAGAATGGAGAAAGACTGAATTGCCAAAACCAAACCCAAGTGAAGGATTAGGAATAGCTGATAAGCAAAAGACATCAGCAGGCCTGCTACACCCAGAAGAAGCTTCCTCCACACCAAGTTCTGGACAACCAAAACACAATCATGAAACCATGTACAGAGCTGAGCAGGTGGCCAGCACAAAGCCAGGCACAGACACCTTCAGTGGTGCTGGCACGGCAGCAGGCACCTGGGCATCCTCAGCAGCGCCACCCCAGCCTCCTGCTCCAAAGCTGGCTCTGTTGGTGGACAATCCCTAACTTGTCCTTGTCCGGGGGTCCCCAGCCCATTTTATTGCACACTAAAAGCATGCAGCAGGGCTGGACTGGAGGAGCCTGACCGAAGGCTTCCAAAGCCCCAAAGCGTTGGTGTTCAGTGCATATCAACTCACCTGGCAGTTCTCCCCAGGCTGCATCAAAGCCACATTTGTTGCTCAAACTTTTGCAACCAGAAGGGAACTTTGTGCTGTCAGCAGTGCAGCATTTCTGTCACCAGAAGTGACCAAAAAAAGAAAAAAGGTTCCCTATCTGAAGGAAACATTCCCCAGTCTCCCTGCCCTTCTCTTTCGAGAGTTTTCCCATTGCTCTCTGACTCCATTTTGGTTCTAAAAAATCTAAAATAGGGATGCCCTGACAAAATCTTAGGATAAAGCTTGACTGTGAGCAGAACCAAGGTCTCTTCCCATCCCAGCCAACAGCTCTGGGGGTGACCCTGCTGCAGGTGCTGATCCTCACCCCAGCATGAGTGCTGGGCAGCCTCCAGCCCTGCAATCTGGGGTTACACGAGAGGACACTACCAGAACCTGAAAAAAGCAGAGCTCAGCCAGAGGAGGGCAGATGGCCCCAAACAGGGGATAAGGTGGCCCAGAAGCTTTCTCCCGTCTTTAATTTGGCTGAGTGCTCCTCACCCAGGGACACGGAGATCCTCCAGCACAAGGTGGGGTCTGTAACTACATGAAAACATGCCAGAAGAGCTTTACTGCCTGGACCTGCCCCACAGAAACCCAAACCAAGAGATGCAGGTTTCGTCCAGAACTCCCCTGGCTCCGGATGCTGCAAAGACTGAGTGATATCCAGAGCCTCAGGAGGGCGGGTTGCCGGTTAAAGCCATCCAGACCCTTAGACAGACGTCTCGACCCATATCAAGCCCTCTTGCTCTCTCTCTCAACTTGCCGTGCTGGTAATACCTGGCTCACAGCAGACAGCGTGATCCGCAGAGCAAAGCAGCGCCGATGGGTGCCAAGCAGCCGGGAGCGATGCCCAGGCACCCACCTGCCTGGGAGTGCAGCTCGGTGCAGACCCTGCGCTGGAATGCAGCACTTGTGAAAAAAGGCATCTCTTTGTTCAGGCTCCGCTGGATGGTCGCGGAACTTCCTCCCTGCACGGCTCTGCTCCTGTCAGCTGCTGCTGCTGCCGCTTGCATTAGCTTGTAACAAAGACAGATCTTTAACCCCTGAAACGTAGGACATAGCAGCCATGTGTGCAGGCTGGGCTGTCTGACCCCCAGATCCATTACACAGATTCCGAGATTCCTTTCTCCCTTTCCCAGTGCCTCCTATCACTCCAGACCGTGCTGCTCAGAATCCTTTCAGCACATTTTGACCACAGACCAGGCTGAGAACTGAGCTCAGGTAACTCAGAGCAAATGCCTGCAGACCTCCAAGAGATGAAGTACTGCGTATGGCATTTGAGGAGGTGCTCACCCAGCACCGTGCTGGTACAAGAGCACACGAAGCTCTTCACAGCAGCTACAGACATGCACAGAAAATCAGAGTCATACTCACATGCCAGAGGCACTGGTGGCTAGAATTTCTGGGCAGGTATTATTCCACGGAAGCACACACTCTAGCACTCTATATCTTAATTATGGTTTTGAAAGGGCTGGTATGAGCTGAGCTCCTGGCATCTTGTCTTTGGTCCTTGCTGCACAGTTTGCTGTGATGCTGTCAACCACCAACCTGCTACAGCACAACAAACTGGACTGAACAGGGAGGCAGCCTTCATCAGCATCTGCAGCTCCACAGCGACCAAGACACCCTGCAGGATAACTTTCTTTTTTCCACAGACGTGGAAAATGTAGAGTGAGCACAGAGTCACTCCAAATATCCCCTCTGTGTCTCTCTAGGATGCCATTTTGCAAGGCACAAGTATAATTAGAGACAATGCATGGCAGAGAGACAAACCACATCTTCCAAACAAGTGCCAACCTAAGTGACTGTTAGGTTAGTGAGTTCGCTGGGCTGAAACAGTCAGGGCTGTTCCAGGCAAGCTTCCTGGTTTTGCAATATAGAGATCAGAAAGGGAGGGAGAACACATTATCATCCCTGAAAAAGAAAAAAAAAAAAAAAAAAAGGAATAAAGAAAAAAATAACAGAAAGAACAAACAGCACATAGTAAAGCTAGAAAAAGCTGCCTCACTAACAGGAGATGGAAACCCAGGGTCCTAAGGAAGAACATGCGACTGTACCTGGAAATGTGAACAGCAAGAAGAAGAAACAGGTCAGAAAAAACAAGGCTAGCTGAAACTGTAGGTAAATAACCAATGGCTTCAGCACGAGATGCAGTGAAGGTTCTGGTTTATCTCTGAACAATGAATGCACACATGTGAGAGGCTGTGCCTGTTAGTGAATGCATGGTGCGTGCAGCAGGCTGTGTGCAGTGCACCGCTAGGACTTCAGCACAGCAAAGATGCCAAGCAGCAAACACCTGCAAACACAAAAATCCCAGCTCCTCAGAGTCACCCCCAAAACAACAGAGAGGATCAGGGTCAGGCTGTGCCCTGGTTTGAACTAACTAAAAGCACATGCTTGGGCTTGGTGAAAGGCAGGGAAGAATACTGAAAGCAAAAGAAAATGCTTCAAAGGCAAAGACAGAAACTGCTGAAGCAAAATGATTGTCAAGGAAAGGAGAGTCTCTTTTATTGAAAAGGCAACAAATAAACCAAGTAACTTCAGAAATGTGGACTTACCAAAGAGGTATCTGCTCCTCAGCTCAGTCTCTGGGCAGTGTCCTCAGCCTGCTCACGCACTCAATTAACACCAGCAGCAATCTGGCTGCCTGTTTCTATGGAGTTTGAGATGCTGATCCCTGACTATGCATGAGGCTACTGCAGCTGCACTGGAAGAGGCTCCAAGGTCCGCAAAAAAAGCTACAAACATGATCAGCTCCCTGCACTGCCTCAGGAATGAGTCAACCAACAGCACTTAGGCAGATGCAAGCCTGCATCTATGCAGAGTGGTACTTGCAAAGCTCCTAAGCACACAGACTCCACAGAGATCCATAGGCGCAGGTTATTTACCATGACCATCACAGTGCATTGCCAGAGGCAGCTGTAGCGTCACAGATCCACACACAACACATAAGCAGAGACATCTTCATAGACACGTTATAGAACCAAATTTTCCTAGGTTTATGCTGCTGGTTTTAACCTTATTTTAATATGGTTTTGCAAATCTTCCTCTGGTACCAAGGTTTGAACCAGATACCATCCAGATCAGGTTTAATAAAACCTGCTTTACTTGAGCCAAAGAGCAAATCTGCTGCACACAGTTCTTAGCTGTCTCTTCTCCTGCTGGTGGACCAGACACTCACAGAGGAAGGCAAGATCCATTTTGCAAGTGCATTACTCCATGATAAGAAAGATCTTTGCCCCAAGGTGCTACTACTCATACGCTTGGCCTCTGGAAACTCAAGCTTCAGTGATTAAGATTAGTTTTGCCTGGGTGGCTTTCAACATATTTACTGTTATATTTACTTAAAATACACTTGAATGGTGATCCAGAAAAGTGTTATTAGAGCCGGGAGGTAAATTCAAGGTTTGCTGATGCTTTTATAGAATCACCTGGCTGGAAAAGATCTTAAGATCATTGAGTCCAACCATAACCTGGCATCTACCTGTACACAGCTGTTAGACCACGTCCTTAAGCTCTTCATCTAAACGCCTTTTAAACACCTCCAGGGATGGCAACTCCACCACCTCACTGAGCAGCCTGATGACCCTTTCAGTGAAGGAATTTTTCCTCATATCCAATCTAAACCTCCTCTGGTGCAACTTGAGGCCATTCCCTCTCATAGGGAATGGCTGTACGCATCCTGGATCGGTGCATGGGCGCGTCATCAGTTTTTCCACTAGTCGAGGGGATAATTATCTCCCAAGAAAAACACTCCAGAAGCAATTCCCCCATCTGAAAGGTTCAATGCTAAAAGCATCTTGTTGCACAAAATTTCACCCTTTTTTTTTTCTGCCTGCAGCACGAACACTGAGCTGCTTGTGGGTTTAACATTTCAATAGTGTTTGTGAAGTGCCAGGAAGGTGTCCAGCACCGTACACAGTGTTCTGCCTGCATCATGAAGTTTAAAAAGAACAGTTCACACGAAGGGCAAAAACACTGAATGTGCTCTGAATTATTGTGGGATTAGAGAGCAGAAGGATAGCTGACAAAGTGTCCTTTTTCTTCCTCTCACTTCAGCTTTCACAGCCTGCCCTAGGAAAGCACAGCAGCATTTTGCTGGGTGAATCAGTGCAAGAGGAAGGGTCTGAGGAGGGCACACAAACTGTGCTGAGATCAACAGGGGTTGCTGTGAACACTATCCAGTAGTGACCCTAGGTAAAAAGTGCAGCTCCTCTGCCCATCATCTGTTGTGTGCTCTATTTACTCTACAGGGTGGAGAAGCTTTTTTAACAAATGGATACACAGAGAGAGACAACAAAACCACTCCTTAAAGAAAGTTGTAACACAGTAACGCTGGAGCTAGAAACCAAGGCCAAAGGTTTGCTCCTGGGTGTGCTCTGATCCTGGTGTGACTTGCCAGGCGCCTTCCTTTAAAGCTGTCAAGCATCGCAAGTTCAGCCACATTCCACCAACTCTGCACATTCATTTCAGAATGAGTCTTTTGGTTGTAAATCTGCCTGTGGCATCAAGCTTCCATCACCTGCTTGGCACTACCTCCCAGGACTGGCTGGCAGCTTCTGCTCGCAGCCAGACCCATCACTGTGTATGCATGAGGAGCAGGACCTGGTTCAGGCAAAGGTTGGGAGTGAGTTGTTAGTGCAATTTGGTCCAACCTGAGCAACAATATGACCATGCAGACAAGCACACAACAGGCCTCATGGTGGTGAGAGCTATGTGGGGCATGGCACAGTGCTCAGCACCCAGGGATGCTGGCAGGCTGCAGCCAAGCTGCCCACAGCAAGGAGCATAGACTCCATAGCCCTGGGAGCAACCCCAGGCAAGAGCTTGCAGCTGCCCTGGGGAGCAGGATTGGTCACCTTGTTTCCCAAAGACCCTGGAGCCAGTTTCTCTCCACAAGCAGCTCCACTTCCGTGGGTAAGGGATGAGGTGACAGGGGGTGACTCACTGTGCCCAGAAAAGCGCTCCCAGGAGAGTCTGGCAGCGTGGGCTCCCCAGCATTGCCTGCCAGGTACTTTGCACTTCAGTAGAGATTGTCCATGGATTCTCTCAGCCACAGCCTAAGCCCTCACTGCACCTCCAGGGCAGAGAAGTGATGTATCCATTTATTTGAGGCACATCACTGCAGTGGTAAATATTGTCCCTGTACCACGGGCATTTCCAGTGTCACAGCTTATGCCCGTGTCCTGCTCACACTGACAGCACCACTGCACAGCAGCTGAGGACTGGCAGAGAAAGGAGCTATCAGACAAAGAGAGCTACGGGGAGGGATTTTAGATAGGCACAACAAAAGGATGCTGCATCTTGCTCCATCTCAGGGCCCACAGCCAAGCGATCAGTTCTATTCCTGGCACCACCACGGGCCAAACTGCAGGCAAAGCTCCCCCGCTGACACATAGCTGCCAACCCCTCCTCATCCAAACCCCTGATTTTTTCTGACACACGGAGCTGCCGGCTGCCGGCAGCAGCAGCCCACAGCGCCCCTGTGCTGGGTGCACAGGAACGTGTGGGTTTGGAGATGGCTCCACCGAGGGGAATCAGCTGTTACATAACCCAAAGTGCAGAGCAGAGGAGCAGCTACTTTAGACACTGGAGCACTTCCTGCATTCAGCCTAAAATGGTTTAAAAAAAAGAAATACTCACTGCATAAACCCAAAGTCTAACACACCCTTCCACAAACTACTCAGTCATGTTTTTATTTTCTCAGGGTTTTTCCACTATCAGATGCACTTCAAGAAGTCCAGTGATACCTGGCTAATTTGATACCTGGCTAATTTCTTTGCAACCCCACAGCATCCCCAGGTGACTCTGCTCTCCAGCAACACAGGAAACACCAGACCAAGCCAACCCCTCTCAAGGTCCAACGGCAAGAAAAGTTATGCAGGAGCAGCCCTGGCTCCCAGCTCTGGCAGCACCAGAGCTCTGTCTGCTAGCTCACAAAAGACCTCAGCTCCATCAAGACAGCTGACAAGCCAAGCTGCTGCAACCATTAGCTAATAGATTTATCCAGGAGGTAACAAACTGACAGAGAAGCTGTTGAGTTCACATGATGATGATGATGATAAATGGGGCCAATTTTACTCCAGCAAACTTTGCATCCAGGCTGCAAGGCTGTGCTGCCCAGCACAGCTGACATGGGCAGGAACCCAGCACTCACCACCCCTCCTTTCAGTACCAACACAGCATCCTGTCCCAGAGCCATGCCACTCTCTGCCTCATACAACCTCACTTTTGATGTGCACCTCCTTATGAGGAAGGACTTACCAGACCTGAGCACAGGGCTCCCAGTAGCTGAGAGCAAAAAATGCTTCGTGTAATTCTTCAGTGTAAAATGGACAAAACATGAATGCAGGTAATTAGGTAAACATCTAGACACAAATGGGAAAGGTCCTTACCACCGTGACTGGTCCATTAGTTGACACAATGCAAACAGATTTGTTTCCTTTGCTGGAGCAGGTTTGCCTCCAGGCATTTGAGAAATATTAGCACTCACCGGCCCAAACGGTGTCCTCAGTGCTGTCTAGACATAAAAATGGGCCCAGTCATGCAGAGCAGAGACAGTGGTCAGAGCTGTAAATACACTCAGTGAAGGCAGCCAGACCAGCACAACTTGCCCAGGGTGCTGGGGTAGAGGCTGACACAAAATCCAGGGACCAGGGCAGACAAATATCTGAGATGTCAAAGGCATGTGGGGATGTGAAGTTCTGAACAAGCTGCACAAATAAATGCCACTCTGTCATATCAGGGTGGGCAGGGCAGGTATTCCTGCTGTAGAGAGTCAGGAAAACATGTGGTGCCAAGGCAAAAGATTGTGAAGCAACACAGGAAGTTATTTACAACAGGAAAAAAAGCTGTGCTGGATGCACTGTGTAAGGATAGAACCAGCAGTGGTAAGAGGCCTTCAGAACAAGCACGTATAGAGCAAAGCCAGTTTTAAGGTGACAAGGTACAAGGAGAGTGAAAGAGAGGGATGTGAAAGTAAGGTGTTAGGCTGGACACAGGTCATGCAGTCACTGCTGCAAGCAAAGGGATGGCAGAAGTCCAGGGAAAGCAGAGAGCTGCCAGGACACCCTGCGCGACAGTCACACCCCAGTGTGAGACCCTGGCAGAGAGGGGCAGGAAAACTTGAAGCAAGATGAATAGAAGGCCTTGGGCAGGGGCTCTACACAGATATTCTCAGAATGAGAGAAAGAAAAGGTTCTGAAAGCACTGAAATGAGGCTGGGGCATTGCCTACAGAAAGCTCAAGGGAAGCACTGTGTGCAAACGCTCTGATACACAACCTACAGCACGTGCTAAAAAGAGTGGGATTTGGGGTTTGCTGCTCAGCCTGTGAGCCTGGGATGTTGGCTCCCCTGCCAGCGTCTTCTGAAGTGACAGCAGAAGACAACCTTGCTGGAAGGAGCTGTGAGCAGAAGTGCACAGAAGCTGAAGTGCCCTTGGAGCTTGCTTTCAATGCACTGTGGGCACAACAAGGCTGCCTGGCTCTAGAAGCTGATGAGGAAGAACTCCAGGCAGTTCTTAGGGGAAGTACAACAAATACATGGGAGGTACACTAGGACCATTTACTGCTGAACAAAAACCCATGGAAGTGTCTCACACTGGGATAACAGCAATCAGCTCCTGTCATCTGAGTTACTTTAATCAGGTTTTTTACTGCTTCTTTGTTTTCCGTGGGACAGGAGTCTATGATTTTAACCAAATTAGGAACTTTCACAGAACCTTTATCTCCTGAACCACCTCCTCACAAGCACACACCACCCCACCTGTCCCCTCCCTGCAGCTGTCCCCATGGGCTACACCATTTCACATCAACAGGTGAGGCAGGACTTCAAAGCAGAACACGAGTAAAGGAAAGCCACCGGGCAGCGAGGTGAGCCCAGGGCAGCCCCCGAGCCTGGCACAGGGCTTGCAAATGCTTCCCTCCCCGTGCAGAGTCCTCCTGCCTTCCTCCAGCTGCAGCCATGCAGGCAAACCTGGAGCAGGCGGGACCAGAGTACTGTACCTGGCTCGGAGATTATCAGGCTCTGGTCAGAAGGCAGCAGGAGGAACTCCCTGCAAGTGTCCAGGTCCAAGCCAGGCAGGCTTTTCTTCCGGCAGAGCTCGGTGACAATGTGCACTGCCCTCTGACAGCGGCTGTCATCCTTGGTACCACTCATCTCCCACACGCATCCTCTGCTAGCCCCTTCTGCTCTCTAGGAAAGTCCAACTGGGAAAAGAGGGTTGATTTGGTTTTAGTCACACAGACTCACACCAGTGCCACCCTCTGGCATGGCAGCACCCTGAGGGACACCCTGAGCTAGGCAATGCTCCAGCTTCACAAACCCTCCTCAGCATCCAGAGCCGGGAGCCTCAGGTCAGCCACAGCTCGCTGCAGCCCTGCCAGCGCTGCCGGTGCCTTGTTGCTTCTTAGATCAGAGATCTGGGCACTGCCAAGGCGTGTTCCAGACAAAGAACCTCCTACCAAATTCAGTTTCGTGCCCTCCAGGCAACGTCGCCAAAGCTGCAGCCTGGATAATTCTTTTTAACCCTTTCACTGCTGCCCTTTCTCCGTTCTCCAGGTGCAGTTTCAAGTCGCAGCCCCAGGGCAGATTCGCAGAACAAGTGGAGGCTGAAGCCTGCGGCCGACGACATCCCCGGAGAAGAGGCAGGAGGGCTCTCACCAGCACCGCACACACTGCTTGCAACTGCCAAAGGCAACATAAGAAAAGCAGCAGGTTTTATTGATTTGTTTGTACTGGTCCTAACACAACAGGCTGCAGATGGCACCAGAGATTGACATTTTATATTGACATTTTATTTCATCATTAAATTATTTTATGAGTATTCCCCCCCCTCCCTTTTATTTTTTTTTTCCCCCATTTCTGCAGTATTTGTTTTATTCCTGT
Source organism: Picus viridis (assembly GCA_033816785.1). Classification (NCBI taxonomy): domain Eukaryota; kingdom Metazoa; phylum Chordata; class Aves; order Piciformes; family Picidae; genus Picus; species Picus viridis. Next base: position 5,255,455 of record CM066602.1, read on the forward strand.
TGAAATTTGGCAGACAGGGCACACCACATGACAGAGCTGCACTTTTGAACAGAGAATACATTTGACAGACACAGGAAAAGAAGCAATTGTATAACAAGCAATTAAAATTATGTGCAGCAGAAGGGTTTCTGCAGCTCCTGAAGCAGAGAAGCCAGTGCAGATATAATGAGCCAGGGCCGAAGCTCCACAGGTCCCTCAGCCCCACATCTCAACAGAGGATGTTTAGATTGATGCCGCTGTGTTTATTCGGTCTGTTAATTGCCTGCTGAAGCACTCGGAGCTATCACAACCTATGAGTCCCAGGAGTCACACAAGCACCCAAGGCAGCACCAGGCTCTCCTGGAGCATGTCTTCCAACAACCCTCCAGCACTGCCACACAGGCTCCTTGAGGCAGCAAACCTCTCAGCAGCTCCATGCCTGCAGTCCCAGGATGCAAACTCCCTAGGTTCCTCTTATGTTGCCTCCTCCTGCCTGGTCCCTGCCTGTTTTCCCTGTCTTGGACCAGCCTGGGGGTGGGCAGCAGTGAACTGGTGTTGCTCCAGCACCGTCCCACAGATCAGTGTGACCAAGGCGCCGTGCCCTTCCACCCCACTGCAGCCCCTCACTGGCTGGTAAAATGCTCCAACATCCCTGTGCAGCTCCAAACAGGACTCTTTTGGTCACATCAGTCCTTACTATCACCAGCTGAGCACAGGCTTCTGCCACAGTTCTTGATCCAGTGTGGCAACCTCTGCCTGGCAAGAGCAACTTGCCTTGCACTTGTCCCTCCAAAAACTTCTGTTGCCAAGACAACATGAGTGAAACCTTTTATTAGCACAGCAATATCCTGCAACTGATCACAAAAAGACACTTCTAATTAGAGGCTACCACCTCCTGGTCAGTGCTGGGTAATCTGCTGCTGCAAACAGTTTGAGGCAGCCCTGCAGCTCAGGAAGCATTTCTGCAAGTGCTTACCACATGCAAGCAAACACCAACATCACCAGCTGCTTGCTGGCAGCACCATGGCTTGCACAGATCTGTGTTCACTGAGCAGAGGTTACAGACTTTGCAGGACTGGAAGCTAAAGCAGTGATTTGCCAGGAGCTCAAGCTCAGGTATAGTTTGAATTACATTTATCATAGAATCACAGAACCGTTGGGGTTGGAAGGGACCATAAATATCACCTACTGAGGATGGTGCTCACAGCCAGGCAAAAAAGGACCTGAGCAAGACCTGGTGAGGGGGCAGCACCTCTTTGCTGCTCCTTTCCTTGCCCCCTCTGGGCACCTGCTGCCCAGATTCCCAAAACCAAGGCACAGGAAGACCCAAGGGGATCAAAGTGAGCCCCTGGCTAATGGTGCCACCACCATTTCTCCCCAGCACAGCCACACCTTTTGCCAGAGACACCAAAATTGACACCAGGAGAGTACATCAGTCAAGTATTGCATTTGAAATTTGAATTTACCTTAGAGAGATTTCGAGAGACAAAAAAATCCCAATCAAACCCTTAGAAAAAGGTTAATGCCCAATTGAGAGCTTGTGACAGAGAAATCAATAATAAAATTCAATTATTTGGCCAAAAGCTGATTTTATTTCCAAGGTAATATCAAGAACTTTTAAATCTATAGTCACCCAGGGTCAGTTATTCACCTTCATTTATATATCAGAGGGTTCCAGGCTGGAGAGCATCTTTTTTGCACCCTGCCCTAGACTGAATTTGTATTTGGTGGGCAAATTTCTCCCCTAATCTGTATGCCCTCCCTCCAGTAGAAACAAGTGTCCCCCTGATGCTGCCAGGGACCAGGTCAGAGCTGATGTTCTCTGAAGGGGTTCAGCAGCTTTGTCTTGCCCACATCCACCCTGGCATTTTGGACTTCCTGTGTCTGGCAGCTCTGCCCTGCAGCTGCATTCAGATGGCATTTAGGGAAGCATGGCTTGTCTTCCTCTCACATTTATCTTCTCCCTGTTCAGTGGCCTGATGTCACATTTAGAGAGGCAGAGCTCACAGCTCAGTTGAAAAGGCTGCTTCTGTAGCTAGTCCAGAAGAGCTTAGACCTGAATAAAAGTTAGGGGAAATGGCTCAATCAGCTTGGACTGCACAGAGAAATGTGCAACGATGGAGCTCTGGAGTTACTGCTGAAAGAGACACTTCAGACAAAACCACAAAATGAGGGCAAACATTGGCCATAGTTGGTACCAGGTACTGGCTGCATGTGCTGCTCAGAAACTGAGGCTGGAAGTGGTAGAATTCCTAATCAGACAGTGAGCAGAGCGAGCAAGGATGACATTTTTTCCTTCAGCAGAAGGCAAGCACAGAAGACCATTTATTACCACAAAGGTCTGAGGAACTGGGCAGCTTTGTAGCACACTGCAGCTGGATTAATGAGAGCATGTTCAATATGTACCTAACTGTGGGCTGTTTATGTCTGGAGTCCAAACACAGCTAAACTCTATGTACACATTTATTCTCTACTCAGCATATCAGGTCACACCTACAGCAACGAGCTCTGCTGAGGTGGAATCACAAATGTGTTTGTCCAGCTGAGACACAACATGCTGTTGATTTAATTTGGATTCAGATCTATTTGAAGGTGATTAATTTGGTAATATTTATTTATTTATTTTCCTTACATAATCACCAAGTCTGGAGAGGGAGCAGCAGCATTTATCGATGTCAGTTCCAATTAATAGTAAGATATTATTTATTCTCCTTCTTAATGTGATAACTGGAAACAGCTCAAAAATTATTCAGAGCTTCTTGCCAGGAAAACCAAGGCTGATCTGGATCCTTTGGCAACGTCAGTGTGCCATCTGTGTGTAAATGTGGCATGCACCCTGTGCACCTTCACAGACCCTTTGAGATGCAGCTCTGCTGTGGGGGCAGAGAGTGGGGAAGCAGCGAGCAAACAGCATCCTCACCCCTGTGTGCACAGAGAGATTATCCTGCTTATCCTAACAGAGGCAGAGCTTTAGGAATCAGTTTAAATCCAATACTAGCAGCAAGAACTGAGTTCAAAACCATAAAAAACATATTTAAACCAGCTCAGCCCTAAGTGTCAAATCTGATCCAGACTGCAGTCCAGAGCTTCCGGCCAGCAGCAGGCTCCTGCCTCTGCCCCAGGGAGCACGTGGAGCAGCCAGAGCTTTGCCTTTCTCCTGGTAGCAGGGCAGCAAAAAGAGAAGCACCTCCCACGATGGAGAGGTTAGTCAGGCAGGGCTGTACTCTCCCCAGAGAGCAATGATTAACATTGCTTTGCACAAAAAGCACAGACCTCTCCTCTGTTCATCTCCAGCAGAAATGTCTGCCAGTGCAAAGGTCTCCAGGACCCTGCTCCCTCATACTGTTAGCAATAAAACTCGCCAAGGCTCCCTTTATTGCACAAAGCAACACAAGAAACATGAAGGAACTGCTGCCTCCCCACACGTGTGTGCCCAGCCTCCCTGGCTGCACAGCGGCTGCTCACGTCCTGCTTTCCTGGGAGCAGTTACTCAATTCTAGACACACCTCACCTTGAATATCCTGGCACCACTAGCAAGAAGGAAGGAAAAATACTCCTGAATTTGTAGCCTAAAGTGACAGCCCCAAGCCTGCACTGCAAGAGAACCCCAAGGTGGGAAGCTTAAAGACAAACAACTCGTTCACTTCCCCAACACAGCACACAAGGAACCTGCACAGCAAAAAGGTCACCACGGCAAGGGGTAAGCAAGACCTGCAGCAAGCTCCTGTCCTCAAGTGTCAGTGAGGTGCCAACTGCTCTGGTTTAATGGCAAGGAAATGTGGCCTGGTGTCCTGAAGAGCTCTGATTCCACACAGAAATGAACACCAAAGGCAGACTTCTTTGAAGCCAAGTGCATCCAGGCAGGGACAGGGCTACCACCAAATATTGGTTTCTAATGATGGGACTTATGGAATTCATTGATCTGGAATCTTTGCATATCCTCAAGGTAAGCAGTCATGATAGGATTTGGCAGGGCTGGAAGCTCTAAAAAGCCTTTTCTACTCTGTGGCAGGGCTGGAAGAGAAACTGGAAAGGCTGAGGAGTATCAGAGAGCGAGAGAGAAACAGACTGGTGGAGCCACACCCTGAGATAAAGGGAGCAGAGGTTCAGAGATTAATCACGAAGCAGAGGATCTCCTCCCCTCCTGCCACCAGGCAGCAGGAGGAGACCTGAAACACAGGGGAGAGTGGAAACAGGTCCCTGCTTGGGGAGACAGCAAATCCCCTCCCAGCCTCCATCGCCTTCCCACTTGCCCTTACAACAGGTGTGGGGCTCTGGAACTGGAGGGCCAAGGTATGGAGGAAGTAGATGAAGGTCCATCCAGGGGTTGCCTGTCACCCCCGTGTCAGTTTGACAAGCAAGGACCTAATTTAGGACCTAAATTATAGGAAGGTTTTTGGCAGGAAATGCCATTACCTGAACAGTAACCCCTCACAGGAATGGTGCTGGGCTGGGCTGAGACCCACTTCAGCTCCTCAGCCTGATTTATGAAGGGAGTCACTATCTCTCCCCTAGGTCAAACCCACGTTTCTGCAAGGCTGTGAAAACCCAAATCGTGGCTGTTCCTGGTACAGCTCTGAGAGGGATTAAGCTGGCCCCTTCATAAATGTTAATGGCTGATGTTAACACATCCTTTTTCTGAGAAGAGATGAAAAACTGCTGCTTTTAGGGTCTTCTCCCAGGCCTCGCTGCCATGCACACCATTATCAGTATGGCTGCATAATTTATTTTTAAACCACTGCACTTTCCTCAAAGGCCAATAAAATGCTGCTGTCAGAACCCGGAAGACAAGTTGAAATTTGTCTTTGGCATTAATGTGCTAAAGACACTTTGCTCCCGTGCACTCCTCAGCCACTGTAATTTAGGAAAGCAGAAAAAAAAACCCACCCTTTTAAACTCAACTGGTCTCCAGGTCTTCCCTGGTGGCATTAAGTGCTTCCAGAGCAGCAGGAGGGTTTGGCCCGTGAGTTCCACCAGTTCATGTGACACTTTCCAGCCCATGCACACACACAGCTCTAGCAGCTGTGAGAGGGATCAGAGTTGAAGAGGCCCTGGACCTCACTGCTGGAAAAATCTCTTGTGTCTGCAGAGCACAGTAAGAGACTGAACACATCCATCTGCAGAGCCCTTTCCCCTGCACTGTAGGCAAGGACACCTGGCAGAGCAAGGATTGCAAGCCCAACCCTCCTTGAAATTAGCACAAGCCTTAAACCACAACTGGTTCTCTGGAAAGAGAAAAGCAAAGCAGAGTAGATTTAATCTCAGCCTTCTGGAAGAAACAAACTAAGCTGATATTTGTAATGGAAAACAAGGAGGTATTAGCTGTTTTTTTTCCCACCAGTGTGCTTACAAAGTATTTGCCATATTCTAGTTATTTTTATCCCTCCCAGTGGAAATGGAAGCAACAGCAATAGCAGAATTTCTACAACAGCAAAAGCAAAACCAGTGGTGCACAATTGTGCCTGGGAGAGAGAATGTCGTAGTGTTTTTATTTCAGGAGAAAATTAACATATGGAACGAAACCTGAGAGCTGTTTGATTAACCTGCTCCATCAGCCTCCAGAGAGCATCACCTAAGGGCAGGCTCTGCCTCCCCCATCCCACGCCCCAGAGGACACCAGTGGTCTCCTCTCAAACCATGCACAGCTCCACAGCGTGGCCCACATCCTCGCCCTGCAAGGACTGGTGGCTCCTCACCTCTTCTGCAGTGTGCAGCCCATCTCAACTGAGCCTCCCATCAGGTCTTTGGCCACTAGATTTCATCACCCCTGGTCTCTCCTAGGACCCCTCCCAGGGTCGTCCCCCAGGAACTCAGCCTAGGGAAATGGCTGGGACAGGGGGAAAAGGATGGTGTCTGCCTCATTGCAGAGTGTTTGCTGCTGGCATCACATCTCAGGGCCAAAAGATTTCATGGGCTGCTTGTTTTTTCAAATCTATTCACTCACTGCTGACATATTTCCCAAGGCTCTAATACGACAAGAGGCAAGGCCAGAGAGCCTTGGGAAATATGAGAAGCACTGACAACAAGTTTCTTACTTAGTAGATCTGCTTAATCAACAAACATCCCTCCACCCACTGCTTCCAGCCAGTGAAGTGCCCTCCCATCACCCCAGCAAAGTGCTGTCAAGACAATAACTCCAGTCATGGACAGCCCAGACACAGAGAAGGTGACAGTCCCAAAGCCTTCACCACCCTGTCCCCAGGAGGTACATGCTCCCAGGATGCCAGAGCTCCCAGCCCCAGACATTGTCCAGACCCTCATGAATGCCCTGCCAGAACCCTCCTGGCTCAGGTCACACTGCAAATGTCATCTCCTCATGCTGTCATTAGAGCTCAGGAACCAACAAGAAGAAATGGCATTGTTTGGATTAAAGGAAGCAGCAGCTCATCAAGTAAATGAGGGTAGAGATCTTCCACTGACTTTGATGAAACTCACACCCCACCTACAAACATGGCCCCATAAACCCTGACACAAGCATTCAGAAAGCCTCCCTTGTGAAGCCACTGTGCTCACCCTACAGTAAAGGTAAGGAAGAGATAGGGCTTAGAATGACAGAATAGGGCAGAGACTCCAGGCCCAGCAGCAGCATTACTGGTTTGCTTTCTACAGAAAGCAGTAAAAAAGATGCCTCTGACACAATCATGTTCCGCTCAGACATTAAAGGATCTGCATGTTTATGGAGGAAAATGAGACTGATGATAATTGGGCAGAAGATTAAATCTGACATGTCCACAGTCACCCCATGAGCCAGCAGCATGCTGAGTATCAGATCAGTTGCTGGCAGAGGGAACTGAGAACTTGCAGAGTTAGCAAAGATCACACTGCAGCTCTGGACACCAAGCTAGGGAAAAGAAAACTTCCAAATCACAAAGCAGAGTATTGAAGGCTGACACCACTTTCTGATTAATGTTTTCCAGCATTGCACAAGGGTGGTAAACCCAGGAACGCACTGCAGCTTCATCAGGAGACACAGACCATGCAGAGCTCTTCTCCAGCCCCAGTCAGCTCTTCCAGTTACCTAAAGGAAAAACTGAAATGCCTCAGTATTACCAACTTGGGCACTGTCTGTCTTCCCAGTATTAAATACTACTCCTTAACTCATTCAGGGTTATTATAGTTCCTCTTTTCCATCAGACGCAGGGCAGCAGGAATGGTGACCTGAGTGGTCCACACCATGGCCATTATTAATACTCACTGTCCCAGTACAGCTGTGTCCGAGCTCAGAGCAGGCTGAACAGACCCAGCATCTGCTGCATGACCTGATTCAGCACAAACATCCAGGGCCAGCAGCAACGGCAGCAGCAGATCTCACCAGTTTCAAGCCTTTGCTCAGCATCGAAAACACACAAGCCTAACAGACAGCACTAGATGCAGAGCCAGAGCACCAGGCTCCTGCCTACATGTGATGCTGAGCCCTTGCCTCCTTCGGGCACACACAGCAAGCCTGAGCTGCTGGCGGTGGCTCCCAGCATAGTCACTCACTCTGCTCATGAAAGTGACCCTGAGACACAGCTTTTAGAAACAAAAACATACTGAGGAGCATCTCCTTCCTGAAGGGGTTTTAGCAGTGTAGAGAGAACCCAGAGCCTGTGCTACACACCTGACTGAAGTGAAAAACACCAACAATGCCCCAAGCAATTCCCCAGAGCCAGGGGAACAAAGCTGGTTACCAGCACAGCAGCTCCAGCTTGCTGAAAGCTTCCCTGAGAGCTGTGTGCCTCACAGTGCCAGAGATGAAGAGAGGACAGAGAAGGCTGACTGGCAGCTGTGACTGTTCTTTGGTTCCTCCTCCCCAGCATGGTTCACAGTTTCCCCATGGCAGGAGATGGGGGTGGCTGTTTCAGCCAGCTGCGCCCTCTCCAGTTGTTTCCAATGGGACAGCCCCCAGCTCGCACACCCGGGCAGGACGCAGAGCTCTCCCTTCAGGCTGATGGAGAGAGAGATGAAGTCCCCGGGGTGCCAGATTACACTTAAACACGAACCTGGGGTAGGAGGCACCATGCGCAGATCACAGCCACCACCCACACCTCACTCCCAGCAAGAGGCAGGTCCTCAGCAGGACCCTCTCACTCCTGCAGAAACCAAAGCCCTGCCTGGGAATTTATTCCAAAGACAAAATTCTTTGCTTGCTCTGACACCAGCACGTACCAGCCGTGTTCAGAGCACCATCTGGTGACACAATCCGTGAAAGAGTTCTGAAGGAGGGTTAGTTTATAAACTCTCAGCAGCCTGGTGCACAACTTAACAGCTGGTGATCTCTGGTCCCATGCAGGGAGTGTGGCTGTCTTCAGGAGGCTGATGATTCAGACCCCTCCGTGCTTCCTAACACAGCTTGCTGCAGGTCTCTGAATTACAGGCAAGACCTTCCCTATCTCTCTCCTTTTACCAAGCAGAAGTCTTTGCTAAGCAAAGTCAGAAGGAACTCATTGCTGCAAGCTCTCCTTCCTTTGAATACACACGAAGGCAAATAGAGCAGATAAACAACTTAAATTTGGGATTGCCTGGAGACACAGATGATGTTCAAGAGGCAAAGAGACTGGTTTGGCATTTTGCATCTTGCCCTGCAGTCAGCTGCAAAGACACTGCTCAGATCCACGGTACAGACCCTGCGAGAGCTGCAGAACTGTGCTGAATGTGGCTCTGAGCACAATCTCAAATGAATGGAGCTTTCAGCCAGTTTCAGAGCTAACTGCGTCCTGTTAGGAAAGTGACCTGAAACAGACACACACTGCCATGCACAGCCCAGCCTCAAATTCACAGCCCTGGCACACCCTGGGTGTATCCCAGCCCTATATGCCCTGCAGTGCTGGACTCCTCAGAAGATGAGGTTTCCAAACACTTCTAGTTGCCAGAGCCATGACACTTGTCACTCACCTGCCACCCAGTTTGCTGAGTTAGTCTTCTGTCATGAAAAGCTTTTGTGTTTGACATGGAATCATAGAATGCACTGGGTTGGAAGGGACTTCTAGAAGTCATCCAGTCTAAACCCCCCACAGTGAGCAGGGACATCCCCAACTAGATCAGGTTGCTCAGAACCCCATCAAGGCTGACCTTGATCGGCTTCAGGGATGGGGTCTCTACCACCTACCTGTTCCAGGGTTCTACCACCCTCACAGTAAAGAGCTTCCTACTGTCCAACCTAAATCTACCCTTCTCTAAGTTTAAAACCACTGCCTCTCCCCAGCTTTCTTGTAAGAGACTCTCCACAAGCCAGTTGCTCTACAGGTACTGTGAAGGAAGTGACAGCATCCAGCAGGTCTCAGTGATCTCTCTAGCTGGCCAGCCTCTGGCAGCATAGGTGTCTCTGGTTCCTCCCAGGGGACTGCAGGGGCTGAGCTGCACATGTAGCAGCCAGCTCTTGCTGCGAGCAATGGGTTTTGTCAAAGCCACACAAGGCAAAAAGGGCTGTCAGCAGATGAAGGGCATCACTGTCAGGCTGAAGCAAGCCAGAAGTTTAGCGAGGATACCAAAAGGAAAAAATCAAGCAGGCCTGCTGAGGAAATCCAGGGGACTGGGTAAAGTCAAAGAGAGGTCCTGAAAATGGCAGATCACTGTCCTGTCACAAAGGAGCCAACACAAATGCCACAGGAGCTGGAGCAGGTGGGCTGTCAAAAGCTGGAGCAGATGGGCTGGCAAGGCTGAGATTGCTCTGGACATAGAGAGACAGTGCTGCACTGCCTGGCAAAGAGAAATGAAGCAGCCACCCAGAGAACTCCTCATTGTTCCTCTGCCAGCAGAGCACCAAGCTCCAGCTCAGGAGGAGTCAGAAAGGTCAGGAGGGCATCCAGCCATCCACTGGTGTCAAGCACACTCAGCGCAAGCCTCACCTCACACAGGCAGTATTTGGTCTAGCAGCAAAATCCATCTGAAGGGCAATGGTTTAGGTTGAAACAATCTCCATCTGTTCTTTGCTGCATACCGCAAAGGGCAAGCAAACCGCTTGTAAATGCAGCAAGAATAAGTGGGGGCTTTAGTGGTATTAACTAAGCCTTATACCAGAAAACAGGTCTCTTGTCTTGGAGCTTCTTCTAATCCAAGAATAAACAAACACAGAAAACCCAAATTTCTTTTTATGAACTACAGCCTGAAGTTAGTTCTCTGATACATAACAGCAGAGACCCTTGGATCAGAGCCTTCACCAGCTGTGAAGGTTATGGAAGTACAAAGTTGCCTTCGTGATGGTTGGCACTGCAGGTTATTAGAGCTCCCACTGCTTGTAGGAAAATTATTCAGAGGTAATTTCAGCTTATGTGCTTGCTCACTTCACTTTCTTCTGGCAGCTCTGCATGGTCAGCAATTGATATTTGTGCCTGGAAGGGCCTGCAATCATTTAACTGTCTGCTGTCAAAACAAACTTGACTAGTTTCGAATTCTATTCTATTCTAGTTCCTACTCCAAACTGTACATCTGTAGCTGAACCAGGCTGAACCTCGTTAGGTGAACTCAGTTCTGCCTTTAGTTCTGATATGATGCCATGAGGCTGCTCCACTAGCAACATTAGCACACACACACACACACAAGGATTTATCAGTAGGAAGAAGCTGCTCAAAACATCTGCACTGAATGGCAGTTAGAAGGTGAATGAAGACAACAGCACTGCACTAGGTACAGAGATGTGCCACAGTCAAATGGAAAAGTGCAGAGCGGTGAGATCACAGCAGCCCCAAACTCTGACTCGAGTTTAGACTTCAGTATTTTCTCTTGGAATTCCCAGCTGCTGCAGATGATGCAGCCTCAGGTGCTTCTACTTTACCTGCTGCAGTTAAAATTCCATTGAGGCACTCTCACACTGCAAGCAACAGAAAAGACTTTTGCCAGCCACAGCCCAGAACCGAACGACCTAACACAGATGTGCAAACCCCAAAAATACATAAAATAATAAGAAACTCAAATTGAAAGAGTATTTTTTCTAATTTAATAGAAATAACCAAAACAAAACGGCTGTCAAACAATGCTTTCAACCGATCTAATACAACTTCTACAGCACATTCCAGAGCATTTAACAAGAAATATTTACAGGCAGCTAATGTATTAAATAACCAAGTAAAGAAAAACCTCTTTTTTTTTCTTTTTTCTCCTTTTGTTTTTATTACACACCAGCAAAAAACACAGGAACAGAACAATTAGAAACTGTAACCTTGTTTGTTGGTTGTTGTTTTTTTTTTCCTTAAAAAAAAGAAAAAAAGAAGTTAAATATGATAATTCAGATAATACAATACCACAGAAACAGCACTTCTTTATATATTTTTTTTTTCTTTTTTTTTTTTTTTTTTTTTTTAATCTTTGAAGAGTCAAAAGGTGAGCGGTTTCCTATGTGCAAAAAAGAATCAGTTCGGTTGCTGGAAGCAAGAAATCATCAAAGAATGCCATGAATGGAACCCTTCCAGGAGCACGTTCACATGGAAAACAGGCTTTGGACTGCACAACTCTTTTAAAGGCTTATATACATGTTTCATGGTGTTCTGAACCTAAGACACCACCCCACCACCACCACCACCACCACCACCACCACCACCACTTGCAGGCCAGCAGCAGACATGCACTCCTTAAACGCAGCTCACTCTGCAACAAGTCGAGCTTAGAAAGTTATTTCAGTACCTCTCCTCGTAGAAACTCCCCAGATTCTAGAGAGAGCAGCCTTGAGCTGTAAGATCACTCAACAGAAAACTGCATTTCATGGGTTGACTATCTCACTCCTAATAGAGACACCCAAATCAACTTCTGAACAAACCAATCGAGACACGGTAGGAAGCATACAAAGGAGGATCCTCAAGGAGCGAACACAGGAGCTAGGTGGAAGAGTTGCTGTACACACGCACGCACACACACACCACACCCAAAGCTACAACACGAATGTCCCCTCTGAAATGTGGAAACTGTGGCACACACACAATTCTCTTAAAAAAGGGGGTCTCAGGTTTTTTTTTTCCCCTCACACCCCCACTGGGTACAAAAATATGCAGCTTTCTCCAATTGTTAAAATCCAATGCCACGCTGGGTTGTCAAGGACTCCTGCAGCCTTGGTTTTTAAAAGCTGGACATGGCAAGATGCATACAAACTCTCCTATAAAATCACTGCCCAGAGGAAAGGATTCCTGACATGCCAACAGGCAGCAGACAAAGCAGATTTATTGCTTTTTCCAAGGAAAGGAGTTAAGAAAAAACAAGGAAAAGCCAGTACATTGCACACTCTGCTTCAAAACACTGCTGCCATTGCCTAGAGGTCAGCCAATAAAGGTCATGGAGAATGATACAATTGGGCTGATTTTAAGGAGTTTTGATCCAGTGGCTTGCAGAAATGTTTATAAAACATTCCAGTGATCCAGTGTCCAGTGTGCCAGCACCACTGCATATCACAAGCAGTGCTGGCATTCCACACAAAAGAACCTCCCCACATTCAACAGAGCATTTCTATTTTCAGAAGTTTGGGGACCATCCTTTTTTGTTTTTCTCATTATGCTATAGGCCACTCAATTCCAGGGCACAAACAAAAGACCTGAACCTATTTGGCTGGTTAGACTATCACTAATCACTAGTTAATTACATGGCAGGATACCTGCTGAGGTAATCGAGAAGTCCACAGGTTAGCATCCTGTGCACTTTTCACTCCTATTTCAAAAGCAAGTTGCCTTTTACTTCTTTGGATTAACTTAAAACCTTCAGGGCCGTTGCCAACAAAAATGGGAGAGACAAATGGTGGCTTTTAAATGAGAGCACAAAGTCCCACCAAGTGCCAAGGCTACCTTCCTGCTGTCGCATGGGAACACTGCAATGGTGCAAAGCAGCTGGCAGGCAGAGCGTGCCCACCACAGCCTCTGTCTGCAGAACTCCTGCTGAAGCAAGCTCTGCTCCAGTTCTCAGGCGCTCACACACGTCACCAGGCACAGAGAACTCACACAGCAGCCATCCACACAAACCCCATGAAGCTGCTCTGGAACCAGTTTCATACAGCGTGGCACCAAAAGCTGTGTTGACTGAGCAAACCCTTACCAGTCCTATGATGAATACTGATAGATACAGGATCAGGAGATGTATTAGCAGAGCTTAGCTTTCAATTACAGAATTGAGCTCATTTCAAAACTATTACTGAATTGTTGCACTGAGAGCTCTAAAATGAAGGAGGGAAAGAAAAATGTTGTTTCCTTTCTATAACAAAGACACACTTCAGATTCAAGCACCCCAGTCAACATTTCACAATACTACTGAGCCCTGATGAGCTAACTGGAAGGACCAGTTCTGGAAGCTCAGAGGTTACGTGCAAGAGCAGAGCTTGAACTTTCACCAAGGCCAAAGCTCAGCATCACTGGTGGCTTGCAGATGAACTGGTAGACACAGGCTGGCGCTAGCCTACAGAGCTTGACCATTTTTCTGGCTGTCAGTGGGAGTGACTCAACCACAGAGGCCTCCCCAGACATTCTGACACCTGCTTCTGTGGGGTGGGTGGAGAGCAGAAGATACCATTCCTGCCATAGCCAGGGAGCATGTGTGGCCCCTGGCCCGCAGCTCTGCAGTGTGGTCCTTCCCCAACCCTGACCCAGCCTGGCAAGCCACCAGCTCATGCCATGCTCCAGCTCAGGCAGTGAGCCTCTGCAGTACCTGACAGTGAACAGGTAAAAAGTTGAAGTCTAAAGGTACAGAACCTAGAGTGCTTAAGTGCCATAAAAAAAGTAACCCCAATTGAAGAGAATTCACAAAAAAACCCTTATTTTCATGATAATTTTAATAATATTCCTTTGCAAAATGAAGCTGAGAAACTAGAAATGCATAAACAGGCAATACACAGAGCCATTACATGATTCCTTGATGCTATCCATGTCCTATTCACATATGGCATCCTTCCTATGGCAGAGCTTTTGCTGGTTGTCAGTGCGGTATGGTTAAGCAGAATTGACTTCCCCTTTCACATACAAACTGGCAAAAAAAGAAAGAAAATAAATTTAAACTGGCACTATGTTCAGATCTGAGAAATGAAGAAAAGTCCAGTTTGGGGTTTAAGTGTAGTATTTGTGTAATCTATAGAAGTGAGCTCGAAGTTGCAAACCCCTTCAGCCCCTTCCTTTGCCGTAAGGGAGGCAAAGTCACAACGTACACAGACTTTGTTCTTAAAAAAATCAAATCCAATCTGAAGTGATCTGCATAAAAACTGCTGAGAGCATACCTCAGGTTGATACACTCTGCTAAAAGACTCCTCTTTACCATCATGGTAAAGTGTATACAATGCCACAGGAATTGCTCTTGCTGAGTAGAACAAACCCCAGTGATTCACCACAGAACTGCTGCATTCACACAACACCTCACAGGAAATTTGTAGTCCGTCAAATTGACCTCCTCTGAACGTGTGATTTCTTCACCTTATTTTAACAGGATCTACATGAAAGCCAGAAGTTCCTCTGATTATTTCTAGTACTGATTTCTGCCAGTAGAGGAAAACAACTGTTCAAACTACAGTGACTTGGTGATGACCTCATTTCTAACCAGAAACGCTGGAATGAAGGCAGTGTGCAACAGGAGGCACCGCAGAGGTGCCTGCCACAGGGTTCAGGGAAATAGGGAAACTGTTCTGTTTTCAGTATTTGACCAGAAACCACTCAAAGCCAAATCCTGGTCTGTGCAAGTACTTTGTTCAATGGATGAACAAGCAACCCAATCTCAACAGAATTATCCCAATCTTTTCCTAGACATTTTGCTCATAAGCTGCTTCTGAAGAAAGTTCTGAGTAAGTACTCTAATAAAAATAAGAGAGAACCTCCAAATGAATGCAATGTTAGAAATAGCATATATTACAAATCTTTTCTTGATAGGAACAATTAATAAGAATACATATTAGCTTAAAAACAGCTCAGCAAATGTTGCTGAGCTGCAAGAATCTCAATTCACTATTTACAAATAAGACAAAGTGAATACAGGAAATTTTACACATTTGGTAGTTAATAGGTTATTGGTTGCCGAGTGGTCTGTTAGAAACTGATATTTAGGAAGACTGGAAAAGCATCCCAACCAGTTGTTACCTCTTCAGTCTATATTTTAAGTACAGAAAATTGGACAATGAATACTGGAGATAACATTCTGCCTCATTAGGGGGATCAAGGACAGATGAGACAACGCTGAGACTCCTGCCATGAAGGCCGTTAAAATGTTCTGTGTACAGGACTAAGCAGACCCAGGCCTACAGAGAAGAGACTGCTGCCACCAGCTCGAGTTTTTCCATCTGTCAAGAACTCATACTCCTGCACTTGCCAATGCAGAACACTTTAATGAGATTGGTTTTGTTGGTGTTTTGGTTTTGTCTTTTTTTACTTTTGCTACACATAAAATGTAGTAAAGAAAGTAAAATGCAGGTAATTGGATCAACACAGCTCTTCACAACACCACTTAAAGGAGATGATGGAAGCGGTGACCAACACGCACTAGGCTCACACCAGGAGGGGACTCAAGGACAGCGCTGACAGCTGACACTGCAGGCCAGTGGGAATGTGAGACACCAGAACCAGCTGCTCCAGTCCCACAGAGAAGCCCCACTAAGCAGTCTTATCTGTACATGGAACACATCAGACCTGCTTCTCTTCAGTATTCATCCTCTATCTGCGAGACCAGGATGAGTCTGTCCCCTCCACCAGGAAAAGAAAGAATATAGCAAATAATAAAAAGGGGGGGGGGGGGGGGAAACAAACAAACCAACCACCAAAATATTACAATACATTATTCCCCTTTTGATGAGAATGCTTTTCTGTACAAGTGGGGATTTTTTTGTAATCTAATACTGTTAAAAAGCTATCAGCTTCTTCAGGTTGGCCACTGTAGGCATGATAATATTCCAGAACACTTAAATAACAGTTTTTACAATAAATTTCAGGTCCATATTATTAGATTACTTTATATGCACTGGTCTCTCATCTGATTTTAGGCGTTTTCTACGTGGCTGTATAAAATCTTCATCGGAGTCCTCAGTTATTTCACCATCATCCTCTTCCTGCTCAAATTCAGGCAAAGGCTGGAAGGTCCTGTCTGGGTAGATCTCTGTAAGTTTATCTTCAAAGTATAATGCAACTGCCTTCCCTGCCTGTGCTACTTCTGAATCAGCCTGCAAACAAAAGAAGACAGGAACATTCACCTCCTGGAAATGCACATCCCTTCACCAAGTGTGCATGGGCTGAAACGCTTACCTTCAAATTAATCTCTTGTGTTTCTGCATAAACTTGAACAACTTTCATCATCTAAAAAGGATACCAGAGTCAAAAAAAATGAAATTATAATCCTTTCTAAAGTTATGAGATTGCATAGGATTGGATGACTAAAGTCAGCCATAACAACAGAACAGTTTGTTATGGGCTACAGCTCTTTAGTTCTCAAAACTTAGCGGAAGCAGGTTTCAAACAGTCATGAGCTAAATAAACCTTCAGCAAAACACACAACTTTTGTACCACAAGTGTCTCCCAGTCATTTCCAAACCTGCACTCTACTCATGACTCTCTTTCCATTATAAATTTCAGTGGACTGGACATTACTGTGGAAGAGTCTCACTTTAGAGAAAAGTGCTCCACGAGATGACTTTCTTGGGGGGGGGTCTCACCCCACTATGATCTCTATTCTTTAAAAGCAGGTGGCTGAGACACCAGACATGATGCTGTTAGGAGAGGTCAAGGTGACTCATCTGTGCCATGAGCCAGCATTTTAAAATCCAAAACACCACATCCATCAGTCCTTGCTCCCTTGGTTTACTCTTGTCCCTAAGAGCTGCAGCAAGCTTTCCTCTGCGGTAGATGCTTCATTAATTCCCTTGATTAAGAAGTTCACTTAATTGCAGCTTCTTCCACAGTGCTCATTAACCTCCGCCTAATACAGAGGATATAAGGGTGTTAAAAGCCCCAAATGCTTGTGAGCATCTACAGCATCAGATCACCAACTTTGCTTTTTACTAGTGGGCTTGTGAAACAGTTAAGATTTTGATTGTAGGTTTATGTACTTCAATTTATTTCCTCACAGAGCCAGAAACGCAGCCCAAACATTGCAACACTCAGATTACATTTTATAGGAAAATATTGGCTGTTTGATACATTTAAGGTCAGAAGAAAGCCATTCCCTGCCATGCCTTCTCCCCAGGGCTTTGTGTTGTTCCTGCTTTAAGGCATCTCAGAAATGAGGATGCCCTCTTAGCCCAGCTCCTGGTTCAGCACACCTCCACAATGATTTAGTTTTGATATCCACAGTATTTTCCCCGTTGCTCCACCTAGCAATACCACCTCGGTATTTAATCCCCCCCCAAATCATCTTTCACATGTAAGGTGCAAGTATTTCATTATAGGGGGGTTTACTGGACAAGAAGTCAAATTTCCACACTGATCAAAAATGTGACTCCATACAAGGTGTCTACTGCAAATTTATTTCTGAGAGTCCCATGTAGAGCTAAAGCACTAAGTGTAACACCAGCCACAAGGGCAATGCTTTCCTGGATTCAGCCTGCACGAGGTACTGCATCCAGTACCAGGTACTGCATTCTGAACAATAGTTCAGAAGGGCACTTTTCCTTGGCAGAGGCAGTTTCCTCAGTAGAAGTCTGCCATGTTTCATGAGTGTAAGAACAATTACGAACAGAGCTTGAGACAGTTTTAAGGACTACTTGATTGTCTCAATTACCACTACTGCCTAAGCCCTTCCACAATCTATGTGAAGTACAGTAAAAAGTTCACTCAGCTCCTCAGTCACATATCCACACCAGTGAAAGCATTTTAAAGGTTCCCTCTATCAAAGCCTGGCTAAAACTGAGAGGCAGCTCTGCAAATGCTTTTGTTTGGTTTAGACTCTAAGTGTCTGGTTCAGCATCTGCTCCATAAGCAGAAGTTAAGACTGGAAGCAGAGCCTTTAACTGGAGAAGCTGCACAGCCAGGTTGAAATGAAACTTGATCTAAGGAAATATGTACAGATTGGAAGTTAACATACTTCATTAAACCTTTCACAGTTCTTGAAGATCAACCGGACATCTGCCACAAAATCCTCTGGAGTTTGGTAGTGTTGGGAATGCTTCTTCTGCAGTTTCTTTTTCACTGTAGATAAATCCATTGGTTTCTTTATAATTTTATAGTAGTTTGGTATCTGTAAAAAACAAAGTGATATATCACTGCAGTGACTACAGACCTCAAAGAAGTAGTTCAATCACAGAATGCTAGGGTTTGGAAGGGACCTCCAGAGGTCATCCAGTCCAACCCCCAATGCCACAGCAGGATCATCCAGGGCGGGTCACACAAGAACGCATCCAGGTGGGTTTGAAAGGCTCCAGAGAAGGAGACTGCACAACCTCTCTGGACAGTTCCAGTGCTACATCACCCTCATCATAAAGAGCTTCTTATCAATAAGCTGGTCCAATAAGTGAGAATCATTTTTTTTCATCAAACCGTTTTGAAAGAACTCAAAAAGTTCTTTCTAACCTTCAGTTTGTCAGAGCACAGCGAAGCTTCTCACTACAGCTACTTTTGCAGCTGAAAACAAGACCAGGCAAAGCAGGTTCTCTCCTCCTTTCATTTAAAAGATTATCAAAAAACCAGCTCTCCTAAAACATTCTGAACATTATGGTATCCTGAGGCATGCTCTTCCAATTCAACAACTGCTAACTGAAAGCATTTTTAACTATCTGGGTTTGAGGCAGAACAAAGCCTCTGCACAGAGAAGCTACAGAATCAGCTTCTGTCCCTCAGAATCATTAAATACTGCATGCCTGCAAGAACTTTTAGATTGATCAAAAGGGACATCAATAAAAAAAAACTGATCAAACAAAAACAGTCAGTTCCTTCCCAAACTAAGCTCCAGACTTTTACAGATGTTACGCAAAACTCAATCACTATTTTTCAGGAGACTCACCGAGGCTGGGACTGGCTCTTGAAACTCAATGCTCAGCTCATGACAATACAGGTAAAGCAGGAGACGTTCACATTTCTTGCAAAGAAATAAACAGCTTCACATTAATATTCTTAATTTATCCTCACCAAGTGCATAACTCCCTGTTTTAAATAGGTCTGCACTGGCTTAGCACTAGACAATTTAAACACAATCCTCACAAGCTTCACTACACCATCTAAGGTTCTTCAGAGGACGCTGAGAGGGCAGAACACCTTCCTGCTCACACAGCAGAAATGTACCCCCTTGTTGCCTTCTTCTTCCCAAACAAAAGCCTAGGGCTAAAGTCAAACATGAGAGCCATGCTGACACACAAACTACAACTGCTTTTGTCCAGCCATAGCAGCTTGGAACAGGAAAGGACTGAGCTGCAAGCTTTCATTCTTCTCTCCACGAGACAAAACTAAACAGTTTGAATCCAAAGCCAGAGTGTTTCCTGAACTCCCTGGTGAAATTCTTTTCTTTGCTTTGCTTGTTATTGCTGTGGAGGAATCTGATTTGATAATACTCTAACACTTCAAGCACAGGCTGATTGACAAAAGCTAAAAGTAATTCTGGCTGCCAAGGCCATTAAACTTTCCACAAGAATGTACCTGAATACTTTTGGCACCTCTCACAGCATGAACTTGACACACCACACTTACAGAACTATTTTATGAGGGTTTTATCAATGTTAAATGCAAAGAAGTCCTTAATAAGAACACTGCAGAGGTTAATGCATGTTAAAGGATGTAGTTAAACATGGAATGTGTGGCACTTCCCACACAGTGACCAACACCTGGATATGTGGTCACAAGCAACAAAAAAAATCTCATTACTCAATTCTCATTTGCTGCAGCCACAGCAAAAGCATCTTCAAGAAGCAGTGGGCAATAGCTAAAGTAAGAAAGCACTTTTTTTCTAGGAAACAGACTCCCACAAATTTCAGACATACCCTTTGGTCCACAGGACTCAGGCCTTGTGCTGTTTTCCCCTTCTTGCTGTGCTGTGAATTGTCACAATCGTATTCTACTTCAGGTTTGCTCAGGTCTCTGCAGAATGTACATATCCACTCCCCACTAAACAGAAATAAACACAATTATTCTAGAAATCCAAGGACAAAGTCTCATCAGTGATGACTACAGTTTTTTTCATTAGCTCTTACAGATTCACATTGTGTTGCAGTAAAGATTTGGAAAGCCAAAGAAAAGGCATAAAACACTCAATGCCCAAGATAATTCTCCCAGTCACAGCCATTTTTCCTGCCCTCGTATTCCTCTCCCAACATTTATCACTGTGAATTTTAAATGAACTTTACATAACAAAATGACACCTTGACAGACTGTATATTTATCAGATAAACAGCAGCCAGGCACAATTCAGGCAGACCTCTGAAACGTTGGGGGTTTTTTAACTGACAAGAAATCATCCAGAACCAGATGATGTTGACGATGGAACATCAGTTTTGGTACTCTGTTGAAATCTATCACATGAGCGAGACCACAGAGTTGTTCTCAGGAGCCATTAAGCTGTTTCTGGTACCTTGGGAAGCTGAGGAGTGTTGGTACATGACAAGTCAGGTGAAACACCTTTGGGCACTTTTCACAACATAAGAGATCCCCTCCATTTTGGCATACAGCACACCAGTCTTCGTTGGGATCATCATCTTTGTTACTGCCTTCTCCTCCAATTCTAGCTGATCGGTGCATGAGGCTCCTCACTGGGGATTTTCCATTTACCAGGCTGTGTCCAGACTGTTTGCAGCTTTCACTTAAATCTGCTGGTTCAGTTTTTACATGGTTTTCAAGGCTTCCCAATGCTTCTAATTCACTTTCCAGATGCAAGTTAGTGGACAGTGGTGGTGTCAAGCTGCTCTCAGGACTGCTAAGCTGAAATGAAAGCAGCACATGAAAATCAAAGTCAGTTTTACAAGGGCATCCTTCTTCACATGTTGGAAGTCAAAAGCCATCCAGCATTTAAAGGTACTACACTCATTCCCAAAGTATGTGACAAATCATCATAAAGATCTGAGCTGCACACAGTATTGAAAACTACCTTTTCCTAAGTCCATCTTTTCAAGAACAGACTCATTTCTACCCACCACAGAATCATAGAATGGTTTGGGTTGGAAGGCACCTCCAAAGGTCATCCAGTCCAACCCCCTGCAGTGATCAGGGACATCCTCCATTAGATCAAGTTGCCCAGAGCCCTGTTGAATCTCCAAGGATGGGGCCTCAACTAACCCCCTGTTGCAGTGTTCCACCTTCTCACGGTAAAAGAACTTCCTCCTAACATCCAGCCCAAACCTCCTCTTCTCTAATTTCAAACCACTGCCCCTTGTCCTATCACTGAAGGCCTTTGGAAACAGTCCCTCTGCAGCCTTCTTGTAGGCCCCCTTCAGCTTCTGTTAGTTAAGAGATTAAAAGCAGCCAACAGGCTCACTGCTGGGGATATTTTATTTAGTAGCTAAAGATAAAATGTACACAACAGGCTGTCCTGTGTCCAGCAAAGCAAAGTGTTAAAGGCTACAATAAAGTCCTCAACATGAACTGAGCTTAGATAAGTAATGTTTTCTATCAGACTACTTTCAACGTGCAACTACCAATCACACTTGCCCAGGGAGGTGGTGGAGTCACTGTCCCTGGAGGTGTTCAAAAAGGGATTGGATGTGGCACTTGAAGCCATGGTTTAGTAGTCATGAAGCCTTGGGTGACAGGTTGAACATGATGATCTTTGAGGTCTTTTCCAACCTTACTGATTCTATGATTCTATGAATATACAAAACTGACAAGGGCTGGGTGTGTTTTGCATCCCCATCACTAGGTCACATCCTTCCAAATCAGGAAGGGAAACATCTGGCATTGTTTAATATTTATTTCTTCAACATAAGACAGCAAGTTACTGTCCAAGTCCCTTTGCCAGCTTACTGGTACTTACGTCACAAACTCCCAGTAGTCAGCAGTACTGCAAAACCAAAGAGCTCAACCCTTGAACTGGCCCACACTTAGCTGAGACATACTGCCAGGGAGGTAAATATCTCAGTCTTCAGGGCTTTAACAGAGTAGGAGGCTTAAAACTGCTTAATTATTTCCAAATTGTGAACCATGCTGCTAGGAAAAGGGTAACACACTGATGCACAAACTAACTTTACCATGCAAGCACTCCTCCTGCCGTCCTCTGTCTTCTCCTGTTTCACTGTTCCTGAGAAGCTGCATATCTCTTCCTCTGTCCCTGGCTCTTGCTTGACTCTCACTTGGTCAGATTTGAAGTTAACACTAGTTTTCTCAGCAGTTCTGCCTGAGGAGCCACAACTACAAAGACACCAGCATGTAAATGAAGAGAAAAATCCATCAGATCAATGAAATGTAAGTGATGGTTCCCTGAACATTTCCAAAAGACAAAGCACGTTAGAACATTTACTTCCAAGCTTCCAAGACAGCACAGAATCATAATGAGACATATGATAAAGGACATTTTCTTCATGTAAACATTCTCTCATTACTGAGTCACAGTTACAGCAAAGTGCTGTTGATTCAGTTATTTGTTTAATTCCTCATGTCTAACATTTCAGCCGGCAGAGCAAACATAAGAGACTTACCTTCCTCTGCTGCCTGTGCTGGAGGTACTAGGTGGCCTCACAGGAGTGTGGGAATTGGATAAACCTGCAAGGAAGAAGCATAGATGTTGACTTGGTACAAACCTACGTTCTGCAGTAAAAGGAATGAGTGGTGCTCAGTGACACCAGAGGAGCTGATAGAATATCCTACTGAATAACTAATTTACATAAGCTATTCTCAGTTGTTTGATCAGATCAAAGGTCTAGCACACCACACTACAAAACACAGCCAACATTCATTATTTCACACAATCCAAACAGTGCTATAGTCCTCAAATTTTATCCACTGACAGCCACCAATCAAGCCAGGGAAAGCAGACTCAGAGTCCTCTGCATGAGGACTTTAAGAAACATAAAAAGTTCCAGGGCTGCAACCATTCACTCTCAGAATTTTACAGTAATCTTGCAGACTAAGAGAAAAGCTTAAGAAATGATTGAAATCAACTTCTTCTGAATAGAAATGGACACTTTCACTGTTGAAGTAATTCAACATCAGATGTTGATGACTTCATTTGGTCACATGCATAACAACAAAAGCTGCATCAACTGGCTGCACTTCGAATGACCTTGCTCAAATATTGGTGGGTGTATTTCTGTCATCAAGATCTTCTATAAACTTACTTCCTGGTGGACAACAGGATGACCATGAGCCAGCAATGTGCCCTTGTGACCAAGAAGGCCAATGGCATCCTAGGATGTATTAGAAGGGGTGTGGTTAGTAGGTCAGAGAGGTTCTCCTCCTCCTCTACTCTGCCCTGGTGAGGCCACATCTGGAATATTGTGTCCAGTTCTGGGCCTCTCAGTTCAAGAAGAACCTCAGGGAACTGCTTGATAGAGTCCAGCACAGAGCCACAAAGCTGCTGAAAGCAGTGGAAACATCTCCCTTGTGAGGAAAGGCTGAGGGAGCTGGGGCTCTTAAGCATGGAGGAGTCTGAGGGGCAACCTCATTTCTGTTGATAAAGATGCACAGGGCAGTGTTGGGAGAATGGAGCCAGGCTCTGCTCGGTGGTGTCCAACGATAGGACAAGGGGCAGTGGGGGTAATCTGGAGCAGAGGAGGTTCCACAGGAACAGAAGGAAAAGCTTTTTCACTCAGAGTGACAGAGCCCTGGAGCAGGCTGCCCAGAGAGGCTGTAGAGCCTCCTTCTATGCAGACATTCAAAACCCACCTGGATGTGTTCCTGTGTGACCTGCCCTGGGTGATCCTGCTCTGGCAGGGGAGGTTGGACTGGATGATCTCTGGAGGTCCCTTCCAACCCCTAACATTCTGTGATCTGGAATACTACATTCATGTGTTGGGAGTTTGTTACTATAAAGGTATTTTTTAAGGGTAAAATTTCAATTTACATAAGAATTTATCTTGAGTAAAATTAATCTCAAACAAAGTATCATTCCCCTTTTGGCAGGAAACAGTAGGTAATTGATTTTCAACTTAAATACCAGAAATACTCATCACTTTCTAGAATCATTAAAGTACCCAGTACATTTACCTGATGACCCTGGAGAGAGAGCTGAAGGTCCTGGAGAGGGATTCATGGTACTTGTAGGTTGAGGGGGTAGGTGGCTGCTTGTAATGTATCTGCTTAGAAGGTTATCTAGACTACTTGAGCCAGCATCTTCAAGCTAAGAAACAAAAACAGAAATCTGAATCAGAGAGGCCTAACTAAGGTTTATTAACAGTTCCACATCTTTCAGCTGTGATTAGGATTTTTACCAGAGTTGTTCACTATCCCTTCAAAGATTCAGGACATCAGCAAATACTTTTATCAGTGTCACACAGAGATCAGTCTTTCACAACAGAAACCCAGAGTCAGAAACTGCAAAGTGCTTCCTCAAAAGCTCCTAAGCATTTGGGTTCTTCACAGGCTGCACTCACTCTAGGTCATTCCAGACTTTGGTTCCCAGATGTTCAGTGTTAGCCCTACAAATGGTCATATGAACTACCAGATCATTAATGCTGCAAGAGTTACTCAACAATTAAGATGTGAAGGGAAACCATGAACTTGGTTTTTTTCCTCAGTGCAAAGTGAAATCTCCCCACTTTTTACACAGGTTTTAGTATCCATTAAAAACAAGGAGACAAGCACCTTATTACTTTAACTGCTTAAAGCTATTAATTGCAAGGCAGCAGCTTAATTGCAAATGATGTGCTTGAAACACTGTATTCAAAGGAGGGGTTTATGACTTTGCAAGCAACCTGGAAAACTTTCCACCCAGCTCTTTCATCAAGTAAAATCCTTACCAGCTATTGCATGAACAGGTATAAAAAAGAGCATCTGAACAGAAATCTGCATTTTCAGTGCACCTAGGAGTTGCATGTTTATGTTTTGGATGATGCTTCCACTAAAAACTGCTTCTAACTTAGTGTACCATGAACTTTAGACCGTTAGACAGCTGAATCAGTCATAACCAGCTATGTTTTGTTCTAATGGCTAAACAAAACTTCAGCACTGCAGATCAATCCCATTCAGAGATGTGATTCTTTTTCCCCTCCTTTTCTTATGTTGGCAAACTACCTGCAGCCTCATGAGCAAACTGAGCACACAACCCTTGAACGTGACTAAAGAGCTGAAAAGCTGCCATTGGCACTACAGCAGATCATCTGCTTGGATCAAATTTAGGTTTTGTTTCCAAGGCAACTGTTTTCTGTACTGACTGAGTCCCCTGTGCTTTATGAGGGCATTTCTGTGGTGTGCAGAAGAACCAAGAACTACAGAAGCAACCACAGTCACTCTGTGCCAGCAGGAATCTCCAGGCAGACCCCACAAGAGCTCAAGACTAACCACAGAGGTCAGCATGTTCTGCAGCACCTTCCAGGATCCAAAGCCAGCATAAACAGTTAGAGCCACACTCCTCGGGTGCAGAGGAAATGTGAGGAGAGGGGAAAGTAGGGCAGTGGGACACCTTTTGTCAGTACTTGGTTGTGGTATTTAGGAAGATCACACAGAAGTGCCAGGCAATTTTAATTCTGAATACACTACCATTCAGGGCAGTCAAGGTCCATGACTACTCTAGTGATACCTTCCCATATGATCTTCCTTTGGATGCAGGACTTGGGATTAACTATCAGTTTGACTGCAGAACAGCCATTAAATACTGATTACTCTAGAGATTAACACAGGCCTGGTCAATGCTATGTGACAGTGGCACGCCCAAGGCAAGGGCTGAAGATTTCAGTCCTTCAACTTAAGTGGAAATTAACTACACCATTTCACAGACTAGTACCAGGAGCCAAATTCAAAAGATACAGAAAGAAAAGCAGTGATTGCTTCACCCACAGTGCAAGTGCTTGGTGTCCACTGACCTGGATGGGTGGGATGTCCGGCAGGGAAGGTAAATTCTCTGGGTTTGTGACAGAGGGGATGAGCTCAATTGCAGAAATGGATGGGCTTGTGGGACCACGGTTTGCACTTGCCATTGTTGCTGTAGTAGGACTAGTTGGATTAATAGTGGTGTTGTGCACAGAAACAACTGGAAAAGGCCCTGCATGCCCAGGGTTAGAATGCTGTGGGAAAAGAGAAGAGACCATGAGTGCATTATGGACAGATCAGGCAGCCACTGCGTGTAAAACTGCAACACGTGCATTGTAATGACAGTCCTCAGAAAAAAAATAGGGGGAGGAACACAAACTCACACTTCTACCAACATAACCTGACAACACTGAATGCAAGGCAACTGCTAGTTGTATTTACTTGGAAAGAAAAAGCTCTTTATGAGGCTAGATACTTAAATATATAGCACACCTTCCACCAAATTGATTTTTTTTTTAATATAGTTCTGTTTCTTAAATCCATTGCTTCCTCCAAAGACAACTTTACAGTCCATGTGTCTGCCTATACATTTATTTATTAACTGTAACTAGTTACTGTTTCAAGTATTCTAAGTTGTTCTTGGTTTTCCAGTCACACTGACATTTAGAGTCAAGAATTTTTCTTCTCAGTGGTAGGCAGAGCTCTGCATCATGCTTCAGGTTTGAATTTAAAGACACTTAAGAATTCAGTTTCATTAGAAACCCTCAACTACACCACACTGAACTTCACTGCTCCTTCAACTATTCTCTATGAAATCCAATAGCTGAATGTCACTGAGAAGTGTAAAACAAAATGGTTTGCCTCCCAGAACTAAGATGCAATGCAAGCATCAGGATTCATATGCACTCTCAGGGTCTGGATTTTGCGTCACAGCAGAGTATGCAAGATGGACAAAGCAGATCAATGTGCGTGGCTGCGAGCTACAAGCGTTACAGGAAGACACAGTTACAGCTGGAGGTATGAAAGTCTGGCACAATGGCACAAATGAAGCGTGTACACAGGATATACTTGTCTTTGAAGGTGAGGCTGCATCATGGAGTACTGTGGTCCATTGTGGCGTGGTATTCCTGGTATACGAGCAGCATTCTGAGCCATTCTCATCTGATGTGCTTGGAAAGCCCCACAGTTCATGTTACCCCTCTGCATGGTCTGCATGCTGATCAACCTGGGAGGCTGCAAGGGTTTTTGTTTTTTAAAAACTTTTGCTTTTAACATGGGAAAAAAAAAAAGAAGCCAACCTCTTTCCACAGTAGTAGGTTTACTAGTTACATAACATCAAGAAAAGTCAACAGCTGTCACATTTTAAAGTATGTCAAAGTCCCAAAGACTTTCATGTTCATTAACTGCTTTCTACGTTTATATTTGCTAGGACAATTGTAGATCTCAGTGGTGAGATAAGAACATAGACTCCTACCTGCTGCTGTATGACTTGTGGACTTGTCTGCCTGGGAACTGACGCAGTTGGCTGTGCCATCCGCATCTGCTGCAGTTGCTGATGCTTTTGTGCATACACTTGCTGCTGCATATGCTGAAGTCGAAGCTGTGCCAGATTGATTTGCCCAGGAGTTTTGTTGATGTGGTTTGTTCCCGGAGGAGCCTGTCCAACCACCACATTAGGAGTGTAACTAGGAGTTGGTTTATTTTCAATGACAAGGTTACCTAAACAAAACAAAGAAAAGAACAAGTAAACAGCTGAATCTCCACCATCATCTAAACTTTGATAAATGCAGGATACTCAGATGTTTCTAATTCAGTTTCTTCAGAAGCAGTAACAAAGCAATTTAAGGTTGAAATCTTCTTCAAGTTTTCATAACCATTTATGAGAGAAGGGAAAAAAACCACACACAACCCTCAGACTAGAAGAAGAAATCACAAATCTAAACCCATGTGTGAGGAAATGAATGAATGAACTGGAACTGTACAGCCTAAATGACAAGAGGTAACTCTCCGTGGTCACAATAAAGAGGGAAAATAAGAAATAAACTAGGAACACCACACACTGAGCATAAAGTTTCTATACCCAAAGAAACTAAGCTCAGGAAAAGACATCTGGGAGGACAGCAGAGCGTGTCTCAACGCTGAGTGACTAAGAACAGCTCATACAAGCATGATACATGACAATGAGATTGGCGACGATGCCTCTCCACCTATCTCCAGTTCTGTTTTCAAAGAGAAAAGGCAAAATGTTGATTTATTTACTTTGAAAATGCACTCACTGGAATCTGCATGTCTCTTTATGGAAGAGGCCAGTTTCTGTTCCCTATACAGCTTCCCCCACCTACTTGGAGTTCCTAGTAGAAAAAAATTTGAAGCTCTGCTCTGGAAAGCTTTGGTTTTTCCTTCTGAACAAATGACCAAGAATAGAGCACTTAAAAACTGCTTGAGGAACTGCCCTTGAAGGAATAGTGTCAATTTGAAACCACTATTTACACAGTAAGAAGTTTGGTTACCATGCACTTGACTAAAGAGAGGAACACCAAAACCTGGCTAGTGGACTTAGAGTAACAAGTGAGCATACATAAAAGCATCAAGAGGAGTTGACACTTTTATCAGCTCTTCTATCAGATTTCTATTTCAGAGAAAAGTTCCCACACACGTTCTAACAGACACTTCTGCCTCACTGTGCTCTCCACACTGTACCTCACCTCTCCTCTTTGCTCATTCAAAACCTAGTCTTTGAGAAATGTAAGTGATTAGGGATTAATGTGCCAGAAAAAAATGTGGCACTACACTGCTGCAGGATGAGGCAATAATAAAGTAGCTAAAATATGAAACACCTCACATCCTTCAAAAGGCACATATTATTATTACATGTTAGTATTGCATCTGGCAACAGCCAGCAATGTGCTGCAATCCTAACTGCATGTCCTGCAATCCCAGTCATCTTGAATGCTCATGCACAACTTGAGCTCTCCATGCTCCTATCTCACTAAGCTCCAAGCCCTCCAAGCTCCCATCTCACCACGCTACTACTACAAACTCCCACAGCACCTCATGCTTTGGGGCAAAGGAGGACTGAACAGCTGCACTGAGAAGAACTAGTTAAGATACAAAAGGTTACAGCTATGGTGCCGTAAGCAGTGGCAGTTGAACCAATGCATGCAGAAGAGCAGCAGCAGATCTCCTGTTGTGAGCCTCTGGGCTTTTTTTTTTTTTTTTTAACCTTTATAAATGTGTCTGGCATCTTAGAATCTAAAACAAATTAAACATTTTCACTAACCTTTCCAAGGCACTGGACTGGCTTGGTACTTAGCCAGGAACTTAGCTCATATCAACAGTCCTCTTAATTATGCTTGTTCATGCATCTTCCAACACATTAAGAGTTGCAATATTAGCCCATATGCAGCTAAATTGGAGGCTCAGAATAGGCAAAACTAATTTACTTGCCAAAAAAACACAGCCATACTCCAGAAACTGAAGCACCCAAAAAAAAAAAAAAAAAAAAAAAAAGCCATGCCTAGAACCATTCCCACTGGAAAACAAAACCTGTGGAGAAGGCTTTGCTAGCAGAAAGGACTGAGCAGATTTGGAGGGTAATCAGAACCAGAGGGTTCAGTCAAGGGAATTTTGGTCTTCTGCATGAAGAGATGATTTGCACCCCCAACTCACTCTAGTTTTTCAGGTATCACAGAATAAACAAACACCCTTTTCTCACCTAAATTGACAACGTTCTTTGCCCAGAAGGTAGGGTCACAATGGAAGCGTATGGCTCCGTTGGCAGCAGGAACAGGATCACAACGTGCCTTTAAAATGTGACGTAACTGGAATGTTATCTAATGGAAAGCAAAAACAAGACTGTTGATGACAAAGAAATAAGAATGAGAATGTTAAGAAGCAAGTTTAGACTGCTGGATCACCAACAAGGACTGCCAATACCAACTTTAGTTGGTAGCCTGGAAAGCCCTCAGTTCACTAGGAAAATCATCCACCATGAGTTTTTAACTCAGCTCTGAGGAGTACAGGAAAGTACTGCAATCATACTGCTCCTGCAATGACTCCCATCAAAGACTGAGCTGCCTTTAGCACTGTCTCTTTCCTGGACATGATCCAGTGAAGCTACTCAATACATAGACAATCCTTTTGACTAAGCATATTCTCTGCTGTAAGACGAGTTCAGGAATCTTTCCTTACCAGCCGTTTACTGTAGAGCAAAGCAGTACTGCTGCCACTTGCAATAGCCCAGTTAGTAAAGTTCATTACATGCTTCACTTGACGTGAAAGACCAGTGATGTCATTTTGTTGTTGTATTAACTTCATCTGTCTCTCCTTTGTTACATTCTACGAAGAAACAAAAACTTTATTGCAATGCTATGAGGAAAATGTAAACAACTGCTGCAGTTTTTGGAGCATCAGAAAACCGTGGCAAGCAAAGCAGCCTTCATTAATGCTCACATTCAGAGAGGCCAGAAGCACCAACAACAGTCCTGTGTTACTCCAATCCACCACTCTTCCAGAGATATCAGTGCCAGGAAAAGAGCAGGCTCAGAGAAGAGCCTCTGCTTTATCCCAGGAAAGTATCAACTACTAAACCAAGACCAGTTCTCTTCCTCACATTGCTGGAGGCACAGCAGCACAATGAAGAACTGGGGGAACAACTTAGACTGGAGCCCATCAGAACTGGCAGCTCTGTGCTGGGTGGTGCCCTGGCATTCCCGCTGCTTCCACCACAGGAGCAGCAACTGGAAGAGACAGCTACAGTGGTGGGCCAGGTAGTCTGAACATCAGCCCCTGTGTCAACCAGAAACTGCCTCTAAACACCTCCTGAGCATGGCAGGTAAACTCAGCAGCTCCATCTCTGAGAAGCCTACAGCCTTCGATAACCTGCCAGCTGTAAAGTCGCAGTCCCACCAAACAAACTCTTCTCAAACATGGAATCTTGAGTTCTCAATAGGAGACC
The DNA here is from genome assembly GCA_033816785.1 of Picus viridis. Classification (NCBI taxonomy): domain Eukaryota; kingdom Metazoa; phylum Chordata; class Aves; order Piciformes; family Picidae; genus Picus; species Picus viridis. The sequence continues at coordinate 5,286,124 of CM066602.1, forward strand.
GTAAACAGTCAACAACACTTATTTTAAATCTTAACTGTACCTCAAGGTGCTGTAAGAGAGATTTTCCTTTTTTATTGATTTCATTGATGAGGGTGAATATAGCCACTTTGATTTCCTGTTCCACCCGTTTGTTGGTTTCATTTACTTCTTTTATCCTAGAAATAAGAGAACTATTTTATTAGGCAGTCACTCCATTCTGAAAATAAACACCACAGGCACCTTCCCACCCTTCAAGAGTGAAGGAGCAATTTCTCTACTGAAGCAGTTCCAGTAAGCACAAACCCTACAGCTTGTTTAATTTCTAACATAGAAATTATCATTAATCAAGCTTTTCAAAGAAGCCATCTAAAATCTCAGGTTTGGAAAAAAGAAATAATAATTAAACAATCTGAGATACAATACAATACAAAGATGAAGATGGGATCTCAATTAACAACCTGTATTTTAATTCATATGAAAGAGTCCTTGTGATCTACACACTTTGTATGTTTACACACAGAGAAACATTCCCAGCCAAGGCCATGTGTGTTATACACACATACACTTATCTCCAGACCATGACTCTTTCACTATGAAGAACTTATATTTGATGCCTCTGAACTTTCATGCAATTGTATATTAAGCAGAAAAGTGCCTTCAAAGAGTTCCATTCTGCATCAGCAATGCTGGTTCCAGTTTTGGGCTCCCCAGTTCAAGAGAGACAGGGATCTGCTGGAGAGTCCAGCGGACAGCTACAAGATGACTGGGAGACTTTGACATCTCTGCTATGAAGAAAGACAGGGGTTTAGTCTGGGGGTTTTAGTCTCGGGCTGTTTAGTCTGGAGAAGAGAAGGCTGAGAGGGGACCTTATTAATTAATATATTAATATTTAAAACTAACATTAATATTAATTAATAGTATTAGCATTTATTATACCTTATTAATATAAGAATGGCATTGATATTATTAATTAATAACTATCTAAGGGGTGGCTGTCAAGATGAAGGTGCCAGGCTCTTTTTGATGGTGCCCAGCGATAGGACAAGGAACAATGGGTACACAGAAGGTTCCACTTCAACACAAAGAGACACTTCTTGATGGTGATGGAGCACTGAGGCAGGCTGCCCAGGGAGGTTGTAGTCTCCTCAAGACTCACCTGCATGTGTTCCTGTGTGGACTGCCCTGGGTGATTCTGCTTTGGCAGTGGGGTTGGACTCGATCCCTGGAGGTCCCTTCCAACTCCTAACATTCTATGATAAAAATCTCCATTTTCACTGCTCCCATCGTCACACATTTGCCTCTGCCATGTACATGGCACCACTAGGGGTTAACGGTTTGCACCAGAACTTCTCACATCTTTGGCACACTTCCTTCTACCCTTGTACTTTCCATCTCCAGATAATCTGTCATTTTGCAAATGACTTCAAAGTTGCAGAAGGCTCACAAAACCACCAAGAATCACAGTGGAATTCCCTAACCTCCAGCACACCACATCACCATGAGACGGTGAAAAGCCAGCAGTCATCATTTGTGCTGTCTCTATACTCAATATTCCACAGAATGCTGAACTGAAGCTAACTCTGCAATTCTTAAAACTACTTAAGGAAAAGCTTGTCTTCCTTTCAAGTAATTACACTAAGTTTTACTTGCTTCAAACAAACATCCTTCTATTCACTGTCAAAACAAGTTTTTGTAACCAGAGGCATTCATATGAAATAACAGTATTTCCATGTGAATCTGTTTATCTCTACAGCCAACATTTCTGTCATCTAGAGCTGAGCTTAGCAGAAACCATAACACAGTTTTGCCTTGCCTTCACTGTTTGTGGGGTTTTTTTAATTCCTCCTTCCCCAAGTGTAATAAAAGTGTCACATTTTTGGTTATAGCTGAAGCTGCCATAAAAGACATCATCTTTGACACTGGTTTCTTGTAGTAAGTTCCAACAGATCCACAGTATTGGAGGGAAGAAAACATTACAAAAAGTAATTCAAGCAGAGATGATCCAAGGGCTGGAGCACCTCTACTCGGAGGATAGGCTGAGGGAGCTGAGATTGTTCAGCCTAGAGAAGGCTCTAAGGGAACCTTAGAGCTACCTTCCTATACCTGAAGAGATCCAGGAAGGCTGCAGAGTGACTTTCATAAGAGTGTCTAGAGACAGGACGTGAGGGAATGGTTCGAAGCTGAGGCAGAGCAGGGTTAGACTGGAGCTGAGGAAGAAGTTCTTCAGTATGAGGATGGTGAGACTCCAGAACAGGTTGCCCAAGGACACTGTGGATGCATTAAACACCTGGAGGTGTTTAATGCTAGGCCTTGAGCAGCCAAGTCTACTTGTGAAGCATCTCTGCCCATGGCAGGGAGGTTGGAGTGGATGATCTCTGAGGTCCCTTCCAACCTAAGCCATTCTATAATAATTCAGTCCAATACAACTAAAGGTAGAGAGTCAATTACAATGTAAGGTCTCCTCATGATTCATTAAAAATGAAAGGTAATAGAAACAATTAATCATTTTGGGGGTACTTACCTATTCTGAACTTGAGTAGCTGCAAAATTTACATAATTCTTCTTCTCAAGAAGTTTGGCTAATAGGTTCTCAATGGCACCCTTCTGGTTCTGAAAAGCTTCTTCCAGAAACTGATACCTTTTCAACATGCAAAAGAAGATATCAATTACCAAGGAGCATCATGTTGAAACTGCGGCTTCAGATGTAAATTTATACTTAAAGACGTAAAACTTGGAGGAAAAAACATTAACAAAACACAGAAAACTCGAACTAGAGGTATGCCAGTGTGCCAAAGGTGTCAGTACTGATCAAATCTTAAGTATCCAGAAGACTGAACCTCACTGGGTCACTTACTAATTCCAGCTGCAGAGGGAGACAATGCACTAAATCATTTCACAAGACAGCGAATGATGGAACACCAGATAGAGATACCAGAAACTTCAGTTGGACCAATCATTTTAAGGTAAGATGAGGAAAATGCACTAAGAGCTTAAACACACATTCAAAAGTAGAAAGAAAAAAAAAAAAAAAGTATCTTGTCCCAGAAAAAAAATTTCAGCTGAGATTATACTGCTCATATTTGGCTGAATTAAATTTAATCCAAAAGAAAATATTCCTATTAAGAATCTTTGGTGCTTCCAATTGAGAACATCTCTTCCCCTCCCAAGCCCTTCAACCAAGCAGCTATTGTACCAAAGTATGGTCTGAAAAGAGTGCAAGTAGCTATCATGAAGGAAAGTAATGGAATTCGTTGCATTTTCCTAACACACTATGTGCCACAAGAGGAATTAACAATGCAACAGCAGGAAAACGCCAAGGGGAATGAAGTAACTTCAAGAGTTTTCATCTGCTCAGCTGTTCAAATATTAATAGATTTCCCCCAAAACCCCAGGATTCCTATCAGTCTCTTGACACTTCTTGTTTTTGCAGCAACTAAACTTCATGCTGTTCAGCCTGGAGAAGAGATGACTCCAAGGGAACCTTAGTGCTGCCTTCCAATACCAGAACAGATCCTACAGGAAGGCTGCAGGGGGACTTTTCATGAGGGTGTCTAGAGACAGGACAAGGGGGAATGGTTTGAAGCTGAGGGAGAACAGGGTTAGACTGAAGCTGAGGAAGAAGTTCTTCAGTATGAGGGTGGTGAGACTCTGGAACAGGCTGCCCAGGGAGGTTGTGAATATCTCCTCCCCAGGGGTGCTCAAGGTTGGATGAGGCCTTGAGCAGCTGAGTCTAGTTGAGAGGTGTCCCAGCCCATGGTGGGGAGGTTGGAGTAGATGATCAATGAGGTCCCTTCCAACCTAAGCCATTCTATGAATTCTCTCTACTATCACCTGCAGACAACAGTTTTTAAAGAATATCCTGCAATGAAGCCTGTTAGCAGCAAAGTATTCTCTTACTAGCAGAGGACTGGTAAGTGGAGCAAGACACATCTGTTAGTCAGCATCATGCGCAAAGCAGGAGCAAAGACACCAACCAGAAAAAGTTAGTGGACACATCCTAGGGAAACACACTTCCTGGACTAGTGTCCTTCAGGGTAGTCATGATCAAGGCTATGAATGAACAGAGCAGGAATATTCGAGGTTGTTGATATTTTACCAGTGCTAATTTCTGAAGTAGAAGCTCTCCATTAGGCTGCTGGAGCAGCCTGAGAGTAGCCACTGCTCTGAGAGACAAAAAAAGAGCTGAATTCCATATTGCAAGGTACTCTCAAACACCTTCCCAGACAAGTGTCACTTGTAGACTGACTAGGAAAAGCAGTCCTGTAGTGTCTGATAAATAAACTTATCCCCAGCTTCTCTGTTACAATGCTGCAAAATACTTTTTCAAACATTCAAACAACTATATGACAAAGTTGCTAGAGAGCAGGAAGCTTTCATGTGTAAGAGGTTTCAACATTTTTCTAGCAGCCAAGAGAAAAGCAAGCTCTGGAGACAAAGCTCATCATTTCTTTTTACTTGGAATGAAGCAGCCATTAACCAACTAAAACCAACCTATTTTCCCCTCTGTACTAGAAAAAAGAGTGTATTAACATCTACAGGGCAAAGCTTATACCTTCAAAGTCACCCTGAACTGAAAGACTGCTGCATAATAGAAGACGCCCTGCACAAAGTTAACCTCCTCTGTGACTCACTAAATCACTTTTGCTGCTTTACAGCACTAATCCTGCAGAGCTGTAGCAATTTCTATTCCAGTCCTGAACAGAGTGACAGCCTTGATACAGCAACAGGACAGTCAGCACCTCAACCACACCAAATTCCCTCATACCATGTGCTTAAGATTCTTGACAAAGATCAACCAACTGACGGCTCAATGTTCTCAGCACTCCTCACAGGTTCTCCTTTGCAAAGGATCGTTTCGGCCCAACAAAGAGTAAATACACCAGTATTTAATGACACAACTGTTTTAAATCAGTGCTATTTCATCCTCTCAGAAAGTGCACCACAGGAATTAAGATATGGTAATATTTGTACCTGTGTTCTTTGTGTTCCAGTAACTGACAGTCTCTGCATGTCAGCCTGTCACATGTTTCACAGAAAAGTTTTAACTGCTCTTGTTTGTGGACAGGACAGAAAACAGGACGTTGACCAGATGCTCCCACGGCCTCTGTTTTTGAAAATAAACCATTTTTGCATTTTAAAATAAAATTTAGACAATCTGAAGAGCAAAACAACTAACTTCCACGCTAAGCAAGGACCAAGAATTGGGACAAAGTCAACTGCAGACCTGTTCTCACCCTAAAGTTACTGTAAATGAATTCCCATTGAAATATTACAGTGCCAGTGGTTTACAGCTGTTTCTGCTTCACTGGATGCAGAGGGAAGAAGGAATTCTCTCTGATCACAAACACTCAGAAGACACTGGCACTTTTAAGAAGGTACAATGTGTACACAGACAACAGGATCATGTACACCTGTTTGAAGATTAAATTGCTTTCAATTTCACCTCTGACACACTGAAGGATGAATCAAACCTCGACACTGTCAAACATCCAGAGGTTTTCTAAATTATCACTTCAAAACCTTTATAAACCTCATTAAATCCTTTGTAACTGAAGTAGTAAAGGCAAAACAAATGTTGTCTGTGTGGAGTTACATAAACCCCAGCTAAACTGCTTAACTTTTCCACTTAAACAAGTAACAGCCAATGTCAAAAATTAGTTCTGAGTTTACTAAGAAGTCCTGCACAGTCTTCTAAAGATACTTTGCCTTAGCACAGAGGAAAGCAGCCTTTGGAAGATACAGCAGGTAAGGTATAAAACACAAATGTCTTCCTCAGCTTCCAACATTTCTGCAGCTTGTTATATCATGCAAGTTATTGTAAAGATAGAGCGCTCAGGAGTCTACAGCTACACTCACTGGTAAGACATTTCAAATGTACAGGGTACATCTTAGACTAAAAAGAAAGGGAACAAGCTCCTCTGAGGAAATAATGACCAGTCACTCCCCACAGCCAAGAGTTACTAAGGACTGCTGTACGTAGGTCAAAGGAAGGCAATATTCTTACCACTTGCTCCCATACTTGACTACACATGGGCTCCCACCTTCAGAAACACCACCTAAATGTCTGATAGAAACTTTATTGGAACAGCCATTTTTCAGCAACTCCCCACTCAGGTTACTGATGGGGAAAGGGAGCTATAGTATCACCTTGCCAGTTACAGTATAGCACCCTTAATGAAAAATTTGTGTAACTCTTTCTAGAGCCCTGCAATTTGATTTCACCTTAAGGGTTTCATGACTACTAGGATTACTACTACTAGGATTAACACATTTAAATTTAAATAGGTAATATTTCTTATTAAACAATATCTATTAAGACACACAGAGAAACCTCTCCAAAAAAATGAAGTTTGTATTTGACCAAGCAAGTGAAATTAGATCTAATGGCTAAGAGAACTAAGCTCAGCAACAACCTTCTTAATTATTTATATGATTGTGACCAGAGCTGGTAAAGAGCAAAGCAGTGTTACTCCTTTGAAATGGCACAAAGAATCAATCCTTAAGACCTTATTTTAACTGCAGAGAGAGCACAATGTCAAGATCACTCCTCTTCAATATGATCAATCTTAATCTACATCCAGGTTGTGTAGAACTGAGAGATCTTTTAATCAGAACTTCTAATCCCATTTCCAAATGAAATCCTGTAAGCTAAACTCCTTCTACCGAGTTTTGAGAACGTTTTTTCACACTACCTCAAACAAAACAAGGTCAAATGAGAGTTTAAGGATTAACTGCTAATAAAGCTGCATGTCTAAACAAACTGTACACACACTCCTCATGTTAAATTTTGCTGACTGAAAAAGATACCAAACCTAAAATAAATTCAAATTCCCCATTTCCTCAGTAATTTCAACACAACAGTAACCTATACTGAATATGACTGTAAGTTTATCTCTATATACTTGTCTACTGGGAGAACTACAGTAGCTCCTTATAATCAACTAGAGCAAATTGTGTAATTTAACTTCCATGGCCAATAGCTAAGATTACCAAGCTATCAGTGCTCTCTAGATTTCGCTCCTCCACTTCATTGTTCTATTGAGTAAAAAGATTATTAAGTATGGATTTAAATCCTTTCCCAAGTCTGCAGTCTCAGTTTCTTCTGTAATTAAGATATTTTTTAATTTTTTTTACTGGAAATTAAACTGCACAAAGTATTAGCAAATAACCCATTTTAGTTTAAAATTTCTTCTAGTTTTCAAGCTGCCAATTTTGCATTGGCAGCCTTCTGCTAAACTCTCCGAAGAAAGCTATACAGCTGGTTACTATCAAAGTAAACCTCCCTCTCTCTTTTCACCTGTGCCAAAGAGGAAACTCTCTTACTAGAGGCAGGACTAAGTGACAACCAAAACACTCACCTGAAGATACATCCTCTTTTTTTTCTGATCATATGATCTTTAGTAAATTTGACTCGCTGATGAGCTTCTATGCAAGTCTTGCACAACCATTCCCCACACTCCACACAAAATCCAACAGCACTAGCATTATCTTCACAGCTTGTACACACCTGCAAAGGGATTGGGCAGTTACCAGCATTTTCCTGGTAAGCATTAAGGTGGACAGAAACAAAAGCCCCATCTGAATCCCATGTAAGGAGGGAAGTGCCATACCTGTTCTGACTTCTCATCGGAGCTGCTCGGCGTTTCGGATGTGTCTTTCACAAAGTAGTTATCCACCAGATCGATCTGTCTGCACTCCTGGCGGCAGATTGGACATCTGATTACACCAACTGCAAGCCGGGGGGAAAAAACAAAACCACATTTCTCAGATTTAAGAAAAATAATATGAAAAATCAACAGGTCCACAGTCAAAAGATGAGGACACAAAATCCTCAGACTGCTCATTTGGCTTGGGTAAACCAACAGATTCCACTGGTGACATTGCCCCTTAAAAACTAGCTGCAGAACAGCTGTGTAACAGATCCCCACCCCCAAAAAAAATCACCCCAACAACAAAACACAAGGAAAAAAAGCACCCACAAACCACATACAGCTCTTCAGAAAAGGTTCCTTACCTAGAACAGAGCTGTGAAAATTTCAATCATACTCAGTTTCTCTTAGTGACTTCTTAATGAAAAAAGATGTATTTTTATCTCCCCCTCCCCCTCTTTTTGTCTGTTAAACTAAAGACATCTGTTAATTACTTTTTATAGGTATTGCCCAGTCTGTCTGTGCCTGGACAGTCAAGTGTGATGCTCATGAAAATCTCCAAGCAGTGTCACAGCATTCTCCCAGACAGAATACAGAATTAACCAGCTTGGAAAAGACCTTTGGGATCATCAAGTCCAACCTATCACCCAACACCATCTAATCAACTAAACCATAGCACTAAGTGCCTCATCCAGTCTCTTTTCAAACACTTCCAGTGATGGTGACTCCACCACCTCCCTGGACAGCCCATTCCAACGGCAAATGTCTCTTTCTGCGAAGAATTTCTTCCTAACATCCAGCCTAAACCTCCTCTGGTGCAGCTTGAGACTGTGTCCTCTCATTCTGTCACAGGTTGCCTGGGAGAAGAGACCAACCCCCACCTGGCTACAACCTCCCTTCAAGTAGTTGTAGATGGCAATAAGGTCTCCCCTGACACCCCAGAGGATGTCCTCTAACCCGTTCCCAGGAGGCAGATGCAGCAATACCAACTACCTGAAGTTTAGAGAGCTCTGGAGGTAAGGCTAACACCAAAAACCAGAAGTTGACAGCAGGTGAAGAGTTTTGTCATAGCAGAGAGAGGCAAGAAGCACAAATTCTACAAAGCAAGATGCTGTCTAACTCCTGGTTACACAACTACTGCAAGTCACATCTTCCTTGCACTGCACATTAGATGTTCTTATTTGTCAAAGACTTTATTAAGAACACTAATGAGAGTAGCATCTATGTAATCCTTTTAACTGCTTATGATTTAGACAAAGCACACTGAACTAGACCCCAGACAAAAGATGTCAGAAAGCACAGAACCCAAGTAAATCCAGGAGAAAAAGTGATTTGGTTTTTATGGAACCAGAAAGACTGCTAAAAAAAATATCTGCTACACAATCCAGCAGCAAACCATAATGGAACATTTCAAGATGCTTTTAATCTACCACTGCCAGCATACAGCTAAAGCTGCAACAAAAGCATTTGTCTTAATTGTGACTCTGAATTATGAGAAGATCTTGTATCTATTCGTTTAAAATTTCCCAAGGGTAATAACATTTCTCTGATGGCTGTTTGCCTGCATTTCAAAACAGGCAATATTTTTATTTTCAGCAGGTTAATGTAACTATGAAACTGCTTCACCTTCAGCCAGTTTCAACGGGAAATGTATTAAAAAAAACCTACCTAGAATTCATTTCCCCGGTCTGAAATCTTAAGCCTGTGTGGTGGTTTAAGCCTTAACTGGAGTCTACCAAAAAATAATCTGGAGTCGGTTTGGAAGCAGAATTAAATTTCTTAACAATACATACATACATACATATATATATATATATATATGTTTTGAGATATAGATATAGATAGATATATATATATGTCTCAAAACCAGGGGGGATTTACAGGGGTAAGGAATAAAGATGAATCGGAGAATAAACAAACCCAGATTTGGATGGCTTTGTATCTCCCTCGATGTACGTGGATTTCAGCCCTTTAGAGATGCGTGGATGCAGCAGGGAGAAGATCAGGCCCGACCACGTGGCAGAGCCAGGAGGCCAGCAGCAGAGCTGGCTCCTTTCAAACAGCCGAGGCAGGAGCAAAGAGCAAGAACGTCTGCCACGCCCTCCCCTTTATAGCCTTGCTGGACCGGAAGGGGGAGCAGACCAGACCAGCTTAGTCTCGGGGGACCCCTCCTCCCAGGAGGAAGAAACCACGGTCCACCTGGATCAGGTTTCTTTCGTCCCCTGGGGGAAGCAGGGCTCTCGCATTCCTCTTCCCCCCACGGTGGTGTAACCCAGCACAGCCTGACAACACTAAAATGGTCTTCCAAATTTTAAAAATGCTTGAGAGCTACGGGATAGGAAAGGTCTCACCCTCTTTACTTCCAGTCTTGTCAGATCAAACCAGAGCAATCGGCTCCAGAGAAAGCCTACATCAAGCTGAAATGGACTGATCTGCCCCAGTTCATCTTTGCTAGGCTAGACACACTGACCACCAAGACTGTGCTTTCAACTCATATCTACTACTTTTGCACAAGAAAAAAAACCCCAGGATTTTCTGAATCTTATTTTGTATTCTCTATCAATGCCTCTAGTAATTCCCTTCTGGAATGTCACTGTATGTTTCAGAGACCACCTGTAGAAGAGCAAAGCTGCCTGAGGCAGTAAGAGTTAACCTGCTTCCCAAGCCCAGGTACAGCCAATCCTCTCCATCTAGTTTTCTAGCTTTTGTTTACAAACACCAGAGAGAAGCTGGCTGAGAGCTTCCAGTGCTGTAGCCCTGGTGCTGAAGAAAGGGGGAGAGGGGAAGAAGCAAAAGGAGCACAGCTACAACTACCCATGGAAACCTACCTACTCCCTACAAACACCACACTAGCCAAGTAAAACAGCTTCCATTGTAAAGGATCCATACATTCACTTGTTGACTTCAAGTTAACTTCAGTCAACTGAAAATGAAGTTATAGCTGAACCAAACACTTCTTAACCCTTGCAGAGAACAAAAGCAAGGATGGAAAGTAAAGTCACTGTAGTTCCAACTGCAAGACAGCCCTTGGCAGCAAAATGAAGGGCACTGCTGAGGGTGAGGAGATCAATGATCTGAATGGAGGGCAAGGCATGCACACAATGCATTTGATCAAGGGATAAGATGCTACAAAAACCACCTTAAACTTCAGTAGCACTACTCACCACTGGATCTCCTCCATCGCTGGGCTAATCCTTCCTCTAATTCAAACCCATAAGTTCAAAGTATCTCTCCATTATTCAAATACTGAACCCAAATATTTGCATTCCTAAATAACCCTGCTTACATACTAAAACTTGTATTTTTCTAAGGCCCAACTCCTTTAACATAAGCTCTGGTCTGTAACACAAAAACCTTTATCAATTCTGTAGTTGCTTCATGACACTCCAGAGTACCAACACCCTAAGCCACAAGTATGAAAAAGTCACTCTGTCCTCACTTCTATACCTTAAAATGCAATGGTTGAAGTACCTGATGGACAAGAAGTTGAACAGGAGTCAACAACATGGCTCAATGGGACAATTCTCCCCTGCTTTGGACCACTCAGTCCCTGGTGCGACTTGTCTCCCTGGGACACACAGCAAGCCACTGGCAAGCCAGGTGTGGACTGTGAAAGGCCATGTACCAGAGGGCTGACACCCCCTTCAACATACCTGGCTCCTGCTTCTCCTGTTCTTTTGGGGACAATAATGACAATCTCTTCCCTTCTGACAACCTGGTAGACTGCAAGCAATAGACCAGAGCATTAAGGTGTCCCCTCAACATACCTGGTTCCTGCTTCCCTTTGGGAACAACAACAATCAACCACCTCCTGTACTTGGGTCATAGCCCAAGGAAGGGGACACCAGAACCCCAAAATCTAGCAAGTTCTGGGCATGCATGGCTGGTGAAGAATACCAGAATATCAAATCACCCAAGATGGGTCACAAAGGAAAAGCATTTGACAAAAGTCAGTTCTCTTGGGCCCTATAAAGAGCAATCTTAAGTGAGACCTTGGAGCTCTCCTGGATGGCATCAGGCTGTGACCAGCATGCCCCTCCCAGAGCTGGGCCACCTCTCAGGACCATCTGCCAGCAAAGCCAATGGAAGGCCAAGGCAAATCAATCCCCTCAAGATTCAACTAGCACCTGCTGAGAATGCCAATGCATTGTATTTGCTCCAAACTCAAAGAGGGAATTTTTACCATAGGCCTCTTCCACCCAGCCAGATGCCTCACTATCTATGTGATCGTGCACAGCAACCTTCATGCTGTGGGTGTTTGTTGATACTTCACTGGATCCAAATATTTCTGCCTGCCCACCTGTGCCCATGTTTGGTATTTATACATACATAACTATTTTATTTAGGATCCCCTCACTACAAAGTCAGCCTGAATCCTGTCATTCTCAAATCTGTAATTAACTCACTGCTTGATTACAACATATTTTACTGAATTACTTGTTAGTCTTTAAGTCAGTTAATCATTAAGTGCTGCTAAAACTCAACCTTTTGATTTACCTCATGCTATGAATAGCTTTTGAATTGCTGTTAAATGACAACTCTGTCAGACCTACTCCTTGGTGACACACACCCTTCAGCATCACAGGCTGCACTAGCAGGTCCTGCCAGCAGGTCCAGGACAGGGATCCTTCCCCTGCTCAGTACTCTGGGAGACCACAACTGGATACTGGGCCCAGACTGGGACTCTCCAGTACAGGACAAACTGAGGCAAACTCAGTGGTAGCAACCCAGGTGATGAGGGCTGGAGCACACCATGTGAGAGAACAGCACCCAGCCTGAGTTGGGGAACCCTCACCTGCCAACAGGGCAGGGCAGAGGCAGGCTCTGCCCGGAGGTGCTCACCAAAAGGAGCATTAGCACAAGGCAACACTTCACACATTTACAACCAAGGATGGGCAAACACTGCAACAGAGGCTTGGAGAAGTTGTGAAGTTGCCATCGCGACTGGACATGGCCTAAAGAACCTCCTCTAACCAGACCTGCTTTGAGCCAGAGGTGGAGCTAGGCATATCCACAAGTCCCTGACAACTTCTGCCATGCTGTGCTCCTTCAAGAACATTCATTTTAAAAGAAATTACTTAAGCTTTCTGTTGATACATATGATACCACAATGAGCACTAGCCCAAAGCTCTACCATATCATTCACTGACAATCAAGTCATCAACAACCCTAATTACTGTTGAGTGAACAGCATCACTTTAGACATCTGGTTTAAAATACACATGTTTGGGTTGGGTTGAAGTGTGTCAGGTTGATTCCCAATACAAGAATGCTAAGTGAATCTAAGAGAATTCAAAATCCTTTCAGATGCTTATATTAGAATTAACCAGGTTGGAAAAGACCTCAGAGATCACCGAGTCCAACCTATCACTCAGCACCATCTTATCAACTAAACCATGGCACCAAGCACCCCATCCAGGCTCTTCCTAAACACCTCCAGTGATGGTGACTCCACCACCTCCCTGGGCAGCCCATTCCAACGGCCAAACTCTTTTTCTGTGAAGAACTTCTTCCTAACATCCAGCCTAAACCTCCTCTGGTGCAGCTTGGGTCTGTGTCCTCTTGTTCTGGTGCTGGTTGCCTGGGAGAAGAGACCAACCCCCACCTGGCTACAACCTCCCTTCAGGGAGTTGTACACAGCAAGAAGGTCTCCCTTGAGCCTCCTCTTCTCCAGGCTAAGCAACCCCAGCTCACTCAGCCTCTCCTCATAGGGCATGTGCTCCAAACCCCTCCCCAGCTTTGTTGCCCTTCTCTGGACTCATTCCAGCAAGTCAACATCTTTCCTAAACTGGGGGGCCCAGAACTATTGTACTATATTGTTGAAATGATGACAAAGCTTCACAGCTCAGGAAATATTTGCAGGCACTCATGCAATCTAGTAACTCAAACTTCCGCTTCAGGCTCAATCTTGGCATGTACACAGCCCTCTAAGGAATGAATCTCTGCCAGGTTTCATTTATTGGTTGGGAATATCAACAGCAGTTACTGCATAATATTTACTTTTCTCAGAAATAAAAGGGTCCAAACAAGTTCCTGCATATCCGTAAACCAAAATCTCCAGTTTCAGTGATTAGACCCTGAAATAAATCCTCACACGTCAAGTGACTGACACAAACTGAAATCTATCAGCATATAGACACATTTTTTAAAAACAAGCAAAAAAAAAAAAAACCTGCTTTCAAAGTCCACTCCTAAGTCATTTCTTAATTTTTGACCAAAAAATTCCTTGTTTTTACAATTGTCATGCACAGAGCTAACTACATATTAGAATACAATACAATACAGTACAATAGACCAGACCAGTTTGGAAAAGACCTCAGAGATCATCGAGTCCAACCTATCACTCAACACCATCTTATCATCAACTAAACCATGGCACCAAGCACCCCATCCAGGCTCTTCCTAAACACCTCCAGTGATGGCGACTCCACCACCTCCCTGGGCAGCCCATTCCAACAGCCAAACTCTTTCTCTGTGAAGAACTTCTTCCTAACATCCAGCCTAAACCTCCTCTGGTGCAGCTTGAGTCTGTGTCCTCTTGTTCTGGTGCTGGTTGCCTGGGAGAAGAGACCAACCCCCAGCTGGCTACAACCTCCCTTCAGGGAGTTGTACACAGCAAGAAAGTCTCCCCTGAGCCTCCTCTTCTCCAGGCTAAGCAACCCCAGCTCCCTCAGCCTCTCCTCATAGGGCATGTGCTCAAAACCCCTCAGCAGCTTACATTTAATAAGGAAAATGAATTTATAGCAGTCACAGATATCAATCCTTAGAAAAGCATCTAGAATGCCCTCAGACAAGAGCATTATTTTAAAATATACATCAATTTAGACTGAAATTTACGTTTCAGACCAAGATTTTTACTAAGCATGAACTGAACATTTTCCAGGACTTGGCCCTTGCTGGGCTCCAGCACACATTCAGTGACCCTCACTCTTCACCACAGGAGAAACCTAGGGAATCAAGGGAGTACAGGTGACCTGTACTAACATCCCCTGAAGGAAGTCGACCTGCATTTACAGAGCTTAAGCAGTTTGTTTGATGCAGGAATTTTTATCATTCCAGACTGAAAAGACAGTGACTACCACCCAACTCAGTCTAAGTGGTATGTCATAGTCTAATAAATCTACCAGGCTTATGTCCCCCTTCCCAAACAAACTAAAAATAGTTACTGAGTAATTTAAGGTTTCCAAATACACAAACACAGAGTACAGAAGTTGAATTCAGCCTCTCAAAATAATTTATGATAGAAAACAGTTTATAGCACTCAGCACTGAATGTATTCTTCCTCCAATTACATACACATGCACATCAACCCATTGTGGATGCTTCTCTTAGGCTCTCTGAAAGCATCTTACAGCTGTTTTTTCAGTTTTCCAGCCCAATGAAGAGTGTGACACTCCCAAGGAGCTGGGGGAGACACGTTTGCTCTATTGAGATAATCTTCTTAAGAGAGACTGTAAATATCTCAGTGCAGCACTGAAACCTCCAAACAACCTGTCTTGCCAGGAACAGAAGCAGCAGTGGGTGCACAAAGTTTTGGGGTTTTTTTTTTTTTTCAGTATCTGTTACCCTCTGAAATCTCCAGCTTAGAAAACTCCCACATTCTTCAGAATGCTGTGATACAAATACATCCATTTCTGTAGCTGATTCAATCTTTCAATCTGAAAGGAGGAGTCCACTTCAACACCTGAAACACCAGGCATTAAGAAACCACCTATCCAGCAAACAAAATGCACAGCCCAACAACCTATTAAGTCATTGAGTGTGAAATGCTACCTTTTATGTTAAAATGACACAAAAATGCATTTTAAATATATAAAAGCCAAACCTCCTTATTTTTCTCCCCCAACAACAACAAAATCAATTCTTAGAGCAGTGCAATACAGCAAGCCATAACTTCAGATCACTGTTTTACACTTTAGTCAGCGTTTCCCAGACTTTTACACACCGAGATCTTTCTTCTGTCTTGACCAGCAGTGTCTCTCAAGGGAGTGGCAGCAGGGAAGAAGAGGAGATGCTGATATAGACCACAAACTCCTGCTTTCAAGCACCCCTACTGCTTTCTCCGAGAGCAACAGCATGCTTTCATCAGGAAAGGCTACTGCCATTCACGCTGTAGGCACACTCAAACCCTGGGAAGTTGCTCCCACAGTTACTACCCAATAAATACACATATTTACTATTTTAATTATTGACTTCTGTTATAGAGCAGAATCTGAAGCTGAGAAAGCAACCAGGAAAATGCCAAAAAAAAACCCTTCTTCCCCACCCCCCCATAGAACTGGTAGTTCCCTTATCTAGCTGTAGAAACACTCAAAAATCTCAGGCAACTGTAAATGCACATAAAATGGTGCACCATATAACACAGCAGTTCTCAGTGCAACTTGCTTTAAGTATAGTTAAGGGGACCACTTCCCATTAATTCTTCATGAAAAAACACCTGCTCATGGTTAAGCAGCAGAAGTGGAAGCAACACTTCATGACTATCAAACCCCATGCCAATAGGGAAGGAACCTGCACAGCTAAGCAACATGGTAACTCTCTGTGCGTTGGCAATGTTCATTCTGCACCCAGTTTACTGGTAAGCACTTTGTGAGCCACTCAACGCATTCCATTTACCAAGTGCAGAGAGAGCTGCCACTCACAAAAGTGCATCTTCTGTCTGGTCAATGTCTCCTCAACTGACCTGTAGGGCTCATACCCTTGGTCACTCAAACTCACACACAGATACAGATGGCTTATACACTCCTCTCCTGGTATAGTCTCCTAGAACCTACATGCACATCTCGCTCACGTGATCTAAAAGTTTTTGATGCAACAATCCCAAGATGAATTCTTACTTCACCAAAACACACAACGAAGCATTCTTCAAATGTGTATAACCAAAACTCATGTTCCTGTTTCTACATACTCAGAAAGTTACATTTCATATGGTTCCCACACTTGCACCCTAAGAAATACAGCAGGGTTCAGGTAATCCTGCTGATTGCCAGTGAAACAGCCTTCCAAGTCCTGCACCTTCCACTAGCACACGTAACGAAAATTGTAGGACCTCGAATTTAACAGGAAGAATAACGAGATCAACTGACTGCTTTATCTAGTGCATTTATGAACTACTTTCAATCATCTTTTTCAAACTGATGGACCTTCTAAGATCACATCCTATGTGAACTGCTTCCGAATAGTTTGGATGAAAGAACCGCTACGAAGCCTGGTTAATTCCTTCACAATTGAACACACGAAAGGTTCAAGAGCTTGTTAAAACACTAAGATATCACCAAACATGGTCTCTGTGAACACAGGGCCCAGTTAAGAACTGCAAAACCACTTACCAGGGCCCTAGTTTGGTCCATAGACCACAGCCTGTGAGTCACTCCATTAAAAGCTCCAGAAGCTTTTTTATTCCTTCCCTGAATATATAAAATCAAAAATAAAATCCAAGCTGTGATCCCTGTAAGAACACCTGGAAGGAGCAGTCTGCACTTGTTCCAGGGTACCAAAGTTGTGTGTAGAGCCAACAGGCACAGCCAGTCTAGTGTCAAACGGCACTGCAACATTTTAAGGCAGTCTACAGGACACAGGATCACAGGTTGGAAGGGACCTCCGGAGATCACCAAGTCCAACATCCCTGCCAGAGCAGGACCGCATAATCTAGTGCAGGTCACACAGGAACGCATCCAAACGGGTCGGAAAGCAGGTGCACTGTTCACACCGCTTCCAACGAAGTCGGCAATGCTATTAAGAGCCAGATTTCTCTTTGACAGGTTTGTTTCGGAGTGCTGTAGAAGTGAGCAGCTGGACACCTCATAGCCACGCCTCTGATGGGGCACCCCAGAAGCGAAAACAAAATGCACCACGCGATTCATGCTATAATCCCAAGAACTTCCAAGTTTCAGCCGGCGTTTGGAAATACGAAGGGAGCTGCTGATGGGCCTTGTAAAACAGACCCTGGAGGATTAGGGCATCGGCGGTCACGTACGCAACCGCGCCGGGTAGAGCTATCGACCAAGGCCGGAAGAACTACCGGCTCAAGCCCAGGAAAGTTGCAGTAGAACGCTCACTCGATACCAGAAAGAAGAACCAAGCCAGAAACGAGAACCACGCCAGCAAGGCAGAGAAACCCTTGGCAGAAGGCTCCCTGGCCGCCCCCGCTCACCTTGCTGGACGTCGCCGTTGGCGCCGCCGGGCACGGGCACGCTGAGCTGCCGCTCGGGCTCGGGCAGGCAGCGCCGGCAGAAGGAGTGGAGGCAGGGGAGCAGCTTGGGCTCGGCTTCGCGCCGGCTCTGCAGGCTCTGCGCGCAAACGGCGCAGGTGTCCAGCAGTGAGAAAGGCCCCGGAGCCGCCGGTGTCAGCGGGGGCACAGGGCTGGGGCCCGGCCCTGGAACGACACCGGGCCCTGCCGCCGCCTCGGCCTCGGCCTCCCCGAGACCGCGCTCCACCGCTGCTGCCGCCGCCGCGCCCGGGCTCTCCCTCTCCTCGGGCGGCGCGGCAGCGACGGGGGACGCCACCGTAGGCTCTAGGCCACTGCCGGCGCCCGGCCCGGTCTCAGCAGCCCCCTCCCCGCCGCCGCCGCCTCCTTTGTTTTCCGCCATGTTTCCTCCTTTGAACCCGACTCCCCGCTCCGCGCACGCTCGCCGTCACCACGCGCCGTGCGCGCGCCCAGCAGGGAGGCGGGCCCCGGGCTCACGCAGGCGCGCTCGGTACGGCCCGTTCAGGGCGCCGTCCAAAATGACAGGACGTGACGTACCCGCTGGAGTGAATCGCCATTGGTTGGCGTTGGTAGCTTTCCCACCAATCACCAGAAGGGGGCAGGGTCCCCCACCACGGAACTGTCTGGACACGGCCGGAACACGGAAGCTGTGCAGAGCCCTGCGCTTCCAGGAACCGAGACCATGAGCGTTGTGCCGCGCTGGAGTTCGTCACGGCCCACCCGAAGCCGTATCGGTTGTGGTTTTGGTGTAGGCAGGAGCCAAGAACGGTGTCAAGATTTTTTCATCACTGGGAGAGCCTCGGAGCCCTTCGGCCTTAAGCCATGACCGACGGAGCTAGAGGAGTCGTGAGGGCCGGTGGCACTGCAGAAGTTGACACCAGGAGCGTCTGGCTGGGCAGATAAGCCGCGAGGACGCTGATGCAACGGGACACTGCGAGACCTACACTGCTCCAGGGACTGGGGTGCCACACGTTGGGTGGGTGACTAGGACCTAGCAGCAGAGAGTAACTGGACGGGAAACTGTCACAGCCCTGCAGCATAGGGTATAACCCCTTCAAAAGGGCTGGGTGCTTGGCACACCAGCAAGGGTCTACCGTGGCAGGTCCGGTCAGCATGTCTAGACTTTGCTCCTGGGCCCAAACGAACCCCTTCCCCAGCCCCATACAGAGACCTGTCTGTGCCACTCAGCGTGGCTGTGGGATGGCGTCAGCCTGCAGCACAGTCTGCTTTGGATGTGCAGCAAAAGGCCCACAGATACCAGAACAACCTTTATTAAAGGCACAGGGGAGATGCAAAACTACAAAACACACTTTCTCAGAGCTCCTACTTTAGAGACATAATTGAAACAGCTCACAGTACATTGAACTATGCCCTTAACACATTTGCACCACCTCCTGGATTTAAAACAAGGAAAAGAAACAATGAAAAAACAAAGAAAATACCTTTTTGTACACAACTGCAGCTAAGAGGTGTCTACAACCAAGCATCACCAAAGCTTTTTGTTACACCTTTTTTAACACATGCTGCAGTAAAACAGGGTTAAGTCAGTGGAAGTCTTGCTGGATATTTTCCTTGTTTGCTTCCCCATGCTGCTGCTTGATCTGTGAAATTTCATTTTCTAGCTGCACAATAGTTCGTTCAATCTCATAATTTTTGCTGACAAGAGATACCCATCTGGAAGGGAAAAGACATTTTAAAAAGCTTTAAAGCTTTACTTAGCCATCCTTTGTTTCAAAATCCACAGCAAACTTTCCTCTGAAGAAAGCACAAAGATACCAAATAAAAAGAGAATTTCTCATTACATGACAAATCTCAGTTGATACCAGCAATAATGTGGGCAACCAAAGGGATAAAGAATGGTTTTTAAACCAGTTAACCCTTCATGTACATTTAATTCACTGGATTCAAATCTGCTAGCTTTAAGATGCAGTGCGAACAGGCAATTTCGACTAACCAATGTGTCCTCCTTTCATCTGTCACTCATCAATTCACTCAGCCACCATCACCAAGACCTGAATTACAGATGCTGGAAAAACACTTTTTGCGAAGTAACAATTCCCAAGGTAACACTCTGCAGTAGCACCAGAGACCAAAACACTCCGCAGATCACCAAAGACCTGCGTGAAGAATTTCAAGCACAAGAGAGAGTCATGGAAAATTTAACAGAAGAATTCCAGATACTCACGTAGATTCCATTTCTCGTAGCTTAGCCCCAGCTGTGAGCTGCATGTTCTTTCGTTGCCAGTTCAGGTCTTGGATGTTTTTCCTGGGGAGAAAAGAGCAATATAAAACGTTTGTCTCTTTAAAATATGTAATACCTGCTGCTGACATTGAAATACACCCAATCATAGAATTGTTAGGGTTGGAAGGGACCTCGAGGATCATCTAGTTCCAACCCCCTGCCATGGGCAGGGACACCTCACGCTAGATCACGTTGCTCAGAGCCACATCCAGCCTGGCCTTAAGAACCACCAGGGATGAGGCTTCTACCACCTCCCTGGGCAACCTGTTCCAGTGTCTCACCAAATGCATAGAAGTACTACCAGGAAACACTTGTGTAGCCAGAACCATAACTACCACACAGAGGGACAAATCCCAGCACAGTGCTGCGCATGGAACCCTGTGATCAATAAAAATAAAGCAACCACTCCTTCCACTCTACTACAAGGTAAAACTTCAAACGTTCCAGATGTTCAAGTGCATAACACAGGCAATCAGTTTTGTGATTCCACCACAAGCCATTCTGTTCAAAGCAAAGGCTTAGACAAAACAGAAAATGGAGTCGAATAGGTATCATAAATACAACCACTTGGGGAGGGCAGGGGCAGATTTCTTCATTACTGGGGGGAAGAAGGGAAAAGAGGAGCATTGTCCTTCCAATTTCAGTACAAAAATATGGAAAAAATGGACTCACCTCAACTTCTGAAGCTCCTTCTGGGCTTGTTCTATCATGTGAACCAGATGTCTAATAGCAGAATGCAAGCAAAGCATTAGGAAAACGTGCAATTGCTCGACCAGCCCCATTTACCCTGCAGTGTAACTCTTCAAAGTTATAGGCATGACAAGCCTACAACTTTTCTTGGCTTCTGCAACAGCTTTATTAATAACTGCTCCAGGCTAAGCAGGATCAGTAGTAAATCATCTTCATTTCAACTACTGAACTCCTCACTCCTCAGGCTATCATTAATCCGTTCAGTTATCCTGCATTAAAGCCCATTATCACCAACTGCTACCCAAACATCAACACACAAAACTCAAGACTAGGATGTTTTGAAACATAGGCTACTACTTGGCCAGAGACAGCTGCTCTTCATTCATATCAGCCTCCTCTTCCACATACAGCTCTCTCAGATCGGCTCAGTTGTTCCAGGGAGTGTTCTAAAGGTCACCACTGGACTTACACAGGGCAACGTGAGAAGTACACAGCAGGTGGGGTCAGAACTTCAGGTAGGTTCAGCAAAGCGAATGAAAGCCTTACTCGTTGTACACCTTCCACGCGTTACAACCATGCTGCGACATTAATTCCAGGTTCTCGATGCGGACTGCCTGGTGCTCCAGCTGCGCCATGGAGTTGTTGACGCACTCCTGCCACGCCGTGATGTCGTTCTTCTGGCCGGAGGACGGGGCCGGCAGCTCGTACCTGGAACACGCCGCCGGCCCACCTTAGGAAAGGGCGCCGCAGGCACCGGGCACCTGCGGCGCTCCCCGAGGGTACCGCAGCCACAATGATGGGGCCGCCGGAGCTCACCTCTTCATGCTAAGCAGCTCCAGGGGCTGCCGAGCCGCCAGCCGCTCGAACTCGTTCCGCATGATCTCCGTCTGCGGGGATGCAGCAATGAGGCGCCTGCCGGGGCCGGTCAGGTGACAAAAGGACCGGCCAGAGGAAGGGAGGGGAGGACCGGCCGAGTCGCCTCACCTCGAAGGCGCTGTAGTCGTGCGCCGGAAGGTAGCTGAGGTAGTTCTTCGTCGGCCGGTATCGGCGAGTCTCCTCTTCCACCAGGGCAGCGGCCTAGCGCACAGGGGGCGTCAGGCACGAACACCGCCCGCCCTCCCGGCCCGCCGTGCCGTACCGCACCCCCGGCCCACACTCACCGCTTCCCGGACGCCCGGTGCCTCATAGCCCTGGTCGAAGTACGGCAGCGCGTCCACGACCACATCTCCAGCCACCAGCCCCGGCCCCGCCATAGTCGGCCCCGCTCTGCGCCTGCGCCAACTCCGCCCCTCCGCCTGGCAGCGCTGCCGCCAGAACCGCAGTGCGCCCCCTCGCGGCCAACGGGACTTGGCCTCAGACACGGCGACGCAACCCCGCCCCTCCCGGCTCTTCCCCCGGCCCCGGCGGTGCGGACGCAGCCCCAGTGAGGAACGGAGACACAGAGGAGTTTGGGCCATCAGTTATTAGCGTCGGTAGCAGCAGCAGCAGACAGTGCCCCGCGGAGATGCGAAGGAGTCCAGCTCCGCTCCGCTGTCCCGCAGCTGGGCGCGGTCACTTCTTCTGCCGAAATCGCATTTTACTCCCTGCAGAGCGAAAAACAGCATCATTGCAGGAGACACCTGGCTGAGGAATTCATGCTGGCAGACACGATCTCAGCCCCCTGACTGTGTTCTCAGCCCTGACCAACATTAAGAAACGAGTTTTGACAGCTCTAAGATTAGGCAACTGCCATAAACTTTATTAGATAAAGATGGAAAAGCTTAGAAATAAACCAAAACTAAACACTTAGGAAGTGTTTGGCATCCCCTGAAAGGGCAAATGTAAACAGGAGCACAAGTGTGCTAAGAATAGGCCCTGCTCTCTTCTGCATGCAATTATTTGCTCAATAAAGTAATTTAAAAATAAATCAGCAAGTAGCAAGAGTGTCCCTTTACCAAGGCTGCGAAGGATTTTGTTCATTCCACTTGGCTCCGTCTCTGGAATACTCTCCAAATATTCCAAGGCACGGATCTCGAAAAGGCCTGAGAAAAAAAAACAAAGGAATCGCTCAGCTAGATGAGCCATTTCATCATTTGCAAAAATGAAATCACAGATGGAATGTACACTGCAGGTTCAAGTAACTGGTTTGTGCTGAACCATGTTGATGTTTTGCTCTTTGCACCTGTCTGATTTGTTACTGATGTCTGCCTCTTTGCTTGATGTTGAGCTAGGTTTGCAATTAGTTATGTTCCCAAAAAGATAAACCTATATGAAGAGCTGTCAAAAGAATGTAAAAATAGCTTTTAACATACACATTTACTGTCAAGTTGTAATAAAATATTTATAGCTTTATTACCTCACTTCCTAGTTAGCAGTGAGGATTTACTTTTTTATGTGTCCAGAGAAGGGCAGGGAGGCTGGTGAGAGGTCTTGAGCACAAGCCCTGTGTGAAGAGGCTGAGGGAGCTGGCGGTGTTTAGGCTGGAGACGAGGAGGCTCAGAGGAGACGTTATTGCTCTCTGGAACTACCTGGAGGGAGGTTGGTCTCTTCTCCCAGGCAACCAGCAACAGAACAAGACAATACAGTCTCAAGCTGCACCAGAGGAAGTTTAGGCTCAAGGTGAGGAGAAAGTTCTTCACATAAAGAGTAATTGGCCGTTGGAATGTGCTGCCCAGGGAGGTGGTGGAGTCACCATCCCTGGAGGTGTTCAAAAAAGGATTGGACGTGGCACTTGAAGCCATGGTTTAGTTAGTCATGAGGTGCTGGGTGATAGGTTGGACTTGATGATCTCTGAGGTCTTTCCCAACCTTATTGATTCTATGATTCAAGTCCAGAAAGGAGAGATGCAAAAATTCTTTGCTTCGTAAGACGAATTCTGTTGAGTAATTAGGAGACAGAGCTATCACAGGCTAAAATGCTAACCTTCATAAGAGCCAGTGTCTCACAACTTTGTGCTTCTAAGGTGAGTTTGTAAACCAGGAAAGTAAGATCAAACCTCACCTTTGGCCACGTTCTTGCTTAGCTCCCGGTCCTGTATGAAGCCTGCAAACATCTGCGTTTCCATGAAGAAGTGGAGGAAGTGGCGCACGTTGCGCGAGGCGTGGGATTTTCGGAAGGGCTCCCGCTGAAACACACGCTCCCCTTTTTCTGTGACATTCATGTGCAGGGAGTAGTGCCCAACAATCTCCACAAAGAACTGTACAAAGGCTTCAGAGACCAGAGAGTTAAGGGGCGTGTTACCTGCGAAAAGGACAACGGAGGAGAAATTGCCCTCTGCATCCATCACTTTGGTCATTCCTCTCCTAAAAGAGGAGTAGCAGTTACTGTTTGGGATGTCTCAGACTGAAAATTCAGATGACTGTTTGGTGTCAAACACTGATATGTCTGATATCAAAGAAGCCACAGCTCAAATATGAAGATCTGTTCCTATGTCAGCTTTCTGCTGCAGCTGAGGCAGGTTCTACCCTAAACCTTTTCCAGTAGTTAGAGCATTCATCATTTCTTTTCCTGTCAAACATCTCTTGTCTAATAAGCTTTAAGCTCATAGTAGTCAAGGTTTAATTTTCTTAAATAATTAGGCACATTACAGAACACAAACCCACAGGAAAGCTAACTTTGTTACTGTTGACACGCATGGGAATCACAACATTTGCAGAAGCCATTCTCTCAGGCTAGTTAATGCTTTTTAAAATCCTCACACTAATCTGATGGATTATTATTAGCAGTTCAACGTTGAAAGTGATCTGTCAGACTACCCTCTAAAGTACAGAAATGTCCCATGCTCTCTGTTTCAGACAAACATTCTCTCTGCCACTTAAAAAAAAATAACCAGAGAAAGCTCAAAGCCTGGGAACTGGTGTACCTGGCCCAAGGAGAACTAGAGCTCTGCACACACTGACTGGAAGGAGGAATCACTGTTAGGATTCCAAACCTCTTAACACAGTCAGAAGAAAAATAGCTTTCTGAAATGTCCCTTCCTGATGTTTATTTCCACTTGCTCATTTTTTCTAATAACTACACAGAAGCTGCAGAGATTTGCTAACATGAAAACACTTTCCCATAGAAGCACCTTGTGCATCACTCTGCTCACGTGCCAAGATTTCACTTCTTTCTTCCAAAACTTGTACAAGAGCAGCCTGGAGTTTATGAGGCAGGATCTCATCTTCATCTGATACCTAAAGAGAAAATGGCTATGGAAGTATTTCTGTGTTGTTTATCTGTCAGCAGCAGAATCTCCTCATTAAGAACAGATGAAAAATATTCCTAACATGCCTACAACAATTAGAGGGAAGTTCCTGTGTGACGTGGTGCATCTTGGTGGAGAGACCAATCATTTGTCTTGTAGTAACAGAAATTAAAAACATCTGCTAAGCACCCTCCAACAACAGACTACTGGAGTCACACACAAGTGGCCAACACAGAACATGTGCTATATCCACAGCATAAAATCAGGCTCATTATACCAAGCAATAAAACAACGAACAACCAAAGTCTATTGAGAAAATATGACAAGTCTCAATATTACGGTTAAAAAACATCAATCCTTTACTACCTTTCTCCAGTTGCAGGCTGCAATGCAAAACAGAACAGTAAGGCAAGGGAAAGTAGATGCAAATCCCCTCATGGAACTGGTAATACTCCAGTATGTGTATAGCTACTTGTCTGGTGACATAGAAACACTCTAAGTAAAATTCAGCAGAGAACTGCAAGGGAACTGTGATAATTTGTCTCTTAGACTATCACTCCTGGAAGAAAAGCTAAACCCAAATCCAAACCAACAAACACCCCAGCTACATGAGAGAGGAGAAAGCCCTGTAGAGAACAAGTACATGGAAAGACAGTCAGAAGGCAGCAAAGAAGCTTGGTGGTCCACTTCACATAAAATGAACTAAGGACCTGTTTTTAAATTCAGCTCAGATAAGCAGCATCTCTGACCTCACAAAGCTCTGTACCTCACTCAGCCTCAGTGCTGCTACAAGTGAGCCTGTTCCTTCCTCTATTGATCAAAAATGAATGCAGGCTATTTCCTCAGTCACTAGAGTCTACATATGAGTGCCAGCTTTTGCTGATTTCTTTTTTTCATTATCTTTCACTGATACCTTTCCCTGGCATATAACCCTGGGTGACTGGTTTTGGTATTTCACTCACCTCTTGCAAGAACTTGTCAGCACAAAGATCAACAATCAGTACCTGGGGAAAGATGTACAAAACACAATAATCAGGTATGTTGCTGTACAGAAAAAAAACAAACAATCTAACTCAAACACTTCTATTTCATTTTCCTAAATATCCTCAGTGACAGGGGATATCACACAGGGACATTATTTATCCTTGGTAACAATGGAACACCCTGACATGTGCCTGGCAAGTTCACCAACTGCCTCAGAGAAGTTTAAGAGTTTATACTAAGACAGAATCCACAGAGATTATTCTAGATAGGTCAGTCTTGTACCACTGACATTGTCCTACCACTGTGCTTCACTCAGTTCTCACCTCTTCTATGGGCAGGTCCTGGAGCTGTGGTAACGAGCAGGAGAGAATGCCAATTAGGAACGGGGTCGGAGAGCACACAATGTCAATCATAGAAGCTGGCAGGACTGGTATGTAGGTGTGTTGCCAAGTGAAGGGATAAAGCGTTGCAACTGCAGCGTGACCACATTTAGACAGAGTGCTGGAAAGGCAAGAGAAGCACAGGGTGGGCAGTCAGTGTCCTGTTCAGAACTCAGCTACAGAGGCAGGTTAGAAATGCTCAGGGAAAATGGAATTCACGTACGTGGTTTATGCATCAGCAAGAGCCACATGCATCCACTCTTAAAGTCAGTTATGGGGAGCCAGGAATAACATCAACCCAGACTAAAAGGGAACATTCCCTTGTCTCCTCTTGGGCAAATAGCACACTCCAGATTCTAAGCATGCAGATATTGTGTGGAAAGCCTGCAAAAAGCTTTTAAATGTAACTATTGACAAAAACTAAGCTTGCACACGAGAGAGGCCTAAATGCAGAAGAGAAAATAGCATCCCTCAGAAAGAACTGATCACTCAGGTTTGTTTTTTACCTTAAGTTGTCAGCAACAAAGATCACCCTCCTTTCCAGCAGGAGAGAGGCAAAGACCCGAATTGTGTGAGAGACACTTAGACACTTCAGCAGGCATTCAAAGTCAACGTGTTCCAGTCGAGAATCCAGCGGACGGCAGAGTTCCATCACCTGAGAGGCAAGAAGAGATGCAGAGCCAGGCTGGACAAGGGGCAGCCTGACTGGAGCAGCACCAAGCCGGTGGCTCCTCACGAGAGAAGCCCATAGCCTGGGCAGTCCATGCAGGGCATCACAGAGGACTTTTTAAGAAACAGGTTCCTTCAGAAGCAGGGAATCACTTCCACAGCAGATGATTCACCAGGACAGACACCCTTCAAACTGTAGGACATTACCTCCAAATTATTTACAGGAACATCACTCTACAGTGCAGTCTGCAGAGTGCCACCTATGGCCCAGAGACACCATCAAAAGTGGAAAGCCAGCCCTGGTTCCCCTCACCTCATCTCCTGCTCCTGGCAGGAAGCTCCTGACAGCAATCGTGCGTCCAGGTGCAGGAAAAGGTGCCTCCATCACACTACGCATGAAAGGGTGCACCAGGGCTGGTGACATCTCTCTCCTCTTCTCCACTTCATCTAAAATCTGTGAGAAATACAGCAGGCAGTGGTTCAACATCTGCTGGTGAGCCAGAGGAGAGATGAGCCTCTACGAGAGTATTTTGTGCCACGGCTACATGTGAAGGCTCCAGCACACACACAGCACTCTCCTTTCTCACTTGGGATCCCTGTGAAAGCTCCTCTCAAATGTCTGAACAATCAAATGGCACCTGTGAGTACAACCCTCCATTCTCCAATCCAGACTCCTGCTACTGCAAAGAAATGTCTTGTACGTGGTAATTAAATTCGCACTAGTTAGAGGAATAAGATGACCCCATTCTCCTCCCCTATAAATCTTTCTGCAACACTGTCGAAGAGACTCAGTGCTCCAACAATTACAAATCAGCTGTCACAATAAGTCTGCCCCTGTATACTTCTGCAGTGGTTGCACTTTACCCACAGTACCTTTCTCCATTCTTTACCTCTTTATCTGCTCTCCTCATGGTGTTATGAGAACCAAGCTGAGATTTCCTCCCTCCCTCTGCCCCTTAAACTGATTTTCTATTTCCAAGTCATGGAAAAAGAGGATGAAGGGCACCATCAGTAGTATCAGGTACTAGAAGCCACTTTCTGACAGTTTTCTGAAGGAACAGTTGCCCATGTAATGGCTGACAAGTCCCTCTGATCATTTTATTGGCCTTGAAGGTAGTAGGAAAGCAGCACTGTCCTGGGATGAGTTACAGTTCCTGAGCAATTCTAGACTGGACAGAAGTGTCCAGTTACTTTCTGTAGCCTGCAGGCTGCTAGAGACTTGAGTTCATAGAATCATTTATGTTGGAAAAGACCTTCAAGATAATTGAGTCCAAGCAGTTCAATAAGTAAGAAGCTCTCCCCACTTCACCTTGGAGAAGAGGTTGAAGCAGCCCAGGCGGCTCACAATGCAGTACACCTCAGGAAGGCGCTTCCCCTTCCCTTCTGGCTGAAAGGCAACAGGAACAGTTATGGAGAGAACAGGAATGCAATAAATAACCCAGCACCTTCACTGTAGCTCATTCACAGAATTCCTTTTGCTGGAGTTCCCTCCACAGTTCTGACTTAAAAGATTCCTGAGGAATGAGAAGTTCCAGAAGCTCTTTCACCCCCAGAGCCCACATCGCTATAGTGCTGGAGATCATCCTGCTCCTTCCCTTAGGCATTCAGCAGGCTGGAAACCCCAGCAGCAGCACAGGCACCACGTAACCCACACAGGAATAGCTGCTGATTCACATCCTGCACTTGACTACATTTAGCAGCACATTCTTTGCCTTCCAGCCAATGCACAGATGCTTACCAGGAGCTTCTTGCAGTACCCAAACCAGCGGCTGCCATCCTCACCGGTCAACACAAAAGAAAATGTTTCACTGGGGAACCAAAGAACAGTCAGAGTTGAATTCACCACACAGTTCAGAGAAGAGGCTGACAGACAAAGCATGCACTGCAAGCCATTCTTTTCCTTGTCATGCTGAAGACCTCTTGCTCTACTTAGCAAGCTACTTCAGGCTCTATTCAGTGCAAAACCCTGCAGCCCACAGACTCTGACTGAACTACAACAGCAATCTTCCTTCCCACCTGCTTCTCCATTCTGCCAAGGAGCAACAGGAGCACTTGCCAGCCTTGGGACCAGACTTTGAATAGATATTACAAACTTCCTTCTTAGAGGAAAGATGGGGCTTGGACAGAAGCAGGACACCTGAGTCCACCTCCGTATCTCATCTTCCCCTATCACAAGGGTTAGGGATTAAGCCTTTCCCACTTCTTCCTTGCTCAGGCTGCAGTTCCTCTGGACCAGAGAACTGGGACATACCTGAGCTTTCATCATTGCCTGTTTTGGGCATGCATATTCAGAAAAAAGCCTTTACCTTTTAAGGTCTGATGCAGGAAACCAATCTTTGGGATCTGGAAAGCAGAATTTGGGAATGACCTTTAGCCTCTCTTCTGTATCCTTTGACTGTTTGAAGGGATGGTCAGGCTGGAGGGGTAAGCCATACATTTGAAGTCACTGAAGTGTGATGTATAGCTGCAGCACTTAAAACAATGCCAGACAGCATCTTCCTGACACTTCCAAATGCTGAGCCATCAGATAGCTAACATACAAGCATAGGAGAATGTACTCTGACCGTAGGAGATTTCCAGTTTCCTCTTGCATCTTTCCTGCTAATTGGACCTTTGTAAAATTATCCAGCTGGCCTGGGACAAACTGAACATGAGTTTACAAACACAGCCAAGTTTACTAGGGAACAAAACTATAACTGACCCCCCAAATGATGGTTGTGTCAGCTTGCCTTGGGTCTGTTCCTAGGAGTGCTGAAGAGACACTAAGAGGAAGAGGAATGTGTTCAGTTTGTGATGGGCACATCACTTACCATGGAGCTGCCAAAACAGCATATCTGATTCACATGTTCAAATCACCATGTGTGGACTCAAACCATATCCTTCAAAGACTACAGAACAAGTTAAGCTGAAAACTGCCATGAAGGGACAAAAGGAAGGTTTTCAAGTAAGAGAGATCCCATTTAAATAGGGAATGCACCTGGGAAAAGGAAAGTTTTTTGCACAAAGCTGATTTTAGACACGGTACTCTCAGTCAGGTCACCTAAGCTATTCCAGTGTCCCAAGCTGTGACAGCATGAAGGAGCGGTTAGGAAAACAGTATAGCATTTTCACACAGTAACAGTTGTACAAAAACTTCCATATCCTCTGGCATGCAGCCCAAAGAAGAGGGTGACAAACAGATTACTTGGAAGCAAGGCTATTTTAAGAAGTGAGACAAATCTGTAATCAGAACACCTCCATAATTACCGGGCAACGTTTCCTGCAAAATCCCAACGTGACAGACTGTCCCAAAGTCACTCACCAAAACATTTTCATTTGAGTAGAGAATAAATAAACACTGAGAAAATAATTTGCTTTGTTAGTGCATTTAGAAAGGATAGTAAAAAGCCACATGGTACAGTTGGCTCTGATTATCTGCTAGAGCAGCAAGAAAAGAACAATGCACTGCCCTCCCCAAAGGCAATGAACAGACCGAGTGGTTGCATCAGGGAAAAACTAAATCTGGTTACATTCCTTTCCCCTAACACCCTAAAGTGTGCAGTTTTAGCAGCTATCATTCAGCTATGTTCAGTTTTACCCACTAAAACAAGACTATGCACTCTGCCTGGCTGTAGTCCCTTATTCATTTTGTGAATCCGAAGCATTTACACATTTAAGACACCGGAGTTAATCTGCGCACCCATCTCTTATGTGGCTGGACACTATGGGTCCTGCTGGAGTCCCTTACTGATTCTGAAATCTCCCTCCCTATTTGGATGGCATGCAGATCCAGTAACAATCTGTCTTACTAGCACAGCTAGAATTTCTAGTTTTGTTCTGGCTTTGGATGATAGGCAGCAGATACAAGCCTCAACGATGGCAACTGAATATTCATTTCCATCTGGAACCATCACAGAAGCAAGCACCAAGGCTCCATCCTCTCAGCTTCACAGTAGCTGCTGTGCACACTGAGCCACAGCGCAGATCACGCAC
Source organism: Picus viridis (assembly GCA_033816785.1). Taxonomy (NCBI): domain Eukaryota; kingdom Metazoa; phylum Chordata; class Aves; order Piciformes; family Picidae; genus Picus; species Picus viridis. The sequence goes on from CM066602.1 coordinate 5,317,061, forward strand.
TGAGCTTGTCCTGCATTTGGGCTGAACAGGCAGAAATCAAGCTTATTTCAAATGGCTTGTTCTAGCTACAGCACTTGAACTTCCACAGTTCCCCTCTACTTTTGGGGGGGCTAGTACACATGGCTTTGCCATTTTCATTATTTTTTTCCCCCAGAACAATACAAGTAAGAGTAAAAGCCCTGTGATTCTAGTTCCTCTGCAGCCTCAGTCAATTTGCTTCGCTCCTTGTTCATAAATCACAGACTACCAGGATGAGAGAATGCCAGCTCTGGGGACAGAGCACTGCACTCCCTTTCCTCTCCTGCAGGCTGCCTCAGCAGTGTATCACAATACAGGATGGCTTTATGGTATTTCCAGGCAATCAGAATTAGAGCAGGAGCCTTCTTAGCTCAAAGGAAAAAGAAAGACCATAAACTCATCATCAGAAAAGATATTCAACAACTGCTCAACACTGTACTTCAGGCCTGCCACAGAGCAAGGTAGTTAATATTCTATTCCAAGCCTGTGTCCTGCCCAGTAAGCAGCTTTACTACTACAGTGTTTAGCAATGGATACACACTAAGGAAATAAACAGTTTCAATGCAGCTCCTACCTTGCTGGGAAACTGCTGGATGATCTGTGGTGTGTATGTCAGGTCAGATGCCTTCTTGTGCAGTGATACCACCACAAACAGCTCAAATAGCTGCTGCTCCTGAAGCTCTATCAAATCCCTCTCCAAAGTCTGGTAGTGTGGGTTCCTCTTGGAGATGGACTGCACCTGCAGTAGGCATTTGTGTCGACCTGAAGAAAGACACAAATCCAAAACCAGAGTGTGGCTATCACTACCACACACCTAGAGCTCACACAATAGGACTCATCACTGCCTTCAGAAGAGAAAGAGAGATGAGTGCATTTGCCTAACAGCACTGCTGTGCACTGCAGGACTTGGACTCTTGTGTCAGCTCCTCAAGCACTGCTGCTCCAGACAGGGAAGCACTGGCCCTGCAAGCTTCTCTGGACCAGTAGGTAGCATTCCGCTGCTGTCCTGACATTTTCCCCATGCATCTCAGAGCAACACACCATGGTAAGGATGAGGGAAACCCAGCTGTGAGAAGCACAGTTCCATCAGTTCAGTAATTGCCAGGACTCAGGCAGCTACTCTGTCAGGCAGCATGGGCATTCAAGAAAGGCAGAGCCAGTTTCCTGGCCAAGAAACCTCCAGGCTGGGATGTCTTGACAGACAGTATAAACTCACAAGCACAGGCACAGCACTCTGATGTAAGAAATTCCTGCGGCCCAGGCACTATGACACATTCTGGACTCTTTGGAAACAACTCTTAAGTCAGGCAGTGACTCAGTTGCTGTATTTCTGCAGTTTCTTCACTCTCCATTACTCTCATTAATATAAAAAAGTGGAACTCACTATTTGCTCCAAGGTAAGGCACTCTGCCTGTTTCCATCCAAGTAAATGAAACATCTCAAACAATTCCATTGGTCTTTTTTTCTAGATGGTTGCTGAGATACATGACAGAGTCACTCATGGGCACCGCTGGCCAATCATGACCATTTTGCATTCAAACCCTAACAAGGAAGAAACTACAACTTCTTTGGCCTTCCCAGACCTGTTCAAACAAAGCAGGTATTTCAAGTCTGTTGTTTGAGCCCAGCATCTAAGTCAGGACTGTGAAACCAGACAAATAACCACGTGTTTTCTCCCAAGAGTAAAGGACATTTCACAGCATTAGGTTTGTAAAACAGAACCAAGGGAAGAAAGTGGGGGAGGGAAATAATCTCAAGTGTTATCAGCAAAGTTGATCCAGGGACAGACATATTTTAGTTGAGTGTGATTCTACCATCCCAAAAATAAATCCACTTCTAGCAACTGGCAAATTAAACCTTAAGGGCTAAGGAGAAGTGGCAGAAATAAAGGCTGATTTGTAACAGCAACAGCTCCCAACCTCTGCCATGCTGCCTCCTTAGATGTCCTCTTTCTCTGCCTCAGCAGAAGTCACAACTAGTCAGTGTGCTTATCCTATTAGAGCCTCAGCCCAATGCACAGTGCTATGGGGACAGGACCAGCCCCTGTGATTCACTCACTTTTTGGCTGCTTTTCCGTATCACTTTCATTCCCACTGGTTTCACCTGAAACACACAGAGTTTTCACTTATTAGCTATGCTGAAGGGAGATGGGCAACACCCAAAGCTGGGAAAGAGAGAGACTTTTAAACTCATCAGATGATCATTACTCAGGGCTGCCCACCTATACTGCTCTACGACCCATGCTACGACAATAAAGTTCAAATGTGAGGTTGATATCAAGTCAGTGTTTCAAATAAACCACCAGCTGAACACAGACAAAGAACAGAAACCAGGTGGTTATTCAATGCTGCTGTAGAAGTTAACAGAGTTGCTGAGCACAGTATACTACAAATAAAGACCATACCACAGCTGCAAGGACATCACTTCAGAAGCACTAAAGTAATGAGCAGAGTAGTGAGAAATTTTTAGGTTTGTTCTATTTTTCTGAACAAGCACTTTGAAGCAGCAGCCCAGCTCTTCAGGCTCAGATCACAGCACCATCTTCCATTTGTGAGAGTGTTAAATTTGGGTTAGGCAAGCATTGCAATTTGGGTTGCACGGTGTCAAAGTTGGGTTAGGCAAGCTCAACAATTCCAGTTGCAAGACATGGGGTTTAGCACTGTCACATCGGCCCAGCACCAGCTGCAGGAAGTGATGGTGCCTGGCCTGCCAGCAGTACCCCAGGTTGTACAGGAACTGTGCTCCTCAAGAGGTTTAGAGTAAAGAGAGCGGTGCTGGAGACCTTATACCTTTCACAGGAGGTGCTTCTCTCCCAGCTGGACTGAGCAACTTCACCCGTTTCTTTCCACGCTTAGAATCAAAGATCTCCTGTATTTTTAGTACCAGCTGAAATCCAGAGGAGAAGCAGAGGTTAATGTGGGGGTCCAGAAAAGGGTCCTGGTGCCCACAGGACTGCAGCACAATAGCTATAATCTAGCAGCACAACACTGGGGAAAAGCTGCCCACATCCCATCAGGAAACCTGGCTCAGAGACTGTTTACCCAAGTACTTTTAGCACAGCTCACTGGAAAACAAACGTGCACAGAAGTTCTGCTATGAGAGAGAGGTCACTGTTAGCACAGCACAAAGCTGACACCAGACCCGACAAGCATTCTGCAAGTTACACCTTGCTGACCAAAGAGACAAAGAAACTGTCTGGCTCTGGATCTCTATTTTCTACTAGAGAGGCCAACTGTAAAGGTGCTTGCAAGAATATCTTACAAATCCTCTACCACAAAGGACTCTGAACTCCGCATGCACTCAAGCATCCCGATTCGTACCGTGCCCAGAAAAAGCAGAGCTCTGTCAGTGTAGCTTAGAGTTTGTTTTCATTTAAGTTTCCTGCTGTAGTTGGATGTCAGACAGTAAATTCTCCAAAGTACAACGTCTGGCACAGAACAAGGCTGCTCTAAGCACAGTCCTTGTCCCAGGGTAGTTTGCTATGAATTATGTACTTCCATTTTGCATAGGTGAGGAAAGACAGTGGGACAGAATAACTGGTCTGTGCTGCAGAGATACTACAGACATGGTCCACTGGAAGAAAAAAAAATGGAAAAACCATAGCCCAATGCAGACTAAGCTACAGACATGGAAGAAGTCAGCATTTCGACACTCTCTTAACCTTCTTTCCACTGGTAACAACGGCCTTAAAACCAAGGTCATAATGCTTTCTGCACTCCTGTCACAAGCCCCTCTGGACTTTCCTCTCAGCTGCCAGGTATTCAGTGCTGCAGGTGGTTCCTTGCATGTCAAAGCCAGCTAGCAGCTCACTAAATGCAGCGAGCAGGTCAAGTTCATTCTTGTCTCAAGATAAGAATTCATTAAATGCTCCCACTGAATGTAGGAGGGTGGGGCCCAGCCATTTGTCACCACAAATACTGCATAAAAAAGGAAGATATTCAGCAAGAGAACCTGTTTTGCAGCTCAAGCCTTCATCCCCAGCTCAGCAAACTAGGCTTAGTCTCATCTTTTCAGATCTATTTATCCCCATTTTCTGGGGTACCCAGTGTTGCTAGCACCAGGAGGCTGCAAGGAAGAAAGCAGAATCTGCCTTCTTTCCCCTCTTCTCTATCACCCAGCCTTACCTAGAGGATTTCCATTTCTGTTCTGGTTTTTGTGCAGCTGAGTCACCAGTGAGAGACACTGGGTGTGTTTAAAGCAGCTATGCATTTCTTAAGCAGTAACTAAGCTTTTTTTTTTTTTTTTTTAGACTCCCAATTCTTCTCACTTTCTCAAGCAATCTTGGTTCTATTCCTTGTGAGCAAACAGAGTAAAGTGTGCTTCCTGCATGCAAATTGTTCCAGATTTTTTGGAACAGGTTTGCTTTGGGAGAACGTTTTCTTTTCCCCTTCCAGATGAAAGATACTCCACATCACTTTTATAACCCTGCCATCTCCTTCCTGATTTTCCAGTCCTACAGTTTGTTTAAAAACACATTCAGGAGTTGCTTGTTACTCTAAAGAACTCAAGGTTTGGGAAGTGTTTTGCAGCTGGTCAAGTCTACCTCAGTCTTGTGCAATTTGAACAAATGTGCCTAATTTTCACAAGAAAGAAAGATCTACAGAAGTTCATCGATTTTACCATGGCAAAATTAAGTTGCTTCCACTGCTACAACTGGAATTTGAATGCTGTGCACAAGGTGCCACTAAGTTGTTAGCTACAGCTGTCCTAGAGCACATGCTACATTTTATCACTGAGGGACATGAGCTGCCAAGACCTTGAAATGCCATGCAAGAAGTAATGTTTCATGCTTAAATCTCACCCAGGGCAAGTTCTTTCTCCTGCTAGCAGCCTCTACTGCTTGGAATAGCTTCCACTCAGTCAGTGTGACAGGCAGGGTTGTGTCCTTCACCATCTTCCCTTGGAAACTTGTCTGGGAGGGCTTCGCCTCAAGAGTCTTGCGACTGAGGAAGGGAGGTTTTGGGGGAGGCTAGAAAACAGAGAACAGATGGTTAAGGATGGGATTAAGCTTTGGTCCACGCTCAAAGGAGTTAGATTACAAACTTCCTGCAGCCTACTGCTCTACCAAGCTCTACATCCCACCACACATATTCAAGCATGTCATCAACACCCTCTTGTTCCTGGTCTTTTGCTCCTTAGCAGCTTAATCATCTGCCACTGCTATGTCTGCTCATTATAATCTATATTAATAAATAAAAATGAAGGAAAAATCAGTGAAGCAGTAATGTGGAAAGTGAGGCCACAGGGGAGCACAAACAGGGCACTTGTGGTGGTGACTCTCTAAACTCATGACAATTCAATCCTCTCACCCTACCTTGGGAGCCCTGCTGATTCCCCGGGGGTGGTAGCTTCCAGACTGATGGGACCTTCCACAGGGGTAAGGGCAGCACTCCAATATCTTCATATGGGTTCTCTTTTGCAGGGCCTGGAAAAAAGCAGTGGATGGGGGATTTATGAAATGAGATAAAGTCCTGCATTCTTGCAAGGGAGGTAAGCAGGGAGAGTGTGCAGTTGTCCACCAAGCTTTAACAGGGTCTGAGAAAAACCTTTTAAGATGGACTATGTTCCCCCCACTTGAAGTCAGCTTGGAAAACCTGTATACAGACTCAGCAAAACAAAGCACTTCTCCCACTGCAGAGGAAGTAGCTCTATGGCAAAGCAGCTAATTCTCCAGTGTTCTCAGTGATCTGTGTGCAACACTCAAGCAAAGCATTTAAAGAGGTAACAAAGAAATCAGCACAGGCCAACACTAGTGACCTTCCATGACATCTGAAATCAGGCAGGACTGCAGACAGTTAATAATACCAACAAAAAACCCCAGATGGGGAAGACCTTACAATCCACAGAGCTGGAAAGGGCCTCAATACATTATCAGTTTCATTCCTCCCTCCCCAGCAAATTTGCTACCCTTAAATAAAGTGGGTGCAGCCCCAGAAGCACAGGCACATACAGATAATGTCCTCGTAGATGTTGTCTTCTGACTGTGTGTAGATGAGCCTGGATCCTGCTGTGTCATTTGTCTCTTCTCGAAGCCTGTGGCAGCTGGTGGTTGCCATATGGTTGCGGAAGCCCTGGATGTCCTCAAACTCAAAAGATTTCCTAGAGGAAAACCAGTGCAACTTCTTCTAAAGGCACCTGCATGTACCAGTGAGTTGCTGTCTCCAGTTCACACAGAGGATGGTCCTCTTTGGGACCATCCGACACATGGATTCTCCACTCTGGACTCTGATTTCCAAGTGCTGAGGTCTAATCCCAGCCAGCAGCTGAGCCCCACATATCCACTCCCTCACTCACCCTCCCTGCCACTGGATGGGGGAGAGAATCAAAAGGTTGAGATAAAGGCAGTTGAATAGGTAAAGCAAAAGCTGCACAGGCAAGAGAAGCAAAACAAGGGATTCGTTCCCTATAGCCCTTGGCAGGCAGCTGTTCAGCCATCTCCAGGAAAGCAGAGCTCCAGCACAGGCAATAGTAACTTGGAAACACAAATGCCTTAACTCAAGAAGTGTCTCACTTCCTCCTTCTTCCCTCCATTTTTATTGCTGAGCTCATATGACATTATGTGGCTTGGAATACCTCTTTGGTCAGCTGTCCTGGTGTGTCCCCTCCCAACTTCTTGTGCACCCCAGCCTGTTAGCTGGTGGGGTGCTATGAGGAGCAGAAAAAGCCTTGACTCTGTAAGTACTGCTCAGCAGTACCTAAACCACTGCTGTGGTATCAGTACTGCTCCCACCACAAATCCAAAACACAGCACCAGACAAGCTACTATTAAAAAAACAAGAACTCTACCCCAGCCAGAACCGGCACACCAAGCAAGTCCTACTCACTCTGTCTGGCAGATTTTAAAATTAAAAATGAAACTGGATGCTCCATGGCCAAGCACACTCCAAGCAGCATGAGACACCCATCCTGTCACAGGGTAAGAACCCAAAATGCATTTTGCAGACTAAGCACTTGCAGCAAAACTCACAATTAGGAACTGCTTTCTACCGGACTTCTACAACTCGTGTCAAGGGTGTTATTGCAGTTGCAACTCTTGCATTTTCACACACTTGGCCTCCATTTCAAAAGCATGCCACAGAGGTCACCAAGGAGCTGGCAGGGATTTAGCTCATCATAAAATTTGGCTTGTTGCTATATGCTGTGCAACGGTGAAAGGTTTGAGCAGTCCTAGCCACAGCTCCACTTGCGACGCTCCCTCCTCTCTAGCACAGCTGCCCCAGGCAGCTCATCTGTAAGCAGAACGAGTAGCAAGCTAGCTCTGAGGTTTTCTTTACTCTGCTATAGGCACCCAAGTACAGGAAAGAGGGAAGAATAGCAACAGAGGCACCTACAGCTGACAGCCTCCAACTTTAAGCAGCGAGAGAATCTTACACTGAGAGGAAAGCCAGAACATTTAGCAGCCACCCTGCCTCAAGAGAAAGCTATTCTGCAATCCATAAATGCAGCTGCAGACCAGCTCAGGGCAAGAAGCAGGCAGCACTTCTGGGGCCAGCATATTGTCACTCAGTTCTGTGTTAGGTGTGGGACTGACAGGCTTGGAGATTTTAGCTACCTTTGCAAGAGTAGCAGCAGCAAAATCAGTGCATAAGCAGTGCTGGAAAGGAGATACTTTGATCCAGAGACATCCTCTCCCCATCACCAGTACTAGCACTTCCACAAGGATATCATGGCAAGCCGTTTAAACCCATCTAGAAATTGATATAAGGAAACATGTTTCAGACTTGAGAGATGAATCAATGTACCTCTGGGCTCTTCCTCTGATCCTCCTGCTGGCTATTTTCTTCTCAGGATTGTTAGAGCATGACACCAAGTTTCCTCCATGCTGCTTCTGCAGGGGAGCTTCCCTGGTGGCACTGGTGTTACAGCTACCAGCACCCTTTTCTGCAAGGTAGCGGAAGGTCCTCTGGGGCTTGGGTGGTGGGACAGGAACTGACTTCTCCTCGTGCCTCTCAGCCTCAGAGTAAATGTTTTTCAAGCTTCTCTCTGCCCTGCAGAGACACTTCACTCCTTTAAGTTCTCTTTCTGTGGAGCTACAGCTCCCTTGCTTCCTCTGAAGATCCAAGGAAGCTGGTGAAGCTTTGCCAGGCACAAGGGGATCTACTCCATTCCACAGAGTCTGTGAGGTATAGGAGTTCCCTGGGGGCAGTGTTGTCCCTGGATCCAGGAAGCCTGCACACCATTCTCCTTTTACCTTGGCTTGGGAAGCTAGGCTGTCTGCACAGGGCTTAAGGTCACTACTGTCATCAGTCTGCAAGTAGCTCCATGCATCTTCCCTGAAGTCCAAACCCAGGCTCTTTAGATCTTTGGATCCAGTCTTTCCACCCTTCTCTGTAAGTTCTGGCTTCACTTTAGGTAGAACATCACAGCTGGGGTCATATGTTACTCCAAAGTCTTTCAGCTGCTGCTTCTCCTTGCTGGAGCACCCTTGTGTCCTCCCCTCCCACTGGGAGATCTTCTGTTTGATGTTGCGGCAGTGGCTCCGGGAGAGGGTCTGCACAGCAGAGCGAGAGAAGCTGCTGTCCCCTGATCCTGTTGGGTGCATGGCAAGTGCCAATGTGCTTACAAACACCCCATCTCCAGCCTTGCTCTGCATACATCAGGCTGGCATGAGGCTCCAAAGCACCCAGTGGTGTCCAAGAGTCCCTAGGAGTCAGCTCTTCAAGGACTAACTGCTAGCAGGACCTGTGGACAAAAGGGAAAAAAAAACATTCAATCAGCTGCACCCCAGCCACAGCCAGCACCAGGCACTCCTAGCTGCTCTCTGCCTGCTGCTGAAGAACATTGCTCCCCAAACCACCTGCTCAGGACTGGCTTCCCCACAGAGCCTGTTTCTGTAGCACACATCTGGGAGGGATACCAAAAGGAAGCAGAGGTCTCAGTGACTTTAAAAGAAATAAAGAAATAAAATACCACAACAGGAACAAAACACAGCTAGGGATGCCAAGAGTCCAAGCTCAAGGAAATTATTTAACAGCACAGTGGCCTCTCAGCAGCAGAGTTCTCAGCCAGCCCCTCTGCTGCTGGCTTGTGCCAATGCAGGCCAGACAGCAGTACTCAGCTTCTCCTGATGCTGTGGGCTGTTCACCTCAGGCACCACATAGCCAAACCACTGCAGCACAATGTCTCTACCAGAGCTCTGAATGCAGCAGAGGCAAGGCAAGACACAAAATACTCTATAGAAAGGCAACCACAGCTGCATCTGCAGAGCAGCAGGACAGCAGCTGCTGTTTCACACAGGACAGTTGTGACACTTGGGTAAGAGCCCAAGTGCACTCCTCCTCCCAGAAGTGCTCTCCTTCTGCACATGCAAGTAAAAACCTGTCTGATGTTCTGCTTGTCAACATCTGACCTATATTTGCCATCAGAAAGCCTGGAGTACCCTTGTGGGAGACCTCTTCCCACACGGCCACTCTGCTCCCCTGCTGCAGCAGGCAGCAAGGGGCCCCTGTCATGTCCTATAAACAGGCATTGTTTCTGAAACATCCTGAGCCAGAGCAGAGCCATCCTTCCTCAGTCCCTGTCTGCACAGTCCTGATTAGCAGGACAGGAAAGCAGCTTTCCCCTTTCCTATGTCATTTTAGCTACTTTACAGCAACAATGCTCAGGGCCACTGCTGAGAACCTGAAGCACAAACTAGCAAGGCAAAGGTTCTGATGAGGAAAGGTAGGCTAGGACAGGGGCAAAACAGCTTCCATATATATATCCACAGCAGAAGAATGAGGCACATTCATAGCATGTGAGAGGTAGCCCTCTTTTTTCAGTTCTTTCTGAAAGCCAGAGAGCACACTAAGCGCTTTCCATACAAAGTCTCAAGACAATTTCATTTCCTGAAAACACATACTCAAGGAGAGAATGTTGCTAGTGTTGTTCAACATCAAAATACTTCAGTGCTGAGCTCGAGCCCAGCCTTCACAGGTGCTGCTGGTACTCTCACACACACCCCAAGTCCCTTCCCCACACTCACATCAGCAGCTGATTAGCTAAAGGAAGGCACTAACCCATCACCTTACCTTATCCTGCTGCACAACAGGCATGAGAACATGCAAATCACTGACTTGGCATGCCCATGCAGCTCTGAAGCAATCTTTCACTCCGTTTGAGACCCGTGCAGCTCTAAACCACCTCTTGTCGACAAGTCTCCTGTGCTGGTAGCCAAACACAAAATAGTTCCTAATCTTCTGAGGCACAGGGAAGCTGCCAGCTCAGTCCTGGAGGAATGAGGAGACAGCCAGCACGGCAGCAAGGAGTTCTTCCAGAGTTCTCAGCTATTCCCATTCTGTTCAGCTCCGGAACAAACCTAAAGCAGTTCTGAACCAAACTCTGCCATGCTGAGACAGGGGCAGTACTAAACAAGCAGATTTTATTTCAAAATCAGTAATGCTTCAGGAATGCAGCGTGCTTAGTCATTTCCATCATGATACAAAGTAACTCGAGTTATTAACTCATTCAAAGCTTCTGCATATCACTCTGAGGAACAGAGTTCCACCTCATCAGGTACATGGCCATGCAGAGCACAGCCCCTGGATGCAGGAAATGTGGTGTTAATCTTAATTACATGGCAAAAGGCGGTTAAACCTGACCTTTGACATGGTTCCTAACTTTTGTACTGATGCAAAAGATGTATCTAGATCTTTGCACTTTCAGTCTTTTTCTGAAGTGATGAAATTCAACCTCTTGAAATTAAGTTTCTACCCATACTAAAAAAAAAAACAGTCCTTTAAATATGCAAGCCCTGAAGGCATTTAGACCCGAGGACACACAAACAGAAGCCAGGATCCACTGATTTTTTAAATCATGGGGGTCTAGCCTGACTCACACTATCTGAAGGCTCGGGTTAGCACACCACAGGCTGGCTGCATGCCCCAGGAATGCTGCAGCTTCACGCAAGAACTAACACTCAAGGTGGGGACAGAGAAACAGTTAAACTCAAATGCGAGTTAACATGGAGCCATTTCTCAGTACAACTGTCAGAGGCATCCCCTAGAGCTGACATCACCATAAAGCCATGACTGCTTTCACACTACAGTGACCACCACAGATAGGCTGTGTGTGACCACAACAAAGGTCCTTTCATTCCTTGTGATTGAAAGATACATCACACTCCTGTGAAGCAGTCAGGATATTTCCATTACTCTAGTAAATACCCTGCTTAAGGCCTTTTCCTCACCTACCCCATCTGCAACTGAGTGAACAGCTGGACCAAACTCCCGCACCACCCTCCAGCTGACAGCACCCTTTTAGGGGCTTGTTCAGCAGCTAAATCTCTGTTCCACCTTTCCTTTCCATGCTCACTCCTCATCCTACCTCTCTGTAACTGACACAACAGGGACAGCAGAAACCACAGCCACCATTCCCCACATAGCATGTCCAAGCACATCCATTTCCTGGGACTCCTCTTCTAGGTTTTTTTTTTTTTTTCTATCATTAGGCCTGATGCAAGTCCTAGCTGTCAAGAAGAGCTCCCACCACTGCTAGAGATCTATCAAGAGTTGTGGCAGCCAGCTGCACTCAGACAGGCTGTATTCAACCATGGCAACTGGAACTACACAGTGAACCAGGAAAGCCAAGGGGAGACTGGTCCAGCATGCCAGGCTGCACCCTGTGCCCTTAGACAGCACTGCCAGGAAGGGCTTCTGGAATGACTCAGGTCTCTATAGTTCAGTGCAACAATGCACAAATATCTAGCACTACCTGAAATGTTGCAGCCTAATTAAAAAAAAAAAGTATATAGAATTGGAGACTGGTCGAAGTGGGAGAGGATCTTTGGAGGTTACCTTGTCCAAACACCTGCTCAAGTTGCCCAGGACTATGTTTGGAGACTCCACAACCTCCCTGGGCAACCTGTGACTGTGCTCGCTCACTCTCAAAGTGGAAAAGTGTTTCCCGATGTTGAAGAACCTCCCGTGTGTCAGTGTGCACCCATCCCCTCTGGTCCCGTCCCCGAGAACCGCTGGAAAGAGCCTGGCTGGCTCCTCTCCGCACCCCTCCGCAAGTGTTTCCGTTCATCGGAATAGGCGCCCGGAGCGGGCGGGACAGGCCGAGGCGCTGCGGTGATGCGGGGGCGGCTGGCGGCTCAGGCTCCAACAAGCGCCTAGCGACCCCGTGGGTCCACCGCTCGCTCGCTCTTCCCTGCCGCTCTGGGAATCGGCCCACGGCGACACCTGGGACAGAGCAGCCGGCCCCGCAACAAGCCCTCCAGAACCCTGCAGCCGCACCAGGGACCGGCGAGCGCCGGCCGGTCGCCCGCAGGCGCCCACCGGATCAGGATGGGGAAACGGCGCCGTAGGGCTCCCTCACCGGATCGCAGCGGGGCCGAGCTCCCGCCGGGGCTGGCAGCGAGCGCAGCCTCGCGCCGAAACCAGCAGTCCCCCGGGCCCGGCCGGCTCCACCGCCAGCGTCCACTCCGGACGTCCCAAGCCCAGCCGCGACTGCGCCTCAGCGACCCCACGGCAAGCACGAATCTCCCCCCTCTGTCCAGGGCCCCGCCGCGCCGCCCGGTGCCGCTCTCCCCGCCCCGTCTCACCCGGTGCCGTTGCCTGGGCCGGGGCTCGGCCCCGCTCCCACAGAGCGCTCCCGGCGCGCACCGTGCCGCCCCCATTGGCTCTCGCGGCCGCCCCTCAGGCGCAGCCCCGCCCCGCCGCAGGCTGCTGGCTGCTCGTACACTGCCTTTTACTGTGCGCCCGCGGCCGCCAACCCGGCTTCCAGCGCGGCCCCCGGCACGCCCGGCCGCTGGCCCGAGACCCCAGAGTCCACCCCCACTCCTAGTCGTTTTGCAGGCCCTCGGCGATGAGGTTGAGCTCGTAGCACCACGTCTCGTAGCGGTAGGCGACGCGGATTTGAGCCACGTTTGTCTTCCGGATATCGTTGCCTTCTGGCCCCTCTTCCTGGTAGTTTTCACCCAGGAACCTGGCTTTCTCCTGCCAGAAACAAAGACGGCGCCGCAGACCTCAAGACTCCTGCGTGCAGCACCCGAGGGAAGCGCTGACGGCAGGACCCCCAGGGCCCGGCCCAGCAGCCCTGTCCCAGCCGGTGCGCTGGCCGCTGTCGCAGGAGGGACCACGGCGGGCAGGGCCGACTCGCCCTTCCCAAAAGAGCTCCTACCTCATGGGACAGGCCACACTGCAGGACACTGTTCCTGGCAATTTCACACATGTCACAGGTGCTGAGCTTGAAGACCTGAGCAGCAATGGCGTACTCCTCCATCAGGGGCTCCTGTAGCCACAGGCTGTATTAGTGGCCACCGGCTCCTGCCAGCACAGCCCATTCCCCTGCAAGGGTCCAGCATGCTAGACCCTCTGCACATGCTGCTGCCTTCCCGAAAAACGAGGCCCACACAGCCCCAGCCCTGGCACTTTCAGACAGGAGGTGATCAACTCACTCTACCTTGGTGAAATGAAACTGCATGGGGTCATCTGTAGAAAGGGACACCATGAGACCCTTCTGATGGAAGTCAGGCAATGGACTCTTTGCATACTCCAGGAAGAGGCTGTTGTTGCTGAGTGGGGACATAGCAATGGGAATTTGGGCAAGGAAGTACAGATACTGCAACACTGGACTCTGCAAAGATGAACAGAGTTGCTAGGTTAGGGATGAAGTTGCTGCATCCCTCTACCTCTCCAAGGTCGCTTCAGCCCCATGCCCCATCCAGGAAGTCTGGTGCACAGTGCTTGTGTACAAGAGAAGAGATAGGCAAGCAATCCACTAGGGCTCACATAGAGCACCAGAGTCCGAGCAAGTTCAGATCTGTGTGATTTCAGAACTCAAGTTTGCTTCAGTGATAACAGATGTAGCCAGTGACAGTTCTGTGAGGCTGAACACCCCTGAAATATGAATATATTTCTCAGCAGCATCCTCAAACATGCCTGGAGAAACCCAGAGAATCCTCTTAACATCTGCCTGAAGCCAAGCTGTCTGTGTCAGTCTAAAGCAGAGGTACAATCAACTGTCAGCTACAGTGGAGGCCAGCTGTGAACATGTCTTCCTCTGCCATGCCTGGGCTGCTCTGTGGCAAGGCTACTTCACTTACCTTCTTGAGGTTGAGACCGTGGGAGATATTATCTGCTGTCATGAAGGCCGTAAGCAGATGTGTGAGGGCCCCGGCTTCCCCACAGTGTGGACGGAAGAGGAACGTGTTCATACCACGCTGCCTAAACACATAGAAGGAATCAGAGCAGGCAAGCAGTATGGTTAGGTGCCGTGCAATGCAAGATTCCCTGACTTCAGGTCCAGCTCTGCCTCTACCAGTGGGTCCCCAAGAATCCAGCTTGCCCTAGGAGCACACGACTCGTTCTCTTTTCTCCTCTGTGCACACAATAGATGCAATGTCTGCAATTCCAGAGTTTTCACTCCAGTCCCTCATACTTCCTACTGAGGAGTGTTTGCATTGCTCTGGGATGTGAAGCTCCAAAATACATCGGTGGCAGAGCAAGGAGGGCCCCACTTCTTTCACAGCAACAATCAAAGAGCTAAGACAACTCATGAGGCAACCACCCTTCTGCCAACCTTAGCAGATCCTGTCCCTCACCTGCGCAGGTTGTTAAGCACCAGGATGTTGGCATACATATAGTATAAATAGTAGGTGTAGGATGGGTTCTTCTCAGAAGTCCACTGCTCTGGCTTTGGGCTTTTAGTGCAGAACATGTGTCCACTATGCTTGGATTCATCATCCACGCTGTCGAAGCCAGTGATCTGCTTGGCAAGTAAAAAAGAAGCTGCATCTCAAAGCTCCCCACGTGATCATGCCCAGGTAGGTTGGCTCACCCTGCCCCACTGCAGCTTGCCATAGCCCAGCTGTAGCCTGTACCCCTGCACCACCCAAGAGCAGAGGCAGAGGCAAGGCTGCCGACCTTACTCCTCTCAAAACTCCCAAGCTCATCAAGAGGTAGAAATAAAGCTCACAACAAACTGCTTCTCCAGGGGCAAGTGGGCAGCATTTCTTACAGCCACACAGCAGCCAGCTCAGGGAGTCTGACCCTTCTCAGCACACACACACCCTGGACACACACCCCTTTTCCCAGAATGTGGCAGCAGAGCCACAAACCCACTGATGACATTTTCTATGTCAGGGCCAGGAGCCCCTTTCTTGTGTACAAACAGGAATCTGAGTGCTCACCACACCCTGACATCATCAGGTGATACTCACGTGGCGTAGGAAGACACTGAGCTCTTTGTGAGCTCGAGGATTGACAGTTGCCTCAAACACAGGAACAAAGATATTTTCCAGCATCTTCCCAAAGTGTGGGAGAAAATTCTTAGACCTGAACACATCACTGTGGACAGAAACAGGGATTAGTTGCCAGCTGAGGTACAACATGGCCCACTGTCCCTGAAATCTCTTTAGGATAAAATGTGAGGTGTAAGGCACTGTGTTCTCTTAGACCCACAGCACATACTAAATCCTGGGTACTTGGATCATCCACTTCATGTTGGGGGAATAGACTCGATGTCTGCAGAACCAGTTGGCTAGCTTGGGCCACTCCTCAGCTGACCTCCCGTAGATTGAGAGGCGAGGCTCCGCATACTGGTACTTGGCCTCCTCCAGATCAGAGCCAACCTCCTGCAAACCAGAGCTGACCGTTGCATGGGGACCCTCCAGCCCATGGGCAAAGCATCATCACAGCTTAACTGCTCTCTGCTCCCCTGTGTTCTCACCTTGATGATGGTAGCAAAGTACTCGCCATTGATGGCGTTCTCTGTCTTCAGATAGAGGTCTCGCAGCTCACTGGCTCCCACGGGGTTGTACTTGGCATTGAACTTGTCAAAGCGATGGAACGTCTGCCGCCCCTGCAGCACGGAGCATAGAGGGCAAACACTGCAGGTGCATGCAGGGGCCAAGCATACCTTATGAGCAGGGACTGATCCCAACAGCCCAACATGGGAAAGCCAGGAGCTGCAACAACCTGCCAAAAACAACTAACACAGCATAGCTACACAGGGAGGGGAAAACCAAGCCTGCAGGAGTGGACAAGAGTAACCCAGGAGTGGTCTGGCAGGAAATGTTCTATCACTTACAGCATGGACATCCAGGGAATCCACTGTCAGGTCATAGGGGTGCAGCTTGAGGTTCTCGTAAAGCTGTTTGAGGGTGAGCTGTGTGCCCTTGGCATCATAAACTACACGGTCAGCATCCACATAGTATGATTTCTTGATAAAACGCAGAAGATGCTTCTGGTTCATGCAGGCTGCAGCATGGATATGTGTGTCCACCTGAGAAACCAGAGGGACAGCTATCTAGCTTCAAGTTGGGATGTTCAGGTAGCAGCATCACAGGGAGGTCACCTAACAAAACTCCAAACTTGGGATGAACCCAAGTTGTGTGGGAAGGAAGGCTGAAGCCATCAGAAGAACACAATAGGCCAAGGCCAAGAGCAGCTCAGTCTGCGCCATCCCATTAGCAGGAACGATTTATATCCCACAGACTTGACTCTAATATCCAGTTCTCAGGGAGGGGAAGCTACTAAGGTCATCTTTGGAGTCACCAGGGCTGTAAGCTTTGCCGTTTACCTTCCGGCAGTTGTAGAAGTCCCGGTGGGGGTTGTTCTTCAGCTCTTTCATCTCCTCCATCTCATTCAGCATTTCATGCACTTGGAACTTGGATGAGAGGAACCTCAGGCGCCGATGAGCGTAGGTCTTACTAGTGAAAGCAAAGGGAGGAACTGTGACTGGAGTCCTTACCCCATCACACAGAGGCATGGTCTGCCAACACAGGAATGCAGCTTTCACCTGAGGTGGAGGAGCTTATGCTGGCCTAACCTTGTTCCCTAAGGTGCTCCTCCTGGCTCTATTACAGAGCTCCAAAGGGAGGCCTGGCCAGATGTAAGCATACCTGCAGGGCGTGTCTCCAGTCCCTGAATGCTGACTTTGCTTAATATCCCAATCAAGATGACCAAGACCACTTTGGTAACCAGCAGGCTACAAGTATGTCATCAGCAGGTTCCTCCCACCTCCCAAGAAGAGAAGGCAACTCTGGCTCTGTTCTGACCTCCCTCTGCCTGCTGAGGCAGGACCTCTTCAGCTGCACCCAGCAGTGCTGGGCTGTGCACTTACACAGGCCCCTGTGCAATCAGGGCCAAGAGGAAGTTCATGTCATCAATGAAGTTCTCGAGGCTGGGGTAGGACAGGTCCTTTGGCTCGTTTCTGCCAACTGCTGCCTTGTCTTCATAGACATAAACTACCCCATCCTTCATCTGGACATGGTATCCCAAATCCTCTGGGAGACTCTCAGTTTCAAAGGGATCCTGTCCATCCTTCACTGGTGGAGTGAACACTGGACCAAAAGGAGAGCACCAATGAGGCACAGGCTGCCAGCCAAATCCCCAGAACCCTATTGCTCTCTTCCGGGCAGGAAGAGCCTCAACACTGTGACACTGAAGAGGTGGTCTGGGCAACTGACTCCCTTGTGGAGCGCTTCCACCACCTTTTGCTGACCCCTGCCCAACCCATGCTGAAGCCAGAGGGGAAAACCCTGCAGGGGCTCAGATGTACCTGGGCCAGCATCACTTGGCCTCCAGACCTTGCCTTCGATAGTGCGCAGGTAGTGAGATGTGGTCCTGGGGAACCGCTGCAAAGACTGCTGCAGGTACTTCTCCCGGATGCACAGGGCACGGTACAGGCCTTTGCAGGCGACTTCAAAATCTTCTACTGTCACCTGCAATAGGACTGTTGCTGAATGCAACCACACAGCTGGAACCTAGCCCTTCCCAAGAGATACCCTGATGCACCAAGACATGAAGAGGACAGTTCTGTTGACAGCAAGAGTGTAGAACCATAGAATGGTTTGGGTTAGAAGGGACCTTGAAGATCATCTTGTTCCACCCCTCCACCTTCCACTAGTCCAGGTTGCTCAAAGCCCCCTCCACCCTGGCTTTGAACACTTCTCAAGAAGGGGCATCCACAACTTCCCTAGGGCAACCTGTTCAGTGTCTCACCACCCTCACTGTAAAGAATTCCTTCCTAATCTCCAGTCAAAATCTATCCACACATACTTTATCATCCCCTCCCACCACTCTGCCTGAGCAGGGTAAAGAAGGGATGATAGATGTCCCAGACATGGCAAAGGGAAGTTCCTCACACCAGAATCAATTCCAGCTGTCATTCCTGCTTGCATTCCCTGCTGCAAACCGTAGCTGGCATTGAAATGGAAGCCAGGCCTGGACAAAACACTAAAAGCTATTTTTGGAGCCCAGGCTGAAATTGAAGCAGGACCAACAATATACACTGAGCCAATGTGTCAAGAATTTTTGATTTACTGCACAGACACATGTTCTGGGCAGTCGAGTCAAGGGCAGTCAAAGTCATACTGGAGCAGCATGGGAGAATACCATGCAGCACTTGCAGCTAGTTACAGTTATGGCAGAAGAAATGTGCCTGTGCATAGAAAGACTTTCAGCTTCTCCTAACTGCTCCTCTACTACACAGCTGAGTAACCTGGTTCAGCCCAGGATGGAGCAAGCTGCTAGCAGTATCTCAGAAGGAGCACAAATGTAATAGGAGACTGTAGAGGAGGAGGAGAAGGAGGAATTAGCGCAGAATGTGATAGTCCTGGTCAACTGGCTCTAGGTGACCCTGCTTTAGCAGGGGAGCTGGACCACATGACCTTCAGAGGTCCCCACCAACCTCAGCTGTTGTGGGAATCTGTGCTGTGCACAGATCTCAGACAGATACAGTAGTGTGCAAGCAGGAGCAGGCTACCACAGGATGAACATAGCCTACCTGCTTTGGTTAGGCCACACCTTGAGTACTGTGTCCAGTTCTGGGCCCCTCAGTTTAAGAAGGACATCGAGACACTTGAACGTGTCCAGAGAAGGGCAACAAGGCTGGGGAGAGGCCTTGAGCACAGCCCTGTGAGGAGAGGCTGAGGGAGCTGGGGTTGTTTAGCCTGGAGAAGAGGAGGCTCAGGGGCGACCTCATTGCTCTCTACAACTACCTGAAGGGTGGTTGTAGCCAGGAGGGGTTGGCCTCTTCTCTCTAGCAACCAGCACCAGGACAAGGGGACACAGCCTCAAGCTGCACCAGGGGAAGTTTAGGCTCGAGGTGAGGAGAAAGTTCTTCACTGAGAGAGTCATTCGCCATTGGGATGTGCTGCCCGGGGAGGTGGTGGAGTCACTGTCCCTGGAGGTGTTCAAGAGGGGATTGGACATGGCACTTGGTGCCATGGTCTAGTCCTGAGGTCTGTGGTGACAGGTTGGACTCGATGATCTTCAAGGTCTCTTCCAACCTTGTCATGCCCTCCCCTCTGCCCTCTGGAGAAGCCTATGGGAAGCATGCAGCACCCCACAGACTCCTGCAAAGGACTTCAGCTCATATCCTCCAGGAATGCAGCAGGGCACAATCAAATGCCCATGAGACAGACTCATCTGGGAGACACAGACTGTCCCTACTGTACCTGGTACAGACTCCTGTGACACTCGCTGGGTGCTACTATAGGCAGGGACTAGATGAGTTGGCAGTCAGCATGGGGAAAGGCATAGCCATGCAAGTACCTACCCCAGAGGCATAATCCCCTGTGATCTGCACCCGCTGGAAGTCAGGCACAGTCTGATACAGGGGGGAGGTAGAGATGACCTCAGCAATAGTGGACAGTTTGGTTGTAGACTTCTGAGACCCAGGGACTGCAAAAGCAATTGTCTGGCTTCGAGCAGGCGCTTCCTCCTGCCAGGGAGGAAAGCCTCAGTCAGAGAGCCCTGACTCCTTGGGCACATGCAGGTGCAGGGTCAGGAGCACAGCCATGTTCCAGCTGTGCAGAACATGAATCATCTCACTGGTGCTCTCTGAGCACCTTAACCAGACACCACCAGTAGCAGTGGCCACAACACACAAAGGAGCTGCAGGCTTTGAATCATGGTGTTTGGAAGTCACACATTTCCTGAGAAAGGCCTCAATGTCTCCCTCTCCAACAGCTCTGTGGGCTGTGTCATGCTAATACTGAGGGAACAGGTCAAAGGTTTCCTTGGAGAGGAAACCCCAAAATACCTGACAGATGCCCTGGGATTACCAAGGACTTATCACATGGTTGTGGGGAGCTGTTTTCCCAGACCTTAATTGATGTTCCCCTGCATTTCTCCAGCTGTAGCTGGGAATGTGCAGGCAATGCTCCTTTCCTTTCCCCAAGTGGCCTGGTCATTGCTTACCGCTTTTCTTGTGTGGTAGAGCTCTCCTGAAGTATCATGTGCGCTCTCATTTCCTCACGTGAGATGGGGCAGATGTCTTCCACATCAAAATGAGAGATCTCTTGCCTCTCCTCTTCATCTTTCACCTCAGAGGCAAAGACCTTCTCTGCGAAGGAACGAATTGTCTCATCCAGCTCTGCAAGGAGAAGGAGCAGAGTAGAGGGTCACACAGGCATCTGGTTCCCAGACACTCTAACAGGCAGGTGTCCCTTGCAGTCAGCTGAAAGCTTAGATGTCATTTCCTTATGACACCTACACCTCCATGCTGCCTGGAAGACTCTGAGCAACCTCCAAAATTTTCAACAATCTCCAGAGCCTGGGCCACACACAGTGGACTGCAGACATACCTGAACACTCCCCATACAAACACCCCACAGTCCAAGGGCAGTGCAAAAAGGCCTAGAAAGAAGCAAGTCCTTGGTAAGAGCACTTGCAAGAGCAGGTACTGTGGGGAAGAGGAGGATATCAGCAGAGCCCTTACAGCTCTAGAAAGCCCAAGACCCACTGGGTCCACAGGGCATCCAGTCAGTACAAAGAGGTGCATATGGAGATGGACAGAGCTGGCAGCCCAAGCATTTAATTTGTGCCATCACAGTGCAGCTGAAGAGCTCCTAGCTAGGGAACCATGGTGCGGACCACACTTCTCTCAGCCCATCATGTACAACATGCTGCAAAGGTGTCAGCTAGCATGGTCCTGTGAAAGTTGTCATTGACACAAGGCTGGTTGGAGCTTTATGAAGTAGGAAAAAGAAAGTTAAAAGACCTTCTGCTGCAAACAAAATACCATAAAACAAGAACCCAAGAGCTCTTCTGGCAACATCTCCTGGAAGCGCACATTTGGATAGCAGCACATGGGTGCTAGCAAGCAGGTTTTCCCAGCAGCTGGCAGATCAGCATGAAGTATAGTGAGGATTGATGCTGAACAATGAACCACAGCACTGACGTGTCAGACAGGCCATGGCAAGGAGTAGTGAGGTCAGACAAGCAGGTGAGGACCGAAGCAAAAGGAGTGACATGCATGGCAGAAGTGTGCCAGACCAATGAGAGATTTTCAGTTCATGAGCCTGGCTGTTCCCCAACCCCCAGCCAGGGTATCAGGGGATCAAAACCTGTAACTCTGAATTTGCAGTTCCAAGGTTCTAGCTGTGGCTTAATAGGGTTTGGAGAGGAGAACACAGAGGCTTCCTTTCCCTGTTGTTATGTGGCAAGGCAAAAGGGTTTGTGCTGAGCTACACATGGGAAAATTCTGGCACTGGCTCCATTTCTCAGCAGTGCAATGTCACGAACCCAGGATTTCAGTAACAAAAGTTGCTCACTGGTGAAAAGCTGCAGCATCATCAATGGGCCCCTGCATACTTCTTAAAAGACAAAATGCAGGGGGTTTTGCACTACCCCATCATTGCTCACTGTGAGATGACGAGTGTCTCGGCAACAAATGTTTTCTGCTGGCACAAAAAGCCTCAGCAAGCAGGAAGAAGGTAGGGGCACCATACTGTGGACTTGAATAAAGGAGTTGAAGCATTGGATCTGTCCCCTCATGGATCAAATTCACCTTCTTTAAAAGAAATTACTTTATCTCTCATCTTTAGTAGTTACTTTAGGCTATCTTTCTGTTATGAAAAGAAGGGGGAAAAAAAAAGAAGAAGAAAGAAAAAGAAAAAAACAAACAACCAAAAAGCCAACAAAGGCCTGAGTAGGTGCAAGGGAAATTGCAACATGTTTCACTTCCTGCCACAGAGGATAGAAAAAGCTGATCTCCTAAGCAGGAGCTCAGGGGTGCTAGGACAATATTTAACAAACAGCAGCTTTGTATAGGACCAAAAAGCTGAAAGCATTCCAGGAAACACTGCAGGGCACAGCTGGCACTGCTGAGAAACAGCATCTTCTGGAGCTGCTGAAAGATCACCATGATCGTGTAACTGCTGTTGCCAGTGATCATGTCTGCAATTCAGAATCCAATTCTGGTTTCTGTGCAAGGAACTTAAAAATATACTCTGAGTAACAGGGCTATAGAACTCATTGCACTGTGTAGCTGCAGTAGTCGCTGCCTGTTCCAAAGCCATTCCGAATGAGTACAGAGAGGCGCTTAGGAGCGAGGGCTTTCTTGGGTGACCAGGAAAACTTTCCCCCAGTGTGACTGCTACCCCTAACCATCTTTTCCTACAAACTAGTTCACACCTGAAGGACTTCCTGCATACTGGAACGGAGCCCTAGAGGAATCTTTGAAGGCCATGACTAACGTGGGGAGAGAAGAACTTGGTGAGGCTCGTAGTGCAGGGTGCTGTTGGTAAAGGCACAGCACGTCATCACGCAGTAAAACACCAGAGCATAGAAGTGGAACAATACTCACCTTTGACTTGTGCTGTTTGAGACAATACAGAAACAGAATAAAACCAGAGGTAGTCAACCCTTCAGAATCTGACCCTTTTTGCCTGATTCTCACATCAATGACTTAAAAAGTAGATTAATAAAGTAGAAGTTTAGCCAAAGCCTTCCCCTTAAGAAAGCACAGCATTGGTCACTGTACAAGATGCAGTGCTGTCTGTTCCACAATAGAGCCTTGATAGCATGTGCAGGCTGCAGATGCCATCCAACCTGAGGCTCTTGGCAGAACTTCTGCCCTACAGCAGCTGTCCAAGGGGAACAGCATTTTCTAGAACCTAGATCACCTCAGTCAACACTACAAGCAACTAACAGACACCTTGTCTAATAAAACTGAGCTCTCTTGGAAGGTCTCTCCCTGTGCCTTTGTCCAGATGCTGGGATACAGAAGAAAATAGGGACAATGTAGCAGTGCAGAACTGCATTTTCCTGCCTGAACTAAAACTCAGAGTTTTAGTGTCTTAGAGCCACTGGGGTTGCTTTGCTGGGTTTTGTCCATGACTTGTCATCCTCTGTGAAGATCAGGATGGATGGTCATCCTCCTGCTGCCCTATGATCACATCTCCACTTCTTCACTAACAGGATCAGACAGCTGAGGCACTGCAGTTCCACAGGGCATAGAGTGCAGCATCAATATTTTGAGTGTGCAATTCAAGCCCTTTCCACCTGACACAGAAAATTCAGACTAGAGCTCCGGCATCACAAGTCACCAGCTGCTGACTTCCCAAACTCCAGCCTGCAGAAGGTGCTCCTGGCATTTGAACTCTGTATATTGAATTGTAAACTAGGAAACATCTAGCTTGACTTTTTATCTCTTCAGTGGATGAAACTGCACTCATGAAGGTCAGCACACTCCCACCAATGTTGCAGGGCCAGGCTTTAACACTGGCTCCACATGCTAAGATAGCACTTGTCAGACCACAGCCCTACAGCTCTAAATGTGCTTTATCAGAACTGTTTAGTGCTGATATTCCTCAGGCCCCTGCAACAGCAGTCATGTGGCCCTCTGGAGTTTTCTGCAAGCCTAGCTGTCCTTACTCCTGCTGCCCAGCTTGTGCCCTCCATCTGCTTAGAACTACAGCACCCCACATCTTCTGAGCTTAGCCAGGTTGATCGGAGACTCCTGAAATCCCTCTGCTGCCTTCCACGGTGATTTCATGGTATCATTAACGGATACACCGCACTGCAGGAGGGACAGCGATTCTCTTCAGTACAGGCCAAGCAAGATTTAAACAATAATGCTATTTCTTTGCTGCACGATCAAAAATGTCACCAAACAGGAAGAAAAATGATGCAAGTCCCCAGCAACATCCCCTGGACTGCAAAGATACCATGCCAACAAAATCTCAGAGGCTGCAGGCTAACAAACATGCCCCGTGGCTCCCTGTCTCACTACCTGTTTTCAGACCTACCTGAAATTCTCACCCGTGACATCTTTGCAGCAAGTTTGCAGAGCCTCAATAACACCTTGCTAGTGACAGAGCACAAGTAGCTGACTGACTGCACAACAGCCTAACACTAATTTTACTGCTTTCCCCTCCCTGTAATTAGACTCTCCCCCTCTATAAGGAGAAGGGAGATCAACTGTAAGACTATTTAAAGTGCAACTACAGGCACTTCTTTTTTTTTTTTTTTTTTTTTTTTCACTTAGGCTTTCATTTTACTTTGAGTAGAGCTTCTCCTGTTCTGGCCAGAGGCTTCCTTACAGCACAGCTGCACCTGTCTAAAGTGGACTGTGGAAATCAGTCTTTTGAAAGAGACCAAAACTGATGTGTTCTGTGCTGAAGCAGTGGTGTAAAGGAAATCCCCAAGGCACTGGCCTATGCTGTCATCAGAACCAGTGTGGTGGATAAGTACAAACGATGTGCTCTCACCAAGCAGTGTGGTAGTCAGAGATTTTTTTTTTTCCTGAGAGAGTGTCTACTTGAAAGACAGATTTCAGCAACAGGAAGGAGCTGCACGGGTCTCTCATCTTCCCAGCTCAATCAAGCAAACAAAAGGAACTGTAAGGGGCTGCATTTTACTCCTGAGCTTTTCTGAATCAAACAAACGAAAGGAAACTGCAAGGGGCTGCATTTTATTCCTGAGCTTTTCAAGAACTGCCTTTACAAAGCTTAATCACAATAGTAAGGTGATGTTCAGTCCTGTATGTGCAAGCCCTAACCAGGAGATATCTCACAGAGACCAGCACTTAATACAGTCTGAGGATTGGCTTAGATCTGGCAGAGCAGGGTATTGGTTTGGGAAGTACCTCTTGGCTTTTCTTCAACAGATTTCTTCTTTTTCTAGTATACAGGCATCAAGGGCTGTACCCAGTCCTTTAGGGTCTCCTCACACCTACTTCAGATCTCTCATGTGAGGCTGGAAAACAGCTCCTGCCTGGAGAAAATGGCCCAGAATGTGTAGCAGCCTGTGTGCTGCAGAGGTAACTGAGCTTCTGACTCAGCTTCCTGATGGGAAGTAGCAAGCCCAGACGGGTCAGAAGGATACAATCATTTTGATTTGAGAGAGTCTTTTCCTGTTAGTACTTCACTTCTTGGTGGAGTTGAAAAAGTGCACTGAAATCGTGACAAATCAAGCACTGCATTCAGGCTGTAAGTCAGCAGTCTGGCTGCTGATTTAAAAGGTAACTTCGGTGATAATATGGAAGGGAACAGAGGAAAACAACACCCCTGGAAAAGACAACAGTGTCTGGAGTTAGACATGAGGAATAACAGTCCCTGGAGGTGTTCAAAAAACGTGTGACCATGGCACTTTGGAGGGTGGTTTAATGGCCATGGGGGTCTTAGGCTGATGGTCGAACGTGGTGGTCTTAGATCTTTTCCAACCCAAACAATTCTATGATTCCAGGCAAGGACTTTCTATGCTATAGTTCATAGGAACAGCTATGAAAAGGCCTTGTCCAGGAGGAGGGCTGGAATGAGGCATTGCATAAGATACAGAGCTAGAAAGAACAAGTTGTAGAGTTGGAAGCTTGGGGCAGTAGTCAGTTAAATGGGATGAGCTGAGACCTGGTGCAGCATCTCCAGCAGAGAGAATTGCCGGAGGATCTATAAGCTCTCTCTGAAAGATCTTTATTTGGTATGCACAAGTTCAAAACCTGCTGGGTCACAACTATGAAATTCTCCCTAATTTAAGTGTTTTAGCCCCCACCCCCCAGCTGTTGCCTGAGAACATAAAGTTGATTTCCCTCCACAATATGCAGAGGTGCAGCAAACAGGGCAAAGCTGGGATGCTGTTACAGCCTTGGTCTCCACTATCTGGTCTCCTCTCTCATGCTGCTAGTCTTCAGTTTCTGAATGATTCTTGTTTTCATTCATGCCTCAGTGTATTGGGTTGGACTGAGCTACAGTTAATTCTCCTCACAACATCTTTCTAGTGGTGTGGTGTTGGGTTTGTTTGTTTGGGTTTTTTCCCCAGCAGTAATTGATAACATAGCAGTATTTTGGCTACTGTTGAGTAAGTTTCCAGGCTGTGTCCTTTCAACATTTCCTTCCCCAAGTGTAGATTGAGGGGTGAGCAAGATCTTGGGAAGGGACATAGCTGAGTCAGATGACTCAGACTGGCCAAAGAGGCATTCCATACCATATGATGGCAGCTCAGGTATAAGAATAAAGTGAAAGAAGGGAGTGTGGGGATTCATCCATGGCATCTGCCCTCCCAAGTAATCACCAAGCTTAGAGAGCCCTGCCTCCCGAGACCAACCATCGTCCTGCTGCTGGGCAGTAGAGAGTAACAGCTCTCTCTGTTTTTTGCTTCCATGAAGTCTATTGGTGTTTGCTTGTTAGTGTCATTAAAATTGCTCCTCTCCTAGTACTGGCTTCTGTTGTATTTTTTTCCCCTCTCCCCTTGTCCGCTTAAGAGGGGGAGTGATAGAGCGACTTTGGTGGGCATCTGGCCTCCAGGCGAGGGGCCAAACCACCACACTTTAACCATTTCATTTAAGGTCAAGAAAAACTGGTTTCTGCTTGTTTACTCTCCCACAGGTCCTGTATCTGCCATTAACCTTCCTGGATATATCAAGATCCTAGGATGCACATATGAAACCAAGAATAACCTTTCAAGTGTAGAGGTCATCATCCTCAGAAGGTCTGTTGATCCTTTAGCTTTTTAAATCACAGGGTCAACGTAGTTGGGTCCATGGTAGAAATACGAGTAAAGGGTGGGTGTGCTGTGCTAAAGTTAGATCCACAGCCTCTTTAGCCTGAAGTACTGCATAGAAACAAGCCATCTTCCCACTCATTCTCAGCTGCAAAACCAGTGATTCACAGCCAGAAGCTTCAGAGTGGCTCGAAACTCCCCAGCTCAAACTCTTTGAGCTGCCTTCATTCCACCTAAGGTTAGTCAAAGGAAAATGGCAAAACATGCCAGAAATTTGCCGGCTTAGGGTATTTGGCCTGATCTTCCTCTAGTTCACCTACCAGAGCAGCCATCTCACAGGGGCACCTGGCCAAACAGAAGCCTAGGGCCAAGTGTTGCTAGAAAATGTTTTCAATTCCTGAAAAGTATTGAGAGTGTATCATGTACAAACTCAGAAGAGCGTGATGACGTGCTGTGCCTTTACCAACAGCACCCTGCGCTACGAGCCTCACCAAGTTCTTCTCTCCCCACGTTAGTCATGGCCTTCAAAGATTCCTCTAGGGCTCTGTTCCAGTATGCAGCAAGTCCTTCAGGTGTGAACTAGTTTGTAGGAAAAGATGGTTAGGGGTAGCAGTCACACTGGGGAAAGTTTTCCTGGTCACCCAAGGAAGCCCTCGCTCCTAAGCGCCTCTCTGTACTCATTCGGAATGGCTTTGGAACAGGCAGCGACTACTGCAGCTACACAGTGCAATGAGTTCTATAGCCCTGTTACTCGGAGTATATTTTTAAGTTCCTTGCACAGAAACCAGAATTGAATTCTGAGTTCCAGAGGCCTAACTGCTTGAGGAGAAACATGACTGCATACTCCAGCACCATTTGCCATATTGCAGGAAGAAAGGCAATGGGGAAGTATTTTAGAAGACCGAATTAAGCAACTTGAAAGCCAAATAGAGAAAATTATTTTGTCACAGCAGTAACTTTATAGCTGATTTCATTCTTGGAATACCAAGTGAAGAAATATGCCTTCCACCTTTTTTTTTTTTTTGACTTGACAAGCATCCTCTGAATGGGCAAAGTCAGCAAAACTATTATGAGGGGCTCCACTACAAATAGACTCAATACTAATTCAAGGTACCCGACCACCACACAGTCTGGTGAAGTCATTAGAACTCGATCCTGGAACAAGCCTATGGTACATCTCAAAGCCACTCTCAGTGCCTGTTCATGCCACAGTGAATATACAGGATTCAGCAGTTCATGCCACGTTACAGAAGTAACAATCTGTGTAAATCTAGATCCCGTAGAGATAATTGTGGTAAGTTTTCTGCAAGCCAGCTGTGGATCCCAGGCCCAGATCACTACCACAAAGGAAACAACCAGAGAATTCAAAGTTTATTCTTTATTCTTTAAAAAAAAAAAAAAAAAAAAAAAAAAGTTATTTAAGAAGCAAAATAATTTACTTCAAACCAAAAGAGATGCAGTATTGAAAGCAAAAAATTATACAAAGTAACCACAAATTAGCCCTTGTTTTTAAAGTCCAGATCCCAACAGTTCCCTACCATCCTGGAAGTTATACACAAACATTCACTCAAGGCTTGTGGAGTAAAAGAGGACCACAGACAGGAGCAGAAGGTAAATTTGAGCTTCCACTACTCTCCTTCCTCCCATAGGCTTGAAGTTGCTCAAAGTCCAATTCTATCATTGAACCGCACTAATTTTAAGCATCACTGTTGCTCTCCAAAGTCCTCCTAGTGACAAGAACGTTCAAGCGGTGTTGTTTGAACAAGACTATGGAGCGGGGACACTAGCAATAACAAGGCTGTTTTCTAGCAACAACAAGCTGGTTATGCCTGTTCTTCCCAGGCAGGATAGTAAAGTTAGCTTGGCACTAACATGGTGTCATGCTGGCAGTTCTAAGTTACAACATGTGGACTAAACCCACACAACCTTTTCCAGGGACTTGTTTCATGCAAAAACTTGTGCTTATCTTCTAAATTTTCCCAGAAAGTTCTTGAGGGTTTGTCCTTCAACAATTCTATCTCCAGTTGCCACCCCAAAAATCAAGGTTCTCTTGTGCAGCCAGCTGGAAACAAAGTACAACCATTCACTTCGTCCTCACAACTAGCACACCACCTTTGAGTGTGTATCACTTGCTAGACGTCAAACTCGATGCAGATGGGAGAGCTGCCTGTGCAGGTCAGCTCTGCAGCATCCTAAAAGCTGATGCATCTCCCTCTAAGATTCCATAATAAGACACATAATGACCTATCCATACCTGGTCCTCTTCCCTTTTAAGATTGTATATAGGCCAAGAGAAAGGGAACACTGGAGAAAACGCAGACACATTTGTCAGTTCCCACACAATTCTGAGAACTCACAACCTTTGGAGTTGCAGTGAGTACATTTTTAATGACAACCATAATATGCCATGTAATGGGGAGGATTAATACCATGAACCTCCATCCAAAAGTAGTAATTTTCCACACTTGACCATGCAACCTTCAAACATCAAATGCCAGCTGCAAAAGGCTTCCCATCGCCACAGGCTGCAGGCAGTCATGCTCTGAATGCTGCAATCCTGCTTCCCTGCCAGGGAAGAAGCTATCTATAGTTATCCTTACTCATGCCCATCACTGTGTATGCTGCTGGAAGAGAATGTTTTGTGTAAAAATATTGTAGGTTTAATTCTTATCAGTGTCACATCAGTCAAAGGTAAATGGCAAAACGTTCTTAGGGTTATCGTGGACAAAGAAAACGTGAATCAGATTGGTTCTCTTCATTCCAAGAAGGGCATTAACAATGTCAGTAGTGAACAACTTTTTCCCTCACACTTGCCGATTTCTAATTCCATTTGAAACTGAGTTTAAAATTAAGATGTTTGACGCCGACACCAACAAACCAAAATGAAGCCCCTTGCAACCCTTCTGCTGCTGGCTCTGCAGCCTGGCTGAACGCTCCCTCTGTTGGCTGAGGGCTCATTACTCTTCCATCAGACAGCAACTGGGAACTCAGCTTTGCTGTGGGTGGACACTGACCCCACTGAGAAGAATCCAGTCCCAGCAGCATGAGAACTAGGGAAGGACACAGTTCCAAGGAACACTGTTAGGTTTTGCAACAGTGACTACATTTTTATGTCCCAATTATATATGATGGCAATGCTCTGTTCCAGGAAGAACTCACACAGCTTATGCAGAAATTCTCTCACACTCCAAGGCTGTCAGAACAAGCCCAGAATTGCCATCAAGTGTCACACACTTGTGCAGTTTATGGAACTCACTTCCTGCCTCCATGGGCAGGGACGCCACCAGCAGAAGCTGGCTCAGGTCTGTCACAGCCCTCCCTCAGTCAGGGCACTCTGAGTCCTAACAACCACTGCAGCGGATGCAGTGAGCTGAAACCCCACACTGCTTCCCTGACAAGGAGACCCTCCAACTATGTTTTACAGAGAGATATTTTGAAGAGACTATGTTTACAGTTTGGTGGTGAGAAAATAATTCAAAACAAAGTTATCTGCAAGTTACAGACAGAGCTGAGTAACAGCTGTTCAAACTAACTCACCTCCAGTTACCAGATTAACTATTAAGAAGCTGCCCTTAAATGTTGGCAGTTAATGTTAAAAACGAACAGCTGACTAATTTGGTCCAACTTGGAAGAGATCTGAATGCTGCAGAACAACAATAGAGAATATTAACAGTTCCACCTACAAAAGAAGTAAAAACCAGATGCAGAATGTCCCCTCCCTAGTTCAATAGTCTTACAAGTGCCTGCTGGATCTTCCAGCCTATAAATTCCTGCATTAGTGTCCTGTCAGGTAGAGAGATCATCCACACAAGATTTGCCTGCTTAAGACAATGAGCTCCCAAGAAATTCCAGTCCTTGGGGGTTTCCTCCACCCAAGGGAACAGGGGATAACTTGATATCTTCGCAGCAAACAGGCACTTGAGTTAGGAAAGAGATCTCCTTTTTATTACAGAATAGTGAAGTGGTACTCCTGGCACAAAGGACGTTGTAAATACGCTGTACGGGCGCACAGAGAGCAGATACCAATCCCACAGGTGACAGGAGCATTCGTGGTGGCAAAACCATTTCTGACATTCCCTGCCAAGCAATGGTTACTGCCACTCTTTTGACAGCACCACAAATCAGAATCCAACAAAGAGGGGACAAACATCACTTCTAGCTTTTACTCTAGAGGTAAAGCGTCATCTTTTTCACAGCATTTAGTCTCTATAGTTCACTTTTCTCGTGACTGGTTTTCTTCTTGAACAAAGCCAGATAACACAGTGAGAGAAGAATCCCAGTCTGTCAAGAGATGTGACTGCTCCGACAGCTGAGCAAGGAGGTAGATGCCATAGATGGTTCTCTTCAGATGGAGCACAGAAAAGGACCTTGTGCTGGTTAACTGGTACCAAGGTTCTGGTCACTGGCACCAAAATACTGCAGGGCATCACCACGGACGCAATACAGCAGCATCGAGACTTGTCCAGCAGCTACATCTGAACCAGGTATTCTTGGCATCTGGAACAGAAAGGCATCTCCAGTTAGCTGCTGTCCAACTCTGTGATGGATGTGCAGTACATGTCCTGATCTAGTCTGTTTTCACAGTGGTGAGCAACATCCTTTAGGTAACTTGGAAAGAATTTCACTCAGTTGGGGAACTCCTAACATTTCATTACTCATACTATTTTATTTGGTTAAGGTTTAAACAGTGCATATTCCAGAGGAACACAGCTCAGGATAAGCGGTGCAGAAGTCAACTGATCATCAGCAAATGGCAACTGCAGAACTGTGCAGGCTCCCCTGTCCAGGTGTTTCTTGTGTACAAGACAAAAATTACACATTTCCCAAATAGTCAAAACGGTTTTCCAAAGGAAGGAGACTCTGGCAAGGACGATATAGAAAAGACACAATGATCAGTCTGGTGGAAAGCCACAGGCTACAGAGAAAAGGTTGCTGTGAATAGAATTTCATTTTCTTCAGCTCTGCTACCTACTCAGAGGTAAAAATGTTTCGGAAAAGTTATTATTCTGTGTATCAGAGGGTTGTAAAACAGGGAGGGGAATCACCTGCAGCAGCTAGTATTTTTAAGCCATGCTTATCAACAACTGAAAGACATCCAGACAAGGAGCCAAGGAAAGAATGACAGCTCACCTTCTCACATCACAACGCAGGACAGTCCCATGCAGCCTTGATTCCCATCTTCGTTGCTGTTGAGCTTTTTCATCCGGTACTGCCGGATCTCCCTCACCAGAGTGTAAAAAGCATCTTCCACACCCTGAAGGCAAATGACCCAGGAAAGTATTTTCTTTCCTGAAGCTTTTGAGATCACTGTTCTATCACAAAATCCCTTAACACATTTGAAAGAATTCCACAGGAAGAGCAGCAGTCAACTTATCCTGTAGTTTAGAGGAAGAAACTAGCACTTTTGTTCAAACCCTCCACTTCCACTCCTGACACTCTCTCTGAGGTAAGCACCCAGGGTAACAGTGGTTACAAGAAGCCAGGCACACTGTAACCGCAGAGGGGTCCCTTGCGGGAAATGAGCTACTGAACCAATCACTTCCACTTTAGAGTTTTCTGGCTACTGCTTAATACCTGCAGCTTTCCTGCTGCCTTCTGCAGGTGCAGGCAGAACACAGGCCAGCTAGACAGAGCCATACATTACATGCAACTCTCAAAACATCCATTAGACCAGCATAGGAAACTCTTGCTTAAATATAATCTTACAACTGGCCTTCATTAAGAAGCCAAGAAAACCAAAGAGGTCTGGGCTGACTAACCACAGCATGACCATTTCTCAGTAAGAGCAGAGAAATCCCTCTTCTTTTTACAAGCACGACCTACTTGAGAAGAAGTCTGAAAGGGTTTGCCTGTTGGCCTAGGCCTCTGATACAAACAGGACTCTTAAGCTAAGAATTGCAAATGGATTAAGAAATGCCTACTTCTGCAGGTAAGAAATACATGAGGAATGTTATACTACTCTGTATTCAGTATGCAAGAATTAGTCATACCAAGAACAGAAGCATCTTACCTGTCTTGTTTTAGCAGATGTCTCTATGAAGGGGATTCCATAGCTTTTAGCTAATTCTTGAGCCTGTTTTGTGTCTACTGTTCTTGTGGGCAAATCACACTTATTCCCAACTAGCACCATTGGCACATCATCCGAATCTTTCACTCTCTTGATCTGTTCTCTTTAAAAAGACAAATAATAATAAGAATTTAGAATTTTTTTTTTAATATTAAAGCTGCTTTAGTCCAATATTTGGACAACCTCATGCTATAAAAATCTGTATTAAAGCTGGGCAGGACCCCAAGCACTCTAACCTACAGCAATATATATAATGAATTCATACATTCCACCTTCCAGTCCATGTATAACTACTTTGATGAGTTTGCCTTCTTATCCATTCTGTTAGATCATGTCCTGTATGCTCTAAATATCATCTGATTAACACAGCCCAAATAACTGTCCCACCCTCCACTGACTGATAACTATTGACACAAAATGCAGATAAGCTCAAAAACCTTCCTGAAAGAAGTGGGAGATTGAATATTTGTCTATCAGTTAAGTCTTCACTGGGTCTGATGCCCTTTCCAGTCTTCCCTCCCTGTGGCAAAACCCCAGCTCATACCTGTAAAGGTTAATATCAGCAAAGGATTTACTGTTGTTAATGGCAAACACACAGAGGAACCCTTCCCCTGTTCTCATGTACTGATCACGCATGGCGCTGTACTCCTCCTGCCCAGCAGTGTCCAGGATGTCCAACAAACACGTCTCTCCATCGATGACAACCTGCTTTCTATAGGAATCCTGCAAATACAGAAGCCAATTACAGCACTGTATTACTTCTTCCCACCTTGGGACTTATTAACAAAAAATAAATACCGTGATTAAAAAAAATAATAAGATCGATTCAGAGGAGCTTTTCTAGCCCAGCTCCCCACAAGAAAGCCCTATCTAGAAGCATCAACATTTAAAACGCTAACTCTAAGCTCACCCAGCCTCTCTAACAACAACCATGACAACAACAACAACAACAAAAATCGATCCTTTTTTTACAACGAATTTCTCAAACGGTAGCCAGGGAAAAAAAAAACACACACACAAAAAAACCCCAGTTACAAATGTCTATAACATTTGTATATAACATCTTGCTATAACAAGACTAAAACCTAGTCTTCGAAATGGGCTGCCATTGTTGGCCGCCTGCTAAAGCGGAGTGTAGGCAAGTGCATGCAGGAAGGCTTTGGAAGAATTTCCCCCGAATTTCTTGCCCTGTGCTCTCACACCTAGCTTTTTAATTCCGCCCCACCCCGCCTCCCCGCCCTATTAAATCAACCTCAGTCTCGACTCACACACCGCTCCCGCCCGGGACCTCCCCCACCATCGCGGCGGCTGGGCCATGGCCTCTCGGCTCACCTCGATGGTGGGGTCGTATTCGTCCACGAAGTGGTTCTGGATGAGCTGGATGGTCAGCGCGCTCTTGCCGACGCCACCGGCCCCCACCACCACCAGCTTGTACTCGGTCATGGCCCCCACGGCGGCCTCGGGCGGAGCGCGGCGCAGCTCAGCCCGCCGCCAGCCCCCGCCCGCCGCTCCCGCGGAACTCCCTCCCCAGAGCCTTCCGGCTTCCGGCCCGAGGCTGCGTCATCAGCCGCCGCCGGAAGTGCCCCGCCGCGCCCCGGCCCCGCCGCGCCCCGCGGGAAGGAAGAGGTGGGCCAGCGGGAGGCTTTTTTCAAAATCAGTAAAACTTTATTCTATTTCCATTCTTTGCCATTAACAGAAAAAATTGGAGAAAGCAATGTTTGTTTTACAAAGATAATGCATCTCCCAGAGAAGAAAACCCTAAATTGAGAATAGAGGTAACATGAGGAAAAAAAAAAAAAGAAAGAAAAAAAAAAACCCAAAACAAAACCAACCAAAAAAACAAAAACCAAAACCAAACCCCAAAACACAACCCCCCCCCCCCCCCCCCCCCAAAAAAAAAAAAAAACCAAAACAAAAAACCACAGTACTGCCCTCTATTCAAAGAAAGTAACTCCTGATCTTTTTTGGTTAAAGTAATACTTAGACCAATCATTCAGTTTTCTTGCTTGATAAGGTGTGACTGGGGAAATGGAGGGAGAGGGTAGGGGGAGGGCGGGGAAAAAGCACACAGACATCAACTATTTCACCTTGATGAAAGTCTCAATACAGCTATGGAAAGCCTAAGTATTTATTCTTTTACAGTACACTGGGTGCTGGCTGCAAAAAAAAAAAAAAAAAAGGAAAAAAACAAAGTATTCACTTCAGGCACAACTTCTTTCTTCTTAAATTTAAATCAGAAAAAGAAACTGGGTTTAGAAGCTGCAGTGTTCTAAGCAGCAGCAATTTGTGCATTGTTTTAAATATATTTAAATTACCACACTGATGGCACACCTCAGCCTTATGAAATTCTGCACTGCATGCGTTTCAGAACACTACAAAAAGAAGTCTACTCCAGGAGGAGAGGTTCACCAAGTTCTAGCAACTTTGCTGGCTATTATAGGACTCAAGTTAAATGAAATACAAAAACACTGTAAATTTGGCCATCAACTGAAGTTCTTTTAATGTTCACACAGGTTTTATATAAAGTTGAACTTACTCCACCCTCATATGGTCCTCAATTTGAGCGGACTTGAGCTGACATGAGCCTTCCACTTGGAAGGAAAGACAACACAATTGAGCACTAAGGCATAGGAATACCTTGGCCAAAACAACGGAAGATAAAGCCTAGAGAACTGTAGTGCAGAATTCCATAAGGTCTACCAGAGTAGAGCTGTCTATAATGTTTACTCACATAGGCAATGTAGATTCGCAGTTACCAGTTGCGTTAAATGCACCATTCAAAACAAGCTTCTAAAATGTGATACTATAAGGCGCCACCTTTAAGTTCTCCAGAATGCAACTGTGAAGAATTTTAAAATGGTTTCATAAATTTATTTTAAACATAACATGAGAAGGTGTTAAAACCGGTGTAATAGCTTCTTAGAATTTGGAGGAAGGGATGAACAGGGAGATACTGGTACCCTTCACCAGCCCCCACCACTCAGTTGTACGTCAGGTACGGGTTCTGTGGATCAGTCTATAACACCAGCTTGACGGATCTTTCTCTCTGCGCCAAACCCCTGCAAGGAAAACAAAAGAAACTTTTAGCTCTAGCACCATGGTTTAAACTGTTTTGTTCCAGCATTACCATGTTTCTCATTAGCCAGAAAGAGAGGCAGTAATAAAACAGGTTCTGTGGGCTGCTCTTTACAGTCCCAGACACTCTGGATTCCAGACACTTTACCACTGCTTAGCAAGTGGTGGAAGAACCTTATGTGAAACCCAAGTTTAGGAAGAAGTATTTCACTTGCTATCTCTGAGAAGGGAAGCAGGAGGTTTATAAAAGAAAAAAACAACAGACTGCCATTACTGGCTAGGACCCAAGCAGCAACTGGCTGTTTCTATACTCTGTGCACAGGTTACTGACACAGGGTACAGCACCCCTGACTTACCACCAAAACAACCTTATCTCCCACAGC
Source organism: Picus viridis (assembly GCA_033816785.1). Classification (NCBI taxonomy): domain Eukaryota; kingdom Metazoa; phylum Chordata; class Aves; order Piciformes; family Picidae; genus Picus; species Picus viridis. The sequence goes on from CM066602.1 coordinate 5,353,255, forward strand.
TGGTGCCTAGGTCACTAAAGCATGAAAGCAGAGCCCATGTTCCAAAGAGTTCAGGCTTCCAGCAGGAGAAAGCAACGCTCCAAGTTAAAACAGAGTGCGGTGGTTCTGCAAGCCAGCCCATTTTCATCTCTCATACCTTTGAGTTATCCGGTCCCCTGGGCTGACGAAGAACTGTGAGGCGAGGAGCGTTGGCGTCGTCCAGATTAATGCTCTTTAAACGGTTCACGAGTCTGTCGGGCGCGGGGCGGCCACGGCCTTCGCACCTTCGCTGTAAGGGGCAACAACACAGAGCGCTGATGGCCTTCCAGGGGTGGTCTAAGCTGCCCAGCTTAGTCACCATCCCCATTAACCCACTAGCACAACCTGCCCTGTGTGGAAGCAGACCTCCAGGACAGCACAACAAACATCCACCTCAAAACCAGGACTTTAACCACAGGACTGAACTAGCAGTAGCTCAAGTAGCATTCTCAAGAGGGTCTTTTTTAGAGGCTGTGTTTACCCTCATACACACAAGAATTATTTCCTACATTTCTGTTCCCTTTAACTGCAACAGTAAACAGCTTGTGAGTTGCCAGTACATAATGGCATAGAATTAATGTCTCTTCAGATGATGAGAACAGAAAGCTTTGAGAGAAAATAGCACTTCTACAGCAACAGGAAGCTAATACTATCTCAAGGTTAAGCAAAATGCAAATTGTACAGTTCTCTCCAACAAGTGTAAGCAGTTCAAAATCAAGCCACCCTCTCCATCTCCCTTAAAAATGCATGCAAGAGTGCCTAACAACACTGCTTTTCTGTTTAAAAATGAAAGTTGTTCTTAAGGAAACAGATGGAAATGCTATATAGTACTACCCTGGCCAGACAAGCCAGCAACTACATAGAGTACCATCAGTTTTTTAATCATTCACTAATTTCAACTCAGAAGGCAGCACCCAGGTTCCTGCACTGCACTGGGCACTACAGGTGCTAGCCATTTCAGGCCAGTGGCTCTCACTAGAGCAGCTAAGCTCCGTTTAGCAACAGCTTGTGCTCCTCTGTGGTGATGCAGAGGGCATGCCAGATGACATGATTTCAATTCTAGATCCTCACCAGACCCGCCAGACGTTACAGGCACTGCATTTTCCTGTGCGCTGATTCAGGATTACAGAGAACTCCACTTCATCCCCAGCCTGCAGCTCCACACCATCCTGAACTTCTTTGACATGGAAGAAGAGCTTCTTGCTGTCACCCACTTCGTAGTTAATGAAACCAAACTGGAAACCAACACATCACAAGTTTATTTCTTTCCTCTTGACCCAAACAGATACAATGACTTAAATGACACTTGCAGTTTAAGTATTTCTAGGAAAAAACCCTCTGAAGTGCCTAACAGAAGTGGGATTGCAATTTCTCCACTGAACAGAACATTCTATTCTGTAGAGACACTCTTCTTGGGGTTGTAAAGTCACATTTAAACCCTAAAGCATACAGAACAAGTTCTGAAAGCAATGCTGTGTGCCTTAAGACTCCACCTTCAAAGCTACACAGTAAAACTGACTCCATTCTTTAGTCTCTGGTAAGAGGTCAGTTATTTCCTTTCACCATTCTACTTCTGTATGAACTGCCAAAACTCACCTAGCCTCTCCATAAGTGACTAGAGCTTAGTGCTGCAGAATAACTGTCAAGACAGAGCTTTCACAGCACTTGATTTTCTAGCCATTCTGAGATGCAATTAACTAGTTCTTACCGGCCCCATGCCAAGTCAAGCAACTACCTCCTATTAACACAGATCTTGTCCTCAGCAGTGGGCACTCACCTGATCTTTCACACATTCCACTGTGGCTCTGCGGAACGGTGTGATGTTAACAGCCATTGTCTGCCCATTCTGACCAAGGACACAGAGCTGAAACTTAACTGTCTCTCCCTTTTGCAGACAGTCACCTTTGTTTGCCATTCCAACAATTCCAAAAGGGTAGACCTCTCCTTTCATCTCACCTAGAGGGTAAAACACAAGGCAGAACTGAGCAGCCTGCTTTCCAAGCAGCCTGCTTTCCGGCCTGTTACAATTTATTTCCAGTATTAGAAATGCTACTTTCACTGTCAGCTTAGTAGTACGACTACAGTCCCCACAGTGTGACTAAAAACCTCAACACCTATTTCCAGTTGATTAAACTTCTATGCTTCCTGTGTATCTGTGAAAGGAACACTTATAATTTAAAAGCAAATAATCTTACCATCCTCCATGACCTCAATCATGCCCTGGTATTCAGTTTGTGTGGGATCTACACTCCTCAAAGGACGTATTACTTTACCAGAGTAAACAGTTGGATCAGCTTCTTCAGTGATACCATTCACTGAGAAGAAAGAGAGGAAGAACAGGATGTTCTAGTTATACTTTATTTTAAAAATAATTAAGTGATTCAGATTGGCCAGAAGCCAAGAGCTTGCATTGTGAGATACGTGAGGTGGTGTACACTACCACCCAGTAGAACTAGAGCAGCTTTAACCCAGCAGTAAGTAATGACAGCTTTCCTGATCAAGGCCACACTGACAGTGGAAGAGTGGAAGCAGAAAAAACATCAGCTTCTCATGGAAATCTTTTACTTCTCTTCCACTGCATTCCTATTTCCTGTTCACTGTAATGCTTCAGTGATTTTTAAGTGTGCATTTTTTGTTCCCAAGTCCTTAACACACCCATCTGCATGCTTCCTACGAAGTACAGCAAAATTAGTACAATTACTAATTAGGCTGGTTCTGCCACTAGGACTGTCCTTGTTGCCCTCCAACTGAGGACAGAAAAAAAGGTCCAGAGTCACTAACATCTACAGGACTGTTGGTCTGCACTTGTTTACTTTCTAGAAACACAGGCAAGAGTTTCCAGGAAGCCAGAGCCCACCACATTAATCATCATCCTCTTGGGTCTAAGCCCCAATTGTAAACAGATTATTAATGAACTTTAGCCATCAGTACCTGCCAAGAAAATACCAGGTACAGTCTTACCTGCATGTGTCTTGTTCACCTTTTCTGCACTAACTTTGTTTCCTTTGCCTTTTGACAAGCTGTATTCAACAGTGTCTCCAAGTTCCAGGCTATCAATATCACCACAGTATTCACTACAGGAACAAAATTAGGTAAAATTTTCTTTTCGGTTACATGAGAACAGTGATGTTCATCCAACACGTGTTTAAGTTGATCAGAAACTATTTAACTAGCTTTTAGCACCTCATATTTTCAAGGAAATGGAGCGTTTTAACTATACAATACTACCACATTTCCTGACCAGAGGGATTCAGGGGCACAGAACACCAAGATTGTTGACTGACAGAGAAGCCTGAATCAGTCCAACAGAGGTAAGTGGAACTTAAAACACCTAAGCATATGTGTGCACGTGTGAAGTCCGAAGGGGTTTAACAGTCAACACTACAAACTCCACACCCTTGAACAAAACAAACCACCCTCACACATGCAAACATAACAAAATTCACCTGTAGTGGAAAAAGATCTCCTTATCATGATTAGCTGTTTCAATAAATCCAAAGTTATCTTTCAGGGCTGCCACATATCCCAAAAGCCTCTTAGAGCTGTAGTTGCGTCCTAGCATTCTGACAGAAACAGCTGTTTGCAGACCAGTTCTTTTCACTTCACAGACACAGAACTCAACCTGTTGAAGAGATGCATATCAATACTAGACAGAAAAAAAAACAAAACAAACTACAACAAAAGCCATGGACAAAAGCAACAACAAAAGATTTTTCAAAGCTGTGTAGCTCTAATCAATAACTAGGCTCTCCAGGACACTAAATTGCTAGCCAATGTTCTCCCAAGAACATCTGTCAGTCATTTACTACATTCCAAAGAGTAGCAGTCACACCAGTGTTATCTGCAAGGCAAACCAGCCCCTAGCACCCAGCTTTTTAAGCCTTCTAGATGGGGTCCCTGTGATTTGCCCCCTTTCACTACTTCTCACCAGTGGTCCACACTGAGCATGTACCCAGCTTTGCTCACTTGTTTCAGACTTTCAAGAACAGTAATTAGTACTGTCTTCCTAGCATGGCTTCTGAATACTGACAAAATATTCCCCAATAGTATACTTAGTTATATTGCCTTATCTCCTATCTGAGGATTAGTAGATCCTTCCACATCCTTGGCCTGGTAAGGAATGGTCAGTTTTACTCCACAATCATCATAAACAATTATTCCATCCTCAGCTTCCTAAAAACAAAACCAAACAAACAAAAGCCCCATCAGAATGCAGCAGTGTCTGATTTGTAAAAGCAAACAAGTTAACTACACGCAATTCCAGCACTGCTCGTTTGAGCCACAATGGTTTTTACAGTAACTGCTCAGTCAGTGTTGAAAAACACAGTAATATCAACTGAATAAGAAGCTTTACCTGATACTAGACAGTACTTCTGAAGGAAAGAAAGTATTTGCACTATTTCTAGTAAGTATTTATTGGAAGTTCGAGTATTCTGGCACTATTTAAATCATCCTGACAAAACAATCAAGTGTCTCCTCCAAGCCTAGAAGTTTCCTTTTCACCAATTCTATCTAGCATCTTATGCAGCAGGAGATAGAAAGGAATTTCCTATCAGGTTCCTGGGAAGCATCCTCAGTAACATGATCATTACCAATACTTTTGTTATCTTCTTTGGCACAAGTTAGTTGTCACTGACTGCTGTCATTAGTTGTTCAATGTAGTTCAAATCATACAGGATGAACAGTGCTTCAAATAGCTGAATGATAGATTTCAAGGAACACAGGTACTTCACAAGCAGAGGAGAGCAACATTACCTTCTCTTTGCCTTTATTTGGGCTAGCAGCTTTGGCTGGAGTGGCTTCTTTGTCTATAGTGCCCACAAAACGGTGATCTGATTGAGTGTGGAAAGAAACTGTGCCCTTTGGAAGTTTCTTAATCCTTATGGCATGATTTCTTTGTGCAGACAACATATCCTGAAAACCAAGATCAATCGGGTGTTAGCTTTTACAGAGCTTCTGTTCAGTCTGTCTAAAACTCACATAAAAATATTCATTTCACTTACAGGAACGACTGTAAACTCTACTTCATCAGAAATATGGAGTTGATTTCCATCCATAATTTCACTGAAGTGAAAGAACATGCGAGCATCCCGGTCCACACATTTGATGAAGCCAAAGCCATCTCTCATTGCTGCTATCACACCCTAAGGAAACCCAAGTGGACAATTACAGCTTTACATCAAGTATACGTTTCCTGTGGAAAATGTAAGACTCTGGACACAAGACCTGAACCCCATGAACACACTTCCTAGATTATGCAATATGCTTCCCTGCAAGTGCAGTGGTCAATCTGGAAAGCAAACAAGTCATACTTGTCTCGTCTGCCAACTTAAATTTCTTATGATGAGTGAAAAGGGAAAGATAAATTTAAGCCACCAACAAAAAGGACTACAGTTAAAGAACCTGAGGTTACTACTACCCAGAGAATGCAGTCTTGAAGGGGGGAACTTTACACTTGCATGGGTTGCTGCATGCATTGGTAACAAACACAAAGGAACACAGAAGAACCTGTGTAAACAGGAAATAGAATCAGAGGGAAGAGGGAACTTTAAGAGAAAAAATCATCATATTTTCAGATACTAATGAAGACATTAGAAGGCTTTCTTACAAAGGAGTTTAAAACAAGACTTGATGACTGTGTATTATGGTAAGCAAGTTACATAACCACACCAGAGACACTGAGCAAGACAGTATTCATGAACATACTCAGTTCAGCCTAGTTGCTACAGAACCTTTAGCAAGTCTCAAGGAAAGGCTGACAGGATTTGAAAATTATGCAGATACTTCCCCACCTTTAAACACATTCTACTCCTATATAGCTGCTTCTCCCGAGCTTGTGAAAGCTAACCTGTCTAGAAGCAGCCAGTACTTGTCACCTCAGTGACACCTCCATTCAGGCAGGCACACACACCTAGCCAGAGAAGAAATACCAGAAGGCTAGAGGATTTCGAATGCCAAAATCTGAGAGGCTAAAGTCAAGGTTCAATAGTTTCTTTGAAGCACAGTGTCCCTAATTCACAGCATACTGATGTGATAGCACTAATTGGACTCCAACTGAAAGGAAGGCAACCTTACAGTCTACTTGCAATAGAACGAACATTCCAAACTACAGGAAGGAAACATTAATACTGATCAGCACATCCACCTTAGTCCTTGTAATCCACAAAAAGTTTTTTGTGGGGGACAGAGCACAGCTGTTCACCATCCTTCTGCTGGACCCTCAGACAGAGACTGATTGGTCAAAAACCAGGACATCCAAAAGCTGCACACAGTACCTCTTTTGATACTTAAGACTCTTCACTACCTGAACCAGAGCAGCCCCAGGACCTTCAACTGCTGCTAAGGAACATGAGTTGTTGCCTATTTAGACTCAAGCATATTAAACTAATAGTCCTTAAGTGCATAACCAGCTAGCAATCCACTCCAAGAGGCTTAACTAAGGCCTAACTCTCTAATATGATTTCATTTACTCAGTAGCTTATTATTTTAAAGGATGGACAGCATTCATTCTGAATTGTACACCATTGTGACCGGTTTAGGCTGTGCCTTTAAGAAATGGACACTTTCTGAACACTCTGGCTGAATGTTTTTGATATTTGAATGAAAACAAAGATATGCTAAACTGATTTCATTGGTAGAATGCAATTGTTAAGTTTTAGCTTAGTCTGTTCAGTCTGTTCTGTCTGTTCTTCTTCTCTCTGTCCTGTGAGCTGGCCTGTTTCTCTCTCTGAAGCAACAGCTTGCAGAGTAGAGTGAACTTGGATTTCAGAAAAGGCAACGGAATACACCGGTGATTTTTGCATGAAGTTACCATTTAAGACAAAACTCCCATGCCCTACGTTCCATTTCCCTCAAGATTAAAAACTTTTTAAGAGAGAGATACTTGCCATTTCCCTGGTTTCATTAGTAAACTGGAAAGTGTTGGGGAGAACCTCAATATTGGTGGCTCGTTCCAGTTTGTCACGTCTGTCTGTCGAAATATTGAATCGAACGTGGTCACTTTCCAGCAAGGTCACCTTGGATTTTGTATCTTTGTCCCCAAATGGAAGTTCTTTAGGAATCACAAAATCAACTTTGATGCGGCCAGGTAACGGATCACTCTAGCAGAGAGAAAACCCAGGAGAAAAAGTTAGGTTTGCCTCCAAGACTGAGCAAAACTGCAAGATCTGCAGAAATTATGATGCTAGCAGAAGCAAGGCTGACAGCAAGTGCCTGCTGGACTCAGACCATGTTTTATTTCTACTACTCCTCCTGCTGTAATTTGCTGTTCATACCCAAATGCTAGGGGTTTTCTTTCTTGGTTGGTTTTTTTTTTAAGCACCAAGCACATACTGCCAAAGATGTGAAAGCTATTTCAAGAACTCAGTTTAGAAGCATACTTACAACACTTCTAGAAGGCAGTATCTGCCTTGTTGATTAAAACACAACAAGACCACCCCTAAAACTCCCCAAACAACAACAGAGACTCACTTGAGGTTGTAAGGGAAGGGCTCAGGTATAGTTTTCTCAAAGCCAAACATTAAAGGTCAATTTATCTGTCAAAACCCTCATGGTGGTTCCAACATGCAGGAAGCCATAGATCAGACTAATTCTACAAAGTATGTTCTCCCCATGCTTTTGTTTTAAAGATACATTCTAAACCCACAAAATTCAAGAAGTATTTGAAAGATTAAAGGAAAAAAAAAATTCCCCTAATTCTTGCTGTTCATAACCTTTAGAAAAATTGAACACTGACTGCTATCAATGGTTGTGACAGGCTAAGTTTGAGCTTTTGTTCCTTGACCAGACAACACTTCTGCAGCTTTGTTACAGGGGAAGGGGAACACTTTTATTGTTTGATGGCAATTATGTACAATCAATACAACATTTAACATAGGCCTAATGAAATACTGAAATTCACCTGATTTTTACTGGGTGCTTTTGGAATTACTTTGGTTACAGTTCCTTCAAAATGTTCAATGCTGATATCTTCAAAAATGACAGTTCCTTGAGGCAGCAGTCTAACATCTGTTGCAACTTCTTTACCCTAAAAGCACAAAACCAGCCACATAGAGAAAAGGTAAAGTAACAGACATTTCCCAAAGAACCTCCTCCCCCTTCTTCGCACAAGTTGAGATAACAAGACAGCTGCCCAGTTATGCCCTAGGACCTTGTCTTCAATTTTTACTGGATTTCGTCTTACATTTCTGTCTTTGATTGTAAACTCCACATCATCACCAGGCTGTAAGGCTTCTAGGTCACCTTTAAATTCACTATAGTGAAAGAATATCTCCTTCACGACATCACCCCTCTCAATAAATCCAAAGGCTTCCTAAGAACAAAACAAAGTGTTAAATAAATTGTCCATTCTCTTAACATAACAAGACAAAAATCTTACATCTTCTATCAAACAAAAGACCATGACATATCAGCATAGCAAACTTATGAGTGCACACAGCTAACAGACTACCACAAGGAATACACAGATGGAAATAAATGAGACTTCCTCTGTTAAGAAGAGTATTAGTACCAAAGAAGAGTTGTTCAAAACATTTCACCCAGTTTACACCCACAGCTCCAAACTGTTAATAGCTTTTAATGTCCTAATTAGATTACTTACAACATCACTTTTTAGAACAGCATTTGATTTTTCAAATGAAACTTTAGAGCTAAAGCATCACTTACTTTCATGGCACAGACTACTCCTTGACAGCGGGCTTGTTTCTTTTTTAATAGCATAATGTTACGAGCACTTACAGCACCAGTACTAGAGGGAAAAAAAAATACACAGAGCAAACCTGAACAACTCAAAAGTGGAGCAAAAGATCATATTTCATCAAGTCATTTCAGTTCTGGGAACAGGCATGAATTCTGCCTGACTACAAAAACAAAAGTGTGAGGAATGAAAAGCAATCCCAACTTACTGTTTATTTGTATCAATTACAAAGTTTATTTTATCTCCTGTTTCCAGCTGTACATTTCCTTCAACATCCTCTGGGGTGTATGTCAGGTAAAATACTTCCTGCAAATTAACAATGACTAGTATTACTCTATTTGTAGAATAACTGTTTCTAAGAATGACAGTTTAATAGCAGATACTGTTACAAAACAAGAGACATTAATTTAGCGAGGAAATAAAGTGTTCAAACACGTCACTCAAACATTCATTTTCCACTGTGCTGTTGTTACAGTAACCAAACTTGAAAGGTTTTATGAAACCTTTGGTTGGAAGGGACCTCAGAGATCATCTACTCCAACCACCCTGCCATGGGCAGAGATGCCTCAACTAGATTCAGCTGCTCAAGGCCTCATCCAACCTGGCCTTGAACACCCCCAGGAGGAGGCATCACTACCGTTTGTATGTGGCCACCTTTAAATGTCTGTTTCTAAGCTTTGTAACTTCAAGATATGGATACATGGGCATCCAGAATTTTAATGAAGCTGGGTTATGTAAAGAGAGAAACAACTATTTGGCTCTAGATGAAACTTTCCATAGATAAAAGCAAGGAAGCCGTCAAATTAACATTTCTGCTTGTGTTAATTACCAAAGCATGCTTATTTTCGGCCAAAACCTGCAGTTCTTAGAGATCTCTACCATCCACATTAAATTGCACCTAAATTGCTGATAGACCACAGTGATGGACTAGTGAAGAGTTCAAGTAAAATAGGCAAGCTTTACCCCATTACGTTCGTAGCATACACTCCCTGTTGGACTCTGACCCGGGGCAGCTGGAGATTTACTCTCTAAATTGTGAGGAACAGCGCACACAACCTACCAGTCAAAAAACAAGAAATCCATTGCTAGTCATTTTAGGAGCAGCATTGTTCAATACAAAACCAATCTCAGTAGTCTCTACTACACACTCAGGGATGTGCTTGTGGTGTAATTCAACAGGGAAAGCCACACTGCAAAGACTCAATCTTACAGAAGACTCTTAGAACTCTTTGGAACTAAGGAAGAGCTTACGCTGGACCTCTCAATTTTTACCAGGACAACAGAAATACATTACACTGCTGCATAACTGTATGCAAGTAATATGCATGCTTAATGAATGTAGCTTCTGTACTGAAGCAAAGGATGCAAGTCATGTACATAAGGAAAACAGGCACTAACTTGTCCATTTATTCGTTCTTCAGGTAATATTTCCGGTTTTATCTTGACCAATTTAATAGCAATGGGTTTTCCAGTTCGGCGATCAGAAGACACTTCAAACTCAACATCATCTACAAGGCAAACATGACAATGGCATCAAGAGTTTGGTTGGGGTGGGTGGGTTTTTGAAAAAAACTCTAAATGGTTACATTTAATAACTCACTGCTTTAGCCAAGAGCAGCAAAGTTAAACTCATGTGACTGTTACCAAGGAAGGACACTGTTTGTAAATATTTCTCTGGTTATTCTGCTTGCTCGCTCTGTTGTTAATGAATTATTCTGTTGCAAGGGTTTGCCCCTCAACTCCCTCCCTCTGCCCTGCCACTGAACAGTTTAGAAACTTCACTGCCACATTAATTAGCAGCATGAAGTAGCAGCCTCCCCATTATGAAAGACTGACCTTCTTCAAACTAATTCTAATTAAAAAAAATACCGAGTAGGTGAGGTGTATTTCTTCCACTTCCACCTCGGTTACACAAGCTTGACCTAACACCACACCTTCTCCAGATGGCCACAACTGCACTAATTTGAGCTGTACAGAGCAGAAGCACTGTAAAGGTCTCTCATAGGGAGCAGCAGATAAGATTAAATTGTCTCTTTAACCCACTAGAAGCAACAGCAAGCATCTGTTCATGCCACGAGATAAAAGGATGTTCTATGCAAGTGAAAGAAACTGATCTACACTCAACCAAGCAGCCCTGAAAGTTGCCTAATTACCTCCTACTTTCAGCTCCTGTAAGTTGCCATTGTACTGTGAGCAGTGGAAGAAGAGCCTCGCCTGCCGCTCAGAGCACTGAATGAATCCGTAGGAGGTCAGCAGCTTCTCGATGACCCCTGTCTCCCGCAGTGCTGCTGAAGTACCATTGGGGTACCCATTGTGTCCATTGTTGTGGAGCAGGTTTGGATCAAAGCTCATCTGTTTAACAGAAAGTTGCAAAGAGAAAAGAAGAGACACACAAAACACACTACTTAGAAATAAGCTTCCTTTCCTCCAATCCCACAGAGTAACTAACACAAAGAGCTTGTGGAAGTTATTGTAAGCAACACATTTGAACCGTTTTTAAGATGGAGTAAGACACCCAAAATATTTGGGCTTTGGTAAAACTACTATCCTTGAAATGTAGCCAGCCAACATGTTTATAAAATAGGCCAGAAATACTACAGCAAATTAAAGCTTGCTTAGATCAAAACTAACTCCCTAAATCCAAACAAACTCCCTACTTCACACCAGGGCCTGAAAATACCCAAGGTATCTGCTCTTAAACTGGTAGCCAAGAAAATGCAATAGTTATGAACCAACAGGATCAGGTTCAAAGTCCTGCAGAACATGACCTCCAGCAAAGAACCCTGGAGAGCTCTCCTTCATCCTCCACCAGGGCCTCTTGACAGCAAGGGACAAAGGCTGCCATACCTTTGTCTAGCTGAGTCTTGAAAAATCTCCAATGGCAGAGGTTCTATCACCTTTCTGCATTAACTGCTGCAGTGCTGTGCTGCCCTCCTGGCAAAGTTTTTCCCTCATGTCCAGCCTGAACTACTCAGGGGCAAAAACCACAGGAGCTCCATCCTATGTGGATTATGTTTAGGGGGCACATGAGGAAAAAAACCAAAAAGAGTACTATGCTAAGCTGCTAAGAATTACAGACTAGTTCCTGTAAACATCACTCCAACATATGAACCTTCACCTTTTGATAAACCCCTAGGACATTCCATGCACAAGAAGATGCCCTTGTTGGAAAGCAATGGCTTAAATGTTTGATTTTAGGTCACCCCAGAGTTTGAAATACTTCTAAAAAATAAGTTGGTCTTGCAAGTAGGGTGACTGGGGGAAGGGAAAGCAAGAGCTTAGTATACCTTCTCCCAGGAGAATAATTGTCAAGGCCATTAACCCAATCTGAAAGCTCAAATGAGTGTGACAAATGCTTTGCGAGTCACAAAATGGCTACTTCACATCCCTTATACTACATAAGCACACAAACACACTCACCACTACCGGAGACATTGAGTAATAAACTACAGGAAATAACTACTAAAGGTACAGTAAATACAGAAAAATGACAAATCTGCCTAGAAGAAGTTCAGAGTAGCCCATTTTATGCCTAGAAAACCACCTACCACTGCATGGTACTATTTGAACAGTTTTGAGTTCAAAGCAGTATTGGTAGTACAGCACAAAACTCATCAATAAGCCTGTCATCCAAAGCCTGACAATTTAAGTTCAAAGGTACACTTCTCAGAGTGGCACTGAAACTTGCTGTAGAGAGAAAGATATACTACAATAGCAGCAGTCTCTCACAGTATCACCAAGGTTGGAAGAGACCGCAAAGATCGAGTCCAACCTGTCACCACAGACCTCATAACTAGACCATGGCACCAACATCATGTTGCAACAGCATCAAGAAAATAGCTATAAGTGGACATTGTATTTGATTTTTCTATCATCAGGAACACTGTCACAAAACTGTCCTTTCAGAAACTTGTAGTAATGGGCTACAAATTATGAGTGCACAAACAAGACTTGCTTGCAGCTACAACATCATGGTCAAATTCTAAACCACAATGACTACCGGGCTGTGCTGTCCACTGTCAACAGTTCGTCCCCAACAGCTGACCTGTCAGTTTACAAAAACTATGAACCCCACCAACACAAGCACACAAAGGAAGAAAAAGAGCCCTGTGCATCAAGATTTAAAGAAGACTAAACAGAGATCCTTTGAAAAAAAGCCAAACAAAACCAAAAAACCCACTACATGTTAACACCAACTCTCCAGGGTTATAATTACTGTTAAATAGAATCATGCTGCAGCTACTACAACTTTGCCAAACTACTACTAAACTAACATAACAGCAAATATCTGAAAAAGCCCACACTAAAAGTGGTGTTGACAACCTCTCTCCTACTTAGCTTAGAAATATATATGCAACTCTTTCTAGAGCACATGCACCAACCTCGCAGTGATATTCAAATATTGCACTTTCAGTAGTATTGGCCGATTCTTCTGTTTCAGCACAAGTTTCTAAGGATGAAGACTGCTATTGTTAAGAGGAAAAGGAGAAAAAAAATTGAAAGAGAAGGAGAGAATGAAAAAAGATAGCAAGAAAACTATCAAGCTAATAGAGGATGCACGTGCTGCTGCCCTGGGCAGTTTCAATACAGCACTGGAGAAAACAAAGACGACTAGCAGCGTTGGGACGTGCTCTTCTGAAGCTGTTGAGTAGGCACAAACTTCTTGTTTCAGATCAAGCCTTGTATCTTCAGTGTAAGTTTCCTCTTCTTTGGTCTTGAGTTGTTACAATGTGGTAGAATCTTTTCCCGATCTGAACTTGAAGCAGCAGTTTCAGGTGGTAAATTCTGTTCTGTTCCACTTCATACTAAAGATAGGAAAAACAAACACCACACACTAAGTATCTCTTTAGAAGAAATTACACATCAGTCCCAGGTTCGATCCTATAAAACACTGCTTTGCAGACACAGTTGGCATCTCTTCCAATAAACTCTACCTCCAAGCCAGCAACAGGGTATTTCCAATTTTAAACTCTTTAGATGTGGTTACACATTCCAGGGAAGGTATCACTTTGCACAGTTAAAACAGCAGTTTTATTTTGAACAGCAGCATCATCATTTAATGCAAGCCTTAGTCTTCTTATCAAAAATACCTTCATATGGATGCAGTTCTGTAATTTAATTACTAAGTGCTTGCACAGACCATTAAAGTAGCAATAGGATCTGGAATTGAGGGAGAATTAGAATTTCCTGGTAAATTTTGTTCTGAAGGTTAAGTCAGGAACCAGCAATACCTGAAGCACCTACAGCCCTATACAAAAATAGACAAACTTCTCAATTCCATGTACAAACGCTCTACATCTGCCTGTTCTACACACACCATACTCACCCCCTGCACAAAACACACACAAAAAAACTCTACAGAGATATTCTCCAGACCTATTAAAGCAGTGTTTGAGAAGTGTTGATTACATATGGGTCTTATCTGTGTAGATAACAGAGAACTTCTCTGCAATACTAACTGGACAATAATCCTCACTAAAGTTTTCCAGTATCACTGTTTTCGTGGGAAAGTGGCTCAGGCAAACTGAAACCTTACAGAAACAACATTTTTTGAGAAGAAATAAAATTAGGTTTTGATTTGAGTTTGCTGCTTAGTAGTAGACACCAAAAAAAAAGGTGGAGAAGATATCAGTGCACAAAAGCTGCCAAGAAGTACCACAGCTATGACTCTATAGACAAACTACCATGACATGCAGTAGCCTAGAAGTATGAACCATCACAGCACAACTCTAAGTAGTTCCACAAGTCCCATAGCAAGTGAGCAAAAATATGGGCAAAGCCCATTCCTTTACTGCAGCAGGAAAGTGAATTGTCCAAGTTACACTGAGCTTTGAATTCCCTTTAGTGAAGAGCCAACTTAAGCGACTGAAACATGAATGCAGACTGTTAACTCAGTGGAAATGCTGACTGCTGTCAGCCATTACAAATGAACTCTAAACCCCAAAAGCACAGGGTGGCTGTGTGCAAACTCATCACTCAGTTGTCACAGAAGTTTGCATTTCAATGACCTGTCCTACAGATAAGCATCTTCCTTTAGTCACAGCTCTAAAAAACTTTTGGCTGAACCAAGTTTTCTTGTCAGACCACTGGACATATAAAAATGAGACTGAAGTGGATGAGGGCAGCACAAACCAGTACCTGCTGTGAAAGGTTTGCAGTGTAAGATTCAATTACATAAAAAGTATAAATCAGAAGATGCGAAGCTACTGCAAAAATAACATGATCACCAGGCTTCTCACATACCTGCATATTAGATTTAGGTAATTGCTGCTACAACATCTTCTAGGACAGTAGTATTTCTTGAGAAGCATTTCAGATCTCAAATGAGCATCCCCCAACAAAGCTCAGAATGAATGAAGCAGGTATATTCTGTATCACAGGAACTTAGAACTTGTTTAGGCACTTCTCTCTTCTAATTATGCTGACATTATTAAGGCTCTACTGGAGCTGTAGCTTTTACTGTGTTATGTCTCTCATATGTCTGGGCACAGAATATGCAACATTTTCATAGAATAATCAAAACATCTTTTCTGCCCAAAGATGACCAAAGCTGATTTTGTTAAGTAATGGAATAAGGTACAAGCTTTTCTCTTAAAACCATGTTCAATTCAGTAACAAGACTGGCTTACTACACTGAAGTTATTAAAACAAACAAAACTGTCAAGCAAACATAACTTGATAGGGGAAAAAAGTAAAATCTTGTGTATGTCTGCCTTTAATTCCTTACTTTACTTCAGCTACTATAAATACTCTTCCAAATGGTAAACACCCTAAGCAGCTGCCCAGCCCCCAAGTCACACTGGATTCTGCATTTGTGTATTTACAGCTGAAAGGATTAATGCAAAGACAGGGAAGAAACTGTACACAGCCTGTTCTTGAAGTCTTTCTGGTGTGGATTTTGCTAAATGACAGTAAGTCACATAAAGCTGTTCACAACTAGAAAACATCTATACAGCCTAACAGCAGCAACCCCCACATTAAAAAAACCTCTTGGATTGGATTTTCCTCACAAAATGAAGTAAGTGCAAGAATACACATTTTACTGGACTGGAACATACGCTTCTAGAAGTAGACACCTCTTAGATGACTATACATGTAATAAAATTTTATCACTTCAGTATATATGCACAAAGCAGCTATCAGATACCTGAAGAAACTATTCCCTATCTTTTCAGCTGAATATTGGAAAGCAGAGTAAATACTAACTCTAGATCATCACAACCAATACATGATGGGTACAAAGCTACTAAAGTCACTAGGTTAGTGAAAGTCACTTTTACGTTAAAAAAATACATCTATAGGGGAAACTGAAAAAAAGTTTAAAAGACCTTTCAAGTACATCTGTCAACTAGAATAAGAGAGGGGAACAAAAAAATTAAAACAATTAAAACAAAAAGCCTGTTTTTCTTAATGGGTAGGCCGTTGGGGGAGAGCCCGGTGCTTGTTATTAACCCAGACAACAGAAAATCGGAGCCAGACCGAGGCACACTCCTCAAAGGCCTTCAGGAAGGGCCTAGGCCTGGCGAGCTCCGAGGCCCGGCGCGGCGCTCCCGACAGCCCTGTTCACTGCGCTGCAGCAAGATGGTGGCCGCGGAGCAGAGTGGCGGGCCCGGCCGAGGGGCGGTGCCAGGCGCCCCAGCCAGCAGCGCGCCGAGCAGGGGCTGCCGTGTGCGGGAGGTGCCGGCCGCGGCCTGTGCTATGACAGCGCAAAGGCCGAACGAGGCCGCGCCGGACCCCCTAACTCTCCGGCCCAGGGGGAAGGGCAGGCGTGGCAGAGGGAGTGGTCGCCCCACCGCCCTCCCTGCACACAAAGGGGGGCGATGGCGGCCGCTCCCCCGCACACAAAGGGATGGGGGCCCTGTAGCTGCGCCGGGTGGGGCTGGCGCGCAGCACGCCGGGAGACGCGGTCCACCGCTGTTCCTACACGGCGGCCGCGCAGGCCCAGCCCCAAGAGTCCCAGCGTCGGGTCCCGGCCCGCGGCCTGCCGGGGCCCGTAGTTCCCTGGGCGCCCAGCGCGGCAGGCCCAGCACCCATCAGCCTGCAGGCCCCAACAAGCCCCGCAGCCCGTGGAAGCGCGTAGCGCGCCGGGAAAGCGAGTTCCAGCGAGGCCTGGCCCCGCCCACGCGGGCGGGCGGTTAACTCCAACCCCCAGGAGTCCCGGCGGCGGGGCGTCTGTCCGCAGGACGCCGGGAAGCGTAGTGCGCACGCCGCCACGGCCCAGCGACCCATGGCTACCAGTATTCCATTCCTGTAAGTGGCGGTCCACTGAACAGGCATATGTCGTCCCCGCCACCGGCCACTGCAATCCGCACAGCCGAGGTTCTAGGAACCCCTACCCCGCCGAGGCGGCTACGATAAGAGATACATAGGAGGGGAGTCTGGAGGTGTCCTCTACTCCTTTCGCCGACTCTGGGGGCCTCCAGTATCCTCTCACTTGCGCCAGCACCGCTTGGGCAGCGACGGGAACGGTCAAAGCCCGCCGCGATCGTACTCACCCCAACAGCTCAGCGCCCCCGCTCCAGCGCCGCCATGAGCAGCACGGCACAGCACGTAGGAATAAATCCCGGCCTCTCGCGAGAGCGCCGGGGCGGGGCCGCGCCTGCGCACAAAGGGCCCCGGTAGGGGCGTGTTGCGCATGCGCGCAAGCCGATCACGTGCGCAAGCCCAGCAGCGGTGCGCGCGCACCCATTCAACCCTCCCCCGCGCGCACCCGCGGCGGCCTCGCCCCGCCCCCAAGATTAGACGGCGGCCGCGGGGCAGGCAGGGCTTGTGGAAAGGCTGCACCGAGCTCAAGGCACAGTGCAAGACCCCTCGCGTCTGGTGCCAGCGGGGGCAGCGGCATGCTCAGTCCCGAGGCTCCAGGTCGGTTTTCAACGCGAGGGCGCCAAGTTCTTCCGAAAATGTACATCGGCTCATAAGGATGTTCACACACGGGCCCGAACAGCACCTTAGCAACTGGCTGTATTTAAAAGTCCTCTGATAATTATGATTTGCTATTAATTAATAACAAATTCATTAGTGAAAACAGTTGTTATATAGCTTCCATTTTGTTTTCAGGCTTCAATTCGAGGAATGTTAACCAACACCAGGATGCTGAAGGCAGAAATGCATCCTCAGAGGCATTTCAGATGACAGTAGCTCTTTTGAGAGAGGAGGCAGCCTTACTGGTTAGAGAGGGGGTGTGAAAGGCTTGGGTACATCCCCCGGATCTAGGAAACAGAATACACTTGAGAAAATACTGCCCACTTTTTTTTTATTATTATTCCCTCTTAAACAATTTCTAGTAGAAAATCAGTGTAATACAAGAATGCTCCTGTACAGAAATCCCTTATATTTACCAAACAATCCTGATGGGTATTCCAAACAGTTGCATCAAAATGTCTTTCATTAAGCACAGGAATGTAAACCATCTTCTGCATCTATCAAAACTGTCACTCGGGGAAAAAATGGCATAAAACTTTAATATTGAAAATAAGATGGTTCCTGTTCTTGGAGATTGTTCTGTGATCACAGGTAAGAAGCATATAAATATCTATATAAAAATGTCATTTAAAATACCACAATATTGCTAAATTACTAAGACCTGCAACGCTTAACTTCACTCAATACAGGATTCTCCATTAACTACATAACATCTGTCACTAGATTTGCCTGTGATGTAATACTAAAAACCTGTTTGCATGGTTGGTTTTGGTTTAGTTCTGAGGCAGACCTCACCTCGCTTCCTGAAGTCCAAATTGGTGGGAGGTCAAAGACCTCTAATCTGAAGGCACTGTGTTCTGAGCACGGTTTGCGCGCCACTGCCTTCAGACCAGTGCTAGTCAGCATCCACAAACCTTGGAGCACTAGTAAAGCTGGAACAGCTCTACCATAAAAAAGAATTAGATATGCAATGTCCTTCAGAAACACCCAGGTGTCAGAATGGGTGATCCACTCTTTGTTTTCCACTCCTAACTCAAGGTGAAGTATGCTCCTCGTAGGAGTTACTACTTGAAGTGATCTTCTGGCTCTCTGCTCTTCTCTCATCTAAGCAGCTGTCCCAAGTAACAATGTCAAGCCAGCCAAATACTGAGAATTAGCTCTTCAGAGCAAAACAAAAGCTCCATGTGCCTTCTCTGTTGCAGGCAGCACAAAATGTGTACCTACCATTTACAAAGCAATTTTTGAATAAGCTCTTGACTGTTCTATCAAATAAAACAATCAGGACCTGTATTATGGTTTCTAGCTAATAACAAGGTGGATTTAAATGTCATCTGCACAGTTGGAATTACTAACTGAACCTCATAAATAAAACCCACAAATGGGAGAGGAAATAAACTATCACAAGGGAGTACAGATCAAATACTTCATTGTTAAGCATACGTACGCTGCAATTACTGAGACAGAGCAGCAATGCAAAGCCTTTGCCATCCACAGTATGCAGCTTCAGAAAAACACAGAGCAAACAGCCCACAGAAAGATAAACATACAAGGAAACACCTCAAAAAACAAAGCAGAACCCATCCTTGTAGGGTAGTTTCATAATAGTCTCTGAAGTCAAGATTTGGAGATAAGGTTATTCTGTGACCTAAGCTTCACAGTCAGGCAGATCTTCTCTCCCCACTTCAAAAGCCTCTTTGCTGATTGACAGCAGTTCACGCAGCTCTTTGTTTTCAAGCTGCAAAATCAATATTTTTGCTGAAATAGAAACGAACTAATTCACAATTAAAGGACTACAATAGAAATGAGCTGCATCACAACTAAAGGACAATAAACTTTAAATAATCCCACTCCTTCACAGATAATTGAAACATCAATTCTGTCATGTAAGCCCTAATACAGTGCTAGCAAGAACAGAATCACATCATTTAAAGCTTATCTTTTTTATATATATATATATATATATGGAGCCAGAAGCAAAATACAAACACCAAAACCTCAAAATTAAAGAGATCACGTTCTGCATTTTCTGACCCCATGTCCAAATTTTTGGTTGTTATAATCCTTGATACACAAACACAGAAAGTCCAGATTAAGTCTGGAGACTTCATCTATTCTTAGTAGTTGTCTCTGTTCTTACCTCCAACTGAGCTAGTTTCTCCTGAACTTTAAAGAACTGATCATCATCAACATGAACAGCTTTCCTCATTACCTCTCCCATCTCACATATTCTGTCTATTTGACTTTCAATTTCCTGGAAGACATAAAAATAACATATTCAAGATCTTCAGGCAAAAGCAGCAGTAATAATTTATCCCTTTCTTGATTTTGGGTTATTTTAATCTTTTCCTCCCAAGCATTTACAATCCTTTTTAAGATGTGTAACATTTAAAGATGAATACACGTACTCTATTGTCCTTGATCATGACTCATCAATGAAAACAGCCAATAGAAATCACATCAGTCAGCAAGGTAAGGCACTCATACTAAGATGGAAATAATTTCAAGAGTGGTAAGGACTGGGACAAAAAATTCAGGTTCTTGCAAATATCACTGTTATGGAGCAGACTTCATATTACTTTATTAGAAAAACCCAATGGGACTTCTAAGAATGCCAAATATTAAGCAAAAGAGATTTCAAGACTATGTAACGGTGTGAGGTAAACATCCCCAAGTCAGAAGGAAGCCAAACTAAAATAACTAAGACTAGAGCCTTCTGAGGCACTTTTTACAGAACTGTCTAGATCCAGCCCTAACCTTTTCAAAAACACACTCTGCTGGAACTCTGAAGTGCAGCTAGTGCATAAAAAGCAAGTCTTCACCTAGGCCATGAATGGGTTATGCTGTTCAGTCTCCTCTCATGACTGTTACAACCTGAATGCTGCAAAACGAATAGAGGAAAAAAATACCAGCAAAGGGACAAGAGTATGTTAAAACAGATTTTGGAGCAGAGACATTCCATGAATGGAAACAAAGGTTGCATGAAAGCAAGCTAGAGACAGGGAACAAAAATGTTTAGCCCTCTTCTGTCCCCATCCCATCTTACCAAAGAATTAGCTTGATGAATTTTCAAGACTGGTTCTGTATTTTCACTTTTTCTCCCTTGCAAAAGCTGTAACATCTGCTTTCTGTATTTGCTCATGATAAGTTCTAACGCGTCCTGGTGCTCCTCCAGTGAGATCCACAACTCTGCAAAACACAGTATGTCGTTGCCACAAAATGCAAGCCGTTTTTCACAGCGCTGACAGATGCTGTAGCCGAGGTACAGAGTACTGGCAGCTCGCTTGATTCCTGCTATCCCTCCGCCCCCCTCGCCAGCGCAGTCGGCGGCCCAAGCCCCTCTCCCATCCTGACACTGGCAGTCGCTTCCACACCAAGGCATCCACGCCTCTGACAGAAAGCAAAAGAGAGGCACTTCCCAGTCCCCTCGACAAGGCCACTCCCGCCTGAAGCACCAAGAGCGCTGGCTCCCCAGCACCCTGCCCCGACACAGCTACTGGGCCCTCTGGACATCACCCTCCAGCACCCTCCACCCCCAGCACGCCCCACACCAGTTCCCATCCCGCGAGTTCCTCCAGCGCACTCAGCACAACTCCCGGGCTCCCTCAACGCCGCCGCCGGCTCCCCGCCATGACACGTTACCCCTGCACCCCCTTCATCAGCGCCACGGGGTCCCGCAGCACGCCGCCCCCGCTCGGGCAGCCTCACCCCTGTTCTCCTGCTGCAGGTCGCGGATCTGCGTGTTCTCCTGGGACAGGAGCATGGGCGGCCGCAGCCGGGACGGGTCTGTCCGCTCTGCCGCGGTGCCCTGGCCCTGCAAGAGACACGGCTGTCAGTTTGGCCGCCCAGTCCGCTCGCTCGCCCGCCGCCCGCTCGCCCCCTGCCCGCTCTCACCTTCTCGGCCCACGCCGCGCCTGCCTCTCTCATGGCGGCGACGCGCTGGTGCAGGACGGCGGACTGGTCGATGAGCGACTCGGCGGCGGTATCATGTTCCTTCAGCCGCTCCAGCAGCGTCTTCGCGTCCGTAAGAATCTTCTCGATGGTGCAGGTCATGGCGAGTGCTGAGGCGAGCGGCGGCCCTCACCTCCGCCGCGGCCCCATGCTCGGCGGCGCACGCCCTCCTCGCCGCCGCCGCCGCCGCCGCCTCGCGCGCGGGTAGCCGCGAGCCCGCGGGATCGGGAACACCTACCGCGCGCGCCCCCGCCGCTTCCGGCGCTCGAGTGGCGCGCGGTGGGCAGGAGCCCCCTGGCGGCGTGAAGGTGCCACCGCCTCTTGCGAGAGCGCGGAGCCTTGCCGGTGGCCGTGGGTAGCGGCGTTATGCAGCCACCCGCTTCAGAGGAATGCCCTCGGTTTTTAACGCTGTCCGTCTCCCCCTGCGAGAGCTCTCACCGGCAGGGATGCCCCCGCTCGTCCACGGAACGGTTCTGAGTGCTTCACGACGCGGTTTTCCCGGAGGAAGCCCCGGTGAAAGGCTGGTTCAGAGACAGGCTGCGGTGTCCTGCGCTCTGTTTGCCGAAGGGCGCGTACCCTTGACCCGAGGCGGGTCTGGTTATCTTTTTAAATACTCCCTTCAACAGTGTGTGATAAATTCCGGGCTGAGATCTGTTGAGCTGTCATCTTATCTAATATTCTTGTTTGTCCCTTTTAACAGTAAACATCCTCTACTCGAGTTAAAAAAACAAGCTTTGTAATGTTGACTTGCTGCTTTGATATTTATTTGCTAACTTAAGCTACTGTTAGTGATCTGTGATGTCCTTGATTCTTTGGTTAACTTTGTGCCACTAAGCTTTTTTATTCAGTATTATGGACTTTGTTAGTAACGTTTTCAACAACTGTTTTAACAGGACTGCCTTTGACTGGGGGCCTCGTTCAAGTTTAAATCTTAATTCAGATGGACACATAAGAAAAATCTTGGATACTTTATCAGATGAGTTTCTTTATGAGCCCAGAGATGATAAAGCCTAGTGCAGAACTGCTGAATAATTTCATATAAGCAACAATATCAAAGCATACCTACAACCCAGAAGAGAACAGAGTAAGCAGCTGCATTTGGAGTATTTAATCAGAATTAATTAGTAAACTATGAAATCTGTTTTGCAAAATGGGGAAACAATGCTGCTGTACAGTAATCTGTGAGGAAGGTCTGGACCAGACTTTAGAGCATGTTTTACCCTCTGGTTCTTCCTTATTTTTCTTCTGACTTGAGAATACTAAAAGTTAAACGAACACATTATTAGAATTCCTTTTTCATAATACTTGATCCATGAACACCTGGAAAACTGACAAAAGTTACCGTTTATCATTCTGATTATGGAATAAGTTGGCAAAAGATTGCCCTGTACTATGAGAGATATGACAGCCCCAAGTTGTAGCGATGCTTGTTTCCCCTCTTCCACTGTCTGTCCTCCACCATTATATCCTCAAACAATCCCAGTTCTGGCTGCTCGGAAAGCCTCTGCCAGTACATCTACTTTTGGCGAGCCTTTAAGCAGCCACACAGGAATAGGCCTGATACAGCTACACAGAGTACTATGTCTAGCAGTCCAGTATCTTTCCATTTTCCACCTTATTCCATGTAAGGAAGTTCTGTGAAATCAAACATGCTGTCTCCAAAGTTCCACTTAATTCAGCTTTACAGCAGAGAGGGACTCAGCTGTTTAGAAGTGCGACACTGGAAGTTCCACATGTACTAGAAGTCAGCTAAAGGAGCAACCTGTTTGTGCAACGTGGAGGGTCACTGCACCTCAGCAAAAGCTGCACCTGAATTGCACATCTGAATCTTTGGCTTGTTCTGTTCCTTGTGTTTATACTTGCAATTTAATACTTTTCCCTGGTTTCAAAGATGACATCCTGGCCTTTCATGCCAAGTAGAGACAAGGAAGGGAGATAAGGGCCAGCACTGCTGTATCAGACTTTCATTTCAGGATCAGTGCAGTCCCTCTGTGTGATTCTGGCTGCTTGAAATAAAATTGCACAATAAGAAGTGAGTCTACAACGTTGCCACCGCACAGCTCCCAGTCTCGTGTTCTCACTCAAGGATGTGGCTCAGTCCTTCTCCAGCAGCTCTTTTGACACAGAATCATTTGTTCAACTTCCAAAGGACAGCAGAATAAGCTAGTGTGGCGCCAGAACACAGATCAGATCCCAGGAGGACAAAGCTCCTTGATTTAAATGCTGGGAATGCTTGCCACCAAAACTTCTAGTATGCAGCAAGAGAGCTTAAACAAATCAACGGATGAACATTTTCTGAGTGGTGGGGTCTTACAATTCCTTTGGCTTATCACATCAACTCTGTATAAACTAAGAATGTATAAATTTGGCCTCTCAAACTTTTTAGTGTTTAACTTCAATTCGATTAAACACTTGTGTATGTGTACAAAGTGAAAAATGAGGTTACAAGAGGTTAATGCTTTAATGCTTTTAATAACTCTTAACCACATGGCTGTATTCTGTCAAACAGAATGTGGATTTGTTCTAGCAGAAGTATACACTAGATAGAAGCATATGAGGCTCTCCAGAACAGAAAAACTGCTACAGAACCAAAACCATTTCTAGGCCATCTTTGCAAAATCATAAATAGTATTTCTGGGATGGAATAAATCCACAGCATTTCTGAGTACAGCTGAGGAGATGTTGGAAGTTGGAAGATCATAAATCTAGACAGACCAAAAGTACAGAAAAAGTACTTGAAGAGACAGGTAACAGACACAGCACAGGTCCTTGAGCACAACACAGTATCTGCAAACCTGAGACAAGTTCAGGCATCGGTACTGGGGATGTTAAAACAATGTGCACTGGGTAGTACCTGTAACTTATCCAGAAACTGGAAATTATGGATAATAACACAGAGGAACTGACTGGTAGAGAATGGCAGCATCTGTGACAGACTCCACCACTTTTTGATTGCTTCCTTTTAAAATGAAGTGATGATGTTAACACTGTCACAAATTCAGTGGTATTGCCCTCAACAAAATCTGTAGCAGAGACTCACAGACAAGGAGGCCAAGTGAATCCACTTCTTGCACTTCCTAGCCTATATTTCCAAGTGGATTACTGTTGCATAAAACAGAGCCATTCTGTGACAAAGGTTATTACCCAGAAACTCCATTTTATTGTTCATCTTAATTATCCTGCTTTGATAAATCTTGAGGAGTCACCCAATGCACCACAGCATTCACATTTATGAGTCTAATATTCTTTTTGCTATTAAAACAAATGTCCTTAAGATGGAATCCAGGCTGGAGAAAACCAGGAAACATTATCACTGATAAATGGATATATTTAGCTATTTAAGTCTCTCAGCAGCAAGACTCCTTTGCTGATAAAACGCTGACCAAGGGATTCCACCGTCATTATTTGTTAATGCTTACTACAGTGTCAGGAGAATTTGCTTTATGGAAATCACGTCCAGGACTTGGCTTCTCTTTGCTGTACCTACAAAGAAGTACACTCATTTAAGTCTCAATGTTTAAAATTACATTTAAGTAATTTTAAGTTGGATCATTTTAATACATAAGCTGTATTTCAGAGTAAAGAAGAATAGGTTTAGATTGGATGTTAGGAACAAGTTCTTTACCGTGGTGGTGGTGAACACTGGATCAGGTTGCCCAGGGAGGTGGTTGAGGCCCCATCCCTGGAAATACTTGAGATGAGGCTCGACAGGGCTCTGGGCAACCTGATCTAGTTGAGGAAGTCCCAGATGACTGCAGAGGGCGTTGGACCTTTGGAGGTCCCTTCCAACCCAGACCATTCTATGATTCCATGATGCTATTGTTAGTACTCAACTTCCTTTAGTATCATTCAGAATATTTTACTAACAGGAGAGACTTAATCCTATAATGAAATAAATCTGCATTTCAACCTTTAACTCACATATATAACAATTACTGTAATCAGCAGTTAGTTTTCCAAAGGCTCCAAACTGTTTAGTATTTGACTCTTGCTTTCATCATTTAATGATTTATAGTAATGAGCTGGAACATCAGTATTTTTTACTGAAATAGCCAAAATAGTTGTCCAGGCATCACTGCCTCCATGTGACAGATCTCAGATGTTTTTATGAAAAGTTAGCCAAAAGCAATAGGCAATTCCATGGCTTCTGTTTCATTTTGACTGAAAAACAACAACAAAGTGACCGTAATGCCTCGTAGTCAGAGTCTCAGTAGCTTTTGAAGGACTGTTACTTTGCTGAGATTCTGCCCTTTGTTTAAGTTTTGTTTGACAAATGCTTTATAAATGAGCAGAAGAGGTGGTTTATGTTTCATTAATGAGGCTGATAGTGGTTAATTACTGAAGTTACATAAACAATCCAATACCAGATCAAGCCAAACGGGTCAGTTGTGGAGAGAAGATCCAGCTGGAGTAGATGTGATTTCCTTTTAACTATTCAGATACCAAACAAATTACAGAGATGATACCAAACAAGTTGCTAGATTCCGTAGTTCAAATGAACAAAGAATTCTTAGCATGAAAAATTCATTCTCTCAAGAGGTATTAGTCTAGAGAAGTTCTTTCTTGATCTGCAGTGTTAGCAGTCATCAAACTCTCAGACCTAACAGCACAAGGGCAGCCATTCTAGGTAGATCAGATTGCACAGAAGCTCACAGTTTACAGTGATGATGGAAATGAGGCTGCAAAAGCAGCAGAAGGCAAGGTCAGGCAGGTGTCATCAGATCTGATTATTTTTTACAGAAAACACATACGTCCTTTATTCTCCACTTCCCTGGCACTTTCTCATTTTGGCTCATAACATGAACTTGTTCAGATAGTATTTTCAGGCTGTATGTATCAGTAACATTTTGTTTACTCTTCCCTAGTGGAGCTTTCTTGAAGTATAATTGGATCCTCTGCCCATAAAAATGGCACTAGGCGTGTTACTGATCAGAGACTTTATCAGTTTTCTACAAATTGACATTATGTAAGTAAAATCAACCGAAAATAGAGCTGCAAGAGATCTCAAGAGCCCTTTCTCCTCCTTTACAGATTAAATTAACTCAGAGAGAACAGTTCTTAAGTTCCAGCAAGTTGCCCAAACTGATCTTCAAAACATCCAGTGATGAAGATTATACAAGCAGTTTATTCCAGTGCTATTTTTACCACCATAATTCCTTTCTCTAGTACCTAATTTAAATCTTCCTTACTATTAAATAAGCTTCTTGTTTCCTGATTCTTTACAAGCATGGAAAGCAGTTTATTTTCCTCTTATTTTGCAGTTCTATACATGAGTCAAGTGAGCTCTCAGGTCTCCTATTTTTACTGTCACACTATGCTTTGAATATGAGAAGTGATCTGTTAGAATAATCTAAATGTATGTATTTAAGATGGATTAGTCACCTGGTCTGAATCACTGCATGACTACGCAAAAGAGATTTTATTTCCACAGATAAAAAGATAGTGTGTAGGTTGGAGTGCATGACCATGGGCTAATACTTAATGTTGCACTGCAGTTAATTTCCACTACATCTAAGTTTCAGGACTAAGTGTGTGTATATATGTGTGTGTGTTTGCTCTGAATCCACTGGGTTTTATAACACTGAACAGAAAGGTGATTAGACACCTTCTAAACACCCATCCTTCAGATTTCCTGAATTCAACAGGCTTTAAATACCCACATCCCATAGGTACACTTGAACACCTTGTCAGTAAAGGTACCAGAAAAGGTACCAAAACCAAAAAAAAGTCTGCAATGTTGAGAAGCTAAAGGCAGTATTTTACAAAGCTCTGATTGTTTTTCCAGCTTTCATGGGAAAGGCTGAAAAGCTAAATGAAAATGCCAATGGTGTATGTGAAAGAGAGACTACTGTGAACAGTATCTTAGCTCTAACAATTTTAAGTTTTTCATTTCCACCACTGAAGTTTTTGTGACATCCTAGTAATTGCTGTATAAAGCTACTTGTACTTAAAAACACCAATGACGATCATAATTAAACTTACAAGATGATTGTCTCTACTGCATAATCTACACTTTGCAGCCCTCTGTCACCAAGCATTATCAATGCAGAGCTCTGCTCTGCTCTTGTGAGACCCCACCTAGAGCACTGTGTCCCGTTCTGCAGCACAAAAAGGACATTGAACTGTTGGAGAGGGTCCAGAGGAGGCCACAAAGATCATCAGAGGGCTGGAACACCTCTCATATGGGGACAGGCTGAGAGAGTTGGGGCTGTTCAGCCTGGGGAAGGCTCTAGGGAGACCTTAGAGAAGCCTTCCAGTACCTGAAGGGGCTACAGACTTTCGGCAAGGGTTTGTAGTGATAGAACAAGGGATAATGGTTTAAAACTGGAGCAGGAGAGATTTAGATTGGGCATTAGAAAGAAGTTCTTTATGTTTAGACACTGGAACAGGTTACCCAGAGAGGCTGTGGGTGCCTCATCCCTGGAAGTGTTTAAGACCAGGTTGGATGAGGCCTTGAGCAACCTGGTCTAGTAGGAGGTGCCTTTGCCTACAGCAGGGGGCTTGAAACTAAGTGATCTTTAAGGTCCCTTCCAACCCAAACCATTTATGATTAATTATTTGTATCATGTAGGTATCTCCAAATAATGCTACTGCATGATTTTCCCTGCTCAGGAAATGAATATTTTCCATCAACAATCAAACATGTCAATGTTAGACAAGCAAAAGAGGAGAATTTTAAAATCTACCAAGAAGGAAAGCAGAATATTTAGTAATTGGACAGGGAGAACTCTGGGAAACAGTGACGTGAGGGTCCCCATGGCCTCTGTCCCTGATGACCCAGTTATTATTTGATTTATGTGGACTTGCAGCTGCCCTTGCTTCGACCCCAGAAAAGGCTGTGTGGGAAGTTTGTGTCTCAGAGCCATAGCATTGCTCTGCAGAGTGTCTGGAGCCTTGTGTATGCACAGAAACTGATAAATAGGGAAAAGACCCAGTTTGCTGCAGCTGGACTCAGAGCTAGGATCAGTGCTGCAGCCCAGCGGACTCGGCTCTGGAAGCAAGAAACCCTCTGAGAGGAACTACCGTAAGTATTTCCTTTACTTTTCCGAATGCTCTGGGATTATAAATTGTAGTTCTAGCCATAAATCAATTTGCCATGTGAAAACATTTCAGGCATTTCCATTTTTTTCTTCTTTTTTTTCCCTTTTTCTTTTCTTTTCTTTTTAAATGATTAAGTGAAAATAGAAAATAGGCACTTTTAACTTTGCTATCCTACTGCCAAGCATTTTTTCTAGCAGTACTTCATTTGACATGCAGAGTGAAGTCAAATGCCTTTTAAATTCAATTATTTGTTTCTTCTCCCCAAAGAGAACCTGCAAAACTCTAAGTTTCAGACAACCCCTAACCTCTTATTTTTCAGTGTACGTAATTTATACCTTTGAAATGGGGTAAATTCCAAAGGAAGGCTGCAAGATAATTGCAACACAATCCATTAGTGAAATAAGACAATTCCTGTTATGGTTATTATATGACAAGGTAGGAATACCTTTAATGAGAAGTGGGATTTCTTCAAACAGTAGTTTTGGGGAGCTTCTCAGCACACTGAGAGGAACAGATAAAATCTTAGTTTTGCATATAAGCTGCATATAGGTTCAATCAAGAGATCCTACATTTTCCCCTGCAAAAGCATTCTTTAATTATAGTGATCAGAGATTGCTGAATTGCTTGAGTGAAACTGAATATATCACCTGGCATCACACATAGTTGCCACCAATTTTACTCAGTTACATTATTTTCACTTTTTGGTTTAAATGTCACAAGTTACAAAGCTCAGGTATACTTTCCAGAAGCAAAAAGGGTACAGCCATTAACACTGAGACTGAAATGTGCTATCTAGTCCCACTACATGATCATGAACATGCTACAAGATGTGTTCAGTAAATGTTGAAGATTTTCAGCTTGAGTTCCTAAACTCCCCTGTAAACAAGAAATTTCCCTATGACTCAATTGTCAAAATATTTACAATAGCATTTCAAGTACTGTCAATACTTACCTCTTGAAGAGCTCCCTAGGCCCTCTTCTACATGAAGAATGTTTTGCATCTTAATAAATTTGATAATATAAATTGATAATATGTTAGTATATGATATTTACAGCAATTAAAATGACAACAACATCTTTCACCTTAAATAAGTAGCCACTATGTACCCTAGCCTGAGTGGGTACATTCTGTTAAGTGACTGGTTTGTGTACTTCACTTTTATCAATTAACACCTTGGGGGTTTTGCTTCCATCTCTGATAAACTGAAGTCTTTCAGTTAGGCCTAATAACCAAATATTGCTGAATTTCTGTATTAGATGGATAACCAGCCCCTTGAACCAACATACATTCCATCTTATTTGAATGTTATTATTCAGAAGATGGAATATTGTCAAAAATGCATCATTTTCAAGTATTCTTAAGCAACCTAGAGTCTAGGTAACATAGAATCATAGAATCAAACAGGTTGGAAAAGACCTCAGAGATCATCAAGTCCAACCTATTACCTAACACCTCATGACTAACTAAACCATGGCTTCAAGGGCCACATCCAATACTTTCTTGAACACCTCCAGGGATGGTGACTCCACCACCTCCCTGGGCAGCCCATTCTAATGGCCAATTTCTCTTTCTGGGAAGAATTTTTTCCTCACCTCCAGCCTAAACTTCCCCTGGTGGAGCTTGAGACTGTGTCCTCCTGTTCTGGTTGCCTCCATCTTCTTCTGGAAAAAAAAAAAAAAAAAAAGGAAGCAACAACTAAACCAAACACAAATAAATAATTTTTAAAAACCTCAAGCTTGTATAAGCTTTTAAAATTAAACCAAACCAACCAAACACTTCCACCTCTCCCACAATGATTAGGATTTCACACGTAAAATGACCCATGAGAAACAGCACCTCAGAAGTTAACTGAGAAGGAAAAGCAGGGGATGGCAGGTGTGCCTTTATGCAGATGACATTCTCCTTTAAGTCCATATGTCTAAGGACTAAAGACTTCCACCCTAACCATGTTACTGCTTGTGATTTTACTGCTTATGATTTTTACTAAAAAAACCCAACACCTTTTGGTTTGGGTCATTTCCATGTTTTAGATTAAAGGCCTTTACTCATCATCTCTGGGAATGATTTTTTTGTTCTGCTGCCTTTTTAAAACACACATCCACAATAGATACAGCAATATTTTGACTTATTATGCTTTGAAAATTCCCATTGGATACGTATGCTTCATTCTGTCATGGACTCCCCAGTTTCACAGGGTGTAGCTAAGCTTTGTGTGCGTGCAGAATTTGCTTGCCTTCATAGCAAGGTGTTAATGAATGTGTGGGATGAGGAAGTGTCCTTTTATGTCTTGGCTCACTGCTATGAAGCGTGAGAGATTAGGGATGGCTGCTGAACTTTTGGGAGACCATCATATAATGCATCAGGAAATTTCAGTGACTCCTAAAGCTTGGAGGAGGCTTCCCTGCTGCTGACTGACTGACTCATATGTGAAGTGGGAAAAAAAGGTTGTAACACATAGTTATGATAGTCAATCTTGTCCAAGTTCTCTCTTTACATATTTTATTATTTATACTTACTTTAAAAAGCTCAATACTGTTATATACCAGAAGAACAAACTTGTTAATGCTAAATTCTCAAGTGTCAGAACATGAAAGTTAACATTCATGCCCAGGGATGACCATTAAGTCCCATTCCTCAAAAAATGACTGGATTTACTATTAATACTTTTATAACATTCTTTTAATTAAAGAGCTTCAGTTTACAAAGTCTCACTCTAAGCTGGGAATCCTGTGGTTGCAAATGATAACTTTTATTAGCCATTAAAAAAAAAGAGTAAGAAGGACTAAATCTTCAAATCTGTTCTCATACAATATCCGAGCTGAGGAAACTGCCTAATAAAAATCTGCTTCCAAGATGTTTACTCAACCTTACATTTGGTTATATGTACTTCGTACTCCCAATATAATATTTTTATCAGACTGGATCAGTGTAATTTTATTTTAGCTTTTGTGAATTGCTTCTATTTAAAGAAATGACTGGAATTCAGAAAGACATTTCTTCAGCAAATACGCATTTGGGGGAAAAATGCAGACTTTGCCCAGGCCAAATTGATCTAACTGATAAGAACCTCATGATTCAGTGAGTCATTTCTCTCTCAAACAAATATTTACTAGCAGAGATAACAAAAACATCAGCATTCCAGCCTCACTGCATCTTTTCACCTTCTGCTGACAACACAAAGAGAAAGTGTTCTGTTCCAAGATATGCCCAGTTTGGGGGGAAGGGAATTGTGTCTTTCCAGGCATGACTTCAGTTCAGATTTCCTGAAATGAGATATTCATTTTCTCAGCTGTAGCTAGGTCTAGGTAACACCAAAAAAAAACAACCCAACAAGTGAGTTTTTCAAGGAAAGACTGTAGATTCTGCAATAGGCATATACAAAGAATCCAGGTAGGGGGTTGATTTGCTACACTTTCCAAATATTTACTTGCCTTCTTTTTCATCTTTTCTGTCCTTCTTATCTGCTCAGGGAAAACCTATGAATAGTCCACTGGCAAGTTGTCTTGTAAAGACTTTACTTAATGGGCATCAGACACAACATACTTTTGACCAGTGACCCTCTTGTACATTCCACAGATGGAGAGAGATGGGGGGAGTGGGGCAAGAAAAATTTTTTCTACTTACTGCTCTCATTAAATTACCACTCAACTGCTAAGCAACATCAGAGATTGTCTCTACACATCTGTAAACTCAAACTCAGCTCATGCTAGTGTTCATATAGTCATTGTTTTTTTATATAAAACTTTCCAGAACTTTCAGAATACACTTTTTCAGAACCACCCTATAAAGACAAACTACTGAAAACCAAGAAAAGCTTTGAACTCAAAGCACAACAGCTAACCTGCAACAACTGCAGTATTGTGAACTCTCAGTATACTTTGTTATGGGGAACATCAAAGCATTCATCCAGGAGCCCAGGTTCCTTCAATAATCTCAGGACAGCAAAAAGCCCTCTAGAGGGCAATGCATCCTATATGTGATAGACTTCTTTGGTCTTCACAGGAAACTGCACTCTTAAAGGAATACTCTTAATTTTGGAACCTAATGTAAATTAGGCAGTGCCTCAGTGAGGCAGAACTGACTTACTGCATAAGAGTGTTTAGATGGGGGAGAGAGATAGCCTGTGCTGGCCTTTACAAACTGCTTTCCTGTATTTATTTCCTCAAATTTGCATAAAGCATGAATGAAGCAAATTACAGAATCACAGAATTCTCAGGATTGAAAGGGACCTCAAGGATTGTCTAGTTCCAACCCCCCTGCCATGGACCGGGACACCTTCCACTAGACCAGGTTGCCCAAAGCCACATCCAGCCTGACCTTAAAAAAAATCCATCAAATTCAGTAAAAGCTCATCTTTGTGTAGAAACAGAGCGTCCACCACTTCCACATTAGGGTAAATGTCCTAACTCCTTGTGAAAGCAAGTTTTTTTCTATACAGTGAAGCTCCTTTTAATCTCCCCCTGAATTAGAGAATTTTCCAATTATTACTTTTATTGCCCCACAAGGCTCTGTGCAAAATTTGGAGCAAACTAGCCCTAAATACAATTTGGAAGCTTAGGAATAGACTCTGTCCTGAATGGGTAGTATTAGGACAATCAAACATTTTGCAACCTCACTGAAAGCATTATGTGACTCTGAATTTCTTATGGTCTGCAAACTGTGCCATTTTCTGGAGATTTCTGGGTTTAGCTCTGTAGTTAAGCCAATCCAGTGATGCTTTCTCATGTGGTGTTTCTCTTTTTCATTTCTCTAGGTTGCCTTCTTAAACCTCAGTCACACAACAAAGTGACCACAACAGTGCAGCTGGGAGCAGAACATGGCTAACACGTTTATCACTGTCCCTGATGGGTATTGTCTTCCTGAGCCCATACAGTACTATGGTGAGTAAAACAATATGTCATGTGGCGAAAAACAGTATAGTAGAATGGACAGCTGTGGGAATTCCCATCATTTTCTTCATTTGTCTTTACAAGCACCCACACAACACTGCCCAAAGTGGGACCAGGCCATTTTTACTACATCTAAGATTCAACTTAAAAACACATCAGGTAGATTATTATAAAAGAAAACATCAGACTTCCCTTCTGAAAATGTGTTCCTCTATTATTTATGATTAAATATTCAGTCTATAAAACATTGTAAAACTTTCAAGTAGCTGATGTCAGGTTTTTACTTAATTTTCAATTTCTTCTGTATGTAGATGTTTTACCAGAGCACATCAACTACCAGCTGCAAGACACCGATTTTCAGACTGCACCTTACTGCCAATACTCCACAGTTCAGATCCCTCCTCCAGTATTACAGTCACAACCTCCTCAGTCCCAGTACAGCACATATGGCCTGGACTGTCACTACAGCGACGGGCAGTCTATAAGCAGCTGTGAACTGAGCAAACCCCCTCTCATGGCTCCCCACATTGATGATGCTGGATACCAAGGATTAAAACGGCCACGATTAAGCCACTCTTCTTTGAGACTGAGGGGGCAGGAGGAGCTGTGTGTTGTGTGTGGTGACAAGGCCTCAGGCTATCACTACAATGCACTGACCTGTGAAGGCTGCAAAGGTAAGAGGAGAAGCTGAGCTGTATCTTACCCAGGACTGTGGATCCACAGTGCTCAGCATAACGTCTGAATATCTGTGATTTAAGCAAACAGATTTAATCACTTTAAAGCTGACATTTCCACAGAGGACTTTAATTTAGCTAAGAAAGCTTTTATCCAGACTCACATTTTTATAAAGTTTTTTGAAGAAATGCTTTCCCAGTGTCTATTTGACACAGGTGTTTAATGTATCTCATTTTTGCAATGATTATTCACAAGAACAGTGTCTATTTAAGCAAGTGCTGATTTTCCCATGACAATTTATTCTAGATTTACTTCACTGCCATTAATTTTACTTGCTAATAAAATCAAATAAAACCCACCTGGATGTGTTCCTGTGTGACCTGCCCTGGGTGATCCTGCTCTGGCAGGGGGTAGGACTGGATGATCTTTCAAGGTCCCTTCCAACCCCTAACATTCTGTGATCCTGTGAAGTAATAATTAATTGCCACTTATATTTTAACTTGCTATATGGGAGCTGCCTTGATTAGGTCAGGAAAAAGGTGATCAATATTTGTCAGAAAGAAAAAGATGTAACTGTTGTGAAAAACAAAATTTAAAATTAAGCTCAAGTTTACATTGTAAAACACCTAAACAACTACCCAAACCCTCAAAAGACACTTTAATTCTTTAAACCATTTAAAGATAGATCTCCCTAAATTGCCTCAGTCATAACCTGATCCGTCTCTGTAGGCTTCTTTCGCCGTAGTATAACCAAAAATGCAGTGTATCGGTGCAAGAACGGTGGCCACTGTGAGATGGACATGTACATGCGGAGGAAGTGTCAGGAATGCCGCCTGAAGAAGTGCAAAGCGGTGGGAATGCTCGCAGAATGTAAGTCCTCCCTCTATGCTGGCTACTTGACCTTTTCCAAAGTCAACCCCTCAGTGGTATTGATCTAAACTTCAATTAGCTGTATGAATATTTAACTGTACATTCACTTTGAGTATTTGGTATCTGCATGGTATTAGCCTTAGCTTTGCTGTTTCGTTAAATCAGCTTTCATTCCAACCCATGGGTCTCCCCTCCTTTTCCCAGTCTTCCTTCCCAACTGGGAACAATAGAACAATAGTTTAGCCCCAGATATGGGGCAAACATAGACAAGTCTGTAGCACTTGTAGCTGCTTCATCTGCAAAGCCCACCAATGTTTGGGAAGTATTTTCTGAAGTTAAGAGAACTGCTATTCAAAGACATTACAAGAAAACAAAAGAAACTACTGAAAAGAGACAGCATTATGTCCTGAACTTTGACAGGACAGCAGTAAGCATATCAGATGTGCTTTTGGGTTTGGAAAAAAAAATAATTGATTGCTTGATTGATTGCACAGTGTTGCTATGAGGATAGGCCTAGGGAGCTGGGGTTGCTCAGCCCAGAAAAGACTCCAGGGGGACTTGAGAGCTGCCTTCCAATACCTAAAGGAGTCCTACAGGAAGGCTGCAGAGAGACTTTTCATAATGAGGAACCTAGGAATAGGACAAGGGGGAATGGTTTGAAGCTGAGGGAGAGTAGGTTTAGACTGGATCATAAGAAGTTCTTCAGTACATGGGTGGTGAGACACTGGAAAAGGATGTCCAGGGAAGTTGTGGATCCTTCCTTTCCTTTCCTTCCTTTCTGGGGGACTTCAAGGCAAGGTTGGATAATGCCTTGAGCAGACAAGTGTAGTTGAGAGACGCATCTGCCCACGGTGAAGAGATTGGAGTAGATGATCTCCAAGGTCCCTTCAAACCTAAGCCATTCTATGATGCATGAAAAATTCTCATAGTTGTGTCTCAGAGCCACAAGTTCAACTTAAGACTGCAAGACTCAGGTTGGTGGATACTGAGCACTAACATTCCTAGTAAGTAACACATTGCCATACTGTCCAGTAAGCATAGTTCCTTACAGGTTATGGCTCCTGTGATGCAAGGTTTGTATTATATGAAATAATAAAAGTGTTTATTTCCAGTTGTATACATTTGGAAATACCTTGATACACACTGCTGTGCTTTGCAGGTTTGCTGACTGAAGTACAGTGCAAGTCAAAGCGACTGAGGAAGAATTTCAAACAGAAGAGCAGTTTTCTTTGCAACATTAAACTGGAAGACGAGGGACTGAACAGTAAGCACGTGTCATCTACAACAAGATCTGCAAAAGTAGGATATTTTTTCTATTTACAATATTTCTATTTTTATCTTTCACATACACACACAAGTTATTGTCATTTGATTGGTTTCTTTTTCTAACAGATCTTAGAGAAGATGGAACTTACTCCAGGGGAACATCAGCTTCTTGACCACATTGTGGCAGCACACCAAAAATACACAATTCCCCTTGAGGAAGCAAAGAAGTTTGTACGTATACAGAACAATCAGCCTGCATTGATAAGTTAATATCCTAAGCATTGTACCTTGGTTATATCAGATGTCTAAATGCTCTTTCGTGCAGCTACAAGAAACTGCAAGTCCTGAGGAAAGTTTTCTCCGTCTCTCTGAGACAGCAGTTGTCCATGTACAAGTGCTAGTGGATTTCACAAAAAGACTTCCAGGTAAGTTTCTTCCTTTGGGAAGTATTACAGACTAGTGTGCCTTTGTTTTAGAGGGAGAATCTGATGGCATGAATCCAGGAAAAATACAGGCTTTAAGAAAACTCTCTCATTCAACTGATTGCTTTTTTCTGCCCTATCAAGGTTACCATTCCCTTGTTATGAGGACAAGTTAGAAGCATTCACTTCAAAAGCTTGATATGAGATTTCTTTTCCATTTCTGACATGGAGTAGGGACGTTTTTTTTTAAAGTACGTGGACTTCAGAATACCATCTTGAGCGAATTACTTTCCCAACACATTCTCTGAAAGCAGAGAGTTCAGTTTGCAATTTATCATGCTCATAAAAATCCCCAGATGTTCCTTCAAAGGAAAAGGCAGCAGAGAAGGGACTAATAACCAGGTGCTCTTACTCATATTTTCCTTAAAGAAGGGAACATTAAATTCACTACATTTTAATGTGCCAGTGATAGGATAAGAGGCAACAGACACAAACTGGAACACAGGAGCAATGTAGCAAATACAAAGTATTAGGATGTGATATAAATAAGATATTACGAAAGAATTTTGGATGAAGTCTTCCCTAGACCCAAAATTTTTACTTTTGCCTTCCTGTGAATCTTGTAACACTAGACACTGGCAACTGCACTGTTTTTGGGGTCTAACTTGCTGACTAGCAAGAAAGATCCCTATGTACCGATACTCTTTGGTACATTTTTCTTTTAACTATGGCTTCTCCTTTCCAGTGAAGGCATTTGTTAAAAACAATTTTGTCAATAAATGTCAGGGGGTTTAAAGGCAGCCACAGTATTCACTGATTCTTAACATGTATCTTTCCCTGCAGGATTTGAAAGTTTAGCTAGTGAAGATCAGATTGCACTGCTGAAAGGGTCGACAGTTGAGGCAATGTTTTTGCGCTCTGCCCAAATATACAACCAAAGAATTCGTGAATGCCAGCCATCAACAAGTGAAAGTAAGTTTGACTAGCAAGTTTTCTGCTAACCTAAGTAGGAGGCTAGGTTGGAACAACTTCCATGCACTTTAATTCACTTAACCTCAAATAATTTCCTATTCAAGCATAGTGGTACTTAGAATACTACTGGTAATGCCTATGTGCCTCCTATACACCATTTCTTCAAACACCCTACTACGAAAAATAACATGCCTGCCTCCCAAACTAATTGGATCTCTGTTTTCTTTCCATTACTCCCAAGAGTGACATTTCTGAGTGAACAAATGGTAGGGTGGACAGATACTAATAGCTATTGATATAGCTATTATGTGTCATTAATATGACACATGTTAAGACACTCGGATAAGAATGCCACCAATGAAAGAGGTGGTAGATGCCAAAAAGAACAACTCTTTTTCTGTCTGCATGGATCTGGTAAAAAAAGTCATACATTTTTAGGTACATATTTGCAAAGCAGATGCAGACAAATATTTAAAGTCACATTGAGGTTGGCTGTCATTTACCTTGTTTCAGGTCATGTAAGGCTTTCTGATCATGGGACATGTTGTCACGTGCAAAACCTTGACAAAAACATTTATTCCATGGAAATGTCTCACAATGAAGACAGTCCAACTTCCACTACTACCACAGGTAACGGAGGTCTCAAACTACTTGGGAATGTTTTGTTTTGCTGGCCTTTGAACAGGCTTTACAGGGCAGTGGTGGAGTCCCCCATTCCCAAAGTTGTGATGCAGAGGGACATGGTTTAGTGGTGACCTGTCAGTGCTGGGTTAATGGTCAGACTCAATCATAAAGATCTCTTCTAACCAAAATTATTTTATGATTCTATGAAGTAACAGTATGGTTATTTTCTTTCCTTGTCAAGGTATAACGGAGGAGTTTATTACCGCACTGTTTTACTTCTACAGAAGCATGGGGGAACTGAAAGTGACAGAGACCGAATATGCCCTCCTCGTAGCAACAACCGTGTTTTTTTCAGGTAAACTGGGAGCTGACTTGCACTTATGCACGCTTGCCCCAGGTACTGTCCGTCTCCTCGCACCGCACCCTCAGCTACGGCAGCGCCCTGCGTTCCCTTCCGCGGCCCTTCGCGCTCCCGTTCTCCGCGCTCCCACCCCCGCCCCTCCGCGGCCCACCCCGCTAATCCCGCTCTCTCGCCGCGCTCCCACAGATCGCCCGCTCCTGAGGAATAAGCGGCACGTAGAAGAGCTGCAAGAGCCGCTCCTGGGCATCCTGTACAAGTACTCCAAGATCCACCATCCCGAAGACCCACAACACTTCGCCCGCCTTATCGGGCGCCTGACGGAGCTGCGGACCCTCAACCACAGCCACGCGGAGGTGCTGGTGACGTGGAGGACGAAGGACCCCCGTCTGACCCCGCTGCTTTTCGGGACCTGGGACCTGCACTGACGGGGCCGTCGCACGGCCGCGCTCCCGCCCTACCGCTGCGCAGCCGGCGCGCGCCTCCTCCCCTCGCGCCTCCGTCGCGCGCTTTTGCCTCCCGCCTTTTTGTGTTCCCTCAGCAGCCGGCGAGTGCCGCGCGTGAGCGTGCCCGTCATGAGGTGCCGGCTCTGAGACCCTTTTCTCCGAGGCCATGGAGAAAGAAAAACCGTTTAAACTCTTCGTGCCGCCGTGCCAGAGCGGTGAGCAGGTGCCTGCAGTCAAACCCCAGACGAACACCCGGGCGGCGGCGCTGCGTCAGGTAAATGGTGCAGCCTCCTGCCTCGCATGGTGTCGCTCTGGAGACGGCGGGGGACAGTGTTGAGAGAGGTCCGGGGCCGTTCCCCGGAGACAGGACGGGGAGCGATCCTCCCGGGTAGCCCGGCGAAGTCCCGAGCTTCCGTCCTGGGAGGCACACGCACACGTGTGCGTCGAAGTGTGTGATGACCTGCGCTCCTTTTTTTTCTGCAAACCGTTAAGATTGGTGCTGGGGGAACATCTGAACATAGACTTTTACTTTTTTTTTTTCCCTATCAAAACCGAAGAGAATAATCTCCTCGAGCTCTTGCCGTGTGTTTTAACTGTGCACCACCGATGATAAAGGTGCTTGGCGTGGGTAATTCACAGCAGTAAATGGGAAGTGCACCGCTGGGATCCACTTAACTGGCTTTGATTTATCGGTCCCACCAGATGGAGTGTGCAGTGAAATTGTGCTGTGCTGCGAGTTGTGTGAATTGAACATGAGAGGTGTTCACACTGACTGCTTATGAAATACGTTTAAATCGTGGTAGTCCGATGGGAAATGAGTGACGCTATTTACAACACACGTTTCTGTGACTTTTAAAACCCCTTGTAAAAATGAAATTTTTATGCTAAAACATAATCTGATCTGTTTTAGAACTACTCTTGGGAATAAGGCAAAAAATAAATGTCAAGTATTGGACTTGGAAAAATAATTTGCTTAATGAGTTCTTTACCGCGAAACTGTGTGCAGTTATGAAATAGTTCCTAAGTTGTTGTCATCAAAAGCTCTCACTTTGATCACAGTATTGTCTGTAAAGCAAACTACAAAACTCCCAACAGTTAGAAAGGTCTCTGTGAAGTAGGATGCAAGAGAGTTCCAAAGCCATCACCAATACCTTGGGCTTTGAAAATGATAGGTAGTTTATTAATTGAAAATCCTATTTTCACATTAGCTGTACTTCTTTTTTCTTTTGTTCCTCTTCCCTTCCCCTGGGTTTTATAATCCTTTACAGATTTACCCACAAGAAACTAATTTTTTAATCTGTGCAGGGTTTTAACAAGTGCCCAGATGATGATTTTAATTTGCCATTTGTAATAATGAGTACACCAAACCATGGTGGAATCACCGATTCAGGTAAGGCTAAAATAAGCATTTACCTTGCATGTTCCCTAAAATTCTTCATGTTCTTGACATTTTTCATTACTAGTTTAAGAGTTTCATTGCTCTAACTGCTAAATACAGTTCACTTACTATTTTTAGAAATACATTCATCAAAATTTCTTCATATTTCAGATGCAATTTCACAGCAAGGAAAACTTTGCTCTGAGGCAGATGAAGAGGTCAGCTAAGTATAAACTGCTTATCTAATTTCTGCTGTCGTCTTTTGTTCCCAAAGCAGCGCTTAAAGCACTGTTCAGTAGATACATTGGGGCTAAAGGAAGTGGTCAAAGGGGAGTAACAATTTTCTGTCTCCTGTTTAAAGCTGAGTCGCTTTGTAATTCACTGAATATGACTGGAGATAAAGGGTTAAATATGAAGTTATTTTGATTTATTTATTTTAAAATATATTTTAAAGTGTCTGGAAAGTCAAGAATTTTTAATCAGAATAAAATTCAGGCTCTGAAATAACTTTGTGAAACTGGTTCTGAATAGTCTGTTGAAAGGCAGAAGGATTTGAGGCAGAGTATTTGGAAAATTAAAGCAGATTACCCCAATTGCCTTGTCTGGCTTTATCTATAAACCAATGGATTTAGAGGGGGGCTGTCCTCAATATTTGCATTCTTACAGCATCTTTATTGACATTTTTTCTGCTTTAGTATAACTATTTTTTAGATTTTGTTTGTGCTTTAAGAGCTCAGGGTTGGTTTTTACTTCCTGCTTTGTATAGGAGTTAACTGAAAAACATGGTGGATAGTCTTGGACAAGACCTCTGGAGCTGCCTTTAGTTAGCTCATCAGTATCAGAATAAGAGGAGGGAAATGGTATGAAGAACCTAAGAGAGGGAAGCTTGGCTCCACTGATAGTTATTACAAAATTTGTATCGACTTACAGTAGACTGCTGTTACCTGTATCTTGAAAACCATTCAGTGATGTCAGTGGGGTATTTTTCCCTTGTGTTTGTGTCTCTTAATTGTTGTATAATGTCTATTGATACATACACAGTGGATGCACAAAGGCTTGACCTTCGGTTCCTGATTTTGTATAAGCTCATGTGGAAACAAATTTACACTTGTGATATTTCTAAGAGAGAAACGTGTATCTAAACAGTTGTTAATTAAATATCATTTGAGATGAAATTGTGGAACCTTTTTTAAACAGAATAAAGAGACAATGAATGAATTGTATTCAAAACTCTGCAAAGAGGCTGAGAAGATCAAGCAGTGGAATCAAAATTAAAGCAGAAAGAAAGAAAACTACAAGAAAATAGATTATCGAAGCGCAGCGTAAAGCCATCAAGAATTGCAGGCCAGTATTCGACAATACACACTGAATATGTAAAATAAAGAGAAAGTTCTTCCTGATTTCGTATTATTCATGCAATTAAATATTAAGGAATGTTGCAGAGTTGAAGGAATTTTCAATATGATGACCTCAAAGAAGTCATTTAGTTAGATGCTAGTGACTTGTGACTACTGTTACTGAAGGAAAATGTAACATTTTGGGGTTTAAATATGTTTTTAACAATGCAAATTGCATCTTTGTATTATTTGCACAGACATCATATTGTGGTGGGTATTAATTTCATCCTCCTGGGATGTAAAGCATGGGCATGCACATTGGTGTTCAGCACATACAGGAAGCAGTGCACTGTGCTTTCTCCCTCTTTCTTCTCCCTGGTGGGCAACTTTGTGACAGAAATACAGCTCTTAAACAATTTATTGGGTTTTTGTTGTTGTTGTTTGTTTGCATTGGCTTTGGTAACCTCATCTTTCATTGTTTGACTTTTGACTTGAGAAAATGGTTATTCTGAGAAGGACTAAACACCTACAGTGTGCAATAGTATCTATGAATTATATAGCTGTAAGTGTTGGTTGCTGGTAAAGTACTGTTTATTATGATGTCTTTCATGCAAACAGCAAGAAGAGATGGCTGAATGTGTAATGTCAGATTTTATTTGTCTGATGCAGAAAATTATCATGTCAGATTTGATAAATGAGAGTGTTTTTCTAATACATTTTTCAATAACAATGTGTTTTTGCCTTTGTTCCCTATGAAATCGGTTTGAAAACAAAAAACTAAGTCTAAAACTGGAAGATGAGATAGGTGAAAATAAAGATCTCTTGAAAGAGTAAGTAATACAATAAAATGTTGTGAAAATCAGTAGTTTTTGTTTAATTGTGAAGGTGATCAGGATATTTACATAGTTACTACTTAGGTATGCAAAGTACCACTCATTCCTGTGACATTTTATTATGTTTGTTCCCCCCCCCACTCTAGAAACAGTGCTTCCAGGCATCTGTGTAATCTGCTCAAGGAAACCTGTACACACTTCACAGTCCACCAAATATAAATGCTGTTTACATTTTGCTTTCTGAAAGCAAATGTACTTCTATTTTTCTCTAAATTCATGAAGGGAAAAAACTGCCTTTGTGTTCCAAATCTCTGGTTGAGATGTGCTGTATGTGGTTCTTCATCAGAACGAAAGTTAAAGTTACGTTGCAGTCGTAATACAAGTATGTTTTATAATATTGACTTTAGAAAACCTCTGCATTTAGCATGATTGTTTGCCGAAAGTTTACAAGCCCAGAAGCTCTTTAGGTATCTAAGCACTGATACAGGTTGAAGGCAGCATAAGCTACCCTGATTAGCCACTAGCAGCCACTACAGAGAAGTGCAGGT
Source organism: Picus viridis (assembly GCA_033816785.1). NCBI lineage: Eukaryota > Metazoa > Chordata > Aves > Piciformes > Picidae > Picus > Picus viridis. The sequence continues at coordinate 5,396,498 of CM066602.1, forward strand.
CTCCTCAAGTCTTGTCTGTCCCATCCAGGTGCCTTGAATATGATAAGGCATATGAGGCCATGGTAGTGTTTAGGCAGTAGAAGCTACTGTAGTTATCTGTTCCAGCTTGTGTGAACAAATTACCAGAGCTGGTGTTACCCTGTTTAAAGCAGTTTCAGATTTGTGGGGAAAAAGGTCCAAACCAGAGATGCTGAGTAACAAATGTTCTTCATTGACAATGCCAGGACAGCTGAACAACTTACCAAAATCTAAATTCTTGAGGTTATAAAATACATTCTTGACTTGGGATTTTTTTCTGTATGAAATTCAGAATTGTTGTTATAATCTTTAAAATTCTACTAACTTGATCCTGGATAATACAGAAGTTTCTTTTTATCCTTCCCTGTGCTGTGTAAGCATAATGTCTTGGACAACTTACATTGTTTTTCAAGAGGAAAATGTTATGGCACATTCTTACTTGACAGATGAGCATGAAAGGGAAGAAACAAGACGACTCTATGCAGAACTTAATAACAATGTTGAGGTAAGTGATGGAGCTTGTGAAAAGTCTCAGAGCTACATGCATATGTTGACATTTGTGCAAGAACAATCTCCAATAGTATGGTTAGTACTGTCATGTGAGGCAGGAAGTAAGCCTTCTGTTCCTTTTCAAGAATAATTTTTGTATAGAGAATGTGTATTGGATAAAATGCAATGGTGTTTGGGATGTGGATCCATAAGATCTGTGTGATATGTGTGATCTCTTTAGTGTTCATGACTACTATAGCTCTTTTCCTTTTGTACTCTTATTTCACCTATTTGGTGATGACTCCAAAATGACCCCAGTTGGAAGCACCTTCTGGAGAACACCTGGAAAAGTTCCCCTGCTAAAAGCAGGGTCAGGTATAGCAGGTTACGTAGGGCTGTGTTCAGTCAGGTTTTGGGTATATTAGGGTTATTCATATTGAATGCAAAGTGCAATCTAAAATAAAGATGAGTAAAAACACAATTTCAGTTTTGAGTGACAGAACAAGAAAATTCATTATAGAAATGGGTGATTTTGTGTGAAATAAGTAGCATAAGCTGTGAGTATTCCTTGATTTAACAGAATTTTTGCCTTTTTAATCTGCAGTCTTGCCAAATAAATCAATTCATCCTATTTTTGTTATTAAATATTCTGGTGTGAAAGATCAGATCTTGGTATACTTATAACAGAGAAATGTGAGGCGTTGTTGTCTAGGAGTGATGAACTTGTTAAGCAGAGTACATGGTATGATGGTTAAATACTGATTGCACATTGTACCAGCTAACAAAAGTATGGCATCTCATCTCTCGTGTTAGGGATCTGCAAACACAGGCCAGTCAAAATATTTCATCCTTGAAATTGTTTGGATCTTGAGTACAGAAATTCTTGAACTTCCAACTTTGAATATTCTAACATTGTTCACTCAAAATACGTGCTCTGAATTCTCCTACGAATATGGATGAGCTTGTAATACTGTTTGTTTATAAACCATAACCATAGCTCTTCATTACTGGAAGTACTTACTATTATATGAACTTTATACTGGATTTTACATTTAAAGAATGATAATGGCATTTGAAGAGCTTCATGTGCAAGCAGAGAATAACAGATTAGAAATGTCTTTCAAATGTGAGAATTCTGTTTCATGGTTTTATGCTGCAGGCTTTCATTGCATACAGTTTCAGACCAGAAAAATGAGAATCGTTGGAATGGTGAACAGTTAACGTTGTGACAGTCTGGACCCTCTGTTACTCATGCTGCCTGCTTTAAATGCCAGGGCCCTTTTGTTTTTCCACTGGGTCAGATTTGGGACTTTATTTTTCAAACAGTCACTCAAAGTCTTACATTTTGTCTGTGAGGTACACGCCAGAGACTACTTTTTTTTTTTTTTTTTGGTAATTGGTTTATTTAAATGTATAGCTACAGAAAATTAAATACTGAACTTATGCTGCATATACATTTGTTACTTAATATTTTTAATAAGAAATTAATATATGGAATAATGGACTAGTTCTGTAGAAAGCTGATGCAAAAAAATATCTTTTTCTAAACATGACCTCAGCAATTACTCATTAGGAAAGAAATTGTACAGGTCTCCAATTCTAAGCAGTTTTAAATTGGAAATTGTACTTAACTTGGAGTACATTTAAGCTAATGTGTTAACTATGGATATTACTGTATCTCAAAAATAAAAGAAGAAGCAGGAAAAGTGGAGAAGTTTGAAAAAGAATGCAAACTGGAAATCAATATGAAAGAGAAGCAGGTAAACAAGATCTTTCAGTTTCTTTAATATTTTGAAAGTGCTTGGATTTTGGAGGGATTAACATGGACCTTTGGTTGGTGTTATTTGTTTTTTTGTTATTTGGAATGAAATCTGTGTTAGGCTGCTGTATCATAATAAGTGTCTTAGTGACAGGATTAAAAAGTATCATGTAAACACTGAATACTTTGTTCTTTTTACATACACTTACCTTTATAAAGTGGTTTGTGCAGAACCATACAATTAGCAGAGCACTCATTATGCCTCCTAGTGAAGGAAAATATAGTTCGTATCTGGGAAAAAGGTTTATAATGTCCATCAGGCCACAGGCTGGTAGAGAGTTTAGGAATCTGAGATTTTTTTGTAGTGGTGATGAGATAACCCATAATAGAAGAATGGTTAAGTTGAGGAAATCAATTGTGAGAAGAGTTTTTAGTTTGTAAAGCAGGACTCTCAGAGGCTGTGTCTTGTCTGTATATGGCAAGGTCAACAGTTGGAGGATTTCCTGGGAATGAATGTGATGTTGTAAGGGGGCAAGGAATGTTTCCAGGACATCCATAAAAAGGAGAAAAAAAAAGCAACTCCTGGAGCTTCATTTGCTTCAGATTGTGCTAACTTTAGTGATATTCTTTTCATCTCTTGGAATTAATTTTGATTTTGAACTGAAGAGTTTCTTCATTGTCTTGTGATGTCATTAATATTTGGCTTAAACCAACCACCTTATTTAACTTGAATGACAGCAGTTTCTATGCTAATCAAACGTTGTACAGAAATGTAACAGACCCCGTCCATTTTCCTGGAATTCATTATAATACTGTTTGAATTTTGTTGGATTTCAGTTCTTACTGTACAGAGTGATGAAAAAGATCATATAATAAGAGATGCCAAGACTCAGCTGCAGGAATCAAAAAATAAGATTGCTGATTTAGTAGAAGAAAAAAGTAAGAGTTCTCCGTGTTATGTTAAAATGCCATTATAGAAGTATAGGAAACAGGATCGTTATAATTTTAACCTGTTACTAGGCAGCAGGAGAATTTTGAGGCCTTGCAGGCCAAATTTTATTTGGCAGAGAAGCTGCTGATACGGATTCGAATCAGAATTAGTAGCATAATCTCCCTATGTATGAAATCTAGGTCCTTATTTCATAACAAAGGCTTTCTCTTCAGGCTCAGGTTACACCCTGTTTTTGTTTTAATATGGCAGCTTCATTATGAGGGATTTTTCTTTTCAATAAACTCTTGTGTGAACTTACTATATTACTGTAAAGGTATTATTCCTTTCCTGGAACAGAAGTAAATTTTATCAGGACCCTACCCCTGTTCTGGACAGTTTTCAGTTTCTGTTGAACTTGTATAGTAAACATGGCACGATAATAGATAAATGTGTGTTTTCTGGTCACTGGATTGATGTGTTTCAAATGAAGTTAGTGAAGGGTATTTAGAGTCTTAGTACGTTTTCAGCTGTCCAAAATCAGTATCCTTGTTCTGTATTCATACCTGTTCATACAGGCTTTTGAAGTTCTTATCTTAAACAGTTCTGTTCAAGTACCTGGTTCTTGTTAGTGCTTCAGCTTTTTTTAGAACAAACTGAAACAAAAGTTCGAGTCTGGGGTTGCATTACTGTTTTATTGCCCTTTTGTGTCTTGGCTTTTTTTCTTTCCTATCTGGGAAAGTTTGAGGATTGTTCTGAGAACCAACATCCCCTTAAGACTTTCACAAAAGTATTTCTACTGCATCCACTTCAACTGCAGTATTTGACTGAAAATTCCCTTCATAGAGCTTTTATTCAGTTAGATTTTTTGAAGTAAAAGGAAATGTGACTCAGGGCTACATCTGTTTTGTGTTTGTTTTGTTTTGTTTTTTTTTCATTTGGTAACTGCTTCTTTGACCATCTGTTGTTCTAGAGATTGAATCATTCTAGAAATGAATTATAGATACCTCTTAGCATGCTAACTTTATGGCTAAGCTAGAGGTATTGAACAAATGGAATTTTGTTTTGTTTACAATGATTATTAATTACTGTAAGTAACTTATTAATTACTGTTATTAATTACTGTTTGCATCTTTCCAGCTTAAGCACAGTTAACCCTATCTGTTACCTAATTGGTTTCAGGAAATTGAGCTGTCATGTTTGAAAAGTGAACTGTCAGCCCTTAAGGAACAACTTAAAGCAGAAATCGAAGAGAAGGTTGGGGGTTTTTTGTTTGTTTTGTTTTTTATTAAAGGTAGCAGTATGGGTGACATATTTGGCCTGGTCTCAGGCACTATAATGGTGATAGCTGTGAAGTGGTGAAATTTGACTAAACCTGGGCTGTATATTCATGCAAGTTCTGTAAGACAGTGTGAGTGTGGACTATGTCCTGTAATTACACCAAGATTCTCAACATCTGGAGTCAAATAAAATACTTTCTACCATGTAACTCTTTTTTAGGAGAAGCTTGCAGAAGAACTTCCCCAAAATACAGTTCCTGAAAGTGAAAAAAAAAGCACAAGGTATTTTTAACTTAATGATGATTTGATTTTAGAACTTGGTAACATTTATATGTGTGCAATTTAACTGAAGTTTCATGTAGTAGTGAGAAGAATACAATACAATACAATACAATACAATACAATACAATACAATACAATACACCAGGTTGGAAGAGACCTTCAAGATCATCGCGTCCAACCCATCAACCAATCCAACCCACCCAACAACTAGACCATACAGCCAAGCACCCCATCAAGTCTTCTCCTGAACACCTCCAGTGAAGGTGACTCCACCACCTCCACGGGTAGCCGATTCCAATGGGCAATCACTCTCTCCGTGTAGAACTTCTTCCTAACATCCAGCCTAAACCTGCCCTGGCGCAGCCTGAGACTGTGTCCTCTTGTTCTGGTGCTGGCTGCCTGGGAGAAGAGGCCAACCTCTGCCTGGCTACAACCTCCCTTCAGGTAGTTGTAGAGAGCAATAAGGTCACCCCTCAGTCTCCTCTTCTCCAGGCTAAGCAACCCCAGCTCCCTCAGCCTTTCCTCATAGGGCTTGTGTTCCAAACCCCTCACCAGCTTTGTTGCCCTTCTCTGGACACGTTCCAGCAAGTCAACATCCTTCCTAAACTGAGGGGCCCAGAACTGGACACAGTACTCAAGGTGTGGCCTAACCAGTGCAGTGTACAGGGGGAGAATGACCTCCCTGCTCCTGCTGGCCACACTGTTCCTGATGCAAGCCAGGATGCCATTGGCCTTCTTGGCTGCCTGGGCACACTGCAGGCTCATGTTCAGCCTACAATCAACCAGTACCCCCAGGTCCCTCTCTGCCTGGCCACTCTCCAGCCACTCTGACCCCAGCCTGTAACACTGCCTGGGGTTGTTGTGGCCAATGTGCAGAATCCGTTCTCCCCGCCCACACAGAAACCACGGCTAACTCAGCCGGAGAAGCAAAATGGAAAAGAGCTATATTTTACAAGCAGGATGAAATGCAATGAATGTATACACAATAGACAGTATTTACAGTATATACAGAAATATACAGGAAAGAAGGTAACACAGAAAACCTGCCCCTCCTCGCTGGAGGAGGGTCTCCCACCCCAAAACCCCCTTCTCTCCCTTCCTCCTTTTTTTTCCCCAAAAAGGGTTTGAGAGAGAAGAGTAATTATTAAGGGGGAAATTCTCTTAGTTCAAAGCGTATGCTAAGGGAAGAAAAAGAATTAGTTTCTTATCTCATTAGTCCAAGGTCAGTGCCAAGCACAGAAAGACAGCAGCTGCCCAGGCAGACTGAAACAGACAGACTGAGACACAAACCAAACTAAAACTAAAACTTAAAGTTACATTGCTACCAATCTACCAATTAAGTTAGTTTAGAATTATCTTTGTTTTCCCTTTTTTACACCAAAACATTCAGCTAGAGTGTTTCAGTAACTGTGCTTCTTAAAGGCATGGCCTAAAACTGTCACATTTCATGATAAATCATGTACATTCAACAAAAGACATTGAAAGACTTTTAATTTTAAACTTTTTTATTATTTTAGAAAATACAGACTTACTTTCCTGAGACTCCTAAACCTCATTTAGATCTGGGCTCTGAACCTGTTAATGTAAAACATAAGAAGACCCCAAATGATACTCCTATGAAATTCAACATGATGGGAAAGAAAAAAATGCCTCCTTCAGGATCTGAGGAAAATGCCTTGAGGAGTCCTTTGTTAAAGGTTCGTAACTCATAATAGTAAATAGTTTTATTTTGTCACTGTATTTCTTCTCTGTAGCTATTTCCTGTTCTTCTTCCACAGCTTCCTGTTCATTCTCCTTGATTGGCAACAAAAAAGATTTTTTTTTGTTCTTTGGGCGTTCCATAGCACCTTTAATGATCTGAATACTCAGTCTGTAAACTGGGTTATGAATTTGGGTTTGCATGATGTAATTACCAGTGTAAATACAATTTTAAATGCCTCTGTTTTTTTCCTAAACATATATTGTAAAGACTCCTCCAGTACATAAACTGCAAAGTGAAAGCACAAATCTGCATTCAGATCAGTGTATGAGGAAAAAGCAGAAAGTGCTTCTACAGCTGGATGCTCAGTCAGACAGCTCCGAACGCCGTGACCTCCTGGTAAAAAACAGAGCCAGTAGTGTACTTGAACAGTTCTTTATGCATGTTGCTGTATCTAAGAATGCATAAAGCACCTGGGGTTCTGTACCAAACACAATATTTATGTATTTTTATTTGATTGGTTCTTTCTGGAATGTATGTAAATGTGCATAGTTTAGTAACTAGGTGACAGAGTGCCCACGGTCCAAAAATATATATTAACTTTCACCATGATTTTTAACATTGTTTTTATTGAATTGTTGAGGTTTCATAGTAGCAAGTTTATTTTCTTTTTCTTTTTAATTCTTCATAGTCTAATATTTCTAGGAGGAAAGAAAATACATATTTTTAATATAGTGTGATTTAGTAACTTCTAAATTTTTAATTTCAGAGCATAGCCTCAGAAGAAGAAACGTTTAAAAAATTGTACAAAGATTATCCTCAAGCTTCACCGTTCTATGCCACAACACCAAAAAAGGTACCTTAGCTTTCCTTCATACCAAAACAGCTAAATAAATTGGTTATAGAAACTAATGAATGGCTTTGTTTTTTCATCTTAGAAACCAACTACACCAAGTGTAAAAACTCCAGGCTCTGTACTGAAACCACAGTATTGTTCTTCTTTCAGAGCCATTTTATATTGTTACAGTTTTTGTCATGCTCAGCATGTTTAGTACTACATTCATTTCCTACAGACACATATATTCTATAGATACACAACTCCATCCACCTGCAGAGCAGTTTCTACATTTCATCTCCTGTGCTGTAGAAAGTCAGGGGAGCCATTAGCCCATTTAAAAATTTTGAAATAAGTGTTAACTACATAGAAAAGGAAAAAAAAAAAACACCTGGCTTTAGAAATACTGGTTTTAAAGCAATTCAGTTTAATTTTAAGTTTACTCTTTCCTAATATGTAGTTCACAAAAGGATACTGTTTCATGAAAGATACTGAGGCTGTTAAAATATATGCACTATTAGCTGATGTCATCTTGCTTTTTCATTCACTGTGAACATTAAGCTGTCTTTTTTAGATTTCAGTAGCTAGTGTTTCAGTATGTTAAAGCAGTTTTGAAACTTCTGAAATTGAATTTTCAATAGAATTACTTTGGTTTAAAACAACATCAGCTCCATAAGGAATAAAATATACACACCTGTTTTAAGATTGCAAAAACAGTGCTAAGATGTCATTAAAATGTTTATCTGAAACATAAAGTTTGGGACCAAATGTTGTTGCTTTCTGTATTAGAACACAGATAAAAATCACCAGACAGCCTTCCTAAGGAGTAACAGCTTCTGCCATGCAAGTGTAAGAATACTTCAGAGCAATATACATTTCTGCATTACTCCCTCATTATTCTTGCTCTCACAACAATGTCCTTCAGAGCCTAGAGATGACAAAAAAAATAGACATCTTGAAGCTTTATGAAAAATCAAAACCCTGGATTCATCCTGGAATTTGTTTGCAAGCAATTTTTTCTGTGAATCTGTAAGAGATAGAAGCTACATTTCAAGCTATTACTTGCAATAGACAGATTAGCTCCGAAAATTAGCAAAATGTAGCAGAAACACTTATTTATGATGACCTTACATCATCAGTGGAACTCTGCAACAGGATGGGGTTGGAAATAATTCCCCTACCGGAATACAAATCTTTTAGAACTAAATGTGATTGGCTTTGTCTGGTTTTCATCAGCATAGCTTCTAATTCTTGGATGTTTTTATTTTGATATCCACAGCGCTATACGCAGTGGAAACAAGACTTACTCTGCCCCACAAGGTAACCAGCTCATAAGATCACAAAGTCCTCATTGTGTTGTACTATCAACAGGGGAAGGGTGAGTAGGAATAACAGGAGAAAACTTCTCATTGTTCCTCATTGTAGGAACAATGGATAGCAACCATGGTAGGCATTGGTTAGGGGGAGAGAATTCTATTAAATTACGTCTACATCTAAGGTGTGGTGTGCACTGAATTTCTCCAGCCCCTTACAGAGACCCAAGAATTTAATGGTTACTAGATTCTGTTTACAGAGATCATGTAAAACACTTGTAGAACATCAACACACTGTACAGTTTTCATGCAATGAAAGTGTAAAACAACTGATGTCAGTGAATGGATTGCTTTAATTCAGAGAAAGGTTAAAGATAAATAATTAACAGTGTAAATGGCTGTTGCAGAACAGGGCTACAAAGCTGATGTCTATAAAAGCACATGAAAAAATTCTGTCACTGAATAGCCTGCAGGTCAGTAGGGGGCAAAAAAAGAAATTAATCCATAAGCATCAGGCTTTTAACTATGGGGTTTGGGAAATTATGAAAGAAGCCTTGGGTACTCACAGATTGCCACAATGGATTTTGTTGTCCTGCCAGGCTTTTAACTTGCTGCTCCCAGTAGGCAGAGTGATCTCGTTCCCTTTGAGTGTTCAGACAGGTCAGTAGTAAATGAACTCTGTGGTCACATCCAGGAGGACAATCAAGGAGAAGTTCTTTTACCAGCTTAATAGTTTGTGTAAATTAGAGAAGAGATGTGACTGTGTATATCGCTCTGGTGATGTTTAGTGCATCTCTGACAGATGGGCAGGCTAATGTGACGCCAGCAAAGAAGAGGTTTTGTGTCCATACCAGTGTGGAGCTTACCTGAGTATGAGGAGGAGTTGTCACATGAGTCTCACCCAGGCTAATTTATTGTGCTTCCAGATAAGTTAATTTTCATTCTTAATACTTGGTCAGATATTTCTGTAATGCAATGCAGTGCAATCAGAGGCTGGGTAAAAGAGCTGCATTGAATAAATCCTGTGCAGAGATTACAATAACTGCTCCCTTCTCTGGAGACTTTCAAACCCACCTGGGTGCGTTCCTGTGTGACCTACTCCAGGTGATCCTGCCCTAGCAGGGGGGTTGACTAGATGATATTTTGAGGTCACTTCCAACCCCTAATGTTCTATGTGTTGTGTAACAACGCTAAATCTTCATGACATGGGCTCTGGAAAGATGGAACTAACAACACTGCATCTATGTAGTTACCTTAACAACCAAAATTGTAATCGCCTCAATGAAATCAGGTTTATATGGCATGACCTATTTTATGTAACACCATCTTGATGGGCATTAATTACATTCTTATCAGTTAATTCTTTTATTGCTCAAATCCTGTATCAACTTTCTGTTATTTTACCTGATCTGTCAGGGATAGATGTCAGGTGGAGAGTTACCTGGGTGAACATTCTCTCTTTAAATATTGGCATTTTTTGCAATGTTTTGAGATTGCCTCAGTATTCCAAGGCTTGTTGTAATCTACATTAGCTAGGTGGTTATGTTGATTTAAAAATATTTATTCCTTATAGAATTTTTTCAAGTCTTGTTCTTGCACATGTGCATTTTGCTTGTTCAGCTACTACTTTGTCAAATGCACAGCTAGTTACTGAAGACTTTGCACCAACAGCTTGTCTTCATCTAGAATTGTCTCTTGGCATTACTGTCAACCTCTGTAAACCTCCAGCTTCCTGTGTGAGATTTTCACTTTTTCTTACTTCTGGCAGTAACTGTTTCCCATTTTTCTTCTTGCTCTAGTTTATACTGTTGCCTTCTCTTTCATCTTCATTATGATAGAGTTTCAAGCTTTGTTATAATATTTTTCTTCACCACTGATGTTTGCAGACAAGATTTCCCTAAATCTTGTTAAATTCTTCATCCTTTTTTACCCTAATCTGAATTTTGTGCCACATCCAGTTACACCCATTTTTCTCAAATCAGAGAAATGAGCACTTTGAACCAGCAAAGAATAGATTCTGTCATATTCTGATCTGTCCTCTGCCTATATTCTTACATGTTATGTTGGGGATACCTCAATCTGGATGTTGGGTGTCTTCCTGTCAGCACCAGTGTGTAACTCCAACTGCATAAAGTGCCTGTAAATCACTGTGAAATCTTAAAGGAATCGTTAGTTCCTAGCTCAGTTGTGCATGCAAGGGTACCATAGGCATATTCTTGCTTAAGGAATGTTCTTTTTTCTTCTTATTTTGGGCAGATTTTGTCCTCTCCAGGATTCAGTATTGTGAATTGTTTCCTGTTCCTCTCACAATCTCCTTTGAAACACTCTTAAGATTTTCTAAGAACGGACATTATTCTTTTCTGTGCTTAAGGTTTTAAACAGCAGCAACATGTATAGGTAGTGTATATATGCTTATATATAGTGTGTGTGTACACATATCTACATCTGAGTGTGTGGATGTGTATGCTCCTTAGCCTGCACATTTAACTGCATTTAAAATATGTCAGAATAATACAGACTTAAATAATGTATTGGAGTAGTGGCAAGCTATCAGTGTTATGCTTCTGTTGCTAAGTGTAGCTGGACAGATGTTATTGAGAGTACAATTAATACTCTGCTTATGTCCTTAGCCAGAAAGAGTTATATTTAATTCCTGAGAAGTTATATGGAGGAAATGAATCCAGAATTAAAGACCTCATGGAAATGGAAAGCATTTGGCTAGTCTTAATAGAACAAACACCTGTATCATGTTATCCAAAAAAAAATAAACCCTTGGAGAATGAGCCCAGAACACAAAGCTGTGTGTAGCAGTCCAAAACCACAGCCAAAAGAGGCAACATTTTTCATAAATTGGCTGAACACCAATTGGGACTGGCTGGATCACTTCTCCAATAGCCCAAGGTGACCAAGTTCACCAGTTTAAACTCATCATATTTCTTACAGCTACATAAGTCAGGAATGTGGTTGCCCTGTGTAAGACAGACATCAGAGCAAATTCCAAATGGCTGTTTGGAGATTAAATGGTAGGGCAGGTGTTAAGCACAGCGAAAAGGTTGGCCAGACACTGATGAAGCAGTACAGGACAGCGGCTTAGGTGGCCCTTTTCTGACTTTTGCTCCTCCTAGATATTCCACAAAGCCCCAAATGTGTTTTACCCTCTTCTGTGGACATAGAATCATAGAGTCAATAAGGTTGGAAAAGACCTCAAAAATTATCAAGTCCAACCTGTCACCCAAGACCTCATGACTACTAAACCATGGCACCAAGTGCCACATCCAATCCCCTCTTGAACACCTCTAGGGATGGTGACTCCACCACCTGGGCAGCACATTCCAATGCCTAACAACTCTCTCTGTGAAGGACTTCTCCTCACCGCGCGTCTAAACTTCCCCTGGCGCAGCTTGAGACTGTGTCCTCTTGTTCTGGTGCTGGTTGCCTGGGAGAAGAGACCAACCCCTTCAGGTAGTTGTAGAGAACAATAAGGTCTCCCCTGAGCCTCCTCTTCTCCAGGCTAAACAATCCCAGCTCCCTCAGCCTCTCCTCGTAGGGCTTGTGCTCAAGGCCTCTCCCCAGCCTTTTTGCCTTTCTCTGGACACATTCAAGAGCCACAACATCCTTCTTAAATTGAAGGGCCCAGACACAGCACTCAAGGTGTGGCCTAACCAGTGCTCAGTACAGGGGCACAATGACTTCCCTGCTCCTGCTGACCACACTATTCTTGATGCAGGCCAGGATATCATTGGTCTTCTTGGCCACCTGGGCACACATCTCAGGTTCACTGGTGTTGGTGCACTATTTTGCTTCTCATTGTGCTATAAGGAGTGATTTCTTACAAGTTTTTTTCCTTATCAATTAGTATATCAGAGAGAATTGCTTGGTAGACTTTTGCTCAGTAGGTTGGAGGCCAGATAATGTCTTGGAGTGTGAGTAGGCAAGTCAGGCTCTCCCTCACCCTACTGCAGAGCAATTGCTTTGATGTGAGATGTGTTCCTTTGTGTCTAGTGCAGCATCTCTCAGTTGTGCCTGCCAGGTAATGAGCAAGTGGAGTGAACCAGACTTCATTAACTTTGGCAAAACATCGGTGTAGAATTAGATGTGATTCAGGATGGCTCCATTTCCATGCTGGCCTTCCTGTTGCACTGTTGCTATCCTATGTAGCAATTAAATTAATCAATAATAACTTTTTAAAAGCAGTGGTTAGTTTAAAAGCCTGAGGAGAAAATGACTGTTAAAATAATTAGCTTCCCATCTCCAGTTTCCAGGATAGGATATTATGGACACATTTGTTCCTATCGCATTTGCTTAGTGGTTCAGTATGAATTTTCAATAGATGACTTTGCGATAAGAAAGCAGCAATTCAGATCCAATTATATAAACAGTAAGATCAGCCTGGAATTAGCCTGGAGAATATAAAGCACACACAGAGCTTGTGCTGGGTCACTGCCTCTCCCAGCTCAAGGCAGGATCAGGTTCCTGTAATAGGGAAGAATTCAGCTGACAAGAGGTTGGTCATTCCAGACTTGCACCGTTGCAGCTACAGGGTAAACTAGAGTGTGTAATGATTGGCTTTTGTGATGGGAAACTGACAGCTGGAAGAGACTAGGGGTAATGTCCATGTGTTTGTAGACACTGTCATTTCTAGTTTAGAGGCTATAGAGTAACCCCTGGAATTGTCTCAGAGCTAATCAAAGCTTTGCTCTTGGGAACCCCAGGAGGTCTGAGAAACGAGGTCAGCACAACAGACAGGTAAAGTGGGGGTTCATTGATTTGAACTCTTTGCCAATGTTCTTTATTGTAATTTACTTGAATCTATTTAATTCTTGTCAGTGTTCCCATTTCATCATGTCTCTAAGCCAACAGCAGAGTAAAAAGTAAAAAGAACTAGGGGGAATGGAATGAAGCTGGAGGTGGGGAGATTCAGGCTGGACATGAGGAGGAAATTCTTCACCATGAGAGTGGTGAAGCCCTGGAATGGGTTGTCCAGGGAGGTGGTTGAGGCCCCATCCCTGGAGGTGTTTAAGCCCAGGCTGGATGAGGCTCTGGCCAGCCTGATCTAGTGTGGGGTGTCCCTGCCCATGGCAGGGGGTTGGAACTAGATGATCCTTGTGGTCCCTTCCAACCCTGACTGACACTATAATACTAAGTACAGTGGTATGGCTGATATCACAGTTGATTAATTTTTTTCCCCCACCTCTCTTGAGAATTTTATAAGATGCTTTCTTTAAAACTTTATTTTAAACCAATGAGATTACTTTAGCATCTCCGGTTAATTCTAGAGCTCATGTTCTCTCACACAGGTCACATGTAGCTCCTGTTATTTTTCTGTGTCAGCATTTTATCACTCATTAGTGAAAATGTAATATGTAATATGCTTCAGAAGGGAAAAGGTTCATTTGTAGTATATGTTAATGGCCTGTTTACCCTTATTTTTCTGTTCAGTGGCGAGTACTGTTTCAATTGAAGGTCTGAGATTGGAAATAAGGTGTTAGGCTGCAGATAAAAAACTTAAGGTTACTTCTAGTCTGTGGCTATTGTAACCGTCCTTGTCAAATTCTGAGAAAAAAGGCTGGAAGGTAAATCTAATTTTCCTTAGGATTGCTTTGTTTGTTTGCTTTCCCCACATCTAGCATGAATCCCTTCCTTGTGATGTCTCTTCTCTTTGGCTTGGTTTTTGGCCAAACAGCATCACTGTGTGCTCCTTCGGAGTATACAATCCATGTGGAGAAAAGGGAATGTGCCTACTGCCTGGCCATCAACACGACCATCTGCGCTGGATTTTGCATGACTCGGGTACAAGATGTTACTCTGATTTTAGCAGGGGTTTCTGTAATGGGCATCACTGCAAAACAAGTGCCTATTGCTACCAGAAACTTGGTAAATGATCCAATGCTAATAATGTTTGTCACAGGAAAAAAACCCAAACAACTATGGTCATGTTTTCAAGTTAGCCATTTGCAAAGGTGTGGATAAGAAGTGACAAGCCTCTGGAACTATGGAGTTAATAACATCATAACATGGCAGAGAACTAACTGCTGACTGCTGCTGTCAAAGCCTCTGTAGTCAGTTTGTGGGGTTGGGATGGAACAGGTGAGAAGCAGATAATATTTAGTCATCCTCACTGCATGATCAGAAGTACACTGAAAATATCAGAGCCAGTCTAAGTGTGGACAGATTTGCTTTCTGAATGTTTGAGAAAACATCAGAGGAAACTTTCTGACATTCTTGTACACTTCAGTGAAACAATGCATTTTTTGCCTTGTAGGACAGCAATGGCAAGAAGCTGCTACTCAAAAGTGCTCTGTCTCAGAACGTGTGCACATACAAAGAGATGTTGTATCAAACAGCATTGATTCCAGGCTGTCCTCGTCACACCGTCCCTTACTATTCCTACCCTGTAGCTGTGAGCTGCAAGTGTGGTAAATGTAACACCGATTATAGTGACTGTGTTCACGAGAAGGTTAGGACAAACTATTGCACTAAACCACAGAAGCTGTGTAACATGTAAGCTTCCAACACAATGTGGTCAAAATGTACATCTCCGCTCACAACTAAACATAAATAAAAGTGTATTCCATCACAGGTTTGCAAATCGGTGTGCACAAAGTTTTATTCTAAAGGTTACACCTATAAATATGGTAATGAGCCTAACAAAGTACATGCTAAGCACATATATTACTCAACTCTCCCCAAATCACGCTAATATGTCACTCTGGTTGCGATCAGAGTTAAGGTATAAAATCCCAGGGGAGGAAAAGACTGAAGATAAATCAGAGTTGATGGGTTGTGCTTCCTGCACCTAAGATAGAGCTGACTCCTTGGTATGAACTGCACCTTCAATATATGTCTGAAGGGTGGTGGCAAGAGGATGGGGCCAGACTCTTCAGTGGTGCCCGGTGACAGGACCAAGGGCAACGGGCACAAACTGGAAGCCAAGAGGTTCGACCTAAGATAAGGAAAAATTTCTTCGGTGTGAGGGTGCTGGAGCCCTGGGGCAGGCTGCCCAGTGAGGTTGTGGAATCTCCTTCTTTGGAGAGATTCCAAATCCACCTGGCCATTCTGATGCTGGGCAAGATGCTGTGGGAGCCCCTGCTTTAGCGGGAGGGGGAGGGGGTGGACTGGATGATGCCGAGGTTCCTTCCAACCCCCACCACGCAGGGAGTATGCGGAAAGCTTGGGGCTCTGACACAGGCTTACGGCACACTCTTGCACGCAGCCCCCTCTCGCTACGAGCTGGCGGGCAGCGCCGCCCAGGCGCCAGGGGGTGTCCCTCGCAGCCCTCCCGCAGAGGCCGGAGCGCGGGCGGAGCCCGTGCCCACCCCGCGCACCAAATCGCCGCCTACCCGGCCCCGCCGCCGCCTCGGCCGCTCTACATCCTGGGGTTCCGCGGCGCCCTTGCCGCCTTGGGCCGCGGCCCCTGCCTCTGCTGCCGCGCTCCGGCCTCTCCGCACTCATCCGCGCTACGAAGCCAAGGTAGGAGAAGCGCCGCCCGCCGCACCTCCCCTGTCCGCTGGGCGGATGGCCTCCACCGGGCGGGCCCTGAGAGCAGCCGCGGCGATGCGGCAGCCACCGGGGGATCGGTTCCTGCCCCGCTTCCTGCCTGGGGCCTCCTTTACCGGGCTCTCGCCTGCCCGCAGCCCGGCGCCGGCGACATCACACAGTCGAGGGTAACGGGCGAGCCTCCCTCGGGCCCGAGGAGCCGCCGTGGACCTGGGTGTCGCTGACGCAGGGGCTGCCCCGAGGCGGTGTGCTGGGTGAGCTGAATCCAGGAGGCAGGAGGTGAGGCGAAGGCAGCCCTGCCGCGCTGGGAGGGTCTCTGCTGGGCGGGGAGCAGCGGACGGGAGGGGGCGGAGGAACCTCCCTGGGGCGAAGCGGGCAGGGAGACAAGTTCTCTCTGGTAGTCGTTTATTTGAGGTTATTTTTATTAGAAAGTTGTTTGAAATTCAAGACAGAAAAGCCGATAAAACAGTACTTCAGAACCATTAGACCAAAGGGAGGTGAAAAGTGATTTCAGCAATGGATTACGGTTTCTCTTTTTCTCTCAAAGAAAGCTGCCATAGAAGTAATTCTGTTACAGACTTTGCAGCATAAAACGATATGCCAGCTCTGTCCAGAATCAGAATTTATGCTGTAGAAACAAATAGGCTGTATTGGAAGTTGGTTGTGGTTTGGCGAAGCTAGTGGTTAGAGCACCAAGAGTGAGGAAGAAATTTGAAAAGCTTTATTCATGCACATTTTCCTTGAATGGCATCCGATGCTGTTAATCAGTAGCCCCCAAAGGCTGCAAAATGTAGCATTCAAAGGCTTAAGAGAACTCGGTTTCTTTTTCAGTGCATATGAAATATATTTTGCTATAAAACTGTCACTTCTGGTATGAGGAAAAGTGAAATATGAAGCTTCATTGTAGGGATATTACAGGGCTGTGCTTCATCAGCTCCTGTGTGCTCTGCAAGGTATCAAAATTGGCTGAGGTTTTCCTGTAACAAATGAAGCTCCTGCTGAAGTCACTTAGAAAAAATGGACAAGGGGAATGTGAATAATGATGCTTAGAGTTGCAATAAAAGTCAACAGTTTAAATCTATACTTTAGAACAAACTGACAGGAGAAGTGTGTGATGTGTTTTCAGAATGATCACACAGAGGGATTTGATCTTTTGTTGTTTTCCTCTGAAAGAGGCATAAGGAACAGGAATAAAATGGGTACTGCTGCTGACTTAACATGGCAGTTAAGTATCTGGTACATACAAGCACTGAAGCTTGTTAATTAAACCCTGGCATGCAGTTCTGGGGTATGAACTGGCTTTGAGGAAGTTTATATATTGGTTTGGATTAGTTGCTTTTGCAAAGCTCTCTTACTGAAGACATACAATATGGTGGTCTGGAAATTATTTTGTACTGCTGATAAAGAGCAAAGGTTTTGAACTTTCAAGAGCTGAAAAGAAAAAGCAGCAGCACAATAACCTGTGGACACTGTGTCATCAGTTTCGATAACCATAACCCTGCACCTGACATCTGAGCGTTTAATGAATGGAAACTGGAGCTGCAAACTAGCAATGTTCAAAAAGCAGCAGGAAATAATTCTTACAGCTTTGACAGGGAATGAACAGTTGTATTTTCTGTCCCTTAATGAGTTAAAGACTTTCAATTACTAAGATGCAGAGAAAATGGCAAATGTTTTGTGTACCTCACAACAGCAGAAACCAGCAGAAGAGGCTCTATCTCTGGATTCTGTTAAAACCAATAATGGATGCATAACATGCTGATTCCCCACTTAATTACACCAATAACTTAGAGAGATAAACCAATAAATGGTATTATTCTGTTCCTAATACGCAGTGCAGGTATCCCACATACCTAGACAGCAGTAAAACCTAGAGTGTAAGCTCAGAAAAACAAATGCACTGTTCAGAGGAAGGGAAAAAAACACAAAACACCACAAATCCAAAACACCTCAGCAGAAAGTAAGGCTGTTTGAAGCTGAATTTATAGAAGGATTATTTTTACCACTTTTTTTTTTTTTTTTTTTTCTAAGGCACTTAGATGGTTTTGCACTTCTGGGGGAGTGAGGGGGTGGGGAAGCAACAGAATTTTCTGCAAGCTGCCTTTTTTATTCAGTGCATCTCAAAAGCAGGAGTGGGCATCTTCCAACTTAAACAGTAAACAAAGAAAGGAAACTCAGGTCTGGTCATTACATTCTGGTGCTACAAATTTGAGGAAATAAAAGCAATTACACAGAGATGCTTTTAAAGATAACTAAAGTACTGTTGTTAAGAAAGGGAATGTAACAGAAGGAAAGAGCTTTAAATAAATTTCTGTCTCTGTAGGGTGATAATCTTGAAACCTGAACCACTGGCTTCCCTACTGTGCTCTTTTTACTGGTTTCCATGGAAAGATGTCTTGCTCTGAATGGCAAAAATGACACTATATAGCAGTTTCTTCTTTCGGTCAGTATTACCTGGGGAGAAAACACCTCAAATGTATACTGTCCCATTATTGATGTAGAGCAGAACTAGTTGTAGGGATAGTCTCAAGTGTACCTGGGACCTAGGAAACTGCTTTGACTATGTCAGTTGTCTTCTGTGAGGAACTTGCCCTCATGGATGTGCTGCCAGTGTCATTCTCCCAGTTAAACCTTTCTTGGGAAAAGACAGCAGCAGGTCAGGGCCCTGTTTCCTGCACTGATGCTTGCAGTATAAGGTCCCACGCCCTACTTTCATGTGGCATTAGTTGGCTGTGAAAGGAATGATACAACCCTAGCTCTTCTGTGGCTTACAATCTAATGTCTCCCTCTCAGCAGGGCACCTAAAGCTAGGTCCAGAAGCTGCTCAGCTGGCAGTGCCTGCTGCATACCCAGCATTTAGTGCACAGCTGTCTCAGTGTCACAGGTCCTGGTTGAACAATTTGAAAAGTCTGTGTGAAAGACAGCAAGATGTGTCCAACTGGATACATGGAACAGCACCAGGAATTCCAATCCCAGAAAAGCTATGGTAGTTAGAGTTTCTTTGGGAAATGGACTATCATCAGGGCTGTCCATTCCACAAAAATAAGCCCACTGGAATGCACACATTTTCTGAAACCCCATTTCTTTCCATTGTTTTCCAGTGAGATAAAGACCTCATGACTTGTAAATTTCAAGTCCTGTTAGACATGGTGGACCATTTCCATGAGATACGGAGTTTTGCTGAACTTTTCCCCATCATGTATGCAGCAGCTGCATCAGAAATCTGAACTAGTGAGAGAGAGACAGAGCTGCTCTGTGGATATGGTTAGCAAAAAGCTGTTCTCCGAAATGGTGAATCATCTCGAGTAAGCCAAATAGGAAGATATTCAGAGCCTTTGATGTCATTTATTTTCCCCTGCTGGGGGGACAATCTTTCTCCCTGCTAGGCTGTTTTGAAAGGAACATTTTCTTATGAATAAATATGATAAATAGAAAAATAAAAACATAGAAACAAACGATGTAAACGCAAGCCCTGAGGTATTTCAAGCGCACAGTGAATTACTTTCGTTGCTTTTTTTTCTCCTGACATGCAATCTAAAGGTGGCAGTAAGAAAATTTACTTTATGGCTCTGTAAAAAGGTCTCTTCTTTCTTCCCTGCCTTGCACCCGCAAGAAAGGGTGAGAGGTTGAGGTAAGTGTCACAGATAGTCACAGAAGCAGATGATTTTAAAGTGCTGTGTGGTCTTTTCCCCGACCATTTTCACTCTTCAGTTGGCTTCCGCAGGCCAGTTAGATTCTACAGAGGATCTGACAAAGTTGCTGCTTTTCTGGATATAGGCTCCACTCCTGCACCAGAATGTGTAGCATAGGGTCTTGCAGGATAAAGGGGCTTCTGAACAGAGGTTTTAGTGGCCCCTTTAACTCATATATATATATTTTTAATTAATTTTTTGGAGTGTGTCTCAGGCTAGCTTGGCAAGCTTAAGCACACTTCACACTGCAATTGCTCCCAAATGACCACGTTATCTTGCCAGCTTCCCACCTCTTTCCCCCTCTTTCTTTAGCTTTCTCCCCCAGAACTTTCTGCATGTGCATGAAGGGTCCAATCCTAAAAACCCCCAAATCCAGTCTCTGTGTGACAGTGAAGTCAATAGGTCTACTCACATGAATTAAAGTTTGCTGGAGCAGGCCTTTGGGCATTGATTAATGTTTTAAAATAAAGTCCAGTTTTATTAATTCTACTCTCTTTGGGCTTTGGAAAGAACAGTTACAAAATGGATTATAGATCTTAATTTTTTACAATGGCATTTGTTCCTCTGATAATTCTTGGCAAACAGGGGCTCAGTATAAAAGGGTTTCAAGCACTCTATACCTCTGGGTGTGTGTACACTCCTGCATAGTGAGACTCTGGAAGAACTGAGCATGCAAATGTGCACACACAACACACACTCACCTAAACAAGGTACTGTATGTACAGGTACCTGCTCATGTGCACATACATTTGTAAGCAGAGATATGCATGTGCTCACACAATGTAAACTCTTAATTGCACATATACAGACATTAAAAATCAAATTAGTCTTACATGCACCTTGGTTTCTTCTCATTAAAAAGGAAATTTTTAACCTTTTTTTTCCCCCTTCATGTCAGTTTTTACTGCAACTAATACAATTCACCTGCTCATCTAATGGGATCTTTTCCTCTCAGTATGTTAAAATACTAATTAAATGCATTACAATTATTAAAACTGGGTAGAAGAGCACTTCTTGTAAAGCTTAGTCTGGAACTCCTGGAATATAGTTGTGCAGTGAAAGTTTTAGATCATGTCTCTCGTGTTACGGATCACACAGCACAGAACCATGCTGAATATCATGCCAAAGATCTAGAAGAGAAGGGATGCATTTTAAGGATCCACTTAGAAAACAGTTATAAAACAGCCTGCATATCAGAACACTCTGAAGGTTCTTGTGGCAGAGTAGCAAGTGACTGCCTCCATGTACAAACCCCAAGATATCAGGCAAGTGACATAAAAAAGATTTCAATGATACTCAAAGCTAAGATTTTTATCTGCTCAAACTCAGAGTTTAACCCCTTTTTGTTTTAAATATTAAGGCCACCATAACAGCCACAAACTTTAATAGTATTACCATCAATTGCACTGGTATCAGTAACTCTGACTACTGTTATGCCTAGTATTGCACCAAAAGGTTCTGAGTTTCAGAATGCCTCTACAAGGAGTATTGTATACACATTAGTGTAAGAGCATTGTGGATTTACAGAGGAAGCTAAGCTCTTAACAGTTGCTACTCAAGATCATGATGCTACTCAAGATGTATTGAAAATAAAACTCCGTGTGTGTTAGGGAGCCACTTAACTAGAGGGAATGTTAAAAGCAGAGAACTGTGGGTGTTGCCAGAGTCTCCAGAAAGTTCTTTTCTTGCCATAAGTTGAATCTCCAAGGCAGCTAGCAGCTATCTCATGAGGCTTTGTGAAGGGATATGAGCAGTGCCACTGTGTTCATACCCTCTCCCCACACCCCTCCCTAAGGAAGGAGACAGCTGACCAGTCACACCCCATGAGATGTCAGAAGTAAGCACAGAAAAAGGTACAGGCATGTTTCTGCTGCTAAAGAGGTTATAATTTCATAATTTCTGCTGTATCTGAGGTGGGAAACCATAGAAAAGCTGTTCACATTTCTGTTGTATCCTTGCTGAGCAATGGGGTTACAGGAACTCTGTCCCACCCACGTTGTTGTGCTGTATTTTTGAGGACATTCACATTTTATACACATGACAGGGTTCTTTAATCCATGGTTTCTCTTCATCTGCTTTTAAGTGTTCACACAAGTTTATGAACCTCCTGCTCTTTAGAGCAGCTCAAGGTGCATTTCTTTACTAATATTCTGGCTCCTCATGCTGCTTCAGCCTGCTGCTGCTTTCTGAGCCTGAAGGAAGTAGTGGCACATCCATGCTGAAAAATGCTTTCTGCTCAAGCTTGTTTGATAGAGACTGCCCACTCCTGTCATATCCTAACAGCAGGGTGACATCTATTGGTCACAGCTCTGTCCTCAAGGAGCAGACCTTGGGAAGACAGCAATACACTCTTGTGGGAGAAAGTGGCCTGCAAGAAAGGTTATCAAGGCTTTGGTGACACAACGTGATGAAACAGTCACCTGTGCTAGGGGCTGTGTGTTTGGGGGAAAAAATGCTCTTCTCTAAACAATGCAGTTTAAATCCTGTCCATTTAACAACATCCATACTGATCACTGGGCCTGTGCCCTAGAAAACCTGCTTAGAAACTGTCCTTCACAGTGAACCAGTGCTGTAGTCAGTATTTTCCTGCACAGCAATTTCTGTACAACCAGAAGGTGCTCTCTATTCCTTATGAAGCCTAGGGAACAGATCCTCAAAGGGCCTAACTCATCAGTCTGCAGCTGTTTTGGGGTAGGTGAAATGTTGCTCCAGCCTTTTGCTTTCAGTTTGGTTCATGTGCACTCTGCTTTCCTAGTATTGCAACAAAACAAGATTGCCATTAGACACTTTGATCTCTGTGTAAGGACACAAGAAAAGAACTGGTGAAACCAAGTCAAGCAAGTCTGCTTGCACTGGTGTGGGGCAATTCCCAAAGGGAGGATACACTGAAAGTGGTAAGAATAGCTGCACCCTGCAAAACACTTCCCACAAAGATTTGAGTAAGGGACAGGGTACTGGGCTCAAATGCATACTTGAGAGTAAGAACATGGATTTACTCACTGTGATGCCAGCAATTGCAATTCCAACAATTCCAAGTAAATGCAGATTAGCATCAATTACATTCTGGATTTCAACCAGGCAGTTCTATTAGAAACAAAATTGAAAGATTTACTCCTGGAAAAATAACACTCCCATCAGCTGTTCTCACTAAACAACAGATGAGCATGAAAGACACAATTGCAGTCACTGTCCTAATGCTTGCATCTATGCCTTGTGTTCTGTTAGGCAATTTTACTAGTGAGACAACAGCACCTCTTGCCTCTACAGGGTGGCAGTTACAAGTAATTTTCTTACAATAAGTTTTCCCTGAATTGAAACCCCTTCATATGCTAGGGCATGCCAAATGAGGAAGTTTGGCTAGGAAGACTGACGTGGTAACTCACAAGCAGGTTCCACCCAAGACAGAAAAAACAGTATCTTCTTTACACCAACAAAGTTTCTAGCCAGGAGCCTCCATGCATTATTAAGGCAGGCACTTAGGACTACTGTTCTGCCAGGTCCTTCTCACTTTTCTTTTCAGAGGATGTAATATTGTCTCAGCTACCCCAGGTCTACCACAAGCAAGCTTCAGAAATGAGGGCTGGGCACGTTCAACATGACCTCCAATTTATCTTCTGCCTCCACTGCTCCATTTTATATGGATTTTCATGCTGTAATTTGCAAGGTTAAAAGGAAGTTTTTCCTTTCTTTTACTTACAGAATGTTTCCAATTTTACTAAACAACAGACATCAAAAAGTTACTAGAACAAGCAGTAGTGAGGACACTTGCCTTTGGCAACTGGATATTCTCTGGGCAGGGTAATCCCATTTGTTGTTCCATGTTATCTTTACCACAGCAGTGGAGCTAAATGAGAGATACAAAGAACAAAAGAAAGGGAAGCCATAGATTTTTTTTTTTCCATACTGAAAGTGGGACAATAAACAACTGAAAAAGAGACAATGCAGGTCAAGTCATAATTCCCTGCATTAACTGCTACCTCTGCTAGAATTACAACTGTGTGGGCCAAAACTGTCAAGCATCAGTTTCAGTTTTCTGAAGGCACAGGAAAAAGAGAAATTAACAACAACTTTCAGGAGGGATTTTTATGATAGTATCTCATAACAAAGCAAACAAGTGGATTTTGGGAAAGCAGACCCCTGGCTTACAAGCACATAGGAGCTGTTAGGAGGAGAGACAGAAAGTTCAAAGAATGCATACAGAATTACTGACAATGCACAAAAGCTGCAGCAGAGAATGCTAGATTCTTTATTTCTGACAAAACATAGTGCTGGCTTGGAGACAGTAATAAATCAGGAGTGTTTCAGAGGATTTGTTTTTCCTGTTTGTCTATCTCCCACAAAATGCTTGGAATTCCTCTTTGGGTCAGAAATAACAGCTATGGGAGAAGGACAAAAGGGTCCGAGGTTGTGAAATGTTTGTTCTAAAGAACGTGGGAATGCTGCAAGGAGCAACAAAGCTTGAGCTTGATCTCTGTGGGAGGCAGTCTAGATGCAAGATGGGCACAAATAGGATTCAGGAGGTCACAGGGTCTAATTCAGGCACTAACTTTTTGGGTGGCCTGAGCTGAGTCATACATTATTGATTCTATGATTCTGTGTGCTCTTGGTTCTTTACCTACTTGGTTCAGTCAGTAGCAGCATCTCCCACATTGTAGATCCTGGGACACAGGTCACAGTTCTTTTTCTCAGCAAATGCAGAGAGATTCAGACCTTTCCACCTCTCTCTGCATTTGTAAATATTTGTTCTTGGGCCACAGTAATCATACCTTCTGCACAACAAAGAGCAGAAGCATCAGATGAAATCTAAAAGCCTGGTCATTTTCACTTTCAAAGGTAAAGATCACTTGGGTTCTGAAAAACCACAATTCTGACAAGTTTGTGTGGCTCTGGCTCTGTTTTAAGTAACAGTTAGTTTTATTATTTCATACCTCAGTGGAAGGCATTCCAAATTTTAAAGGGTAGTGTGGCAGCAGAGCAGTAGTGCAGGGTATTAAAGTTCAGGAGGACTACTCACAGCCACGTGTAAGTGATAGATGGTTCTGTTGACCTTCCCGCCTGGGTTTTTCATATAGTCATCATAAATGTCTTCATAGATTTTCTGGGCTTCCTGTATTGCCTGCAGAAATTAGACTTTCCAAGTGAGTGGCAAACAAGTCTTACCCCTAGTCCAGTGCAGATTTCTAGCTTCTGTCATCAAGCCCCAGAGCAGAAAATTATGCCTGGTAAACTGAAGTACCACAGCTGGAAAGGTAGGAGGTTTTGTGGCCTGACTGCGTTCAGAGAGACTCTGCATGGATCTGAATGTACATACGCTGTAGTCTGTGTTTTGGTTAAGAGTTGGACAAGGTCAGTGCTTGAATGCATTTGCCCTTTTCCCAAGGAATACCCTCTTATCATATAGTTCTATTTGATGTTCCTTGGGGGTGTACTGTTGAACCACACCTACAGGTTTTCTTTAATAGAGGGAAGCAAACACTGCATCTCATCTGGACTTGTGATAACACAAATTGTCATTGACTCCAGATAAGAATGTCAGAGAGTCTTCCTGAGAAGCCTCCTGGAGAGTTTTCCTATGCCAGAGCCAGGCTGCAGGTCTGTTGGCACTGGAATTCACTGCTGCCCCATCATTACAAGTTGCTTGCTACTTACCACTTTCTTGCCTATAAAGGCAAATACTCCAGCAGTGACCTCAGCTGCAAATATCACCAACAGGCAAGCAAAGAACTGCAGAGAGAGAAAAGAATGTCACATTAATACAGCTGGCACAATTCTGCTTTATATGAACTGTCAGTCAGTCCCTCCTTCTTGCCCAGGCCTCAACAGCCCACACAGTAATTGGAAGACAGATGGTAATCAGGGTTTGTAACAAGGGTGTCAAGTGATACTTCTTGTAATATGGAAACAAAGGTGGCAGTGGCAAAGATGTGACTCATGTGGTAGTGTCAGAAAAGACAGAAGGTAATTCCAAGAAACATACCACATGAGGCAAGAAATAGAACTTCTTCCTATATGGAAGCTCTGTAATATCACAATGCCTAGAGACCTTAGATTAGCCAGTGAAAGAGCATAAGACATTTGAAGACAGTAAAGATCTTTCCACTAATGACACAAAGCATGCTCTTAAATGACTGCAGCCCAGGCCCTTGAAACCTTTTACTTACTGCTCCAAGTAAGCACTGAGACTCCCGCGCTGCTCCACAGCACCCAAAAAATCCAACTGTGCTCATGAGAGCCCCTGCTCCCACCAAGACATAGAGTCCTGTGAAAAATCAGAATCAGACAAGAATTCAGGGGTTTTCTTCCCAAAGTCTGCTACCTCTTTTGTCAAAACCACACATTTGTAAGTGCCAATGCTCCCTGGCTCTCACAAATAACACCTGTTACACAGAAAAGCTTCTCTTGCAACAGAAGGAGCCCAAGGATTTCTTCAGAATTCTTGGAGAATCTCATGAAGACAAGTGAGAAGACTTCCAGCTCTCAAGTTTACTGTCCCAAGGGCAGCTCAGTCCAGGAAGAACATACACCATATCCCATCCAGAACTACCATACAAATCTTCAGGGATGTATTGGGTTGAAATTAGGGATGTCAGTATAGCCCCATACAGAGTTAAAGATCTAGGACCCTAGCTGTGTTCAGAACTTGACAAAAACTGTAGAGGTAAAGGGAATATTCATCTCTGCCACCTGTAAATCTAATACTCACATTCAGCAGAGGTTTTTGATTGTTTGTGGGGTTTTGGGGCAGGTTGGTTTGTTTGTTTTGCATGGGCTTTATCGAAGACAAAAAGAAACTGGAGCACAGAAACTTGCTTCACTGCCAACTTGCATGCTTGCTCTGTGCTCGGGCAGTATATTCATTCATGTGCAGTGCCAGCTCCCATCAGACCACAACCACCGTGTTTGTGCCTTGTCTCTGGGTACTATGCCAACCAAAGTACAACAGGCTCAGTGCAGTTGCCTTCTAATTGTAGTCTTTGTCTTGTGGGCAGCGGGAAGGACCTGCAGGAATCTGCCATTTCCCTCCTGCCTTTGAGGGGACACTAGAGGGCACAGTGAGCCTTGCTCCCAGCTTTGACTACACAAACCCTTAATGAAGCCTTTCCTATTCACAGTTACCAGGTTAAACATTGTCATTATTTAGGATTAACAGAGCTGCTGGCATTTACTGTCAGCAAGCCTTGTGTAACTTAGACTAGAAGGCAATGTTTGCAATTAAAAGGCAGTTTGCAGTGATTGCTAGGAAAATGAAAAGAGGAACCAATATCATCAATGTACAAATGCAGGGCGTCTAGGTCTTCTGCCACCTAGATGCAGCCTGCTTGGAGAAGGCAAGCTTCTGCGTCTTGCCCATCACTGGTGCATCACTGTCCAGTCACTGCCTATCAGCCAGATATCTAGCCCAGCTATTGTGATCCTTCTCTTCCCCTCCATCCTTGTCCCAGTAGCTTTCTTGTGCCAAGGGTTGCTGCTGAGGATCTCAGGCTGCTAAAATAGCAATGAACCAATTACAATTAATATGGCTTTGCCAGGCCTGTGGCACCAGACATACAGGATTTGCTGCTGACTGTGCTGCCTGTGTTTTCTGCATTTTTAATCTTCAGCAACTTGGGGCTTAGAAGGACTGAGCATTCCTCAAGCTACTGTTTGTACACATATTCACCACAGAGTGGTTTTTACTGAGGGAGGAGTGTATAAAGATCTGGATGGTTCAACAGAAAAAGGTCAGCCCCTCGTGGAAGATAAACGGGGGGGGGGGGGGGGGAAAACACAACAAAATAACTTCTCTGGTGCACAACCAAAACAGCCGTTTCCTGAGGTCTCCATGGTAACAAACAGCATGCAATTACAAAGATGTTTCCTGGACCCTTTTCTGCATGTTGCTCCCTACTCCAGTCCCTGTAATACTTCTCAAGCAACTTAGCAGAGACTTTCTGATTAAGAAGACTGGAAAAAAGTCTTCCCGTTCCTTTTTGTTGCTTACCCCTCGCACGGATGAAGCTCTCTGAGGCTCAGGGGTGAGACCACTTTGAGGAGTTTGGATTTGCTTTTGTCTGACAAACAGACTTAACATTTCACTTGCATGACTCAGAGCTAAACCGCTACCTCAATCAGAACTTCCCTTTTAAGGCGTGTTACAGGAAAAACTCACACCACTCACTAAACAAAGCCCAGCTTGCTGTGTGTCTGGCCCCACAGCTGAGCCAGCCAGAGTTTTAAAATCACCTTCTTCCATCTTCTGTTCAGCGGAGTTCATTCCAGACTTTGCCCCTTCTCAGCCAGAGACTAGCAGTTGCTGCTATTCAGAGAGCGCACAAAAAGATGACACTTAGAAAAAATCCACAAAACTAAAGATGTTTTCACTTGTCTACTGTACACACACACACACACACATGTAAGCTTTCACGCAGGAATGAGGCACTTCAAGAGTACCTAATAACAACATCCAACGTCTCCCTTCTGGCTCAAAAAATAGAGCATGTAGCAGAAGGGAAGCCCATACTTCAGCCATTGCTTCACTCTGCAAAGAGCAGATCTGGAATGCAGCAAAGCAGCAGCTTTTCTATATATATTTGATGTTTGATTCATCCCATGGGGAAAATAATTATTTCCTGAAATGGAAATGCCAAATAGGGGTATTCCCTCTGAAAATTCCCACAGGAGGGATTCCCATTTTCTAGCAGACTCTGCTTTGCATTTACAAGGGGAATTCATAGAATCATAGAATGGTCTGGGTTGGAAGGGACCTCCAAAGGTCATCTAGTCCAGCACCCACTGAAGTAAGCAGGGACTTCCTCATCTAGATCAGGCTGCCCAGAGCCCTGTTGAGCCTCAATTGGAGTATCTCCAGGGATGGGGCTCCAACCACCTCCTGGGTAACCTGTTCCAGGATTCCACTACCCTCATGGTAAAGAACTTGTTCCTAAATTAAAAAGTTACCTGGAAGTCTTAGAGCAGCCTATAGCTTCCAACAGTGAAGGATGGCAAATCCACAGCTCAGTAGAGATCTATGTTCATGGCAGTTTTTCCATAAGATACTGTTTCCTCTGGGAATGAGCACATTGCTCCTACTGGGGCTGTACTGGGAGACAGTAGATCTGCAACCTCAAGGAGGATAAATGGTATTGTGTGTGTCATTTCTGGATGAATTAAACTGTTGTGATCAGCAGTGAATACAGAATTTCATCATTTTAGACTAGGTAGAAGAGAAGGATGAATCTTACAGCTGCTGACTGCAATATGTCTTTATGTGTAGCAAGACTGAGGGAGGGATGAGCCCCATTTTTAGAAAGATGATGTGTGAAATCTTCAAGACATCTGTTCTTTGTTTCTTGGAACAAGTGAAAACTACTCTCAAGATAACATGCAAATCTATACATCACTAATCTGAAAGGAAATGGTACCAGTTCTTTAGTCTGTCATGTCACTTGAAGAGACTAACAGCTGTACTCCTAGAACCAGAGTCCTTCCCACTGCAAAGAATCGCAGCAGGCAGAAGTGTGCACAATGTTTTGTGAACAGAAAGGAAACACTGCAACACAAAATAGGCAGATAGCAATCTACTGATGTGAACATTGAACCCATTCTTATTTCAGACAATGCATGAACCATCACCACTACCACCAGACACACTCCCACTGGCTGCCTAGGCTGGTGGAGATCTAATTTCAGAGTCTGGAATAGAACCCACTCCCAGAGTTGTTTATTGTTTGGTTGGGGTTTTTTTTGGTTGGTTGGTTTGGTTGGTTTTACTCTGTTTTGTTTGATTGGTTGGTGGTGAGGTTTGTTGTTTGGTTTGGTTTTGTGATTTTGATTTTGTTTGGTTTGTTGGTTTGGTTTGGGTTCTTTTTCTTTTTCCTTTTAATCTTACCCAGGGGCTTTGAGATCCATATCCCTGTATAGAGCCTACTGCCAAGAGCAGGAGCAGACAAGCATCCACTGTCTCTCTGTGCAGCTTTACTTGCCATAAGTTTCTTGTTTACCTGGCTGCTATGGTCACTTTCCATTTTAAATAGTTCTAATTTTTCTTTTTATACCAAGAACAGAGCTTCTTGTTTTCTCGGTGGAATATGAACAGTTGGCAGCTTGTTCAGTGTGAGTTCCTCCACGGAGAAAACAAGAAGCTCTGTTCTTGGTGTAAGGGATCCAGAGGCAGTGACCAGAGTAGGCCTAGAACCCAGACATGACTCAAAGAGATGATCCTGAGGTTGTGTGTGAATTACAATCTGGGAGGCAAAAATGCTCCTTCACAGAAGGACTGAGGCTGTCAAGCCCTCAGTAGGGCACCAAGGAACCTGTAGTGCAAATGCAGCATTAGAAAAGATGAGAAGCACATGCAGGAGGTGGCAATGACAGGCCAGGCAGGGACAGCTGTGTACATTGCACATGGTAGCAGAGCCAGCTTCTGAGACAGGCTTCTTACTAGAGACTCCCATCTCTGTGTTAATAGATTTTTAGTATATTTATATATAAAATGTATCTACAAAACTGGAGGAGCGAGGCAGAGTGCTCTGAAAGAAGATGAATTTCTGGAGAATTGGAACATTTCCTTAATCTGAGCATAAAGCACAGACATAATTACGAGTCTTGTATGACTTTGACAGACATTTCATGGTTAATCTTCCCGGAACCGCAGAGGCATTACAGATACCAGTCACGTTTGTAGGCTTCTGCTGATGCACAAATCCTTTCAATTTAAAAGCAACCTCGCTGTAATGTAACATCCCAGTCCACTGCCTCCCCCTTCCCACAGAATACCAGCACTTGTTACATGTCTTGCTCACATGCATCTCACCACCCTAAATAATTATGTCCCTAATTCATATAAGATAAAGTATGTCAGCTGTTACCTTCTGAGTAATCTGCAATGGCTCTGTCCTTATCTACTTAAGCCTAGAGCAAACTTCACTAAGTCCAATGTAAGCAAGATGCCTGTGTGAGGTGGAGCTGCACTATCGCAGCTGAACTTCACAGAACCCTGCGGCAATGGATTCTACAACTGAATGATTTGAACAGTGTAAAAAGCTTCCTAATATGGAAGATGTTTGCAGTTCATAGGATGATAATAATCTTGTCAGACTTCTCAGTACTTTTTCTAGTTTTGTTGCATCCTCTCACACACAGCATTGAAGACACTAAGTGCACTGGAGATTTACACAGTGACCTTAAAACTTTTCAGTGGAATTCTGATTTTCTCTCTTTATAATTGCTGCCAGTAATATGCCTTATAGACTGCAGCTGAGCAGGGTACTTTGGCTAAGAGCAACTGACAGTGAGTCTAAGACCACGTTTCTGTGTAGTTATAGCTAATTTACAATCTGTCAGTGCTTATACTGCTTAGATTAATTGTTACCACTTGAGGTCAGTTTGCTTTATTGATGCTGTATTTCATCTCTCTTTTTAATATTCAACTCACTTGGTGTTCTGAAATCATAGAATCATAGAATCAATAAGGTTGGAAAAGGCCTTAAAAATCATCAAGTCCAACCTGTCACCCAAGACCTCGTGACTAACTAAAGCATGGCTCCAAGTGCCACATCCAATCCCCTCTTGAAACCTCCAGGGATGGTGACTCCACCACCTCCCTGGGCAGCACATTCCAATGGCTAACAACTCTCTCTGTGAAGAACTTTCTCCTCACCTCCAGCCTAAACCTCCCCTGGTGCAGTTTGAGACTGTGTCCTCTTGTTCTGGTGCTGGTTGTCTGGGAGAAGAGACCAACCCCCTCCTGGCTACAACCTCCCTTCAGGGAGTTGTAGAGAGCAATAAGGTCTCCCCTGAGCCTCCTCTTCTGCAGGCTAAGCAACCCCAGCTCCCTCAGCCTCTCCTCGTAAGGTTTGTGCTTGAGACCTCTCAATCCTTTCACAATTCTGTGCAATCCTCTCTAGATTAGGATTTTTCCATGCAGATATCAACAACAGTTACACACTTCTAATGTTAAATGCAGAGGCTCCAAGCCAGCCCAAACAGAGAACAGAGTATGACCATAGTACATTCATGGAAATCTTCCACCCCCACAGCAGCAAAAGTTAGGACTCTGCAGATAGCTGTCTTTACCCACCCAAGTGCAGATGAAGTAGGTGCTGGATCCCAAGAAGCCAATTCAATCAAAACCCTCTCTGTAGGTGATTTTGAACTGACACAATCCAAAAAGGAGCTAGGGGCTTTTTTTTTTTCTTTCTTTCTTTTTTTCTCTGTTATTTTTTTTTCCAGCAGACAAAAAGCTTTCCTCTTAATAGCTTCATAGCAGACAGTCCTGCTGTATTTCCACTCTGTCAGAGTGAAAACCACTTTAGGGAATGGCATCCAGAGCACAGTTAGTCCATTTAAAGCGAGTATGTGTGAAGAACAAAGCATAAGAGTGAAAAATGCCTGAGTGTTCCTGGAGCTGAGAGTGCTGCTACAGAGAGAGGAAACCTTGAGTACTGTGTCCAGTTCTGGGCCCCTCAATTTAAGAAGGACATTGAGACTCTTGAATGTGTCCAGAGAGGGGCAACGAGGCTGGTGAGAGGCCTCGAGCACAAGGAGAGGCTGAGGGAGCTGGGATTGTTTAGCCTGGAGAAGAGGAGGCTCAGAGGAGACCTTATTGCTGTCTACAACTACCTGAGAGGTGGTTGTAGCCAGGAGGGGGTTGGTCTCTTCTCCCAGGCAACCAGCACCAGAACAAGAGGACACAGTCTCAAGCTGCGGCAGGGGAAGCTTAGGCTCGAGGTGAGGAGAAAGTTCTTCCCAGAGAGAGTTGCTAGCTGTTGGAATGTGCTGCCCAGGGAGGTGGTGGAGTCACCATCCCTGAAGGTGTTCAAGAGGGGACTGGACGTGGCACTTGGTGCCATGGTTTAGTAGTCATGAGGTCTTGGGTGACAGGTTGGACTTGACGATCTTTGAGGTCTTTTCCAACCTTATTGATTCTATGATTCTGTGATCTTAATGTCTTTTTACTTCATGCAGGATCAGTGACAGCTCTATCCTTAGTCATCTGTGTCTCTTGCTACAGGTGACTGTTTCTGGACGAGTAAAGTGTTGATCTGTGGTGCTGGACCCTGGCCTGTGTGTGGGCAGCCTGACCAGAATCAGATGCAAGTGCTTCATCACTCACTGAGGTAGGCCAAGGGAGACCCCAGGTACTCAGCAAGCAATATTGTCAGAGTTCAGCAATGCCAGCAGTGTGCAGGCACCAGGGTGACTTGCAGCTGCCTAGAGGAAGGAGAAAAGGGTGGGTCAAAGGAAATGGTGCAACTGCCAGTTCAGCTACTGTGTGGAACTGGCTGGCTTTTAGACAGCAGCTACACATAAAGAGAGTGGGGTGGGAGAAAGGTCTACCCAGGAGGACAGTTTAACAGGCAAATAACATAAAGTGCATTATCATGCTTGAGTGATCAGTTAAAAATATTTTTAAAAAAGCCTCTTGAATCTCAGCATATTGCAGGTATAAACCAATCAGCCTGAGGTAGATGGACAAGGTATTCCATTAGGCTTAATTAGCTGGTTTTCTCAGAATTCTAACTTTGTGCTGGCCTTGGCTGCATTCTGCCAGGCAGAATGCAGACCCTTGGGAACTGATTGCTAGGTTTTGTGATCCAGCATAGAGACCAAAGACTTTTGAACAACTTTCATTTTGAGTCAGGTTTTTTTAGGGAGATGGTAGTGGTGGTGTCATATTAATTTAATCAGTTTTCCAGTCAGCACTTTTTGTTTTCCACTCAGGGCCATGACTGGCCTTTTCTGAACCACTCTTCCTCAGCTGCATAAAAAGAGACAAGATGATATAAGGGTAAGTTTGTTGTTTAAGACTTAAGTACAAACTAAAAGCTACTTCAAAGCACATGATGGCAGGACCATTTGATGCTCCTCATGTGGTATTGCATCTCCACACAGAGGCTACTTTGCCAACAGCTCTCATTTTAAAGGCTGATAGAGAGGCTATGGATTTTGGAGGGAAAATACTGTTGACTAAGAGTGGAGTGCTTAACTCCAAAATACATGAATATAACAAAATGAAGCACAGGAGCAGGAGAGTTGCAGTTTACATGGATTTAACTGCTGGCCAACTTGTTTGTATGGGCACCCACTACTATGGAGAGAAACTACTAATATCCTTGAACTCCAGACATGACTTCATATCCTAAGGCATGTGCCATCTGACTGTACCTTTCAAAGCCAGAATGATCACTCATGCTCTCACAGACCCCAAGAAAAAGCCACAGCCACCGGGAAACTTCTATCTACAGCTGTTTTGGCCCTGATGAATGCCTCGACCACAGACTGGATCATGGAACTGGAGCAAAGAGAATGTGACATAGCAGAAACTTTGTGATCTCTGGCTGTGAAGGAGAAGCAATGCTCCAGGGCTGCCAGTTTTGAAAAAGAGACATCCAGATTGACTCCTTCACTGTCATCAGGTTTTGTTACCATTCCTGATAGGACCTGTTGAGTTCATACACTGCATTTTTATTGCTGCTGGCAGTGATGGGACCGTCTGCACTTTATTTATTAGCTATACAGAGAGTTTGTCCTCCATGTTGCCCAAGGAACCTGGACAGAATTTCCTCTTCATCCACCAAAACTAGAGAACAGGTATCTTGAACTGCCCTTTAAAAACTCCCTGTGCTAGTTTTTAGTTTAAAGATGCTCAACTTGCACTCAGCAGGCACTTTGTCTTCACTTCTGTGCTTTAGGGATATTTAAGAACAGCAATACTACAAAAATTTAAGGATCAATTAATTGTGAGACAGCAGTGCTGACATCTTGGGTTCACATGAGCATCTCTCTTTTCCTTCTGATTGTTGCAGGCTTTCCTGCCCAGTAAAAAAACAACTTGACAGAGTCTTGGTGCAGGAGTCTCAAGAAGAACAAGAAATCCAAGGGAATTCCCTTTATTCTACAGATCTACACTCTCTGTTTGGTCAGTACACTGTCACAGACAGCTCAGATAAAAGAGGTAACTGCCCAGATTTGACCTTTGATAACTTTTTTGTTTGTTTCTTAAGTACAGCTAAGAAAGTATGAGATCTACTGGGCCTGAACTGTAATAGAACAGCAAAGCTACAGTTTTGCCTCACCACCTGAAGCACAGTCACAAAAAAAGGTATAATGAGATGGAGTAACATAAAAATGTTGTCATGTCAACTACTGCAGTGGGTACTCCAAAAGCTGGGGAGATGCAGAGAGAGGATGTCCAACTTTAGGAGTCTGCTCCAGTGTAGGATAGGATAGGATAGGATAGGATAGGATAGGATAGGATAGGATAGGATAGGATAGGATAGGATAGAATAGAATAGAATAGAATAGAATAGAATAGAATAGAATAGAATAGAATAGAATAGAATAGACCATGTTGGAAAAGACCCCTGAGATCATCAAGTCCAACCTATCACCCAACACCATCTTATCAACTAAACCATGGCACCAAGTGCCTCATCCAGTTTCCTCTTAAACACCTCCAGTGATGGCAACAAAGTAGATGACAATTGCATGGGTCAAAGAGTTCCAATTCCAACCTTTTATGTTGTAGGTTAAAAAACTGTAAGGTGCAATGGGGGATATGGATCACTGAACACAAAGCAGGCAACAGAAAACTAAGAACACAGATGTGCTTGCCATCAACACTGCTGCCTGTACGTTGTTCTCAAACCAACAAAAACATTTCAGTGGCTGGAAAAGATGAACAGGCCTTGTTGCCAAGTCATGGCCCAAACTATTCCAGAGGGCAGAAAAGACAGCTGGACTGCTGGTAAAGAACAAGGCTATTTAAGGAGACTTATCCTAGCTTAATGGAAAATGCAAGGATATAATTATCAATTATTCCAAACTAAACCAACATTTCAGATCCAGGAAAAAAACACCATCAACTTCATGAGGAAGCACAAGAAAGAAGCTGGTTAGAGTCAGCTGGCAGCTCAATCCGGGTACAAAAAGAGCAGAATATGGTATTGCTTAGAAGCAAGAAAATGAGATGTTTTCCACAGGATGGTGATTCTGGACAGTGCTTCAACCTACAAAGCAAACTGAATGCAGCTACACTGCTCCAAGCACTGACACAAAGCTGATTTGATCACAGGGGCTAGGGATATAACAAGGCAGCTACAAAAATGGTCAGTGGAACAGAGTGAAAGAAAATCTATTTACATAAATAGTCATATGTTTATATCTCCAAGTCCTAGTGGTGATTTGCCTTCTCTTTCAGCCCTCTGGGCAAGCTGCTCATTGTGTGTTGCAAAGTGTTCTATCTTGAGAATTCCTGTGCAAAATTCTGACTGTCCCCCAGAATGCAAACACACAAAGCCACATAAACAACACTCCTAAACTCTGTGTGAGAAGGGCCCAATACACAACTGTCAACGGGGACTCAGAGCTGAAATCTCTTGGAGGTAAAGGTCTCAAGCAGGACCATCCAGGCACAGCCTTGTCTGCTGCAGAAAGCCCACCTTTACTGAGCTCGTCACCATTCATTTACCACTGTCTTAGTCACAGATCACTAGCAGCATCAGACTTCTGAATGGCTGCCCCATCAGATGCTCAGAAGCCGCAACAGCATCTAACATGATTTGTAATGAGGCAGGGCAGCAGAAAATGTTTTGTTTACCTTTAACCACAATGCTCCCTTCAGAGCACAATGCCTATTACAAAAAGGGCTAAAAAAGCCCCTTTAGAATTCAGTCAAAAGAGCAAGTTGAAAACAATTCTCAACATATTTATGCCCTGTCCTTCAGCACATCCTCTGCTAGCAGTTACATACGACAGCATACAGATCTGTAAGAACATGTGACAGCCCAGGAGCTGAGTGTCAAGGTACACAGCAGCACTTCTACAAGAGCATTCTCCAAGACTTCCCAAAATTGACAACCCTGAACAGCTTTTGTAATTCCTTCTCAGGACTGAAGCAGATTAAATCTTTTAGAGATTTAAATACACATGAACCGAAGAGTGTCTTCTTTATGCAGTGCAAAGCTGTGACATGACTGTGAAAGCTGTGACATGACTGTGGTGCTTACTAACATCACAGGATGTATTACTTTCTGGGTTCTGAACATCCTTCTCTCTTGTTGAATCTCCTGGGTCAAAAAAAAAGTGGATGAGGCCAGGAAGAGTTCCAAAATACAGCATAGGAAATTCAGGAGGTATACACTGGATCTGGAAATGAAGTTTATGATGTAATATGCTGCTGACATATTAGCTCAGATGTAAGAGAAAAAGTAAATCATACATCCTGGATCTCTATGTCCTTGGAGGTGCTACAGGGTATTTTACAGTAACCCTCAGGTTACTGAATGGTTTTATTCAGCCTCATAAACTCCCACAGACACTTTGCTGGGCGTAACGTTCTGTCCATCTGTTCCCACAGCACTGTACAGTCAGCTCTGTGCCTCTAGCCTGGTTGCATATATTAAAGAAGTTTGTGGTTAGGACTGTGGTATATCAGAGTCAAGGTCTCCACTAAGAGAACTGGGGGTGTTTAAATAAACTGCAGAGTCCAGACAGTATTTCTGTACTGTATGGGTAACTGACTGCTGCAGGACATCTTGGGTCAGCTTCCATTCCAGCCCATCCTGTCAGCGTGGCTTGATAGACAAGGCAGGACTGGGTGTTCATTCACACCTGGCATGTCTAAGTGGTAAAAGTGTTTGCACCAGTTGGATTTTATTGAGTCCATCTTCAGAAAAAAATCTGACTCTTTTGATGTGAAGGCATGTTAAAATTGTCTTTGGACAGAGAAAAGCAGTTGCTGGCAGTCCTAGACAACTTCTATTTAAGAATGTCTATAGGTATGTAACACAGGTGGCATGACCCGAAAACCCAACTGGAAATCCTAGGGAGAGAGGGGGGAAAAAATTAAATGCCTAAAATTAGATATGACCAATACCAATTCTGTGGGCCTGGGGAACTACTTGATTCCTGCACAGGCTGGACACACAGTTCTTGAGATGACTGAACAGCGTGTAGTTTTGTTTTTCAGCTGTGGAAAGATTTGCTCTGAGACTTGAAGTCACACTGAGAGGCTCTGTGAGCAGGCACAGGGAGAAATGGTGAGGAAAAGTTTTACTGCTGGACTGGTATGAAAACCATTTTGAAGCGACATTGTTGTTTTGTTGGCTGGCAGCTGCACAGAAAACTCGGGAAGGATATCACAGAATCACAGAAACATTCAGGTTGGAAACCACCCTCAGGATCACCAAGCCCAACTGACAACCCTACTCTACAAGGTTCACACCTAAACCATATCCCCAAGAACAACATCCACACGACCTTTAAACACATCCAGGGTTACTGGAGTCTCTGATCCATCTCAACTTCTAGTACAACAGTATTAGCACAATTCACTAAAGATGCATGAGAACTGCATCAAATCTGAGAGAAGAGTTCAGGTAGGAAGTTGATGCCAAGCAGAGAAAGGATCAATGCCATCATGCTCATGACACGCAGCACCAGAATGTCCACTTTTGTGTAGTTCAGCCCAGGAATTGTTTGCCTTCAGATAATTCAGTGCATAATGTGTGTCACATGCCCCAGGATGAAACCATGGCAAAGCTACTGTCATTGCAGGCACTTTAACTTACCCATGAAGAAATACTCCGGAGACCTTTTATCTGAAGCAAAGTCTGCCATAACTCCACCAAACCTCAGCCATAGACCAAAGGCAATGACAGCCAATCCTGCCAGCTGGAAGGTAAACAGACTAGTCAATACTTCAGTAACAATTACTAGAGAGGCTCTCAAAGAGATGTCATTGGCACCTTATGCTTTCTTGAAATCCCACAGCTCAGGAAGGCACTGTCAGAAAACCCAAGAAGCATTTGCCAGTGTTTGATACCAATGAATTCCTCTTGTAGCGAGATGTACTTCCTTTCCTTCAGCTCTTCAGTGTAAAGTTCAGCTTCTGAACTTTTAAGCAGTGACTTCCAAGCCTTGTAAATAAGCTCATTTAGTCACACAAACTTGGCCTGCATTGCAACGGGGGGTGGTGTGTGTGTGTTTGTGCTAGCGTGGAGAAGGGAGTGCCCATGAGAAGAACAGGCTGAAAAAACAATGGGGAACACTCTGCCCTCCTTCCTAACCCTCAGAACTCTACTGTAGTCAGGCAGTATGGAGGTGGCCGCTCAGGGTCTGGAATCAAGGAGCCCCTCTTTTAGTTTAGGCTTCTAAGTGCTTCTAGTAGTTGAGATGTGTCTGAAATGAATGCCCCCAGTTTTGCTGAGGAGATGGTTTCTCCTGTGTCAGCAAAAAGGCAGATAACAAAACACAGTAATTGTCACTTCTATGAAACAACATAACACAAAGCTTTGTCCCTCTCCTGACTTGCAGCTGCAGCTGGACAACATCGCTCTGCTCCTACAGCTTGAGTACAGCAGCACTGTGTACCCGGAGCTTGCAGTGCTGTCACCAAGAGGGAAAAGCATTTGGTTTAACTGTGCTTCAAGCATAAAGGAGACAAAAGCCCAAAAATGCTTGCTCCAGAGGGGCCGAACAGGATTATTTTGTGGCTTCTTTTTAGAAAACAGTGGATCATAAAGAAAAAGACATTTAAGAAGATGACATTGCTAATTGTTTTACAGTGTGAAAAACTGGAAAGCTACTGGAAGGGAGAGCATGACATGAGGGAAAGCAAAAGGAAAAAGATGGCATTCAACTGTGCTGTGAAACTGAGGAGGAATGAGGGAAGAATGTGCTTTATCTGAATCGCTTGATGGTTCTGCAGTAGGCACTGTTCACTGACACATTAGGGTAGCTTTCAGCAGAGCAAGTGCAATACGATGCAAGGATTTTCTCTTAGGATGAACTTGTAAACAAGTGGCAGCCATTGGCTCGCTATTTGAAATTACTAAAAGGCATCATAACATCGTGAAGAAGTGTTTCGCTGCATGAAATGCTGCAAGAACGTCTCACAGCCTCCTGTTGTGTGAAATGTTTGTCGAGGAAATGACCACTACTATGAATTGTCAGCTAAGAGAGATGCCTTTTGTCAGCAATGGCATCTTACGTCGAGCTCGTACATTCCCGGGTAGAGATATAGCCTTGCCGAAGGAGCCGAAGCGGGAGCGCGGGTAGGGCGCTCCTGCAAGGCAGGCTCGGGAAGCCTGTCCCGCAGCGCTCCAGCGAGGGACCCGCGCCCTCCCCAGGGCTCGGTCCCCGAGCCCCGCCAGCCGCATCTGCTGCCCGAGCTCCCCTCGGCGCCCCCAGTGCTGCCACGGGGGTCGGGGCTTGCCGGCCGCCTCCGCAGCAGGTGCCGCAGCAGGCACGGCTCCGCCCGGCCCCGTCATCCCGGCCCCGCCAGCCCGGCCCGGCGCTCACCCAGAAGGTCAGGTTGAAGATGAACAGCAGGATCTTGATGCAGCGCATCCGCCCGCGCACGGTGCCCATGGCGGGGGCCGGCTCCGGCAGCAGCTCCCCAGGCAGCTCGGCCGAACTCGGCGGAGGCTCCGCGCGGGGCGGGGAGCGGGGCGGCGCCGGGAGGCAGGTGCGGGGCTGGGCTGGGTGCGACGCGGGGAGGGCCGGGGTCAGCAGCACCGCCGGCCTGGACCCGCCCCGAGAGGCGGCAGGGATGGCGGCTGGGGAGTGCGCGGGAGCGACCCGCGGCGGCAGGGCTTAGCCGGGCTTTGTGCCCAGAACGATGCCCGGAGGCCATGGTGCTGTCCTGAGGGGCCGGGGCTGCTCGCCGCAGTGTTTCCCCACGGGGTCTGGCTGCCCTGCCCGGGCGGGGCTCGGACGGCAGCGGAAGCAAGGGCGGCGTGGCTCCGGCTTTTACTGTGTGATCGGCCGCGGCCCCGGCTCCGTTCGCTCGCCCGGCTGCCGCGGACCGCAGCGGCTGTCGGGGACGGGCGGCAGGCGCTGTCACCATTTTATCCGCGTGGATTCCATAAAATCCCTCTCAGCTTTCTGAGCGTGGCATGTGTCTCATGCTTGTCCCTTAGACACTTAAATTCTGCAGATAGTGGGGTGTGTGCCCACAAAATTCTAAGGAAGTT
The DNA here is from genome assembly GCA_033816785.1 of Picus viridis. NCBI lineage: Eukaryota > Metazoa > Chordata > Aves > Piciformes > Picidae > Picus > Picus viridis. The sequence goes on from CM066602.1 coordinate 5,437,247, forward strand.
CGGGGACTTGATGTGTGAAGTCCGAGGACAGCAGGAAAAAGGCCACGCCCCTTAACGCTGCTTTTGCCCACTTTCATAACGCACGTTATCCAGTCACTAATACTTCCAGTTTTGTTCTCAAAAAGTGACAAAAATGCTGACTTTGTTGTCAAAATCTTAGATCTTTCTCCTCTCGCATTGTTTTGCAGCTGTTGTTTTCTTTCAGAGTCTTCAGAAAGTCTGTCTGAAGCTGCCTGTGGGGGCTTCACCAGGGGAGCACAAGGTAAGGCAGAGTCTCCTGAAAAGAGGATTTTCTATGTTAAATATTTCCATTCAGTGTTCAATGAATAAAGCTGCTATTTCCTGGTCTGTGATGTATTAAAGTAGTGTACAGTTTTGCCTATCCACATTGTTTTCATTTTTGTGAATAATTTTTTCCCCAGGTGTGTGCACAAAAGGCAAAGATCCCTATGTCTGGTTATTTCAAATGCAGCTACACTCATCTAATCAGGAAGGTTTTGCTCTTTCCAGTTAGCACTTTCAACTGGTGTTGTGAATTGTGACATCAGTTTTGATATCCTCTCTGTGGCTGGGCTTTTCTGGTCATTTGTTGCAGATACATTTATGTTGGTATTCCATTGCATCCAGAATTAAGACATTCATGGTGACAAGAGTTGTCTGTCTCTTTTGACTGTATTCAGGAAGTGTGAGATCAGGACTTGATTTAATCTTTTTGTGATTATTTTGTCTCAAAAGCATTTCACAAGTGGTCTTTTAGCTTTTTAGTCTCTTAAGCCCAAGTTCTTGTAGAGGTTCTGTAGCACAAAATGTCTCTTCTTGAAGCAGATCAAAAGGTCATCTTTTGAAACCTGCCCTCTAGACCTCCACAATTTCTCAGAGAGCTCTGGGCAGGATTTTTAGACTCCTCAATATCTGGATCTGGCAAAGTCCATTCCCAGGAGTTAAAGGCAGTTGTCAATAGCAGGGAGCCGTGAAGAATTTATTATTTCTTTCTCTTTTATATTTCAATTTAAACCCAAACCCCTGGATTTGAGTAAATACTATTTGCAGTTTTCTATCATTACAAATTGCAGTCCAGGTTCCAAGAGAAACAAATGAAATTTACATTTGTGTTCTAATTTAGCTGTTGATAAAACCATTTAATCTGTCAGACAGATGAGTAAGCAACAGCGGAAGGCTGAAGGCATCTCTGACTAAATTAGTATCCACAGCTTTACTGGGTGGACAATGAACTGGGTCATGGCAGGGTCACATCAGCTATCCTGAGCTCTGGCATGATCCAGGACAGCTGACTTAACCTGTGAGCGCTGTTTTGTCACATCTACCTAATGTTCATGCTCTTCATGGCAGAGTCAGTTACTGCATGTGCATTCAGACAAGAGGAGGAAGATCTTGCTTCTTAGTGCCTTTATTTTGGGTAGAGCTATCCAGGATTAAAATGAAATACCTTCTTTCAGAAAAGTCCTTTTGTTTGTTGGTTGGTTTGCTTTGAACAGTTTCTATGAGCTGATGATAGTAAAACAGATTCAAGGAGAGGCAAGGGAGGAGGTGTAGAGATAGGACCACTTTACTTTGAAAGGGAGAGCTGTCTCCTGACTAGATTCAATGTGTGCTACCTGAATCACCTGAAACCAATTTTGGCAGATGAGCATATTTAATCAAGTGATTGCACAATCACTTCACAAGACATACAAATTACGATGAGCCAATTATTCAGAGAGTTAGTGGCAGGAAGTGTGTGGGGTCTGTATCTTTCCTTTTCCCCCAGCCTTCCACGCTGACCCACCTGAATTAAAACATTCACCACACAGTCCTTAGCTTCCACACTTGACAATTTCAGTTTCCTTTCTGCAGCACCCCTGTGAACGGTCATGCACGGTGGGGTCAAATAACTGAGCTGAGCTGACAGCCAGTGATGTTACAGGACCTCAAACGGTCTCTGAAAGAGCCATGAAAGTCCAGCTTAGAAGACGAGACTGCTGCTCTCTTGCTGCCAGTGCACTGACCCCGCAGTCCTTCCAGGATCTGAGACCCAAGCGTGGCACAGAGGATGCACCCCCAGTCACTGGACGGCCAGGACAAAATACAGGACAGAAACCAAAGTCTCTCTGCAGTCTTCTGTGCGGAAGCGATGCCAACGACAAAGCAGAATCACTGGGCAGGACTCAGCAGGGCTCCGGCTGTCTCTCCTCATCGCTCCCCTGCCCGCGACCACGGCGGGTTCCGGAGGGGTTAGCGCCGTAGCAGAGGGAAACCGGAGGTGGCGGGGGTGCCTGGAGCTGGGAGGGACCTGGAACGGGGAGGTCCGGAGCTGGGGAGAGCCGGAGCAGGGGCAGCGAGGAGCTGGAGGGAGCCCAGCATTCAGCATTCCGCGTGCGACAGCGCCCTCTGCTGGCCGCTGTGTCACGGGACGCCGGCGTCTGGAGGAGGAGGCTTGGCCTGGCCTCTCCACCCACTTGAGGTCCCAGGGCTGAGTGTTGATACTGTAACAAGGGCAGCTGCCTTCAGACAAGTAGATTTCTACCTCAAATGCAATGTAGATGAAACAAGGATATGGGTATTTGTAACAGATCTCTATCCTGGAAATGTCTTTGTAGTTAGATTTACAGTGATGCAGATCCCGAGGCAAAGAACATTTAGTTTTGGTCATTTTCTCACTTCATAGCATGCTGAGAAACCTTTGAAAGAAATGTTATCTGACTGTAGCCCTAGATATTTAGATACTGCCAAACATATGGTCTTGCTTGTAATGACAGATGGATACGAAGCTATCCTTGCTTGAGCAAGTGCTGTTTAATTTCAATTACCAGAAGTATGCCTGAGTTTTTAATCCCATAAAGATCATCTCTAAACTTCAAAATGAAAATATTTTAAATGTATCCCAACAGGCCTGAAGTTTACTTTTCTTCCAGGTCTGACCTACTTTTCCTCTGTTTTTCATTGTCTTCTAAATTGTTCTCTGCTTAACCATTGACCTTTGAGAGATGAGGAGGGCCAAATATTGTTTCTTCTTTCAAGTGTTCAACAGTTTCCTAAGTGTTTTACAAGCATGCACCTACAATTATTCCAGTTTTATGCTTCATGAACAGCAAAGCTTTCATATGCATGCTTATTAGCTCTGCAGAGGACTGTTCAGCTTTCATAGAACCATAGAACAGAATCATGGAATGGTTTGTGTTGGAAGGTCCTTAAAGATCATTTAGTTCTGAGCCCCCTGACATGGGCAGAGACACCTTTCTCTAAACAAGGTTGCTCAAATCCCCATCCAGCCCGGCCTTGAACACCTCTAGGGATAAGACATCCTTCCACAATCTCTTTGGACAATCTGTGTCAGTGTCACACCACCCTCACAGTGAAGAATTTCTTCCCCATATCTAATGTAAATTTACCCTCTTTCAGCTTAAAGCCTTTATCCCTCTTCCTTTCAGTTTCCTCCTTCTCAGCTCTTTCTATTAATGCTGAGATCAAATTCCTTATTCAGGGTCCCAAATAGCCCTTCAGGGAAGCACAGGCCAGGGGATGAGAAGGAGCTCCTTTATAAAAATAAAATCTTATTTCCCAGTTTAAATGTGTGATTTACATGGAACCACAACTGACTTTAAATTGCAAGCAAACAGCCCAGAAGCCATAATGGACTCCCATTCTGACAAGGACAATGAAATGTGCATCATACTGTTGGCATCTGTATTGCTGTTTCCATTTCCATTGCCAGAATGCTAGGGCCTGGCAACACTGCTTCTGTCTCAGAATGCAGCTCAGGAATTGCTCCCTGGTCTACAAAGGAGGTCAGAATGGACTGTGCGTCTCCAACTGCCTGAACAAATAGTCTGCTCCTCTGCTTCCTTCCCCATATTTTAATTGTTTAAAAATACATTTCACAAATAGAATTATTTATTAAATAAAAACACTCATTAAAGCGTATTGCATCAGGAATTTGCACAACTGCTCAGTCTGCAAAGCTCATACAAGGCTGTTGAGAACTATGGTTGGGTCCCCGAGCACTGGCCTGGTTTTCTCCTTTTTAGGAGTGTCCAGCATTTCTGTGCTTCAAATCCTGGCTTATCTCTGAAAGCTGCTTTGCAGAAAAAGCATTGCAAGTCTGTAAAATCATGGAATCCTGTAAACTACTTAATTTCTTCATCCAGGTATTATTTCTAGCATCTCCCCTTAATGGCCAAAACAGGAATGAGAACAGAAGAATACATTTTTTTTCCTCTCTCTGTTCTCTTCCAGTAAGCTGCTCTTAGCCCCAGTTTGGCATTTTGAGTCCCCTCTCAGCTCTCCACTGAAGAAAAGTGACTTGTTCATCCAATTACCAGTTAAGATACTCCATTTGCAGATTCCTTCTGCTCTCTGGGACTGACTGATTTCTCTCTACCTGGGTAGATTTCCAATTATATGAGTTGCACACTTCCACTGATTCAGCTGCTCTTCTTCTAAGTTAAGTTCCTCTGCAGATGAGTGGTCCTTAATATTATACAAATGACCACCCCAACTGTGAGTTGGGTGATCAGAGCATGTCAGCAGAAGGACTGATGATGAGGTAGTCCATGGGCTCATACAAACAGTTGCAGTGTGCACAGTCTCTTGGATGCAACTGTTCATGTTCTGAATTAACATCGCCACTGAATTTTCCCTAGCCAAAGGAAGAACAGAAGTGAGATTCCAAATCGCAGCTGAACTATCTGCTGTCATCTTTGTGTTAAAAGAATGTGCTCCCCTCCAGAAAATGGAAGGAGACAAACACACATAATGGAAGCTGGAGCTGGCTTGCATCTTTGTGAAGGGCTCCTTCCCTGCATTTTTGCCATAGCAACATGCAGCTCTCCCAAGTGGAGTGTTTCCTTGACTTGGTATGAAACAAAGCACTGCCCAGAAAGGAAGCTTTGTCCCTGATTAATATTTCTCCTGGACAAGAAGTGACTGTTACAAAAAGCAAGTTTAGTTGTATCTGCTACCCATTAAGCAGTCACACACTTTGGGCAGTTGACAGTGATAGCTCCATGAATATGATAAATTTTAATGAATGCCTACAAAATGTTTTCATTTGGCTTCATTTCCCTGGAAAGATTGGAAGAGTAAGGAAGATGCTTTGCTTCCCAGGAAACCTGGGCTAGAGAGTAATATCATCTGTCAAATGGTGGAAAATGCTAAGGAACAACAAGTTATCGAAACTGTTCCTCACGGTTTAGTTAGAAGGATTTTTTTTCTGCTATGTATGATGGCTAAGATCAGGTTGTGCTAATCTAGTTGGTTGGGTCAGCATGGAAAATGAAATATGGAACTAGTTTTGTGATGAGTCATAGCAGGCCCAGAACAGCTGTACAGGGATAAACTTATTTAGCCCAGGACTAAGAGTCTCTGCTGTAGATCACAGTGTGACTAACTACTGAATGGGAGTGCTTAGACCACGACAGTGAATGGCATTTGCCTATGGACGGCCTGATGTCATGTTCTTGGACATAAATTCTGCCATGCTTTAAAACACACACCCCTTGCATAGCCTAAAAAAAGTATGCCACCAATCATCAGATGTGAGATACTTTTTCTTCACAGGGCCTTTCTGTTACACACTGACGGTTTCCAGGACATGTATCATGTTACAGTGCAAGCTTTATGCACAAAGTAAAAAACGTTTTGAAAAGGGCCTTTGCATAATGAGTCTTTAATGGGCCTTGATTTCAGGAGGCGAGAGGCTCTCCCTGAAGTACGACAGATTCTGCCGCTGCCTACCTGCCCTTTTACTCCCTCTTTTGTATGTGATCCTTAGACTCCCTCTCCATGTTCTCCTTTAAAATTTACTGTGTGCTCTTTCACATCATAACTGTTTTGCAGCTGAGGCAGATTTCTTCATGATAGTTATTCCATGAGAAGCCTTCTTCACCACGCTGCTTTGCAATGGAGAATGTGCTGGTCTGCAGTAGTAAACATTTTTCTTTGGCCTAAAAGGAGAGGATCCCAGTGCAGGTTTGGTTTGGTTTTGTAGTATGCTCCCTTACACACAGCATGCTAAAATAGAATTACAGTATCACAGTATCACAGTATTACTAAGATTGGAAGAGACCTCGAAGATCATCGAGTCCAACGTGTAACCACAGACCTCACGACTAGACCATGGCACCAAGTGCCACATCCAGTCCCCTCTTGAACGCCTCCAGGGACGGCGACTCAACCACCTCCCAGGGCAGCCCCTTCCAATGGCGAATCACTCGGTGAAGAACTTTCTCCTCACCTCGAGCCTAAACTTCCCCTGTTGCAGCTTGAGACTGTCCCCCCTTGTTCTGGTGCTGGGTTTTGTGCCTTAGTACTCCTTCTATCACCAATAAGAATGCCCTGTTCAATCAGGACCCCATGCCTCCAAAATCAAGTGTGCTGCTTTTCACTTTGAAAATGCCACAAGGTAGAAACCACCAACCTTGCTGTAAGCACTGCTGGAAAAGGCATAAAGCTAGATCCTCACCTGTACATCTCATTATAACATGAGATCTTAATACTCCAGAACTACAATATCCTAGAATGTGTTCTGATGGTGGCAAAGTCAGGTAGTATTCAGGCAACACAAAGAAAGTGGCTCAAGCATCAAGCTTTAAAAATTCCTTTTATTCTTCAAGTATTTTATACTGGCCATGGTGGAGACTATGATGTAAGTACAAATACATACTGGAGTACAGCTGGGAAGGACAGCATGGGATTCAACACTTTTACAGACTCTGCAAATTCTTCTTGGACTGCATATACCAAGAAGTGGATGCATGCTTACACAGGTACTTTTCTCTTGTACTTACAGCCTTCTCTTTGTGAGGGTCTGACATTGCAATCCTCGTTCCTACAGACTGAATGCCTTGAGGTACTGCCAATGCCCCCTGGTCCTAATGCCCAGTGACACATGAAAAGGCTGATTTTCTAGATCTTCTGGATTTTGTGTGTTCATTTTTCTGCATTCAGGATGCTTTCACAGGTCTGTGAGACACGTATCACAACCAGTGTGAGGCCTAGCATGGAAGTGGAGATTTTCTGCAGAGACTGGGCTACTGGAGTGATCCCAGAACTACAAATTCTTGAGTACTTGCCATGGGTCAGCTTTGTGGTTGACTCCCATGTAATTCTGTTCTCTTTAGACAATTAAAAAGGTTCTTTCATAGTAGTCTGGGACTGTTTATTAGGGAAAGCCTATAAAAAGTTCTTCTAAACCCTGTGCTGTGTGCCATCATCTAGGGGAGGGTGTGCAGCTCTGCTCTTTGCCTGGAGAATAACAGGGTTCCTGTGCTGTGTCTCAGCAGCAGAAATCCAGGGTACTGTATGGTACTGCAAGCTGTGCAGCCAGGAATACCCCTGGAGCAATTGCTGGGGGGGCACATGTAGTTTCATCCAGTCAGCATGGAGATCCCAAAAGCTCTGACTCACAATCTGCAGCACAGGATGGAACGTGCTGTTGCTGCCGTCTAGATCTGAAAACTGTTTGAGCCAAGGAGGAAAAGGAAACTATTCCAAAGGGCAATGGAAAAATGAAAGTTGCTTAAATTCAAAGCGTATGCCTCAGGATCAAGGAAGTTTACTAGACAGGTCTTAAACTCCACATTTCTGTGGTCCTTCAGAAATGCGTCAAGACTGGAATGTGAAACGAGAACCGAGTGGTGAAACGTGCCATGGGTTTTGTGCATTGCACTCTGCTGACCTAAAGGACAGTGGTGGTTTGTAACTAACGGTTCCACCAGGGTGTTCTGTCAGTCGGGTCAGCTCCTGGGGAGTGAATGAGTGATGCATTGCCTGGCATGCTCCCCGCAACAGCTTCAGTTCAGATCTACCTCTATGTGGCATAATCATTCCAGCAATGGAAGATGAAGACTGTAAGCAGGGATTGGTAGCAGCTGCAGAGCTTGCATCTCATGATGACAGTGGATGGGGTAGCCCAGCAGATATAAGTGAAGAACCTTGAGTACTGTGTACAGTTCTGGGCCCCTCAGTTTAGGAAAGACGTTGACTTGCTGGAACATGTCCAGAGAAGGGCAACAAAGTTGGTGAGGGGTTTGGAGCACAGCCCTGGGAAGAGAGGCTGAGGGAGCTGGGGTTGCTTAGCCTGGAGAGGAGGAGGCTCAGGGGAGACCTTCTTGCTCTCTACAATTACCTGAAGGGAGGTTGTAGCCAGGTGGGGGCTGGTCTCTTCTCCCAGGCAACCAGCACCAGAACAAGAGGACACAGTCTCAAGCTGTGCCAGGGGAGGTTTAGGCTGGATGTTAGGAGGAAATTCTACACAGCGAGAGTGATTGCCCATTGGAATGGGCTGCCTGGGGAGGTGGTGGAGTCATCATCATTGGAGGTGTTTATGAGGAGACTGGATGGGGTGCTTGGTGCCATGGTTTAGTTGATTAGGTGGTGTTGGATGATAGGTTGGACGTGATGATCTTGAACGTCTCTTCCAACCTATTCTATTCTATTCTATTCTATTCTATTCTATTCTATTCTATTCTATTCTATTCTATTCTATTCTATTCTATTCTACTCTACTCTACTCTACTCTACTCTACTCTACTCTACTCTACTCTATTTGTGTTTGCTTCTGCAGAATTTATTTAACCTAAGGCTTGATGGAGGGTTTGATATTTTTTTGAGTTCACTATGTAATAATGACACCAGCAGAAGATAATATACAAACTATAGCAGGTGCTCAGTAGTACAGAAAAATGCTCACTACCAACCAAGACAGATATCTGATCATGTATTATCTATTGTTTTAAACTGTGAAAATTTGGGGTTTTTTTTAATTTGCTATATAGTAAAAAAAGAAAAAACAACAAACCCCAAACCAAACCAGAACTAAAAACCAACAAGGGAACCGGAAAAGTCTAGTACGCCAAATTTCTTCTTCTGTTTCACTGAGTGCTGGATGGGTTTAAATCAAGAAAGACAGCTTTTGAAGCAGACAATATCCTGGAGTTTAAAAGCTACACCATTAGTAGAATTTGGTTAGTGTTATATTTGGGAGACCACCCAGCTGCCTGCTATACCCTTACTATGAAATATCATTTTTCTCTTGGCACGTGAAAACTCTGCCTGTGTTGTATCAGAAGAGTATTTGGACACAGAGTTTAGTTATGTGGAAGTAGTTTTGGCTTCTGTTGCAAGAAATTTTCAACAAGTTTATGGTAAATGATATTATTTTGGGGGAAGATTTCTCTGCTGTTCAATCTGTTCTATACACTACCTAATAGTAAGAGCTCCACTTTCAATAGCCTGACTCAAGTTAGCCATCTGAAGGGCTGGCAACAGGAATACTTTTCTCCTTCTCCTCCTTACTCAGGGACTACATTTTTCTGCTGGGCTACATGTTGAGTGCAGATATTTGGTAGGTCTTCTGGAGGTTCAGGCAGAGATAAGAAGCTACTGCTTTGACTGGGCAGCTTCTTTACGTGCACTATGCATGCTGTGAAAGCACTGTGGTCCAGAGTCTAAGCACAGTTCCTCTTGGTGAGGACAAAATCTCAGTCACTAACAGAGGGGTCTAAATAGGTTCTCTGAGTTTTACCCTGAGTTACTTCTTTGCAAGGACAAAATAGAAGGGAAAGGTCACATTATGAGCTTCATTCTGTCATATAAATGTTTGCTTCTCAAATAAAATGAAATAGGGCTGAGTTTTGCATGCATCTTCCATGGAAATTTGCTAGGAAGCAGATGAACTAGAGAGGGATTCTTTAAAATGATACACCCAAAGCTATTCTTGTCCAGTTTATACAAAGTTGTTTAATCTGTAACAACTGCTAGCATTGGAGATGTACAAAATGTCCTTCCAAAGCAAATGTACTCATACGAGCTCAGATATATTTGGCAACTTGTAAAGGTGTTCAACTGTTCTCCCACCAGCCCAGGTCGCTCAAGGCCTCATCCAACCTGGCCTTGAACACCTCCAGGGAGGGGGCATCCACAACCTCCCTGGGCAACCTATTCCAGTGTCTCCCCACCCTCACTGTAAAGAATTTCTTCCTAGTATCCAGCCTAAATCTCCCCTTCTGAAGCTCAAGCCCATTCCCTCTCATCCTAGCACTCCAAGCCCTTGTAAAAATGGTAAAAATGTTTGTTGATTTGGCATTTCTTTCAAATCAGTTCTGAGAATTTAACTACTCTCAGAGATGTCTGAAACAATGGTATTGGTCCATTCCCATTTCTACCTTCAGTTTGGAAAAAAACAAACCCAGTTGGTGCCTGAGCCTACTTGTTTCCTGGTGTGCACGCTATTGAAACTTCAGTCAGTGCATTAGCTTCAACAGGAAGCTTGTTTCAAAGACTCTGCAGCACAGCCAGGAAAGCTTCCAGAAATACATGCTCTGAGATGATCCAAGCATGTTCATTACTAAGAGTGTGAATACCTTTGAAAGGGCCAAATTTCTAAGGGTTGAATCAGCCAGGAGAGTGATTCAAATAGAAAAACAAAAAAAATCAATTGAGCAGCTCAGAAAATTTTTATTGTGGCTCAAAAGATACTAAAAACATAATCGAAATAAAATTTACACTGATAAATCACAGAATGGCTTAGGTTGGAGGGGCCCTCAGAGATCATAAGCTCCAACCTCCCCACCATGAGTCAATTAGACTCAGCTGCTCAAGGCCTCATCCAACCTGGCCTAAAACACCCCCAAAGAGGAGGCATCCACAACCTCCTTGAGCAACCTACTCCCAAGTCTCCCTACCCTCATACTGAAGAACTTCTTCCTAAGATCCAGTCTCCCCCTCCTCTCCCTCAGCTTCAAACCATTCCCCCTTATCCTATTGCTTATGAAAAGTCCCTCTCCAGCTTTCCTGCAGGATCTTTTGAGGTATTGGAAGGCAGCTCCTAAGGCCCCCTGGAGTCTTCTCTTCTTTAGGCTGAACACCCCCAGCTCCCTCAGCCTATCCTCATAATGGAGGTGCTGCAACCCTTGGATCATCTCTGTGGCCCTCCTCTGGACTCTCTTTTGTGTCCTTCTTATGATGGGGACACCAGAACTGGATGCAGTATTTGAGGTGGGGTCTCACAAGAGCAGAGTAAAAAGGTAGAACCAACTCTCTTGGAAATACAAGAAACTGAAAAAGTAAGTAGAAGGACCATACTTTTATTTTTTTCTCCCAGAATGGTGATGCTCTAAACCCATCTGTGAGGGGAAAACCAAAAAGCAGCCAACAACAGCATCCTTTTTGCCATGAAAGCATCAGATGCATTTAGCAAATGTTGCTGTTTTGCATTTTGGAGATAAACCAGGTAGCATGCTTGTGAAATAAGCCAGAACTAGCATTCAGCAATTGAACCACCAAAAAAACCCCATATAATAAAAAATCACAATCAGCATCAATTTTCCAGTCAAAGTATATTTCACAGTGGCTTAAGTCATAAAATTCTATGCACCTTTACAAATCTTTCAACCCAAATACAAACCCTTTCATTTAGTTCCACAGAAGTGGGAAAAGCTGGACCTAGATATTCTGAAACCACACTAGAGGGCACTTGAGCTGTTTCATCCGAAGTTGGTGAAGGTCAGAAGAGTAGGATGCTTACTCTGGAGCAGCAGTGGACAGAGCTGAACAGGGAGTTGGCAGGATTTATTGATATCAGGTTGCTGGAACAATTACTGATCTTCCCCAACAGGCTACTGTGGGAGAGTAGGTAGATTTCCAGGTGTAAATTTTGCTTATGGCTCATGTAAGGAACGAGGAGGAAAAACATGTAATGATTGCTGAGACTGCAGCAGCGTTTTGGTTTTGTACATGGATCAACCACAGAAATGTGGGATATCTGGGGGGGTTAAAGAAAAGAGAGTCTCAGGTAGAAATAATGTCCAAAGAGTTGAGCTGCTCTTTGGAGTCTGCCTCCCACTGTATTGCTCTTGCTTTGGTTCTGTTCTGTCTCCAGATGGTACCCTAAAAGGATTGCTTGTGTGGAAATGGAACAAACACCATTTGACAGCCTTTCCTAAAAGAATTCATAATGAAATCCAAAGACTTGAAAAGGTAGTCGAGGCCTGCATAGACCCCAACACTTCACAATTTCAGAGGCTTGGTTAAAAACTGTGTAAAAATATTGATGTGGTTTATAGTGTGGAAAATACACAAAGAAGTCTGAGGAAGGATTTGAGCTTTTGTTTGTATCATGGCTCAAGTATTCATTGTTCTTCAGACACATGCAGCAAAGACAAAGTCTCTGAGCTTAATTACTGTCTAACTAGTTGAGAAACAGCCCTAAGCCTAACTGTCCTGAAGTAATGACAGAGGGTATCATTTATATACATGGCCTTGTTAATATGCTTTGAATATTTAGTGTTTATGCAGATCAATTTTTTTGACATTTTCTCTGTAACCCATTTCCCTAACATAAAATTCCATGAATCAGGCTGTAATAAAAAGCACACAGCACACCACTGACTGTCCTATTGGCAATGGAATCTAACTTGCCAGGAGCCCATAACATTTCCTCTACTTTATAACACCCCTCCAGTTATATATTCACTCTCTGCAGTTTTGTTTACTTAGCAGCTATAGGAACTGAATGTTCACCTCTCTGAGAGCAAGACCTCTCTAGTGTAGCATCTGGCCCTTGCTATTTTCAGGCTGTAGTCCAGGGGCCCAGCCCAAAGCAGGGCAGCTCCCTGGGCATTTTCTTTCTGCTTGTTTGTAGAATCCATTGTTAGCAGGCGTCCAACTCCAGATGTTGTTGCATGACACAACTGAAAATTCATTTCTAGCGGATGATTGTAATATATGCACAAACCAAACAGTCTTGAGAATTGGCAGCTGCCTCCAAAACAGGCTATGTCTGGCTGGTAAGTTTGAAACAACTCTTCTTACGCCCTCATAGAAGATACAACTAAACTCCAGTTCACAGCATCTTCAACTCACAGATGTTGCCAAAATGAAGCTACAAGCTGCAATTGAGTTTCTGGGCAATTTATAAGCCTTCTGTGGAGTCAAATTTCCTACAAAGGGCAAGGACGCCTCTTATTTACTGTGGAACATCCACTTTTTGCCAATCACCCTCACTCAGTTCATAGAAGAGCTACTGGCCAGCCTAGTGATCTTCTTGTTCTCCGTGTTCATCCTTGCTATCATCTCGTTCTATTTCACCTTTCAATACCCACCTTGTTCTGCTTCTGCCACCATACGGAGTCCCCTGCAGCAGTGCTTGTGTCTTGTACTTCTCATACCTTTTCCTAGGTAATGTCATTTGTTCTTCAGAGCTGGAACTCCATCCTCTTCCTCAGCCAGATGCCAGTCCCCTGCTATCACAAGCACCACACGCTGCTTGTTCCTTTCAGCTTTTGCAGGGGCTCCCACTGGAAGGTTTTTCACCTGCCCTGCCCTGCCCTGCCGCGGTGGGGGAGCCACAGACCCGAAGGGCTGCAGCACTTCTACCACAGCATCGCAAGTCGAGCCTGGCCCTCGGGCAGCTCAAAGGCACTGGTTCTGGTTCTGTAGGTGGCGGTTGCATTCAGCTCCTCGTCTTGTCCGGTGCAACCGCTGACCGTTTCCAGAGAAGCTACCGCCCCCGTACGGTGACAGCAGCCGCCAGGGCTTCAGAGCCGGCTTGGCTTCAGAGCCTGCCGCAGCCCCTGCTCCTCGGCCCCTGCCCGCGCCGATCTGCTGCTGCTCCCGAGGTGCCTCGCTAGCGACTCGCGCACGTGGTTGTGCTCAGGCGGTAACGAGCGGGCGGAGCGCGCCCACAGCCTAGCCTGGTCCGGTCCGGTCCGGTCCGGTCCGGTCTGGTCTGGCACGGTCCGGTTTGCTGTGGCACGCAGCAGTCTGCCTAGGCGCCGCAGCAGCAGCCACCGAGGCAGCAGGTAAGCGTTAGTGGGGCTGGGCGCTGGGGGCAGTCTGAGGCCTTTCCTGCAAGGCTGGTTCCCGCATTTTTCTTTAATCTCTCCTGCGCCCTCCCATTGCGTCCTTGTGCATCTTATGTGGAGTATTTTCACTGCTTGAGTCTTCTTGCCCTTAGTTACTCGTTCTTTCCTTGCATTTAAATGGCTGCTTTGGGTCTTGATGCATGTCTCCAGCTGCCTTTGCCCATTTCCCCTGCCTTCCATACATTTTTTTAGTGTCTTCTGTTTGTGTGTTCAGCCTAGTTCAGTTGGCTGAAGGCTGCTCCCCTTAGAGAGAGGAATTTGGAGCCAACCAGTTCGGCTCCGTATTTTTCAACTCCCAGCTGCACAGGCTTCTGAATAAGCCCAGCACCATGCTGTGGGAGCTAGGTCCCCACAGAAGTTTGTCCTGCACAAACTGTGCACTCCCATCACAGAAGTTTGCCAAAGTGATCTGCACTAGCTTGCAATCAATCCATTGCCAATCATTCCAGCCATGCTGGTGTCAGTTGGCCTCTCTCACTCCTTTGGCTATCCCTAAAAACCCTCCTGTGAACCCTTCCTCTGCAGTTGGGTTGCAACACATAGGAACCTGCGGGAATGCAGCTTTCTGATCAGAGGTGCAAATGCCATACTGGGAGCCAGGTAAATTGGTTTGGTTGGTTGTGTTTAGTTGATTGACTGCCATTTTGCCCTTATTAAATAACTCAAAGCTGGGAAAACCTTTGAGAAAACAAAGCTGTATTGCTAACCTATCACTGCTCACTTTCTGTACTTGTTTCCTCATGAACATCAAGGCACAGTGGGTGTTATTACTGATCAGAGTAGCTTGAAGGAGGACATGTTATTTGACAGTCTGACGTGTGCATGATGTTTCTTTTAGCATGGAAAAACTGTCTGCAGAGGATAAAGTTTTACTAATAGCTGGCTGAAGGCTGTTGGACAAGCCCTCACAGGATCTATGAAACAGCTCAGATCTCTGCATTCCATTCAAATGCAAGGTGTGCTCTTTTGATCTGACTCCAATAGCAAGCCTGGCACAGAGTGAAATGAGGGTTCTGTTTTCCCATGGCTAGGGAAGGAGGGAGAGAGTGTTGTGGCAGATGCTGGGTTTGCATTTAGGATTACTGTTGCTTATGCTTGGAAATTGTTAACGACATTAGTGCAGAAATGTGAGTAGGATAGAAAGGATGGGGACATAATCTGCTCTTTACTACAGGCACGTTGATCTAATCTGTTGCTTTCCATGTGTGTTCTGCATCAGTTACTTATGAATCTTAGTGCATACAAGGGTGTATCAAGAGAATTTATTGGGATAAATTGCAATGAATCTTGTGTTGGCCAATATTTTCTCTATCAAAACCTGGATAATGTAACAGAAACTCTGTAAGCAACTCCTGAATGACAACAGTCTGCACAAAGCTGCCAGAATGGAGGACAGTTAGAATTAAAAATGAGTGACAGATTGGAGAAAAACCTCGAAAAGAGTAGCTGTAACTTAATAACACATAAAATCCATGCATTTATGGAGGAATAAGCATCACAAATGCAGCATTGTGGGTATATGGCTGAAATCTGTAGCAAAGACTTTGGGAGATGTTGCAGATTGCAAGCTGAGCAAAAAAATGTTGTAGGGAAGGAGACCAACACACTGCTTTTTATAGAGAAGTCACTGTTTGTGAGATGAGTGTGACAATTGGCACTCACACAGCCTGTTCTGGGTTGTGATCCCCAGGAGAGGTGGAGATCACCTGGGGACAATCCAGACCGACTTTCAGCACTTCTTTGAATTAATAAACATGAGAGAGTTCCAGGATAGCTCCTGTATGCATCCTACACGTTTCAAATCTTCACACTGTGACCTCTGCAAACAAAAACTGCAAAGAATAATAAAGTGGAGCCCAGATAAGGTAATGTCAGGCTTAGAATGTAGACAAAAAATATACAAATAACAAAAGCAGGGTGAGTGTGGAAGCTTGCTTCTTCATAGCATTGTCATCAGAATACTGATTTCAGTCTTGCTTCAATTGCTCTGAAATGTGGGAAGTCTGCATCCATTTCCTTGATTTTTTTACTGTTGCATGCCCGTTTCCTAGGTCTATTCTGTGTTTCTAGCCTCTGGAGGTAACTTTTCATGGATGCTTGTGGAAGGTGGTGATTCAGAATGCCCTTGAAAATTACTGCCTGTGGTGCCATTCAAAACATGTTTGAAATAATCAAGATTTTTCTTGCTTCTGATGTTACACTTGGATCCATTTTTCTCTCTTGGTTTTCATAGGTCCTTGAATAATAAGCACTTCTGGCTGTTCTGGACAGTCACTGTTCCCAAATCACCACTTTGTCTTTACACATACATTTATGTTGTTTATTTACGTGCCTGCCTGCTGTATACTTAACAGGCATACCCTGCTGGAAACAGTTGAACAGATACCTGTCAGTCTTTGTGCTCACTCAGGATGCTGTTTTAACGCTTTTAAGGCAAGGATGATTATTTTAGTGGTGAAAATGGGACCATACCCCAGCTCTTGCAACTTTTTTTCTGAGCAGTGGTGTGGGTGTTGGGTTTTGGTGATTCTGTAGTGAATTCTGGACGGAGTTCCAATACCTGAGGTATTCTTGGCTGTGTTGGCTAACAGTTAAATGTGTATTGTATCCTGTCTGATAAACTTGGCAGTTTGGAGCTTCTCTGTAATGACCCCTTGTTTGTATATGGCAAATGTTTCTAAAGCGGTATCATTTGGTTTGTAGCTTTTGTTTCCTTCAGGATAACAAAAGCCTCCTATGCTTGCAGAGGTTAAGGCGCTCTGCTTTTTGCCAGAGTTGGAAACTACTCCCTAGGGATACAGCCTCTAGCATGGGCATAGGGACGGTAAAAAGAACCATACGATGGCATTAAGATCCTCTGAGGAGGAAAATGGCTGGAAGCACCTTGGGTCTCTGCACTGAGCTGTTAAAGTTGAACTTCCAAGTTTCTAATCAAAAGCTGGAACCAGATGGAAGTAAAATTTGAGGAGTAATACGAAAAATATGTTGCGAAGAAGATCAAATAGAAGAAAGAAAATTAAAATATTCTCAGCTGACTGCAGAGTTCCTCCGGAAGCAGCTTTGGAGGGGAATAACCCTGTTCATATTCACCTTTACTTTGTCTTTAGGTGCACACAGGTGGAACAAAGTAGAGCCTTGAGGAGCTGAGTGCATGCGTTGTGACACAGCTCGTGACAGCTTGCATAGCTCAGGGCTTTTTTTTTGTTACTAAATTAGATTTAAGAAACTAACAGGCTTTCTCTGGTCTCTGGAGGCTCTCTTTGCAGTATCCAGTTGAAAAGACAAAAATTGAAAGCAAGTGTCTCCTCTGCTGATAAAATTTTTGCTCTCATTTCTTCTACTTTGAGGCATTAGGATGACTTCTGTGCCCTCGTGTGGAAGCCTCATGATCCAAAACTCCAACAATTCAAGAAGGAGAAGGGAAAACAAATAATTGAATCACTCCCACAAGCGAGATGTGTCCATATTCAGAGAACAGGAATACCATTCTTTCCTTCTTTGGGGAATACATGAGGAGAAAAATGAACCCAGAGACAATAACATAAGAGTGTTGTCAAAGTATTCCAAAAAACAGCTGAGACTTGTGCAGAGGCCAAGTCTAACTTTGGCTGATTCTCTTTATAGGCATTTTATAGAACAATTTTCTGAACTCTACTAATATAACAAGCAAATATACTTTTGGATGCTCTTGGTCTACATTGTGGGAAGCAAAGGTGTTTCCTTGGTGTTTTTTTCAGAGGCTAAGGGCATGTATGCTTTCAAACAGCAAACTTAAATATTAGTTAAAAGCTAGTGAAATGTTAAGGGAAGGAAAAGAGGAATGAAAAGAAGTGGAGCCAAATTTCAAATGTAAAAGCAATGTAATGATAATATTTGGACTACTTATGTGCCACAGTAGTGGGCAGTAGGAAGTTTCTTTGCTGGATCCATACCCAGCATTCTGAGTTTTGTACACACTGGTATTGTGCTGCTGTTTGTATCATAGCAGCACACAGCAGAGTGGGGCCTACTGTTGTTAAAAACAGGAGAAGGTTGTGCTGTCAGTTGAACAGACACTGTAATTTGTTGATAACATAATGAGTACTAGCACTGTTAACCTATCAAGTGATGCAGCTCAAGGTCATCAATAGCAGAGGTGTCAAAGGTATGGCAGAATGTAAAACCTATGATAGATGCAGCCTGTGGTAGTGGATCACAGAATCACAGAATGCTAGGGGTTGGAAGGGACCTCCAGAGATCATTGAGTCCAACCCCGCTGCCAAAGCAGGATCACCCAGGGCAGGTCACACAGGAATGCATCCAGATGGGTTTTGAATGTCTCCAGTGAAGGAGACTCCACAGCAGAGTGGAGCTCTCTGCAGAGCCTGCTCCAGGGCTCTGTCACCCTCTCTGTAGGGAAATAGCTCCTCGTGGTGAGGTGGAACTTCTTGTGTTCTAGCTTGTACCCATGGTTCCTAATGATATGCTATATATAAGCCAACCATGTAGGGGTGATACCTACATGTGTCTGAGCTGATTACTTCTTCTTCCTCCTGCTACAGGTTTGTGTGATGCAACCGAGTGTCAATTGCTGTTTCCTTCTGTATAGTTCAAAAGGGACTTAAACTGAACTCTTTCTGCTGTTGATGCACATTTGTCTTTCCCAGGTACACGTTTCCCAGACTCTGCTGACATCAGCATATTGTCAAGTTCCAGTTCAATTATGAAAACATAGCATTTTTGGTCATAGTGCAAGGGGCAGTGCTACGTAGAGATTGCTTTCGCTCTGAGCCTGTTCAAGAGGACAAAGATCTGCCTGCATATCCATGGTCTCTGAGTTCAGGAGTTTAATTAAGTCTGTTCCTCTGGCTTTTGGCCTGTAACTTAATGAATACGAGTTTGCAGTTGTCTGTCAGTGAAGCTGTCTCAACGAGGGTAATTTAATAATGGAGCTGCTAGCTAGAGGCTCTTTCTCCTGCTGTATTCCTCATCTTTTTTTATAGGTTATGAGGTTGGATGATTGACATTTTCCTTTTCCTATAAAAATGTAACAAGTATTTCTCTCTTTAGTGGCAAGATACATGCTATGGATAGGTTCTTTAGATCTCACAGGCCTCAGAACCTTAAGCGTTTTAGTGTGCTCTTTCAGGGCTTAAATTGCATCCAGATCTTTACAGCTATTACGCAAGTATGCATCCTGGCCTTTCTTCTCCTGTAAGCATCCAGTTTGGGATATTGCTGGAAACAGGGTGCCGAAATAGCAAACCTTTGGCCTGACTTGAATGCAGAAGATTTATTTTTTTTAATGACCTAAACCATATTTTTTTAAACGTGGATCGGAGCTACAGGCCGCATGGAATTTTCAGGGAGGACTCTTTCAGTTGAATCAGTTTTTCTTCCATTCATTTTCTTTCTTCTGTGCTTGTTATTTAACTTCAAGTAAATGTATTTATCTCAGAAAAAGATCTTTTCATTCAGTTGAAGAGAGAGTGTATTTGTGTCTCGTGGTGCTCCCTTTATATAAACTGGGGCCTCTGTTGTGCAGCTCTGAAATATATTTGTGTGAATGAATAAGATCAACTTTTGGTAGTAATCTTGAGTAGATGTTAGTTCCCAAAGGTGTAAGAAGCAGTGTTGTAGAGTGATGAGGGTGGCCGTGTGTTTGCTGGGTGCTCTCTTCTTTTGGCCTAGAATCTCTTTGCAGTCATACTCCCTGTGATCAGCTCATTCACTTCAACACGCAACCACAGCATGACATTTGTTAGTGTTTTTCTGTAACCTTACTTTCTGTTAGAGGCAAACCACAGGCACATCTCTCAGGAGTGTTGTTTGCTGCACTACTTTGTCTAAACATTTTTCCCACTGGATCTAATCCAGTCTGGGATCGCAACTGTCGTGAGAATGCAACAAATCACTCTGGGAAGTATCTAAATTTGCTGCTATTGGTCCAAGCAATGTTTATGCACAGTCAGAACCACATGACAGAGGAGAGCATACTCTTGAACCCTGTTAGCAATATATGCTAAAAAAAATACCAAAGCTCCCAATATTTTTCCTTGCATGAGCAAACCACAAAAACTACTGTTTGCTAGTTTGAACAACCCTTTATTTGAACATCATTGGAAAAATGCCAGCAAAGCAACTGGAATCAGCCCAGAAAGTTGTTGGGTTTTTTTTTTAAATCCTTGTAGCCACTTTATTTATCGAAACAAACAAACACAAAACGACTCAGGAAAAAAAAACCCAAACCAAACAGCCACTGAAAAATAAAAAAGTACATTTTCTTTGAAAAAAGTATTTTAGGGCTTTAGAGTGATTGCTTGAGATGTGCTGCCTACATGAAGATTACCAGGAGGAAATCAAGCATAAAATGTATGTCATGGCTGTACTCATTTTCAGTCCTGCCTCAGATCGAGGTAAATCATTGTTAATTTCTTAAATGGTAACTTCCTTACCTCTACAAGAGATCTGCAAATGTTGGGCCTTACAAAGTGGTATATTTAGCATTTTTCCAGTGGAGTGAATTGCAGAGCTCTCATACAAACAGGGCAGATAACCAAGAAAGTTCACTATTCCCATGGGTTACTTAGAATACTTTGAAGTGGGGTTTTGCTCCAGCTGTAGCTGGTGCTTGATACCTATCTGAGATGTACTTGGATGACAGAGGCTCTGTCACACAGAGTGAAGCATGTTGACAGCAATACTAGAATGAACCGTAGAATGGCTTAGGTTGGAATGAACCCCAGAGATCATCTACTCCAACATCCCCACCATGGGCAGGATTTGACTCTCAGAATAGCCATCATGTTTCATCCTAGTGCTGCAGAAGCAAAGAGCACTTCCAGTTTGCAAAATCTCATTTATTAATCTGATTACACCTATGAGCCTTTGCGTAGCTTTGATGTTCAGAAGTCAGTGTTTAAGCCTTGCTGCAGATGACAGCTGTATTGAAACTTATTAATCACTGAATGAGTCATCTCTTCACATGCATTAGATGATGTCTAAGCAGTGTGATAAAGCTGATGATGACCTTGGTTTAGGTAAGATGGGATAAATATTATTTTTTTCCCCCATTTGTCCCAAATGCATTGTAGATAAGACAATATGTGTGTTAATTCCTCCAAAGAAATGACTCTTTATTTTTAAACAGAGCAGAAAATTAGGACCTCTAATGTCTTTAAAACCTTGGGGAAACAGGGGGCAATTCAGTATGTCAAATGCAAATTTGAAGGCAGTTTCTAGGTTGGTCATAAGCTCAGTTGCTGGGAACACCAGCTTCCAGTTTCAGGAGGATGAATCTCTTGGTGTAACTTACCTGTGTGGAAAGTGGTGTATTTGTCAGTAAAGCTGAGCTTCCTTCGATATATATCCTTAATTACATCTTTAATTTTGCTGGCTGGGGAAATTAGAATCAGGGTAGCTGATTCAACTCAGAACACAGCAGAAAGCCTTTAAGCTTTACCAGAAACTTTATTGCAACAGTTCTGCTGTCTTTGGGAACTCAGAGAGAGGCAGCAAAGAGGAAGCACAAAAACTTCCACAGAAGGTTGTTACATGCAAGAAAATGAAATGTTTGCAGTAGGTTTCTTTTTGTTTGTTTGTTAGATCTGGTTAGTTCTGGCTTGTTTGGGGTTTTGTTTTGTTTTGTTTTGTTGATTGGTTGTTTTTCTGTTTGCTTGCTTTGGGTTTTTGTTTGTTTTATTTTTCTTTCATATGTCAGCAATTAGTTATAAATTGTAACAGTACCTTCAGTACATAGTGAGCTGCATTTTGTGTAGATCACTTTACTTCTGTGGCAAGGAGCAAAGCAAGATGATATTATCTGTTGTAGATGGCTTTTCCTCACCAGCTAGTAGCTAACAGGCTTCTGGCAAAAAGTAGCTGCATGTTGTCTGTTTCATACCTGCTGTTTACAGTTCAGTGGTGCAGCTGTGTGTACTAATTCTAATGCTGGAGCTGGCAAATAACTCTGTGAGAGATGCAAGTTGGATGGCTGTTGGAACTGGTGTTAGTGCCTAGCTGTTCTGAATTTAGCTGCTCTAATAGCTTGCTTCAGTCAAACATCTGAAAAGTTTGCTGCAGACTAACAATAGCCCTTGCAAAGTTTGTTGTGTTTGGCTTCAATGGTCTGCTTTGGGAGTGCACATTGAAAGAGAACTTCAAGAACTCTTCCCTTCTTAGAATGAGAGAAATGGACTTGCATCATTAGCCAGTAAACAGTCCCAGTTTAGAACAGCATTTTCCCTTTAAGTCGTGCCTTTCCTATGTTACCACTCACCTACATTTATTTACATGATCCCCCAAATCATCTTTTTGCTGCCCTTGTCTGTTCTGATTTTGTAGTCTTAGGAAACTCATGGAGAACAAGGGACTTTTCATACCCTCTTAGCATTTTGGTCACCACAGTTCTTCATCTTATGTAGTTACATACAGCTGTTCTGATTCAGAATATTTTTAACCTGAGCCTCTAGTTTCACTATTTGCTAAACAACATTTATGCAAATCAGCACAGCTTGAATGTTACTGCAGCACAGCAAAGTGAATGTTGGAATTAGCACACAGTTTAACTCCTAAATCAGAGAAGTTCTAATTGTTTTAATTAGAACCCGTAACAAAAGTCTTGTTATGTATTGGTTTATAGATCTCTCACAGGGGAATTTGGATTGTGTGCATTCCCTCCTTCCTGCCACGGCGTAACTTGTTCTCAGAGCTGGATTTTGTGCAGTAGAATTGGAATCTAACCAAATCAAATGATTCCAGAGGAAAAAAGGAAAACAACAACATCCCCAGAGGATGCATATGATCAGTAGCAACAGCAGATGTGCTTTTCATAGAGATGCCGAGAGCATCTGCACTGTGTCCACAAGAGGCTAAAGGTTATTACCTACATTGAGTGTTGTTGCATCGTTTGCAACTGCATGATTCATTTCTCAAATGAGCACACTTTGGAACACCGATTTAAGGGGAAGATCTTGCTAAATGCCTGAAGAGGGACCACTATGTATGTATGCTGGATTATGTAAATAGAAGTGATATAAAAGAGACAATCCATAAGTCAGTGCATTCAGTCTGGGCACAAGGAGCCATCACACAGTAACTTAATTTGAATGTTAAGTGAAGCATCAGTTTGTAGAGCCAAGTGGGGTGGATTCTGTGCTTTAATGCTGACTGGCAATATTCTATTTAAAAGCCAAGTGTGCCAAAACAATGCTTCAAAATGAGAAGCCTTATGTGTTCAAAGTAGTAATCCGTTTTAACTGCTCGAGACATAGGCATTTGGAGTGTTTTTTGTTTTCTTTTGGTGTAAAGCATGAAGAATTTGTTTCCCAGGCAGTCTGGCAGAAGCACAAAAGAAGAACCTCCTAGTCCCACCTCTGTGAGGTGTCAGATTGCAGTTTCCCAATCACTTGGACAACAGGTAGCAAAATGATGGCTTTCCTGAAACAAGTCCCCAGTAAAACTTTGCAGCTTCATCATTCCTCTTGATTTCTTGGAGAGTTTAGGGAAACTCTCCAAAAGCTATGAAATTTATGATTCCATGAGGAAATATTTGTTGCTGTTTGATGTCTGGAAGGACTCTAAGGAGAATTCCAAGAACACTGAGGAAATAACTAGACTGATAAAGCAAAAATAGTCATTGCAGGAACAGTTATTACCAGGATGATTAGGACAAGATATTTTATCTGATGATGTGAGGCCAATGCCTGGGATGTGCTCTAGAATTGTGCTCATAGGGAAGAGGTAATACTTTGGTCAGAGAACTTGATCCTGGAGAAACTAGGAGTGCTCAAGCAAAGTCCCCTAGTTGTGGACTCCCTTTTACCTGCTGTTGACATGCTTGGGATATTGTCTTCTGTGCTGCATGTTAGCCTTACCTTTTCTTATTTGAATCCTGGAAATAACAGAAGCATTCATCTCATTGGACTGAGGAAAGCACAGCGCGAAGCTTGTGCAGCTAATGTCGCCATTTCTTTAATCCATTATGGAGCTGTTTTGCTCTTTACACACAGCAAACCAAAGGGACACTCATTTTTCTAACAAGGTGTTGGTCTTGTCATGATTCCCTGTTACTGTCTAAAACCAGTGTCTCCTGGCCAAATTGGAAGTTGAGTAATTCTATCTTGTATTTTCTTAGTTTCAAGCCTGCTTCCTGTGCCCAGCTGTTCTGCTGGATAGATTTCTTTATATATCAAACTAATGGATAGTGATTATTCCATATTTTGTTCCAATTGGAGCTGCAATATCCAGTGTTCCTTAGTTTTGCTAGATTCTTTGCACTTAATCAACTTGATTGCAGCATGCTGCTGAAGTGTCACTATCCCACCTTCAGTGGTTATACAGACCAAGTGCTGGAATTCGAGACTGCATATCAGGTCCAGTGACTGTTGTATAATACCAGAGATGGCATATCAGAGTATTTTCTTTGTAGGCATATAGCAGCAAAGAATTCCTAGTGCAGATTTCTAGAGCAAAGAATTCCTCTAGAAGACAGAGAGAGATGAAAATGAAAGTACAGTGCTCAGTGATTCCAAGCCCGACAAGTGAGTTCCCTGGCAGTGGTTGTAATTGCGCTGATTCAAAAATGTTGTTTACTAAAAGAAAAGATGTCCAGGAAGTGGCTTTTAGAGTGTTTCACCTGAATCACATATTTAAGTAAGGGATTAGATCATGAAGCAGCACTGTCATGTAAAGGATGAAAGTAAGCATATAGGAGGAGCAGGACTGTTACGTAAGCTGGCTCTTTCTCTGTCAGAGTCCTAATTTTCTGTCTGTATTACAGTAAAAGTAATTAAAGCAAGGCCCAATGAAGTATAACCTGAGTGCAGGTCTAGGAATGAGAACATGCTTCCTGGCCTTCCAGGCTTTTGGCATCAACTCTGCTAGCAGTGTATCATCTTCTGCATGCCCCCTCAACAAACACCACCACCAAACCAGCAATAACAGCAGTGACCAGAGGATGAGTCCCATATTAAGTGTATGGTTCACACCACTTTCATCTTTCTTGAGAATGATCTGTTTCCCTCCAGGTGCAATTTAACTTGCACTCCTTAGTCAGAGCAGGTGAGCAGTAGTGAAATCACCCGTGTTATGCCTCTGGCATTTGGCTAAAGGTGAAACCAAGTCTGGGCTGATTTGCTTTTTAAATATAAGGATCTTGGTTTTCTTTAGAATCTAAAGAGGTGAATTTCAGGTTGTTTTAATAGTGACAACGCAGTGCTTCAATGAATCTCTGGTTTTAGCCATAATTGTTTTCAGTTGTCATATTTGTAAGTAAATCTAAGAAGAAATGAAGGCACTTCATCTAGGGAAGCAGTTGGTTGTCAGGCTTCTATACCTAATGAAAACTTGGTAGAATGCTTAAACAGAGGAGAATCCAGCAAAGAGTGTGTAGCATTTGTCTCAAAAGAAGAGAAGCTGACTTCTGCGAGCAGAATCAGGTTTTAGTGCTGTAGGGGGAATCTTACGGGTTGGGTTTGTGTAGGTCGGAGATGAAGGCTTAACTTGACGCTTAAGCACACAGTTAATACAAATACTGAAATATGGCAAGAATTCCCTACACTTCTCCATCTTATTTTGTAATCATAAACTCCCCCATTTTCATTAATTTCATTAAATACTTCACCACTGCTCACCAGATCATTGGTTGCGTTGATGTGTAATGTGTAGGGAGAGAGATTATGTGTAGCCTTAAAATTGAAGTTACAGGCGTGGGTTTGTAGCTCTAAGATTGGAGTTTCAGATTCTGCAGTTAGCAGTGGGATCGAGATCAAGAGGGAGTGCATGGAAGTGTCCTTTTAACTCCACCCTCCCTTTGGAGAGTTTTGTTATGAACAGGCAAGAAATGTCTTGAGCAGGAGTTCACTAAGGGGATTAATTATAGAAGATGAATAATTTATGGATAATATTAGCTAAACTGGAAACAAGTTTTGGAAGGTCTTTTTCTGTCTCTTGGCCCAAACATTGCAATGTAAAATAAACCTGCGAGATTTTCAGAGTCAACTGGCAGGTTTTTGGAGGAAAATTCTTTTGTTGTGGAAGAGAGGACTGTGTGTGAAAGCTATCAAAAGTGTTTTCTTTTTGTGGAAGGGTGAGCAAAGATCGTTCAGTGAATGTTTCAGAGCTGTAGGGCTGGATGAGACTAAGGTGAACATCTTTTGAAGGGTTCTGCTGGAAAATAAATTGCAAAACACAAAAGGTTTCCAAAAGAGTTTAATAAATAATGAGTTTGTTGTTTGGGTGGTTGGTTGTTTTTTTCCTGTACTGTATAAACTATAAATATACCATGCAGTCCTTTATAACTTAAAATAATTTACAGACTGAGGTAGGGGGATAGGAGGATGTTGTCATGGGATTTAGATCCGTCTCAGGGTCTCCCTGACTTCCTGCTGAGCACACAGACACAGGCTGTGTCAATTCGAATGAACCTCCAGGCTGCTTGCTTGCCCTCCATCGTCAGTGCTTTGACAAAGGTGTGAGTCGTGGTGCAGTAGGAGTTCCAGTGCTTTGCGTCGATCCCTCGGCACCCACTGGACACTGGCTTAGGGTCCCTGCACTTGGTCTCAAAAAAGTACTGCTTAAAAACATTGTTGTTAATGTTGACCTCTCCCAACACTGTCACCTCTTTGCCTTTAATATCGGTAGCTGTGGTTTTGTCCCCAACCCACATGCTGACGCTGTCGCACACTGAGAACTCTCCCCGGTGTAAGATGGGATGCGCAGTCCGCTTGGACCTGGCAGTCCTGTTGAGAGAACCTGCACTGCTGAGGAATCCCATGTGCTGTCCTTGCCCTGCCACCGGCGGGGGCAGTGTGCTGAGCAGCACCCGAGGAGACCTGAAACGCCTCTTCTTGAAATATTTTGGGTCCATGGTGATATTTACAGCTTCTCTTCTGCCTATCGTCCAAGTCGAGTGGCTGTGGGATGACTGTGGAGCTGCCTCGGGAATGTGGTGTCCTTTACTTGGGTGGCTATCAAGCAGGGAGTGTTCTGCAGGATACTCCAGTGGAGCATTGTCCTCTGACTTTGGAGCTGCCTGTGTGCCGATCAGAAAAGCTATGATCAGAGTGTAGTAGAGCATGGACATTACGCTATGCACCTAGAACAAAAGAGAAATGCAGTGTTACTGGAAGCCATGCTGGCACAAATGGATGCCATTACTGACAATGCATTTATAAGACACCAGGATCCTACAGATTTCATCAGGTATTCGTCTGGGTGCCAGATGTTTTTCTTCCGGAAGGGCTCATTCAGACGGCATAAATGTTCTTAATAAAGCGAGAACATTAGAAAATAATAGCTAGATTATTATTAATTCCTCTGGTATTTGTTATTAGAACACTGTTTATGAAGCACTTTTGTGATGTTATTAATGTGGAGACCATATGGTGACAGCATGTTCCCAGGAGTAAAATCTCCAGTGAATTTTGCAGCAACCTTTCTGGCCGGGGCTGATCTCTTGGCTGCAAATACCCTGGAGCAGAGAGAGTAGAAACAGTCCCCTAGCTAAAGTAACTGTTCATTCAGTTAATTTGTCTGCAGAAGTGTTCCTGGGGCTAGGGTGGAGACCACCAAGCCGGTACTTGTGGAAGGGAGGGAGGCCCAGTGAATTGTGCCATTATCATGCACTCAACAGCCCTGCTCATCTGCCATGCGGACAGGCCCACCACTCTGGCTGGCTCAGCAGCCTCCAGCAGCCTCCCTGTATCCCATCTGCTCTTTCTGGATGCACCACATTGCTGATTTTGGGCAGATAAAGCCCAGGCTCCTTCCAGAAGAGCTCAGACATCACACGACACAAGGGCAGATGGGATTTTTCTGTGTCCAAGCTGCCTATTAAGACAAGTATGGGAGCACTGAGGGTGACAGGCTGCTTCTGGGTTGGCATCTTAAGTGTAGTATAACTAAAACTGTTGTGGCAATAGTAGTGGGAGTTATGTAGAGGGAAAAAAAACCTTCCTTTATTCAGGCTGCCTTGAACAAGAAGCTCCACAAATGCCACTGCATAGCAGATCCAGTGCCAGTCGTCCTTTGATCTGTAGAATATGCACATCTATTTGGATGTGGAAACGTGTAAGATAAGTGGTGGAAACTTTGCTAAGAAGTAACTTTTGCTAGAAGACCAGCAGCAATAGGACCTTGTTAGGTAACTACCATGTGCTGACTAATTTAGCCACATGTTGGGTTAACAAATCAGCAGCAGGCATCCCGGGAATAAGAGACATTAAAAAACGATCTGAAATTGCAGTTAAGGGCAGACATTGTATTTCCTCTGTGAAGACTTAATAAGCAGAGGCAGGGTATAAACAGCAAAAACCCTACCAAGAGAGGCTCCTCCCCTGTCTCTGCCTTGTTTTGCCTGACATGTCTCAGCTGGCCCTGAATGAGGCTGTGTCCAGCCAGCAGCCAGCCGCACATGGACTGGACAAACAGGGTTTTGTGAAAGAGGGATCAGGCTCTGCGCTTTCCTGTGATTTCCCAGCATGTCTCAATGTTTTTTCTGGGTGTGGGTCAATTATTGTTGAAGTTACCCCTTTCAATTTTTGTGTAGCTTTCACAGACTACAATCCCAAGCAGCACTAAAGAACTCAACCAGAGCCTTAGCTTTTCCAGAGCACAATCTTGTAGCAAATGCAGAACCCCAAGGTGCCCCTTAGGATCTTGTGTGGATAGGCTTATCTCAGGCAAAAGTGGAAATGAAATAAACAGCAGTGTTTGTGCACGGCTGAGCAAGCATTTAAGGAATCATTAGGAGATGCCAAGTGAAGGTAGTGACTGGAGAGGACCAAGATGCTACAGTCAAGGGGGGAAAAAGAAGAGAAATGCCAAAAGCCACATGAGCAGCTTTCTGTGCAACAGCTGGGTGGAAGAATTTGGGACAAAACGATGATGAGGAGGGTCAAATCTCTCTCACAAAATCCTTACTGTTTCAACATTGCTTTAATTTGCTTAAAACAAGGCTGAGGGTTGCTGCTTTCCCACATGCTGCTCGTGCTTGAGCAGTCATCATCATCTGTATAAGGAAACAGAGCTGGGTGTAGCTCAAGAGCTTGGCTATGCACGATTTAGAGAGTAACCCCTTATTTTACAACAAAATTAAAATCAGATGGTTCATTACATCTTAGCTTTCCCGACAGAAATGTTAATGGAAAAGGTTTGGAGAACAAAATCCAGGCGCAATTTAGACATGCCAATAGCAGCCTCAACCTATTGTGTTTATACATAAACCCTTTTTTTATGATTTCCTTCTATAGAAAAGAGACGTTGCAATGTCAGCAGAGAGCTGGGTCTGGTTTTGTGCTGCACAAGAGTCACTGCTCTAAAATGCAGCCACGTTTGTCTCTCTTCTTTGTGTTTCTTATGCTGCATTGTTGCTTTAAGGCCAATAACACAAAATCAGAACAATCTCACCTTGCCTTTTGTTCTAAAACTTGCCTTGTGTTTTCTCTCCTTCTGGTAAAACCCCTTTTGTGCTGCTTTCTAGAAGTGTTCGCAGTGCATGCCAAGTGCAGCCACCTGAACTTCCAGGAAGATGCACAGCTGCCAATTCTAGTCCTGGTAGTACATGGGGATCTGTTTGTAACATTGGCCACAAAAGTTATCCCAGGCATTTCTATGTCAAAAGTACAAAACTTATACTGAACCAGAGGATGTTTAATAAGAACTATGACTTCTAAGTGCAGCCTCTCTCATTATAAGCAAACATTCCCACAAAAGATACAGCATCTGGAGACAGAATAAAGGAAGGCAGAATAAGTGGGAACTCCCATTTTAGCCAGACAATAGCTAGCTAGCAGGTATCAGTGAGGCAGCCTGCTTCATAAGTCAAAGAACTAAGGTTTTCTAGCAAATGAGTGTTAAATGCACCCCTACTGGCTTCATTCTTTAGAAGACAAACCAATTACTATTACTTGTTTGAAGTTCACAATGCCAATTCTCTGCCCCGCTGGTACATTAGTCAGGTTGCATTTAAACACTCTGGTATTAAACACTGCTGATACTCTGTTCAGGCTACTTTGTGACAATCTCAGTCTGTTCCGAGAAGACACTGTGTGTGTATGTTGTGCTTACCTCTGAGCGTACTGCATAAAAAACAAGGTCTTTATTTCATCCAGATGCTGAGCTGGGATTGGCTGCAGCGTGCCATCAGGCCAGTCTGACTGTGGAGCTGAGTCTGGGAGTTGCTTATTCTGTGTTCCGCTAGAAGCAGAAGTACTTATTTCAGTAATTAGCCAGAAAAAGAGGTGTTCTCAGTACCATTCTGCACTTGGTGCCTGGAGCAGAGGGACAAATCCGCTTGCTTGGCTCTCTGAACTGTGTGTTTTTCACTGTTACAGTGCAGAGGTTGTTTAAAGTGCATTTTTCAACTTCAAAGAGCAGCACATTTGTACAGTGTACAGAGCTACCTTTATGCAGCACCTTTACCCGACCATGGCTAACAATCCACTGCTCGACATCCCTCTCAGACATCTTCCAGGCTCACCAAAACCAGGAGTGATGCAGCACAGTGAAGCAGTACCTGAGGATGTCATGATCTGAGCTCAGTTTACACAGTAGAGGTAGACAAATGCGGGCTGAGACCACCCACATCATCTTTGTCTGGGAAACAAGCCTGGTTGCAAGGCACCACAAGTTGTGTGCCAGCAAATAAATGCAGCTGATGTAAAACTAAGCAGCTGCTCTGCTTGGTTGTCCAGGTTGGTCTGAACAGCACCATTACCAGCCCTGCGTCTTTGTCGCAGTGCTTCAAGATGCTGTACTCCTATTGTTGGTACTGAAACACTCAAACCCAGAGACATTTATAGTACCTGCAGGACATGAAGTTATCTATGCCCTAGCCACAGATCTGCTATCCCCAAGTCTTAGTTATGTAGTTTGTGCCCCATCCTTTCTTGCCTTGCAATGCTGCAAACACTGGAAGTCCTTTGGAGATCCCGAAGAAGGGTTGCCAACATGTGTGCTACTGCACATTTGGAACAACCAGTGGGAAGTACCTTCTGTTGCTCCTTGGAGTTTTTGTCCACACACATTGTCAGTGATTTTAATATTCCACATGAAATACCAGGTTCCTACAGGAGACTTCTAGCCTCCCCCACTCCCCCATCGCTCTTTGTGCTAAAAGCTGCCTGGGCTATTTTGCCTTTGCAGAAAGATGCTGTGTGCTAAAAGCCAGCAAACTGGTCAGTCTCAGCATACCTGAGCATACTCAGACATACCTGAGTCTTCCTGTCTTAGGAGAGGCTATGAAGACCTTTCACAGGATAAAGACTTTAAACTTTAGGATTTTTTTTTTGGTATGGGATTCAGAGTGGATTCAGAAGAACTATTCCTCTGGGATACTCTTATCTAGGAGAAGTTGGCCAGAAAGTAAATGTCGCTGCTGAAGCCCAGTGAAGAAGAGGAAAGCAGTGGGCTACAACAACAGGGAAATCTCCTGTTCACTTCAGTAGATAATCAGAAGGAGAATCACAGATTGCAATTTGTTGTCGGAGTTACCTGGTTGTGGCTGATACCTGAAAGAACTGAAGTTACAAAACATGCAGTCCTGTGAAGGCACATACTTAGATGGTTGTCCTCTGGCTACTGTAAAGGCAGAAATAACTCCAGCCTTAATTACTTCAGTGTGAATGGTCATCCAGACCCCAGATCAAAGGAAGCCCTTCAGTTCCTTATCCAGTTAAATCCAGCATGCTGACATCTTCTCCAGGGAGTACATTTCTTATATTCAATTCATGAGTGCTATTGAAAGTGATAGAAATAGCATTTTATCATTTGTAAATGTTTAGCTTATCTGTTCCATTTAATAAGGTAAATGAGGATTGTGTGAGGTACTGCAAAAGACTCTACTGGATTCAGTGTGGAGAGTCAAGGACGTTTGCTAAGGAGAATATGCTGCCGAGCATGAGCTGGATTCACTTTGTACCTGCACATTTTCTGTCTGCAGGAGAGCTGGCTGCCAGTAACTGTAGCCAGTGGGTTTGGCTCTTACCAAGATCCAAATACAAGCTACTTAATTCTTTAAAATGTAACTTTTTCAAGCAATGCAGAGCCCAGGAGTGGGTCTGCTACGTGCTTGTTGCGTCGTGTTGTGCAGTGCTTCTGCGATGACTTGGCCTTTCTCTGGATTCGCTGCTGTCTGTAGGTCATGGCTTATGTTCTACCTCTGTGGCTGAAGTATTTAGGCATTAAGCTAGTTGCAGTGATAGGAATGTGTCAGAAAGGTCAAGCAGAGTTCTGAAATCCAAAGCTTCATGCCTCCAGACCGAGTGTGCTGTAGTTTTGCAAGAATGTACCTTTCAGTGGACTCTTGACAGTTTAGTAACAGTAATGATAGAGCTGTAATATGCTGGCCACTGCCAAAAATAATCCAACAGCTTTTCCAACTGTTCTGCCATCCTAAGAAAACACTGCTTCAGTTCAAGCTGGCTGGTTTTTAACCACAAAAGAGTTTATTTTCAGCAGGGCTTTCTTTTTAAAAAGTTCTTTTCCTATCTTCTTCCCGTATTCCTGGTTGTGGCAGAATCCAGTAAATCATGCAGTGTTATTCAAATGATGCTGAAGACAACATCTAGAAACTATTTCTCTCTACCTACAGTTTCAGGAGATTAAAGGAGTATTAGTTTAGCCATATTTTAGGTCATATTTTGTTACAGATACGTGGTTCTTATGTCAGAGCTCTTGGAGCGAGTCCAGAGGAGGCCACAGAGATGATCCAAGGGCTGGGGCACCTCTGCTATGAGGACAGGCTGAGGGAGATAGGGGTGTTCAGCCTGGAGAAGAGAAGACTCCAGGGGGCCTTAGAGCAGTACCTGAAGGGATCCTACAGGAAGGTTGCAGAAGGACTTTTCTTAAGGGTGTCTAGAGACAAGACAAGGGGGAATGGTTTGAAGCTGAGGGAGAGCAGAGTTAGACCACATCCTAGGAAGAAGTTTTTCAGTACAAGGGTAGTAAGACTCTGGAACAGGTTGCCCAGGGAGGTTGTGGATGCCTCCTCCCTGGGAGTGTTCGAGGCCACACTGGATGATGCCTTGAGCAGCCGAGTCTAGTTGAAGCATCTCTGCCCGTGGCAGGGGTGTTGGAGTAGATGATCTCTGAGGTCCCTTCCAACCTAAGCCATTCAGTGATTCTCGTTCTACAATTCTATGATTCTGTGAATCCAAATGTTTTAAATACCCCCTGAAAAGCTGTATTTTAAACAGAAGTGACTAAACATAACCAGCTCGGGAGAGTCCTTTCCAGTTATGTGTTCTGAAATAAGCTGTCTTCAGAGAATAATATTATATATACTTGATGGTAACTGGCAAAACATCAACACCGTCTTTTGCTACATTTCAGGGATATTTTTACATTTGTGTTTGAAGTGGATCAATTTTGCCTTTTCATTGACTCACAGAAGAAAAGGTGCTACTTGAAAACCCTCTAATTACATTTCAAAAACTCCATGAACTCCTAACGTTCCTTATTTCTGGTTACATTCGATTGTGATATCATGAACAAGGGACAGTTTTCCACCATGGAAATTTACTCTGGAGCTTATGAGAACCTCCTAGTATCCATCAGTCCCAGGACATTCAGGTCACACTGAGAAGAATCATCCTTGAGATTAAGAACACTTCTGTCATTTCTTATACCTGTAGAATCATAGAATTGTTAGGGTTGGAAGGGACCTCAAGGATCAGCCAGTTCCAATCCCCCTGCCATAGGAACACCTCACACTAGATCAGGCTGCTCAGAGCCACATCCAGGCTGCCCTTCCACCACCTCCTTGGGCAACCTGTGCCAGTGTTTCACCACCCTCATGGGGAAGATTTTTTTTTCCTAACATCCAGTCTGAATCTACCCATTTCTAGTTTTGTTCCATTCCCCCCAGTCCTATCATTACCTGTCCCTCAGCACTTTCTTGTCCCTCAACAGCTTTCTTCAGATACTGGAAGGCCACAATAAGGTCTCATCGGAGCCTTCTCTTCTCCAGACTGAATAGCCCCAACCCCCTCAGTCTGTCCTCATCGCAGAGGTGCTCCAGCCCTATGAGGAGGAACAGCTACATTCTGCTTTGCTGCCAATGTCGTGCAGTTAAGATACATTTAACCTGAAAGGAAACATGAATTCTAGTAATTCAGTTTCCATCAGAGGTTGTGGTCTCACTGTACTGCTGTGTTTCAACCAGAAAGAGTACTTGGAACCCAGTCATATAGATTTTTTCCAGGATCAAAAAGAATGCTGTTCTTTTATTCATCATGGTACCCCTAGAACAATAATGGTCAGATGAAACCAGGTATTTTGTCATGACCTAAACCAACAGAGATCTTAGCCACAACTGTAGATAAAGCTTCCCTGCTGGGCCAGCTGACTGCCAGCCAGCACTTTAGTATAGTGATAACCTCTAAGGTTTGGTTTACAAATACTGCACTAATAGAGTGAAGGACTCCTACTATCAAATCACAGCTTTTCCCTTAGGGCAAATCCCTGCAGTGTCTCTTAAAGTTCTACAGAGATGATTTATCCTTTCCTAGTGTTTGTAGTATTGTTCCTTAAATGCTCTAAGCTGAAAAAAAAAGACTCATTCATCACTAGTCAGGCTGCACTGTGGCAGAATTTAATACACATTCTCTTGAGACAAATGGGAGTGATAATTTTCAATCACAGCTCACTTAAACAGGTAAAGCCTTTAGTTTTAAATTGCCTATGACTTAGATGAGGCTACTAAACATTACAAGTGAAAAAGAGATGTTTTTTTCCTGCAGAATGGTGGATATGCTTGTCTGAGTATGCAGCAGATGGGATCTTGGAGGCCACCAAAATAAGCACTGAGTAGTGTATTAGCTTTATCTCTGGCTGTGAGAGAGAAAGGAGGGAGGCATTTGCTGCTGAGGTTGCTGTTAAAGTGATGGTGTCTACTGGCACATCTTCCTCATTGAAACATTAGAACTGGTATGTGAATTAAACTTTAGCAGTGGCAGTTCAGGGAAACAAAGTTCTGTAACCTGGGAGGCCTTGAAGGGAATCCTTAAGCCATTATGACTAAGAGCAGTGTCACAGACACTGCATTTCAGCTTTCCCTTGTTCTTAACTGATGAACAGGAAAACAGGAATTTCTGATGGACTTAAGATTTCATTCCTTTATTACATCTGCAGTGACTCATCCTGTAAATAAGAGCCTTCTGTAGGCTAAAAGAGCCAGCTGGAAGCTACCTGTGTCTCATACACTTCCTTTTGTTCCAAATGCCTCCAGTACTCAAATGTTCCTTTGAGTATTTCTAGGGAGAGTGTTGATGACTGAGAGAAATACTGCCCTGCAGCAATTAGCATGCATCATGTCACCTTATCATCGTCAGCACAGGATGTGCAACAAATGCCTACCTCTGAATTTCTGGCTCAAGTTTAGTCTAGGCAAGGGTAATAACAAGAATGCTTGATAGCCCGTGATGCATCTGTCATTCTGGGTACCCGAGGGAAAGTAGCACTATGAGTCTTTGCCTGCAGGCTGGGGATTCACCAGATCAGAAATGACTAAGGCTTTAGAAAACATTTCCTAGGGATTATTGTGTGTTTACTGGGGCATAAGCAATGAGAAGGGCTCATTTGGAAAAGTCTAATTGTATCGGCTCTGTCCTTCTGAACCAGTACATAAATATTTCAATTGCTAGTAGTGCCTCTGCAGAGAAGCCCCAAGAGAGGAACACAGTCCATTGGCCATCACCTTCACTGACAATCCATTCCCTCAGAACCTGTGCCAAGTGAAGCTACCTGATGGGAGAGATCCAGGCTGCAGAAACATTTAGTGTTTCTTGCAGTAGGTGATGGAGGACAGACAGAGCCCAACTTTAAAAGGCTCACTTTTTAACTCCTGAGTTGTAAAACATAATTGAGACTTCCATTTCAAAGAACATAATGTTTGGCATTGTGACAGTGTTACATGTAGAGTGCACTTATGGGAATTTAGAGTTATCAGCAGTCATCTAAATGGTCTGAAATCTCATCCATCTAAAATCCTTTGAACGACAATACATGATTTTCAGGTCATGATGGCCATACCAGTAAAAACTTGCAGTGGGATGCAGATCTATGTAGTGTTAAAATGCATAGAGCTACTCTGACAGGAGAGAAAATGTAGTCCTATTTAAGATAACAAACTGACAATCATTAAATAAAAGCGAATTTGTCTCTGTCAGGATAAAAATCCCTTTAAATACAGCGAAGGGAAAATGAGTTAATGGCCACTTATCAAAACTAGTGAGAAAGCTCTCTGAGAATAAATGACAGAAAGCAGCCTTAGAAGGAGCATGTGAATCTGAATCTCCTCAAGTTCATGGCCTCAGTGAGCTAGAAATAAAAATGCTGGTTAGAAACAAGATATCTGAGCATGCCACATTTGTTTATCAGCCCTGTGTTATCACCTATAAAGCCAACCCTAAAATTAATGATGGACATACAATGATTGCTTAGGAACTTTCAATAGAGGCTTCAGACTTTATATACATTTTTTAGGAATCCAGGGTTCCATAAATCCTAATTCACTGGCACAAAGGAGTGACTAAAGATCTCAGGAACTGACAGGAAAACTACTGGAGCATAAATGGGATAAATCCATCCCACCCATAGAACGTTGGATGCCTCTGAGGTCTGTGGAAACAGATGCTTCCATCCTACACATCTACCAGCCTGTACTGAAGATTGCTGCTTACCTTCAGGTGCTGTCCAAACATAAGAGGAGGACTTGTTCCCTAGTTACTGCTTAAAAGGAGGAGTCCAAAAAAACTGCATGATGGTGGATGCATGGCCTGGCCTTCTCATCCACATCTCTCCTAAATGCATCTTGAACTGGTTCTGCCAAGTGTCTCGTTTGCTATATTTGGTCCTGAGGTTTTGAATGTAAAATTATCAGAAATGTACGTGTTGAAATTTCAGACTTTATGAAACTACAAAAATCAAACTGGAATTCATCAGGGCGGGGGGGGGGAGTATGAGGGCAATCAGACTACAATGTTTGTATCCCATCTTGCAGCCAAAAGTAGTTAAGGCAGAAAAATAGATTATCTTTAAGGGCCAGGAAACTTATCCAACTACTGATCTTATTCCAGCTATTCAGAAGGGAATATAAGTCTTGATTCTTGTCCAAAACTTGATTAATAAGAACCATCTGAATCCTGACAGCAATTCTAGCATTTAATTTTTATTCAAGCTCATCATTTTCATTTCATCATCCTTTTTACCTTTTATACTGTACCAAGGCATTTCAAACCAATGAGTTTTTTAGCGACTGGGTATGTTTTGTGTTGTATTTCAGCGTAATGCATTCATTGTAGCGACTCCAAAAATGAGCTAGAAACTCCAAATGAATTGGTATGTTATAATCAAATTCCCAAAGATAGATTCCATCATCTGT
Source organism: Picus viridis (assembly GCA_033816785.1). Lineage (NCBI taxonomy): Eukaryota > Metazoa > Chordata > Aves > Piciformes > Picidae > Picus > Picus viridis. The sequence goes on from CM066602.1 coordinate 5,474,471, forward strand.
AATGTTTCTCTAGATCCAGAGTTTGGAAAAGAACATTATGCAAGTACGAAGAGAAAATACGTCCAAGATTCACATAACCTTTAATATTCGCTGTCTTTGTGTTTCAGGCTTTCCTGCTCTGTTCATTCTTTATGTCAAAAAAAGGAACTTTATCTTCTAGAAATCTTCCAGGGTGTTTATAACTGCTTTCAAAGCCTCAATGATATTTTAATGGGACAGTAATTCTGAAAATACAAAAGGGAGGTGGAAGCATGTCTGTACTTGGCAAGGCAAAACACAGGAAGGATGCAGCAGAGAAGGCTTGAGTTGAGAGAAATTGAACGTGTGAGTTCTAGTGAAATTGAGGACCTAGCTGCACTTGATAGAAGAATTCTGTAGCTGAAGCAGTTCAAAATGATGTGTTGGATGTATCCTGCTCTGGCAGGGGGTTTGGACTAGATGATCTTTCAAAGTCCTTTCCAGCCCCTAACATTCTGTGATTCTTTTGATTTTCTCCTTTAAAAATAAACCTCATAACAACATAGACAAAAGATTGTAAAGTAAAACTGCCACCTTACAAAAGGGAGATGCTGCTATGATCATTCAGAGATTTCTGAAATAGTAGAAAATGGTCCATAACTGAACCAAGAATTCTACTTTGCATATGCAAGATTTTCCATCCAAAAATAGCAAGTCATTTGAATCAGATGGACCGAGCCACTAGTTTGTGGTCTATCGGTAGAAGTTAGTTCTGTAGCAAGTGAAAAACCTGAAGAATAACACAGGATTCTTGCCAAGCAGTAGCTATGTTTCTTCCCTCCCTTGCTCTTCCCCCCCCCCCCTTTTTTTCCCCTAAAACAAACACGACAACCCCTTAATTTCTAGGATATTCTTTCCCGTTTCTAAATCTATTTTACTTTCATGAGACCTGTGGAATTCAATCAGCTTCATTGTCACTTCATTGTGGCTTCATTGTGAATGATTTACTTTACTTGACAACCGCAGACTCATTGAGGTTGGAAAAGACCCTTTTGATCATCGGCTCCGACCATTAAACGTACTCCACCAAGTTTACCACCAAACCATACAGCTAAGTGCCACAACTAAACGACCTTTAAACACCTCCAGGGATGGTGACTCAACCACCTCCCTGGGCAGCCTGTCCCAATCCCTGACCACTTTTTCAGTGAAAATATTTTCCTAATGTCTAGCCTAAACCTCCCCTGGTGCATCTTGAAGCTGTTCCCTCGTGTTCTACCACTAAATACGTGTGAGAAGAGAGCAGCACCTACCTCTCCATAATGTCAATATCACAATATGGAAATTGTGACAAGAAGACTCAAGTGAGAGCTTTAAAAATTGAATTCCTTGGTTTCATGGCAGTTGAAAATGGGTCTCGATCCCATGGCAGTCACATTCATTCTGTGCCTGCCTCATTGTAACTGCATTTAACTCATTTTGTTAAAAGTCCACATAAGGTGTAGGAATAAATACATTTAATTAACTTAAGATGTTAATATTTTTCTTTAACTCATCATGCCCCAAGTTAAATGGAATGCATAAAAAAAACCCTAATTAATGGGACTGTTGCTCATTAGCAGCTTAACTTCTCTATTCTTTGATGTATGCAGAAAATTTGAGAGGTGTATAATTTCTAGATGATGACTGGACATAAACAATGGAGAGCAGTTAGCTGTGTCCTGCTGTACATGAGGCAGCATGCAAAGATTTGGGCAGGTACTTCTATGTCTTCTCATTGCAAAGCATGAGCTTGTTCTGAAGGTCGTAAAGACGTGCTGATGCTCAGAGGTTGCCATGTTCCGCCTTCCTTTCCCATGTAATTGGTGTTCAGAACAATTTTCTTAGATGTCTCCTTCTCTGGAGACATTCAAGACCCATCTCGATGCATTCCTGTGCAACCTGTGCTAGATTCTATGCTCCTGCTCTGGCAGGGAGGTTGGACTCGATCTCTGGAGGTCCCTTCCAACCCCTAACATCCTGTGATCCTGTAATTCCTAAGTACTCCACTACAGCAATGTGAAATACAATGGGGTTGCCATCTAAGCTAAGCAAATAGTTTAGTTAGGTGCAAGAAAAACTTTCAAATGTAAAGGCATTTTAGTCTTCTGATGACTTAAAAACTCAAAGTTGTGTACTACAGAGCTGGACAAAAAGGACTTTCTTTCTCTGCATGCCAAGACCCTTTCAAATGTGGTGCCACTTTGAAATGAGAGGGTAAAATCTCCTTACTAAGAACAGGTTCCATAGCAGAGCTGACCACAAAAAAAAAAAAAAAAAAAAAAAAAATCTGGAAACACTGCCAAATAAAACAAAGTAAATCAAAGAGACACTGACAGAGTTTTCCGATTTCAGTATCATTTGTGTAACTGTTGTCATGTTCTGCGGAAGCACAAGTAGTTCTTACAGGAGAAAGAGTCTCCTGGCATCTAGGGTAGTTTACCAAGAAAAACACAAGGATCTAAGCCTTGCTTAGGCCTTTAAGCAATTTTTTTCTAATACCTTGGCTCATCTAGACATGATCAGAAAGAGGAAACAAGCAGATAGGATTTTGTAATTGCTTCTGAGGTGCTAGAAGATAATGACGCCACATAATTTTCTGTGAAGAGACAGCAGTCTTGTGACCTGTGCTGCTGCTACTGGAATCCTTGTCTGTGTGCTTTCACACTTCATATATTTGTACTTGGTACTTAGGGTTAAAGTATGGTTTCTGTGTAAATGTGTTGCTATTATGCAAACCACTCCATACCTACATTTTTGTTTCTTTTACGTTTTCTGATCTGAACTATTCTTAGCCTAGAAGTTTGCTGTGGTTAATTTGCAGCAGAGTAACCATTGCAAAACCAATCTATGTTCAGGATGATTAGCATACAGATCCTATTTCTTGGCACTCTTTTGTTTGCCTCATTGCCCTTATTTGTTCCTTGTGTTTGTGTGTGCATGTGTGCCTCAAGTAGTAGAAAAACAAGTGTGTTTTTGTCAATATTTGTAATCCATATCAGTATCAATTAATTCTCTCTTTACCATAATCCTTTTTGCACCTTTCTTTATGGAATGAATGGATTTAAAAGCAATAGGAAAATGGGATTTCCATCACCAGGTCCATCCTGGCATCCTTGGAATGGGTTATCCAGGGAGGTGGTTGAGGCCCCGTCCCTGGAGGTGTTTAAGACCAGGCTGGACGAGGCTCTGGCCAGCCTGATCTAGTGTAGGGTGTCCCTGCCCATGGCAGGGGGGTTGGAACTAGATGATCCTTGTGGTCCCTTCCAACCCTGACTGATTCTATGGTTCTGTCACTGCTACTGTGACTAAGTGGTACAGCAGCAAATGTGCCTTATGCACTTGCACCAAATCATTCCATCAGGACCATTCCCTGTCTCAACAGCGCAGCTTTTCTGTGCAACAGTTGTGCTGATCCAATAATGTTTTGCTGGGCAGCACACTCAAGGACTAAGCAATATATTCCTGCTGGGAAAACCTCATATTGTCTGGAACTCAGTCCAGCCCCTGGTCATGCCTGTGTCTTGACATACTCCTTTCTTAAACTCCCTTTCCAGCTCTAAGTGCTGTCTGCTCTACATGCTCTCCGGCTGTGTCCTCTCCTTTATTTGCCAGTCTCCCTGCCTTCTCCTTTCATTGAGACCAGCTGTCTCAGAGTTACTGCCCTACCCAATCCTTGCTGCAGTGCACGTTGGACCTCTTGCCTTAAGCATGTTGGGTTTCATCTTCTGTGGAAAGTATTTACTCATTACTGTATTAACCCATTGCACAGTGACTCACACTGTTGCAATGCTAGACAGCTGCTGGCAACCATGAAGAAAGGTAGCAGCAAAGTATAGTGGATTCCATACGTTAGCAACAAAAAATATGTTCAGAAAAGCTAATTCAAACTGCATTTCCTTGTGCTGAGTAAGTAAGCACACTGACTTGATTTAGGAGGTTGCTTCATTCCTGTGTTCTGAGAATCCTCTGCTTTAGTTGAGACCCTGACAGGCAGCTGCTGTGCAAAAGATCTGACTGATGCTCCCAGAGAGCAAAGATAGTTTGAAATGAATCCATGTTTTAGCTGTATGCTGTGGGCTTCTGGGCACAGACCCAGTGAGCAGTGGGTGAGTAGGAGTTTTCTGTTGTCTTTGTGTTATGTCGGAGCTTGATGGGAGGCAGCTGCTGGGAATGTTTTAAGATAGGAGGGTTTGGGGTTTTTTCACCCACACAGATATTTAAGGTGAAATGGAATATTAGGTGAAATTTAAATGCAGGAAGGGATTTGTCTGTGTCTGGAGGTAGACCTCTCTGCAAAATCCTTACCTCACATAAAGCTTGAGTAATGATCAGTGTAATATGCAGAGAAGTGAATGATGATACAGAGTGCAAGATCTCCTTTGCTGGGAGTCCTTAACTGTCTCTGAAACAAATGTCTTTGAACACTTCTCCTGGTCACACAGTTATTCTATGCAAAAGGACAATTAAACAGAGAAGTGTTCGTAAAGCAAAGATCTGGTCCTTGTACTTTTCACTCCTTTATACATGGGAGTCCTACAAGCAAACAACAAAGTTTAAAAAGAAAGAAGTTTAAATGAAGTTCAGGCCTCAGCAACCTCTGGTTAAGAGGAAACAGAGAGATGGTCTAACCTGTCAGCCTCAACAGGTCTATAAATCTGCACTGGGCAATAGGGGTGTTAGGAACAGCTGCAGGACTCTTCCACGTTCATTTTCAGTTGCGTGGTATCATCTGATTGCTGAATGCATTTTTTGCTCCAGTGAAAATGATAATGGGCAGAATGCATCTCTTCCCTTTTAATTGTTCATTTGCATGTTTCTACCACTTATTTTAGGACTCTCTTTGGCCATGTTCTAAGTGAACAAATGTGAAGGCCTAAATTGCAGAGCTATGCCAATCACTGATGTCATTGCGTGTCTTTACGCTGTTCACGCTTCAACTTTCTGTGGGTTTGCTGACTTCCCTGGCATGCAGAGTTTGAAATGTGGGAACTCTAATAGAGGTAGGCCAGGCTTAGAACACTTCTGTTACTGTGTTTACCAGAGTATTATTTTCCTTGCTGTCTTTTATTAGATTAAGTATGAACCTTTTCCATTTTTATGGTGAGAGCAATTGGTAAATTGAATGTGTAGACTCTTGGAACTGGGATGACTAAACTACTCTAGCAAGTTTTCTCTACATTCATTAAACAATCTTGCAGAGACTGATTAGACAAAAACTTCTTGTAGTCTCATACAGCTTATAGAAGATACGAGGGGGAAGGAGCCAGAGTGGGAGGAGGTGCTTCTGAAAGTTGTGGAATGGAAACTGGGTATAGGAATGAGAAACTATAGAAATAATAACTTGTGAGTAATATTTGAAGTCTACAGCTGCTAAATGCAATACAACTTGAAGTTCAGATCATGCTGCCTCTGGTTTAATAAGGGAAAAATGTTGCAGACAAGTGCATATATGTTCCTAGCATGACAAGGTGTGAGGAGCTTTCAGTTGCTTAAACTACTGAGAAGGATGACAATTCCAAAACCTGTAAACTCATCAGCTTGAGGCAGCACTGCAGCTGTGGTATGCAGATGCTGTTGATACCGGTGCCACAAAATGAAATGTGTTACTCAAACCAAAGCAGATAAAGAGTTACAGCCTGCATGGAAGAATGCTATCTTTGTGCAAACTGATGTTAATGATAACTTGAACTCACAGACACACTGATTACCCTGCTAAAAGAAGACTTTGAATCTCTTCCCAGAATTACAGCTTTTTAATTAGAAGACTGTGAGCAAAGTCTTAATCTTGTTAATAGGGTTAGACGTGGATAAGGCAGAAACAAAATCCACAGCAACACAATCTAAACATGAAAATCAATGGCTCAGAGACTAGTAACAGCCGTGCTAGCTAGGGCAACAAAACTGCTTCCTTGCCCCTGGTTTTCATGCAAGACTAAGCTTGACGGAGATTAACCTGAAATAAATACCTCTTCTGTCCTGTAACATTGAGCTACATCACACACAGCTATTGGAAGTAGCTGAAATGTAGGGAAATGTATTTTAAATTTACAAATCCACAGCTGCGGTTTTTCTTTGTTTGTTTATTTGTTGGTTTTCATTTCCCTTTAGCCCTTCCAAATTCTTGTGACACTCAGGGATCAATAATAATTTCATCTGCAGCTGATTCTGACAGATACTTATCTTTCTGTTGGCTTTGCAGTCTGCTTGAAATAGTACTTCTTTCTTCGTGTCAGGCCTCTGGCAGTGCTTACTGGAATTTGAATTACAGTCTCTAGTGAATCCCATTTTTACTGTCATTAACTTTCTAAACTGTTCCCCGTAGCTGTCAACCTTTCTATACTTGGTGACATACTTAGTGGGAAGCTGGGAAAGCCTTTTTTGTCTGCCTGGAATCATTGTGCCTTTAATTGAAGTTTAACTTTGTCATTAGGTCCATTTACATTGTAGGCATTTCATGACAGTGAGTGTATACTTCACTCACACACTGGCTGAGTTTCTCTTCAGATTTACCTCTTAATGGAAGGGGGAAAAAAATAAAGCTCCCATATTTACTTAAGATTTTTACAAATAGCCTTTTTATCCCTTTCCATTAACTTGGTTAATAAATTCAGCAGATTGTTATTGGAAATTAGAGACATGGCTCATCTGCAGATCCTTTGCTATCCTCTGGCTAAGGAGGTTTATTTAGCAAAACACAAGCACTGTGGTTTCAATGTCTGCTTCTCTAGATGCCACTGTCAGAATCTATAAACCCTTGGCTTATGTCCAAATTAGGGACAAATCTTGATCAGAAAGCAACAGGATTGGAGACATTTCTCCCCCTAGATGAACAGAAGTGACTGGGTGCAGGATTGCTCTTTGAGTTCATCAGTCATGTAGCTGTGTAACAGATGGCAGATTCCAAGCTGCTTTCCTTCTCTTAGAATGTGAGTCAGTGGTGACCAAAACTGTGAGTTCTAACATGAGCTTGACAATGATCACTTCAGCAGTTGGGGAAGCCAATTGCTTTCTTCTTAGTAAGAAAAAAGAAATCTGATTAATTAGCTGAGTCATCCTGCTTACTTCACTGTTGGTATGAAAGGCATTCCCTATGGATCAGCCTACACAGGGAAATGCCAAACCAGAATCATGACTGACTGAGTTCAGTCAAGGTTTCAAAATATTACCCACAAGTTTTAGATCAAATAGAAAGCAGGGATAGTCCCAGTCAAGCAGTTGCTTAATAAAAACTTACAATGTTCTTTGCAATGATTTGAAGATTTTTTCATTAGGGTTCCCTCCATGCAGAAGAACTTTGTTTCCATTGGATAGATTTGCATTAGGCTACACTGTGAGGTACAGATTAACAGACTGGAGTGTGGCACTTGGCTCTCTCACAGGCTTATTTCTGAATGATGCTGCAGTGCTGCCTTGTTCCTGAGACAGATAGTTTACATAGCCTCTAGGAATTAGAACAAGTTACACAGTATCACCAAGGTTGGAAGAGACCTCAAAGATCATCGAGTCCAGCCTGTCACCACAGACCCCACGACTAGACCATGGCACCAAGTGTCACATCCAATCCCCTCCTGAACACCTCCAGGGATGGTGACTTCACCACCTCCCTGGGCAGCACATTCCAATGGCGAACGACTCTCTCAGTGAAGAACTTCCTCCTAACCTCAAGCCTAAACTTCCCCTGGTGCAGCTTGAGACTCTGTCCTCTTGTTCTGGTGCTGGTTGCCTGAGAGAAGAGACCAACTCCCTCCTGGCTATAACCCCCCTTCAGGTAGTTGTAGACAGCAATGAGGTCTCTCCTGAGCCTCCAGGCTAAACAACCCCAGCTCCCTCAAGCCTCTACTCGCACGGCTGTGCTCCAGACCTCTCCCCAGCCTCGTTGCCCTTCTCTGGACACCTTCAAGTGTCTCGATGTCCTCCTTAAACTGAGGCACCCAGACCTTGACACAGTACTCAAGGTGTGGCCTAACCAGTGCTGAGTACAGCGGCACAATGACCTCCCTGCTCCTGCTGGCCACACTATTCCTAATGCAGGCCAGGATGCCATTGGCCTTCTTGGCCACCTGGGCACACTGCTGGCTCATGTTTAGGTGGCTGTCAATCAGCACCCCCAGGTCCCTTTCTGTTTGGCTGCTCTCCAGCCACTCTGACCCCAGCCTGTAGCTCTGCATGGGGTTGTTGTGGCCAAAGTGCAGCACCCGGCACTTGGATTTGTTGAATGATTTGTTAGTAGCTTTTAGGAAGATTAATTTTTTTTTAATGTGAAATGGAAAATGTGCTATCTCCTGAGAAAGTATTTGCTTTCACTTTGAAGGGATGGCAGGATCATGGGTCAAGTGCTGAAGGATGACGTCACATTACCTGAATTCTTGTAAAAATTTGAAATATTGAATAAAGGCAAGAAATTCTGCACTTCATTTAATAGCTTTCTAATTTCCTTGCTTTCAACTAGAAAAGGAGGAGTGGGAGAAATGAAAGGGCCACATGCTTCACCCTTTGAAAACACACAGAAGGAAAAAATGGTCTTTAGTACAGCCCTTCACAATATTAACCTGTTTACCAAAGGTAGTTTACAGTACAAGAAAGCACATCTAGGCAGAGCTCATGGATCAGAAGTCACTAGATCTAATGTATGTGATTTTGCATGCTTTGGCAAAGCCAGAAACTCACACTTTTGGCATATATCAAATGTCCTGGAATGTGAAGCTGAGCGGTGAACCTTTGCACTCTTGCTGTTTACAGCGTGTGCCTTAGAAAATGTTGGGAGGAAGATTTGGCAAGAATGACTGAGGCAGGGAGGATTTGGAACAAAACCATAGATGTTTAATGTTTATAACGTTGATAAGAAACACCAATAACAAGGAGAGCGGTGGGAAGGGCGTTTGAATGGAAAAGCAGTAGTTTCTGTGGCTTCACATTTCTGGAAGTAAAACATGAGCCACACATCTGCAGTGCACAACTGAGTACAATTCTTTTCGTAAAGCATTATGGATTGCTTGGCAAACAAGAGGTTATTAAGCAGCCAGTAGTTGGTAGAAATATAGAGGAATGTTATCCACAGATGAGCAAAGAATACTACTAGCCTTCTATACAGGACTGGCATCTTTATTATGGGAAGAAGTGACTGTAAAACAACCTTGAATGAATGTTAGATAACTGATTGATAATAACTAGCTTCATGCTGTACCCACTGTAAAAAGAGTTAGAACAGGATAAAGAGGTAGGCTTTTTTCTTGGTACCTATTTCTCTTGACACAGTTTGTGTGCTTTCGCCTTCCACTTAGGAGGTGCAGTTGGTGTGATCAGGTTTGCTGAGGGCAATGAATAAAATTGCTAACACCGTACTAAGAAGAAAGAATTATCAACTTGTTCCCCAACCTTTTAACATACTATAAATATGTAAGAATGACTGTACTGGATCAGATGAAAAGCTTCATCTTGTTACTCTCTCTGACAGAGGCAAACAGAAGATCCTTAGGCAGGTGCCTAAGGGTAAGATAAGCATACAGTGGTACTTTTCCAACCACTCCCCTATCCTTCTGCAGTGGCCGAATGGGCCAGAGTAGTGTATGAAATGTTCAGTATATTCCCATGTACCTGTCCAGCTATTCCTTGAATCCATTTGCCATTTTAGCAGCAAAATACCTTGTGACTAAGAGTTTTGCAGCCTAACTACATGGGATGTGAACAGCTGCTTTTTGTTGCTTATTGATTGTGTCACCAGATGGTTCCTTTTGATGCACTTGGCTTTTGTAAAGAGACACCAAGCACCTGAGCCTTCTGAGTTTGCCAACGGTTTTAAGCCTTTTGGACTTCTACTGTTTTGCTCCAGTCCAAAACAATGGTGGGGGGGAGAGCTGAAGAGTTGGGCCTAGTCCCCAGCCAAATAGTGAGGGAAGAATTTAGCCTGTGAAAGGATATAATTTTTTAGTAAGTGATGGAAGCATTGAACCCAAACCCTTGGTCAAAGGCAATCTATGATAAAAAGAAAATACCAAAGCTGGTGACAATGAACTGCAGCCAGCTGGAAAGGAAAAGCAAAAAAAAGAGCCCTGTAAAATTAAAACCTCCAAACTGAGTACTGAGAGAAAGAATGGGTGGCTTCTCATATGGAAAACTCTGTAGGTGTCGAAACAGTAACAAATACAGGCTGTTACCACATGGAAACCATCCTTCATCAATGGGACAGATGATGGTGTGAAGAACAAAATTAAACCAAAGTAAAGCAGTGAACCAGCCCACAAAAAAGAAAAGATCTCTGTCACCTTTACATCCATACAATGCAAAAGGAAATTATGAACCAATTTGGAATAGGGAAAAAAATCAACAGATGAGTTTTTAGACTTGCAAAGCCGTACTTAGCAAACAACCTGCTTCCCAGCAGTATTTATACTGGAACAATTTACTCATTATAAGTCAGAGCTGTCAGGAAATATAATCTTTTATTCTTTTTCTGAACAGCTGACAGCAAACTGGGCTAAAGGATTTGTTGTTGTTGATGTTGTTCCATAGTCTTTAACACAGCAGCATTTCCTGCAAACAGTGGCGCTTCAAAACAAATAACCAAGCTTGAGTGTAAGAAGCAGATTAACTTTATCAGTTATTCATTCATTTTATTCCTGGAAGGGCAAAAGAAATTGTCTTACCCTCTGATTTTATTGTTTTTTTTCCCTGTATTTGTACTTGAATCTTCTTTCCACTCAAATCACTGGGAGTTTGATACGTAACAAGCCAATGGGAGCAGAACCTGATGTTTTATTAGCACATTGTTATGGACTCTACAGGAACAGGAAATTAAGATTTTGGAGCCAGGAACTTAAATTAGGCAAATTTTTTTTTTTTTTTTTTTTTTTTTTTTTTTTTTTTTTTTTTAAACAAGATCAGTTTAACAGTCTGTGTTTGATGTTCCCTTTTAGAAGATCCCTGTGCAAAAAATAGTCTTGAACTACATCAGGTGTTCTGGTTACTGCAGGTAGGATTTCTGACAGTGATCAGAGCTGTGTTCAGGAAAGATTTGTAGGGACTATCAAAACTGAGGACAGTCTGTCTTAGGGTTTTGAGTTGTAAAGTCAACTGCCAGTTGACTTGACACACTGCATTAGGAATAGTGTGGCCAGCAGGAGCAGGGAGGTCATTGTGCCCCTGTACTCTGCTTTGGTTAGGCCACACCTCGAGTACTGTGTCCAGTTCTGGGCCCCTCAGTTTAAGAAGGACATCGAGACACTTGAACGTGTCCAGAGAAGGGCAACAAGGCTGGTGAGAGGCCTTGAGCACAAGCCCTGTGAGGAGAGGCTGAGGGAGCTGGGGTTGTTTAGCCTGGAGAAGAGGAGGCTCAGGGAGACCTCATTGCTCTCTACAACTACCTGAAGGGTGGTTGTAGCCAGGAAGGGATTGGCCTCTTCTCCCTAGCAACCAGCACCAGAACAAGGGGACACAGTCTCAAGCTGCACCAGGGGAAGTTTAGGCTGGAGGTGAGGAGAAAGTTCTTCACCGAGAGAGTGATTCGTCATTGCAATGTGCTGCCCAGGGAGGTGGTTGAGTCTCCGTCCCTGGAGGTGTTCAAGAGGGGACTGGATGTGGCACTTGGTGCCATGGTCTAGTCGTGAGGTTTGTGGTGACAGGTTGGACTCGATGATCTTCGAGGTCTCTTCCAACCTTGGTAATACTGTGATACTGTGATACAATTGCCAGTAAAGGCAATTCCTCTGGATTTTTGCTGTGCATTGTCATCATCTCACGTTTCCTTCCAGGCAATGCCACTGTGAAATGTGGAAGCCACATTCATGTGATAAAATTGATCCTAGCAACAGAGAGTGTGAGTTTGATAAGTTTTGATTTGAGTCATCTGGTAGTGCCAACTATTATGCCATAATGAACGAGTTAAGTGAGGGGGAAAGAAAGGCTCTTTACTGGGAAATAAACTTTGCCTTCAAGATATGGAAAAGTTGAAGGTGTTTCATTCACTGAACAATGGCACAGGAAATTCAAAACGATGCTTCAGAAGCCTGGCTTCTGAAATATCGAAAGCATGACATTTCATACTATCTCATACAATCATTTTAATTCTGGATTTAGATAATATCTGTATATAGGGCCTGATTCCTTCTTACTAGCTGTATATAGGCTCCAAATATTGTGCAGTGCTTTATATATTTTCTCCTGCTGTGCAGTAATGGTGTAATCTAAAGGTCTTTCACATGAATATAGTCACCCAGACATTATGCCTGAAGCTAGTCAAGTAGTATATGATCTTGAAGGTCTCTTCCAACCTGGTTTATTGTATTGTATATCTTTCTCATTCCTCTAAACACATGAAAGCAACTGTGCAGTGTGGTGTACTTGAGTGTGCTTCACTTGGAGCTAATGCATTTAGAGATGTGCTGACTAGTGAATTGCTGTAACCAAGTCTCTGTATGCTTAGTGACTTCCCAACTCTCTGCCACTGCAGTCAGCATCTTATGTCTTCATTTGTGTATCCATTAAATTGGATTTCATCCCCTCTGTGTTTACAAGTGCCAGGTGTTAATGTTTCAGTACACTGTAATTCATTTTGAAGTACTTAATAGTCTCAAAGAAACAAAATTTGAGGCCCCAAACCCCCCCACTTTCACACACAGGATGCTCTGTAGAATTGCAGTGTTTCTGTATGCATGCTAGGGACTGATAAACACAGGTAGCTGCACTTGTGAACAGGTTGGCAAAGTTGGGCTGACATTGTGCATCTCCACCTTTCAGCCTTGGAATGTGCTTGGCATTCAGGTTAGCAAAGTTGGGCTGACATTGTGCATCTCCACCTTTCAGCCTTGGAATGTGCTTGGCATTCAGGTTTCACAGTCTGCATTAGCATTCTCCTGAGTTTTGCAGGGTGATGCAGCTCTCAAAGTGAAAGGCTATTGCCAGTGTTTTACCTAAGGTGCCAGCTCCACAAATGATCAAGCATCAAAGGTAGATCAGGTGGAGATCAAGTTGTATTTTCCCATTTGCAGTATACTGACCAGTTAGGTACTTTCCTAGGCCTTTCTCCAGTATTTCAGTCATAGCTGATTAGCATGAAGAGTTGTAAATCTCAGCTATGGAAACTTACATGAGCACATGCCTACAGCAAACTCTTGAACAAAAGTAAACCTAAAGCATGCCACCTGTCCCTGTTTTCCTAGAATCACCATTCTCTCAGCAGTGAGCTGACACCACACAGCAAACAGTAGAGTCACCTTTTTTCTTGCCAGGCTAGGTCAAGTATTTGACAAGCCAAAACACTGAGGAGAAGGTTGGGATGTTACAGTCTCACAGTATCGCTAAGGTTGGAAGAGACCTCGAAGATCATCGAGTCCAGCCTGTCACCACAGACCCCACGACTAGACCATGGCACCAAGTGCCACATCCAGTCCCCTCTTGAACGCCTCCAGGGACGGCGACTCCATCACCTCCCTGGGCAGCCCATTCCAATGACGAATCACTCTCTCAGTGAAGAACTTCCTCCTCACCTCCAGCCTAAACTTCCCCTGGTGCAGCTTGAGACTGTGTCCTCTTGTTCTGGTGCTGGTTGCTAGAGAGAAGAGGCCAACCCCTTCCTGGCTACAACCACCTTTCAGGTAGTTGTAGAGAGCAATGAGGTCGCCCCTGAGCCTCCTCTTCTCCAGGCTAAACAACCCCAGCTCCCTCAGCCTCTCCTCATAGGGCTTGTGCTCAAGGCCTCTCCCCAGCCTTGTTGCCCTCCTCTGGACACGTTCAAGTGTCTAGATGTCCCTCTTAAACTGAGGCGCCCAGAACTGGACACTGTTCATCCAGGTCAATATTCTGTCTCCTGCAGTTGCTGATAATGTTCAGGTGCTAATAATCATCAGATCATCTCCTTGGTGTACTCCTCCACTCAGCAGTCATTTTTGACTCATGGATTTCCTGACCCACAGGTAGTGTCTTTGCTTTTAATATGATTGCTTTCTGAAACTCTTCAAACTATAATATCCTGTGGAAAAGAGCTCCATAGTTCAATTGTGCATGGAGAGAGGAGCCACCTTCTTCTGTTTGCCTTGAACTTGCCACCTGCTAGTTCTAGTTCCTACTCCTTGATTTTTAATTAGGAGACAAGACAACAGTCATTCCCTTTGAAGCATCTTAAGGGCAATTCTGGCTGTAGGTATCTTCCTGACACCCCTCCTCAGCCATCTCTTTTCCAAACTTAGAAATTGTAACCCTGTGTAGTTTCTCTAAATATGGAAAATGTTCCAGGCCTTTCATCCTCCTGCACCTTTTATTGTTCTACTTTATTCTTTTTCTGAGATGTGAATGATGACCTGAACTACAAGCAGGATGTGAGGACAGTAAAAGTTTATATCAAAGGTCTAAGATTTTTTTTTCCCCACCAAGTTACATAGCTTTCTTATTAGTGGAACTGAGCAGATAAGAGCAGACATAAATTAACAGATACTACGATCTCTTGGCGGCAGCGAAAATGATCCAGCGTGGCTTGGCCACGTAAGTTTTGGTAGAAATGCACACTTGTGCCAACATTTAATGAATTCAGCAGAGCTGCACAAAGGCCATTGTGTCAGAACAAGCCACATGCATCCCACAGGCTGTCTATCCCAGAGTGGGAGGCACTTCTCTTGCAGAAATGCTCTTGGAGACATTGGCCTCTGTGGCTGGGCTCAAGTAAAATTCAGCACAGGGAGAATTTTCTTCTTACTGTGAAAGAAATGCAGTTGTAGAGGCATCGTTACACGTGCCTTTCACTTCCTTTACCCTGAGGCAAGTTTAGAGGTGTTTATCTTACATGTCTAAGGGTATCAGTGGATCGAATACATGTTTTAGTTCATGGTCACTTTCTGAACGCTCTTTAAAAGTTCTTTTCCTGAGAGGGTGGTAGCCAGCAGAGGTCACCATTTCTGCAGCCGGTTTGAAAGGCGTTGAGCCTCACCAGCTTCTGTTCGACTGAGATTTGAAGGACAGACAAATATTTCTAAACCTACCAATCCAGCATTAACGTTTGGTGTTAAATATGGAATCTTTTGGAATGAAAGCATTAATTTTATTAACCCTTTGGGGTGTTGTTTTTTATCGGCAGTTTGTTCTTAAAATAGAGCCTAAAAAAATGACAAAATCATGTTAACTTCTTAAAATTACTTTTTTCTCCCCCACCTGACTTTAATTTAATTCAATTAATGCTAACTATTATGTATTATGTATTTTGTTAGTCCTAAAAGCATTCTGTAAAGAAGTGGAAAACCAATTGGTAGAATTTGTGCTTAAAGGAAGATTTTATGTGTTCAAAGACATGGAGCAGTAGGGGAGTTTATGGCACTTACTCTATTGATTGAAACACTCTAGTTTTTAAATGTCTTCTATGTGACCCTTGTTCGAGGTGTCCTATCAAAGAAAAGCAGCTTGCACTTGAAAATGCTAATCTGAATAGACATTTTAGGTGTTTTTCTAACCTGGTTTTTAAAATGAATCACAGAATTGTCAAGATTGGAAGGGACCCCAATGATCCACCCCCACCCTGCCCTTGGCAGGGACACCTTCCACTAGATCAGGTTGCCCATCCTAGTGTGATTACAGAGACTGTTTAGTTACTCTATGTAGCAATCATCTACTTAGCACATGGGTTTGAACGATCCTTTGTACTCATTGTAATTCTTTACCGAATTTCAATGAAGATTATCTGAAAAAAAAAATTCAAGGGTTTGGATAAGCAAATGCACATTGCTTAGCTAAGAGGATGAGGAAAAGGAAGCCAGTTACTGTCTTTGCTACCTTATTGTGAGACTGACAGATCCCTTTGGGGAGAGGGCCTGGGATTGATTAAGATGTGAAATCATTCTTGCTCTAGTGTACAGATTCGTCAGAGGGCTCCTCTTCAGACCTTGATGAGATTTGTTAGCAAATTATTAATACATCATGATTAATATATTTAAAGGCAAATTTTTTCTTGCCATACTCATCTGAACGCTGCAGTTAATTTGGTTTGTTGTCCATCACTGGGACCTCTTTATGCCAAAGTGCCGAAAATATTGCAACCTTCTGAGCTTCAGACGGATGTCTGAAATGGTCCTTGTCAGGTTATGTTTTAAAAAAATAAATAAATCCTATTTTCCATAATAATCCAAACAGCTCCAAAATGCAAAGACTGTGAATGTCCAGGCAGGTCAGCTTCCTCTCTGTCTTTTTGTGGGTTTTTTTTTCAGACAATAGTCACATTTTATTTTGGCTTAGGAGGTAGGGGGGAAAAAAAAACAACCAAACAACCAACCCACAACAAAAAAACAGGTGTCCGAAAGACTTTGCTGTGATACTGGAAGGCAGGAAAGCACCCATAAATTACCTGCCTAACAGTTACAGTGCAGCCTCAAAGTTGTGACAACTTGGAAAAACCAGCCTGACAAGCACGCTCACTTTTGCTGTTTTTCTCAAACTTCTTGAGCATATAAGGAGAATTTTTAAAGTGAAGAAAGCAACTGCAGCACAAACACTTTTGTTCTCGGCACACGAATTCCTTCTGACTGGGGTCCACGTTTTTGTCTCTGACTGGTGTTATCAGATCAAGCAGTGTTAGCACCAGATAGAAATCAATAAATGTTGTCAGAGTCATCCTGTCACTACAGGCGGGCAGCAGGGAGTTTGTAAGCTTTTCCAAGTGGACATCCTAGAGGATAGAGAGTCTCTGGAGAGCTACTGCTCTGCCTATAGCTAAACGTTCCTGCCTTGGGCCAGGCATGCTTTGATTGAGCAGAATTCCTATTTATTTGCATTAATAAAGAAAAGAATTCTTATTTGGAGCAGAACTATCACAGAAAAAAATATAATAATAATAATAATAATAATAATAATAAAGGTGCTAAGGAAGCCTTAATACACAGAACAAAGACAGTAAAGAATTTTCATATAGGTGGAACTACTGTATGATGCAAATAAAAGTGAATTGTCATATACCTGGATAAAAAGAAAGAAGAATACTTACGTTTCTCTAAGATTAAGCTGCTCTTTGCTAAAGATGGTTTTCAGGCTTTAAGCTTAAGCACAAATGGTTTATGAACACCTTCCAGATGTGCGTGCGGTTTAACCTGTGTTAGTAGATGAGATTTTCAGTTGCACTAGACCAGGCTTTTCTTGCAAAGGCTATTTTAAAGCAACGAGCACTCTGTGTTTCAAAGACATCTGCTCTGTTCCTCTCAAGAGGGTGAAAATCATTCTACAGCAATAATTTCAAGGGTAGTAAACTTCCACAACTGGTACAAGAGCCGCACTGCTTGCTTTGTGAAAACTGACTGTTGCAGGGTCACTCACCTCAAAGCAGTATCACTGGATGCGGGGGGTACAGGGAATCCGGAGGGTTGTCCAAGCTGTTTTGTAGTCTGTAGCACCCCAGACCGTCGACACTTTCCCAAGCCAGAAGAGCCATTCACATTCCCTCTGCCTTTCCAGCCTCATTCACTGCTCTCAGGGCTCAGCTAGCTGCACTGACTCACAGAAATTAAGCTCCCTCTGGGTCCTAGTGCTGTAAACGTGTGGGAGCTGCACGGACTCGTAGGAATTCAGCCTCTGGCTTGGTGCCTAGTCCATGCAGTGATGCACAGATGTGCAGTGAAAGTTTCGAAGCGTGCACTGGTTGTATGACTGTGCATACATAACACCGAGAAAAGCCTCCCAACTTCCTGGTTACACTGTCAAGAGCTGAAACCCTCTTTAAGGGACGTTTTGTCTTCAGCCTGCTACTTTGCATCTTAATCCTTGCACTTAGTTTAAAGATGAGAGCTCAGAGAAAGAAAATCCAAGGGACGTGACGAATGGGTCTTTTTGAAAATCATTTCTAGACCCTTTTACTCCTGTCATGGGTCTGTAAACAAACCTAGAGGAACACTAATAGTTAACTAGTAGAAGTGGTGGACTGGGTTCCCTGTAAAAATCGTGCAGTCCCCATTATCAGCTCCCTTTAACGCAGGGGTCAGCCAAACACTGATCTAGAGTATCAAAGAAATATTTGACCCCGACTTGGAGCAGAGGAAAAGATTATATAAGAGCCCTTCCAGCCGTAATACTCCGTTTAACGTGCTTGCCTTAAGCAACAAAGAGATATGGAGATGTTTTCCGTTATGTTTGTGGAGGAGGGTTAAGCACTTTACAATAGTGTGTTTTAAGCACCGATAAATATAGGAAAGAAATACAGAAGAGAAAAATTTCATAAGATACCAAAAGAAAGGGGAAAAAAAAAACCAAAAGAAAAGTTGGCTAACTACTCTGAAAAAAGACTTGGCTGACAGTCCAGGGAATTATGAAGCAGCTCCTTAGAGTTTTCCACTTCTCATTCTGGCACAGTGTAATCTTTGTGATTACACAGACACAGGGAAAACATTTAAATTGTCCTGCGCTGCAAAGCAGACCACCGCGCTTTATGTCTGTGGCACTAACCGAACACTTTGTGATTCCATCCAGAAGAGGGCAGCCAGCTGGAAAGCCTCCTCCTTGTAATCCTATAGGCAAGGGGAAGATGTGTGGAAGGTGCCATGTAAACTCGTAGAGCAAGAAGACAAAGTAGCTTTGAGATCAGAATGATTCTTGTTTGCCACTTTATGCTGCTTGCAGAACCTGACGCAAGAGCATCTGCATCTTTCATTAAAACTCCTAGTCAACCCTTAAAATCCTTTCCCCACAGTGTCCATCATAAAAGCAGCTTCAGTGCTGGCCTCTTCCTTGAAGGTGGTGTGCATTTAAAATTGCCTGAAGTATCCTTAAGAAAACTACAGCGCAAAAAGATTGATGCAAGTGCTAAACCTACCTTCCCAATTTGCCAGGATTATGCAGATTGCCTTGTTTTTCTGAAAGAAATGTGCTTTCCACCCATGATTGTGGTCACATGCCAAAGTATGATGTCACACAGCCAGCTATCAGAGTTTCTGAAGGTTTTTCCTGTAGAACTTGACCTCAGGATTTAGACTTTGCCTCATATTTCATGGCAGAAATGTGAAGCTATTCTTCTGTCGAGCATTTGTCTGGCTTCATTAGAATATCCTCAGATTAGGACTTTGAGCTGGAAAACTTGAAAGAACATTCTAGCCCATTGTGACTGTAGCAAACAGCATCAAAAGAGATATAAAAAGTGGGGTTTTTTTTTTTTTATTTAAAAGTTATTACACACTTGTGTTTGTCATCTTTAAATTTGATTTATTGACAAGAGCTGCTTGGTTTTTCCCCAAAACTGTGGTCACAAATGCTCATCTGGACACAATAATCAATAATATGCTGTGTTTGTAAATCTATAGCACAAGTACTTACTTTTGTCTTGAATAAATCCTCTTCTTGTACCATATTCTTGCACTTGAGTTTACACCAGCAGGCTGATACAAGCAAGCAAGCTGGAACAATCGCTGAGACAAAGCACTGGCTTGGGTTCTCTTTTGTTGTGTTCCCAATGTAACCCAAATACTGGTTTTCACTTTTGGAGTAGATGTGGCCTCATAGGCACACAAGCAATAGGCAGAAGAATGCCTAAGCCCAGGTAGACTTCTAAATGACCAGCAAAAAGCATTGCACAGTGGTCAGGTATCTTTCTCCTTTAGCAGTGGTCTGACCAACAGATTTATTGCCTGCATAGTTCCTTAATCACAGAATCAACCAGGTTGGAAAAGACCTCAGAGGTCATCAAGTCCAACCTATTACCCAACACCACCTGACAACTAAACCATGGCTCCAAGTGCCACAACCAATCTTTCTTTGAACACCTCCAGGGACAGTAACTCCACCACCTCCCTGGGCAGCACATTCCAATGGCCAGTTACTCTTTCTGTGAAGAACTTTCTCCACACCTCAAGCCTAAACTTCCCATGGTACAGCTTGAGACTGTGTCCTCTTGTTCTGTCACTGGTTTCATCCTCCATGAGCTGAGGATTTTCTTGGTTTGGTAGGCCACTGCATACAGTGTGAGGGACTGGTAATGTTAGGCTGCGTAAGGAAAAGATGTGCTCTGGAATCAGAAGTAGAATGGGCTGCCAAAGGAGGTGGTGGAGTCACCATTACTGGAGGTGTTTAGGAAGAGACTGGATGGGGTTTTTAGTGCCATGGTTTAGTTGATTAGATGGTGTTGCATGATAGGTTGGACTCAATGATCTCGAAGGTCTTTTCCAACCTGGTCTATCCTATCCTATCCTATCCTATCCTATCCTATCCTATCCTATCCTATCCTATCCTATCCTATCCTATCCTATCCTAAAGAGAAGTTCCACACAGTTAATGAATCCTGGTTCTCTACAGATTTGCATCCAGTTATTCCTCTGCCTCTATTACAGTAATTTCAAGTCTCCCATGATCTCTCATATGAACTTTCATAAAACAGCATCTCCAGTTCTCTTCAAGAGTAAATACATCCAGTGTGTGCCTGAGTGCCAGCATGTAGTGCACTAACATGTTTCATTTCAGGAAAACAAGTATTCTGTGACCAAAACAAAGAGCAGCACTGCTGAGGCATATAGATAAATCGTTTTGTGCTCTCTTGACTGTAGGGCTGCCTGTTCTGACTGCTAGGCTGAGTTTGGTGTTAACCTAAGCTGCACAACAGCAACTGTGGATCATCACAGTCTCTTCCTTGCACATCAACACTTCTGTCCAAGAAAATTAATGGGTGGATGAGGCAAAATGTATGCATAAAGTACCTCATGCTTACATCGTACATTGTAAGAGAGCATGAGGATTGTAGGTGGATTCCTCCTGGAATCAGTGTCTTTTGTGCTGCTGAAGGACTCTGAGAAGGTTATTTTAGAAGAAGTGGCTGGACTTGTCTGTTTAGAAGCAATGTTCTTCAAGGAAAGGTGCTGCCCAAAACAATGGAAGTCCTCATTTATTATATATTCATTTATGAAATCTTTGTGAATTTGGAAGGAACACACATGAGTACAGTTGCTGCTCCTAAAACCTTGGCACATCACAGGGGTGTTGGGTCACTATGAAAGGGGCCCACAGAGCATCAGCTTCCAGAGATCCCATAAAAGCACAGGAGAGTGGGATGAGGTTAACAAAATTCTATTCTCTTCAGAGACATTTATGTGTGTGCCTGAACAGTTAATACTTCCTTGTAATACTAAGCCTGTACAGGAAAAAAGATGTATTGAAAATAACTCACTTCCCCTAGCTGTCCTGGAGGTGCTTTGATAGGACTGCAGGAAAAAATTTAAGCACCTCAAGTAGGCATTCAAAGTGTAAGAATGCCTGTGCTACCCAAAAGAATATTTATCATATCCAGCTTTACAGATTTCCATGAACCAGAGCATAGCTATCTTGCATAAACTTGTCTGAGAACTCTCTTCCTAAGGCTAAATTCTAAATTGAATGCAAAGAGATACTAAACTTTTCCCTTAATGTTCAGCTGAAGGAAGCTTACTCATGTTTGGCTAAGCAGAAATTAATCAAGAGGTTGGAAGGAATGATCACAATGTGAATTCTCTTCTTTTGTTAGTACAAAAAATTAGGAAGTGATACAGGAATTAAGTGGCCTCTTTGGGGCTTGTTAGCTTGGGTAGCACTACTTTAAGTATTGTTGGTGTGGTAGAAGTTATTAGGAAAAAAGCAGAAGCTCACTTATGGGTCATGAATAAATAGGTCAGACAAACAAGTTCATTACTGATTTACTGTTGGACTCAGTCTCCTGTGAATATTTTCTTAACTGCTTCTGCCACTTGGTTGAGTCAATAACCCAGGCTGTAGATTGGGTGCAGCGGCAAATCGATCTGTACATGATGCGTTCCCAATACACTGCAATCCAAACCGAATGGTGGCTAGGGACAGGCATTTATGGTGGATTATGGAAGCAGTTTGCACTGAGCTCTCCTTTCTCTTTTGGTAGTGCACAGTGGAAAGTAACCATTTCACTGTCAATGAAAACATCTCGAGAGCCTGAGCTTACTAAAAGCAAAATGTCTGTTGATTTTTCAAGTGCTGTTACAGACAAAGAAAAGAATTCTAATGGCAGTGAGTGACATACAGACAGCAGGGCTGGGAGAACAACTTTTCATCACTTTTCAGGCTCAGCACAGATTTTGCCTGATAGCTGTTTGGAAAGATACAGTAACTGCAAATATTTCTGGAATACACAAGGCGTGCACATCTGTTGGAATACCTGCTTTTATTAATGCTCAGCTCTTGGTTGGCAAGTGAGGGTCAGATGAGAATGTATGTGCTATGTAAAATAGTACAGGAGCTATGGCTTTTGAAATCAGCACTCGGATACTTGTTCTGTGTTCTGCTGTGAGAGGTAACAAGTTTAAGATACTCCGCTTTGCCAGCTGCATGGTTTTTCCCAGGATGTGGCTTTTTGCGTTGGGCTGAAGTCTGAAAGAGTTTGACAGTCAGAGTTCGGAGTTGTGGGCTTTTGTATGAGGTCTCTCTCCATCTACAAAAGATCCTTTGATGCAGTTTTATGAGGAGCACCCATCATCTGGTGTACCTTTCATCTTCGTCTTCATGACAGGAGCATTTCAAGAGCTAATAAAATGCATGCATCCCCTGTTCTGGGCTTGGAAGGGGTTGACTGGTTATAAGCTACTATTACTGTACTAGCATTAATCGTTCTATGATCCTCAGAGTCTGGTGGCAGTATGCTTTTGTGGAGGATACTAGTGGAGCTGTTTAAAGACTCACCCAATGTCAGCATAAAATGAGACCATTCTTAGGAGGTTTGGACATCCCACCTGTTGCTGGAGGTAAACGATAACAAGGCTATCATTAACAGATTCCTGAGAAACCATGGCTTGGAGCATTGCTCTTCTGCTTGCTGTAAAGGATTTGGGACCAGACAAGAGTATTGACTGGTGCAGAATGACGGCTCTGTGCTCTCATCTATGAAACGGGCCTCATGTGTTCTCCTTTTTGCTCTCTGTCACTCTTCCACCATGCTCTAACAGAAACTGTGCCTCCTTGTCAAAGCCTGGCTTCATCACATGTGCACAATGCACGCTGAGATAATGAGAATAATTTGTCAGCACAGCCATATTTGCTCATGACCTTTGGGAGCTGGCAGCCGCTTAAGAGATTTTATATCCACAGAGGATGACTATTATAATCTGATCCTTTTTGCCATGTTAGTGGGCAAATGACATATGATCATAGCAGAATTTTTCCCTTCTTTCAGACTTGCATTACTGAATCTTCATGCACAGCAGCAGGTCTCAACAGAGGCGCAGGCACATTGAACACGATGTGTATCACTCTGACCTACAGGCAATCCCCACGAGGCAGCATGTTGTACTTGTTCTTGAAGGAGGCTTCAGTGGTCCTGAATAGCAAGTGGCTTCAAAATAATAGAGGAACCGTGAGCACTATGCCCAGACTCTCCCACAAAAGTATCTGAACACCGCTACTCATTGCTAAGAGAAGCTACTTCTGTCACTTTTGGAGCCCATTTATTTAAAGCAGTTGTCACTAATAATTTTTTGAACTGCCTTTCTCTTAGTAGGTACCAGAATATGTGTCTTAAAGCATGAGGATTGTTTCTTGAAGTATTCTCTCGCTATGTGTATGTGTACACATACAAGGGAAAACATTCAGTGTCGAGCTGTGGCTGACCCTAGCTTCTGCACTCAGCTGTAGTCCCTTCAGTGCTATCCAGGGAAGGTTCAAAGGACATAGGAGGAAGTCCTGCTGCGAATTTAGGAACACAGGCTTAACGTCAGACTTGGAGTGAGGTCCATTTGACTCTTGAAGGTGGTGGGACACTATAAAATAGCTTTAAAAATGTCTTCAATTTTAGGAATCCTGCCCTGACAGCAGAGGACTGAAAGGATGGACTTACTCTTCACAATCTCTGGGCTCAGTACCTTCTTGTCTTTAGTAATATATCTTAAGGAGGCTTTGTGGGAAGGCTGAAAAGTAGTGCAAATGATTTATTTTAAAGCAGTATTCAAAAAGTATCTCATATCATACTTGCCTTCCAGGACCTGAACTCTGTATTGTGTAACAACAATAGAACTGGTGAAAGTTTAAAAATCTGGGCCTCCCTGCCAATGTTACAACTTGTCTTTACTACTAAAAAAGGCAGCAGAGTGGGAGGGTATATTGAAGAGTGAACTGCTCTGCTATTGCCCTATTTCTTGCACTTGTTTTTTCTGCACTTCTTCTGGACACTGTTGGAGGCAGAACTCCAGGCCAGAACTACCTTCGGACTGAGACAGTGTGGGAGGGCTTATGTGTGGGAGTGCTTATGGTATGTTAAGTTGTTCTGCAGTAAAAGACATGGTTCTGTGTGTGAGAAGTATTTTAAGTTGGAAACTGAGTGAAGGTGCAGCTTTTCAGTTTTGTTGTGAGGAAAGCAAAGCATGGAGTCAGCACCTGGTAGGACTCTAGCACCTGTGCACCATGGTTTTCTTTTACAAATACAGACATTGTCTTGCCTTCACTAGGATTTTTACTTCTGTGTTGCTGAGTACATCTCAGAGTCTGCAAAATTATCATCAGTGAAGTGAAGCTCTCAACTGACTCACTTTTTTTGTGTCCTGGAGTTTCTTGCCTTGTGCACCAGTGTGGGACCCCAAGTATTAACAGGCAGGTAGGGGAAACTGGGGAATACAAAGCTTTAAGGAAGAATAGTGCAACAGCTGTAGTAGAGATGCGAGATGCAGCAGAGGGTGAGATGAAGTAGTGGTAAGAGGCCAGGTGACATGGGATTAGAGGTACTTGGGAAAAGCAGAAGGCTACTACTGAAACCACGAGTCTGTGTTGGCATGGGGAGAGACTAAAACTGTACAGGTACTGAATTATGGTTTTGTTTGCTGCACAGATCTAGATAGTTAATAACATTTTCAGTGGGCTAGCAGGGCCGTGAATCAACCCTTGAAAATGGGAACAGCTCTGCTTTTCAGGGACATTTTCACACACGTATCCTCTTGGGTACTGTGAAAAGGCTCTGTGACGCTGTCAGTAGACTTGCAATACTATAAAGTGGAAGTCAACCATACAAATCAAACTGCAAGTTTAAGACATGAAGCTGTAGCATTACTTGAAAATGCTGTCTGCATGCACAGGAGGAATCCAAACCAATTTGGGTTTGGAGGAAGGGTTTACTCTAGGACACAATGTGCAGTGCTTGCAGATCATTGGACAGCTCATTCTAGTACAGATCATGCCTTTTTATGGGGACGCTCCAGCTCCAAAGAAAGCAAATTCTCCTGAAACACATTGTCTTAGTTAAACTTTTAATATGTTTTGATATTGTTAGCAGCAGCTTTATGTAATGCAGTCATGTAGTGCTCAGCAAACAAAAACTTATCTGCATGCTCTTGAAGAATTGGAGACTGCAGATGGAGTGGAGAGGTTACCACTGCAAGATCTGCACAGTATTTTATACTTGGAACCAGTGGGTCAATTACCTTGCTGGCACTGCCTCAGGTTTGGTGAAGTACAGGGTATTTCAGTGGGGCTGTTGATCTGGAAGCAATGGGGGAAGGCACATGTATTGGCTAGCTCATCTTCAGCCTGGGTTATGAAACTCATGAGTCCTGTTTAGATGGCAGGAAGAACCCCACTTAGACCAAATGAGAGACAATTACTGGTTCTAACCTGGTTATCAATTCTGTTACTCCTTTCCTTTTTGCAATGCATATGTCCTATCTTCTTTACAAACATTTTGTCTCCGTTCTTGTAGTCCCAAAGAGCATGCAGTGTAGTCAAGGACTAGACATGGATGTGTAGCTGCCTTGTGGATAGCACCATGCCTGGCTTCTGCATGACTATCCAAGCCGTGTAGTGTTGGCTCTGCATGCATTCTTGCCTTCCTGCTGTGTGTCTTGGTGCCATTCTCCTTGCTCTGCTGGGATTCTTTCAAAGTGCCAAACTGCATCACGTCTTAAAACTATTCTGCATTATGCAGAAAGGGACACCTGGCATTTTGGGGTTTCCTATTATCACTATTCTCCTCAGGACATGCAAATACAATTTTACCTTGCAATTGCCATTCCACAAGCTTTCCCCAAATGTGTATCATTCCAAATGCAAGCCATCAGATGGGTAAAGTAATTCTGCTTGGCAATTAACCTAGGAATTGTGTTACTGTGTTAAGAGAAGAACTCAAACAGAGAAATCTTATGTACTACGTATAGAATCAATAAGGTTGGAAAAGACCTCAAAGATCATCAAGTCCAACCTGTCACCCAAGACCTCCTGACTACTAAACCATGGCACCAAGTGCCACATCCAATCCCCTCCTGAACACCTCCAGGGACGGTGACTCAACAACCTCCCTGGTAGCCCATTCCAACAGCTAACAACTCTCTCTGTGAAGAGAGCTTAATGTTTTCCTCGAAAGAACAGTTCTCAAAGTCCAGGGTAACTTACAGGATATTCAAAGAGTATCTCCCTCATTTGTTCTTCAACTCTAAACTTGAGCAGCTCCTTAGGGGACCATAAGTCATTGTACAACCTTGTGGTCAGTATGAAAAGTTGTGTGCACACCTTGTATTTGACCTTGTATTTTCTGTTTATATCCAGCCTATCAGTTCCTTAGCCACTTCAGCTTTTGAAAGAGCAGACAACACTGTTCACACATGGCCCTTCTGAAATGAAACCATGCTAAGGTCTGCTAAAGAAGGAAGGGCCTTAGTTTACATGGGATGCTGGAAATATGGAGATGCTTAATTGGAGTTTGTTATCCCTAATCTTGGTTGTTTGTAAATCTCTAAACAAATCCTCATCCATGGTTTTTATATCTTAATTCCAAGATTCTTAAAGGCATTCTCCAAGTAAAGCAGAAAGAAGGAGTGATGCAGGGCCATGTTTTCAAAGTGGTGGAAAACACTATTACTTGACTGAAGCCCTGAAGGCAGGGCATGTAAAGGTTCTGCTCAGTGCTGGAGTGGAAGTGAGCTGTTCATCTCTATTTTTAAATGCCTCCTTTCTTTCAGGATTATATTTACTGTAATGCCTTTAGATGTCAAGCATTTAAATTATTTGCATTTACATAGTGGATTGATGAGAGACAGCAAACCAAGTTCTAGCATGACTCAAAAAGAAAGTATTTATGTAAGAGGTGACTGACAGGAACTTGTCCCACTCTGTCTGCGAAGTTTCATCTGTGACTTCTGTGTCAAAAGTGAGTTCCTCAAAACCTCCAACTCCCTTAATTTTGTAACCTGCTTGCTGGGAACAAGAAAATCTCTCTTTTCCCAACATTATCCTTTTCACATCGCCCTTCTCGCAAGGAAGAGCTGAGTGAAAAAGAGGAAAAACTCCAACCAGAACAAAAAAAACCCACCCCAAAGCAAACAGAAAACCCAAACCAAAAAAAAAAAAAAAAACACAACCTTCATTCCGGAGTCAAATTTGCAATGAGAATCTTTGAGTCTATTTTTGTCCAATTCCATTTGGACAAAATTCAAGAATTTGATTTTTCCCATTGCTTTACTTTGTACTCTAGTTGACTTGGAAAGCACAGACTGAAACCAATGCTGAACCACAAAATTCAATTAAAACACAGGGAGTGAGCAGGGAGAAGAAATCAATGGGTGGATTATTCTATCAGCTGCTGTTCCCATGATCTTCTTATCTTACCCTGCACAATTAGAAGAGCTGTTGGGAAGTGGAGTCTTTGTAAAATCAGATCAAACTGCTGCATCCTCTCAGCACATAGCAGAAAATTGGATCAATAGCATGAGCCTATTCTTCCTTGCTTTCCTCCTGAGCAGCTGGGCTGCCAAATCCATCCACACTATGGAGGCTAATCTGGTTTTTAATCCTCTACTCTCCCACTATGAAGTTAAACAACGGTGCCTGTGAAACAAGCATAAATCAGTACAGATGTCAGGCTTCTTAGGTGGAAACACACAGGAGGAAAAAGGGATTGCTGGTGACTCCCTTCAAAAACACTGCACTGTGCTGCAGATCAGCAGACTCTGTGCCTGTCCATGTGGTAAACAAACTGAAACCTCTCACTCTAGGAAATGCAACTTGCGAATTCTTCTGACATCAGTGTTGCATCGTCAGACCTGTTTTCTATTTATACATTGTTAGATCATTCCCTACTTGAAACTTCATCTCCTTGAAAGTTTGGTATTTTTACCTGGGTTCAAGTGGTAGATACCAATATTTTTGCTGTTGAAGTGGAAATTGTAAAGTATTTAGGACGTGAGAGGCCTTGCAACGTTGTGTAGTGATGCAGTCCATTCATACACACTGCTGTGTGCTCAGAAAGTATGCCAATGAGAGTAGTATCAGTGTTTGCTTACACAAGTCATGGATAGACTGGATAGACAGCATTGCCCTAGGCCCTAGGTAGTTTGAATGGCTCGCTGACAGTTCATGGTGACAAGTACATTGTCCCTTTTAAGCACCTACGAGCAACCATAATCATGTCTTTTCTGTTTTGTCCCCTCACTTCTTTCAATGTATTTATTTTTGTAGCAGAGAGGGGGAGATGGAAAATCCTCTGTGCGGTAGCCACAGAACTTGATCTACCACTGAGCAGGCACATGGCCAAATGGATGCATGGGCATATATGCAGACAGCCGAAAGGACAGATGTATCAAATCAGATTTATGAGGTCAGTTTTCCCAGCCAATAAAGTCCAGATTGCTGTCTGCCCTGTTATAACCTTCCTGTGTTTAAATGGATGTGAAACAGATAATCCAGTCTTTGGCGGGAACAGCACTGATAAAACACAAACATTATTTCTGTAGCCACATTAGATTATTTTTCCAATTCAGCAGAAAGTATTGGCTTGAAGATTGCTAAAAAGGTCACAGTATTTTTATACTGGTTGTGTGTGAATAAAAATTTTCTCAGTCCAGGGGAAGGGACTATAGCACAAAGGAAAGTTGTGTCTTACAGTAGTAGAGCAATGGCAGATATGTCCTGAGCAAACACATGTAAATCATGTCTGCTCTTCAAACACTGTACATCAGCCCATGCTGTTGTGAGCAGTGTGGAAACAATGCCAGTTATAGAATAGAATAGAATAGAATAGAATAGAATAGAATAGAA
Source organism: Picus viridis (assembly GCA_033816785.1). NCBI lineage: Eukaryota > Metazoa > Chordata > Aves > Piciformes > Picidae > Picus > Picus viridis. Next base: position 5,503,418 of record CM066602.1, read on the forward strand.
TAGAATAGACCAGGTTGGAAGAGACCTTCGAGATCATCATGTCCAACCCATCATCCAACTCCATCTAATCAACTTTTGTGAGCAAAATACATTGGAAGTATAAATGAAAGGACTACTTGTAGTGTGAGCTGTTGCTGTCCTCTAAGCTGGAACTGATTCTATCTTGCTAGGTGTTTTGAGTTTTGTTTGTATGACAGTCTAGAAAGGATTGTGAGAGAGGCTCTGCAGCGGGACCTCCACAGGCTGGACAGATGGGCAGAGTCCAATGGCATGAGATTTAACACATCCAAGTGCCGGGTTCTGCACATTGGCCACGACAACCCCAGGCAGTGCTACAAGCTGGGGTCAGAGTGGCTGGAGAGCGGCCAGGCAGAGAGGGACCTGGGGGTGCTGGTTGATGGGAGGCTGAACATAAGGCTGCAGTGTGCCCAGGCAGCCAAGAAGGCCAATGGCATCCTGGCCTGCATCTGGAACAGTGTGGCCAGCAGGAGCAGGGAGGTCATTGTGCCCCTGTACATTGCACTGGTTAGGCCCCACCTTGAGTCCTGTGTCCAGTTCTGGGCCCCTCAGTTTAGGAAGGATGTTGACTTGCTGGAACGTGTCAAGAGAAGGGCAACAAGGTTGGTGAGGGGCTTGGAACACAAGCCCTATGAGGAGAGACTGAGGGAACTGGGGTTGCTTAGCCTGGAGAAGAGAAGGCTCAGGGGCGACCTTATTGCTCTCTACAACTCCCTGAAAGGAGGTTGTAGCCGGGTGGGGCTGGTCTCTTCTCCCAGGCAACCAGCACCAGAACAAGAGGACACAGTCTCAAGCTGTGCCAGGGGAGGTTTAGGCTGGATGTTAGGAGGAAATTCTACACAGAGGGAGTGATTGCACATTGGAATGTGCTGCCCAGGGAGGTGGTGGAGTTGTCATCATTGGAGGTGTTTATGAGGAGACTGGATAGGGTGCTTGGTGCATTGGTTTAGTTGATTAGGTGGTGTTGGATGATAGGTTGGACGCGATGATCTTGAAGGTCTCTTCCAACCTGGTCTGTTCTATTCTATTCTATTCTATTCTATTCTATTCTATTCTATTCTATTCTATTCTATATTCTAACACTGAACTCAAATACCCTCGGCACAAAGAATATTCCTGAGTCCTAGAATAGGCAGGTGGTTCCTCCAGAAGCAAGCAGTGATTGGCCATTGGAATGTGCTGCCCAGGGAGGTGGTGGAGTCACCATCACTGGAGGTGTTTGGGAAGAGACTGGATGGGGTGCTTGGTGCCATGGTTTAGTTGATTAGATGGTGTTGGGTAATAGGTTGGACTCAATGATCTCAAAGGTCTTTTCCAACCTGGTCTATTCTATTCTATTCTATTCTATTCTATTCTATTCTATTCTATTCTATTCTATTCTATTCTATTCTATCCTATGATGTGTGAATCCACACAAGTGTGCTGCTGAGACAAAGGGAAGTTTGGGTGGCATGGGCTTGGGCAGAGCACATAATGCTAGGCTAGGAAATGCCAGTTTCATGGAACAATGGCACATGCACACAGATGTACACAGCCTGCCTCTTGAAGGGCCACTTGTAACAGTGTAAGAAATTGTTCTAGAGAATGGAACAATACTTCATAGAATTGTCAGGATTGGAAGGGACCTCAAGGATCATCCAGTTCCAACCCCTCTGCTATGGGCAGGGACACCTCACACTAGATCAGGCTGCTCAGAGCCACATTCAGCCTGGCCTTAAAAACCTCCAGGGATGAGGCTTCCACCAGCTCCCTGGGCAACCTGTTCCAGAGTCTCACCACCCTCATGGGGAAGAATTTCCTCCAAACATCAAATCTGAATCTACCCACTTCAAGTTTTGCTCCATCCCCACCAGTCCTATCATTACCTGACACCCTAAAAAGTCCCTCCCCAGCTTTCTTGTAGTCCCCTTCAGATACTGGAAGGCCACAATAAAGTCTCCTCAGAGCCTTCTCTTCTCCATATTGGACAGCCCCAACTCTCTCAGTCTGTCCTCACAGGACAAGTGCTCCAGCCCTCTAATCATCCTCATGGCCTTTCTCTGGACATGTTGAGCGGTATTCATCCTATCATTGATAATGATAACTCAGTATGCTGTTTTACCATACCTATACAATTAAATGCAAATGGCCCATTATGATGGTGCTGTATCTCTTATCCTGTCTGAAACATGAAGCTGCTATTTTTCCCCCCGCCTTTATTTTTGGTAAAACAAAGCAATTGGTGGGTTTTCTTTTTCCATTTTATAGAATTCTTTCAGCAAACAAACCTAAGTTCTTTCAATATTGTTGTTAGGATCTTTATTTACTTATCCTATGGGAAAAAATGCAAATTAAAGTATGAACATTGTATGCAAGACACTTCAAGAAGATCCTGAAAATGAATAGTAAAAATAGCTTTCTGATGGGAATATATTGAATAACATTGAACATAAAGGCTCATTGGCAGTGTCAATTGCCAGCTGCAAAAACATACAGTGCTAGGATGGGAAACATACTAGGAAGAAGCAGGCACTTGGGAAGAGCACATTAATAAAAATGCTATTTTTATTTAAAGTTCTATACAGTCCAAAGTTCATCTTCCACAGTGTTTTCTAAAGATTATGATTTCAGTGACATTGAAACCTTTGGGCCAAACACATTCCCGGAATCATATTGTCCTCCCTAGAAGCAGATTTCAAGCTATTTAATGCATTCTATTGAAACTTGCTCTTGTGGATTTCACAACCTGCTTCTCTTTTTTTCCTCAGGTATTTCTTTTGTGTTATAAAACTGCAGAAGGAAGTGATAATTGGTGCCCCTATAAAGTGGCTGGTGATGTGATTGTTAAAGGCACTAGGCCAAAGTGGAAACTATTATGGAAAAGAAAGAGCAAGGACAGGTAATGCAGGTACTGTGTTCCACAAAGCTGACACTGAAGTGAAATATTCCCTCTGCACCATCACAGTTACAGAGGCCCTGAATGTAACATGGATTGGTTGACACACAGAGAGATGAGCAGCTGTTTAAAAGCCTCCTGTTGCAAAGTGGAAGCTTAGGAGTGAGTCCAAAGGAGAGCCACAAAGATGATCCAAGGGCTGCAGCACCTCTGCTATGAGGATAGGCTGAGGGAGCTGGGGGTGTTCAGCCTGGAGAAGAAAAGACTCCAGGGGTGCCTTAGGGCTGCCTTCCAGTACATGAAGGGATCCTCCAGGAAGGCTGCAGAGGGACTTTTCATGAGGGTGTCTAGAGACAGAACAACGTGGAATGGTTTGAATCTGAGGGAGAGTAGGTTTAGACTGAATCTGATGAAGAAGTTCATCAGTATTAGGGTGATGAGACTCCAGAACAGGTTGCCCAGGGAGGTTGTGGATGCATCCTCCCTGGGGGTGTTCACGGCCAGGCTGGCATCCCTGCCCATGGTGGGGAGGTTGGAGTAGATGATCTCTGAGGTCCCTTCCAACCTAAGTCATTCTCTAATTCTGTGATATTTGGTATATAGTCAGAATCACACAAAATGCTAAACATTTTCAGACTTCAGTATCCTAGTGATTTAGTAGACATGATGCTGAATACCTGTATCCACATCTCCAGCACTCCAAATCTACTCCAGCACATTGCTGTTTCTCTGCCTGAACTTTTACCATGGTGGGAAGAGCAGGTGTTTAGAATGTGATGCAACAGTTTCATCAAGAGAAGTAAAATACAGTTGTCTGAGCAAACTTTAGCTGAAGGTTGGGCTGCTGATGTCTTGGAAGAGAATGGAAAATCTCATACAATTGGAAAATGAATCAGTGACAGATTCTGTGTGAGAAGGTGCTTGCACCACAAAGGAAAAAAAGCTGCTGGCCTTTGTTGTGTGTTGCTGTGCTTACAGTTAGTTGAGTAATTATGATGTAAATGTTAAACACATGGTGAAGATTACTTCAGAAGGCTGAACTTTTCCATTTCCTTTTTTTCCCCTTCCTTTTGGTGGATGGTGGGGGAGGTAGCTATGGAATGGCCAACAAACCCTGTGAGGAACAATAAGGTGATAGTACACAAATGTCAGACTTCATCAAATTAATCCCAGAACAGTCACCCGGATGCATTTATAGCAGATAATCTAAACACAAGCATAACGTTCTAATCTCTGTCGTGGTGACTCAGTAACAGATGCTGAAAGCATCCATTTTAACCTTAAGGCAAAGCATCAGCATCTGTTACAGAGATGTTTAAGACAATGTTTTGCTTTTATTTTTATTACAGCTGTGCAATCACATTCACAGCGTTCAGCTGTCCCTTGAAATTCGTAAGACGAGAAAGCAGTGTAAAACATGGAGCAACCTCAGGTGCAGTTAGAGTAAATAAGGGAGTAAAGAATAGAGAGTAAATAAGGGAGTTAAGAATAGTAAACCTGACGTCTAGCATTCTCTGGTTCTCTGTAGATGCTGTTTCTGGTAAAGGAGATGTCTGTTGTCTAGAGTGTACCTGTGCCTCCTCAAAATTAATTTGATCGAAACCTAAATATACGTTTGTGTGTCACAGGTTGCTGGAGTCTCTTTCTTTCTTATTGTTGTTGTTGTGGCCACAACAACCCCATGCAGAGCTACAGGCTGGGGTCGGAGTGGCTGGAGAGCGGCCGGACAGAGAGGGACCTGCGGGTGCTGATCGACAGCCGCCTGAACATGAGCCAGCAGTGTGCTGAGGTGGCCAAGAAGGCCAACGGCATCCTGGCCTGCATTAGGAATAGTGTGGCCAGCAGGAGCAGGGAGGTCATTGTGCCCCTGTACTCTGCTTTGGTTAGGCCACACCTTGAGTACTGTGTCCAGTTCTGGGCCCCTCAGTTTAAGAAGGACATGGAGACACTTGAACGTGTCCAGAGAAGGGCAACAAGGCTGATGAGAGGCCTTGAGCACATGCCCCATGAGGAGAGGCTGAGGGAGCTGGGGTTGTTTAGCCTGGAGAAGAGGAGGCTCAGGGGCGACCTCATTGCTCTCTACAACTACCTGAAGGGTGGTTGTAGCCAGGAAGGGGTTGGCCTCTTCTCTCTAGCAACCAGCACCAGAACAAGGGGACACAGTCTCAAGCTGCACCAGGGGAAGTTTAGGCTGGAGGTGAGGAGAAAGTTCTTCACCGAGAGAGTGATTCGTCATTGGGATGTGCTGCCCGGAGAGGTGGTTGAGTCGCCATCCCTGGAGGCGTTCAAGAGGGGACTGGATGTGGCACTTGGTGCCATGGTCTAGTCATGAGGTTTGTGGTGACAGGTTGGACTCAATCATCTTCGAGGTCTCTTCCAACCTTGGTAATACTGTGATACTGTTTTTATTGTGGGGGACGTGGTTCTGTGGTCTGCAACACTATAGACATAGCAACTGTGGATTTCTGTTCCTTCTCTGGATACTCTGAAGTTATGCTTCTTATTTGCCTGTGCTGCTTGATGAAAGGAGTTCTGCACTGTCTTCCACTTGGTAAAACAAAGGATGATTGCCCCTGCTTAATGTCTGCGCTCATCCTCACCTGCAAGAAGAAAAACAGGTATGGAGTGTCATTTCTGAGGAGTTACTGTCCTGAGGAACAGTGACTTTCCTTCTACAAAGTTAAGCTGCAGTGTGGCAGATAACAAGGGTCAGTTTTTGATATGGTATATTTTAGCCATGTAGCATTATCCAATAATCCCATTCAGTCATTCCCTAGAAAACAAAATTAAGATTCACTGACTGCCTCTAGGAGATGAGAACAAATTCCATATAGATCCTGCCTGACAAACCTGGTGGCCTTCTATGAACAAGTGACAACATTAATACATGAGGGGCGAGCAACTGATGTCATTTACCTGGACTTGAGCAAAGTCTTCGACACTGTCCTGCACCACATCCTGGTCTCCAAACTGGTGACACATGGGTTTGATAGGTGGACCACTAGATGGATAAAGAACTGGCTTGATGGCCGCACCCAAAGAGTGGCTGTCCATGGGTCCATGTCCCAGTGGAGGCCAGGCACAAGCGGAGTCCCTCAGAGATCAGTCCTGGGACCAGGCTTGTTCAACATCTTTGTGGGTGCCATGGACAGTGGCATCGAGTGCACCCTCAGCAAGTTGTGTGGTGCAGCAGACACTCTGGAGGGAAGGATGCCATCCAGAGGGACCTGGACAGGCTGGAGAGGTGGGCACAAGTCAACCTCATGAGCTTCAACAAGACCAAGGGTAGGGTCCTGCAGCTGGGTCGAGGCAACCCCAGGCACAAATCCAGGCTGGGCAGTGACTGTCTGGAAAGCAGCCCTGAGGAGAGAGACTTGGGGGTGCTGGGGGAGGAGAAGCTCAACAGGAGCTCTCAATGTGCACTTGCAGCCCGGAAAGCCAACCAGAGCCTGGGCTGCAGCAAGAGAAGTGTGGCCAGCAGGTCAAGGGACGTGATTCTCCCCCTCTACACAGCTCTGGTGAGACCCCACCTGGAGTACTGTGTCCAGTTCTGGAGCCCCTATGACAAGAGGGATCTGGAAGTGCTGGAAGGTGTCCAGAGCAGGGCCAGGAGGATGAGCAGAGGGCTGGAGCACCTCTCCTGTGAGGACAGGCTGAGGGAGTTGGGGCTGTTCAGTCTGGAGAAGAGAAGGCTCCGAGGTGACCTCATTGTGGCCTTCCAGTATCTGAAGGGGGCCTACAAGAAGGCTGGGGAGGGACTTCTCAGGATATCAGGTACTGATAGGACTAGGGGAAATGGAATAAAGCTGGAGGTGGGGAGATTCAGACTGGATGTGAGGAAGAAGTTCTTCCCCATGAGAGTGGTGAAGCCCTGGAATGGGTTATCCAGGGAGGTGGTTGAGGCCCCATCCCTGGAGGTGTTTAAGCCCAGGCTGGATGAGGCTCTGGCCAGGCTGATCTAGTGTGAGGAGTCCCTGCCCATGGCAGGGGTTGGAACTAGCTGATCCTTGTGGTCCCTTCCAACCCTGACTGATTCTATGATTTTATGATTCTAAACGCTGCCAGCTGATCCATCACCATATACCATTTATTCTCAGATAATCTCATGTTTCACCTTTATTACTTGTGTTTGATTGTTTTCAAATTGTAAGCTTTAAATAAGTCAGAGTGGTGAATCTGTAGGCTCAGTGAATTAAGGCCAGACAAGAAATTCTCTGAAGAGGGGGTAGTGAAGCCCAAATTTCAGTCGTGGTGAGGGGACATGACTCCACGACACGAGAAAGAAACTAAATGTTAATTCAAATACCGAACAAAACCACAGCAGAAAGTTCTCAGACCAAGACTCCCAGAGGACACAGATACATAACTACCAAATAAATAGGAAGGAATCTTGGACATAAAGAAGTTCTATAAAAATTGAATGCTACCAAAAATATCCCCTCCCATCCAGCCCAGATAACAGGTGACATTTGTATGTGGTCTTCCGTATTCAAAAAACTTCACATAAAGAGCCACATTCAAAGTTCAGAAAAAAAAACCCCAAAAAATCAGAGGGCTAAGTTTGTTCACCTATTTTTAAAATAGGGATGTGGAAAAACCTCTACATATCTACTGCACTAGAATCAGCTGTCAGCTTACTCTTTTATTGTAAAGTTAATTAAGTCCCTAGAGAAGCAGCAGCCTTGGGAAGGCTTAGCTGTTCAGTAGAGAGAGCCATGAGGCTCTGAAATGAAGTAATTTGTCTTCCCTGAGCTTCTCTGTTGTAGACTCACAGAATGGCTTAGGTTGGAAGGGACCTCGGAGATCATCTGCTCCAACCACCCCACCATGGGCAGGGATGCCTTTCAACTAGACTTGCTTGCTGAAAGCCCCATCCAGCATGGCCTTGAACATCCCCAGGGAGGAGGCATCCACAGCCTCCTTGGGCAACCTACTCCAGAGTCTCACCACCCTCATACTGAAGAACTTCTTCCTAAATCCCATCTAAATCTTCTGTCTCTCAGCTTCAAACTATTCCCCCTTGTCCTATTGCTAGACACCCTCATGAAAAGTCACAGTATCGCTAAGGTTGGAAGAGACCTCGAAGATCATTGAGTCCAACCTGTCACCACAGACCCTATGACTAGACCATGGCACCAGGTGCCATGTCCAATCCCCTCTTGAACCTCCAGGGACGGTGACTCCACCACCTCCCCGGGCAGCCCATTCCAATGGTGAATGACTCTCTCGGTGAAGAACTTTCTCCTCACCTCGAGCCTAACTTCCCCTGGCGCAGCTTGACACTGTGTCCCCTTGTTCTGGTGCTGGTTGCTAGAGAGAAGAGGCCAACCCCGTCCTGTCTACAACCACCCTTCAGGGGACCCTTCAGTCCCTTTGCTGCCTTCTTATAGGATCCATTCAGGTATTGGAAGACAGCTCTAAGGTCCCCCTGGGGTCTTCTCTTCTCCAGGTGGAACACCCCAGCTCCTTCAGCCTGTCCTCATAGCAAGGGTGCTGGGTGGGTGGCTGGGTGCTCCAGCCCTTGGATGATCCAACATCTTTGTGGCCTTCTCTGGACTTGCTCCAACAGCTCTGTGTCCTTCTTACAATGGGGATACCAGAACTGGATGCAGTATTTGAGGTGGGGTCTCGCAAGAGCAGAGTAAAGGGACAGAATCCCCTCTCTTGACCTGCTGGCCACACTCCTTTAGTTCAGCAATAACTTACTGGTACCCCAAACAAGCAAAGCAACCAGGTAGCTTATTCCCTGCTCTGCAGCTTTGCCTTGAATTGAAGGATAGCCTCAGCATACTGCAGATGTGGAATTCAAGCCCAAGAACACTAGGGAGTGTTCTGTATATCCTCCCCTGAGGAAATACAGAAGGATGTTGTTACATTATGTGTCAAATTAAATGAAAGGTGAAAGTCAATACAGCTAATGTGAAGTGATGCACTGGGATTAAACCCCAAACAAACAACTTCTCAAAACATTGTTTTACATTTGTGGTAATTGGCTCTGAGCTGACTAATAAAAATCAGGAAAATACTTATAATAGTCATTGGAGGGTTTTGCTTTTAATTAGTCTGTAATGGTGAACCAAGCAAGGTGACTTGCAGAATAAATCCTGTCCCTGTAAAACACTCCCCATGCACACATGCAGTTCTTACTCCACTGCCTCAGAAGGAAACCAGTGGAACTGGCAGAGTTTAAAAGAAGGATGAGAAGGACAATGAGGAGTATGGAAGTTCATATTTCATGGAGAAGCAGCCTGATAAATTGAACACTTCAGTCTGGAAAGCAGTAAAATGATGGGAGGCGGGGGAGGGAAGGGACACGATCTCGAAGGTCTCTACCAACCTGGTCTGGTCTGGTCTATCCTATCCTATCCTATCCTATCCTATCCTATCCTATCCTATCCTATCCTATCCTATCCTATCCTATCCTATTCTAAATATCTAACAGAATTCTAAGTCATGAGACACACTGCAAAGGTAACAAGTCTGCTTTCTGCAGCATGAGAAGTAGGGGGCAACAAAAGCCACTGTCAGAGCAAAGAGAAGATGACTTCTTCCCATTGCAGGAAAATATTGTGAATGCGGGAAATCTGCATGGCTTCAAGGGAAAACGAACACATTCCTGGATAAGAAATCCAGAGAGGTCTTCTGATTTCAGTTTCTGGAGAATGAGAGAATATTCTAGAGTGCTTCAATTCATATCGGTCCTAAACTTACACACCTCCATGGGTACCCTTTAGACACTATTGTAGGAAGCAAGGCACATAGCTAAACAGATGTCTGCTCTGATTTACTACTTGTGAGAAGACACTTTGTGTTAGAGGGAAGCTAACTACTTGTTACATTTACTTGCCACAGTATAGTATGGAATTTATTGAAAAAGGAAATCCAATCCCAAGTTTTGTGGCTTTTACACTGAACAAGTCAGTTGAAAGTGACAGCTTTCATAATTTCAAGAGGGTTTGCCTTTTGTCCTCAGAGCATTGAGTGGAGGAGGGAAACTCTGTTTTTTTGTTGCTGTCGACGTGGGGCTTTTATACTGTTCAGTTCTGGACAAGCAGAGCTGTGAGCAGAGAGCAGTTGGCTCCCTGAGATACCTGTGACTGTCAGTGTAAGATCAGAGTCAGCAGCAAAAAAAACCCAAAAGAGTAAAAGGGTATGGAAGAATAGTGGCACTTACTGTAGTACAAGGATTTCTGAGAGTGAGAGAGTCGCTTTGGCATGCTGCTGTAGTCTGGTGATTACACAGAATATAGACTATGGTACGTATTAGAATAGAATTAACCAGGTTGGAAAAGACCTTTGAGATCATCAAGTCCAACCTATCACCCAACACCATCCAATCAACTAGACCATGGCACCAGGTCCATGTCTGTTCTTAAACACATGTCTGTTCTTAAACACCTCCAGTGAAGGTGACTCCACCACCTCCCTGGGCAGCACATTCCAATGGCCAATCTCTCTGTGAAGAACTTCTTCCTAACATCCAGCCTAAACCTCCCCTGGTGCGGCTTGAGACTGTGTCCTCTTGTTCTGGTGCTGGTTGCCTGGGAGAAGAGACCAAGCCCCACCTGGCTACAACCTCCCTTCAGTTAGTTGTAGAGAGCCATAAGGTCTCCCCTGAACCTCCTCTTCTCCAGGCTCAGCAGCCCCAGCTCCCTCAGCCTCTCCTCATAGGGCTTGTGCTCCAATCCTCTCACATTACATTATATGATGATATATAATGATCATACATTATATGCTATATCCTATATCATTATCTATATCTATAGAGGCAATGCTCTTAGTTGCATGATTTAGTTCTGTGTGGAGCAGGGAGCTGGACTCGATCCTTATAGGTCCCTCTCAATTTGATACATTCTGTGATTGTGCAAGGAAAATTACTGTGACTTGTATGCAATCCCAGCTCAGAGCAAGCTTGTCTTACACCTTGTGCTGCACTCACCAGACACTTTGAGACTGGGCTTTTCCCTTGTGAGGGTGACAGCCACACTGTGCAGACTGTGGCTTTTGGTATGTGTTTTTGTGCAGTAAAGTCAGAATTTCAGACCTCCATGCAGAGAATGTAGCTGCTGTAGTGGCTTCATACAGCCTCTTCCCCCACACAAGCACTAGGTGGGTCGCACAGCAGAGGAGTAGTAGCATTTTGTACTTTCAAGAAGTAGTTTAAAAGCAGAGGAGATGCTCACAGGCTGGAGGCTGGAACTGTGCTGCTGAAAGAAGATTAGCATAGCTGTATTTTTGGAACAGCAGTTACTTAAACCTTCCCTGAACTTTGTGCTGAGAGTGCACTTTACTGACTCAAAACACACCTGAAGCAGGGTGCAAGTGGCTGCTGCTCCTCTCGTTGATGCAGGCATCACTAGGTGGTGCAAAATCTCTCTAAACCTCACATCCTCCCTCGGCAGAACCTGTGACAAGGGTTAGAAGTGGTTGCAAAACTTGGAGAGACAAACTGGTTTCTAGTTTTCACTTTAAAGAGGCTAATCATAAGCTGACAAATAATGAACTGAGCAACAGCAAAAGCACAGTGCAGCTGTTAAGTAGCTGAGGTTCAGTTTATTGGGAAAATTCTCTGCTTTTGTGGATTTTACCTTGATCTGTGGTAACTTACAGCAAAACTGACATGATGCTAACCAGGATTTGCTTCCAAGAAACGATGCAGTTCTTATTAGCCTTCAGAAAGCCCTTACATAACAGTCCTGAGCCCAAGAATATTTGGAGGAATTGCACCACGCTGTGCATGTTTGGATGAGCGGTGGGGATGAGATGATTGCAACACTTTTTCAATGCTGGTGTTGCTCAGTTTAAACAGCTTTACACATGCAGCTTCAGAGATGCGTGCAGCACCGGGAAAGTGCTTGGCACTGCTTCTACACCATCACAGCTCACTCTCAACACCAAAGGCCCAAGCATGAAGGCTCAGGGTCTGCTGGCGGGGCAGCGTTAGACTCCTGTGCATGCCTGGGCAATTACTCTGCTGTGGGAAACCCTAAGTGAGTGACATCACATTTTTAAACTCACTTCTTTCTGGTTTCCATGCCTCATTGTACTGCTGAGTGGCTTGGTGGAAGAAAGAGAGTATCCCTAGAGGAGATGTCTAATTTTGCCCCCTGGGTGAAAAGAGACTTTTACAGAGCAGGCTGACACTGGTGGAGGAGGGCTGGGAAAGGTCAGGGACCCCTGAATCTTGGCTCTTTTTTCAGCAGCTTTGCTGGTAAAGCCCTGTAGACATTCTCCTAGGCTCTCTGCTTATGACGAGAGACAGATCATTTCCCCCCTCTAGATTTATAAGACTGTTTAAGTTTATGGCATCCTTAGGACCCATGAGGCAGCCAGGGTGTATAGAAATAGCTGGGAAAACTGCAAACACAGAAGGTGAACGAGTGCTAAAACTATGTCAGTTTCAAATGCTTTCAACAAGCCACTAGACTGAAGACACGCTGGGTTGCTGCAGGCATCAGCTTCAAAGGTCTGTACTTGGAAGACAAAATCCTGGACAATTTGTTTCTCTAACTCCCTTTGGGTTTTACTACTTGGTTTTAAAAAATGACATGGTCCTTTTTGAGGCACACACAAATACAGCAATGCTCCTTCTGTGTCTCCTGTGTAACACCAGCAAACTAGCTGTCAGATTCACCGATTGCATCAGGTTGGAAGGGACCCTCAAAGGTCATCTTGCCCAACCCCCCTGCACTCAGCAGGGATACCTCCAACTACAGCGGGTTGCCCAGGGTCACATCGAGTCTGACCTTGAATGTGTCCAGGGACAGGGCCTCAACCACATCCCTGGGCAACCTGTTTCCAGTGTTTCACCACTCTCATTGTGCAGAACTTCCTTGTGCAGAAGGCCAATGGCATCCTGGCATGCATCAAGAACAGTGTGGCACGCATCAAGAATAGTGTGGCCAGCAGGAGCAGGGAAGTCATTGTGCCCCTGTACTCAGCACTGGTTAGGCCACACCTTGAGTACTGTGTCCAGGTCTGAGCCCCTCAGTTTAAGGAGGACATTGAGACACTTGAAGGTGTCCAGAGAAGGGCAACGAGGCTGGTGAGAGGCCTCGAGCACAAGCCCTACAAGGAGAGGCTGAGGGAGCTGGGGTTGTTTCGCCTGGAGAAGAGGAGGCTCAGGGAGACCTTATTGCTCTCTACAACTACCTGAAGGGTGGTTGTAGCCAGGAAGGGGTTGGCCTCTTCTCTCTAGCAACCAGCACCAGAACAAGGGGACACAGTCTCAAGCTGCGCCAGGGGAAGTTTAGGCTGGAGGTGAGGAGAAAGTTCTTGTGGTGGAGTCACCTTCATTGGAGGTGTTCAGGAGGAGGCTTGATGGGGTTCTTGGTGCCATGGTTTAGTTGTTTAGGTGGGTTGGATTGGTTGATGGGTTGGACGCGATGATCTTGAAGGTCTCTTTCAACCTGGTGTATTCTAGAATAGAATAGAATAGAATAGAATAGAATAGAATAGAATAGAATAGAATAGAATAGAATAGAATATTCTTCACAGAGAGAGTTGTTAGCCATTGGAATGGGCTGCCCAGGGAGGTGGTGGAGTCACCATTCTTGGAGGTGTTCAAGAGGGGATTGGACGTGGCACTTGGTGCCATGGTTTAGTCATGAGGTCTGTGGTGACAGGTTGGACTCGATGATCTTTGAATTCTCTTCCAGTTTCAAACCATAGTTCAAACCACTGCCCCTCATCCCATTACTACAAATCCTTCTAAACAATCCTTCCTGTAAGTCCCCTTTAGATATTGAAATGCTGCTCTAAGGTCTCCCTGGAGCCTGCAAGCTGCTCTCCAGGTTGCTTAAATGCAACCTTATAGATCCCAGCAGATTTGTAACATCTTTCCACCTTGGTTTTAATGTAATTGAAAAACATCGTGGGTGTTTTTGGGAAATCAAAGGTTCCACAACAGTGTTTTGGCTTTTTTTTTACTTAAATTATGACATAGAATCATAGAATCATAGAATCAGTCAGGGTTGGAAGGGACCACAAGGATCATCTAGTTCCAACCCCTGCCATGGGCAGGGACACCCTACACTAGATCAGGCTGGCCAGAGCCTCGTCCAGCCTGGTCTTAAACACCTCTAGGGACTGGGCCTCAACCACCTCCCTGGATAACCCATTCCAGGCCTTCACCACTCTCATGGTGAAGAACTTTCTCCTCACTTCTAGCCTGAATCTCCCCATTTCCAGCTTCATTCCGTTCCCCCTAGTCCTATCACTACCTGAGATCCTGAGAAGTCCCTCCCCAGCCTTCCTGTAGGCCCCCTTCAGATACTGGAAGGCCACAATGAGGTCACCTCGGAGCCTTCTCTTCTCCAGACTGAACAGCCCCAACTCCTTCAGTCTGTCCTCATAGGAGAGGTGCTCCAGCCCTCTGATCATCCTCGTGGCCCTTCTCTGGACACGCTCCAGCACTTCCACATCCCTCCTGTAATAGGGGCTCCAGAACTGGACGCAGTACTCCAGGTGGGGTCTCACCAGAGCTGAGTAGACATGAAGCATTCCATTTGAGAAATTACCTCCTCTGACAATCGTGGGGAAGTTTATAAGAACAGAGCATTTAATTTTCAAGTTAAAAAAAAAAAAAAAAAAAGTATCTAAATCATCCAAGTAATGTCATGTATTTTCATATTCTGTTTAGACAGTCTTGCAGACTACTAAAGTACATTTTCTGGAATGTTGAACTTTGTCAGTTGTCTTTTATGCCCAGAGCCAGATGAGGGGAAATACCAAATATCTGCTAGGAAATTTTGTTTGTGGTTTTGTGCTCCCCTCTCCTGACACACACTCAGGCAGGGTGCCTGTGATACTGGATGATTAGGGATCCCAAGAAGGCCTTATTTGCAATGTAAGGTTAAAACACACCGAGTTGAACTTAGTATTCCAGTGTTTTTTATGGAAAGTGGAAACAGATGGAACAGACAAAGGGATAGTATTGATGTGTCTAATGCTAACCAGAGATTAAAAAAAAAACAACCCAGCAACTAAATGGGCACTTACTCCCTCATTGGTGTTTGCATTTTCACAGAACCACAGCATGTTAGGGGTTGCAAGGGACTTGGAAAGCTCATCCAGTCCAACCCCCTGCCAGAGCAGGATCACCCAGGGCAGGCCACACAGGAACACATCCAGGTGGGTTTTAAATGTCTCCAGAGAAGGAGAATCCACAGCCTCTCTGGGCAGCCTGCTTCAGGGCTCCAGCACCCTCACACCAAAGAAGTTTCTCCATCCATCTCTTTATCCATTGCTGTCTACAGCTACCTGAAGAGAGAGTTGTAGACAGGAGGGGTTTGGTCTCTTCTCTCAGGCAACCAGCACCAGAACAAGAGGACACAGTCTCCAGCGGCGCCAGGGAAGTTTAGGCTTCGGTGAGGAGAAAGTTCTTCACAAAGAGAGTTGTTAGCCATTGGAATGTGCTGCCCAGGGGAGGTGGTGGAGTTACCGTCCCTGGAGGTGTTCAAGAGGGGATTGGATGTGGCACCTGGTGCTACGGTTTAGTAGTCATGAGGTCTATGGTGACAGGTTGGACTTGATGATCCTTGAGGTCTTTTCCAACCTTATTGATTCTATGATTCTATGATCCCTCTTGTAGCCCCCTTCAGCTACTGGAAGGTTATTATTAGGTCTCTCCAGAGCCTTCTCTTCTCCAAGCTGAGTAACTCCAACTCCCTCACCCTGTCTTTGTAGCAGAGGTGTTCCAGCCCCTGATCATTTCTGTGGCCCTCCGCTGGACCCTCTCCATCAGGTCCATGTCCTTCCTGTATTGAGGGCTGCGGACCTGGATGCAATAGTCCAGGTGAGGTCTCATCAGAGCAGAGCAAAGTGACAGAATCACTTCACTTGATCTGCTGGCCACAGTTCTTTTGATACAGCCCAGGATGCCATTGGCCTTCTGGGCTGCAAGTTCACACTGTCTGCTCATGTCCAGCCTCTTGTCCATCTGCACCCCCACATCCTTTTCTGCAGGCAATAGTGATAAGACAAGGGGTAATGGTTTCAAACTGAAAAAGGGTAGATTTAAATGAAGTATAAGAAGTTATTCACTGTGAGGGTATGAAGCACTCAAACAGATTGTCCAGAGAGGTTGTGGATGTGTGCAAGGCCAGGGTGGACTGGGCATTGAGCAACCTGATCTAGTGGAAGATGCCTCTGCCCATGGCAATGGAGTTGGAACTAGATGAACTTTAAGGCCCCTTCCAACCCAGCCTGTTGTAATTCTGTGATTTTATTTTTTGTACATGCAAGGTATGTCTCAGAAATGGGGTGGGGTTTTTTAAATACATGTATAACTGCTCTGCTACACTACATTTATTTTCTTATTCCAGCCTCTGTTAATGTCTGAGCTGAGTATTTTTTTTGCAGAGGGTTTCTTTCTCTTTCACTGCCTGCTTACACAGTTCATCCTTGTGAATAAGCCTTGTCCACACCTAGACTATTTCCTGACAACAGTTCAGTTCCTTGGTGCCATGTGATCGCTGGCACACCAGTCAGACAGATAGATTATA
The DNA here is from genome assembly GCA_033816785.1 of Picus viridis. Lineage (NCBI taxonomy): Eukaryota > Metazoa > Chordata > Aves > Piciformes > Picidae > Picus > Picus viridis. Next base: position 5,519,816 of record CM066602.1, read on the forward strand.
TCTGATAGCACCTGCAAGGAAAAGAGTCTCAAGAATTCTTCCTCTAAATCAGTTCAGCATGCAAGGCAATTTTTTTATGGACTCAATTGCTAAGATCAAACTTACAAATTAAGCAAAGCCTAAGCTTCCATCCCACTTTTGCTGTCTATATTAATTTTTTTATTAACTGTGCCATATTATCTATCCTGTTTCTGCTCAGCATTTAGTTGTATTTGGGCTTCATCTGACCAGAATTTGTTTGGTTTGACAGATTCTGTATTTGTGACATCAAAATACGTTGCTATGGAAAAAGTTATGAGTTCTAATTAAAAATGCAGAGGTCACAAGTTTCCCAGAACCAGCAGGGCATAGATCCTAGGAGAAAAGAATCACAACATAAAAAATCCAGAGATATGTCAATCTGCAACCTCCCAGATCTGAAAGGAGAACAGCAAGCATTCAGGAAAAAAAAAACCCACAGGGCTGCAATGTTGATCGAGCTCCCTTGCGGTCATTCAGATGCTCTATGTCTCCCTTCCCACTGCCACAAGATGCTTCTGGAATTCATGCAGAGGACTGATAGTTCAAATGTCATCCTAATAGAACTTAGAATGACATGGCAGCTAGCAGAGAGAAATTAGAGCTGCCTGGTGAGCCTTTCAAATCAGATACCAATATTGAGATAATCTCCACGTAATGCTGTGAAGTGTTTTATCAGCCCCGGTGACAAGATGTGCCCACACAGCATCTTCACCAGAGCGCAGGATTTCAGAGGAGCTCAGCTGAAACAAACTTCTACTCAGTACCACACTGATATGAACACATGAAACAAACTTCTACTCAGTACCACACTGATATGAACACATGAAACAAACTTCTACTCAGTACCACACTGATATGAACACACCTGTGCTGAGAGGGAGATTTCTGCAGTAGTGTGTTCCAGGACATAGAATGGAATAGAATAGAGTAGACTAGAATACAATACAATACAATACAATACAATACAATACACCAGGTTGGAAGAGACCTCCAAGATCATCGCGTCCAACCCATCAACCAATCCAACCCACCCAACAACTAGACCATACAGCCAAGCACCCCATCAAGTCTTCTCCTGAACACCTCCAGTGAAGGTGATTCCACCACCTCCACGGGTAGCCGATTCCAATGGGCAAATAGAATAGAGTAGACTAGACTAGACTAGACTAGAATAGAATAGACCAGGTTGGAAGAGACCTTCAAGATCATCGCATCCAACCTATCATCCAACACCACTTACTCAACTAAACCAAGCACCCCATCAAGTCTCCTCCTAAACACCTCCAATGATGATGACTCCACCACCTCCCTGGTCAGCACATTCCAATGGGCACTCACTCTCTGTGTAGAATTTCTTCCTAACATCCAGTCTGAACCTCTCCTGGTGCAGCTTGAGACTGTGTCCTCTTGTTCTGGTGCTGCTTGCCTGGGAGGAGAGAGCAGCCCCCACCTGTCTACAACCTCCCTTCAGGTAGTTGTAGAGAGCAAGAAGGTCTCCCCTGAGCCTCCTCTTCTCCAGGCTGATCAACCCCAGCTCCCTCAGCCTCTCTTCATAGGGAAGGGATAAGCATTTTTGCTCAACATTTATTTAGCTTTTAATACTATTTTTTTCAGTGCTCTCAGTGCTTCTTTTAAAAATGAGAATTACTGTGTAACTGTCCTGTAGGTTTGTGCTTTCTGCCTGCCGGGAGCAGGGCAAAGCAGTTCTGGACTCCCGTTCTGCAATTCAGCAGCAGTGATGCGTTGCCAGAGTGCCAAGTTGTTGTCCAGCCTTCTCTCAGGATAGCTGTTAAGTGTATTTCTGTCTCGTGGAGATGGGAAGTTCACAGTCTGATGGGTCCTGCTCACCAGATTATTCTTCTAGATACCAAAAAAAAAAAAAAAAAAAAAAAAAGGAGAAGTTGTAAATGTCATGTAGCTGATGACTGAGCTTGGCAAAGTTCAAATGTCTGTTCAGCACTTTGTTCTCTGTCGGGAAGCTGCTCTTTAACAGCAGGTCTCGTTACGGATGTGTGCAGCTCCTTGTAATCAGGCAGGACTCAGCCTGGGATTCCCATGGCCCGTAGGGAGTCATTCTGGTGACTGAAGGACCATCAGGAGTGTTTCTTGTAAGTAAGCAGACAATTGTTTTGATGTATGCTTTGATAAACCAGAGGTGAGCTTTTAACTTAAGGTTTGAGTTATCTGCCGAAGATCTTTAAAAAGGTGCAGCATGAGACTCATGAGGTAGATCTATCATTCCAGCTTAATCTATGTATGCAGATGGGATTCTTTTCCCCCCAATTCCTACAAGGTTCTATACTTGCTTTATTGCCAGTGTTATATATAGCCCTAATATGCCTGTAGCCTCAGGCCACATCCCTTAAACTGAGGAGATAGTCAAGTGGAATACCAGCACACCAAACTGCCTTTGTTGTTAGCATAGCCCTTTTTCCTAACTACAGGAACTGGCTTTGGGATTAGGTATTCCAAAGCCTACCTGCATCATCATAGTCTAATAGAAAATGCCATAACTGATAAATCAGCAGTAAATAACTGCTCACCCCACCCATTACTTAGATTTTAAAGTAGCATATCTGATTAGGATGAAGACTAGGTGCTTTCATAAGGGCTTGCAAATGCTGGTAGATAGTTTTATGGATGTAGAAAATGTCATTCCTGTCTTTAATGAGCCTTGTTTATACTTTTAAAGTCTGTTAACTGAGCTAATTGCCATGAAAAACGCCAGGCAGCTGCCTTGAAACTGGTTTACTAGCTGTTTATTTTACCATTCTTTGTGTTTTAATATGGCAAGCTGTGTCCAGAGAGTTAGAGAATATATTCAGTATCAGATTCCACAGTTAATGTCTGTCTATTAAATTGAAGCAACATCAGATCTCAGCTTCCTTGCTTTAATTTTGAGCTGCACTAGATGAGAGACTGTAAATTCAGAAGTTTAGAGGGCAACCAGGCTTCTGAGAAGGTGCAAATGCTACACTTAACCCATTTCTGCATGCATCAGTTGCTTAATTTGTGCACTTATCAAAAATTATAAAGCTAACAGTTTAAAAATCCTTGCTGTATGATATTGGAGACTGAAAAGAACAATCTGCTCATTTTGTTTTCCATCATAAGGCAGAAACCCCCAACAGGCTGCAGTCATTTTACACAGGAGTAATTCCATATTTCCATGATAATTGTGGGGGTATTTTTATTGTGGTCTGCCTTTCCTTTCAATTGCTCTTTAAAAAAAACCCCAAACAAACAAAACCCCAAACCCATCCACACAAAAACACCAAAACAACCAAGCAAACATCCAACCCACTAAAAAAAACAAACCCCGGACAACCCAGAATCTAAACCAACCAAGCAAGATACTCTTAAAGAGCAGTACCCTGACGGGAAGCTGTGGAGTCCTTTCCTTGAGCGGAGTCTCCTGGAGAAAAAAAAATCCCAGCCCTGAAGCTTTCTGAAAGGCAAGAAGCTGAGTGAAACTCTTGCAGAGAGCCTGGAGTAACAGGATAGGCTGTGTGAACTGACTTGGTATGAAAAAATTCTGATCAAGACTGTTGCTAAGTGCAAACAAATATTTTTCTGTTGGTTGCCAGTCAAGCATAGAATCATAGAATCATAGAATCAGTCAGGGTTGGGAGGGACCACAAGGATCATCTAGTTCCAACCCCCCTGCCATGGGCAGGGACACCCCACACTAGATCAGGCTGGCCAGAGCCTCGTCCAGCCTGGTCTTAAACACCTCCAGGGATGGGGCCTCAACCACCTCCCTGGATAACCCATTCCAGGCCTTCACCACTCTCATGGGGAAGAACTTCCTCCTCACATCTAGCCTGAATCTCCCTATTTCCAGCTTCATTCCGTTCCCCCTAGTCCTATCACTACCTGAGATCCTGAGAAGTCCCTCCCCAGCCTTCCTGTAGGCCCTCTTCAGATACTGGAGGCCACAAGCAGAAGATATTCAGAGTTTCTTTTCACCATTTGGAGTTCTAAAACAGAGGGAGGGTGTGTGTCTGCACGTGTGTGTGTGTGTGTGGAATTCTGTCTTCCCTATCAGGGTCTGGTTCCTTGACCAGGCTTATTTAAACTCTGTGTTTCTCCAGGAAGAGCATAAAATCAGCATCAAACCAGCAGTCTTATAACTGGAACCCATTTTATTGAAGTGCAAGGCAGCAGAATGATGTGAGGGTGCTGAGCCAAGGCATCTTCCCTTCTAAACAGACTGAAATAAAATGGAAAATCACTTTGTAAAGGCTTTTACAGAGGAGTTGGATGAAAGGTATTTCTCATGTACACTGATGAGTTCAGTTACTGAAGACAAATATGTGAAGATGGGTTTATGTGATTATAGGATGAAGAAAAAAATATCTGTGAAGTCGTTAAAGGAACCAACCACTTCAGAATGAACCATATAAGGCACAGAGAATTCTACCAGGCTGACACAGGCTAGGCAATAGACCAGCACTTAAAGAAAAAGGCCTCTTAGGACACAGAAGTAGCCGTCCTTCCCTTTGGGCTTCCCTGGCCAGGCTTTCAGCAGTGTTTCTTTTCAATCAATGTTTCTTTCAGGGGTAATTTTACACCTCTGTTCTGTGCTTGTTTATTCTAAGGTCTGTTATGTCTAGCAGCAGGCTTTATAGAAGGTCCTCTAAGCTGAGCAATACCATGCTGGTGTTTTCACTTAGCACGGTGTATGAATGACATCATATTTAAAATGCGTGCCCCCCACAAAAAAAAAACCAAACAAACAAAATGAAACGAAATTCGCAGCTGAGTCACCAAATGGCTCCAGTTGCACCTTATGACTGCAAACTGGCAAGAGCAGGCACACCTGGAGATGTCTGCTGGGAGACATACTTAAGGCATATTCAATGTCTATTTCAATGGCTATAAATATCTCAGGGTTGGGGGTCAAGTGGAGTGGGCCAATCCCTTTTCAGTGGTGTGCAGTAATAAGACAAGGAACAATGGATACAACCTTGAACATAAAAGGTTTCACCTCAACGTGAGGAGAAACTTCTTTACAGTAAGGGTGATAGAGCAATGGAGCAGGCTGCCCAGAGAGGTCTTGGAGTCTCCTTCTCTGGAGACTTTCAAAACCCACCTGGATGCATTCCTGTGTGGTCTACCCTGGGTGATGGTGCTTTGGCAGGGGGGTTGGATTTGGGTGATCTCTGGATTCAGAATAGAAGGTGGCTGTGGGTGGCACGTATGCAGCTAGACAGCCCTGAGAGAGCAGCAGTTCCAGGTACAGGCATTGAAAGGACCTTGATGAAAGGAGTGAGTGTTTCTTAGTAGCAAAGCTTCATGTATTTTTGACCCTTATTAATAACTAGAATACTGGAGTGTAAACTGTGGGCAGCAGACCTCTTGCTCCTCTGGAGAGGAAGTGCTCTGGAACTTGGGATTAGTCGAAGTGCATTTTTAAAACAGTGCTGCTGTTCTCCCAGAGCTGTGCTGGGTTTGTCCTAGAAAACTGTCTTTGTGGGAAACTTCCTACTGGGAAGTGTATTTGGAAGGTTAAATTGTAGAACAGAGCTGTAAGAGCTTTATCAATACTTGAGGAGGTGGTGTGTGACTTAGGACAAAGATGTAGTAAGAAGACTTCTGGGCTTGGGAGAGACTAGTTGAGCTCGGTCCCTAAGTCTAGGCAGTGAGGAGCGTGGCTGCAGAAAGCTTTTGTGGCAGTGTGGTCAATTGAGAGGGTTATTTCTATATACTGTGTCCAGTTCTGGGCCCCTCGGTTTAGGAAAGATGTTGAGTTGCTGGAACATGTCCAGAGAAGGGCAACAAAGCTGGGGAGGGGTCTGGAGCACAGCCCTGGGAGGAGAGGCTGAGGGAGCTGGGGTTGCTGAGTCCACAGAAGAGGAGGCTCAGGGAGACCTTCTTGCTCTCTCCAACTCCCCGAAGGGAGGTTGTAGCCAGGTGGGCGTTGGTCTCTTCTCCCAGGCAGCCAGCACCAGAACAAGAGGACACAGTCTCAAGCTGTGCCAGGGGAGGGTTAGGCTTGAGGTGAGGAAGAAATTCTTCACAGAAAGAGAGATTGGCCATTGGGAGGTGGTGGAGTCACCGTCACTGGAGGTGTTTAAGAGGAGACTGGATGAGGCACTTGGTGCCATGGTTTATTTGATGAGATGGTGTTGGGTGATAGGTTGGGCTTGGTGATCTCAAAGGTTTTTTCCAACCTGGTTAATTCTATTCTATTCTATTCTATTCTATTCTATTCTATTCTATTCTATTCTATTCTATTCTATTCTATTCTATTCTATTCTATTCTATGGAAGGGAAGCTCTCTGCAGTGTGCCTGAGGTCCATCTGGGTTCAAGGGGAATACAGGTGGTGTGTATCAATGGACATACTGCTTCTCTTGCTCTGAAATTTCCTTGGCAGTTGCCCACCTCTGACAGCAATCCTGTGGGTGCTCTTGTTCCAGGCTCTCAAGTGCATTGCCACTACTTTGTCCTGTTATGGTCAGCGCTGACAGGACAGCATGGAGCATCAGCTGGGATCGACAGACAGGAGCATGAGTTTGTATTGATTTCTGTGCTGTGACAAATTATGCCACAGGCTACTTTCAGTGTAAGGGATAGAAATAACATCTGATAACCTCCCTTATCGTAATGCATGTATGGATCCTAGGAGAATATGGACAGTGCCTGAGTTGAACATGTAGATGTGAAATAAGTGTGCCAACCTTTAAAAATGCAAACATTCTTGGGCAGGTTTGTAATCAAACCTTGTTTTTTGGTTACAGGCTACAAGTCAGCTTGCTAAGGTCAGACTATAGATTAGATATGACTTGCTAAAAATAACTGGCAAAGAAGGTCGCCATAGTGCATATGAGACATTTTTTTCCAGAGGCTGTGCTAATACTATCATGGTATTCTATATTGGTTGTGCAAATTAATAGACTCATTAATTAATAGGTCATTGCAGTTTAGGACAAATTAATTGGTTGCTTTTTTGCTCTCCTCTTCAATGCTATCCTACCTAAGCTGATCTGGTATGCTGCAGTCAAGATGACCACCTGCAAAACCTGCCAGTTTATTAGTCTCATAATTTGGGCTTAGCCAGCATGCTGGTGTTCATATTCTGAGCTGTGGACAATTAAGTGCATATCTTTGATTGACTTTTGGCAAAGCTTGCAATGAAAAGAGCACTGTTGCCGTGATGGTGCTCAAGTTTTACTCTGCCAGTGATGTTGCTCCTTTGTCACTATCCCCAGCAGGAAATCCTGGATACAGGATTTGATACTTGCAAAAGGGAGGGAATGCACAGTTCTGTCTCCTTGGTTAAGGTTGCTTTAACCAATCTATGTGGATGACAAACTTCTTTTAAGAGACTAAAAGCATTAGTTAAACAGAGATAGTGCCACTTGCTCCTGCAGAGCAAAATGAAAGTGAAAATATCCTTTGCACTCTTTCAAGTTAACTTAAATGTATGCTGGAAGGCGTGCGAGTGCCTTGGGCAGCAGAGTGCTACACAGTATTCATAGAATCACAGAATCATAGTATCAGTCAGGGTTAGAAGGGACCACAAGGATCATCTAGTTCCAACCCCCTGCCATGGGCAGGGACACCCCACACTAGATCAGGCTGGCCAGAGCCTCATCCAGCCTGGGCTTAAACACCTCCAGGGACGGGGCCTCAACCACCTCCCTGGATAACCCATTCCAGGGCTTCACCACTCTCATGGGGAAGAACTTCTTCCTCACATCCAGCCTGAATCTCCCCATCTCCAGCTTCATTCCATTCTCAAGACTTTCACACAGGCTGCCTTTTGTCTTTGCTTTGATTTCCAGGAGGCATTTGCTATGTAATGAACTGACTTAAAAATGCAGCAGAAGCTCAAGCAAAGACTTTCAGATACCTTTGTGCTTGGAGGCTGGGGAACTGGAGACAGTGCCTGAGACACATTCTTCTTTTCCTGGTTGCTTTGCCTCAGGCTCACTGAATCATAAGTGAATTTCTGAGGTATATTTGCTTTTCTCATGCTAAAACCATTTTTGTGATTATTTCTAGACGTAACTCTGAAATTACTCAGACATGGAAGAGTGACCTGTCAGTAAATGCATTTTTCCATTGACAGCTTCAACACTCTAGTGAGTTAGTCTTAGCAGAACAGATAACCCAGGGAGTTCTTTGAGGTGGATTCTGTTCATTTGAGGGCCATGTCACAATCGGTTTTGAGCAGACAGAGCCCTGCTGACTTAAAACTCTTATTCCTGCAGCTGGGAGAGCTGCTCCCGTCCTGCTCTCAGACAGCTCTAGAGGCTGTGCATGCAAAAACTCAGCACAGAGCAGTGAAATGAGACTGTAATTCCTGACCTTTATAACTAAAAATCTTCTGTGCCTGAGAGTGTCTCGCTGAACTCAAGAGAGTTTTTGTGTGATGGACACTTGAATGCAGTCAGTGATATCTGGATGCGTCACCAGTGTGTATTTACTACTGAGAGAATACCTACTTCAGACTGGCAGAGGAAAGACATCTGTGAATAGACTGTGTGCAGGCGATTTACTACGGATAAGATTCCAGAGAAGTACTCTTGTGCTGCTATTCACTGAGATTTGCATGCCTGCAAAATGTCAAATTATCTTCCTAATTCATTTTCTCCTTCTCTCATGAATGAGGCACTCTCCGTATTTGCCTCAATGAAGGCTTTGTCTTTGTCTTCATCGCTTCAGCTTCCTGGTGATCAGAATGAAAAATGCTATCATAACAGAGATTTTTTTTTCCTTCTCAGACTGCCAGTTTAGGATTATTGCTTACTGGTGGCTGGAGCTGAGCATTTACTGGAAGCATGCAGATAAATCCACTCGCTTTTTCCTCAGCAGGAAAGTGTCTTACCAATAATGCTTTTGGAAAGATTATTCTGATCCTGTGTGTAAGAGAGAAATAACTTTTCCCTTTTCTTTTGGATACTTGGGTCCATCACGTTGGATACTCCCTGGGCTTGTCCAAGGATGAGTGGCAGTGCTCAGTATTGCTGTGTTTTACTGACACACCAAAGAAAAAGGGATGAGGACTAGCTTCACCTTGTGACACCTGCTGCTGGGATCTGTCACACTGATACCCAGATTGGGTTTATATGTTCAGAGATAAAGAGGATCTAATAGAGAAATACTTTTAACTGCTAAACTCTGTTCTTGGTAATTCAGAGAACCTCAGTGGGGAAATGCACACGGAAGGGACATAGATAACAAAGACAGGCAATCAGAGTCGTTACCTTTTTAACTGTGCCACACTGTAGATTCAGTCTGGGGAGGGCAAAGCCTTTTGATGGTAAAAATTTGAAATGAAAATACTCCCTGAAATTCACTTTCTAAGGCACTAAAGTGTGGTCAGGATAGGATAGGATAGGATAGGATAGGATAGGATAGGATAGAAAAGGATAGGATAGAATAGAATAGAAAAGGATAGGATAGAATAGAATAGAAAAGGATAGGATAGAATAGAATAGAAAAGGATAGGATAGAATAGAAAAGGATAGGATAGAATAGAAAAGGATAGAATAGAATAGAATAGAATAGAATAGAATAGAATAGAATAGAATAGACCAGACCAGGTTGGAAGAGACCTTCAAGATCATCAAGTCCAACCTCTCACCTATCATCTAATCAACTAAACCATGGCACCAAGTGCCTCATCCAGGCTCTTCCTAAACACCTCCAGTGATGGTGACTCCACCACCTCCCTGGGCAGCACATTCCAATGGCCAATCTCTCTTTCTGTGAAGAATTTCTTCCTAACATCCAGCCTAAACCTCCCCTGGTGCAGCTTGAGACTGTGTCCTCTTGTTCTGGTGCTGGTTGCCTGGGAGAAGAGACCAACCCCCACCTGGCTACAACCTCCCTCCAGGTAGTTATAGAGAGCAAGAAAGTCTCCTCTGAGCCTCCTCTTCTCAAGGCTCAGCACCCCCAGCTCCCTCAGCCTCTCCTCCCAGGGCTGTGCTCCAAACCCCTCCCCAGCTTTGTTGCCCTTCTCTGGACACCTTCCAGCAACTCAACATCTCTCCTAAACTGAGGGGCAAATAAGGACTGTGTAACCAAGGGCTGTATGTCTGCCTAGTTAATCTTTTATTAAATGAGGGAACTATTTTTAGCAGAATACAGAGAACCATTTTACATGCAGAAGAGGAAGGAGAATCATCGTGGCTAAAAACATGGAAGGCAGCAGATGCATTTTCAGCCAAGTGATCAGGTGTCAGGAACAGTTTAAAATGAGAACACGAGACTAGGTGGGAAGTCAGTGTCTCAGTGGTGTGAAGCAACTGACTAGAAGCACATACTCAATACAGTTTAAACACAGAAGGTTACAGGGGAGAGCAGGAGCTTTTGACCTGTGGAAACTTCTCCTATTTCCATATTACCTCCAGCCAGAATGCAGAATCAGTAACTCCTTCCAAACCTTCCCACAGTGCAGATGTTACTGCAGGTGAAACCATCTCAAGCAAAATAAAAAAAAAGCTTGTAAATATGCATAAGGAATGCAACCAGTTAGGTTTAACTTCCAGTGACAGTTGCTCAAAACAAAGACTGCTGTGTGTTTCACTCTTCTTCCTATACCTTCCCCTTCAGCTGCAATTCAGAGTTCTCTAAAACAAAAGTTGTGTTTTCACCCCTCACCCCAGGCGCTATGGATAACTGAAGAACAGCTGGCGGCCTGTCACTAGTGGTGTGCCCCAGGGATCAGTACTGGGCCCCATGCTCTTCAACATCTTTATTGATGATCTGGATGAGGGCATTGAGTCCATCATCAGTAAATTTGCAGATGACACCAAGCTGGGGGCAGCAGTTGATTTGCTGGAGGGCAGAGAGGCTTTGCAGAGGGACCTCGACAGGCTGGACAGATGGGCAGAGTCCAATGGCATGAGATTTAACACATCCAAGTGCCGGATTCTGCACATTGGCCACAACAATCCCAGGCAGTGCTACAGGCTGGGGTCAGAGTGGCTGGAGAGTGGCCAGGCAGAGAGGGACCTGGGGGTACTGGTTGATTGTAGGCTGAACATGAGCCTGCAGTGTGCCCAGGCAGCCAAGAAGGCCAATGGCATCCTGGCTTGCATCAGGAACAGTGTGGCCAGCAGGAGCAGGGAGATCATTCTCCCCCTGTACACTGCACTGGTTAGGCCACACCTTGAGTCCTGTGTCCAGTTCTGGGCCCCACAGTTTAGGAAGGATGTTGACTTGCTGGAACATGTCCAGAGAAGGGCAACGAAGCTGGTGAGGGGTTTGGAACACAAGCCCTATGAGGAAAGGCTGAGGGAGCTGGGGTTGCTTAGCCTGGAGAAGAGGAGACTGAGGGGTGACCTTATTGCTCTCTACAACTACCTGAAGGGAGGTTGTAGCCAGGCAGAGGTTGGCCTCTTCTCCCAGGCAGCCAGTACCAGAACAAGAGGACACAGTCTCAGGCTGCGCCAGGGCAGGTTTAGGCTGGATGTTAGGAAGAAGTTCTACACGGAGAGAGTGATTGCCCATTGGAATTGGCTGCCCATGGAGGTGGTGGAGTCACCTTCACTGGAGGTGTTCAGGAGAAGACTTGCTGGGGTGCTTGGTGCCATGGGTTAGTTGTTGGGTGGGTTGGATTGGTTGATGGGTTGGACGCGATGATCTTGAAGGTCTCTTCCAACCTGGTGTATTGTATTGTATTTTATTATTGTAACAGGGAAGGCTCCCAGAGATAGGAGAAAGATTTTCTAAATGGTATCACAGTAGAAGGAAAAACCTTCCTTCAGCTGCAGAGTCTAAGAGAAAGGTTCTATATGGCATTATTTGTCTGTTCTCTAATGGAAGCTCTTGTCTGACTTTGCTATGGTTTTCTAATGGTTGGAAGTAATTTGCCCAGATTAATGCTCTCTGTTCAATACATTTAATGTGACAATTTCATAACACTAAAGGCTTTATCAGTTGTCAAAATAACCCCTGGAAAACCCCAGGAGGCAGAAATGCTTGTCGAGTTTAGCTGTTGAGGCTGGGTGCTGCTGCGTCGTGAAAAATGAAGTAATTGTGTTGAGGGACAGAAGTATCAGACAATCACTGGGTCAGTCAGAATTGTCTTTCATCAGATGTGTGACTTGGTTGTAACTTGGATGTGATTTTTATGTTACTCACAATACCATTTCTCTGTCTCTGGTAATACAGGAGTACTGTGAAACTTTTCTAAGCCTGTCCTACAAAGTATCATACAGCTGCCCATAAAAAAGCCCCCGCACTTAATTCTTCTATCAGACAGAATTTGACACATTAGCTATTGCAGATATGCAGATAAAGACACAGATAATCTTGTTTCAACTTCATGTAGAAAGTGGCACCTTACAGAACATCATCAAAGCTGTTGTGTTGGCATTTTTCTTTTCCCTGAAGTGAAAAGCTTCTTCTATGTACAAGTATTTTTAAGTGTTGTTCTCTGCATAGCCAATAGAGTTGTTCTCATTGGCTTTCTCTATACACCATGTAGAGCTGTTTGCAACAGCGATAGCTAAGGAATTGTGAGTAGTTAGGAACATTCTCTGTAGTATCTTTCTCCCTCATGTGGTTATGCTCCCAATTCTGCCCTGAAACCCATTTGGGTCAGCAATAGCTATCAGTCAGTCCCTGTCTTGTCTTTGATTCATCACTCTCCTGATGCTGAATGCTCAAAGTAACTTATGATTGGAGTTAATATGTAATTCAGCATTGTTTTGATCCCCTTTTTTTCCTGAGGCTAACCATATGAAGCGCTGTTCAATAGGAAAAAATCTTTGGAACTGTAAAACATGAAGCATGTTAATGATGTGTGAGACTTCTCAGAAGTACCACAGTGCAGCCAGAAGCTACTATTCTGCACACTTTCCACCCCACCACCTTCACCCTCACCCCCCAAAAAAATCTGAATGATCCCAGAGATCGCTCCAACCCTCACCATGCCGGGATTGTGTTTGCCAGCTCCGTGGAGCAGGCTGCCTGTCCCCGGGCCCCTGCAGGAGCAGCAGGCACGGGGGATGGCACAACGCGCCCGGGGGTGGGGGGGCTGTCCGAGCACCACGGCACCGGGGTGGGCGCTGCAGCCCAGGCGCTCGCGGGTGCCCCCTCGCGCTCAGGGCTGGGTGCTGCAGGCGCTGCGCTGGCGCCGGCGCTCTGTAGCTGCGCTCTGTAGCTGCGCGTGTCCGCTGCGGGCCGCCCCACCGCGCAAGCTGCGTGGCATCTGATTGGCCCGCTCCGCACCACGTGATTACAGACCGCGCTGCAGCTGGGTGGTGTGGTTTCCATGTGCACAATGCGCGCGGGCGCGCTCTCCGCTGCCTTCCCGCGGGAGCGCGCAGCATCGCAGCCAGACGCTTTTCCCGTGGGTCCGGCGGCCTGCGGCGCTCTGCTGCTCTTGGCTAAGCCCTGCTGGGGTAGACGCCCGCATAGCGCATGCGTATTCCGGCCGGGCTCAGCAAAGCTGCCGTCAGACTCCGGCATGCGTAATGTAGTGTCCGGGCTGTGCCGTACGCACTGCTGCTCGCTGTGTTTGTCGAGTTCCCCCGTGGTTCGGTAGCAGGTAAGGTAACGCTTGTGCTCGCCACCCCGTCCCGGTGCTCGGTCACCATCCGCACAGCCTTTCTTCGTTGGTGTTCCGTCGTGCCGCTGGGGACGGCGACCGCCTGGTCTCTGCTGCCCCCTGCCGCCGTGGCGCAGTCGCCGCGTTGGGTGAGGCGGCAGCCGGCGCACGGGGACCGGTCGCACAGCGGCGGGGGCGGTGCTTGCCCCGGGAGTCGCGGGGCCGTGGGTCTGTTCGGGGCAGCGTGGAGCGCCGTACCCTTCCCGGGTCTTGTTCTGCGTGGAACTCGGTGGAATTTGTGCACTGGTGGTTCAGAGGGCGCTGCCCCCATTCAACTCTGTGAATTGTGTGACCCCGAGGTACAGAGCGCGGGTTTACGCTGCCATGGCGGAGCGTGCAGCTCACCTGTGGTTTTGGTCCCTTTGTTTGTTTAACAAAGTTTTCCTAATCTCTCGACACCAACGACGACAACAAAGCAGTGCAATTCCGCTGTGAATCACCCCAGCGGCGCTCAGTTTATATTGCTGCATCTTTAGAGGAAATGAACTCATCTGTTTAGTCTAAACGTTTAGCTGCTGCTGGGACCAGTTTCTGTCCTTGCTGACTGCCTCCTTCAGTCCCCTCTCCCTGACACCCCGTTACTTTGGATTTTAAAGACATCAGATGCAAGGAGTAACTTGCTGGGCAGGTGATGGCCACGCATATGATCGGGGGCTGGAGCACCTCTGCTGCGAGGACAGGCTGAGGGAGCTGGGGTTGTTCAGCCTGGAGGAGGCTCCAGGGAAACTTCATAACAGCCTTCCAGTAGCTAAAGGGAGCCTACAAGAGGGACTGTTTGCAAAGGCCTGCAGGAGCAATGTTTGATATTAGAGAACATTTAGATTGGATGTTAGGAACAAGTTCTGCACCAGGAGGCTACTGGAACACTGCAACAGGTTACCCAGGGAGGTGGTTGAGGCCCCATCCCAGGAGATATTCAAGATGAGGCTCAACAGGGCTGTGGGCAACCTGATCTAGTGGAGGATGCTCCTGCTGACTGCAGGGGTTGGACTAGATGACCTTTGGAGGTCCCTTCCAACTCAAACCATTCTATGGTAGTAAACTAATATTAAATAGGGGTGGCAGTGTTGTTATGGTCACAAATGCTTATGTCACTGTGGTGATCATCAGGTCCTGAATACAGATTTTTTACTGGTAGCAGTTTATGGAAGCCATTAATGGTTTGAGCATGTAGGTAGAGAGGATTTTGTGAATGAAATTGTTGATCATACAAACCACATTATTTGTAATGCATAATTATTTAGTGGTAGTGAATTAAAAAGTGTAATGCTTTGCTATGGTATGAATGCAATGCTTTATAGAAGTCATAGAATGACTTTTGCTACCATCATGGAAATGAAATTTTCATCTTTAATTCTGAGCTATATTCTGTTTAGAGACTCCAAAACTGACAGATGTGTTTTCATCTGCAGGCTGATGATGGCATTCCTAATCATTTCAGGATTGGCATTTACTGTTTCAGTAGAGAAGGAAGGCTGTGGTTGGATACCGAGAGACTGGGCAGAACGTCCCCAAGACAACAGAGCCTGGGACGGTAAGTGAAACATGAACACTTTTCCATTTCATTCTTCTCTGTACCATGTATCCTAAAAACATATAAACCATCTTGGGCTGGAGCTGTGGTCACAAGTCTACACAGTGGGAGATGCTGTTCAGGAGGAGCACAGAAATCTTGTGTGCAGTCCATTCCTTTTATGCCCTCCAGTGTCAGGGGTGTTCGAAACTGCAGCCTACCCTAGCTTTGGTGGTAGCTTTGTACCTTCCCAACTCAAAAGTTTGTCCTTCATGAGATGCAGAGAATGTGACAGCATAAAATACTGAGGATGTGGCTTCACCAAGGTTTTCTGGGGGTGTGTACATATCTAACTCTTGGAGTTAAAAGGAATGAGCTGATGCCAGGGCAGTTTATCTCAGTTTGTGCCTTTATATTTTTTGAAGTGAATAAAAAGGAATGGGAGGGTGTGGATGGAGTGGTGATGGCAGTTGCTGGGGGAGGTGATGATGCAGCAGAGGAACAGGTGAGTGAGGAATAAGGGCATCCCCCAAAAATGGTGCCTACAGCCATGAATGCTTGAAATGCCTGAAACTTCCTGGGGTTGAGGGGGGATGTTAAAAAAACATTGTAAGAATGGGTGTGAGCTGTTGAAATAAAGTCTTTCATTTTTATATACATACTGAAAACTTGTACTTATTTAGCCATTTAAAATAATCAAATGTGACTTTCTCTACTATATTACAGAAAGGATTTGGACCAGATCTTAGGAGGAAGTTCTTAAGTACAAAGGTGGTGAGACACTGGAGTAAGTGCCCCAGGGACATTGTGGATACCTTCTCCCTGTGGAGGTTCAAGGCAGGTTGGATGAGGCCTTGAGCAGCTGAGTCTAGTTGAGAGGCTTCCCTGCCTGGGGTGGGGAGATTGGAGTGGATGATCTCCAAGGGTCTCTTCCAAACTAAGTCATTCTGTGATTTAAAACCTTGACACACACGTACCCACCTCTACCTATCTCTCTATGCAAGAGAGAAGGCGGCTTTCCAAAGCCCCCTTCTCCTTTTCCCCATCCCGATTGGGGGTGTAGATGAGCGTTCCTGTGATTGTCTGAAGGAGACGAATGAGGCAGCAAAGGAGCTGAGCTGCTCACCACACATAAGGGCAGCTCTCAGTGCTGCCCCCCCGTGGTTCATTTTCAGCACTGCAGCTCTACAGCGGCCTCTGGTGCCGTCCGTGCTCAGTGCTGTCGCCCAGTGGTTAACTTAATACTGCAGTTCCACAGCGGCTTGTGGTGCCGTCAGTGCTTAGTGCTGCCGCCCAGTGGTTGTCAGCACTGCAGTTTTGCCAGAGGTGGTGCTGCTTCGTCCCGTCTAAACGCCCTGAATGCTCCAACTGCCTGAAAATTCTTGGCGGGGGTGTGTATGTGTAAAAACAAATATTTAAACCGTGATGTAGATTAGTGTGAGGAGACATAAAATCGCTGCTAAGGGATAGGTGCCTGCTAGGAGACAGCACATGCGCCACAGAGGCTCTGGTTATGGGCCCTGTGCATGCGCTGCAGAGCTGCACATTGCCATGGCAGTGATGCATGCGCTGTAGAGCCGCAGCCAGGCTCAGCCCAACCGAGGGGTTAAGGTTAGGGTGCTGGGGAGGCATCGGCAATCAGAGTGGGTTGCTCAGAGCCCCAACGAACCTGACCTGCAGTGGTTCCAGGGATGGAGCAGCTCCCCTCTCTCTGGGGAACCTAGGACAGTCTCACCCCTGCCCCCAGCATTAAACATTTCCTCCCTTCTCTCCAGTCTAAATCTGCCTCTTTTTACTTTCAAACAATGACACCTTGTCTTGTCAAAAGAAGCCTGGAGCCTTTTCTTCTCAAGGCTGCACAACCCCAACTCTCTCAGCCTGGCCTCACAGCAGAGGACTGCCAGCTCTCCCAGCATTGCTGTTGACTCTGGCCCTATCTGTGCTGAGGACTCCAGAGCTCCCCCAGCACTGCAGGGGGTCTCAGCAAAGGGGCAGAATCCCCCTCTCCCCCACCCTGGAGATCAGCCTAGGACCCTGTTGGGTCTTGGGGATAAGTTCCTGGTGTTGGCTCACATCCAGCTTTCCATACCCAAATGCAGCCTTTTAGAAAGGGCACTTCTCTGGGGAATAAAAAACCCAAATCCGCTGTACTAAAGAGGGCTACAACTGGCCAGAAACTGCAGGAGGTGGGCCCAGTCAACACCAACTCCCTGCACCACCCAAGTAATTGGGTTTAGCCATTTCTCATCACATCCAAACCCACCTGCAGCAAAGTGCAGTTCTGCAGAAGACAAGACAGGACATCACTGCACCAAGCTCCTACTGCTCAGAACCCAGGTAGCCTGTATGATGATTTCCCTTCCTACCTGCTGTGATCTGTTGGTTCCTGATAGTCAGTTACACTTGGTTGTAAGAAGCACCTTCCAAGTTTCACATTTCCCTTTAAAAAAGGCTTTGCTAAGACTCTTTGCAAGAGAACACAGCAGAGATGTGACAGACTTGGTGAAAAACAATTTTAGAATGGAAAACATCCAGCAGAGCTGTCCTGCCCTGGACTACTCCTTTTAAAATGGATCATGATACCAGCTATAAAATCTTCACTTGCAGCATCTCCCTGCATCTGTAAATCAAAAGTGAACTCTGGAAATCGAATGCTGAATGCTCACTACCAGAGAAAACCCAGTCAATAGGCCACGGGCTCAGAAAGAACAGACTGAAGAGAGGGAACATATGAAGGGTCGTGCTGAGTTATTAAATAATCTGTTTATTTTACGGCTTTCACAAAGAAAAAAGACAAAGCACCCAAGTAGAAAGAATAAAAATGTATTTTCCTTCAGGTTTTTGACTGACACAGCAAGTACAAATCCTTTAGTGTGAGCACTTTACGGCAATTTGGAAAGGTAACAAACCCCAAGTGAAGGAGCACACGGGACAAGACTGAACCCTGACAGCTGCTTCCGTGGGTCTTCAACTCACAAGCTGACTCAAGCTGTGGTTATCACAGCAGAACATCTCCTCCTCCTCCAGTCAAGGATGGTGGAGGGAAGGGAAGGATGGGAAAGAGCACTCAGAGTTGAAGTGTGCAGACCCCTTCTAGGAGAAGCTCTTTAATCAGCCAGTCTCAAGCACACAGGACCAAGTGAGCTCTCAAGACAACAGAAATTGTTTGCCCTGCCAATGTATCTTCACAGTATGTGGACAGTCAGTGGTTTTGGAACCCAGTCCTGTCCACAATCCTCTGTAACAGATATGGAAGTGACACACAACAGAAAGCTCCAGAGAAAGGGAAAGGAAAATTCAAATCAGCAGTGTCAAGCTCTTTTGGTGTGGTACCTTCCTTTAATCTTAGACTATATGCATAGAGAACCTGATCGAACCCTAAAGAACATGCAGCATGACTTGCATTAATAAGCCCCATCAGGCCCTGGGCTGGAGAAACCCTTTTCAAGTGGACTAAATGACACCAAGGTTTATGAATGAGCAACCCTTACGCACCAGGAATTCCAAACACACACACACACACACAGAGTGACACAGAAAGTGGTCTTGGCAGCTTTGGCGATGTCTTTGTCTTGGGTAACATCTGTGTGGCCTCCAACAACTTCTGTCCTCTGAGAGCCACCATGAATCCAAAGGCCTGTTTGGTCCAGGGTAAGGAAGTGCCTCTGAAGTCTCAACACTGCCAAATTTTGCTTTAGACTAAAGCAGGATGTACTTAATCTGTAGTAGGACAGGCAAGTCTAGAAGAAGCCATCATAAAACTATCAAATGCCACAGTGATTCAATTAAAATTAACTCATTACATCCAAGCCCCTCTGAGAAGTTCATATAGAAACCCCACTGAACATTTTTTACTCAGGGTAACTCTAGGAACAGCTTCTAATCCAGTATCTACATGGAAAAGTCACTTCTTTTCCACTGCTGCTAGCTCTCCTTGTGCTCGTGGCCCAGAAAACAAAAGGCAGTCCCATCCTGGGAAGTTATTTCTGAAGGCCAGCACCTGAAGCAAGTTAAAAGGAAAAGAAATCTTTACACTGGGCCTTCAAATGCTGCTTTTGAAAGCCAAGGGCTCTAGCATGGTGGTGACAGAGAGGCTGCCACCCTTTCCTTGGGAGAAAGCAAGGGATCCAAAGTTAAAAGCCACAGTAGACTGCATCAGTAAAAGCCAAGCTCTCACTCATACAGCAACTGCCTCAAGCAAGGCAAAAAAAGTGCCAGTAAGGGATAAACCAAAAAGCTCAGAGCTCCCTAACAGGTTAAGAGTTGCCTGCAACAAGGCCACCTCTCTGCAGCCACAGGGTGCACTCCCTCTGCACCGGAGGTTGTGCGTGGAATCAGTGCCACCTTTTGCTTGTGTTGCTTGTCCCCTTCCAGGCACAGGCATTGAAGTAGAAAAGGTCACCAAGTTCAGAAGCTATTCTGGCTATCTGGGCACAGGGAAGGGAAAAGGGGCAGGGCACTTTGGAGGGAGAAAGAAAGGATACTAAACCCTAGGTTTCAATAGCTCTTCTCAAAGGATTTAAGCAGCTAGATCTAAAGAGAAGTTATGTTGACTGGAAAGCAAGGGATACAGTAGACACCTAGGAAGTGATGGAGGATTGGAAGTCATTGCTCTACAGGGAACTAACACCACCTTGGTGCCATCTGTTACTCTCACCTCATTCTAGCTATTGGATCAACAGCAGGAAATTGGCTCCTGAGTCAGTGAGATAAAGAGGTGTTTGGATCTTCAGATCCCCCTGGTGGAGATGAAATTGAGCTATGGGAGCTTATCTGAGCCCAGGTGAGCTCCCACCTGGATTACAAGGAGCAGAACAGTGAGGAAACTCAGGGATAACATCATGTCCTAGGCAGTTAGTCTTTGGAGAAGCCCCATCAAGGCAAAACACAGATGATGCCCACCAGCTGAGGAGAGTCCCCATGGAGTCACACAAGCCATCTCAGCAGAACATGTTAGATTTATCTAAAAACCTTGGAAGCCTTGGAGGAAGAACTTCACACTGAAAATGAACAAGGGAAGAATGGATGTGGGGAGGGGCAGCTGGGTGCATGGAGGCTATGCTGTAAACCAGAGTAGTGCTGCAGTGGTGCTGAGGCGAAGCCTCTAGGAGTTGAGCCAGGGGTGCCTGAGACACTCTGCTGCTGTAGCTCGTTTCTCTGGGATCAGCTCCAGCATAGGTAATAAGAAGTCTGTGAATGCAGCTGCCTCCTCTTGGGACCACTCGTATTTTTCCACCAAGACTTCAAAAAGGCCCCAAGGTTTCAGTTTGGTGATGTGCTTCAGATCACCTGGAAACCAAGACAAGGTGGTGAAGCAAGGCAGAACAGAACAGACTGAGGAGCTGAACAAGGCAGGTTGAATTACACAGAATCCCAGCATAGTGAGGGCTGGAAGGGACCTCTGAAGATCACCCAGTCCAACACCCCTAGCAGAGAAGGATCACCTAAAGTAGATCACACAGGAACACATCCAGGCAGGCCTCCCGAACCCAGCAACTGCTCTGAGTAGCTGGGTGTAGGGAGTATAAAATGACAGCTTAAGGAGAAAAGAAATGATACTAACCCCCTTTTCTGTCTGGTTTTAAGACTGCTCTAGAAATGTACTTCCTTGAAGGCTTCTATTTCTGATCCCACATCAGCAATTGTTTAACTTCATCCAAGCACCCATGACCCCAGCTGGCATCACAGACAGACACCGTGCTGCTGGCTCTAGAACAAGTGCAGCATTGAGAAGCAATCCACCAGCAAAAAAAAAAGGGTTGGTTTATAAAAAGAAGTATTAAACTAGGTCCAAAATGTCTTCCTGGGTCTCAGTACACTTCTGGGGTACTGAGTGAGGGCTTTGTGATAATGGTATCTGTGTCCTGAGCAACGTGGCTCAGGATGCAAGGAACTATTCATGTGACTGGAGCACACTAGAAATGGAACAAAGCTGTCTAGAGAAGACTTCAAAGGTGTCTTCTCAAAAGATCATGACAATGATCAGCTCAATCAAGCCAAATGAAATCTGAAGAATTACCTGCATTATTGTTTTTCTACCTGCTGTATTTGATCTACACCAAAATGTCAAATACTAGGATGTGGGATACTTTCAGCAGCAAGGCAAGGATGCCTTATATTTAGCTGCAGTTTTACTGAGAAACCCTTTCACAAAGCTAAGAGAAGACTTAAAAGACATCTTTGCTGGCATCTGCTGCTAATTGGAATTTCCAGCAAGGCACTCCCGTGTATTTGGGGCAGGGGATGAAGGGATAAGTGACATTTGCTTTGTCTCTCCTTACCTTTTTTGGTGAAAAACTCCTTGGAGTATTTTCCTGCCAGAATGAGCTTGCGAGGTATCTTCCCCAGAAGTTCTATGATCAATGCAATGTGATCTGTGGGTTTGGAAGAGAAAGACAATGAGACACATCCACACCAGACAGCTCTGTTCCAGTGGCCTTCTCTAGGACAGTCATTGGATGGTTTAAGTTGGAAGGGACTTTAAATACCATCCAGTTCCAACCCTATGCCATGGGCAGGGACACCTCCCTCTAGACCAGGTTGCTCAAGGTCCTGTCCAACTTGCCTTTGAACAATTCCAAGCTTGGAGCCTCCATAACTTCTCTGGGCAAGCTGTTCCAGTGCCTCACTACCCTCATGGCCAAGAAGTTCAACCTGATGTCTAAAGGGACCTTCTTCCAGTTTAAAGCCATCACCCCTCATCCTGTCACTCCAGGCATGGGGATTCAACCACTCCCTAACACCACTGATTTGGGGAACTCTCTCTGCAAGAAGCCTTTGCATGACTAACTCATAAGTGAGGGCTCCTTCTGAAGCAGCATCCACTGCATTTACATCCCATAATACAAAGTCAAGACTTGGACAAACAAACCTTCATCCCGTGAGTAATCCTCCCCAGAGTGAGGCTCAAACAGGTAGTCTCCTGTTGCTAGCTCAAAGGCCTAAACAAACAGAGAGGAGCAGGTTAGAGCACTGCAGTACACTTCACACAGTCAGATGTGCTGCAGGTCAGTTCTGCAATCTGTCTGTGAGCCAGCAGCAAAGCAGTGGGAGGAAGCCCCTGCAGAACTCCTGCTGCACCATCACCATCTTAGGGTGTGTAATTATTCTGTGACATGAAGAGCTGCACAAAACCATCCCAGGTGTATTGATGCTGAGTTCCTGATCACAGCACCAAGCAGCATGCTGGTGTGGGGTTGTACAGAATTAAGGCATTTCACACGCTCCCTTCTGCCTCCCTCCCCATCTGCCTGAACAGCATATTCAGACTCTAGGATTTTTGTACAAAGGTTCTTCCCTCCCTCCATATGATGATACAGAATCATGAAACTGCTTCCATTTGAAAAGCCCTCTGAGGTCATCAAGGCCAACTGTCAACCCAACACCACCGTGGCCATTGCACCATGTCCTAAGTGCCAGGCATATTTCATACAGTTCCCTTCTCTAGATATAAAAACATCTTGTAACTGAGTAAACATCTGTGTGCATTTCACAGCTTCACAGATTGCAGTGGGTTGGAAGGGAGCCTCAAAGGTCATCTTGCCCAACCCCCTCTGCAGTCAGCAGGGACATCTCCAACTAGATCAGGCTGCCCAGGGCCACATCAAGTCCAATCTTTAATGTCTCCAGGGATGGAGCCTCAACCACCTCCCTGGACAGCCTCTGCCAGTGCCTCACCACTCTCATTGTGCAGAACTTCCTCCTCATGTCCAACCTAAATCTCCCCTGCCCCAGTTTCAAATCACTGTCCCTTGTCCTATCCACCACAGGCCCTTCTAAACAGCCCCTCCCCAGCCTCCCTGTAGCCCCTTTCAGATACTGAAATGCTGCTCTAAGGTCTCCCTGGAGCCTTCTCTTCTCCAAGCTGAGCAGCCACAACTCTCTCAGCCTGTCCCCACAGGTGAGGTTCTCCAGCCCTCTGATCATCTTTGTGGCCCCTTCTGGACCCACTCCAGCAGGTCCAGGTCTCTCTTGTGTTGGGGGTCCTATAGCTGGCCACAGCACTCTAGGTGAGGTCTCACCACTCCTACATTTTGTGACACATTTCCTCTTTACACAGTCACTTTTACTCAAAAAGGCATCTCTGACCTTCAGTATTTAGTTTGC
This sequence comes from Picus viridis, assembly GCA_033816785.1. NCBI lineage: Eukaryota > Metazoa > Chordata > Aves > Piciformes > Picidae > Picus > Picus viridis. Next base: position 5,543,028 of record CM066602.1, read on the forward strand.
TTTAAGACCTGCTGTAGTCTTAACTACTGCATTAGGCACTTGGGAATAACCACTGCCTCATTTTGGCCACACATTCTCCTCCTGCACATGACCCTACCACATTCATCAGCAATCACAGCTTGTTTCCCAAGACAGCCAGGATGCCTTCACTTTCCAGGCTTAAGAAAAATAAAATCTAAGCTTTGATGTGTAGAAAAGACAGAATGGAGACACCAGAATGCTCCATGCAGTAACTGACTGGACTGATTATGTTTTAAGTCTTCACATTTTGTATGTCAGCTACAAGAGGAACAGCTTCAGCCTCCTCTCAGCATTACTCAGATGGCAAATTATTCCAAACATGTAGAGGCTGTCTATGATTAAAATAAGAATTTATGCTGAAGGCATCTGTGACAGTGCTGGAGCAGCAGAAAGGCTCCTGATATAACCAGATTTTGGTCTCCACAACTGCAGAGCTGTCTATCCACACAGCATGATGCTGGAATCTTTTGGGACTGAGCAACAAAACTAAGTTTCCAAAGGAAAGTCGGAAAGAAACAACTTTGGGATGGAAAGATGCTATTCAGCAAGGCTGGAAGTTGGCTAAACACCCCACAAAGGTTTCTTTGCATACCTGAGTTTCCCCAAATGCTCCACAGCAATTGTTCAAGCCCCACCCAGCTGACCCCACTCACCATACAGGCTGTGCTCCAGATGTCAGCAGGAGTGTTGTACCCTGACCCTATCAACACCTCCAAGGATCTGTACTGCCTGGTCTGGATGTCTTCAGTGAAGTGCTTGTGCTAAAGAGAAGAAAGGTTTTACTGAGCAGGTAGAGATGGTTTAAGAGGAGAAACAAGAAGATAGGGCCAGAGCAATTCAAAGCTCATTTCCCATTATATTTCATCTCAATTTTACATTCTCATTAGGTATTTCCTACCAGTACTGTTTAAATGCTCCATGTGAGACACTAAGTAAAATAGTCCAGCCATGGGCAGGGACACCTCACACTACATCAGGTTGCTCAGGGTCACATCCAGCCAGGCCTTAAAAACCTCCAGGGATGAGGCTTCCACCAGCTCCCCGGGCAACCTGTGCCAGTGTCTCACCACCCTCATGGGAAAGAATTTCTTCTTCACATCCAGTCCGAGCAATTGTTTGCAAGTGTCTCCTTCTCAGGAGAGCTAAACACTCCTTCAGGAGTTTCAGATGCAGACTTCTACACATTGTGGCTCACACTTCATAGGCCATGTCACAATTCCTGCTCATAATTACTATTAGAATTAATCTAACAACAAGGCAGGCAGCCAGATCAGGCTGAAATCCTGTGCTAAAGGACCACTGCTTTCTGTCCCTGCTCCCTTCTCTTTTCTCCCCAGCAGTTTCCAACTGTCACAGCTTCCACAAGCAGGGCTAAGATAGATTCTGGTTGACAGATTCTTTTCCATCTTGGCATCTTGTGAATGAATTAGCAGGTTTAAAGAGGCAGTGTGAAGAGGTTCTAAACTTACCACCCAGCAGGCATTTCCTAGGTCAGCTATCTTCACTTTGAGCTTATCTGCATTCTTGGGCTCAAGGGGATTAAGAAGGAAATTCCCAGCAGTTGATTTTCCTAGAGGCAACATGTACAACAGCTGATTAGAGCTACATGGACACTGTCACCATCTGTCATCCAAATCCTTCTGCCCTCTCCCCACCCAGGGAGGGTTTTGCTTATGGATCAAAACTTTTCACACACAGAATGTTAGGAGTTGAAAGGGACCTCAAAAGATCATGGAGTCCCAGAGCAGAATCACCTAGGACACACAGAAAAGCATCCAGGTGGGTTTTGAATGTCTCCAGAGAAGGAGACTCCACAACCTGTCCTTCTTGAATTTTTCCCTCCCCAAAGCCTATGTATAAAAGTCAACATCACTCTGCACTGTGAACAGAGCTATCTCCAGGGACACAATTGGCATTCCAAAGCAGAAGGCCATGGAAGAGTGACAGTTTCCCAACACTCTGTACAGGCTTCTTAAATAAGGACACCGCCAGAAACAAAACAAACCTCAGCCCTAAAGTCTAAGATTTTGAAGAATCCACTATTAAAAGAATCTCTTTGACACCTCCATCACTCTCTGCTCCAACAGATGCAGTTTTGACAGCTAAAGTAAATATTGGGATAACCTCAATGCCACAACAGATAGCAAGAAACTAAGTCACTGAACTACATCCTGCTGCAGCTCTAAAGCAATTTGGGTGAGAGCGCTGCAAGGAGCAAACTACCCCTAGTCACCTAACCTGGTTTGGCAGTGGGATGACTAATTAGGGCATCCCTCTAAACACAGTTCGTGTTTCCAGCTCCTTATGTTTTATCATTTGCTACTTTTCATCCACAGAACTCCTCCAAAAATCTGCAGAATGATTATTTTTTTTAAGTACAAATGTTAAGTTTCTCCCTCCTCCTCCTCCCAGCAGATACACTTCACCTGACCTTTTGGACTCAGAAGAGGCACACAAGGGTGGTTTTATCACCCAACTCAAGTTGATTCACACCTGGAGTGTGTTTAAAAGCTGCACCCCATTTGTGCTTAATGTTCTCCTAAACCTACAAGACTCACAGGTTCTTTTGCCCCCTGGAACAAATTGCATTTAAACAAAAGCACTGAAGAGGTTTCTTCCTACGCTGTGTCAGCTTCTTTCAGCCAGACTGCATTTCCACTTCTGGGAAAGCATTTACTCATCTTCAGTAACCAAGAGAAATTTCCTGTGCTCCATGGTAAGAACACTGAACTCTCCTCATCCATCATTTAACAGCCTGGGACAATTTGTAGTTCTAAACTATAATGGAAAAAACCCCACACAAACATCTGCTGGAGAGGAGGAAACATTCCTGCAGTGGAAAACAACTGCACAGCTACTTCTGAAAGGTGGAAATCTTTCTGCATCCCACAGACAGAAACCAAGCTACAACTGGAAGCTACAAACAGCTTGTGTGCCAGAGTAGGGCTGGGCAGGTTAACTGCTCCAGGCAGGGAAAGGCTCAAACAGGTGGTTCTGAGCACTTCAGCAGAGTGTTAGTGGCAACCAAGCATTTTGTAGGCTGAAGGGCTGCAACATGACTCCCCCCACCCAGAGGAAAGCCTTTGCTCCCAGGGTTCCTCTTCACAGAATCATAGAATGTTAGAGGTTGGAAGGGACCTCCAGAGATCATCCAGTCCAACCCCCTGCCAAAGCAGCATCACCCAGGGTAATCCACACAGGAATGCATCCAGGTGGGTTTGGAAAGTCTCCAGAGAAGGAGACTCCACAACCTCTTTGGGTAGCCATTCCAAGACTCTGTCACCCTCACTGAAAAGAAATTCCTTCTCATGTTGAGGTTAAACCTTCTATGTTCAGGTTTGTATCCACTGTTCCTTGTCTTATTCCTGCACACCACTGAAAAGAGATTGCCCCCTCCACTTTTTTGTTTGAGCAGGGCCACCTGCTCAGGCTGCCCAAGACTACATCTCAACCACTTCTACCTTTGTTGTCTGCAGGGCTGTTATTCTCATTCTCATCCTCTGAGGGGGTCTCTGTCCGGATGCTCTCCTGCAAATGGTTCATCTCCTGCTCCTCGTTGGATGCGGGCTGGCACACCATGGAATCTTCTGAGGCTAAGGGCACGAAGGAGTCCGACATTGCCTCCTGAGGCCTGCCCTCCGCCTTGCCGTTACGCTGGCTGTAGTTACAGCTGTGGAAGTTCTCCTCCTGCTGCGTGGCAGGGTGCTCACCACAGTCATTGGCATTGTGAAGGTCATCCTCCAGCCGCACAGAGCCTTGGTTGCTGGGGTCTGGGAAGCCTGTCATCGCTAGCACTCCGTTGCAGTTGATTTCCGTCACGCATTTCTCCACGCTGCTTTCCATCATAGATTGCTCCTGGGCAGCGACCTCGGCTACAGGGGTGCAACAGGAGAGGACAGCAGAAACATAGAATAGCATCACAGAATCACTCAGGTTGGAAAAGAGCTCTAAGATCATCGTGTCCAACCTTGTACCTAACACCTCCATCACCACTGGACCGTATCTCCAAGTGCCACAGCTACTCATTTTTTTGAACACCTCCAGGGACTGTGACTCCATCTCCCCAGCCAGCCTGACCACTCCTGCAGCAAAGTTCTCCTAATCTCCAACCTAAACCTCCCCTGGCACAACTTGAGACCATTTCCTCTTGTCCTGTTAGTTACGTGGGAGAAGGGGCCAAGACTGACCTCACTCCAGCCTCCTTTCAGGTAGCTGTAAAGAGCAATGAAGTCTCATCTCAGCCTTCTCTTCAGGCTAAACAATCCCAGCTCCCTCAGCCTCTCCACATATGATCTGCTCTCCAAACCCCTCACCAGCTTTGCTGCCCAAGGTATCTAAACAAAGCAATAGTCCTCAGAAGTGCAGTTGCACACAATCCAGTTTACAAAAGGAGACTTCTAAGCCTCTTCAGTGGGGCAGAACCCAATAAACCCAAATAAATCACACTGGCTGCCTCTGCTAAAGGTGTTCACTTGATTCACCCAGCATGAAAGGGCAACAATATGCTACTTCTGTAATACTTCAAGTCCATACCTGTCTTTTTGCTGACATTTTCCTCTGGTGGGCTAACTTTTATGAGCATTTCCAGAGGGCTCTGAGCTTCTTCTTCCTCTTCAGGCTGTGTCTGCCCAGGACTTGCTTCTTTCTCCATCTCCTCTATCTCTTGCATTCTCTTCTCTAACAACTCAGCCTGTCGTTTCTGCTTCTTTTTCAACTTCTTCTTCTTATTCTTTGACATTTTGTCAGCCTACACAGGAGCAAGCAGAGAAATCTGGCTTAGCATTTCAGATTTCAATCCATCTAAAACATGTCGAGTTTTAATTTAGAGCCGAGGAAGCAGTCTGGCATGATAACCCTGGAGACAGTTCTCCTCCCAAATAAAAGCACTTATCAAGGTTTTTGGAGCAATTGTCTCTGGCTCTTATCAGTGCATTTCTGTCCTGACCTGAGAAACTTAACAGTATTGTCCAAATGAAGGATCTCAGACTGAACAGTCACCTTCACATAGGCCTTGAGCCCTCCAAGAGGGTTGTCTGTTGTGGTGATGTATGAGCCAAGAACTCCAAGAGAGCATTGAAGCTGATGCCTATGCCTGTGTGTGGTGGGTTGAAACTACCACACTATGACAAACACAAATCAAACTTTTTCTTCTGTTATAAAGTTGCATTCCCTCAATGCTGCCTGCATTCTGAAGCAAACAATGCAGTAGATACTAAAGCATGAAAACCATGACACTTACTGGTTTAGGCTGTGGTGCAGTGCTCACTGAAAGGGAAAGGAAGATCAGATTAGTTATGTTTATATTCAAAACCTCCAACTGCATCATAATCTTCAAGTAAGCTTTTTGCTACATGGTTTGGTAACAACATTCTAAACTCATCAGCAACATTTTGAAGACTCCATTTCTCTACAGAAGCACAGCAAGAACAAAACAAATGAGGAAAAACATGGAGTAAGTGTCTCATTAAAATTCCAGAACAGACTTGCTTGACTGCTATCAAAGTCTTAAGCTTCCTGTCATGCAGCTTCATCCATTACATATATTATGCAGTAAATCATTTCACTGAAGAGAAAATGCAAAGCAAAACATTAAAATACTGAGGTTAAGGGAGCTTCCCTAAACTAAACTGTGATGGGTTCAGCTAAATATTGGCGGTGTGAGATTCTGACTGACAGAGCCCCTCACTTTATAATGGATACACACTGGTTCTTGGAAACTACACACAGGTGGCTGTGGATATTCACGATGACCTAGGAACAAGAGATTTCTAAAGGTGTTAGTAGGTCAAGGAAGCTGTTTCTGCTCCAAGTATTTCGAACCTCTGCAAACTGACAACAAGTAAAATCATCTGGAGACCTTCACAAAATGCATTTCCAGCGTCATGCAGTGCAAGGAAATAAACTTTCAGAAGAAAAAGTGAGAGATGCCTCACCATGATTTCGCTCCATCACTCTGCTGTGAGCACCAGCAGTTAGGCAGTGTGTGCTATAAAGACTCACTGCCCTACCACTGTATCAGTGCCAGCCTAGCAGGTGCCAGCATGCAGGTATCCTCCCTCTGCTGTTCTTACCCAATTAACTGCCTCCTGATCATATTTCAGTTATTAACTTCACAATTCATTTGCCTGGGTCCTTGCATTAGTGCTCCACCGGACTTACTTAGGATTTGGGGTGTAGTGGGGTGGTGGGAAATAAAGGCAAGTTTTCAGGAGACAAGCACCTGCAGAGCCAGATGGTGGAGGAGCTCCAGATCTCTGCCACTCCGTGGCTTCTGCAGCCAGCCTGCGGATGTACTGATCGTTGACACACAGCAGAATATTCTCAGGCTTGATGTCGGTATGGATGATCCGACACTTGGTGTGCAAGTAATCGAGACCCTGGAGAACCTGCACACAGGACAGCAGGGAAGTGCCCATCAGAAACAGCAAAGGATGAGCAAATTGAAAACAGAGAAAGTGCACAAGTTCCTAGGGTGACAATCAGTGAAGCTGAAGGGCCCCCATGTTTGAGAGCACTACTCCAGCTCAGAGGTAATGTAGTCAGTGGTTACTATTCAGCTCCAGAAAACAGATTCAGATCCAGGGTTTAGCTATGAATTTTAAATAGTCTATTCTCTGCAAGGAAGTCACAACAGGGCTGGAGCAGGTCCTGAGAAAGGCAGTGAAGCTGGGGACGGGTCTGGAGAAGAGGTGTGGTGAGGAGCAGCTGAGGGAACTAGGGGTGTTCAGCCTGGGGAAAAGAAGGCTGAGGGGAGACCTGACTCCCTACAACTCCGTGAAAGGAGGTTGAAGCCAGGTGAGGGCTGGTCTCTTCTCCCAGGAAGAAGTGACAGGACAAAGTTGCACCAGGGGAGAATGTTAGAATATAGTTGGATATTAGAAGAAACTTCACTGAAACACTGGAACAGACTACTCCAGGGAGGTGGTTCAATCCCCATCACCAGAAGTGCTCAGAAGCCATAGAGATGTGGTGCTGAGGGACATGGTTTGGCACCAGGCTTGAGAATGGAGGTTGGACTCGATCTTTTCCAACTGAAACGATTCTGATTCTACAACTTGCACAGCTGAAAATCTACCCTTCACACCCTACAACACAATCATGCTTTCCTCCAGCTCTCCAGCTCACACTCAGAAAGGTGTTTCCACTTGGGCAACCACCCAGGAGGAAGAACAGGTTTGTCTTGTTCTTAACATCACCAAGTACTGTTACTGTGAGAGGGTTTTAAGAAACTAGTTGCACTTAGGAGGAATAACCAAGGTGAGAAGAGGTTAAAGGCAAAGCTGGCCTCATACCAGGGTTTAAGTGTCAGAAGATAAATATCTGTGGCAGAAGGTTTTTCCAGTAGAGAAAGGAAATACTAATACAAGAATGATTTTGTGGCCTGAGAAATACACCACTGATTTTTTAACCCCTGTCTTCTTGGATCTGAGGAAGGTTAGTGCAAGAGTTCTCACTGGGTTGAAGGGAACACCCAGTCAGAACTGGAACTCACCTGTTTGATGATCTTTTTGACGCAAGGGAGTGGAAGCCCCTGATAATTTGATTTGATGATCCACTTCAGGAGATGATGTCCTAGAACCTCAAACACCATACAGATATCTGGAACTCAGTCAAGGAAAAAGATGGTCATCCCAGCCTGAGGAGACCTGAATTCCAAGGACTGACAATCAAAAGAAATCCCTAGCAGTTAAATGGTTTACATGCAAGAATCCTCATCCTTCTGACACAGCTTAGAGAGGCCACCATCCTTTACACCATCCTACCCTACACATCAGTGTTGGAATCCAAAGCCTAAAGTGCAGAAGGATGGAATTGGTTAGGACAAAGGTCCTAATGCAGCTGTAGCAATCTCCTCCTGCTTTGAGTGGGAGTCAGTTACCCCAGCAAGTGTGCATTAGTATTTGCTGCTAGGCCTGAAACAGCTTCCAGCCAGCACTGTGTGTTTTGGAACAGTGTAGGCTCCTTCCCCAGACAACTCTTGATGCCAGATCTCTCTGTATCACATTACCTGAAAAGATAAAATTTCCATCTCTTAAGTCATCTTCAGAACAATTAAAGTTACTTTCTCCACCCTCCTTTGCTTCTTTACCAGCAAAACAAACTTTTGACACTCCTGGACTTCAACAATATTGACATTCTCTGCTTTTCATCTAAAAGATCTCAATGGCTGCAGACACTCTGATGACCTACTCAGTGTTGTGCCTTTGCTCTAGGAACCAGAGCTCCAGGAGTTTACAAGGCTGCTTCTCTTCTACACTGGCTGAAAGTGTGTTTTACAAGAGCAAAAGAAATGCAAAGATCAAGGTGGTGCTAGGTAGCAGAAAAATGAGAATGGTTTAGGTTGGACCATCCCATCTAGTTCCAACCCCCTGCCATGGGCAGGGACACCTCCCACCAGCCCAGGTTGCTCAAGGCCTCATCCAATCTGGCCTTGAGCACCTCCAAGGAGGAGGCATTCACAGCCTCCCTGGGCAACCTGCTCCAGTGTCTCCCCACATTCACTCTGAAGAATTTCTTCCTCATCTCCAGTCTTGATCTCCACTCTTCCAGCTCAAAGCCATTGCCCCTCATCCTGTCACTCCCAGCCCTTGTCTAAAGTCCTTCCCCAGCTCTCCTGTAGCTCCCTTCAGTACTGGAAGGCTGTTCTAAGTTCTCCCTGAACTTCAGGAGGTTGGCATGGGCCCACCTCTCCAGGTCCCTCTGGATGCCATTCCTTGGTTAAAAAACCAAAACAAACCTAAAAGCAGTTTATAGAAGAAAAAAGTGAACAGAAGAAATGACAGGGCTAAAAGCATTAGGTTTATAACCTACAGCTTGATTCTCCCAAACAGCCCAGGAATTCTCCCTGAAATGAAATTCAGGGTCCCACAAAGCAGGAACATGCACTTCACCTTTCAAACTGTAAAGTTGCATTATTAAGACCTGAGACAAATCACTACCTATCAGAAGGCTGTTATCAGAATTACAGATTTTCAGAGCAATACACTTTAAACATCCCAACAATGGTGAGAAAGTCCAAGGTGCCCAAGAAACAACCTTACTATCAAGTCAGAAACTGCATGGGTTTGCTGGTTTTAGCTACTGATAAAAATCACCTTGTGCTGCTTGACTTCCAGGGTGTGCAAATGGAGGAGCTGTGACAGGCAGGCTCTCACCACAGCTACCTCAGCCACAAAGCCATTCTGTCCTGATTCCCAAATCAGATGCAGCCAGCTCACCTCTCGGGTTAAAGCATGACTAAGCAGCGTTGTCTCCATGACTGCACACATAATGTAGGCTGGATGATCACTCTGGAGCTGAGCTCAGGGGGCAGCTTTGAGGCAGGTGATTCTACAGCAGGTTCCTCAGGCAGGGAAATGGATGCCTGGGCATTGCTCAGCACCCTGACATGACAGCTGCCCAGTGACTCCCAGCTTTAGGTCATTCTCTGTCTCTGTTCCACAAAAGGATACGTGAACCATTAACTCCTGAAATCTTGAAGTCATCTAATAACTGCACAACTCTCTCTTTACTTGGATCATTTGGATCACTGTTGCGGACCTGCAGAGAAAAAAGAGATGATTCATTTTGTGTTCCTTCAGGCAGTTACTGGGCAAGAAAATATTCTAAAGTCAGATCTGCACTACTGTTAGGTTCCCATCCAAATTCTCTGCAGCTAGATGATCCAGAAATCATTGGGCTGGAAATGACCTTAAAGATCATCTAGCTCCAACCCTCCTGCCAGGGGATACCTCTTCCTAGATCAGGTTAGGTTGCTCAAGGCCCCATCCAGCTTGGCTTTCAACATTTCCAGGCAAGGAGCCTCCGCAACTTCCTTGGGCAACCTGTCCCAGTGCCTCACCCCCTCATAAGGAAGAGTTATCAAGCACATGACTGATGTGAACTCCCCAGAATGAATTTACAAGCATCAAAACAAAACTTGACCCCCGCTCCCAGGCACTCACCGATTTTAGCAGCTTGATCTCATCCAGTGCTGTTTCTGTGTAGTGCTCTGCACTCTTCACCACCTTCATTGCCACAAATCTCCTCCCTCTGTGCATGAAGGGTAAGCAAATTGGAAACTATTAACTCAAAAGAACTTATTCTCCAGGATTACCCCAATTCTTTTGCATACAAGAGAACTACTTAAAGGCATCATGGAAAAATAAGGTTTAAACACTCCAAAAGATTGTTTCTGGGTCTCTTTTATAAAAGTGCCCATGTTAGTCATTGCTCATAAAATGAAATAATATAGGTCATAGGCTGCTGAACACAAGAGCCCTCTTTCCACAGATGTGGTTTGTCCTGCCAACTCCCTCCCACACTGGCATGCACAGTATGAAAAGCAGCTTCTGTGTTAGGATGTGGATAGGTATGGTTTGTGTTTTAACCTGCAAGTCTAAAGATACTTTCTGCTCATGTTTGTGCAATGCTGTGCCAGAAGAGAAGGACTTACTGGATGTCCCAAGCCAGCCACACAGTGGAGAAGTGGCCCCATCCCAGCTTCCGAATCACATGGTAGCGTCCATTGAAGAGGTCTCCTATTTTCACAAGATGATAACCACCTGCAGACACAGTGGGAAAAGTTGCATCAAGAAATCACACAAGTGCTGAAGAGCAGGTATGTGAACAAGCATCACAACCTGAGGCAGACTTATTTGATGTGTTTAAAATTTTAATCATACAACCAAATGCAAATACTTCTCTAATTGGACCTTGCTACAGTATGCAGCAAGGTGAGAGGAAGAGCTGTGAGCAGCCCTCTGCTTGATCGAGGAGTTCTCATCTAACTGAACTAGAGTGACTGACTTCTGTTCAATGTAGGTCATCACTGCAACACCATAAAAGAATTATTTCCCTCAGTGAAAGCAAGTCTGCTAGGCTGGAAAACAGAGCTTATGGTGTTGTGGAACAGAAGCTTGCTGCTAAATCCCAGCGCTGCTTTTGCATGCTGGGTAACATGAAAAAGCACTGCAGCCATGATCCCCACAGAGCTTTCCTTGCAATTGCTCTCCTGACTGAAAGGCACTTGGCCATTTAACATCACCACCAAAATCAGGAAAGTCTCTTCCCTGTACCTTGAGTGACTCCCATCATGGACTGCTGCTATAGTCAGCAGCTTGGAAGTAAAGGCACAAAAAGCCAGATACAGATACAAGGCAAATGGCAGAGAATGGAAGGAAGAGAATCTGTGATTGTTAACTGGAACGTGGAGAAGGACCTGGGAGTGCGGGTAGACAACAATCTCACCAAGAGCCAGAAAGGTGCCCTGATGGCCAAGAAGGCCAATGGCACCCTGTGGTGCATGGAGAATGTGACCAGTAGGTCAAGGGAGGTTATCCTCCCTCTCTAATGTGTCCTTTTTCTGATGACAATCAGAAAGAAATTGAATGTTTTACCCATTTTGAAAGCCCTCTGGCATAGAGGAGAAGCTAGCAGCTTTAAGCACATGCATTAAAAGCAGCTCTCCAACTCAAATCTTGACTGATAACAAAGGGAAGCTTGGAGAATAGGTTCTTCATTTCAGGCTATCTTAAAAAATGTTATTATCATCATGCACTTTGAAGAAAAAAAAAACACATAAAAGGAAGAGGGGAATCTATTTTTATTCTGTATAATAGATGGGAAACTGAGGGAATTTCATAGAGAATTTCAGGAGGCTCCTTCCTCCTCAGCAAACTTCCCCCTTTATACTGGGCATAGAATGGTTTGGGTTGGAAGGGACCTTAAGATCATCCAGCTCCAACCCCCCTGCCATGGGCAGGGACACCTCCCACTAGCCCAGGTTGCTCAAGGCCTCATCCAATCTGGTCTTGAAAAACCCCAGACAGGTGTTCCATCATCATCACAACCATCATCCACAACTTCCCTGCTCAACCCCTACCAGTGTCTCACCATCCACACTCTAAAGAATCTCTTCCTAATCTCCAGTCTAAATCTCCCTTCCTCAAGCTTCTATTTCTTGATTACACTGAGAAATCTGCACTTTGAACAGGCAAGCTCTCACCTTTACAGTAATCGTTTGGATCCTCCTGTTCGTCGTCATCGGACCCCAGGATCTCCTCCTCTTGCTCTGGGAGCTCATTCTCTGTCTGAGCAGCAGGGCCCCGGTGCTGAGTGTCGGGTCTGGAAGAGAACACACTGCATGTCTCACACACGTTACTCCAGTTCAGCAGCTTGCATCTCACATGGGGGATTGCTGATAACACAGCAGACAAGACTCAGCCTTCACAAAAACTACTCTCACACTTCAATATTTTTTTCCCCACTTCCAAGGCAGTATTAAAGCAGATCGAAAAATTCTTTATAACCTAGTAAGAAATAGAACTTCATGCTCTAGATTCACTCTTAGAGTGAAATAAAGACCACATAAGAGAGTGACTTGAAAGCTTAGTGATCCCAGCCAAACACTTGTTTCTTGGACCCACTTCTCAGCCTTTCATTCAGCGAGGACTTCCTATAGAATCACAGAATAGTTTGGGCTGGAAGGAACCTCAAAGATCATCCAGCTCCAAGCCCCCTGCCATGGTTGCTCAAGGCCCCATCCAACCTGGCCCTTTAACACTTCCACGGAGGGGCATCCACAACCTCCCTGGGCAACCTGTTCCAGAGTCTCACCACCCTCACTCTAAAGAATTTATTCCCAATCTCCCCTCTCCCAGCTCAAAGCCACTGCCCCTTGTCCTGTCACTACTAACCCTTGTCAAAAGTCCCTCCCCCCGAGCTCTCCTGTAGCCCCTTCAGGCACTGGGAGGCTGCTCTAAGGTCTCCCAGGAGACCCCATGGCAGGAGAATTGGAACTAGATTATCTTTAAGGTCCCTTCCAACCCAAACCCTTCTAGGATTCTGTGATTCCTCTGTACTCCAACTCCTTCAGGGCAGCTCCTGCTTACAATCAGACATGACAGTAACACAGCAGGTTGGTTACTGCCTTTACAAAACATGACAGGGAATGGTTAAACCTCTGCATAGTTTAATCTTCAGTTCCCCTCTGTACAAAGCAAACATTTCTAACTAAAACACTGCCTATAGCCCATCTCCACTGGGGCAGGACTTCATGGCCAAATAGTGCAGGACTTTAACTTTCTTTTCTTAGAAGTGTAAGGTATTAAGAGTGCTCCAAAGAAGTGGGCAGCAATTTCTTTCCAGCCATGACGTCCAGGCAGCAGATAAGATTCTTTACAATGAGCTTCCCTGTGAGGGTGAATTAGCGGAAGTGTTTTGTACTCAAACTATTGTTCCAGCGAGGCAGCAGAGCCCACCAATCCCTTCCCACCACCCTGTTCCAAATCCAACCCCTTCTGCTCAAAAGGCAGAACTGCTGAGAGAGTGGCTGCTTATGGCAGTGGATATCCTGAGGCAAATCCACCTTCAGGGGCAATTTTTACAGCTTACCAGCTGGGGTTCTGTGCATCATATCATGGCCACGATCTTAATCCATGAGATCAAGCTGGTATTTCCACTGTCATATTCATAGAATGGATTGGGATGGAAAGGACCTTAAAAAACATCTAGTTTCAACCCCCTGCCATGGGTAGGGACACCTCAGACCAGCCCAGGTTGCTCAAGGCTTCATCCAACCTGGCCTTGAACACTTCCACAGAAGGGGCATTCACAACCTCCCTGGGCAGCCTGTTCCAGTGTCTCCCCACCCTCACTCTAAAGAATTCCCCCTCATCCTATCACTACAAGCCCTTGTAAACAGTCCCTTCTTGTAGGCTTGGAAGGAGTTTTGAGCAGTTCTACAGCAAAATTAACTTTCAGCATTTACACATCACAGAATCACTGAATGTTAGGGGTTGGAAGGAACCTCTGGAGATAAGAGTCCAACCACCCTGCCAAAGCAAGATCAGTTAGGGCAGGTCACAGGAATGCATCCAATTGGGTTTGAAAGTCTCCAGAGAAAGAGACTCCACAACCTCCCTGGGTAGCCTGATTCTGCTGAGCCTTCATACATAACTACATCACTACACATGCCAGCTCCAGCCACCTGAGGTATCTATGAAGCATAAAAAGGAAGAAATTGCATGTTCCAATCTGATCATGACTAAACTTGTAGCCATTTATACTCTGGAATGGAAGTTTATTAAACAGGAGCTGTAAAGGTCACCCCGGGCACAACAGAACCTGCCTTGCTGATCCTTTTAATTCAAGAACAGAACAAGTAATGCACATTAGTGGTCCTGAAGCATAAAACAAGACTGTCAGACAGTCCACTGCTACCAGGCTAATGAGACATTTATTGCAGCTTGAACCAGCCCCAAGATATTAAGACTCTTCCCCCTTCATGAAGCATAGAATTGCAAGTAAGGGGCAGGAAGAAGGGAAAAAAACAAGGAAACCAAGGGAATGAGAAAAAGTCTTGGAGGTCAAAAGGCTACTTTAAAACTGCTGCATTCCTTTGGGGACAGCTGAGCTGCAAAGTCACAGAGGATCTCCAAATGAAGAGCAGGCAGCAAAGGCCAGAAAGGGTCATGGAGGGAATGGCTGAAGGGGAGAATGGATGCTCAAATCTAACAAATCCTACAGACAGGGTCAAGAGAACTAGACCCCTGAACTGGACAGAAAGGAGAATTTAAGGGTAGCAGCCACACCCATAGTGTAAGTCCTATAGAGTCCTTCTCCCCGGCACTGCTTCAAGATTGTCATTAGTGTCCCTGCACAAGCTGCAGGGGATTAGAAGGGGTTCAAAAGGAAATTCAGCGTAAGAGGCAGTGATGCAGACAGCAGGCTCACGCCATCCTGCAGTGCCAGTGCTTTTTAATAATAGTCATTTCATGCATCAAGGAAGAAGTTACTGGAAGCACTAAATAAAGCCCATTCTCTTGGTAGCTTTCTACAGCCCTTTCTGCCCCCAAGAAGGGGCTGACGAGTCGTGCTGCTGACAGCCTGGTCCACGACACACCCTGTAGTCTGCATCCCAGTCTGTCCTGGGGATCCAAAAGCATTTCCCTTCTACATTATCATCTGTTCCACCAAGTAATGTGGCAGGGAGCTGTATTCAGGTCACGTCCATTTCTACAGAGCTGTTTTCCTTACAAAATCACCTCCAAAACATAGCTCAGCCCTTCACCCTCCTGCAAAAACTCATTGCATCCCACCACCTTCTATCCCCAGAGTGACTACATCAGCTGCAGACAGGGATTAAAAGAGACTTAATCAGCGCAGAACAGGTCTTAATACCAAAGAAAAACTGATAGACAAACCCATAACCCTCCTCTGTCTGCTTCTCTCTCACAGACAGTACTCTAAAAGGCACAAAAGGCTGCTAAAGACAGCGGAAAAATCCATACTCTGTGTTTAAAGATGACAGCTGGGACAGCTGTCTGCAACACTGCAAGAGGCAGAGAAAATACAGAAGGAGCCTGGGAAAAAATGGTGAAGAGTTTGCACATCAAAAAAACAAAATCAAGTGTTCCAGGGTACTTATTTTTCTGTAGCCACCTCCGTTCAATTTAACACCACCTTGATCACCTTTCACTTTTGCTCTCTCTATGTGCTAATTAACCAGCAGAATTAACTGGATTTGCAGGGTCTCTCTCCACAACTATTTCACTTAAGGGACAACAATGTGGCACAGCAAGGCTAAAACAAAACACCAGACCTATGGAATTCATGGGAATCCACATCTAGAGACCCTCCCAAAAGTCCTGACCCTCTGGGGACTATCTGAAGGACTGCCAATTCCCAAGACAAAAAGAGGAGAAGAGGGCAACTTACCTGCAGGAAGCACGGCCGCCCATGGGGAAGGATATCAGCGAGGACAGCCCAGCAGTTATCGAAAGAGCCATTAAAATCCAGGTGCCAGAGTAGGGGGAAAGTGGGGGGACATGGGTGGCAGTGAAGGGGCTGGTTCTTCTGGAACGCAGCACAGCTTTGTGAGAGGGTGAGGGAGAAGAGGGCTTTGCCTCCACCACCCAGCTGCACTGCACTGCATTGCAGGTACAGGGCCTTGCAGCAAGGCTGGGGCTGCTCTCAGCACATCCTCCTGCAAATCCACTCAGGTTAGGGGGCTGAGCATAATGAGATTCATCTCCTCTTGATGTTTACCTGTCTCAATCTTCCCTCTAATGAAATTAGGAATTCAGTCAGATACTTTGCTCCATCTTCCTGAACCAGCCGGTTTTATTTGCCTATTCAATACTCCACTGGATTCAAAGCTCAGGTGAAGACAAGGCTGATGGTAATTGCCTACAGTCCAACCCTTTTGATACCAGAACACCAGCACAGGGTGTTCAAAGGAAGAGTTTTCTGAAGTAATTCCAAACCTCCCCATCCAGAGTGACAAGAAAAATTTAGCCTTTATGCCTAAAAGTAACCAAAAAATGCAAGAGGAGGAGTAAAATCTTCTTTAAAAAGGTGAACTGAGCATTTTCCCCAGCAGCAGGCACTTAACATCAGGCTCTGATGATGCAGAAGAATTACCAGTCATTTCCTGTGCCTGTTTATCCTGCTGGTTTATGTAAGTGATAGGGAAACAAGTCAGCAACAACGTGACAGAACAAGGAACCACTGGAGATTTTTCTCTGCCAGGGAGGGCTGCTTAGTAGTGAAAGCTCTGAAGCTGACTTCCCCAGCTTTCAACCAAAGGGTTTAAAGAATTGGACTCATCAGACTGTCTAACTAAAAATATTTTCACCTCAAAAGCTCAATCAAGTTTGAACATCCTATTAACAGTTCAGTGTTGCCAAACCTCACATCAGGTGTTGACAACATGCAAAATTTTCCACTGCAGACAAGATTTTGCTCCACATCCATTGAACCCATCAACTGACAACTCTGCTCACCCCTGCAAGGCAGGGACAGGAACAGTTATCTGCAGGAGCTCAGTTTCAGTCACTCCTTTGCATCCTACAGAAGTGTTCAAAGAGTTTGGGATAAAAACCTTTTGTGCCCTCTTGCCCATTTCCTACAGAATCACTTTTCTGGGTCACACAGTAAAAGTAAGGTTAAAAAAAGGATCAAGAAGCCTCAGTTGCTCCATGTCCTTACAGATTTGTGCTGAGGTAGGTCCAACAGCACCAGGAAGACCAGAAGATGTGAGACTGTTAGGACAGACAGTGCAGTGCAAAGCAGTGTCCTTTGTGCTGTGGAGTAGCACCAGTCTGGGCTCCTTCACTGCTCTCTGTAACTCACCAGCCAAGCCACCACAACAGCCAAGTCTCCACATGCAGCTTCACCAGCAAAACTCAGAACTGGTTTCCTCCACCCCAGTAACTTACATAAATCACTTGGCCAGGTCTTTGGTTCTCCTGTTGAGGAGTGTTGGCAACTTCTTCCAAATTCTTATTTTGTAAAGGAAATTACTATTTTCCCTTGTGCCCAAACCAGGAGAAATGCCACCCAGCAACCTGCTACCTACCAACCTGCTTCACACAGATACCAAAGCAGACCCCTCCCAGCAAGGGAGACAGCACACACTTTGTCCTAGTCCCTTCTCATCCCTCTCATTCTTACGCACATGCTAACTACAAAGATCTTCTCCTTTCTCCTCGTCACCTCAGTCTGTCCGTCCCTTCATCCTCACAGAAATGATGCCTGTCTGTAGGAAATTGCTTTCCTAAATGGTTTTTAAGCTGCCTGCAGCACAACCTTTATGAGCAGTCAGTCCTGATTTGAGAGCCCAGACTACATAGAAGAAGCATCCCCAAACAGTATCCAATTCAGCAGGCGTAAAACAAATGATTAATCCAGCTCAGGGTGCAGGAGATGCAGGTAAGAATATTCCAACAAACCCTGGGACTCCGGCTGATGGGGTTCACCACCTCCTCCTCTACTCTGCCCTAGTCAGGCCACAACTGGAGTTGTGTGTCCAGTTCTGGGCTCCCCAGTTGAAGACAGACAGACAACTACTGGAGAGAGCTACAAGACTGATGGACTGGAACACCTCTGTGAGGACCCTGGAGCTGTTTAGTCTGGAAAGGAACAGCCCAAGAGGGGTCTGCTCAATGATTACAAGTAACTTAAAGGTGAGTATCAAGAAGATAGGGCAGTCTCTTTTCAGTGGTGAATGAGGGGCACCTGATAGAAACTGCACCACAGGAAAAACTACTGTGAGGGTGCTGAAGCCCTCGAGCAGGCTGCTCAGAGAGGTTGTGGAATCTCCATCTCTGGAGAGATTCCAACCATCCCTGGCCACTGTGATCCTGGGCAAGCTGCTGAGTGCCCTGCTTTAGCAGGGGGTTGGACTGAATGATCTCCACATGTGCCTTCCAATCCTCATCATTCTGTGATTCTCTGGTGCTTTCCACCTTAACCAGCCACCAGAGTGGGTGTTTCCAGAGCGAAACACCAACTGCAGCCAGCTATCCCTTCAAGTGCTGCAAAGAATTCCTTGTTTTCCTCTGGGAAGAGGGGGAAAAAGAGAAAAAAAAAAAAAAAAAAAAAAACACTCCATATGGCATGGTGAGAAGCCAGGATTTCAAACCTCTCTCCCATTTTCACACCCATGCACCTAGACAATGTCTCTTTAAGGGGAGTCTGCTTGCCAGACTGCATCTCATTGCATCTCATTACTGCTCCTTAGCCTGCCTGTAATTTCTAGATCATGTTAAGGCACATCTAGGCTGAGGGCCTGCTGCTGGTGTCAGCCTCCACCATGCTTACGTGTAGATCTGCTGGCAAAGCCACCATTCATCAGTGTTAGACTGAAACTTGAATAGGAATTCATGTTTGAAATACTACAACTATTTCCCTGCTTGTATGCACTTCACTTTTCTGCTCAAGAAATTCAGTATTTGAGGGGATTTGGAGGAATTATAAATTGTGGGAGACTTACAAGTCCCTAATCCATGTTATTTTGTGCTTTATTCAGAAAAATAGGGCTGGAAGTGAATGAATAACAGGTATTTCTATCAGTGAGGGATCCACAGCACCTGCTGCTGCAGAACAGCCATCACAGAGCTACAGAAATGCTCTCATTGAGAGCTTCAAGAGGGCTGGAGATGGTCTAACATTTAGTTTTGACAGATCAGCCCTCAGAGGCACCAAGATATACTTTGGTTGAGCAAATCTGTGGGAGTTCAGTTTGAAGAGAAGCAATAATGATGTCTCAGGAGGATGATACTAATGCCCAAATAACAGAGGCAATCAAGTTTCTTGCTCCCTAGACCCACTCCCCCATACCAGCACTTAATGAGCTGTTTGTAGAACTGTCTGCTATTCCAGCTATTACACACCGTGGGACTTCCATGGAAACCAACAGATCTTCAGCTGTGTCTTGTCACAGTCTGTCAAATACAGAAGTATTTGAATGAAAACATCCCATGGGTGATGTGTTCTGAATCTACCTGAAACTTCTGTTCAAAATACTTAAGGAAGATGCAGTCCTGGTATTGATGATGAAAAACATAATTTGAAGAAAAACACCACCCAAGATCCTGATTCCAGGCAAAATTTTGAACAAGGGAGTTGAGGAAAAAATTGTCAGAATCCCAGGGCTCCTCAAAACTAGCAGGAAAATGGAAGCAGCAAGACATGCAATAATGAACTGGAAAGTATCAGACTCCACTAGGAATTTTCTGCTCCCCAGTGTGTATAGATGGAAAATTAACCAATTTCCTCCTCTATCTTCACAGCAATTCTAGTGAGGAGGAAGAAAGAAGGGAGCTTTCACTGCCTGTTAAGAGTTTGGCTAGAAAATTCCAGACAATTGTAAAGCAGCTTCTTGAAAATACTGATTATTGAGGGCATCTGGGAATGGAGAGAGGAAGCAAGACAGAGGTACTGTGCCAGCTCAGCTCTGCCACTGCCTTCCCTGCAGGAGCACACTAAGCTGGAGAAACTATTGAAAACCCTGGGAAAGAATCTCCTCCTCTCAGGAAAGCCTCTAAGAAAGGATTAACTGAGATCACCACCAAGGACAAACCCAGCAGTGCTTCAGCTCATGTGCATGTTTCAGAACAAGCCACACACTGTAACTGAACAGCTGCCACAAGCTCTGCAGTTATTGATGCTCTGCTTTGAGGCACAACAGCTCAACTCTCCTCACACAGAACTGCCGGGGCTGTGCAGAAGCAGCCCAACTTCTCCTGAAATACAAAAGGCACTGGAACTGGTGGACCACTATTATCATCATGGTGCAAGAACAGCCTCCTGCACCAGTACATGTGAGAGGCTGACATGCTGGAAAATCTCCGTGAAGAAGCACCTGGGAGTGCTGGTGGACAAGTGCCCCATGAGCCAGTAACATGCCCTTGTGGCCAAGGAGGTAAATGGCCTCCTGGAGAAGAGTGTGGCCAGCAGGTCAAGGGAGGTTCTCCTTCCCCTCTAACTGGCCCTGGTGAGGCAACATCTGGAGTCCTGCGCCCAGTTCTGGGCACCCCAGTATGTGGAGCCTTCAAGAAGTCAAGCTTTACATCTGCACTTTGCTTGCACAGCTTCCTGAACAGACACTGACTGCACCACAGCATTGCAAACACACCCATGCCTTGGTCTGTGTGTGAGACATGAGAAGTAGGAAGCAGCCACCTTGTGGTCGATGAAAAGATGAACCGTGGACATCGCTACTCAGCACAGCTCAGGGAACACCAGGACACCCCAACTCTGCTTTCAGTTTTCTATAAGTCATCATACAAGAACGAGGACAGGACCTGGCCTAAGGAAAGCCTCATGCATCATCACACCTTCCTGAAGACCAGGGCAACAACACCCTGCACACATTTATCTGCCAGTGCTGAACTCCAAAGGTATTAGTGAATCACAGAGCCACAGAACTGGTTTGGGTGGAAAAGACCTCTAAGATCAAGACCAACTGTCAACCTAAGACCACCATGACTATTAAACCATGTCCCCAGGTGCCACGTCCACACATTTCCTCTTGAACCCCTCCAGGGATGATGACTCCACCGCCTCCCTTGGCAGTCTGTTCCAATGCCTGACCACTCTTGCAGCAAACAGATTTTCCTCATCTCCAACCTAAACCTCCCCTGGCACAATTTCAAGCTATTTCTTCTTGTTCTATTCACCTGGTCCTAGAGAGAAGAGACCAACTCTCACCTCACTCTAGCCTCCTTTCAGGGAGTTGTAGAGAGCCAATTGGTCTTCCCTCAGCCTCCTTTTCTCCAGGCTGAACACCCCCAGGTCCTTCAGCTGCTCCTCCCCAGCCCTGTTCTCCAGACCCTTCACCAGCTTCTTTGCCCTGCTCTGGACCCATTCCAGCCCCTCAATGTCCTCCTTGTGGTGAGTGGCCCAAAACTGAACCCAGTATTCAAAATGCTTCAAACAACTTCAAAGAATCTGCCATTTTGACAACTGGTCAAAAATAACCACCCAAATGTACGTCAGCAGATAGAGCTGACTAGTTCAGTCTAACTTATTAAAGTTCTAGTAAGAAAGAAAAGCTTGGGAGCCCACGAGTTCCTTCTTTAAAGGCAGGCCTTTTTTTTGAGTGCCTTTGCAGGTCAACTGACTGTTAGTGCCTGAGATGTTCACACCTCGTGAAATGATAAAATTAATACATCACATACTTCCAGAGATCTTTCAGCAAAGCTCTATCTTGGCAGGCACACCCTCTGCAGTAGCCTACATACCAAACTCCCTGTGTTATATTAGCAGCTTTGACGTGTGGATTTCCTGACAGATTCCTAATATTGAGGAAAAGGCCAAGCAGAAGCTTGCCTCTCATTTCCTAAAAATAATTTAGATTGAAGCAATTTAAAGTGTATTTCCTTGCCCTTTTTTTTTTTTTTGGGTGGAAGAGGCTGCAAAAAAATCAATGCTTCATTCAAGGCCACAAAGCAACCCAGTGGAAGTCAACACAAGTCAGGATCTTCCCTCTATCTGGGTTTGTTTTTTGTCCCTCTAAGGCATTCAGCTGTCACTCTCCCTGCCCTTCCTCCTCCTCAATTCTCAGGGAAATAGGAGCTAGGCAGAGGTACACAGCTACCACACAACTCCACAATGGAACCAAGAAACAGGCTGAGCAAGCAGAAGCTTCCTAAGCAAAGATTTGGGACAGTTGGTTTAAGGATTCTTCCAGGCTGCTAAAAGACTTGAGTTAGTTCTACAGGGGTGAGAAGACAGATGTACCTCACCTTGGTAGTACCAAGGAACTTTGCCTGCTCTCTTTCTGCAAAAGATAAACACACTCCCTCCTTCACTTTGATATTGATATCAGATAGGAAGGATGGGAAGAAATAGGAACATCCTGAACTTGTGGAAAAGGAAGAACTTGGCTGACCTTCCTAGAAAAGAAAAATAAATCTCATAGAACTGTGATTAGTATTTACAAGAGGTTTCTGTAAATAACCAGTTTAGGCTGGTCCTGTCTGAACCTCAACAGCAGCAATTTTAACAACTGAATGATGAAAAACCAGCAGTAACTTCCCTGCTTTGTACTACACGTGACCCATTTGGATTATTTTAATCTTTCCAAGTGCTTTTAATTGTTTTGAATCCGATTGGGTTGATAGGGAAACCTACAGCAGGCATAGTTGGTTCATTTCTAAAGTGAAAGACACAATGAATTGTTTTAAATCCCTTCAGCACATTCCCTGCATTTTTATACTTGCCCATAATAAGATCACTCCCAATCCTTACCAACCTTAACCTTTTAAAAATAGTTGTTTCATGCTTTTTACTTCCCTCCATATAGAGAGAAAAAAAAAATATTACATGTGTGTGATCTGATCAACTACCACAGAACATTAGATGTTAAAAGGACATTTTATATGGTTTCAGGTTTAGATTTAATGGAGGAAGTCTTGCAACAACCCAGTTAAGCTTATTTTAGAAGATTTAACTAGAGCAGCTTTGTATTTAAATAGCACAAATGTCATGGAACTACACTTAAAGTTAGGTGCCAAGCCTGGGTTCTTTTTGCTGTATAACATAAAGCATAGAATATATTTAATTGCTGAGGCAAGGTCTACTAAACCTGCAGCACCAGAAAAAGAGTTGAAAATTGGAGTTTTAGAAGATAAACATAGCATTTTATGAATTAGGTGACAAAAGCCAAGAGCTAACTAGCACTCAAATCAACCTTAGTGGCAAAATCAAGAGCTAACCAGCAAAGCAGTTAACCCATTCTACCTAAAAAGAAATTATTTAAAAGGCTTAAAACAAACAAGAAACCCCCAACCAAACATGCCAGCACTGAGAGCCACCATTCAGCAACCTCAGAATTCACACAGAATTCCCTTTCCAACTGTGGGCTCTAGTGGCAGAGTCAGTATTGTTTGTCTGCAGCTGGACAAGAAAAAGTAACTGGTATAGAATTAAACAAAGGGTTATTCATTCAGAAATTAGGATGCAAATAACACTAGGGAAAGAGGAGAGCTCTTCAAAAATTGTAGTCATGCTGTCCTTGAGAAATACCAGAACATTGCACTGGTGAGGCCACACCTCAAAATCCTGGGTTCAGTTTCTGGGCCCTCACGCCAACACTGAGGGACTGAAGCAGGTCCAGAGAAGGGCAACCAAGCTGGGGAAGGGTCTGGAGAACAGGGCTGGGAAGGAGCTGCTGAGGGAACTGGGGGTGTTCAACCTGGAGAAAAAGAGGCTGAGGGGAGACCTCATTGCTCTCTACTACTCCCTGAAAGGAGACTGGGCCCAGGGTTGGTCCCTTCATCCAGGGAACAACTGAAAGGACAAAAGAAAACAGCTCCAAGCTGCACCGGGGGAGGTTTAGGTTGGCCATGAGAAGAAATTTCTTCACTGAAAGGGTTCTCAAACACTGTAACAGGATTCTCCAGGGAGGTAATTAAATTCCCATCCCTGGAGATGCTTGAAAGAGGCAGACATGCGGTACTGAGGGACATGGTTTAGCACACCAGCCTTAGCAGAGTTAAATAATGGTTGGACTTGATGATCTTAGAATCATTTTGGTTGGAAAAGACCTTTATGAAACACAGCACACACGTCCCAAAGAGTTTAGTTAATGGTCCTCACCCTTCAGAAGCCTCATCTCAAAACAAATGAATCTCTTCTGGAGTCAACCAGCAAATATTTTTAAGTCCTTGTGATTTGTCTGAGGAAGTGACTAAGAAAGCATTTAGTCTAGGCCTAAGGAGAAATCCCTCGAATTCCCATCCCTAAAGCTTTACTCACTAAATCCCTTTGGCTCCTAGGCACCAGCAAGTGGAAAACCTCCTGAGGTAGCAGGGATTTTACACAAATCAGCAGCATTTTACTGAGCACACAGAACCACCTCTAGGATTTACATCATCTTTCAATGGAAGGGACCCCCCCCCAAGCAGCCCTGAATGCAGCCTACTGGGGGCCATTGTTTAGTATTTACTGGAGATCTTAGTATCTGCAGCCAAAAGCTCACCACATATAAAGGCTTGGGACATTCCTGCGGTAGGAGAGAAGCCACACAAGAGCATCAGAGAAGGAAGCAAACAACACATCGCAGGCTTCTGACGGCAAGATTCAAATCAATTTTTAAAAAAGTAATGAGGAGGAAGAGAGTCAAGAGAAGGTGGTTCCCAAAGGCTGCTCTGAAAGGTCCAGAAAGAAGAAGGGACGCCAGAAATTCCCACTGGCACGTCCTAGGGCCGGGGGAAGGAGGCTGCAAGGGCATGGCACCACACGGTGCAAGGCTGCAGCTCCACCATGGAGTCTGGGGGCGAATGGAGGGGACCCAGAGGCTTCTCACACCCACAGACGGCTCCACTCCCCCGCCAACAGAACCGCGAAGGGCGAGAAAGAGTGACAAGCAGCCCCGCCGGGGAGCGAGACGGCACAAAACCCGCCGCCCCGGGCCAACGGCAGCGCCAGCTCCCGCCCGTGCCGCCAAACGTGCCTCCAATTAAACCCGCCTCCCAAACCCGCCGAGCCCCAGGCCTCCGCACGCTCCTCCGCCGCAGGGCTCACAGCCCCGTCCCCGCGGGGAGGGCCGGGGATTAACAAAGCGGTGGCGGTGCCGGCGGGAGCTGCCGCCTGAGGGGGAGCCCGGGGGGGGGGGGGGCTGCACTTACTTCCTCTGGGCCTTGTCCTTCTTGGCTTTAGTTCGCTTCTTCCGGGCCTGCAGCGCCAGCACTGAAGGAGAGAAGGGGACAGAGACGTGAGGAACGGCACAGAGCGATGTGCACAGCCCCGAGGATGACGGGGGGATAAGAGGGGTCCACACGGCGCTCACCTTTCCGCTCCATGGCCGCCAGAGCCGGGAGCCGCGGGTACTCCCCACGCATGCGCTCTCCACCCACCCCTTGCGCCACGCCGAGCAGCGGCGGCCGGAGCATGCGCGGCTTCGGCGGCTTCAACACCTTCACAGCCGCAGCCCCGCCGCCACCACTGGGGGTGCCACTGGAGCTCGAGCTGTGCTCGGCGGCCACGCCCCAGCGCTGCCGGGGCCGCCCCCGCTCGTCCTCCGCGGGGAGGAGCGGCGCCGGCGGCACCTCCGGCGGCGGCATCATGGCAAGCGGGCGCCCGGGACGCGCGGGCGGGTGCGCGGGTGGCGCGCGCGGCGCGCGTTGCGGCGGGAGACGCCGCGGCTGTGGCGTCGGCGTCGCGCGGGTGAGGGTCCTTGGGGAATCGTCATAAAGCGCTGGGAGCGTTTGCCCGGGAAGGAACTGAAATGGTCACCGGGCCAACGGCTACCGCAGCGCTGCCAGGTCACCACTGAACCACGGCCCTCGGCGCCACATCTATACGGCTTTAAAACGCCTCCAGGGATGAGCGCTCCACCACTGCCCTGAGCCAGGCCTTGACAACCCTCAAGGGGAAGAAGTTGTTCCTCATGGCCAACCTAAACTTCCCCGGCTGCAACTTGAGGCCGTTTCCTCTTGTCCTCTCACTTGTTCCTTGGGAGAAGAGAACAACCCCAGCCTGGCTCCAGCCTCCTTTCAGGGAACTGTAGAGAGCAATGAGGTCTCCCCTCAGCCTCCTTTTGTTCAGGCTCAACAACCCGCGGGTCCCTCAGCTGCTCCTCACCACCCCTGTTCTCCAGTCCTTTCAACAGCTTTATTGCCCTTCTCTGGGCCTGCTCTAGTCCCTAATATCCTTGAGTGAAGGGCCAAACTGACCCCAGTGTTCGAGGTGTAGCCTCACCAGTGCCCAGTACTGGGGGCTGATCCCTACTGCAGTCCTGCTGGCCGCGCTGTGACTGATTCAAATCCGGGACAGCCGGCAGGGGGAGCCACAGCTACTGGCTGCAGCCGGAGCATGAGCCCTGTCTGCTCTGGCTTTCATTTCCAGGACACAGCTTTTTTAACTGTGTCCGTCAGAGTATAACATCTTCCTCCTCTTCAGATGGAAACTCCTGGGTTCCAATTTGTGCCCATTGGCCCTTGTGCCGTCATTGGGCACCACTGACAAGAGTCTGGCCCCAGCCTCTTACCCCTAATGTTCTGGCACTTGCTGAACACTGAGCAGATCCCTTCTCAGGCTGCCCTTCTCCAGGCTCAACAGCTCCAGGGCTCTCAGCCCTTCCTCCTCACAGAGGTGCTCCAGGCCCCTCAGCATTTTCGAAGTCTCTACAGGACTCTCTCCAGTAGTTCCCTGTCTCTTGAACTGGGGAGCTAGAGCTGGACACAATGCTCCAGATTTGGCCTCACCAGGGCAGAGTAGAGGGGAGGAGAGCCTCCCTTGACCTGCTGGCCACATTCTTCTTCATGCACCCCAGGATGCCATTGACCTGGCGTTAATTTTTAAAGCAGAACAAATGCCTTCAGACAATGGCCACACATAACTGGTTTATCTGGTCCTTCCTCCTGGCTTCCTGCACAGTGTGACACACCACGGGGCATGGCCCCAAGAACAGCTTCTGCTTCTCTCTACATGACTCGTGATGTTCCTCAGCTGCTTTCTGTCTTCTGTAGCCATTTATGCACCACAGCACCATGTCACTAGCACAGCACTGGTGGTGGTTATGTGCACTTTGTACCATCTGCCTGTTGGGATCTGTATCCTCTAATTCAACACAGAGGGGAGCTGCCAGGGGTTCTGCAGGAGAACATCCCACCACCATCTGGGGAAGACATCAAAAAGTTGCTTTATGCATAAAACAGGTGGAGTTGTCACAACTAGGTCAGGTGAGAACGTCAAGCTGCCTCCCAACACATGATTACAGATGAGTCTTTGATCTCTGACTTCTGTGGGTTGTTTTAGAGGTATAGGTGGAGTCCTTGGCCATAAAGTACGTGCTTGGTCACTTCACAGCCTGCGTCCATGGATTTGGGTTTGGCTAAACACAGAAGCCCTGTGTACACGAGGGAGCAGAGTTACAGCACCACGCAGCTATAAGGGAAAGAGATCAGGATCTTCTGGACTTCCTCTCAGCCAGATTTTTGTTTTGCAACATGAAGACCCATAATTTGAATGCTGACATACTGACGTCTGAGCTGTCCCCTGGTGCTCAGCTCTGCAGAGTCACAGGGGTTGGAAAGAAAGATTCAGAACTTTGCAGACCAAGCCAAATAAATAAATAAATCTCTGAAGTTTGCAGTGGAGAATTTTGATGGTGCCAACAGTCAGGATTCACACTTGATCTTAAACCAAGGCTGCTGCAGGACAGCCAACATGATTTGGAAATTGGGGCTGTGCTTTTTGTGGGGTTTGTATTACTCTGTTTTGAACAGAGCTGCAAGGAGCTTGGCATGAAGCCACTGTCCAAAACAATGCAGGGAAGCATATGTGGTTTGAGAATTACTCAACACCATCTGAGCTTTCAGTTTTTCCTGTCTTTCAATACAAAAGGTATGAAGCTTCCAGGACTCAGTTTCCTCTACTGTAAGCAACTCTGCACAGTAATGCTCACTAAAATCCTCTACCACTGCAGCTTAAACTGTGAATTCCCTTTAGAAATTGCTTGGAAGCAACACGAGTTTAAAATGGAAGAAATTAAAATAAAGGTAAGAAGACCTCACTGAAAATTTGACCTTACAGAAAATTTGGAATTAGATATTCCTATGAACTATTGTATCACTGCTAGAATTTAGCAGCCAGGAGCTGCAGAGTTCAGAACCTTGCTGATTTTTGCACATCCAGAAACCACACAATGCCCAGCAGCAGATGGCACTCTTCACACCATAAGGGAGTTAGCCCAGAGCTTAAGATCTGTACACAAAGGATCATGGAATTGTTTGGGCTGGAAAAGACCTTTGAGATCATCAAGTCCAATTGTCAACCTAAGGACACCATGGCCATTAAACCATGTCCCCGAGTGCCATGGCCACGGGTTTCTTGAACGCTTCCAGAGATGGTGCTTCCACCACCTCCCTGGGTAGCCTGTTCCAATGCCTGACCACTCTTACAGGAGTGCATTTTTTTTTCAATACCCAACCTAAACCTTCCCTGGTACAGTTTCAAGCCATTTCCTCTCATTCTATCACCTGACACTAGGGAGAAGAGACCAACTCCCACCTTCCTCCAACCTCCTGTCAGGGGGTTGTGGAGAGAGTCCATCACTTAAGTCCATGTTTTGCCCCAAAATGAGGACTGAATGTTGCATATACACAGTCCATGGACTCACCTGCAGCTCTTCATACTAGGAAGTTTGTGCCATGAGATAATTCTCCAGATGAGGGCATGGTGAAGCCTTGTGATGCATGTTGCTGGCACAGTTAAATGCTTCTGCTTCAGTGCAATTGCAGCTCACCTCGCTGTACTGATATTATTGCAGCAACCCTCTGTGGTTGATCTACAGAAAATAGAACTGAGTTGATTGTTTTTCTTGAGGGCTAACTGCATCTAAGTCCACAGTTCTCATGGCTCCTCAGCACAAAGTGAATACATTCATCTGTTCTTCAGTATTTCAGTAAAGGGCTGTAGAAACAGGGGTGGGGAGGATACCACTATATTTTTACTGGGATTTAGTTGTGGCTTAGAAAGGTACTGAGGAAGAAGTAATGGGCAGGCACCATGTTATGTCATAGAATCAAAGAATCATTTTGGTTGGAAGAGACTTTTCAGTTCATCAAGTCCAACTGCTAACCCAGCACCACCAGGTCACCACTAAACCATGTCCCTCAGCAGCACGTCTGCTGGTGCAGACAATATCAACGTCAGCAAAGTGCTGAGGAGTAATAATGAAATGTTTTCTTTGAAGCTTCATTTCATTCTTCTCCTATGAGGCTAGGCTCAGAGAGTTAGGATTGTTCAGCCAGGAGAAGAGAAGGCTCCAGTTTCAGGGTTTAAAGGGGACGAGAAGAAAGATGGGGACAGTCTTTGAAGCAGGACCTATTGTGACAGGACAAGAGGTGATGGTTTGAAACTAAGAGAGGCAGATTCAGACTGCAGAGAAGGGAGAAATGTTTTCCACTGAGGGTGGTGAGACAGTGGCCTAGGTTTCCCAAAGAGGTGGAAGATGCCCCGTGCCTGGCACCGTTGCAGGTCAGGTTGTTTGGGGCTGTGAGTAGCCTGTACTAATTGCAGATTGGAGTGGATGAGTTTGAAATGTCCCTTCCCACCCAAACCAGTCTGTTACTCTGTGACTCTAAACACATCTGAGAAAAATGAAAGTGCCTGCCTGTCACCTGTTGGAATGCAGCATATTGGTTTAATTTATTAGCGACCAAGAAATATATCAGAAGTGCTAAGTTAGGACATTAAAACTTCCACAGCATTTCAGAAAGCAAGGGCAACTAATTTGCAAGAATTAGCTACAAAATTAGGAATGACCCATTGCAATGTTTTGGGCATGGGTGGGTAGTGCATCTACCTGAAAATGCTCAGAAGCAATAACCAAAAAGTTGCTTTTTGTCCAGAACAACAGAATTCCTGGAGGCATCAGGCAGGCTGCCTATTTTGAGAACAGAATAAGTCAAGAAGAGGCTCAAAGGCTGATAAAAATCCCCAGAGCTGCAGCTTAACTGTTCCCTTCTCTCTACACACATCCCAATTCCTCACCAGCTGTAATTCCAGGATTGCTGGTATAGTTCCATCTCTTCTTCCACCAGCTTTGGTGCTGGCAATCCGATAGAAGGGACGAACAACACTGCTGGAGAGAGCTTGGCTCGGCTTGATTCCAGGCTGAGCCTGAGCTATCTGCTATTGGCTCTTCAGGAGGAGCTTGTTGTCAGAAGGATTTGCAGAGAAAAAGTCTTAATTCTTCTCCAAGAGCAAACTTCTTTCCTGAAATGGACCCAAACATTACTGTAAGCCAAGGGTGGCTGATCTGCTGAGCCAGTCAAGCGTGGTTCCCATGCCAAGGTGATGTCATGAGAGCAGTGAGAGGCCGTGCTGGCGTGGGAGATCAGGACACGCCAAGTCCCCAGCTGCCAAGGACAGGACCTAGCAGAGGCTGCCAAAGTGGACATCACTGAGCTGCCAAAGACATCAGTGAGAAAGGGCTGCTGAAGAGGACATCACCAAGCTGCTGAGGACACGAGCTAGCAGGGGCTGCCAAACTGGACACCACCAAGCTGTCATGGGTTCCATCTGCACTTCCAGCCCAGTCTCATCTCACAGCAGACCCTGGGGAACCACTGTCACCTCCTGCCTGGTGGCTGCTCCCAACCCTCCCCACCACATCCATTAAACAGAGATTGGTGAATCTCCACTCTTTGAAGTTTTTAGTTCAGGGAAGAGTCCAAGGTCAATATCCTTGTACAGACTATCCTGGACAATGCCAAGATAAGAGCATCAAGCTGTTCCATGAGCAGCAGAACCCTTATTCTGCTGCAGATGTGGAAAGGTTTTTGCCTTCATTCTCACCTCTTTCAGCTCTAAGACCCCTGCCTGGCAGTATCCATGTGATGATGAGCCAAGGCAGGGTTCTTTCCTAGGTGGGGCAATTACTGGAATCTGCTACTCAGCACAAGGGCTTTTCCTGGAACTTGCAGCCATCAGCCCAGCTCAAACTTGGCTGAGACACACAGTGAGCTTAAAAATTATTGCAAAGTACTGACAGAAAGAGCATGTGCATGAACCTCAGTTCTCCAGGAAACCAAGCTCAGACTGTCCTCCTCTTCCCCCATCAGCCCCATGGGAGCTGGTGCAGTAACCTCTGGTTTTGCTGTGCCCTGGCAGGGTCCTGGGTCTGTTGGAGAAACGGAAACAATTTAAAAACAAAGCCACCAAATTCAGCTGGATGCCTCTGCAGCCTGCAAACAGAGATGCCTTTCCTCAAACAGGAACACACAGAGCAGAGAGACAAATTGGATTATTGATCCCTTGGGAAGAGGGCAAATACCTGAGAAAAAAGAGAATTCAGAGAGCATGGTGGGGATTGGAAGGGACATCTGGAGATCATCCAGTCCAACCTCCCTTGCTAAATCAGGGATGCCCATAGCAGCTTTCCCAGGATCACAGCACCTAGGTGGGTTTGGAACCTATCCAGAGAAGACTTCACACCAAAGCAGATTTTAGGGTATTTTTCACTGAATTCCTACAATCTCAAAGTATGAGGAGAAAGGCCAACACCATCTACAGAATTAAGAGCTGCTGGTTTAAAGGATGATTTCCATCCCTCAAAGATGGAAGTTCAGCATGGGCAATATTTGATACCATTTGTACCATTGCAAGGAAAAGAAGACTGCAGGGAAGTAGATGGTTCCAGTCTGTTTTGTAGGCTAGTTTGCAGCAAGGAATTCATCCTCTCACATCTCTTCCCTCCACCATCACTCTGTGTAATATCAAACAGTCTATTTTCATGTACAGATATAACTTTAGTGTTTTTGAGCAAGTATCTAATGTTTCCAAAATCTTGCCTGAAAATTTCCATTTCCTGCCATTTTGTGAGTGAAGCCTTCAACTGGTCAGATGCACAACATAAAGATTTTAATGTAAAGGACAAAAAATTGATGGATTGCCATGAACCATCCATAGAGGTGGTTACAGCTGCAGAGATATGATGCTGAGGCACATGGTTTAAGCATCAGACTTGGTAGAGTTAGAGAATTGATGATCTTAAAGGTTTTTTTCCAACTGAAATGATTCTATGAGTTGCCCTAAAGACTGATAAACAGCGAGGGAAGGAATTGCCAATTGACCTAAGAGGCCAGAGCTCCACAAACCCTTTCATTATGCTAATGTGAAGAGCCTTCTCACAGGTAAACAGCATTTTAATAAGCCGGCTTCTGAACAAATTAAGAATGTAAACCTATCAACAGTTCAGTCACGGGAAGAAACTGCATGGAGAAGACCATGGAGAAGCCCAGGAGCCAAATCCATGATTCACAGTAACACCCTGGGGGAAATGTGAAGCAGCTTGCACTGGTCCTTTACTTTGCATAGGAGACACCTCCATGACATTCCAGCCAACTCCTCTGCACTGGTTCCTGTGATAGCTCCTGTCCTCGGGGTACAAAGGACCTTAAAGCTGAGACTTGACTGAGAGGACTGTCAAAACCAGACTCCACAACCTCTCTGGGCACCCTGCTCCAGTGCTTCATTACTGTAAATAAAACCATCATGAGTTCTTTCTGAACCTCCCCAAGGAGAAGCTGAAAAGACTCAGATAACCTAAGCTATGTGCAGTGTGTTTTACATCTCCATCTCTGCAGTGGTTTTGCACAGCCTCACATTCAGCAGGCACAGAAGCTTGGCAGTGCTGGGTCAGCAGCTGAACTTGATGTTCTTAAAGGTCTTTTCCAACCTAAACGATTCCATGATCCTGGGATTCTAAGCCATGTGGCTACAGTTAGCTCCCTGAAGGCACTGCAAAGCTACACAGGCACGGGCATTCCACAGATCCAGCTGGCACATAGCATAGATCCTCCATAGGCAGCCCCAAGCCTTTGCATTCCATTTGGATGAATCGCAAATACTCTGTGTGCCATTCCTATGATAGCTTGGACTGGAGAGTCCAGAGTGCTGAATGCACCCATTACATGACCTCATTAACACCACAGTAAAACAGGAGATGGAATTTGGATTCCTCCTGTTCTGATCTAGAAGAAGAGAAAAAACCCAAACCCACTACATCTTGGGGAGCAAAACTAGCCAAACCTATCCCACCTCCCCCAGGACAGTCAAATGCTTCCTGAACAAAAGGATGCAAGCAGGACTTGACCTACAGGATTTATTTTCTGTATGGTTTTGGATCAGTATTTCCAGTAGATAAACTCTGACCAACCCCACGTCCTGGGCTCCTTCTTCCCTTTTTTTTTTTTACACCCTGGCAATGTTGATGATTTTATACTCACAAACTAAGTATCTTCCCAAAGCTTCTGGCAGCCTTGGACAGTCGCTGTGGGCACTGACCCCAGTGAACATTACAGAGCTGAGTCCTTCTCCATCATTTTATTGTCCAAGCTGGTCACATGCTGGGGGATACAAAATGGAGAACAAACAGATGAGATAGGGAAGTGGAAAAGAAACAGGGGAAAGGGTATGAGGAAGGAAGGTAGGCATGGTTGTTAAATGATGAGTTGGGGGAGGGAATAAAGAGATTTTCTTATTGACCTGGTTTTGCTGGGACACAATCCCAGGCCAGCCATGGGCTGCAGGCCATTAACTGTTTGGAGTCAGCCAGGACAA
This sequence comes from Picus viridis, assembly GCA_033816785.1. NCBI lineage: Eukaryota > Metazoa > Chordata > Aves > Piciformes > Picidae > Picus > Picus viridis. The sequence goes on from CM066602.1 coordinate 5,576,391, forward strand.
CTGACACAAGTTGGCTACAGTTGTATCTCATACCAGGAATGTCTTAAGGAGGGGAGATTTAGACTGGATATTAGGAAGAAATTCTTTACAAGTGAGGGTGGTGAGACACTGGAACAGGTCACCCAGGGAGGCTGTAGATGCCCCTTCCGTGGAGGTGTTCAAGGACAGGTTGGATAGAGCCCTGAGCAACCTGGGCTGGTGGGAGGTATCCCTGCCCATGGCAGGGGTGTTGGAACTTCATGATGTTTAAGGTCCCTTCCAACCCAAACCATTCTATGAATCTATGCTCAGTATAAAGGGGGAAGTTTGCTGAGGAGGGGGAGTCTCCTGCTTGGGCTCCTGCTTTTGCTTGGACTCCTCCTGACCCTGCATCTGTCCCTTCTCCTGTTCCACAGGAGTGCTCTCCCATTTGTGTGCCTGCTCTAGTTTGCTGGGCTGAGTATAATTTTGTACATACTGGCATTGGGTTCAGTTTTGCTGTTTCATTAGATGTGTTTTCATTTTAACCCATAGATCTTCTCTCCTTTTCCCAATCTGCCTTCTCTGCTGGGGAGATAGAGACTTGTTCTATCAGGTGATAGAACAACTGCTGGAGTTTAACCCGAGGTATGAGCTAAATGTGGCCACTTATGAAGCATCAAGTGCAATGACAAAGTTTCCAACATTAGCCATGACCTTAAAATTCTTCTATTGATCTCTGGGCAAGACATTTTATTGCACCAGGTGCTTCTGGGTGGACAGTCTGTAGATCTCCTGTCATAATTAGACACAACTCCACCCTTTCCATCAAATAGTTTGTTTCTCTTGCTCCAGAACTTCATCTAATCTCCTTCCATTGTTTACTTTTAATATATAAAAAAGACAGCTCTGGAGCAGAAGGCTATTGCACAATCTAAAGGATCTTACTTTTAATGAAATTAATCTTGATGACAAGTCTTGGTGGTGAATGAAAGCTAGAAAACACAATAGCAGCTCAAATTATGGCTCCATTTGCCTTCACTTATCACCAGGAAATTGCTTTCCAGCAGCCTCAGTTAGACGTGACCCATCGTTTGAGGCTGCAGTCCCACACATAGCTGAGCTGATGTAAGAGCTGGTTACACAGAAAGAGAGAGGGCTGGCTCCTGCTTCCCTTTCCCTGTGTGGTCCTGTCCCTTCTGGCAGCAGCAGCTGCTAGATTAGCTCACCACACCTTGAGGAACCTCACCCAGAGCTAGGCTCCAGTCTCAAACCCTGCCATGGTCTCGAACAACAGTTTAAGTTTCAGCAGAGCTTCAGTGGACATGCTGAAACAAAGCCCAGGTAAATGATGAATCAGAGACTTTGTGTTTGCTTTCTTAGGAGGACTCTGCAGAGCAGACACAGCTATAACCACCGACAGTCCACTCTGGAGCCAAAAGGAGATTCAGAAAGAAAACAGAGCTACTGAGAGTCAAGGAAAACTGATGAATGGGCTTCATGGGTTTTATTCAGTTTGCCTTGCTGGAACAACATCAGGAATACTCTTGTGCTGCCAACAAAGATTGCCTTCTGGTGAGCCTGGAGGGCTCTTCAGGCAGAAGAGATGTGTCTCCTCCCAGTATGATGCCCAAAAGAGGATTCTGGCAGATGGAAAAATGAGGCTGTGGAAGCATTTCTGTTTTATCAGTACTGTAGCCTGACCTCTTCTCCTCAAAGAACACAGGAACATAGCTCCAAAGCAGTTTGGTTAGGCTCAGTTTTACCATTATGCAACTTTCCATGTCCCCAGCTACAAGAGAACAGAAGCAGCTCTCAAAATTGAAGAAATAAAAGTATTGAAATGCACAAGTCGGGGCGGGGGGGGAGGGGATCAAAGGAAGGCCAGTGTTTGACAGCTGGGCTGAAGGAACTGCTGGAGGGAACTCCAGCTTTTGGCAGTTTCTCCTTACAGGGCAAACGTCCCTCATAGCATCACAGGCCTGAGGGGACCAGACACCTCTGCAGATTGCAAGCAGCAGCTTTGGCCCTGCAGCACTGAGCTGCTCCTGCTTTAGGTGCAGTTGCTGTGACCTTTTCCCTCTGAGCGCACCCTAAGGAAGGCCTCAGGCAGGCCTCTATGCCAGCGCGGCAGCTAGTCGCTAACGCCAGTTTATTTCCAGGGGAGACATCGACACCTTCGAACCCAAAGCGGTGCACGGCCCTGACCCTGTCGCCGACCCCGTCGTCGCCCCCGCCCCTGTCGCGGCCGGGCCGCTCTCGCGAGAGGCCGCCGCACTGGTTCCATATTGGGTTATCTGCGCCCTCGGCGCCTCAGCTCTCGCGAGAATTGTCGTGACGAGCGACAGGGCTGCGCTGTCGCGGCTGCTGGGGTGTGCGTCGGGGCGCTCTTTCCCGGGCAAGACGGGAGGCGTCGCCTGCGCTGTGTTCTGCCTGCATAGGGGAGGTCCTCGGCACTCAGCTCTTCTCCGCCCCGGCCGCTGCCGCCTGGCAGAGCCCCACCATCCCTTCACCTCGCCTCAATCTCCCGGGGCTGTTCCGCCTCTCGCCATCAAGGGAACGGACGGAGGGAACCCGGAGAGGGACTGAGGGAGCCGGGAGGGAAGCAGGGAAAGGAGGGGTAAAGGTGGTGACAGGAGCCGCAGCGCCCCGCTGACCCCGCGGCCGCCCCTGAGGTGAGGGGAAGGCAGGAGCGGGGAGCGCCAGCGGTAGCGGCGGCCAAGGGGCGGCGGCGGCGGCAGAGGAGGGCGTTGCTGCTGCAGGGCCGCCCCCGCCCGCCTGAGCAGCGAGGCGGGGAGAAGAGGAGGAGGAGGAAGGAAGGAAGAAGCCGCTGCTGGAGAAGGTGGTGGCAGCGGCGGTGGTAGTGCTGCAGCCCCGGGCAGAGCCTCCCCCTCCCGCCGGGCCGGGCGGGGCGGGCTCCGGAGCAGAAATGTCTCAGGAGCGGCCCAAGTTCTACCGACAAGAGCTGAACAAGACTGTGTGGGAGGTGCCCGAGCGTTACCAGAACCTCTCCCCGGTCGGCTCCGGGGCCTACGGCTCCGTCTGGTGAGTGCTGGGAGGGCACCGGGGCGTGTGGGTGTGCAGGGGAATGGGGGAGAGGGGGTTGCTTCCCGCCCTCCCGGCCCCTGCCCTCGGGGCTTCGCCTGGAAATGTGCCCCGGGTTGCGGGGAGCGGAGGTCGCTTTTCCTCCCCGGGTTCCTCTGCCCCGGTTCTGTAGCAGCGAGAAGCACTTTTGCTCCCGGCTGAAGCGCGGTGCTGCCGTGAAGCCGCAGTCCTGCCTTTGGAATGCGCCGGGGATTGCACCACATGGCAGGTGGCACCGAAACATTTTTGCAGGGCAAGATAATCGTGTCCCAACCTCCCCCCACCTCTAGTGAGCTCATATGGACATACTTCACCGTGCCTTCTTGCAGCTGGAAAGTGGGGGTGGAGAGGGATGGAGCCTGGCAAGGCCCCCGTGGTTGGATTTGCAGGGCTGAAGGCCTGGCAGCCCTCGTCCGATTTCCCTTCTGGAGCTGAAGGCTAGGTTAGATCTGAGGCATTTATATTTTTTTATTTGAGATCTATTGATAAGAAGGGAGAAGAGAGGGAAGGCTGTGAGGTCTTGTTTTGCATCCCTGCCTGTAGTATTGCAGGTTTGCAAGTATCAGTATTTTCTTGGCCATAGTAGATCAACAGAGAAAAACTTGTTTTTTAGCTGTAGAATGACAGAATTGCTGCAGTATGAGCTGCCTGGCCGAGTGAAGTCCTGGTAGGAGACCTGCAGAAATTTGGGGAGCTGGAAAATACAAGCTTAGTTTTTAATGCTTACCTAATGGGAACAAAACATATGACAGGTTACATGTGCAAAATGCAGCACTCGTTTCGTCAGAGAGACTACAAATGAAGGATGTTGGATCATTAAACGTGAACGGAGTTGCACACATTCAAAGGTTGTATTTGTATTGCTTTGATACCTAGACTCTGGCAGTCGTGTAGCAGAGCTGTATGGAAGTGTCCACAGATTACTGGGGCGTTAAGAGCTGTCTCCACACGAACATCCTGGTTTCTTTTCTCGGTTAATTTGCTCTGTCAAAGTGTGAGCAGAATTTTCAAACGTGGGTGCATGAGGACTAGCACACCTCTGCTGCTGTCTTGGAGCAGGCAGGCATCTTTTTCATTAACATAATGTGCAGATTTATGTCATGAGTGTAATTTATGGTGTATCGTAAGGAGAGATGCACGCTGCATCTCTGCTAGTAAGGATAAGGAGTTGGTTTGCGTGTGCTGCAGAATTAAATCATAGACTGCACAGGCTTGGAAGGGACCTCTAAAGTTGTCAGTTGTTCTCATATAAACTCATATAAAATTATTGGTAAGTAAATATGTGTAATAAATAACCTGCACTGCTTCAAACTGCTGTGCTTCAAGAGTGCAAATGCTTCTGTGTCCTAAAATACAGATACCCAGTTCTGGTAGCAAGATTAACCAATGTGTATGATAAGTTTGTTAAAATAGAGGGGTTTAGTGTGGTGCAAGATGGGGCTTACTGCTGGAGCTGACTAATACCCCTGAAGGTGCCCCGAGTTCTGCAACTCCTGAATGCAGTCAGAAATGAATTTGCACTGTGCCATGCCCATTGTATTCTCAGGTTGCCCCTACCCAGTCTAGCCCATTCCTCTTTTGTTTCCCCCTCTCCCACAGTCTCCATTGTGCCTGTAACACTTTCAAAGTTTGTTTCCCCAACCCATAACTGTGGAGTTTGCATCATGAATTTCCTGGTTTTGCTGTGTCAAAACTTTCAAAGATTGTGCAACTGTGTTCAGGCCAGGATGAGACAATCTTCTGTTGGAGGCGATTTCGGGCTTGTGGCACACAAGTCTTGGTGCAGCCCCTGCTAGTGGCTTTCTGTATGTTCTTCTCAAGATAATGCTTCAGAAAAGATACACTTCAGAAGGACTAGTGACAGAGTGTTTCAGCATCTAAAACCCCAGCAACACAACAGACAACCCCTTGCATGCATGCTTAGTTTTATTAAGCTGCAGATGTGATGTTCCTGATATTCCTGCAGTGACCTCATGATATTCATAGAATGGCTTAGATTGGAAGGCACCTCAGAGATCATCTGCTCCAAACCCACTGCTATGGGCAGGAATGCCTCTCAACTAGATCAGGTTGCCCAAAGCCTCATCCACAAACTCTCTGGGCAGCCCTTTCCAATATCACAACACCCTTGTACTGAAGAACTTCTTCCTGAGATTCAGACTAAACCTACTCTCCTTCAGCTTAAAACCATTCCCCCTTGTCCTCTCTCTGGACACCCTTATAAAAAGTCCATCTCCAGACTTTCTGTAGATTCCCTTCAGGTATTGGAAGGCAGCTCTAAGGTCTTCTCCAGGATGAACAACCCCAGCTCCCTCACCCTATTCTTGTAGCAGAGGTGTCCCAGCCCTTTGATCATCCTTGCAATGGTTGTTCTACTCTCTATCCCTTTCTCCCCAGTAAAAAACTGCCAGTTTCATTGAGTCTTTGCTTTTTGGAGTACACTTGGGACAGTAAACCCTGGGGTTTTCACCACCCTTAAATGGAATGGTTAAATAACCTTTAGTGTATGCTATTTAGGTGCAAGACAAGGCTTTTAAAATGAAGGATTTCTAGAAAGTTGGGGTGAAAATAATAAAAAAGAAAGAATTAAACCAGCAGATGAATCATTTAGACCTTGGAGCTCGCTACTGTAGGCTGCTTTTAATGTCTAATGTGAGTATGACTTGGAACACCCTCATATGTAAGAACCTGACTTGATTTTGTAGTCAGTAGATGCAGGGTGAGGTGTTTGCTGCAGGCAGGTTTGGGCACCTGAGGCATGTGCTTGAAGTTAGAGCAAATATCCTCGTGTTTTCTGAAGTATTGTGTGCAAGGTTGGAGAAGGTGAGTTCAAATGGCCAACTTGGCTGTTTTTCAGCATCTGTATTTTTTTAGAAGTCTGGAAGGATGTGGAAATGGAGGGATTTGGTTCTAAAACATTGAGAAACATCGTTGTGTAGCCTCAGATGGATCCTTCCTGAGTTGTGTAACAATTGCTGTGACATCTGGTGTGTGAAATGCTGTTCCATTTAATTCTTGCAGCGTTTTTGTATATTCACACATTTGTTGTTGTTGTTGCCTGAAAAAGGCTTTGTAATCGCATCAAGCCCCAGACATGTGCAGGTTCCTGAGTTACCAGTTTCATGCTTCACGTGGGGTGCAGCATCCTGCAGCAGGAAGTTGCAGGAGGGATCTGGGATCAATGAGTGACTCACAGCTCAGCTGCAGGATCACCAGCTTCATGTGAAGTCTCTGCAAAGGGCATGAGTTCAGGCAGCTCCACCTGATGACAGAAGTGTTCTGCTGAGCTTTGCCATCGGTGTCATTCTCTTAGGAGTTTACTTCGTTGCATTTTTTGCAGCACTTCTGTGTGTGTTGTCTTTATACCTTTGTAAAAGACAGTTTGTGTTGAATTCCTGTTGGCTGTCTCTATTGCTTTATTTTGTTTGGAAAGGAATTGAGCAGCCAAGACTTGCTCTTCTGCAGAATCTGCTTTTTCTATTTGTAGGCCATCAGGTTATGTAGCTCTTCCAAAACCTGGGATTTAGAATCCTAGAATGGTTTGAGTTGGAAGAGACCTTAAAGATCATCCATTTCCAACCCCCTTGCCATGGGCAGGGACACCTCCTACTGGACCAGGTCGCTCAAGGCCCCATCCAAACCTGGCTTTGAACACTTCCAGGCTTGGAGCCTCAACAGCTTCTGTGGACAACCTATTCCAGAGCCTCACCACCCTCATGGAGAAGAATTTCTTCCTGATGTCTGGTGTAAATCCAGCTTCTTCCAGTCTGAATTTGAATTTCTTCTCTTTTTTAACCCACAGTTGTACCAACACTGACCCTGAATTTCCTGGGTGTTATGAGGATACTGAGATAAATTCCACACTTTTGAGCTAACAAGAGAAACACTGGACTTAAGCAATTTTAAAGCATGAGGCTCCAGAGGAAATGAAGTAACAACCTTAAATACACCTTGGTTGTAACAACTCCTCTGTGGTTTATCTTTTTTAACCAATGTGTGTCTTTGGGATTACCAATCCCTTATCAAAGCATGCTGATGCCTTCTGGTCACTTGGAGGGACAACTGCCTTCTCCAGTAAGGTGTGGTAGATGTGTGAGGAGTGATATGAACAGCACCATCAAACTGTGTGGGATGAAGCAGCTGCACAAGTAGGATTGGCAGGACACACATGAGGAAGAGGCTGCAAGGGGGAGATGGGCATGCACAGAAATGCTTTGAGTAAAGCTTGGGAAGTGGTTTGAACTTCGTGGGAAGCAATAAGTGAAATTAGCACAAGCATGTCTGTCCTGCAAGGAGGCTTTTATTGCACCTTTGTGCACAAAAGGTGCAGACAGGCTGGAAAGTGTCCAGAGAAGGGCCATGAGAATGCTCAGAGGACTAGCAGCCCTGCTATGTGAGAGAACAAGGTTTGTTCAGCCTTGAGAAGGCTTAGGGGACACCTTATTATCATGGACCAGGATTTTTGTCGTAGGGGCTACCAGGAGGATGTGAACTGCCTTTTCACAAGGAGTCCCATGGAGAAGACAAGGGGTGTTGGGGACTAGGATCTGCTGGGGAGATCCTGATTGGAATCCAGAAGAAAGTTTTTTCACCATGAGAACAGAGATTGGAAGCGTTTCCCAAGGGAAGCAGTAGATTGGGCAGTTTGAAGACTCAGCTTGACAGGGTGCTGGGCCAGCTCATTTCAACTACACCATCACCTGGAAAGGTTGGACCAGATGATTCTTGGAGTCTCTTCCAACCTAGCATTCTGTGATTCTTTCTTTGAAGCAGAAGCCAAAATAGCTGAAGAGAAGTAAGATTTGCAACACATAAGTTGTACCAACAACTTCTTACTGTTGTTTTACAACAGAAAATTGACTTGTTGTGGAGGCTTTGACCCTGAAAGTGTTTAAAGCTAGGTTGGATGGGGTCTTGAGTAACCTGCTCTAGTAGGAGGTGTCCCTGCCCATGGCAGGGAGGTTGGATTGGGTGATCATTAAGGTCTCTTCCAGCCCAAATGATTGAATGATTCTAACTCTTTGTAGTGTGTGGGAAAGTAAGTGTTTGAAATGCTTGTTTGGACTGAAGTCAGTGGTTGGTGTTGGTGAGAAAGTGTCAGATGCCAAGAACAGTGGTGTTGTGTCTGTAACTAGATGTGCATAAATAAGCCCCAAAGGTACCATTGAAGAGATTTGGTTAGAGTGGGTGTTAGCATAGGCGCCAGCGAGGAGCAGCACACTATTATCAGAACAGCCTTTGCACAAAATTAGCATTCTGGTTATCTAATATTTAAATAAATTGCACTCTTCAGTAAGTTTGTGTGTGCTGCAGTTCCTCAGACTACTTCAGGTGTTGCTTCTAAGATGCTGTAGGTTGAGTGAGTGGATAGTTTCTGTGAAGCAATTGTTTTAGTCGACCTCTTGCATTCTGGATTCAGTTCAGGTTAGCTCAGACTTGTGGTTGTAGCTTACTCAGGGTGAGGAGGGTGCCGTGGCACAATACCATGGAAGAGGTTGAATGTGGAAGCTGTGATAAACGATGAATTTGTGATGATCTTGTTTAAACAATGGGACTTAAAACAGTGGATTGTGCAGTTTCTTTCCAGTTGAGCTTTTTTAGCTGCAATATGATTAGTGAAATGCAGCTGTTCTAAGGCTCTGCTGAAAGGCAGCTAAGTGTTCTTTAAAATGTTCTCCAAGGTGACAGCTGTTGTATAGCTCTGTGTTCCAGGCTCCTATAAAACATTAGGCAGTTATCTGCACTGGCAGAAAGTTACTTGGCATGCCTTTATCTGCAGGGGATTGTTCTTTAGACCTTCAATATGACTCAGCTTAGAAATCTTCTGACTTCAGGAGTAAATCTAGATTGTGAATGTGCAGCAATACAATGTTTTCTTTCCTGGACTTACGCAGTGTCACTGTGGTGGTTAAAATGTGCCTGAGTTCTGATGATTGCAGTTCTCCTTGGAGGCTAATCATCCACTATAGTGGAGAGATAACTTGATATGACCTCAAAAATGTCAAATAAAGAAGTGCCAGGTCCTGCACTTCAATCACAACAACCCCCTGTAACACTCCAGGTGTGAGGAAGAGTGACTGGAGTGCTGCCCAGCAGAGAAAAACCTGTGGGTGTTGGTCAACAGTCAGCTGAAGATGAGCCAGCTTGTGCCAGGTGGCCAAGAAGGCCACCAGCTCCCTAGCTTGGGTCAGCAGTAGTGTGACCAGCAGGACCAAGGAAGTGATTGTCCCCCTGCACTGGATATTGGTGAGGCCACACCTCAAACACTGGGTTCAGTTTTGGGCCTCTCCCTCCAAGAATGACATTGAGGGGCTGGAGCAGGTCCTGAGCAGGGCATGGAAACTGGTAGAGGGTCTGGAAAACAGGGCTGGTGTAGCTGAGGGACCCGAGTTTGTTTTGTCTGGAGGAAAGGAGGCTGAGGGGAGATCTTCTGGCTCTCTGCAGCTCCCTGGAAGGAGGTTGGAGCCAGGTAGTCAGGTGGTCTCTTCTTCTGAGTAATTAGTGACAGGACAATATGAAACGGCCTCAAGTTGAAGCAGGGCAGGTGTAGGTTGGACATTAGAAGAAAGTTCATTACTGAAAGGGTTTTCAGACATTGGAACAGGCTGCCCAGGGAGGTGGTTGAATCATTGGATGTATTTAAAACCCACAGAGATGTGGTGCTGAAGGACATGGTTTAGCACCAGGCTTGGTAGAGTTAGATCATGGTTGGACTCGATGAAAGTCTTTTCCAACTGAAATGGTTCCATGATTCTATAAAAGGTGAAATTGAATTCCCTTTGGAGTCTGGAATAGCTGATCCCAGGCTGATGGCTCTGAAATCCTTTCTGAAGAGCATCTTGTGGAAACTGAGAGAGAAATCTGATTGCTTAGCTGCTAAGGTGGTTAATGTGAAAGGGATGCCCTGCTTTCAGGATGAGAGATTCTGGTGTGTGTTGCCTTTCGTCCCCTAAATGTTTGAAAGCTGCTAAGGATTCATGACTAATTCACGACAGCATGTGTTGAATTATGATGAGTAACCTTTTTGCTCTAAGTCCTAGAAAACACCTTGAGTATCATTAAAATGTTGTCATATAATTGCAGTCTGAGTTAGGTATGTTTCTAGGTTGCAGAACAGTGTGTGAGAAGCTTAAAAAACCACAGAATCCTGTGTTTTGTGTAGTGCTGCAGCTTAGACATTGATGTTCTAGGGACTGAGAAGAGTGACTGAAGATGGTTGGAAGTCAAGGTGAAAAACTGAACCCGTAATGGCAGCTGCTGTCTGCCCAGGCTGAGTGAGGTGTGAAGGGTGACTTGGCTGTGGAAGTGGTTGATAAGGGCATTCTCTTGGACAGTCTGGTTGAGCTTGAGTAATGCCCCTCCCTGGAAGTACTCAAGGTCAGGTTGGATGGGAGTCTGGGCAATCTGCTCTAGTTGCAGATGGCTTTGCTTGTTGCAAGGGCTTGGACTGGATGAGCTTGAAAGGTCCTTTCCAAACCATGCCATGATTCAGCCATGGCAGTTTGGTGGTCCTGTGGTCTCCTGTCTAGCTTGAAGACAGGCTGGGAGAGTTTGGGCTGTTCATCCTGGAGAAGAGAAGGCTCTGGGGAGACCTAAGAGCAGCATTTCAGTATCTGCAGGGGGCTACAGGAAGGCTGGGTAGGGGCTGTTTCCAAGGGCTTGTGGTGATAGGACAAGGGGCAATGGTTTGAAACTGGAGCAGGGGAGGTTTAGGTTGGACATCAGGAGGAAGCTCTTTACAATGGGAGTGGTAAAATACTGGAACAGGTTGGCCAGGGATGTGGTTGAGGACCCATCCTTGGGGACATTCAAGATCAGACACGACGTGGCCCTGGGCAGCCCGATCTAGTTGGAGGTGTCCTTGCTGGCTGCAGTAGGGTTGGACATGATGACCTTTGATGCTCCCTTTCAACCTGATGCGATCTGTGTATTTGTGTCTTTCCAGGGAGCCAGTCTCCCTGTAGGTGGTGTGCAGGTGCTCCTTTAGAGAGGAGGAAATGCTCTTGACCTCCATCATGCACAGCAGGTTCAGCCATCCCCTGGGAGGAGGACAACTGTTCGTAGAAACCAGATTGTGTTTTTGTTTTCTATTTCTCATAAGCCTCATGTACCAAATTCCTTGGAAGCTGAGCAACTTTGAGATAAGGACTCTGTTTGCAAATTAATTCCAGCTAATTAAATTAACAAATATTGGCTTTCTCTGACTTTCTCCATTCCATCTTTTCCCCTTTGTTACCTTGAATCGAGTGTAACCCTGACTTCACATCCTCTTCCTTCCTTCCTTTTTGACAAACCAGTCCTGGTTTAGATAAGAACATCAAAGATGAGAAAAAAGAGGAGTAATTCAGTTCACAGCTCAAGGCCTGTGTTTCTGTAGTTCCTCACAAATAAGCCCTGAGTTCTGGAAGATTTGCTGCCACTGTGCCCTTGCAGCCCAGAACCAACCATGTCCTGGATGGGCAGCAGGCAGAGAGAGGAGATTCTGCCCCTCTGCTCCATTCTGCCGAGACCCCACCTGCAGTGCCGAGACCCCACCTGCAGTGCCGAGTCCAGCCCTGGAGCCCCCAGCACAAAAAGGACACTGACCTGTTAGAGCCGGTCCAGGGGACATCACGATGATCAGAAGGCTGGGGCACTTTTATTGCCATGTTTCTATTTAAGGACAAAGCTGTTTTAGACAGAAAAATCTCAAACTTCCCCCTCCCCCAAAAATCCCTCCCTCTACTGTGTGATCAGGACTCATCCTTGAAATGTCTGCCAGAAGCCAACACTTGAGTATGGGGATTTTGGGTGGGGGTGCAGGTTGTGGACCAGGATGCCTCAGAAATTATTTTCATTGCAGAAATGGAGTGGTCAGGGATTGGAACAGGCTGCCCAGGGAGGTGGTGGAGTCCCCATCCCTGGAGGTGTTCAAGAATGGTGTGGCCGTGGCCCATGAGGATGTGGTTTAATGGCCATGGTGGTGTTGGGTTGATGGTAGGACTGGATGATCTTAGAGGGCTTTTCACACCGAAACAATTCTATTAAATGCCTGTAACAGGGACTCTGTGTCCAGATAGCTGCTGCCTGGAGTTGCTAGGTGTGGGTTTGACAGTGTCTATAAATAATTCCTGTTGGTAATTTTTATTACTTTTTCTTGCAGCTCTGCCTTTGACACAAAAACTGAGCTGCGTGTGGCTGTCAAGAAGCTGTCCCGACCATTTCAGTCCATCATCCATGCCAAGAGGACCTACCGAGAGCTGCGGCTGCTGAAGCACATGAAACATGAAAATGTGAGTTGAAGGAGATGGTGTGATACCTGCCTCTGTAGTTGGGCCATCCCATGACCATCCATCAGGGTTGTCTTCAAGGATCTTGTTGCGTGCGTTGTTTTCTGATGCCAAATACAGAGCTTGCAGGAGGCTAAGGGATTTGGGTTATAGCAAAGCACGCGGATAAAAACCCCGTATCCCCAAAAATACAGAACCCATTTTGTATTCAATATCGTAGTATTCTCTTAAGAATCATCTGGAATCTGCTTGGCAGCTTCCATGGAACCAGAGAACAGCTGAGATTGAGAACTTGAGTGGTCAAGAACAACTGCTTGCCTGGAGCTCAGTCCCACCGCTGCTGCTAAGCCACTGCCACTAAACTATGTCCCTCAGCGCTACATCCACACATCTTTTAAACACCTCCAGGGATGGTGACTCCACCACTTCCTGGGCAGCCTGTTCCAGTGCCTGAGAACCCTTTCTGTGAGGAGATGGTTCCTAATATCCTACCTGAACCTTACCTGGCACAGCTTGAGGCTGTTCATGCTGTCTTAAGAGTTTAGGACAAAGGTGGTGTCACCTCCTGCTTGCCTGCTGTACTGAGCTGTAGTTGTTGTTACCTAAATAATGTAATTTAAAAAAGAGAATCTCAGAGTGGTTTTCAGTGTTTTGTGGAGGGGTTTTTATATTTGCTTGACTTGGCTCTGTCAGAGGATGTGGACTAGATGTTCACTAGATTCCTGTAGGTAAAATAGGGAGGAGAAAAAGGAGGTGGTGTGGGGGTGGGAATCAGATGGCTTTTCGTACAAACTGTCCACTGAAATCAGCAACTGGGAAACTAAATAGGATGTGAGAAATGTTGTGCTGAAATGTCTTTTGCTGTAACTTCGATTTGCTACAGTAAATGATGGACCAGTTCTGTGTGTTTGTGGTGTTAACACATGAACACATTGATACTGCCTGCTGCTGGGAGCGAACGTGACATGCAGGAGGGCAAAAAGTCTCATAACCTGCCCTTCATAGGCTTACAGCCTCCACAGCTGCTCTGGGCAACCTGTTCCAGTCTCTCAGCACCCTCATGGGGAAGAATTTCTTCCTCGCGTCTAATTTAAATCCAGCTTCTTCCAGTTTCAAGCCATTACCCCTTGTCATGTCACTCCATGCCTTTGTAACAAGTTCATCTCCGGCTCTCCTGTAGCCCCCTTCAAATCCTGGAAGGGTGCTCTAAGGTCTCCCAGAGCCTTCTCTTCTCCAGGCTGAACAACCCCAACTCTCTCAGTCTGTCTTCAGAGTATTGCAAAGAACCTGTGCAGCTTTAAGGGATAAGAGGAAGTGAAGTGTTTATCTATAGAAATCTTATTATCTGTTCATCATGCTGTCCTCCCTCTGTGGGCAGTTCATCTAGGTTGTGGGTTAGAAGTTCTGCAGCTGCAGAGATGTTCAGAGCAGGTTAGTGCTGGTGTCTCGGCTCTTCAGGTCTTGGTTCAGAAGCAGAACGCATGGTTTGACGTGGCACAGAACACACCAGCACATCTGGAAGCTGTGGTGTTTTCAGGGGCTTGAACACAGGGTGGTTTTCTATATCCTGTCTCTGCTGTGGTTCCTGGTGATGCTGAGCACATAAAGGGAGCTGCAGAGCACTCAAGTGTGGCTTCATTGCATTTCCAAATTCCACCAGGCCTTGTTAGCTTGCATGAAGCACAGCACTCAGCAGATGGGAGAGCAAATGTTGTCAGAGGAAGAAATTAATAAGCTGTGTAACATCCTAAAATGCTGGGAGGGGAAAGCAAAAGGTTAGGAGTTGGATTCTCAATCCTCTGGTGTTCATACTTCCTGAGAAGTGAGTCACTGATGCACTGCAGAGTAAGTTTGTCTAAGTGTTTGTGAGACTCAGTGATACATATGGGTAGTTTGATGTTGTGCTGGGGCGTGTGGCAAGACACAAGTGGTGAAGGAAAAAAAGTCCAAAGTGCATGTGGCACTGAACAGGAGGAGAAATTCCTTGGTGTGAGGGTATTGGAGCCCTGGAACGGGCTGCCCAGAGAGGTTGTGGAGTCTCCTTCTCTGAAGAGATTCCAAACTCAGCTGGCCATTGTGATGCTGGGCAAGCTGCTGTGGGTGCCTCTGATTTAGCAAGGGGGTTGGACTGGACAGTCCCAGAGGTGTCTTCCAACCCCCACTGTGATAGAATTCTGAGATTCTATAAACTGGGTGGATAATGTTGAACATTGTCTAAGAACTGATCTGGAAGAGTCCACCAGAGAGAGAAACTGTGAGCATGAGAATTATTACCCAGGATGGATGTGAATGTTTGGGTTTGAAGAGGTCTGTCTAGAAATGGAGTTGCTGTGATCTCTATCAAGAGAGTCAGGAAAGTGTTTTTCTCTTCAGTTTCCTGAACCAAAACTAATCTACAATGTGGAGTAAACAGAGGGGTTTAATTCCTACCTAATCAGTCTCTTCTCCAAATCCTAGAGTTGCTCAGAGATTGCTCAGAGTTTGTCTTGAATTCTCTGCTTAAATGTAACTCAGCTGAGTCTGATATCCCTGGCCAGTGTAAAGAAGGGAATGAAAGGGATGGTTCCAAAGGGAACATGGGAATCCTGCTCTGGGTTTTGTTTGCACATTTGAGCCATTGCTGGAGCTGTAGCCAAGATGAGAGCTGCTGACTTGAAAAGGGAAGAGGAGTTTTTTTGGAGATGGATGAGGGGAACTTGTCTCTTTAGCTCACATATTCATAAAATAAAATACTATTTGCTATTAAGAGAAGGAATAAAAGGTTTAACAGCAAGTTTCACTGGAAAAATAGAATAATCTTTGTCAACTGGATGGATATATCTTTTAAATGCTGTATGTGACCTTGGAGATAATTATGGGATTATAAGATAAAGCTCTGCTGTTCTACATGGTAACTTGTGCATTTCCTTTCACTCTGTACTGGTGGAACAGTTTAGCTGTAAAATGAGAAGTGGAGCAGCAGTTCTTTGGGCAGAAAATCCAAGTGGCAGTGTGAAACTGTCAGCTTTTTGAAAATCAGGTCCTCACTCCAGTGCTCTGCTGTATTTTCTGGTGTAGTCATTGTTATTCATTGCTTGTGTCACAGATCCTTGAGTTTTTCTAGCCATTACTCAGCATGAGTGAGACAAACACACTCTCCCAGTTCTGATTCCAGTCTGTAGGCAACAATATAACTGAGAATTGAGCAGGAAGAAACAGTTTTGTCTGATGTTTGTTTCTCTCATCCATTTCTTTCCTGAACAAACATCATTTTTTTCCCAGCTATTCCAATCCAGTGCTCACAGCAGCCTTATGTGCTGGCTCCCACTGGGTGCTTTAAGTGGTGTGAAACACCAGCTGTGTGTTTTTAACCTTCATGTATTTTTTATTACACAAGAATTGACCATTTCTGATCTTGTGTGAACACTGATTTGCCCACATCAGAATGATTCATGTAGTTGGAAGTGAAATATCTTGTGAAATTAGTAGTTTCTGCTCCACAAAGGATCTCACTAACTGTTTCATGTTTTACTATGAATGTAGCTTTCACTTTTCTGTTTCCTTTCTAGGTGATTGGCTTGCTGGATGTGTTCACCCCTGCCAAGTCACTAGAAGAATTCAATGATGTGTAGGTAACTTTTCTGAAGACTGTAACCAAACAGCTTTTGTGTCTTCCTTGCATCCCTCAAATGATTATAGGAACATTTGCCACCTTGACTTGTCTGCCATCCATTCCAGACAATTCTGAATTCCAGCACAAGAGTTATCTCAATGTTCTAAATTGTTGGACTCAACAAATCCACTTGTGGTTTGCTGCCCAGCATTATAGGAGTCAGGGTGCTCATCTGCTGCATTGTTTCAAGTGTTGTGAACTGTGTTTCCTTCAGCACCACACTCTGGGACAGTCAGCCCTGCTACAGGAGCTTTATGGGGAATTTCTATCCTAATCCTGTTGAAGGGATTGCTTCACGGGCTGTGTTGTCTCCCTTTGTTCACAGGTACTTGGTGACACACCTTATGGGAGCAGATCTGAACAACATTGTGAAATGCCAGAAACTCACTGATGACCACGTGCAGTTCCTCATCTACCAGATCCTTCGGGGGCTGAAGGTATTTCACCCATCCTGCCTGAAGCACGGTAGCTCAGCAGCAGGAGGTGGATGTTATGATGAATGTTACATCCTCAGAGATTCACAAGAGAACATACTGGGGCTTCTCTGACTTCCCTAACATATTGTAGGAGAACCAGTGGGTATTGTTCCTGCCTTTCATACCTCTTTGGAGCTCTGTAACTGTAAAGTTGTGTATTATTTAAGATATCTTTATATGTTCCAGAGGGCAGAATCTGAGAAATCATGAGCTCTGCTGCTCTCTTAATCTGCTTTGACTGTAAATCTTCAGTGTCCTCAGTTTTGTTTATGTGTTGTCCCACTGGTGGTGGCAGTGCTCCTAAGGAGAACACCTACCTACCTGAAACCCACAGACACACTGTGTTCCTCCTGCAGACAAATCTTTGCACTTGAGTTGTGTGGGATGGGGTAGGGCAGTGCTGTGTGGTGAAGGAATGAGAAGGAGCCTGCTTGGACTGTTAAATAAAGTTTGTCATCTTGCCTTGCAGTACATCCATTCAGCTGACATAATACACAGGGTGAGTATTGATCCTGAGATTGCTTCCTGTGTGGGACCAATGCCTTGAAACATGTAGCACACAGAGAAACAAGACATTTCCAAAGAATCCTTTTGGTTAAATTTGGGAAGTGGTTGTCACAGTCCTCGGTTTCTGTCGCTGCCTGTGAGTGACTTGGGTCTTTATGAAACCTGTTTTCTCTGGGTTTGGATATGAATATCTAAAAGGCGGGTGGGGGGAGCGCAAGAGGATGGGGCCAGACTCTCGTGAGTGGTGCCTAGCAACAGGACAAGGAAATACCAGCACAAACTGGAACCCAGGAGGTTCCATCTGACCAGGAGGAGAAACTTCTTTGGTGTGAGGGTGCTGGAGGCCTGGAGCAGGCTGCCCAGACAGGTTGTGGAGTCTCTTTCTCTGGAGAGCTTCCAAATCCAGCTGGCCATTGTGATGCTGGGCAAGCTGCTGTGGGTGGCCTGCTGGAGCAGGGGGTTGGACTGGATGATGTCCAGAGGTGCCTTCCAACCTCCACCATGCTGGGGTTCTCTCTGTGTCTGTTTGCTATATATTTACATCACAGCCTTTATGCATTTTGCTTATATGGGACACCTCTGAGAGAGCTGACTGGCACCAAATAATTTTCCTGAGTATGAAGAGTTGATATTTGCAACCAGTTTGAATTAATTTTCTTTCTGCATTTACATTTCAATCTACTTTAGACTTGTGAAAGATGCTATATAGCACCTTTAATGCTGATGGTGTTTAATTTTTCAGGATTTAAAGCCCAGTAACCTAGCTGTAAATGAAGACTGCGAGCTGAAGGTAATCACGAGGTCTGCTTGGTCTGTCTGAATGCCTTGTGGATGTCCCTTGGAATTGAAGGGACAACACATGGAAATCTTTTCATGGCCCAATGGAATAATGTCCTTCCCAGCTGTAAAGGGCTGACATTTTTCTGTATCTCTTCCTGTGTTTTTAATGAATCATTCTGAAAGTGAAGTATTAGTGGCTGTAGTTTGGGTTTAGTTGTTTTAGAGAACAGATATTGAGGTAATTCTGATGGCTGGGTCCTACATGATCTAGGCTGGTATCTTTAATAGGTTGTGAAATCCTGGTTTCATCACCTGCCTTTACAGTTGCACCACTCCTCCTCCACCCAATCCAACAGCTGCCTGGTTATTTGCTCTAAGTACTTTGCATGGTTGCACTGCAGTAGTTAGGGGATGTCCTTTCTGTTGTATAGATCCTGGACTTCGGCTTGGCACGGCACACGGACGACGAGATGACCGGGTACGTGGCTACCCGCTGGTACAGGGCTCCCGAGATCATGCTCAACTGGATGCACTACAACCAGACAGGTAACCTGTGCAGATAACTTGATGGTCTTCAGTTCTTCAGCTGTGGGAAGAGAAGTTGTCCTTTGCACCCGCTCTTTCCATTTGGTCACGCAGGTTGGCCAGCTCTTCAGTGGGGGTGGCTAGAAGAAGGAAGTCATAGAATCAATATTTGAAGCACACTCTAGTAGGTGTCAGTTAAGAATCACTATGGCAGTGTTCACAAGGCTTCTTCAAACTTGACCCTTTGAAATTGCAATCATTAAAATATTGTCAGCACTTCTCCCTTGTTTTTCCCAGCACAGCAAAGAGAGTGGGATGTGTCTGGGTGAGGAGAAGGTGTGTTTCTAAGAAGCTTCTGGGAATGCACTGAAAAATGTCTGGAAAAAATTACTAAAGAGTACATAAATCTATCCTCTCTTCTTAGCCACCTCTTCAGAGTTACATCTTCCTCCAAGTTCCCAGTATCTTCCCAGCAGCACACCATGCTTCCTAACAACCCTTCCAAACCAGGCACAGGGAAGAAAGGCAAATGCTGAGAGTAGTTCCTGTACAGGAGAGTGCATGGCTCAGTGGAAATAACATGCTGCTCTGATTTCAGACTTCACCTTTTTCTCTTCTTTCCTCTTCTCCTCTTGCCTGTCCATGGACTTGTCCTGTGTCTGCAGTGTAATGGTGGTTTTTAGGGTAGAGTTAATGAAGGCCATATGCAAATTAATTTCTCAGAGTTGTCTGGAACAGGTTTCTTCCTGTTCAGTTGTACAGATTCCTCCCCAGCTCCGGTGCTCATTGCACGTTGTGCTGTGGAAGGGATATTTGCCTGCTCTAGAACAAGTCCTAGAGGACGGAGTTACTGAGCGGTGTCAGCTTGCAGCATGTCTCAGGCTGTTTGGATACCATAAGAGGATTTCAGGATAAAGCTTTCTGTACTTGTAGAACAGGGTGATTCTGAGACTGTATTTTTTTTTTTTCCTGACATGATTTTGTGTGTTTTGTTTTGCTCAGTTGATATTTGGTCGGTGGGCTGCATTATGGCTGAACTGTTGACTGGAAGAACATTGTTCCCTGGGACAGACCGTATCCTTTGAAAGTAATATTTGAAATGGAAATTAGAGCTCTTCACCTTCACATACTTCACAAGAAAAGACATTCTGGGTTTGGTTGTGGGAGGATTTTTGTTTGGTTTTAGATTAACGGCTTCTTTTACTCGCAGTGCAGAGAGGTAAGTCCTTGATTTTGCTGCACGGGAAACAAGAAGGCAAATCTGTTCCTCTTCATTGTCGATTAGCATCACTAGAATTGCTCCCTGGTTGGTTGTTTCTGGGAGTTAACTTTCCTTTAAGTTTATTTCAATTCATTGCTCTTTGAGTTTGTAGAAAATAACTGTGTGGAGTAACCTGGCTGCTCAGAATTGCTCCCACTTTGAAGCATCCCTCCTGGCCTCTGTGGAATGTTGTGAGAGTGGTGGCTTTGCAGTCACTTAGTGCCAAATATTTTCTTCCAAATTCAGAATCACAGATGGCATTGGGTTGGAAGGGACCCTCAAAGGTTATCTTGTCCAACCCCCCTGCAGTCAGCAGGGACACCTCCAGCCAGACAAGGCTGCCCACGGCCACATTAAGTCTGTCTGATCTTGAATTTCTCCTCAACCACATCTCTGGGCAGCCCGTTTCAGTATTTTACCACTCTCCTTGTAAAGAATTCCTCTGAAATGTTTGGGTTCCACTTCCATGTAAACAGATTGTGAACTTTCTTTCTCTGTGTGCTTATGCTGAGATGGAAAATCAAGGTTGAAGAGCAGCTCTTCAGAAATACTATTTTGCTGCACCAAAAGGGGTTGGGTAAGGACAGATTTCTGGGGCCACAGTGAGAGGTGGTCACTTTTATCCCCAGGAAATTAGAACTGAGGCTTGATGCAAATTGTTACTCTTGGGTTCAGCCATACAACTCGTGGGGCAATTTACTCCTGGGAGGATTTTTCATTGCCTGGAAACTGAACTTGATTTACCAGAGAAAGTAACATTGCCCACCTTTTACCAAAATTTATTCTTTCAACTTTTATTAATGTATAAGTATTTTACCTATTAATTCAAATCTGTTAGCATCTGATGAAAAGAAAACAAGTACTTGAAGTGCTGACCTCTGTGCATGAAAGCATCTTGATTCCAAAACTTTTCCCTGGGGGGCAAGGCTTTCATTCCAGTTTTGCCACAGTTTCATCTCCTTTTTCAAAGTGCCCTAACTTCCTCTTTATATATATCTATATATCTATATCTATCTTTTTTTCTGCCTGTCTCCATCTCCCAATCTCTCTCCAGATTTGTTGATTTGGCTGTGCTCTGCTGTTTAGTCATCTCTGCTGTATTTTTCTGGTGTCAGAGACAGAAGCAGAACCAACACCGAAGTGTTCAGAAGCTAGGAAAAGAGCTGCCAGATTCCTGTCTGCTGCTGTAGCACCTGTAATTTGGGGCAGATCTTGTTTCTTGTTGAAAAAAAGAGAAATCAAGAATTGTTGATTGAAACAAAGCAAAAATCTTTAAGCTATTGCTATTATTTGACCCTACTAATAGTGAGACAGCTTAGATTTTACAAGTCTTGATTTTACTTACAAGTATAATACTTGATAATAGGATTTGCAGTCTCTAAGAAATGCTTCATGTTGTGAAGTTCTAAGCCTGAGAGATTTGGAGTGTTTTTTTTTCCTCCAAGCTAAGAACTGCAGCAACTAATAACCACCATGCAAAATAAACTTGACTTTTAGGGTCCACATTGTTTGCTTTGTCATGTTAAGATCCTTCACTGACTTATATCATCCAGAAGATGCTTCTGAATCTTGAACTGCTCTGTTTCTTTTGCAAATGCTGGGAACACTTTTGAATTAAAGTTTCTGTCCTGAGTTGGTTAGAATTTAAGAAAAATAAGGCCAAATCCTTTATCCACTAGATAAACTTCTGTAGTGTTTTGGTTCTTCCACTTTGTGTGTGTGGTTCCCCACTTCAATGTACATGCTGCTCAGTCATGAGGTTAGAAGTGCAAGGGGAGCAGGATTTGTGGTTATGAGCCTTGTTTGTGCATGAAACACTTAGCCAAGTATCTAGAAAGGCACCAGTCACCAGCTTTCACTTCAACTTTGACAAATAAAGTAAGATAATGATGGGTTCTAGCTTCTTCCTACCTTGAAGGTGCTTTGAAATCATTAAATCTCCATGATCTTAGGAGTTTTACACAGGTAGAACATGTAAGGTGCTCCTGGGCTCAGAATAATATCCATATACCCACAGATTTGCTGAGGCTTGGGTTCCTCCTGCAGTGTTACTGTGATTGCTGAATTACTGACTCCACAGTTAACATAAACATGGCTTCATTCAGGGAGGATTTGCCATGGCTGTAGCAGCCAAGGGTGTAGTGTACCCAAATCCTCTGCATTTGGAAGGAATTCACTTTGCAGCTGGAGGCAAGATGACTGTATTCCATGTGTTCAGAAAGCTGGAAACTGCTCCCCTTGGACAGCTAAAATTGTGACATTCTTCTTTCTTTTTGATCTCAAGACATTAATTTTTCTCAACTACATAGCTTACATTTCCAAAATGAAACAGCTAGTGACAGGCTAGGGAATACCTGCTCATGTTGATCATCCTCCTGTTCAGGTGGGTCTCGTTTGAAATGCTGGTTCCTTTCACCAAGGATTTAGCAGAAATGGTGTGATGGCATCTCCAATCCATCAGGTATTGCTTCATACAGCCCACAGATGTGTATATTCCTTGTAAGGGGCTTCAGCACAGCCAAGCTGTACAGTTAATTAAATCTGGTAAGTAATCAATCAAGTTGTATTCTGAGATGCTGATCTTCAGTGCTGTCTCTGATGATTGTGCCACTGATAATCTAATGCTGAATTTACAGATTCACAGATTGCATTGGGTTGGAAGGGAGCCTCAAAGGTCATCTTGTCCAACCCCCCTGCAGTCAACAGGGACACCTCCAACTAGAGCAGGCTGCCCAGGGTCACATCAGATCTGACCTTGAATGTCTCCATGGACACATCCCTGGGCAACCTGTTCCAGTATTTCACCACTCGCATTTCTCCTTATGTCGAACCCAAATCTACCCTCCTCCCGTTTCACACCACAAAAGGACCTAATTCTGGTCGTGGCTGCCATTGACTTAAAGCAAGAAGTGGTCTTTTTTGTCTCCTGTGATTAATGTGGGCTCAGCTCTGCAGGGTTGTTCCAATATCCCTCACTTCACACCGAGTGCAAGCAAATTGAATTGTTCCTGCTGTAAGCTACAGGTGGAAAGATTTGGATGAAAGATGGATCTAAGATGCTAAAATCTCTGCTGGGAGGTGGAGAAGGGAGCAAGGTCGTGAGAAAGACTAGTCAGAGACTGAAAAAAATATCCAAGAGTCCTTTGGAAGTTTACTGTAAGGCTTAGCTAGAGGCATTCTTCCATTGTTGTCATCTGTCTTATGCTAAGATCAGTTTCTGTTACACATGTCAATTCTTGATTTATTTTTTTTTACAGCTCTTGTGACTGATTCATATCAATAAGTAGTGAGGTTGACTTTAAATTTGACAATTTGCCTTGCTTAGAGTGATATAAAGTACAAGTAAGAATATCTTGACTGTTTTGTCCTACTTCAGCCTGTTTTCTGTGTGGTTTAAGTTGACTGTATTCCCTTATAACTCTGAAGAGTGTTCTTATTACTGCTTTTATTCAGTAGTGTGGGGCTTCCATGAGAACTAACCCATCTGTTCTTCTGATATACCTGCTTGTGGTGGCAGCTGAAACAAGTTCTGACCTTTGCTTTGCCTGGGTGAGCTCTGACACTCGTGACAGTGACAGCAAGTTGTTTGCTCACTTTTGGAATCACTGCAATTCACCAATTCTTGGGGGTCCCTTGGTGTTGGCACTGGGGGGTTGCATGCTGCGCTTTCCTTCTCCATGCACATCTGTTTGGTTTGTTTTTTTTCCTTTTGCTTTGTATATGCCAAGTCTTTTTTCTTGTCTTTAATTGCTTATGGCTTATTTCACTGGGATGTGGTAGGCTGAATGCTGCAATTCAGCAGGATATAGGTGGCAGGCTCAAAACTAGATGCAATTCCAGTAGCAGTTTTCCCTGGGAAATGAGCTGGCAGCAAACTGGGCAGCACAGATGCTGGCACACATGGTGCAGGTGATTTTGTTATATCATAGAATCATGTCATAGACTGGCTTGAATTGGAAGGGACCATAAAGATCATCTATTTGCAATCCCTCTGTCATAGGCAGGGACACCTCCCACTAGACCAGGTTGCTCAAAGCCTCATCCAACCTGGTCTTAAACACTTCCAGGGATGAGGCATCCACAACTTCTCTGGACAATGCATTCCAGTGTCTCAGCACCCTCACAATAAAGAATTTTAAATGGCTTTAAAAGAATTTAAATACTCCAACTGAGATACGGCTCCTGCCTTCTGAGGCATGTCAGCAGTTTCTTGTGCAAAGAGTGGAAGATGTGAGGGCTGCTTGAGTGGCACCGAGGAAAAGCCAATTTAGCTGAGCTGGTTATGGTTAGTGTGGCACCTTCTGCTGATTTTCCTGCACCAGTGGATGTACTGATTTCATTTTAAGCATTGACACTTAGTTGGTGATTCAGCAGCCAAGCTAAACCCAGCTGAGATATTGGATTTACTCGGTTGGAGTGTTCAAGTAGGTGGGAATTGAGAAGCGAGGAATTAGTTCAGCTCTTCTGCAAAGTGCTATTTCCAGGGCTTTGGGCTCAGTTTGTATGTAAAACTTGGGTCTGAAATTTACATCAGAAGATAAAGGGTTTGGGGCAGTGTTGCTGAGTTCCTTCATACACAGTTTGCTGGTATTACAGGATCTCTGAGGCTTTTTAAAACACGAGAGAGCATTTCTAGAGCTCTTGTAGTAGTAGAACTAAAAGATACTCTAACAGGGAGCTGGCAGCAAGGCACTGATCCCAGAAAAAACATTGTCTAGTGAGTGACTGCTTCAGTTGGAAGGACAATGTGTGACTAGTTTGTTATAATTTAAGGACAAATAGAAATGATACAGACAGTCTGAAATCACAAGTCTTGAAGGGGCAGCATGTAGGGGACTTCAGAGAACAAGAGAGATGAATCTTTCAGTGATATTAAAGATACCTTGTGCCTCCTTTTTGCCTTGAGTTTTAGGCATAGAACTATCTGTAGTGGATTTTTTCTGTCAGGGGATACCAAATATTTAATTTTCAAGCCCTGTTAAAGAGGACAGCAGCCTGGTGGAAGCTGTGTTTTGAATAAAACATTCTTTACACCTGCAGTATTAAGTCCCTAGGCTTTTCTACACAGAGACTGTAAATCCAAGTCCACATTCTGTTTCAGCCACTGTGGCAGGTCTGTAGGGCAGAAGAGAGGGAGATCCAGAAGCTTTGGCCTCCTACCCTACTTCTGAGGCCATCACCCTGTGCTGGCTCCAGCACTCTGGCTGAATGGTGCTCCCCATCTTCAGGGCGAGAGGTCGGGAGCAGGCTCCAGGCATTTTCTTACTTTTTGAGTTCCAGAAGTGGCTGAGTTGCCTTGAAAGGTGTTCAGCAGAGGCCTTGGCTTTTTTTCCCTATTAGTGCCTACACTTTTCAGCCCTGTGCTTTTCCTTCATCTCTCACTAACACAACCTAACCCTGCTCACTGTTGCTACTTCAGTGTGTGGCCTAGAAGGGGCATGTGAACTGATCTGTGCCAGCAGGGTGAGAGCTCTGCCCCTGCTCCTAGTGGCTGAGGATGCAGGGACCAAGTCCATGCACGTGGGGTGTTCCTAGATGAGCTGCTCAACCTGTCTGATGCAGACAGAGCTCTGTTCCAGGGGGGTATGCCATTGTACACGAAAGGGATGAATACAGTTTGCTTAAAACAGCTTTTCAGTGGAGGCCTTGGCAGGTGGCGACTTAATGAGCTGATGTCTTGCGTTTATTTTATTTTATTGTTTTGTTTTTTTTTTTTCTTTTTTTTTTTTTTTTTTTTTTTCATTTTGATTTGTCCCAGCATTTTCCTTTATGGTCCATCATTAGATATTGATCAGTTGAAGCTCATTTTGAGACTCGTTGGAACCCCAGGGCCTGAGCTTTTGAAGAAAATCTCCTCAGAGTCTGTGAGTTTATACTTTGATTGTAATATCTGCCCCTTTTGAAGTCCCTGGTCTGTGTGTTGCCCTCCTGTAGTCTCCCTGTAGTATGTGTTGGGATTTATTTTCCGTTATTTTTCCTTCCTTTGTCATTCTGTGCTCTTGGATGGCTTTGAGTTCTCGCGCTGTGTGTATCTGCTCTGTATTCCTCTTTACCTCTGCCTGCAGTCTGATTTCTTTCCTCCATCTTCTCATTTTACTGCTTCGTGACTTTCCTTTCAATTTGTGGGTTTCTGCTTCGTGATCTCTTGTACCATCAGGTGCTGCTGGGGAAGGATTTTTCACAGCTAAGATCTTGAGGCTCGTCTCTATTATTATTTCTACACTTTGCCTACCCAGAGATCTTCCAGAACAGGAACGAGTGTGTTGTGCTCTGAACACATGCAGTCCCTTCTGTAGTGTGGTTCATTCCTGAAACACCTCTGCCACCGGCTTCAGTTTTGTACCATAAAATCCAGAGTGTAATTTTAGGTGTTTTATGTGGCAGCTTTTCGCAGGGCACACAGTGTACAGGCTGCTGAGAGGAAAACTAACTGGGTGATGTATTGAAAGGGTGTTGCTGCGTGGGGCCAGTTGATCAAGGTAAAAGCAAAAAGCTTTCTGCAGTCCCCCTTTTTACAGGGTGACTTCTTTCCAGCCATGCTGCCATTTCTGGATTGTTCTAATCATGAACTGTCAACTGTTGCAAAGGCAGTGGTAAATGGCATTGCACGTTACTTGTTTCTGAAGGTGAAAGGCATAGAAGTTAGAGATGCTGTAACAGCAGGGATTGACAAGTTAAAGTGCAGCAAGCTTGCGTAGAGGTAACCAGCAGGGTATTTTAGCAATTCACTCTGCTCCTTCTGCTGTGAATCACAGAAGGGAAGGTTGGAAGGGACCCCAATGATCCAGCCTCCCTAGGTGGTAGTGGAGTTGAAATGAGCTGGCTCAGCACCCTGTCAAGCTGTCTTAAAACTGACCAATGCAGGGGAATCTGTTGCTTCCTTTGGGAGATGATCCCAATGTCCAGCTGTTCTCATGGGGAAAAGTTTTCTTCTGGATTCCAATGGGAATCTCCCCAGTAGTAACTTGTCCCCATCACCCCTTGTCTTTTCCATGGGACTCCTTATAAAAATAGTCTTCATCCTCCTGTTAGCCACAAATGTGATAGGGTTCTGATAGGGCCATGGTTTAGCACCAGACTTGGTAAAATTAGATTATGGTTGGACTCAAATGATCCTAAAGTTTTTTTCCAACCCAAACAATTCTGACTCTCTGTAACAGAAGATCAGAGTGGTGGAGAGCAACCATGAAGTTATTTTGTGCTGCAGCTTCTGTTCTGCTTCATGTAACTGTAAATGAGAAACAGGAGGTTAGCCTTGAATTCCATCTCCTAGAGGCTGGAATCATTTGGTTATCTTGCTGAACATCAGTGATTAGAAGAGCCCTGGAAAGGTCAGGACTGTGAAGTGCAGGTTGCTTTAGGCTCTGTGAACTGAGCTGAAGGGTAGTCTGGAAGCGCAGGGGATTAGCAAGGGATAAGCTGAATGGTTGACTGGGTTAAGCAAAAGATTAGTTTGCATACGTAAGATGGAAGTGGGTCGCTTCTTCTTTAGCACTGCACAAGAAAAAGAAAAATTGCTCCTAGCCAGGTCCAGATCAAGAGTCTGATTAAAAACAAAAGCCCACAGAAAAGTTCTGTTTCTGACCACTTTTTCCATTGTAGAGAAAGAAGTGTTTGAGGTGCCCTCAGTCCATCAGTGTAACAAGTTCTGGGTTTCTGCAGCATGACTTCAGTTGCTCTCACTTTCCTCTGCTCACTGCCATCAGCTAACTGTGGCTTATGCAATGCTCCTGGTTTGCTAATTTTGCATTTATGCCTTCTGTCACCTCGCCCACGTACCAAAGTGCATTCAAAGCTGTTGAGAAGGAGGTGTCACTTGTGAGCCCATTTCACTTTGCACCGCGAGGAACTGAAGCACTTTCGATGCAGCAAGGAGAGGGGGGGGAAAAAAACAAACAGCTGGTAACCAGTGCAGGGGATATGATTCTGGTTCCTGTTTTAATTTCTGTTCACTTTCCTGAGGCTGCAGCAGCCTAGGAAAATTTTGGAGGGGTAGCTTCAGCCAAAGGAAATGTCTGCTCTGGTGGATTAAAGCTGTTGGAAGCGTGAACGTAACCACGATGTAGGGTAATGCTACTTATAAGGGACAGAAATACTTTGTGCTGACGCTGTTACCGAGCGGTCAGTAATTCTCCATTGGTTGAAGGGTTGGACAAGTCCAATCACTAAACTTTTTCATAAGCATTTGAAGGAATCAGTGAGGCCCTGCCTGTACAGACAGCTTTTGCCATGTGGTTTGCAGAAGAGGTGCTTTGTCTGCAGCCTTTTTTTGTTTCAAATGGTTTTTGCACTGTTTTTAACAAAGCCCTTGACTAGGCACTTAAGATATTAACCAGCTTCAGCAGATCATGCGTCTGACGGGAACACCCCCTGCATATCTCATTAACAGGATGCCCAGCCATGAGGTGAGACCTGAGCAGTTTTGGGGAGGGAGGGTTGCAGGGCAGGGCTTCGCTTGCAGCATGCACCGCTGCTCGCATGCAGCATGGGGTGGGCAACTCCCTGTGGCAGCATTTTGGTACCAGCTGAGGTTTGGGCAATGTAGGCTGCTGAGACTCGGCAGAGCCTGGATGTCAGCTGGTTTGGTGAGCCTGGATGTCAGCTGGTTTGGTGAGCCTGGTTGTCAGCTGGTTTGGTGAGCCTGGATGTCAGCTGGTTTGGTGAGCCTGGATGTCAGCTGGTTTGGTGAGCCTGGATGTCAGCTGGTTTGGTGAGCCTGGATGTCAGCTGGTTTGGTGAGCCTGGATGTCAGCTGGTT
The DNA here is from genome assembly GCA_033816785.1 of Picus viridis. Classification (NCBI taxonomy): domain Eukaryota; kingdom Metazoa; phylum Chordata; class Aves; order Piciformes; family Picidae; genus Picus; species Picus viridis. The sequence continues at coordinate 5,604,661 of CM066602.1, forward strand.
TGGTGAGCCTGGATGTCAGCTGGTTTGGATGTCAGCTGTGTGGCTCACTGACAGACACTGTGCTGGGACTTGGGGCACTCAGCTCTTGCAGCACCTCTCTACTTTCCAGTCATGCATGAACCTCCGGTCACCTCACCTCCACTGTCCTGAGTGGCCTTTAGCTGGGGAGGGATAATGCTGATGGGCTTAGTCAGTCTTGGAATATGAGAAGGCAAAGCAAGGTGACAGACCATAATACCCAGTGCTTCAGGATGGTTGGAATATACTTTGTCTTGGCTGGATTGTATTGGACTTCAACACAGTGTTTATTTCTACAGGCAAGAAACTACATCCAGTCTCTGTCTTACATGCCGAAAATGAACTTTGAAAATGTGTTCATTGGTGCCAATCCCCTAGGTAAGGCTGCCTGAAGTGTCCTTCCCTTCTCCAGGCTGAAGTTGGCATGTCCTGGGACACCAAAACGTCCTCAAAGCTTTGTTCTGACTGCAGAAGCAGTTCAGAGCTCCCTGCCGTTTTCAAAGCTTCAAGCATGTGTGGGCTGAGGATAGAAGAAACTGTGGGTGATGGGTGGGTCCTGAGAAGCCGCAGATTCCTCATAGACATTGAATTTGTAGGAGCTTGTGTCAGATTAATGTCACAGTGTAAAATCCTTTGTGTTTTGGTGCTTTCACAGCTGTGGACTTGCTAGAGAAGATGTTGGTACTGGACACAGACAAGCGAATCACTGCAGCAGAAGCGCTGGCTCACGCCTACTTTGCTCAGTATCATGACCCAGATGATGAACCAGTGGCAGACCCCTATGACCAGTCCTTTGAAAGCAGGGAACTTGAGATTGAAGAATGGAAAAGTGAGTTTGGGGGACAGGGGTGTGAGTCAAGCTGCTTCCTCCATGGTCCTCTCTGTGGTTCAGCTGAGCCATAGTAGAGGCACAAAGGGACTGAGATGAATGTGGGCATCCGTTCTGAGGGCCTCGTGCTGCATGAATCCATCACATGCTGTGCACATCATTAGTGTAGTCTCTGCTACTCTGAACACACAAACGTGTAGGTGACAAAGTTGCTTCTGTCCTTATTCTCTTTTAGATTTATTCACATGTCTTCAATAGTCCAGAAATAACTGTTACTGTGTATGTCAATCCTCACATAATGGTTTGGGTTGGAAGGGACCTCAAAGGTCATCCAGTTCCAACCCCCTGCCATTGGCAGGGACACTTTCCACTAGACCAGGTTGCTCAAGGCCTCATCCAACCTGCCTTTGGGTCTCTTGAGAAGGGTGTAACCATTCTTTTCCCTTTATTCTTCTTAATCAAACCTTTGTGCCACCAGGCCTGACTTACGATGAAGTGATCAGCTTCGTGCCACCACCGCTTGACCAAGAGGAGATGGAGTCCTGAGGAGCTGCTCTCTTCTGTTTGTCCCATGTCACTGTGAGGGGAAGGCCTTTTCCTAGGGACTCTCCGATTATCGTTCAAGTGCCTCGTCACAACAATATTCTCCTTGGTGGAGGGGTTTTGTGTGTGTTGAATTGGGGAGGGAGGGGGAGGGAAGAAAAGCCGACTCTGTGTAAACATGCTGCATGCTCTCGTGTTCTGTGTACAGCCTGGGGCAAGCTCCTGAAGACCTGCTCTGGCCTCTCCTCCGTCCTCCCAGTGCTCAGAGTTTGCAGTGCTGGGGCAAGGCAGAGAAGCTGATGCTGAAAGTTTGGTTACAATCGTTGCCATTTTATCAATTCTTCTACAATTAAGTAATCTCCAAGTAATGGAAGTTGTTTGCTAGGCATAGAGAGTCCTCTGTTATCTTCAGGACTGAAGGTGGGGATGAGGGATGTCCTTGTTCAGTGCCAGAGGATTGATCTATGCCCAGATCTTCCTGGTACAGCAGGGTACAGGCCTTCTAATGTCTGATTCCTGGAACGTGGAAAGGTTTGGTTTGAAACTGTAAATATGTTTGTGCCTTAATGAATGGGGAGAGAGGGGATGGAAGACTGGAGTGGAAATCTCTGACCCACTGCTTTTTAGGGTGAAGGCTCCCAGATAGCCAGGCATGAACTCCATGTAATCAGGAAATAACTTCCAGAGGCAACAGCTTCCATCCATGGATTGGGTATTCCTATATTTTTGCCTCTTCCTTTCCTCTTGTTCTGAGGCTTCCCGGCATTAGCTCCCAGGAGACAGAGGCTGGAGTTGATTCTTGCCGTTGTTCTCTAGAGGTGGGGTGTGTTTGCATGTCGTAGCTGTACCTGCATGTGGAGCTGCTTGACCTTCGTCCTTCCTGTTTTGAGGATGGCGCTGGGGCAGTTAAACAATCAGTGAAGTGTTCCACTGAGTACCTCAGCCAGTGCCATGGAATCACAGCATCCTTCCTCTCATGCTGCAGCTCACTGTCAGCTCCTGGCCACTCTGGAGGCTTTGGCAAGGACAGGACAAATCAACAGGGTACAGAAACATGCACCTTGTGTTCTGACTTCCTGGTTTCCCAGGAGGAGAGCTTGGGATGAGGGGGTTCTGGTGAGATCAGATGTAAAGGATGATCTTCAAAGACAAAACCAGGGCAGCTTGGGCCAGAACTTAAGTTATTTCCTGAAATGAATTTTTATAGAAGCCTTGGAATCCAAAGCAAAAAAAATCAGCATGCATAAACCCACAATCTCCCTTTCACTGTCTATAGCTATAAATAGAAATATTTATATATATATAAAAAACATTTACTAGAGGTTGGGGTTTTTTTTTTCCCCTCTCAGATCTAAGAGCTTCTGGGCTGTTTTTTAGCAGGTTCATCCCTGCCTGGGGGAACAGGAGAAGGGAGTGTGTTCGAGTGCAGACATGGCTCAGATCTTTTGGATTTTACAGAACTCTGCCTGAGTGAAATGCCCAGAGTCAGACAGGGGCAGGAGGGAGGTTTCTCAGCATGTTTGTGGCCTAGAGCTGGATCTGGGAAGCTCCAGAGCCCCATTTAGGGACTGTGAAGGAGGTGTTTTAGGTGGTGTTGCAGGACCACACAGCTGTGTATGAGGAGAAAGGCTGGAGCAGTGGTCTGTATTCTTGTTACCCATGGGATGGAGAGAAACCATTGGTGGTGGTTTTGCCCTGTGTTTGAAGAGACAGCACAGAGGACTGGGATGTGAATGACAAAGCCATCAATTAACTCTCTAGGCTACTTCCCAGTGATCTCTGCAGGTCCAGCGCTTGCTAAAGGGTGTGGGGCGAGGTGAAGTGAGTGGATAGTTCTTCAAACTCTCCTCAGCCCAAACACAGCCCTCCCTTTTCTGCTGGCCCAGCAGTCCAGGCATCCAAATGGAAGTGTAGATAATAAACTGTAAACTTCCAGACAGATTATTTTTTATCAGCCAGTTTCTGTGTAGATGCTACAGTGTGATTTCCTGCGGAAATACTGCTCAAGATTTTTAAGAGTATAGATGTTGTGTGTGTGTGTGTGTGTGGCTGTCTGTGTGTGTGAGAGTGGGAAAGTCCCACTGGAGCCTGTGCCAGAGCAGAAGCCCTCATGGCAGGCACTCCCCACCCGCAGTCTGACGTTGCCCAGCTGCCCAAGCAGGAGGATGCACTGCGGAGAGCTGCGATTTGGTTTCTACCCATGAATTTTGCTGTCATTAGTTCTGCCAGATGAGATGTCACGATACCACTGGTTACAAATAAAACCTATTTTTCAGATGTACTGCACTGATGATGCTTCCAAACCTCCCGGGGGGGACAGGGTTGGGCTTTAGCATGATGGGAATTTCTCCCCTGTGATCATAGAATCATAGAATCAGTCAGGGTTGGAAGGGACCACAAGGATCATCTAGTTCCAACCCCCTGCCATGGGCAGGGACACCCCACACTAGATCAGGCTGGCCAGAGCCTCATCCAGCCTGGTCTTAAACACCTCCAGGGACGGGGCCTCAACCACCTCCCTGGATAACCCATTCCATGGCTTCACCACGCTCATGGTGAAGCACTTCTTCCTCACATCTAGCTTGAATCTCCCTATTTCCAGCTTCATTCTGTTCCCCCTAGTCCTATCACTACCTGAGATCCTGAGAAGTCCCTCCTCAGCCTTCCTGTAGGCCCCCTTCAGATACTGGAAGGCCACAATGAGGTCACCTCGGAGCCTTCTCTTCTCCAGACTGAACAGCCCCAACTCCTTCAGTCTGTCCTCATAGGAGAGGTGCTCCAGCCCTCTGATCATCCTCGTGGCCCTTCTCTGGACATGCTCCAGCATGTCCACATCCCTCCTGTACCAAGGCTGTGAGATTAATTTTTATTTATTTATTTTCCCTGCTGACACTGCCCTCCTGCCCATCTTTGTCCCCAAACCAGCTTGGGCTCTGACCATTTGTGCTGGATGCAGAAGAAACACTTTTATTAGTCAGAGAATGATAGAATTGTTTCAGGTGGAGTCCAACTATCAGCCCAACACCACCACTGAACCATGTCCTCAAGTGCCCTGTCCACACGTTTCTTGAACATCTCCAGGGATGGTGACTCCACCTCTTTTAATGCCTCACCATTCTGCACTGAGTCCTGGGAACACTGCTTGCGATCAGACAACAACTGGATCCAAGATCATAGAAAGATAGAATGCTAGGGGTTGAAAGGGCCTCCAGAGATCAAGTCCAACCCCCCTGCCAAAGCAGCATCACCCAGGGCAGGTCACACAAGAAACTATACAGGCAGGTTTTGAAGATTTCTAGAGGAGACTCCACAACCTTTCTGGGCAGCTTCTTTCAGGGCTCCAGCACCCTCACAGTAAAAATTCTGTTCTCATGTTGAGGTGAAATTTCCTGTGACTAGATTAATGTCCATTGCCCCTTGCCCTATCCTTCAGTACCAGTGGCTCCATCCTCCTGACAGCCGCCCATTTGCTTCCCCTGAGCTGGTCTGGCAATTTTATGTTGAGTGGGTAATTTCAACCCACCACACCTTCAGATATTCATAGACTTTATTGATCTTATTGATCTTTATTGATGATCTGGATGAGGGCATTGAGTCCATCATCAGTAAATTTGCAGATGACACCAAGCTGGGGGCAGCAGTTGATTTGCTGGAGGGCAGAGAGGCTTTGCAGAGGGACCTCGACAGGCTGGACAGATGGGCAGAGTCCAATGGCATGAGATTTAACACATCCAAGTGCCGGATTCTGCACATTGGCCACAACAACCCCAGGCAGTGCTACAGGCTGGGGTCAGAGTGGCTGGAGAGTGGCCAGGCAGAGAGGGACCTGGGGGTGCTGGTTGATTGTAGGCTGAACATGAGCCTGCAGTGTGCCCAGGCAGCCAGGAAGGCCAGTGGCATCCTGGCTTGCATCAGGAACAGTGTGGCCAGCAGGAGCAGGGAGGTCATTGTGCCCCTGTACACTGCACTGGTTAGGCCACACCTTGAGTACTGTGTCCAGTTCTGGGCCCCTCAGTTTAGGAAGGATGTTGACTTGCTGGAACGTGTCCAGAGAAGGGCAACAAAGCTGGTGAGGGGTTTGGAACACAAGCCCTATGAGGAAAGGCTGAGGGAGCTGGGGTTGCTTAGCCTGGAGAAGAGGAGACTGAGGGGTGACCTTATTGCTCTCTACAACTACCTGAAGGGAGGTTGTAGCCAGGCAGAGGTTGGCCTCTTCTCCCAGGCATCCAGCACCAGAACAAGAGGACACAGTCTCAGGCTGCACCAGGGCAGGTTTAGGCTGGATGTTAGGAAGAAGTTCTACACGGAGAGAGTGATTGCCCATTGGAATCAGCTACCCGTGGAGGTGGTGGAGTCACCTTCACTGGAGGTGTTCAGGAGAAGACTTGATGGGGTGCTTGGCTGTATGGTCTAGTTGTTGGGTGGGTTGGATTGTTTGATGGGTTGGACGCGATGATCTTGAAGGTCTCTTCCAACCTGGTGTATTGTATTGTATTGTATTGTATAGACAATGATAAGGTCACCTCTCAGCCTTGTCTTCTCCACACCACATAGCCCCAGGTGTCTCAGTCTTTCCTTGTAAGAGATGCTGCAGAATGTGCTCATCTAAAATGCTAAAATCAGAGAGAATTTAACTGGGGGTGGGAGGTGTGGGGGGTGGAAAGTACTGCACCTACAACATGAAGTTACTTAATTCAAGGTTTCCTCTTCATCTGGTATCAGTCACTTGGATTCTTTCATCTTTCTATAGCCACGACACACCCAAAACATGCAGGACTCTCATGTGCCCATCACCTGCTGTGCACACGTGGTTGAGCAAGAGCTGTGCTCATGAAATGACAAAGGAGTTACAGGTTTGCTGATGTTCCAGCAGCTTTGCTGTTTCTGCTCTTGCTCACAGGTGTATTTATAGCTCTAGCCACTGGCAGGTTGTTTCCTGACTTGTCTGGTGCTGTAGACAGGGCTTGGCACGTTCGTATGTGAGTGTGGTTAGAGATCTGCTCTGGCACCGTGTCCCTGGTTTGTATTTTACAAAGCAGCAGCTCTTGCCAGGGCTGTTTGTAGAATGGAAGGGGCAACACTAATAACTATGGGCAACACAGAATCCCAGCATGCTAGCGGGTGGAAGGGACCTCTGGACATCATCCAGTCCAACTCCCCTGCTAAAACAGGGCACCAACAGCAGCTTGCCCAGGGTCATAACGGCCAGCTGGGTTTGGAAGCTCTCCACAGAAGGAGACTCCACAACCTCTCTGGGCAGCCTGCTCCAGGTCTCCAGCACCCTCACACCAAAGAAGTTTCTCTTCCTGTTCAGATGGAACCTCCTGGGTTCCAGTTTATGCCCATTGCTCCTTGTCCTGTCTCTGGGCACCAGTGACAAGACTTTGGACCCATCCTCTTGCTCCTTACCTTTTAGCTGTTGCTGAACATTGCTCAGATGCCCTCTGGGGCTGCTCTTCTCCAGGCTCAACAGCCCCAGGGCTCTCAGCCTCACAGAGATGCTCAAATCTCCTCCACATCTTTCTAGCCTCTGCTGGACTCTCCCCAGTAGTTCCCTGTCTCTCTGCAGGTAAAATGATTCTTTCCTAAGTCCCTGATGGTGCTTTTTCTGTATTTCCTATTTATCAGGTAACTTGGTTCTAATGCTGCTGCCCAGATGTGCTGGGAGCAGGGACACCAGCACAGGTGACATATATGGAAGGAGCAGTGGCTATGGCAGGGTTGAGGGCTAGGGGGTAGCGCACAGCCTAAGCAGTTGGGCTGGCTTGGTAAGGCACAGCTTAGTCATTTCCTTTGGGAAGCATGTCAGATGCACGACCTCCTGTGGAGGAGCCCCACCTGAGTCTCCTCAAGCTGCAGCAAAATACTGGGGTGTGCTCAGCTTACCAGAAAAGACCATCTTGCAGGCTGGGTTGGCTGGGCTGGCCTGGTATGGGGAGGCACAGGAGAGAACGTGGGCTGTGTGCTGTCCTGGAAGACCCGAGCAAGGGTTTGACCTGCTGCAGGAGATGAAACCAGACCCAGCAACGCCTGGGGCAGGAAAAGTCTTCTTGATGGTTTCACAGCTGTTCCTGAACCTCCTCAGTGCAGTCACCTGAACGAAGCTGGAGAACTTCAGCCGGCTTTCCTCACAGCCCCGCTCTGCTGGGAAGCCTGGGAGAAAATCCCCACGGCTTCCTTGTTCCGTGGTGTAAGGTCCCGGCGTCCTTCCTCACAAGCCTGGAGCTGTCCCCTACCAGCTGGCAAGAAGAATGTCTTGGCGTGCCTGACGAGCTGCTGCGGCTTGTCCCCCAGATTCCCCAGCTCCACGAGTCCTTACTCATTGCTTGTTCAGAGCAGGGGTTTCACGAGGTCCTCTGCGAGCCCCCTCAGGACGCTTCCCGGCCGGCGGCAGCGGGGCGAGCAGCAGCTGCGGGTGTCAGCGAGCCTCTGGATTCCGTCTGGAGGAGAGTCCGCAGGCACCTGCACACGGCCGAGGCGTGTCGGGAAACCTGATGCCTCACCTCCGCCAGTGTGGAGGCGGGAGGAGGGCCCACGGACATGTCCCTTCTCGCTGCCAGCAGCTGCCAGCGGAGAGGGAAGCTCGGTAGAGCCAAGCTCGGCAGAGCCCTTCCCGGCAGCAGGCCTCGCTCTCCCGCTCTCGCCGCCGCAGCCCTCCCGCACGCCAGGACTCTGGGGGGGTGGCAGTCCCGCAGCCGCCGGGCGATGAACATCGCAAGGAGGAGAGGCTTCTACAGACAGGAGGTGAACAAAACCCTCTGGGAGCTGCCCAGGAGATACACCGACCTGCACCCGCTGGGCTCCGGAGCCTACGGCTCGGTGTGGTGAGTAGGGGCCTGTCTCCGCCGCAGGCCTGGGGTGAGCTGGGGCTGCGGGAAGGAGCGCGCCGGGGGAGCAACGAGGCGCCTGTTGGTACCCCGCCGTTAGGAAAGGCCATTTGCATGTGTGATGAAGGTGGTTTGCCTCCAGACTTGGTCACTTGAAGAAGCTGAGGTGTTTCCTCCCGTGGTTGTTCCAGGTGGGCAGAGAGGGAAGTGTCTCCCACCGGAGCTGGCCACGGTGGGCAGCCTCAGCCAGCAGCTTGAGGACCCTGTAGGGCTGCTGGGGGCAGATGTCAGAGCAACGCTGGGAGTCAGGCGGCTTTTGAGCTGACTTGTGGTAAGGTGCCTGGGATGAAGTCCCTGGGTGTCTGAAAGAGATTTGTAGATAATGATGCAGGTGGGCACTGGAGCAAAGGTGCCTGTGGCATGTCCTCTGCATCATGTCCTTGCTGCTTGAGTCCAGGACAGCTGATTCTGGGCTCTGGGGGGGGAAAGAGGTGGACAGTAGGACCCCCACCTTGATACTGCTTCCAGCTTGAAATGGTCAAATAGGAATGGTCCTAAAACAGGATCAGGAACAGAGCAGGGTTGCAAGAGCTGGGGCTGTTCAGCCAGGAGAAGAGAAGGCTCTAGGGAGACCTTAGAGCAACCTTCCACTACCTGAAGGGGGCTACGAGAGAGCTGGAGAAGGACTTTTGACAAGGGCTGATAAAGATAGGACAAGGAGAGACGGCTCTGAGCTGGAAAAGGGGAGATTGAGACTGGAGATTAGGAAGAAATTCTTTACAGTAAGGCTGGGGAGACACTGGAACAGGTTGCCCAGGAGGCTGTGGATGCCCTCTCCCTGGAGGTGTTCAGTGCCAGGTTGGATAAGGCCTTGAGCAACCCGGGCTACTGGAAGGTGTCCCTGCTCATAGTAGGGGGTTTGGAACTGGCTGTTCTTTAAGGTCCCTTCCAACCCAAACCGTTCTGTGATTCTACCCAGCTGATGATGGTCTTGGGAGCAGCTCTAATCATCAGCTGGGTGAAGCTGCCTGTGGTGGATGCAGGCAGAAGTCAGATCTCACTTGGTTTATGTTGGTGAAGCAGAGGAGATGGGCAGCTTTTAGAAAGGTTCCACACAAAGCAGCCTGATGATAGAATCTGAACAGGGCCTTTGTTTCACAACACACTGAGCTTAAAATAACCCCAGAGGTGTGTCCCCGGCTGTAGCGTTGGGCAAAGTCTCTTTGCTGGCTCTTGTGGCTCAACATCTGCAACCTGGAGCCCAGGTGCTGTCCTCAGCCCCTGGCTGCTGGTTTACAAAGAGCACCCAATATTTCCTTTTCCCACTTTGTTGGCCAGGTGCATTTAAGCTTCTGAGATTCCTGAGCCTTGTAAAACCAGGCAGGACTAAACCTGGCTTTTTGTATATCACAAAATTACAGAATGCATTGGGTTGGAAGGGACCCTCAAAGGTCACCTTGTCCTTTGAGGGTCCCTTCCATTACAGATGTATTATATCTAATGGAATAAGTATATAAGTATCTATATGTATATATAAATACAGCTATCACTTTGAACATCAGCATTCCTCAAATAGGCTGCCCAAGGAGGCTGTGGATGCCTCCTCTGTGGGGGTGTCCAAGGCCAGGCTGGATGAGGCCTTGAACAGCTGAGTCTAGTTGAGAGATGTCCCTGCCCACGGCAGGGTGTGTGGAGTAGATGATCTCTGAGGTCCCTTTCAACCTAAGTCATTCCATGATTCATTCAGTTCCATTTCCTGGGTTCTATCGTAAAGGAAAGCAGGAAGAAAATATAGACAGGAGAAAAAAGGGAAGAGGAAAATCCTTCCAGAGTTTCCTTGCCCATGACAAGAAAAAAAAAAACCTCAAATCTACCAGACAAATCTTTTACTGGTCCCAAGGAAAGTCTTGGCTTCTCTGGAGTTTCCAGGAAGGGAGGGGAACAGCCTCAGGATCCAGGATGGACCCAAGGTATGGACAGGAGGGCTTGGTGTCCATGCCAGTCCAAAACAGAGGTGGAAGCTTGTGGAGCTGGGATTTGCTGTCCTCTGCTGGGAATTGCTGGGAAGCTTCCCTCTTGCAGCATCGTTGGGAGCTGCTGTTTTTTACACCTCCTTGGGCAGCTGAGAAGCTAACAGAGGAGGAACAGCGAAGTTGTGTTTCCTCTTTTGTTAAATCTGCCCAAATCTGTGGTGATTTGGCTTCCAGCTGAATGTACTTGTGGAAGAAGAGCCTTCTGAGTCCTCCAGCTTGCTGCTCTTTGCTGGCCGGCAGGGACACAGCTCAGGCTGCCCTGGGTCATCCTGAACTTCAGCTGTGGGAAGGACGTGGTGGGCTCAGTGGAATGAACTGTGCCTGCAGTGGTGAAGGTAGCGCTGCCAGTGCTGGGCAGGCTGAAGCTTCTCTGAGTCGAGTGGTGGGGTCAGATGCTTTGTAGGCAGGCAGCTGGGAAGGTTGCTAAGAACATGGACACCACGGCTGCAAAATCTGCCTTGAATTCTGCAGAAGCTCTTTGACTACCTACTCTGAGTCCCTTCCTCATACTTAGCCGGCTCCTCAGAAAGCTCCACGCTGTGCTGTCACCTCTGCCAACTCCTGTTGGAGTCCTGAAACTGAGACAGCTCTCCACTGTACCTCCTGAGAGATCCTTCAGCACAGGACCTGCCTCATGTGGTTCCTGCACATTCCTGACTGGCTGGATTGACAAAGTCCCCATCATATCGAAGCTCTCAAAGGATGGTTTTGCTCTCATCACACACAACTCAGAGCAACTGGAAGGACCTTGGTGGCCAAGAGCTGGGAGATTGCCTGATGTCATCATCAGGGAGGCTGATGAGAGGCACTGTTAGCCCAGACTCCTGGAGGGTGCACCACTACTGATCACTTGTGGCTGAGACCTGGAGAAGGCTGCATGAGGGGCTTGCAGGATGTGCAGCAAGGAACTGTTAACCTTTCCTCAGCACTGACCTGATGCCACATGCAGAGGTCTTTTCCAACCTTACTGATTCTATTATATTGCCTCTTCTGCTCATGCAACCAGCCCCAAGCCCAGCAAATTCAGTTTGGTTGGGTCATGGGTGGCATTTCCCTGTTTGTTTATGAAGTCCTCTTCTGAGTGAGGGCCATAGAGGTCATGGGTCATGCTGATTTACAGCTTTATGGTACTTGTATCTCCCTGTCTGGGTCCTCTAAGAGCCCTGAGGAAGGAGCAGTGGCTGGAGGCTGGCGGTAAGGGACTCTGCTGGGGTGATTCACACATCGCTGCAGAGAAGGAAGCAGGAGAAATGTGTCTGTGAGGCTGGAGGTTGCGTGCCACGCACTACCACCACCACTGTTCACATGGGCTTGGTCACCCTGTGCAGCTACACACCAGGACTGAACCTGCTGCTTTACAGCCCTTCTGTTTCCCCAGGAGATGAGATAAGGATTTACAGAGTGGTGGGAACTGCTCTGGAAACCCACAGCAGGATATGGCAAGAAAAACCTTTTCTTCAACTGTTTGCCTCTCGGAGGGGCCCAGCAGAGGCTTAGGCCCCAATGCGTAATGGGGTGCACTGAAACCCTCCTAGAAAAGACACCCAGAACCTCAAGTTGCAGCTATCCCTGTCTGAGGACCTCCCTCCCCACTTCTTACCTGCCTGACCAAAGAGCTTCCAAAACAGGGAAAGTGTTGTGGGCTCACCCTGTCTGGCTGCCAACAGCAAACATGACCAGAGGGAAGGACATCTCTCATCTCCAGTGATGACTGATGTGGGGTGTTTGACACAGAACCACACAAAGAGCATCAAAGATCCCAGGTGCTTGAGAACCAACTCCAGCAGCCTGTGGTTTCAATGTGTGACATCCACAGTCCTTGCTCCCAAATGAGGTGAAGGTGGGGTCTACCTTAGAAGGCAGTGCCCTCCAAGCAGAATTTGGTTTATTTCCTTATCTCCATGTGTTAGGGAAAGGGAAGGCAGAGTTAGAATTAATTCTGACCTGCAGCCCTTTGTGTTTCCCTCCTCTCAGGGCTCTGTTAGCTCCATCTCATTTCCGCAGGTTAAAGGGAATAAAGATGAGCCACTAACACTTTGCTTGGTGTCCCACCTAGTCCTCCAAAGAAGACAGGCTGTAGTCTGCTGCCCGCAGTCATAGAGGGGGATGCCTCTGCAGCTCCCTCAAAGGAGGTTGGAGCCAGGTGGGAGTTGGTTTCTTCTCACTTGCAATGAGTGATGGGACAAACAGAAAGATCTTCAAGTTGTGCCAGGTTGGATATTAGGAACAGTTTCTTCCCAGCAAGGGTTCTCAAGCGCTGGAACAGGCTGCCTAGGGAGGTGGTGGCATCTGCATCCCTGGAGGCATTCGAAAGAAGCGTAGATGTGGTGCTGAGGGAAATGTGGATGTGGTGCTGAGGGACATGGTTTAGTGGTGGGATTGTGAGCTCTATGTGTGCAGCTGGACTGGATAATCTCAAAGGTTTTCTCCAAGCTCAACAGTTCTTTGATTCCAAACCTGTGTGTGCAGAGCTCCAGTGGGTTTCTCGCAAGGCCTTTCTCTGCTCCAGAATTAGCTCTTCTCCAGAAGACTTTCGGTATCGCAGAGTTTGCTGAAACATCTTGCTGATGTCACAGCTGCTTTTCATTTGTGCACCACAGTTCAGCCATAGACAAGAAGACAGGGAGAAAGTGGCTATCAAGAAGCTGTGTCGCCCCTTCCAGTCAGAGATCTTCGCCAGGAGAGCATACCGAGAGCTCATGCTGCTGAAGCACATGCAGCATGAGAATGTGAGTACTGCCTTCCCTCTGCTCCTGCTGACCTGAGGGGGCTTTCCTTGCCACTTGGATGGGAGCAAGGCCTTTCTTGGGGGCAGCACCAATATTGTTGTATAAGATGAGGAGAATCATATAGGGAGCGGCTGAGGGACCTTGGGTTGTTCAGCCTGGAGAAGAGAAGGCTGAGGGGAGACCTCCTGGCTCTCTACGATGCCCTTAAAGGAGGCTGGAGCAAGGTGGATATCAGTCTCTTATCCCAAGTAACTAGTGATAGGATGAGAGGAAATGGCCTGATATTGTGTCAGGGGAGGTTGAGGTTGGAGATAGGAAAAAATTATTTGCTGCAAGAGTGGTCAGGGATTGGAACAGGCTGCCCAGGGAGGTGGTGGAGTTCCCATCCCTGAAGGTGTTCAAGAAAGATGTGGCCATGGCACTTGGGGACATGGTTTAATGGCTATGGTGATGATGGGTTGGCAGTTGGACTGGGTGATCTTAGAGGGCTTTTCCAACCTTCTATGATTCTTTTGTAATTGAGAGGCCCTGGCACTGGGCACATGCAGGCAGTCTCAGGTTTAATTCTGCCTGCCTGCTGTGCCCAGCTGGCAGCAGGCTGGAGCAGATGTGCAATAGGTGCTCCCTGTGTTAGTAAGAGGACAGGCAGCTGTGCAGCATAGCCAGGAGTCCTTGGATTCCTCACATGGAGTTCTGGGTGCTCACCCCTGCACGTGTGCCCATGGAAAGCCATGTGCACAGCAAATGCTTTCCAGGTTTAACTGTGGGCTTTTCCTCCCCTGCAGGTCATTGGGCTTCTTGATGTCTTCACCTCCGCCCCCTCCTACCACGGCTTCCAGGACTTGTGAGTGTGGTGTCTGTGTTCACCCTGCCTGGGCTCAGGCATGCCCAGGACAGCAGTACTTTAGCAGCAGGGTGATGGGGCAGGTTGAGGTGCAGCCCAACAGCCTGAGACACAAAGGGGCCAGGCTGAAGCCAGACATCCTCAGATCACAGGGACAATCCAAAGCATGTGGCTGAAACACCCAGAATCCATAAACAGCTCCCATGCCCTGCTCTCACAGCTGGCAGAGCACAGTGTGTACAGCCCAGCCTATGTACCAGGGAGGCTTCCTGTGCCCTGGTACATCACACACAGCCTGACCCATGCCAGCACCCTGCCCGCGTGCTGCTGGGCCAGGAGGCTTCACTCACAATCGGTGTTGGGGGAATTAAAGTGAGGATTTTACAGATCTGGTGTCTCTCCATCTTGATTCTGGCTGTTTTGGTTTTGGCCTTTCCCTCAGTGATTGGATTGGATCACTTGTTTGTCCCTTCCCCATCCCTGGGCATGGGCAGCGTGTGCCAGGGTTGGGTTTGGGCTGATGACAGCCTGCAGGAAAAGTGTTTGAAGGTTCTCAGAGCAGTTCCTGCTGGAAGACCATCAACTAATTAGCAGTCTGAGCAGGCAGGCCAGAGACTGGAGGAAGCTAGATGTTGTCTTTCAAGGCAGGGCTGGAGAACATCACAGAGATAAATTTGGGAGCTGACGCAGCAGTTTTGCAAGACTACTGCAGTTGTGCAAGATGCTTCAGCTCCCAGCTGCTGTGAGGCCACCTGGAGCTCTAAAGTAAACTCATTCAGGGTTGTTAGAGCCTGGAAGATCCTTGTTCTTACTTCACACCAGACACCTGATTTAAGGGGAGGAGAAAGGGCAATTTTCAGAGCAGGTTGAAATCCCAGCATCGCTGTGGGCCGTGCTGATCAGACACAGCTCAGAGTGTCAGTGTGTGTGCTGGTTAGACAGGAGCAGTGTCACAGCACAAAGCCCGAAAACCTCAGCCAAGAGAGAAGAGGGTTGCCTGCTTCCCTGTGCTCTTCCTCTGGACTCAGGGCCTTGTCTTACTGCCTTTTAGCTACCTGGTGATGCCATACATGCGGACAGATTTACAAAAGATCATGGGACATGAATTCAGTGATGAAAAGATCCAGTACCTGGTCTACCAAATGCTGAAAGGGCTGAAGGTAGGTGGGTCTGGAGGAGTTTAGTGGCTCCCCTTGTCTCCTCTAATGTCACCTCTAGGTTGACCAGAATTAAACCCGCTTCAAACACTGTGTAGGAAGGTTTGGGGGTTTATGGCTCCTCCTGAGAGCAGTCTGTGCTGTTGAACTCCTGCTGTTTCAGCACACATCAATAAAGTGACTGCTCACATCAGTCAGTTGGGTGTTGAAGCAATCAGCAGTCCTATGACAGCAGCTGGGTCACTCTTTGACTCACCAAAGTGCTGTGTAGAAGGCAAGAGGCTGGCAGCAATGGGAGCTTCTCCTGAACTCTGAACAGAGGATTTTGGGGGAGAGGAGAGAAGGAATGATGTGGTCAGTAGAATTAGGAAGGAACATGCTGCTGGAACTGGCTTTGAGGGAGCAGAGAGCAGTCGCTGACAATCCTGGGATGTCTTCATGCTGCCCTCTGGGACACCCTTCACCCCCAGTCAGAGCAGGGGCTCACAGGCATTAATGAGCTCACCTTAATTACACCTTTTCCCTAGATCACTGTGATCTTGAGCTGAAATCAAGAGGGGAAGAGCACACAGAAGGTTTGACAGGTCTGAGAAAGGCTGTGGAACCAATTCTTGCAATTTGGTGTTTCAATGATGCCTTTTTTTCCACCACACCCTCCCCTCCATGTGGTTTGATGCCCAAAATAAGAAAGTTTTCACCTTGTCTATCTATTGACCATGCTTCTGCCTGGAATCCTGATGCTTTTGTTTGGCAGTTTGCAGCTACCGAGGAATCATTGCTCTAAGGAACTATTGCTCCACACTCCTGCCCTCTGCCTCCTCTTTAGACTGACAATATCACTGCAAACACAGAAATTCAGAGCAGAAATTTCTATCCCAACTGCTGCCCTGGGGTGCTGCAGCAGCTACAGGCTTTTGTTCTCAGCACATTCTTGCTGATAGCTCTCAATTCTCTGCTGGAGAACAGCGAGCCTGCTCTGCTGGTGCTCACATTGTGGCTCCTCTTTTTCTTGCAGTACATTCATTCAGCTGGCATCGTCCACAGGGTAAGTTCATGCATGTCCTTAACTCTGATTTGTGTCTGTTTAGCTTGGTCCTACAGCTAATTAATTAATAAATTCCTAAACAGCCTTTCACTAATAGCCTCAGCTGCTCTAAGGTCTCTCTGGTGTCCTCCCTCTCTTCCCTCCTACACCCTGCATGTGTTTGGGTTTGCTCATTTGTGCAGCATTTTGAGGAAATGCTGCCTTTTTTTTGATAAGCTAGGAAGCATTTTTTGGATGCTTTTTAAATGAAAACCAGTGCAGAAGAAATAAACCAGTGACTAAAGCTGGCCAGTATCATAGAATCATAGAAGGCTAGTGGTTGGAAAGGGCCCTCAAAGGTCATCTTGTCCAACTCCCCTGCAGTAAGCAGACATCCCCAACTAGAACAGGTTGCTCAGGGCCCCATCAAACCTGACCTTGCATGTCTCTGGGAACAGAGCCTCCTACCACACCCCCCAGGCAACTTGTTCCAGGGTTCCACCACCCTCATAGTAAAGAACTTCCTCCTAATGTCCAGTCTGTATCTACCCTTCTCTTCAGTAAGAAATCTTCTAAGTTGTGTTCAGCCTGGAGAAGAGAAGGCTCTGGGGAGACCTTAGAGTGGCCTCACAGTACCTGAGGGAGGCCTCAGGAGAGCTGGGGAGGAACTTTTCATAAGAGCATGTGGTGATAGGACAAGGAGCAGTGGTTTGAAACTCAGGCAGGATAGATTTAGATGGGACATTAGGATGAAGTTCTTTACCTATGAGGGTGGTGAGACGCTGGAACAGGTAGCCCAGAGAAATTGTGGACACCTCATCCCTGGAAGGGATTAATACCAGGCTGGATGAAGCCTTGATCAACCTGGTCTAGTGGGAGGTGTCCATGCCCATGACAGGGTGGGGGTTGGAGCTGGATGATCTTTAAGGTCCTTTCCAACCCATTCTATGCTTAGATATGATAAGAACTATAAACCAGGACAATCATTCTTCAGAAGACCTGAAAGGTATTTTGCTTTATTGGTGTTTTGGTGCTGGAGGGTTGTTGCCTTGTCTTTGTTCTGATGGATGTTCTGGGATCCCACCAGAGAAGGTTTGGAAGAAGCTTACCGTGTGTTGTAACTCATACCATCCTTGTTATTGTGCTCCTGTCTGGTGTAGGACCTGAAGCCAGGCAACCTGGCTGTGAATGAAGACTGCCAGCTAAAGGTAGGTGGAAAAGCACCACTCTGAAGTGTATTGAGTGGTGGAGAAACTGCTCTGCCAGCAGGAATCTGGCACTGTCATGTTCCCTCTTGCCTCCCGAGGCTCAGCTGAGGCATTGCATTACTTGGCAGTTGCAGGCAGTGGGAAATAGCCACCTGCTGATGTCACCTGCTGAGTCAGGGCCCAGCACTAGGAATGAACATCCTGTCACTGTAATTCCTCTGGCATGGCAGCTCCTAACCACTTCCTAAACAAATGCAGTACTGCTAAGCAGTGCTTCCATTAGCTGACCAATCCCTGGAGGATAACTGGATCTGGCCACAGTTACCCCTTGGTTCTCACTGATGTGGTGGTTGATTCCAGACAATGTTCTCAGCATTGCTTGGGAGGGTATCCCTGCAGCTCACTGCCCCAGAACATGTTTTCTGTGATACAAGGAAAGGCTCCACTGCCTGCAAGAGTTGGGTCAAGCCATGTTCATAGAATCACAGAATGGTTTGGGTTGGAAGAGATCTTAAAATACATCTAGTTCCAACCTCCCTGCCATGGGCAGGGACATTTCCTACTAGACCAGGTTGCTCAAGGCCCCAGTCCAGCCTGGCTTCATCTCCAGTACCAAGGGAGAGGCCAGAGTGCAGAGTGTTTTCAGAGGAAAGGTTGAGTCATGGTGGGCTGGGAGTTGCCAGGTTTAAGAACAACTCAATTAAATAAAGCTCACAGAGTTGAAACTTAAGCTTCAGAAGAGACCACAAAGATGATCAAAGGGCTGGAGCACCTCCCTTCTGAAGACAGACTGAAAGAGTTGGAGTTGTTCAGCCTGGAGAAAAGAAAGCTCCAGGGACACCTTAGAAAAGCCTTTGAGTGTTTGAAAGGGGCTGCTGGAGAGATGTTACAAAGACATGGAGTGACAGGACAAATGGTGTTGGCTTCAAACTGGAAGAAGTTCCATTTAGATTAGAAATTAGGAAGAAATTCTTCCCCATGAGGGTGCTGAGGCACTGGAACAGGTTGTCCAGAGAAGTTGTGGAGGCTCCAAACCTGGAAATGGTCAAAGCCAGGCTGGATGAGGCCTTGATCCAGCTGGTCTAGGAGGAGATGTCCCTACCCATGGCAGGGAGGTTGGAACTTGATGATCATTAAAGTTCCTTCCAACCCAAACCATTCTGTGATTCTATGATTCAAGAAAGGAAGTGACCATCCAGGTGATGCACTGCTCTGCAGGGTCCTCACACCATTGGGCTTGCAGCTGGCTTGCAGCTTACCATGGAATTAAGCCAAACCTGTAAGTCCTTTGAACTTGTGGCTGGCTGAGCTATAGTTGGGGCTTTATTATCTGCTTGGATCTGCTTTGTTGCCTCTTAGAAGCAGATTCTCACTTGCCTGTAGGGTTTCTCTTTTCTCTTTTTTTCTTTCTCCTGCCCTTCCTTCTCCCTCTTCCTTTGGTGACCTGCAGATCTTGGACTTTGGCCTGGCCAGGCAGGCGGATGCGGAGATGACTGGCTACGTGGTGACGCGCTGGTACCGAGCCCCGGAGGTCATCCTCAGCTGGATGCACTACAACCAGACAGGTGAGCTGCCCCTCCTGCCACACCCTGCTCACATCCCACCTAATCCTCCAGATGTTCTTCTGCTTCATCATCAGTGTCCCCTGCAGCGTGGTGTTGCACAACTCCCCAGGCTGGTGCCTGGGGGAAACGAGCACAGGGCTTAGGAGCAGACTGAGATCAGGGGAGGGTGGAAAATGGGAGTGAAATTTACGTCAGTGCCTGCTGCAAACAACAGCAAAATAGGAAAAGTGCCCAGGGATCCCTGCTGCCTTTTTTACTGACCTTTTTTTTTTTTGCCTCCTCTCCCCCTCTGAGCAGTGGATATCTGGTCTATTGGCTGCATCATGGCAGAGATGCTGACTGGGAAAACGCTGTTTAAAGGAAAAGACTGTATCCTTTGGACCTGCACCTTTGCCTTAGGAGGGGAGGGTCATAATTCTTGGGGGGTGTGAAAGGGATTTTGGGAATGAGGCTGCTGAGAAAAATAGGTCTCAGTCTGGTTTACCAGGAGGTAGTCATGGGGACCAGTCTTTGAGGGGAGGAAAACAGAGAAAAGGTAGGAAGGGACCAAGACACCCTTAGAAATACACTTCTGTGCTGGCCGTGTCTTACCATGGGTAGACACAGCTCCATCCCCCGAGCCCATGGCTGTGTGTCCCCCCCGAGCCCATGGCTGTGTGTCCCCGAGCCCATGGCTGTGTGTCCCCCCCATGGCTGTGTGTCCCCCGAGCCCATGGCTGTGTGTCCCCCGAGCCCATGGCTGGCTGTGTCCCCCGAGCCCATGGCTGTGTGTGGCTGTGTGTCCCCCGAGCCCATGGCTGTGTGTCCATGGCTGTATGCCCTGGCAGAGCTATGCCAGCAAAATTATCCACTGATGAAAATGGCATCCCAGGAAAACAGCCCTGGAGCTCTCCTTGCTGAGAGTCTCTGCTTGTGTGGCTCTGTTGGGGTTGTATCATCATCTGTTCATAGCTCCTGTGGGGCCTTGGGCTCTCCAGCAGCCAGCCCCCAGGCTGAGCTGTTGAGGGGTTCACTCCTAGATGGGTGACCTTTAACCCAGTCTGCCAGACCTCGACCAACTGACTCAGATCCTCAAAGTCACAGGGCACCCAGGAGAGGACTTTGTGGAGAAGCTGGAGGACAAAGCGGTAAGTTCACTGTAGATTCATTCAGGTCCTGCTGACAGAGGTTTGGTGGTGGGGACTGGTGGAGGTGAGGACTCGTGGAGGTGGGGACTTGGAGATGTGAGAGGTGCTGCTTCTGCAGCAGCAAAGAGAAGCAACCTCAGTCTTTTCCCTTGAACATGGGAGATGTTTCTCTTTGCTGGTGGCACATCTAATGGACTTGACATTGCACTGGGAAGTGGTGTGGACTGCAGGGACTCCTAGGTGAGGCCCCAACAAACCACTGATCTCCTCTGTTCTCCAGTTTGACCCTTAGAGCAGGAAGGTTGCTGTGTCTCAGATGCAAAAGTGGTCACTGAAATGTGACATCTGGGATGATTTGCTGTCCCACCTGAGCCCAAGAGACCCCAGAGCTGTATTTCACAGCCCTCTCCCTCTATTCCATGGGCAGTGAAGGTGCTTTCCTCTCTCTTTCAGGCTAAGAGTTATATCAAGTCCCTTCCTAAAATCCCCAAGATGGATTTGTCTGTGCTTTTCCCCAAAGCCAATCCCCAAGGTAAGTCACCTCCAGCATTTCTCAGGAGTTTTCACAGCTGAAAAGAAGCCAGGCTGACCACCAAAGCTCCAATCTTCTTTCTCCTCTCTCTGTGACTCTGATTCTGGTTTATCTAAATGCTGCTGCTCATAACATCACCTGCTTGGCTATAGCCACAACCTCTGGAAGACGACAGCAGCCAAAATTCTTCTCAACTCTCACACCAAGTGGAGCTAATCCAGGCAACTGTCCTAATCCCATCACACTCCACAACCTTGTCATCCTTGTCATCCTGTCACACAGAATCATAGCTTTGTTTGGGTTGGTAAAGCCCTCTGAGATCATTGAGTCGAGCCATCAACCCAACACCACCATGGCCCCAGATGCCATGGCCACACTTTCCTTGAACACCTCCAGGGATGGGAACTCCACCACCTCCCTGGGCAGCCTGTTCCAATCCCTGACCACTCTTGCAGCAAAGAAATTGTTCCTCATCTGCAAATTAACCCTCCCCTGGCACAATTTCAGGCCATTTCCTCAACCTTTATCACCTGGGATTAGGGAGAAGAGACCAACCCCTTTCAGGGCATTGTAGAGAGTGAGAAGGTCTCCCCTCAGCCTCCTCTTTTCCAGACTAAACAACCCCAGTTCCTTCCCCACTAAATCTAAGGCATCCCACGTTTTGATGAAGTGCTCCAGTAATTTATTACTATTATTTTTAGAGTACAGCTTGATCTTAGCTGTTTGTTGAACACTTGGATCAGCTGACACTTAACAGGCAGCTGAGATGTGCAACTTTCAGGGTAGAAACTGATCTCCTCCAAGGAGCTCTTTTTTTTTTTTTGAGTAGATGGAGGTGAGAGGGAGCCAAACTCTTCTCAAAGCTGAAAGGAAGAAAGCATGAAGCTGTTAAAACCAAGGGGGACTGAGGCCCCCAGCCTGGCTGGTATCAGAGTTTCCTGCCTTCCTGTTTACCAGGAGTGTGCAGATTTGTGTAGATCACTCTTGTTAAGACTTCTTTGAGTTGCAGGGGTCAGAGTTGGAAGCAAATGATGAAAACCACAAGATATCTTGAAGTTACTGGCTTGCTCTTTGTGTTCCTGCAGCCCCATCTGTGCAGCAAGGCTTATTCAGCTCTAGTTTGTTATTTCTGCACAGTTTACACCTCCACTTCTGTCAGAGAGAGCTCCCCAAAGCTGCTGTTGGGTGGACTTTGCATCCCCACCAGTGGGAGCTCCATGCTGCCTTGGCCAGCTTGAGGAATCTTTTTCATTTTCAGGTCTGCAGGTGTGGTACTGGAATGATTAGCCCCACCACTTTCAGGGTTCATGCACAGGATCCCTGTTCTCCATCACACCTTGCTGAGCCCTGCTCCTGTCTTCTCCTACAGCAGTGGACCTGCTTGACAAGATGTTGCAGCTCGACGTGGAGAAGCGCCTGACAGCCACCGAGGCCTTGGCTCACCCCTACTTCGACCAGTTCCGAGATGTTGAGGAGGAGACAGAAGCCCAACACTCCTATGATGATTCCCTGGAGCATGAAAAGCTTTCAATAGATGAGTGGAGAAGTAAGAAGTTCTCTTTGAAGGTCTTGTCTTTCACAGGCTTTACTCTCTTGTGTGCGATCACCTGCTGCTGACTGCGCATCTGCCTTGCCTTGCTCTTGCTTGCAAGCATTTAGCAAAGGCCCCTCCTGCTCCTCGGGCGGGCTTCTCGTGCCCCTCCTGCTCCTCGGGCGGGCTTCTCGTGCCCCTCCTGCTCCTCGGGCGGGCTTCTCGTGCCCCTCCTGCTCCTCGGGCGGGCTTCTCGTGCCCCTCCTGCTCCTCGGGCGGGCTTCTCGTGCCCCTCCTGCTCCTCGGGGCGGGCTTCTCGTGCCCCTCCTGGCTCTTTGGGCAGACACTTTTACCTCTGCCCAAAGAGCTTTTACTTTCTCTCCCAGCTTGTACCTGCCCTCTCCTCCCCACTGAATCCCGGCTCTCTGCACATGTAACATTCAAACTGTCATCTGTGTCCCCTAAACCCCCACATTCATGGTTGCTTTCTCCTCCTTTTCAAGAGCACATTTACAAGGAGATCTTGTCCTTCAGCCCCATTGCACGCAAGGACTCGAAGAAGCGGAGTGGGATGTCACTATAGTGGCTGCTGTGGCTGTGGCTAGGATGGATTTGCTGCTCCTGACTGGATTTACTCCACACTGCCTCTCTGGTGGCCATGGTTTGGCCTGAGGGACTTCTCTGTGTGCCTGCCTGCACAAGGGTGACACCATGCTGTGGGCATTGGACTTTGTTCTGCCAAAGTGGGGAGAACCCCAAACAGTTTTCAGTGCAAAAGATAAAGATTCTTGTTGAAACTTCAGTGGGGAGAACCTGACCTCTTGTTGCTTTTATTCAATATTCATGGATATAAACTCCAGCACAGGAGGTTCCACCTCCACATGAGGAGGAACTTCTTCACTGCAGGGGTCACAGAGCACTGGAACAGGCTCCCCAGAGAGGTTGTGGAGTCTCCTTCTCTGGAGATTTTTAAGACCCATCTGGATGTGTTCCTGTGTGACCTGTGCTGGATTCTATGGTCCTGCTCTGGCAGGGGGTGGATGATCTCCAGAGGTCCCCTCCAACCCCTAACATCCTGTGAGCCTGTGATTCCCCTTGAGAGAGCAGAGGGTTCATTGCTTCTTTCTCCTTACTCTTTCCAAGCACAGGGTTTAAAACTTTAATTATGGGTAAGGTAAACAAAAGGTTAAATTGACTGGGAAGTGACTCTCAGGCAAAAATAAGTAATAGTGAAATTCAGCATAGCAAGGCTTGATCCAATCCAGCTTTGAGTGTGACCCCTCTCCCTGAGCAGTCCAGGAGCCTCCAGCACAGGAAGGCTGCTGGGATGGTGTTGGCTCCAGGGCACTACAGGAATCCAGTTGATTGTGGGATCAGTTAGAGTTCAGAGCAGCTCCAAATTCTTAACTCCCTGCTGGGGCTCTTCCCTTTCTGGACAGCTGCTGCCAGCTCTCCTTTTGCTCTGCTTATTTCATTCTCTGGTTTGTGATCAGTGCCGTCTCCTTGTTAGTGCCAACAATCCCAGCATGGTTTGGGTTGGAAGGGACCTCTGGACATCATCCAGTCTAACCCTCCTGCTTCATCAGGGCTCCCACAGCAGCTTACCCAGGGTCACAATGGCCAGGGGGGCTTGGAAGCTCTCCAGCGAAGGAGACTCCACAACCTCTCTGGGCAGCCTGCTCCAGGCCTCCAGCACCTTCACCCCAAATAAGTTTCTCCTCCTGGTCAGGTGGCACCTCCTGGGTTCCAGTTTGTGCCCATTGCCCCTTGTCCTGTCCTTGGGCACCACCATCAAGAGTCTGGCCCCAGCCTCTTGCCCCCCGCCCTTTATCTCTTGCTGAACATTGCTCAGATCCCCTCTGGGGCTGCTCTTCTCCAGGCTCCACAGCCCCAGGGCTCTCAGCCTTTGCTCCTTACAGAGATGCTCCAGGGAGCATCCTGGGAATTCCAGGCTGTTTCCCACATGGCTAGGCCAGGTCTCCCAGGGAGCTGGGTTATTGTCTAACAGTGCTGCTGCTCTTCCTTTCTGCTCAGCCTGATTTCCCCAATGGTTCTCTCTTTACCACCCTTATCTCTCACCAAACAGCCTCCCTGGAGTCACCCAGCCTGCTCCCAGCTGCCTTTATCTTAGTGGGGCCAGCACTTCCTTACACAGCCCAGTGCTGTGACCTTCTGTTCTCATTCCTCTGCCTTGTGGGAACAGTTGCACACAATCCCAGCACGACGGGGGTTGGAAAGGACCTTTGGAGATCATCCAGTCCAACCCCCCTGCTAAAAATTCCCAGTTAAAGCAGGAATCCAGGGAGAGGGTCTGGAGGACAGGGCTGGGGAGAAGCAGCTGAGGGACCTGGGGTTGTTCTGCCTGGAGAAAAGGAGGCTGAGAGGAGACCTGGCTCTCTACAACTCCCTGAAAGGAGGTTGGAATCTCTGGGAAAATTCAGGCAACTTGCCTGCATTTAAAGAAGAAATACTTGACACTAAGAGTGGTGAGATCCTGGCTCAGGTTGCCCAGGGAGGTGGGAGATGGCTCATCCCTGGCACCGTCCCAGGTCAGGTTGTTTGGGGCTCTGAGCAACCTGTTCTAGTTGCAGATGTTCCTGCTGACTGCAGGGGGTTGGACTGGATGAGCTTTAAAGGTCTCTTCAGACCCAAACCAATCTGGGATGCTCTGATTTAATTGCTTTGGAAAGGTGTTCAGCTAGCATGGAGGCACGAAGGGTATGATGTGGGAGGTTGTTTTATGAACACAGACCAACCAGGCAGGCATCAGGATCGTCCCTCCAGGGAAAGTTTGTTCCATCCTTTGGTTCTGTAATATGCTAAATCATTCAAATGTAAAAGTGTGGTTTGATCTTTAAGGTTATTGGATGTATTGGAGGTCCTCTGGCATCATCTGACACCTGGCAGTTTTTGATGTGTACACATCAGAATGTCCCAGGCCACCAGTGGAGTACAGAGGTATTTGTCAGAAATGTTATTACAGAGGAGCGAAGGGAAATAATTACAGGAACAAAGTTCATGGTATCTGCAGGCTCTTGCCTTGGCCTGTTTGGGGCTCATAACAGCATCTAAACACTCCTGCTTCAGAAACCAGGTGTAACATCCCCTGGGCAGCAAATGTGGCAGAGCAGGATGTGAGGAGAAGGGAGACTCTGAGCTGGTTTCCATTATAGTTCATTCAGTGCAACCCCCTGCACTCAGCAGGGCCATCTCCAACCAGAGCAGGCTGCTCACAGCCCCAACCAACCTGACCTGCAACGGTGCCAGGCATGGGGCAGCTCCCAGCTCTCTGGGCAGCCTGTGCCAGGCTCTCCCTACCCTCATTGTCAAAGATTTCTCCCTTCTCTCCAGCCTGAATCTGCCTCTTTTAGTTCCAAACCATCACCCCTTGTCCTGTCCAAACAGATCCTGATCAAAAGTCTGTCCCCAGCTTTCTGATTGTCCTTTAAAGCATCGAACAGCCACCAAAAGGTGTTCCTGGAGCCTTCTCCAGGCTGAACAACTTCAACTCTCTCAGCCTGGCCACACAGCAGAGGGCTTCCAGCCCTCCCAGCAATGTTGTGGCCTCCTCTGGCCCCACTCCACCAGGTCCCTGTCTGTGCTGAGGACTCCAGAGCTGCCCCAGCACTGCAGGGGGGTCTCAGCAGAGTGCATCAGGACAGAATCACCTGGGGCTTACGCTGTTCTTCCCAGGTCCTTTCCTGTTCACTGCTGGCACTGCTCAGACCCACCCTGCAATCCCAAGGTGTGGCTGTAGCTCATGCAAGAGTTCCTAAACTGACTTGAAGTGACCAAGCTTGGTATTTATAGCTCAGTAAAGCAGGGAGGAGCTCAGCACAAATTAGTCTGAATATTTACTCAGGACCTTCTAAAAGTTTTTCAGCCTCTGCTGCATGTGATGTAACCTGCAGCCCCATGGTTTGTTGACACCCTGACCTGATAGTTCAGTGCTAGACAGGTACAACTGTTAGTTGTGACAACACCTTTGGACTGCAGCACAACTGGCTTTGGAATTGGCATCTTCTTCCCTGTTATGGTTGGTCAGGTTCAGCTGGTTGCTCCAAAGTCCATCCCGAGGTACATGTGCCACCAGACAAGTGTCTTCTGTGTGCAAAAGCTCAGAGCATGCAGACCCCAGGGCTACAGAAAAGTGTGGAGAACACAGCTGAAGTCAGCAACACAGGCAGTGCTTCTTGACTCTCCAACCCGTCTGGAGCTGCTGAGTCATCTTGGGTTGGTATGGTTTGGCTTCCAGTGCTCTCTCATTCTCTGCTTTGCCTCAAGTGACATCCTGCTTTGCTGTGCAGACCTCAGCTAAGGGACAGCTGCAATGTTCCTAGAATTTTCTGAGCTCTCCTCTGGGAAAGGGAGAAGATGATGTTGTGTTTCTTGGCTGCCTCCCTGCTGAAGCTCTCTCTGTGTGGCGCTCGGGACAGCCGCCCAGTGACTGCAGCTGTTTGATATGGTGATGTTGATGTCACCCCCAGCAGCTGCTCCATGCTGATGAGACTTGGTTTCTCCTGGCTCATATCTCTCTGGGCCATGCACAAGCCCTTTGCCTCACTGCTCTTAGGGAGGGGCAGTGAGGCACAACAGTTGTGATGTTCCCGCCGTTCCCTTGAGATTCAATGGTTTTGTTATGAGGGACTCTAAAGAGCTGGGCTGGAGGACGTGCAGTGGTGTCTTGCTGACTCTGTCTTGAAGAACCCCAGCTTGATGAGAATGAGGCCTTTTTTCTTCTAAAGTGTGAGACAAGTGCCTTTCCAGGTGGAAGGGAGAAGTCCTGCACTGATGATTTGGCTGCCATGGCCCCTGTGTGGCATTTAACTGAGGGCAGACAGGAGCTTGCTGCAGCTGCCATAAACATCTCTGAGAGTTGCCTCAGCCCTGGTGAGATGAGGTTTGGTGGTTAGCAGACGGGACATCATCCAGGTGAGTGTGTGTGAATGCCCAGGGCAGGTGTCTCAGGATGACTGTGGGGAGGCAGGCTGGGCCCCTGACTGTGCTGTGGACAGAGGCAGAAGAGAGTCTTAAAATCTCCCTCTTCTAGAGAAAAGAAAAAAAAAAAAAATAGTAACTCTATGGAGACCTTAGAAGTACAGAGCTTGCTTTCAGAAGGTCATTTGTTAAGGTGAAGAACCCGGTCAGAACTGATAAACCATTTAAAATGGGAATTTAGGATGTGATTTCTCAACTATCTTGCCCCTGGAATTCATAGAATCCTAGAATGGGTTGGGCTGGAAGGGACCTTAAAGTTATCCAGTTCGAACCCCCTGCCAAGGGCAAGGACACCTCCCACCAGCCCAGGTTGCTCAAGGCCTCATCCAGCCTGGTCTTGGATACCTCCAGGGAGGGGACATCCACAACCTCCCTGGGAAACCTGTTCCAGTGTCTCCCCACCTTCACTCTAAAGAATTTCTTCCTCATCTCCAGTCTCAATCTCCCCTCTTCCAGCTTGAAGCCATTTCCCCTTGTCCTGTCACTCCCAGCCCTTCTCAAAAGTCCCTCCCCAGCTCTCCTGAAGCCCCTTCAGGTACTGGAAGGCTGCTCTAAGGTCTCGCTGGAGCCTTCTCTTCTCCAGGCTGAGCAGCCCCAGCTCCCTCACTGTCCCCACAGGGGAGGTTCTCAGCCATCTGATCATCTTCATGGCTTCCTTTGGACTTGCTCCAGATCATCTATGCCATTGTGACAGCTGGGGAAGAAACCTCTTTAGGATAAAGCAATGTACTGAGAAGTCACCTGGTAGCTGAAAAGGATCCTCCAGAGTACTAAAGAATAACCTGGGCTGCCCTTAGGGAATCATCTGACAAGCACAGCAAAGCGCTGGGGACTTCTGAAAGGAAGGAGTGTGAAAAGAAGCAAAGTGAACAGGACTGAGTGGGGTGGGTAGGCTTTGCTGCTAGTCCTGCTGCCAGCGGGGACAGCACATGAAGCCTCTTCAGCATCAATTCTTCTGCTGAACATCCTTCCACGGAATATTTAGCGTTCCAGGGCTGGGTTTTTGGATTGGTTTCCCTTAGGAGTGCTTACACTGAACGCTCTCAAATCGCAAGAGCAACCTCTGCGGCTGCTGCGTGGGCTCTGCTCTCATTCATTCACCTACCCGACCCTGTCCACTGACACCACCCTCTCCACATCCCAAACACTTCCTGCTGCAGTTCCCAGTATCCTGATGAATGTGGGGAGATAGTGCTCTGCAAGCCCAGGAAACTTGGAGAAAGGCAGGGGTTTGTTTTGGTGGTTATGCACCAGCCAGGAACTCAAAATAGCAGCAAGCGTAGCAGGTTGGTGGCAGACAGTGTCTGTGTGTAAGGAGCAAGTGTCACAGCGCTCCTATGGCATCTGAGGACAGCCCTGTGAAGAGCAGAGGAGCTCCTGAGAACCTGAGGATCACAGAAATATTTAGGCTGAAAAGACCTTCAGGGCTATGAAGTCCAGCTGCCAGTCCAACGCTACCAAGTCCACTGATAAACCATGGTCCTCAGTACCGCATCTCAATGGCTTTGAAACCCCTCCAGGAATAGGGACTCCATCCCTGCCCTGGGCAGCCCACTGCAGGGCTTTGGGGGAAAAACTGTTCCTTGTGTCCAACCTAAACCTCCTCTGATGTCACTTGAAGCTCTTTCCTCTCACCTCCATTGCATGTTCCATGGGAGAAGAGAATGATCCCCACCTGGCTCCCCTCCTTTAGGGGTTGTAGAGACAGAAGGTCTCCCCACCCCTGGAGGTGTTTGAAAGCCAGAGATGTGGTGCTGAGGACAGTTTAGGACCAGCCTTGGTAGAGCTAGAGGTTGGATTTCATCTTAAAGGGCTTTTCCAACCAAATCTATCAATTTTTTTATCCTTTCTGGATAGGGCTGTGCTGGGTTTGTGGGGCTTAGGTGAGATCCTCTGCAAATCAGTGACAATGTTGGGATCTTTAATTACTTAGGTTATTATTTTCTGAATTATGGTAGGCTACTCTTCATGCAGGACAGGACCAGAATATGCTATTTGTTATTATTTATTGAGTTCTGCTATGGTAACAGGAGATTGTGGAGTACTGCATCCACTTCTGAGGCTCCGGCACAAGGACATGGAACTGCTGGGAGAGGGTCCAGAGGCCATGAAGAGGACTGAGAACTCCCCTGTGGAGACAGTGAGGGAGCTGGGGCTGCTCAGCCTGGAGAAGACAAGGCTCCAGGGAGACCTTAAGAGCAGCCTTCCAGTGCCTGAAGGGGCTCTAGGAGAGCTAGGGAGGGGCTTTTGGCAAGGGCAAAGTGACAGGATGAGAGGCAATGGCTTTGAGCTGGAAGAGAGGAAATTGGGACTGGAGAGTAAAAAAATTCTCAAGAGCAAGGGTGGGAGGCACTGGAACAGGTTGCCCAAGGAGGCTGTCAATGCCCCCCGCCTGGAGGTGTTCAAGGCCATGTTGGATGAGGCCTTGAGCAACCTGGTGGGAGGTGTCCCTACCCATGTCAACAGGGTTGGAACTTGATGATGTTTAAGGTCCCTTCCAATCCAAACTGGTTTATGATTCTTCACAGAAAGTGCTTAGAGGTTGACCTCTAAGACTGTTCAGCACTCAATAAAGTGTTTCCCCACATTTAAAGCCTCCAACAAGCTCTTCTCCAACCTTGACTGCTTTGCAACAGAAACTTGGTGTGGAGTGTTCGGCCATGCTCAGATTCCACTGTTCACATAAGAGACAGAACAGACGGAGCTGGGCCAAGAACATTCATTTTTCCTTCTGAAAACAACTCACTGGATTCTATAAATTCCAGTGCTGCCATTATGCAATACCCAGCACGATCTGAGTGGGAGCTGGAGCGTTCCTGTGCCCAACTATGTGGCATGCTCTATAAAAAACAAGTGTGGGAGCCTCTGCAGGTCCTATCTCCGCACCCAGCTGCGAACACAACTTCTTCCTTTCTCATTTCTGTCCCTCTCACCATCCTTCCATCCCCTCAGGAGGCCATCTGGACCTAAAGTGTTAGGCTAGAAAATAAATGTGGACTCTTACTATTCCCATCACTGAGGTTGTTTGACAGTGGCAGAGACGAGGCTGCAGAGTGCAGCCAAGTCAGACTGTAGCACCTGGTGATGCTCCTGCATGCTCTGGGACACCCCATTGCCTCCTGCAATCAAGGAAAAAAATAGGGGTGGGCACAATGAAGGCACCTCAATGAGCCTGGAGCAGAAATTCCAGCTTCTCCAGTTGCCTAGGGGCTCCTTGGAGGAAAAGACTGGCCTAAAAATCAGAGAATCATCAAGTTTGAAAGAGACCTCGAAGATCATCCAGTCCAACTGTCAACCCAACACCATTCAGGCCATTAAACCCTGTCCCGAAGTGCTATGCTCACACGTTTCTCGAATGCCTGAAGGGCGGGCGACTCCACCACCTCCCTGGGCAGCCTGTTCCAATGCCTGACCACTCTCGCAGCAAGGAAATCTTTCCTAATCTCCAACCTGAACTTCCCCTGGTGCAACTTCAGGCCATTTCCTCCCCCACTAAAGCGACCCCCGCTGCTGCACCCGAGTCCCCTGGGCAAACCCCAACCCCGAGGAGCCAGCAGGAGGGGCCGGGACAGCCGCTCCGCTCCGCCTCGCCGGGCACAGGCGGTAGCACCTCACCGTAAACCGCAAGGCCAAGGACACCCCCTCCCTCCCACCGCCCCGCAGCCCCCGGAGGCCTCCCGCTCGGCTCGGCCCGGGGGTGGGAAAGGACCATGGAGGGGCGGGCGGTCCCTGCCCGCCCTGGGGGGGAGCGAAGCTCGGCAGCCCCCTCCCCGCCTGCCCGCCGGCTGCTGCCGCCTTTCCTCGCCGCCCGGCCGGGCTACGCCGCCTCTGCCACCGCCGCTTCCATCTTGTGCGTGTGTCCCCTGCTCCCCCTCCTCCCCTTCCCTTCCCCTCCACACGGCACCGGGAGCGGCGGGGGCGCTGGAGCGAGCGGGGCCCGGGGGAGGGAGGGAGGGGGGGGCGGGGGGGAGGTTGAGGGTGGTGGGGGGCGAAGCGGCACCGGGGCTGGAGCGGCAGCGGCGGGAGCAGCAGCGGCAGCGGCAACATGAGGAGGCGGCACTGAAGAAGGCGGCGGTAGCCGGAGAGGACGGAGCCGACATCTTGTGCCCTCCCCTCCCGCCGCCGGCTGGGTGAGCCCGTCCGCCCCAGGGGGGAGGGGAGGGGGCGGCGGAAAGAGAGGCTTTAAAGAGGGGGAAAAAAAAAAAAAAAAGGGGAAAAAAAAAATTTAAAATCTCCCAAAAAAGAAGGCGGCGGCAACGGTGGAGACCGCCACGGCGGCGGCGGCGGCGGCGCGCTGAGGCGGCCCAGGTAAAGCGCTGCGCGGGAGGCCGCGACACCCTTCCCTCAGGGGGTCTCTCCTCCCTCACACACCCCCGCGCCGGGGTCGCGGGAAGGTGACCGGGCGGGCGGGAAGGAGCCGAGCGAGGCGCGTGCGCTACAGCCTGCGGACCCCCCGCTCCATCCCCGAGCGGCGAGAGCGGCCCCGCGACCCCTGGCCGAGAAACGGGTGGCGGCGGAGAGCTCCTGTAGAAGGGGAACGGGAAGCACCGTGTCAGCCCGACCCCCCCTTTGCCGCCATCTTGGCTCCCCTTCGTCGCAGCGTCGGCGGGCGCCCCGCCCACCTTCTCCCACCCTATTGGCCCAGGGGGCAGAGCGCACTCCTGCTTAGGCTCGCGGCACATTGCTTTGCTATTGGTGGTGGGGCTGCGATGGATGGCGGCGGCAGCCAATAGCCTCGTGGCAGTGCTACGAGCTCGGCCCGCCTGGGTCCCGCTCTCCTTGGGGACTTGTTCCGCTCCTGGGGGCGGCGTGGGCCCGCCCGGGCAGAGCTGGGGGCTGAGGGCAGGCGCAGCTCATCGCAGGCACCCTCCGCGCCGTCTTTTCGCACGGGTGTGGCTTTGTTTTTGCCCGGGTGTTTGCTGGGTCCTGACCTCGATTACTGGGTGTGTCTGGGCCTCCCTAGGGGGATCCCATGGCCTTAGCTGCACAGGAGAGCTCCAGAGAGCGCTCCCGGTTGGCGCGTGGGGCAGCTTATGGCATGTCATAGTTCCCTCAGAGCATTGCTGCTGAGGTCAGACCAGCTCACGGCATGTCATAGTTCCCTCAGAGCATTGCTGCTGAGGTCAGACCAGCTCACGGCATGTCATAGTTCCCTCAGAGCATTGCTGCTGAGGTCAGATGCAGCTCATGACATGTCAGTGTTCTCTCAGAGCATTGCTGCTGAGGTCAGACCACCTCATGACATGTTATGGTTTTCACAGAGCATTGCTGCTGAGGTCAGACACAGCTCATGACATGTCAGTGGTCTCTCAGAGCACTGCTGAGGCCAGACTTCACCTTAAATATTGTCCACAGCTCAACGTAGTGTCTCACACCCAGCCCTTGCAGCCTGGTGCATCGCTCATCAGCTGGACTTGGTTGCAGGGGGCTTGATAAAAGACTTGTGTGCCATGCTCTGCAGCATCGGTGCATCGGTGTGGGCATGAGGAGCACAGACCCTTGGCCGGTGTTTGTGGGGAATATAGGTTTGTGGCAAGCATGGATGTGGCTGGAATATGTAGGGACAAGGTAGCAAGACCTTCAGCCAGCATTCTAGTTGGCCAAGAAAGGGGAGAAGGAAGCTGTGACTGTCCCAGGCTGTTTCTTTCCTCTGGGATCTGTTGCTTTGGTTTTATGGACACATTTCTTGAATAGCTGCATAGGTGTCTGTTCTCCATGGTGCAGGGAGGGGCTTGAAATCACAGCAAACAGCAACAAGTAGCCTATAGCTGTGTGGGTGCCAGTGTGGGACAGCACTGAACAGGAACATCTCCAGACCTTGTGTTTGACTTGGTGTCCTGAGTCTTTGTTGCTGCCCCCCCAAGATCCAGATGGCAGTGTCCTTGCTCCAGATGACTGAAGATCTGTATCAGCAAGGAACCTAGCTCTTCACTGTGATCTCCAAACCGTGCTGGAAAGGGCCAGGAAACTCCCCCAGCAGCACTGCCTTGAGCTCCTCCTTTGTGTCCTCTGCCGGTCAGCAGAGACCTGGCACTGGATAGAAAATCCTTGATGGTTCAGTGTGGGAAGGCTGGAAAGAAGGACTGGCACAGGAGGGAGGCTGAGGTCTGCAGTGTGAGAGGGTCCTCCAGCCCTTGCAGATGGCCAATGCAGTATTGCTTGGGGGCATGTCACAGGCAATATTTAGCCCTTGTGCTGGATTTCCCAGGCTCTGTGTACCACAGGGGCCTGCACTCTGATGCTGTTCCATGTGAGGATATCTTCAGGTTCTTTTGGTGGAGCTTTCAACCCTTATAAGATAAGGAAGTCTCCTGGTTGAGTTGCTTTGTCTTGGTCACCTTTTACAGCTCCCCAGGTGTCTTTGGTCCACAGGTATGAAAGATGTTGCTCAGAAGAACTGAACTTCTCCTGAGTCAGCTTCTGGAGTAGAAATCAGTTGATCCCTGGTGGCTTTGTGTCTTGTAGCCAGGCTGTTTGCTCGGTTGTGCTCTCTAGGAACCTCACCCCGTGCTCCTGGCTCAATCCCCGACGGAAATGGACGATGGGAGGGTTTTGGAAAGCCTTGAGCACACTGTGGCTATGGGACAAGTGTTAGAACTTTCTGCTTTCACATCAGCAACCTTTGTCCGCGGTGGGGCAGAGTCACCATGGGCCACAGTATCATTTAACCCTTCCTAAGTCAGGTTTGCTCAGCGTTTCAGCATGCACAGGGGCTGTTTGCAGAGGGAGTCTCGTTTATCCCTGGCTGGGTAGATGTTTTCAAGTGTGCCAGGAAGATCAAAACAATCCTAGATTACTGCTTAGAAGTTTTTTGTTGTTGCAGACAAGGTCACAGCATTCAGCTTGGTGTGTCTGGGTTCATTTCAAGGTATTTTGGAGGTGGGAAGCTGTGTCTCTCAATTTCCAGGTGCATTTCTTACCCGAGGCACTCGGCTCTCCTTGGCAGCAGTTTCTGTGCTGTTTCAGGTGATTTCCTGAAGCACTAAGTCATTGTGTGTTCTGCAGATGGTTTGTGGCAGTTGGTTGCTGTGGTGGAAACCCACTTAGGGTGATTCCTTTAGACAACCTACTGATTGTTTCACTAAGGCAACAGAAATGCCATCCCCTTGGCTTTCCCTTCAGCAGGTGAAATAAATAACCCTTGGGGTGCTCGCTTCCCTGCAATTCCTCATCCTTCAGCACTCCCAGCCTCATTTTTCTTGAACACAGTATTAATTGAGTGTGCTCAGCTCACGCTGATAACTTTATCCTCCAATATCTTTTCTGCTTATATATATCTTTTCTCCTCTGGTATCTTCTCTGCCCGTACCTCACCTGAATTGTAAGAGGTTTTCTGGTTCGTTTGAAGACCAAGTTGCTTTTAGATCTTTATTTTAAAATTCCTTCTTTTTTTTTTTGCCTACTGAATGAAGCTCAGCAACTGGGTCTCTGCAGTGTGCTGATCAAGTGGCTAATTAGAGTTTTAAGGCAAAGGTCCTCAAATTGGTCACACCTGGGAGGAAATTGTGGTCTGAAATGAAGTTGTACCCTGCAGGTTCCATCGTTGTGGGTGTGCATGCTGGAACTGGCACCTGCAGCTGATTTCTGTGGATGCAAAGGAGGGTTTGGAAGCTTCCCAAAGCTTGTTCTGTTTCTTAGGACACAGCTTGTGTTGTGGCTTAGCCTTGTGGCTCACAAAGCCAGTACTTTGAGCTGAAACTTGTTGCTCCTGGAGTTTGGGACATCTTTCTGGGAAAAACTTGGGTCTTCTTGTGGGGCCTGTGAGGTGCTGCTTGCTCTGACTTGCAGGACTGAAGATCTGTGGAGCTGTGTCCTTCCCAGAGCAGAAATAACACAACAGCCAAGTACAAATTGTGGGTTTGTAGTGGGTTTTCTTGTCTGTGGGTGCCACACAGAGGGGCTGAAAGCGTGGGCTGCTCTAAACAAGGGTGAGGTGCTTGCTCAGGCCTCTGTGTAGCAACAGGTAAGCCCTGGGCTGACTTATCTTGTCATGGAGATTTTACATTTGCTTTTCTTTGTCTCCTCTCCAGCTTGTCACAGCCTCAGCCCATTCCTTCCCACAACTCACGTTCCCATCTCTGACACTGCCCTTCTCAGTTGCATTACTCACTTGGCCTCCTCTGCTTTCCCTCTTCGCTGCCTCCCTCCTTCGCCCTCAGATGCCAGGCTGCTGCTGCCTGTCTCCGTCCTCCCTGAGCTCATCACACCAGTTCCAGGCTTCTGTTCCGCTGCCCCTAGACGGGCACCTCCTTCTCGCTCTCTTTCTTCCTTTCCTCCTCCTTCCCTCCTCCTCTCTCCTCCTCTCTCTCCTCTCTCCCTCTCTCCTCTCTTCCTCCTCCTCCCTCCTCCCTCTCTCCTTCTTCCTCTTCCTTCTCTCTCCTTCCTCCCTCCCTCCCTCTCCTCCCTCCTTCCTTCCTTCCCTCCTCCTTCTCCTTCCTTCCTCTCCTCCTTTCCTTCTTCCTTCCTTCTTCTCCTCTCCTTCTCCTTCCTTCCTTCCTCTCTCCTTCTTCCTCCTTTCCTCCTTCTTTCTTCTTCCCCCTTCCTTCTTCTTCCTTCTCCTCTCTCTCTCTCTCTCTCTCTCCTCTCTCCTCTCCTCTTCCTCCTTCTTTTCTTTTTCTCCTCTCTTCCTCTCCTTTCTTCCTTCCTTCTTCTTCTCCTCCTCCTTCCTCTTCCCTCTCTTCCTTCTCTTCCTCTCCTCTTCTCTCTCCTTTCCTCCTCTTCCTCTTCCTTCTCCTTCCTTCCTCCTTCTCCTTTCCTCTCCTTCCTCCTCTTCCTCTTCTCTCTTCCTTAATGCCAGGGGCTGGCTCTCAAATCATTATCTGTGCTGATGATTAGCAGTTTGTGAGGGCAGAGCTGGCTTGGGCTCTTCTTTAAGGCTCTGAGCAAATACCTTTTCAGGCTAGAAGCTGCCTTGATGCTTTTCGTCTCATACCCTTGTGGACCCTCAATGCAGAACCAGCTTAGGTGCCTGAACATGGATTGTGGCTTCAGAGGAGCTAATGCTGAGCTTGTAAGTGCACCCTAGAGCCCTGCTGCTTGTTCCCATGCTCATTCCCCTTTGCTTCCTCATGGATCCCACCGAGGAGCAGAAGGGGTAGGTGTTTCATGTCCAGTTCTGGGCTCTGCAGTTCAAGAGGGTCAGGGATAAACCAGAGGGTATCTAATGGAGGCTATGAGGATGATGAGGGGACTGGAACATCTGTCTGTTGAGGAAAGGCTGAGAGCCCTGGGGCTGTTTAGTCTGGAGAAGAGCAGCCTTAGAGGGGAACTCATTATTGTTTACAAATATCTGAAGGGTGGGGATCAAGAAGAAAGGCCCAGGCTCTTTCCAGTGATACCTAGTGACAGGACAAGGGGTAAGTGGCACAAACGTACCCAGGAGGTTCCACCTGAGCAGGAGGAGAAACTTTTTTGGTGTGAGGATGCTGGAGCCCTGCAGTAGGCTTCCCAGAGAGGTTGTGGAGTCTCTTTCTCTGGAGACTTTGAAGACCCATTTGGACATGTCCTTGGTGATCCTGCTTTGACAGAGTGGTTGCACTCAGTGATCTTTGTGGGGCCCTTCCAACCCCTACCATTCAGTGATTCTACGATCCAGCAGCCACTGTATTGCTCTGTTCATCCTCTGCTTCTCTTTGGGATTTTGTGGCCTGGTTTGGATGTTGGGAAGGACATGGTGTGCTCAATGCATGCTGTCTGGAGAGGGGTGTAAGGAAAAGCTGCGTCTGTGAGAGAAAAAGAAGCATAGCTTGGAGGATGATTTTCTATCACTCTATTTGCATCTGCATTGTGGGAGAGGAAGATGTGGTGGTGGCAGCCCTGAGGTGGGAAACTTGGAGGAGCTTATGTAGAACTGACAAAAAAAATGTGAACTACATTCAGAGGACAGGGGAGGTGCTTTCCTGTCTGCCTGGGAAACATCCAGCACATTTGGTGGGCTGTTTGGGATAGAGAAGAAAAGCCACAGGTGAAAGAACTCATGTGCAGTTTGTGTGTGAATGGTGCCAGCAGATGTGAAAAGTGCTGTTTGAATTTTTGGGGGAACTTGGTAGTTTACTTAAGATTAATTTGAGCTCTTCTCCTCTGGTGGTTTGGGGGGTCTGCATCTTCTGACATGCAAATAGAGAAGGCTGGAGGGTGGTCTGATAGCATATTGTGAGATGGGGTTGATAGAACCATTATCATTGTGCCAGGGGAGGTTTAGGTTGGAGATCAGGAACAATTTCTTTGCTACAAGAGTGGTCAGGGATTGGAACAGGCTGCCCAGGAAGGTGGTGGAGTTCCCGTCCCTGGAGGGGTTCAAGCAAGGTGTGGCCAGGGCACTTGGGGCCATGGTTTAGTGGCCATGGTGGTGCTGGGTTGCTGGTTGGACTGGATGATCTCAGGGATCTTCTCCAACCTAAACAACTCTATGATTCTATGATCTTGGAAGTTGAGGAGGCCTCAGCAAGCCTGCAGTTGCTGGAGTCTCCAGTAGAAACACTGCTGTGTTGCAGCACCGAGTGAGTTCTTGAATCGTGGCCGCTCCTTGCTGATGCCCTTGGCTGACACTGCCTCTGCCCTGCCCTGTTGCAGGGTCCCTGGGCCGCAGCGATGAGGAAGCCTCGGCGGAGGTCCCGGCAGGCCTTGGAGGGCAGACGCTGTCCCTCGCCCTACAGCCTCAAGTGCTCCCCCACTCGGGAGACGCTGACCTACGCCCAGGCCCAGCGCATCGTGGAGGTGGACATTGATGGACGGCTGCACCGCATCAGCATCTACGACCCCCTGAAAATCATCACCGAGGATGAGCTGACAGCCCAGGACATCACAGAGTGCAACAGCAACAAGGAGAACAGCGAGCAGCCCCTCTTCCCTTCCAAATCTAAGAAAACACCTTCCAAAGGCAAGAAGAAGGAGTCCTGCTCCAAACGTGCACCAGGGATATCCTTACACTTACCCCAACCCAAGTTCCGCCTGGTGGACTCCTTCAGCCAGCCAGAAGCTGCTCCTCTCCCTGCCGCCTACTACCGGTACATCGAGAAGCCTCCTGAGGACCTCGATGTTGAGGTGGAGTATGACATGGATGAAGAGGATCTGGCATGGCTGGAAATGGTCAACGAGAAGAGAAGGGATGATGGTTATGGGATGGTTTCTGCAGACACCTTTGAGCTGCTGGTGGATCGGTTGGAGAAGGAATCGTACCTGGAGAGCCGCAACAGCGGCGCTCAGCAGTCCCTTATCGACGAGGACGCCTTCTGCTGCGTCTGCATGGATGACGAGTGCCACAACAGCAACGTCATCCTCTTCTGTGACATCTGCAACCTGGCTGTGCACCAGGAGTGCTACGGCGTGCCCTACATCCCCGAGGGGCAGTGGCTTTGCCGCTGCTGCTTGCAGTCCCCCTCTCGCCCCGTGGATTGTGTCCTTTGCCCAAACAAAGGTGGAGCCTTCAAGCAGACCAGCGACGGCCGCTGGGCTCACGTGGTTTGTGCCATCTGGATCCCGGAGGTCTGCTTCGCAAACACTGTGTTCCTGGAGCCCATTGAAGGGATAAATAACATCCCCCCAGCTCGGTGGAAGCTCATGTGCTACATCTGCAAGCAGAAGGGCATGGGAGCTGCTATCCAGTGCCACAAGGTGAACTGTTACACTGCCTTCCATGTCACCTGTGCCCAGAGGGCTGGGCTCTTCATGAAGATTGAACCCATGAGGGAGACCAGCATCAACGGCACCACGTTCACCGTGCGCAAGACTGCCTACTGTGGCAGTCATTCCCCACCCGGCACGGTGAAGAAAGGCTTTTCAGCTGCTGGTGCTGAGGGGCAGGTGGCCACTGTGAAGGAGGAGAGAGAAGAGGAAGCAATTTCTTGCCCTCCCAAAGGATCTCTGAAAAAGAACCAGGTGAAGTTGAAGCAGAAGATCAAAAAGGAGCCTGGTGATGTGACCAACGGGCGTTCGTCTGTGCCCATGGTGACAGTCACACAAATCCCCTCTTACAGGTGAGTTGTGCAGGTTTGGGGCAGGAGCTAGACAGGGTCTGTTTTGAGGGCTCAGTCCCTCTTGTTGTTGACCTTGGAAACTGAAGAGTCAAGACCCAGTGATAGCTGTGTTCAGAGTGCTCTGCAGCATCGCTGTGACCAGCGTTCTTCCACAGGAGCATTGCTGGCCCCCTCTGGTTTCCCTGCCCTGCTGAGCAGCCATCCCAGACTGCTGTGTGGTCCCCACCAGCAAACACCCATCTACCACCCGAATTCACACAGATGGCTCTGAAGGTGTTTTTAAAACACTTCAGGTATTCCAGCCTGGCAGGCAGATAGGGGTAATCCTGCTATTACTTTTTTTAAATTAATCTCCTCATTTCTTCATTCCTCCTTTAATTACAGAGCATGGCAGACCTGTCAGTGCTGCAAGCAGCTTTGAATTTGGCAGTGGGTTATTTTTTTTCTCAGCTCTTCCTCATCAGAACTAGGTAGTGCTGAATCTTTGGTGCCTCAGGAAGTGTGGTGATGTCACTGGGATTTGAAGAGATAAGCTTTGGAAAAGTACTGATAAGGCACAGTGTACAATCTAAGACATGGTTTGAAAAGGTTAGAACAGATGATGCATTATTCTTAGACTCCTGTCAAGTTAGTATCCCAGACTCCAGCTTAATAACATTAGACTTAAGCGACCCCCAGGAAAGTTCTTGACACTGAAAGTAGTTTTGAAATCAAGCTGGGAGCTGAATTGATGGTTGAGCACAATGACCATGCTGTGGCAAGTGCCTGGGGAGAAGCTCCAGCCAAGCTGCTACTAACCTAAGGAGGCACATATGGCTTCATGGGGGCCAGACCCCAGGCTGTGCCAGCTGCATGTGTGGCTCAGAGCGTTGACACAACACCACAAAGCTTCATTAGAGCAGTCAGACAATGGAATCATCTCCCAGGGGGAGCAGTGCATTCTCCTACACTTCTCAGTTGTAAGACTCAGCTTGACAGGATGCTGGGCCAGCTCATTTCAACTACACTATCCCCTAGAAAGGTTGGACCAGGTGATCCTTGGGGTCCCTTCCAAGCTGGCATTCTGTGATCGTGAACCCTGATGGTATCACCAGGGTCTGCAGAGTCAGGATTTGCAGTTGGCTCCATGACATTTTTTTTGCTTCCTTCAGGCTGAACAAAATCTGCAGTGGCCTCTCCCTGCAGAGGAAGAACCAGTTCATGCAGAGGCTCCACAACTACTGGCTGCTGAAGCGGCAGGCACGGAACGGGGTGCCCCTGATCCGGCGCCTGCACTCCCACCTCCAGTCCCAGAGGAACGCCGAGCAGGTACTTGGGCCCCAGCTGAACCTCTCTGGGAGAATGGACAGCTTGCATTCCAGGAGGAGATGTGCTTGATGCATGGTTGGGAAGGGGAGTGAGGATTTAAGGATCAGTGGGTGACCTGCTCAAAGTCTCTTTTGGTCTCCCTTTGGTGTGCTGAGTCCTGGAGAGCTGAGTCAGAGGGATATCCCTCGTGTCACTGGAAGTGCTGGTGAGGGACCAGCAGGTTAAGAGTTTGTCCCCTGAGTCAGGAGTGTGCAATAATGTGATGGGCCTTTGGTGAGCTGATCTTTTAGATGAATCATAAAACCACACTCCTCACAAGTGATTAGAGGTCCCCTCCTCAAAAAATGGGTGTTAGCTCCAGAGTCCTGCCCACATTCCAGTTTGGGTCATTCTTCCTGCAGCTTCTTCAACTCCTGACCCTCCCATGCACATTCATATGGAAGTTTAGACATAACCATCAGCTCTGCTCTCCTTTGCCTCCTCTGAGCTGGTGTCCAGAGTCATATGATCTCAATGCTATTAGGGAGCCCTGCTTTGGGATAAGTAGTTGATGAAGTAATGAAGCAGTTTGACTCTGCCCTCTACTGCAGGCTATCAGGAGGTGCTGCACACCTTCTGCACATGGCTTGTGGCTGCACTTGGAGGAGTTTCTAGGCTTTGGGTTTGCATGAGCCCTGCTCTGTGTGATCAGTAGAAAAACTATTTACTTCCCATTCCCCAGCCTGGAGCTTGGAGAGGTTCAGCATTTCCTTGGCGTCTTAAGTTGGCAATTTACCAGAAGTAACTTCTTAAAAACAAACATCCAATAAATAAACACCACTGGGGGCCTGTGGAGCAGTTGCCCTCTCTTGGCAATCGTGTGGGAATGTTTGCTATTCAGCTGTACCCTCAAACTCATTTAAAAAGCTGCAGATTCAGGAGAGGCAGGATTTGCTTTACAAAGCCACTGAACTGTGCCTTGGAAGGTGTGGGCTCATCTCTCAGCGTTGGCTGCTCCTTTGTGTTTTGGCAAATCTCTTTCCAGGGCTCTGTTTCTTGTTGGGTATAAAGAGGACAGGAATAGCTCTTCTCTGCTGTGCTGTGCTCTTTG
The DNA here is from genome assembly GCA_033816785.1 of Picus viridis. NCBI lineage: Eukaryota > Metazoa > Chordata > Aves > Piciformes > Picidae > Picus > Picus viridis. Next base: position 5,645,999 of record CM066602.1, read on the forward strand.
TTCTGCAGGCTCTTTGGGCTGCCTCTTTGGTGCACAGCAGCCAACAGAAGAATTTTCCAGCCTCTGTAATGAACCTGGGTATGAAAGCAGGAAGGGTATAAATGAGCACATGCTGAAGTGAGCTCCCAGAGCGTGGGATTTAGCTTCACAGAAAGGGTGGAATCCAGTAAAGCTGACGTTAGGGTTGTCAGACAGCTGAGTGTTGGGGAGCAGGCTGGACAAGAGGCAGGGAGACAGGAGGAAGGCTGAGAGCACTTCATACCTAGAAAGAGGAGGAAAGGCAGTTCTTGTTTTATCTCACCCCACTGCTCTACCTTGCAGAAGGAACAGGATGAGAAGACCAGTGCAGTGAAGGAGGAGCTGAAGTACTGGCAGAAGCTGCGGCACGACCTGGAGCGGGCACGGCTGCTGGTCGAGCTGATCCGCAAGAGGGAGAAGCTCAAACGGGAGCAGGTGAGTTCAGCTCTGCCTGTCAGGTTGCTGCCTCCAGCTTTGTTCTCATGCAAGAATCGTAGAGTTGTTTTGGTTGGGAAAGACCTCTAAGGCCATTGAATCCAACCACCTACCCACCACCACCATGACAATTAAACCATGTCCCAGAGTCTACCAGCAGTGAGTCTACCAGGCTGGTGGTGTGGTGACCTGAGGTGTCGGAGCTGGGCTGATGATTCAGGAGAAACTGGAGGGAGACACCTCTCAAATAGCCTGTCCTTGATAACTGTGCTCATCCTGTCCTTGATAACTGTGCTCATCCTGTCCCCAGGTCAAGGTTCAGCAGGCTGCTATGGAGCTACAGCTGACCCCTTTCAACGTCCTTCTGCGCACCACACTGGACCTGCTGCAGGAGAAAGATGCTGCCCAGATCTTTGCAGAGCCTGTGAACCTCAACGAGGCAAGTCTCCTTCCTAGAGGTGTCTGATGGGCTTTAGATGAGGTATTGCTGGGCAGCAGCTCATGTGCTCTCATAACCCTGGAAGCACAAACCACCTTGTCCCAAGATGCTGGTGGGTTAAAGAACATCTCAGAGAGGCCTCACAGTGTGGGTGTCCTGGGCCAAGAAAGGGTGTTTGTGTTCTGGAAGCTTCAACACATCTCAGACAAGAAATGTCTGCAGAGCCAGGATCATAAGGGCTGGAAAAGACCTCCAAGATTTCCATATTGTATCAGGTTGGAAGGCAGCCTCAAAGCTCATCTTGTCCAGTGCCCCTGCAGTCAGCAGGAACACCTCCAACTAGATCAGGCTGCCCCGGTGCCACATCAAGTCTCAAGGGATGAGGCCTCCCTCAACCACATTGGTGGGTAACCTGATCCAGTATTTTACCACTCTCATTGTGCAGAACTTTCTCCTGATGTCCAACCTAAATCTCCCTTGCTCCAGTTTGCCCTTTGTCCTGTTTTAATATCTTTATTGATGATCTGGATGAGGGTATTGAGTCCATCAGCAGTAAATTTGTGGACGACACCAAGCTGGGGGCAGGAGTTGATCTGGAGGGCAGAGAGGCTCTGCAGAGGGACCTCGACAGGCTGGACAGGTGGGCAGAGTCCAATGGCATGGGATTGAACACATCCAAGTACTGGGTTCTGCACATTGACCACAGCAACCCCAGGCAGTGCTACAGGCTGGGGTCAGAGTGGCTGGAGAGCAGCCAGGCAGAGAGGGACCTGGGGGTGCTGGTTGATGGTAGGCTGAACATGAGCCTGCAGTGTGCCCAGGCAGCCAGGAGGGCCAATGGCATCCTGGCCTGCATCAGGAACAGTGTGGCCAGCAGGAACAGGGAGGTCATTCTCCCTCTGTACACTGCACTGGTTAGGCCACACCTCGAGTACTGTGTCCAGTTCTGGGCCCCTCAGTTTAAGAAGGACATCAAGACACTTGAACGTGTCCAGAGAAGGGCAACAAAGTTGGTGAGGGGCTTGGAATACAAGCCTTATGAGGAGAGACTGAGGGAGCTGGGGTTGCTTAGCCTGGAGAGGAAGAGTCTCAGGGGTGACCTTATTGCTCTCTACAACTACCTTAAGGGAGGTTGTAGCCAGGCAGAGGTTGGTCTCTTCTCCCAGGCAACCAGCACCAGAACAAGAGGACACAGTCTCAGGCTGCACCAGGGGAGGTTTAGGCTGGAGGTTAGGAGGAAGTTTTACACAGAGAGTGATTGCCCATTGGAATGGGCTGCCTGGGGAGGTGGTGGAGTCGCCATCACTGGAGGTGTTCAGGAGGAGACTTGATAGGGTGCTTGGTGCATTGGTTTAGTTGATTAGGTGGTGTGGATGATAGATTGGACACGATGATCTCAAAGGTCTCTTCCAACTTGGTCTATTCTATTCTATTCTATTCTATTCTATTCTATTCTATTCTATTCTATTCTATTCTATTCTATTCTACTGCTACAAGCCTTGCAGGCAGCCCCTGCCCAGCCTTCCTGTAGGTCCCCTTCAGATATTGAAATGCGGCTCTAAGGTCTCCCTAGAGCCTTCTCGTGCAGGCTGAACAGCCCCAATTCTTTCAGCCTGTCCCCATAGGGGAGGTTCTCCAGCCCTCTGATCATCTTCATGACCCTCCTCTGGACCTGCTCCAGGGAGGCCCTCTTGTGTTGAGTATCCCATAGCTGGACACAGCACTGCAGGTGAGGTCTCGCCAGAGCAGCTCATCAAGTCCAGCCATTAACCCAGCACTGCCAAGGCCACCACTAAACCCTGTCCCTCAGCACCGCATCTCCACACCGTGTCTGCCTTGCCTGGGTGGCACAGGAGCGCAGTGCCCCTTGCTGGTGGAAGGGGCAGCCAGGTGCTGGTGCTGGGCTGGTAAATGGTGTTTGTAATTGTACAGGTTTTATATGTTTAGGTTCCAGATTACCTGGAATTCATTTCCAACCCAATGGATTTTTCCACCATGAGGCGGAAGCTGGAGTCCCACCTGTACCGAACGTTGGATGAGTTTGAGGAAGACTTTAACCTTATAGTTGCCAACTGCATGAGGTATAATGCTAAAGAAACGATTTTCCACCGAGCAGCTGTCCGCCTCAGGGACCTGGGGGGAGCCGTCCTGCGCCATGCACGGCGGCAGGCTGAAAGCATCGGCTTTGACCCTGCTGTGGGGCTTCACCTGCCTGAGTCACCCAAAACCAAGGACTTTTACCGCTTTTCTTGGGAGGATGGTGAGTGCTGAGCAGCTCCTCCTTGCTTTCAGGCGCCTCATAACTGTCTGTCTTTGTGCTGAGCTTGGCAACCAGCGGGCATGGAGCTCCCAGCTGCCGGTCAGGGTACGGGAATTGGGTTGGAAAGGACCCTCCAAGGTCATCTTGTCCAATCTCCCTGCATTCAGCAGGGACATTCCCAACTGGAGCAGGCTGACCAGAGCCACATTGTCTGATCTTGAGTGTCTCCAGGGATGGGGCCTCATCCACATCCCTGGGCAACCTGTTCCAGTATTTCACCACTCTCATTGTGCAGAACATCCTCCTGATGTCCAAACTCTATCTCCCCTGCTCCAGTTTCAAGCCATTGTCCCTCATTCTGTCACCATAGACCCTTCTAAACAGCCCTCCCCAGCCTTCCTCTATGTCCCCTTCAGATCTTGGAATGCAGCTCTAAGGTCTCCCTAGAGCCTTCTCATCTGCAGGCTGAACAACCCCAATTTGTTCAGCCTGTCTTTGTGGGAGAAGTGCTCTCACATTACCTCTCCCATCTGCTCTTAGCAATTCCTAAATCCCCACACTAAAGCAGTTGCTTCATGCATGGCAGCAGTGGGACGAGGCATGGCAGTGCTCTCACATGCTTCTCCAAGAAGCTTTACTCCTTCCCTTCATGCTGCACTCTTTTGCTGCAGTGGATAACATCCTCCTCCCGGAGAACCGTGCTCACCTTTCCTTGGAGGCCCAGCTGAAGGAGCTGCTGGAGAAGCTGGACTTGGTGAGCAGCATGAGGTCCAGCGGCGCCCGGACGCGGCGCATCCGGCTACTGAGGCGTGAGATCAACTCTGTCCGGCAGAGGCTGGCCCAGCAGCAGAGCAAGACCCTGCCCAATGGGGAGCCTGTGCCATGGGAGGAGGGGCTGGAGAAGACATCGAGGGAAGGGGATGAGGAAGGGGAGAAAGGTGAGAGGTGGCAGATGTTGATGGCTGGTAGGACTCTTTGCACTAACTCTAAAACGCTCAAGTGGATTCTTTATTCCTCTAGCAGATGACACCAAGCCCCCACATCCTCCAACCCTGGAGCCCACAGGACCTGCACCTTCCCTCTCAGAGCTGGACTCTCTGCAGGACCCTCCAAAGCTGAAACCCATCAGTGAAAGCAAGTCCCTGAATCAGCTGCAGAAGAGGATGGTGTCGGACAGGGAGCTCTTTGAGAAGCAGGCTCTGGAGCGGGAGAGCGAAGCCTTCCAGCGCCTGCTCAGCGACAGGGGCCTCAACGGCCTGGCCCTGCCGCCCCCGACAGCCCTGACAGCCCCTGCCTGGGCGGTGTGGGCCGCAGGACATCTGTGCTCTTCAAAAAGGCTAAGAATGGGGTGAAGCTGCAGAGGGGCCTGGACTGCTCCCTGGAGAACGGGGAGGACCACGGGCAGAGTGGGCAGCGTTCCTCTGCCCGCTCTGCTGCCGAGCACCCAGCGCGGAAGAGGACACAGAGCAGGGCCTGCGGTGACAGCGATGGAGAGAAGTCCCCCAGGCAGGCCGGGCAGAGAGGTAATTCCTGGGGTTTCTATTCTGTACCCTTGGAGTCTTCGAGGTGGGGCTGAGGGAAACTCTTGGGCTGAGGAAAGACATCTGCATCCAGACTACTGGAGTGCATCAGGAAGAGTGTGGCCAACACGTCGAGGGAGGTTCTCCTCCACTCTGCCCTAGTCAGGTCACATCTGCAGTACTGGGTCCAGTCCTGGGCTCCCCGGTTCAAGAGAGACAGATGCTGAGGGGCCTGAAGCATCTCTGCAAGGAGGAAAGGCTGAGAGCCCACACCTCAAATATTATCTTGAAGATGTTTGGCTGCTAGAAAGTGGCCAGCAAACTGAGAATGGAAGGAAAGGACTTGAATGTGAGGATTAACTTACCAGGACAGGTTAAAGGAGACACAGATGGCTTTTCCAAAGAGTCTGGAGTCTCTCCACATCATCTGCCTCTACCTGTGACTGAGTGAGCTCTGCTTTCCTGGGCCTGTTCCCATGGGCAGGGAACAGCTTGACAGCCCAGGCTGAGGCAGAGAGAAGTCCCTGGCAGTCAGCATGCAGTCTCCATGTCCTTTCCAAACAGACTGGAAGCCAGATGAACAAGTGGTTCATTTCCTGGCCTCTGGGTCTTCCAGCAAGCTGGGTGCTGAGTGGAGCTCTTCTGTAACATCCCTGGGCACCTCTCCAGTGCTGCTGCTTCAGAGGCAGCCCAATTTTTCATCTGTTGGGGTAGAAATAGCTTCTCTTCATCACCTTTGGGTTGCTGCTGAGTCTGGAGAGCTCTGTGTGGAATTTCCCTCTCTGGCTGAGGTACTCAGCATCTTTGTGGCTGGCAGTTGTGTGACCATGACCTTACCTGAGCCTTGGCAGCAGCTCTCTGTGTTGCTGCTGCTGTGTTGGGCTGATTCCCGTTTTCTCCTTGGCAGGGGTCACCAATGGCTTTGTGAAGCACACTGAGAGTGGCTCTGACTCTGAGTGCAGCTCTGGCCTGGCAGGTGGACTGGTGTTTGAAGCCTGCAGGTAAGTACCCCATGCAGAACTTCCCCAGAACACCTTCTGTGTCTGGATTATCTACCTGGGCTTATTGTTTGACTTTAGTGACTTCTGACTTTGTGTGTTGACCCTGCACAAAGAACAAGTGACAGGGGGAAGCACCCTCAAGTTGTGACAGGGGAGGTTTAGTTTGGGTATCAGAAGATACTTCTCCACTGAAAGGGTTCTCAAACACTGGAACAGGCTGCCCAGGGAGGTAGCTGAATCCCCTTCCCTGGAGATGTTCAAAAGCCTCAGAGATGTGGTGCTGAGAGGCATGGCTTAGCACCAGCCTTGGAAGAGTCAGAGAATGGTTGGGGCTGATCAGGAAGCTGGGGACAGACTATTGAGCAGCGCCTGTTGTGACAGGACAAGGGGTAGTGGTTTGAAGCTAAAAGAGGCAGAGTCAGACTAGATGGAAGAAAGTTTTTCCACTGAGGATGGCGAAACCCTGGCCCAGGTTGCCCACCGAGAGGTGGGAGATGCCCCATCCCTGGAACTGTCCCATGTCAGGTGGTTTGGGGCTGTGAGCACCCTGCTCTAGTTGCACAGGTCCCTGCTGACTGCAGGGGGTTGGACTGGATGCGCTTGAAAGGTCCCTTCCCACCCAAACCAGCCTGGGATTCTGTGATCTTCTGCTCAGTCTATTAGCTGGATACCACCATGACCCTATGCACAAGAAGCTGCTGCAATAAAGCAAGGGGCTGCATAGGAGCAAAAAAAAAAAAAAAAGAGAGGGCTGGATTCACACAGAGTTGTGGTGTCAACTCAACAAGGGCCCTCGAATCGTGCAGAAATCCTTCCTGAGGCAAGGATGCTGTCAGAACAGGACCAGGAACTGGCAACTCGCCTTCAAACCACATCCTGCCCTTCTGGCCCCACCATGTTTGCCTCCATTTCCCCACGTGTGAGGGAGACAAATCTGAACTGAGAGAGGAATGGGGGGGCCTTGTCAGTTGATGTTTGTGGAGCACTTTGAAGATGTAAGTGCTTATCACAATAATTGCAAGCAATTCACAGAGCAAAAATGACATTAGAGCTGTGTGCCACCCACTAAACAAGGAATTAAGCCCAAGCTGCTGTCTTGTGGGGGACTTGGACAATTACTCTGTTTAGGAACAGCTCTGTTTGCTGCTTTTTTTTCTCCACTCAGAAGGGGCTGGTTAGTAGAAGGTTGTAAAGGAGAAAAGAAAAATCAAACAAGGAAGGATTACAGTAAGTGGAAAACTGATTGCTTGAGGTGGGGATGGTGCAGGTTTGGAAGTGTTTGTAGTAGTGGTTGGGCTTGATGAGCTTAAAGGTCTTTTCCAACTGAAACAGTGCTGTGATTCTATATTGAGGTCAAAGGATGTTCAGCAGTCAGGGAACTACTGGAGAGGCTCCAGCAGAAGCTATAAAGATTCTGAGGGGCCTGGAGCAGCTCTGTGAGGAGCAAAAGCTGAGAGCTCTGGGGATGAGAGCCTGGAGAAGAGCAGCCCCAGAGGGTGTCTGAGCAATGTTCAACAAGAGCTAAAGGGTGCTAGGCTAGAGGCTGGGGCCAGACCCTTGGTGGTGTTGCCCTGGGACAGGACAAGGGGCAATGGGCACAAACCTGGAACCCAGGAGGTTCCACCCAACCAGGAGGAGAAAGTTCTTTGGTGTGAGGTTGCTGGAGGCCTGGAGCAGGCTGCCCAGAGAGGTTGTGGAGTCTCCTTCTCTGGAGAGCTTCCAAACCCAGCTGGCCATTGTGACCCTGGACAAGCTGCTGTGGGTGCTCTGCTTTAGCAGTGGGGTTGGACTGGATAATCTCCAGAGGTCCCTTCCACCCCCACCATGCTGGGGTTCTGTGTGAGATGGGCTAATAGAGTCTGTGCTGTGTTTGCTCTCCAGCATGAAGTCTTTGCTGGGTTCCTTCAGGTATTCAGTGCTCTCTTCATGGCAGGGGTGCCCTGTGCAGCCCTTTCGCAGTATTTTAAGCAGCCCTGAGGAATCCATTTACTTGGCTTTGCTTCCCAGAGCAGTCTGTGTTCTCCTAACCCCTAGTTTTCCATCTTCTCTGGCAGCGGTTTGATGCCTCCCAAGCGCAGCCGCGGGAAGCCTGCTCTGTCCCGGGTGCCCCTCTTGGAAGGGGCGAACGGAGACTCCGACCACAGCAGCTCAGGTGAGAAGAGCTGCAGAGCAGCCCTGCTCTGGGGGACACTCTGCTCTGGTCCCACCACACCTATCTGAACCAGGGCTAGCAGATCTCAGTACCCACCAGGAGCCAGTTCTGCACAGACTACCCAGGTTTCTCAGCAGGCTGCTCACCTGCCTCTTCTTGTTACCAGTGTGGGTTATGGCGTCAAACACTTCTGCTTTCACTTTTGCTTTCACTCTGTTCTCCTTGGGTGGCAGCCCAGGGACGGGGCAAGGCGCAGTGGGCACAAGCTGGAACCCAGAAGGTTCCACCTGAACAGGAGGAGAAACTTCTTTGGTGTGAGGGTGCTGGAGGCCTGGAGCAGGCTGCCCAGAGAGGTTGTGGAGTCTCCTTCTCTGGAGACCTTCCAACCCCAGCTGGGCATTGTGACCCTGGGCAGCTGCTGTGGGTGCCCTGCTTTAGCAGGGGGGTTGGACTGGATGAACTGCAGAAGCACAAAGGTTGACAAATTAAACCAGCAACACTGCCAGGATGTTTCAAGCTCAGCAGCAGCTCACCTGGTGTAGCTGATTGCTACTGGGATGATGCAGGCCTGCATGCCTGGGGGAGCTGACTGTGTGATTTCTTGTTTTAGCACAACCACCTTGCTCGTACTCACTCTCCTAAGCCTTGCCTCCATCTCTCCCTTAGGCAGGACTCTCCTGATGGCCTTTGAGAGTCAAGCTGAGCTGGAGCCCTTGGAGCTGGTGTGGGCTAAGTGCCGTGGTTATCCCTCCTACCCTGCGTTGGTGAGTACCCTGCTGCTCTCAGCCTGCTCCTACAGCTCAGGCACCCCACAGCACAGTACCAGTGTGCAGTGTAAGCAGACACAGAAGGGAAAGTTCTCAAATCATGCAATAGCTGCTCTTTAAGGTCCTTTCCAACCCAACCCATTCCATGAATCTATGAACCCACAGCACCACACACTCAGGACCTTTCCCTTTTTTAACCTCAGGTGCTGACTGACTCCCCTTCCTCAGGGGGAGCCTCAAGGACAGGAACATCCTTTCAGAACTGCCAGGAATGCTGCTTTCCCCATCCCAAGGAGATTTGCCTTGTCTAGCTGGAATAGACTGAGAGAAGAGGTTACAGAAAGTGCTCCTTGAGGGTTGGTGCTGAAATCTCCTTTCCCTCTCTCTGTAGATAATTGATCCCAAGATGCCACGTGAGGGTTTGCTCCACAATGGAGTCCCCATCCCAGTCCCACCTATGGATGTGTTGAAGCTGGGGGAGCAGAGGCAGACAGAGGCAGAAGAAAAGCTCTTCCTTGTCCTTTTCTTTGACAACAAGAGAACCTGGTGAGTGTGTGCAGAGAGGCAGGTCCTGTGCTGGGTGCTCTGGCAGCGAGGGAAGGGTTAGCAGCATCTTGGCTGTTGGATTATGGTGATGGTGTTAGATGTGACCTGGAGGAGTTAGATGTGCAGCAGACAAGAAGAGTCTGACTGGGGAAGGCAGCCCGCTCCTCCTGCCCTAAGAGCATGACATCTGCTCAGGAATGGAGTTAGCTGTGGTAGGTTGAGAGACCAGTTCTCCCACCACGGGCAAAAGAAAGACTCAGACAAAACAGATTGCAGAAATGGTGGAGAGTGGAAAAAAAAACCACTATGAAAGTTTTACAGAAAACCACAAGCACCATGACAGAAGAGAGAGATCCCAAAGCATACCCAAGAACATCCCACCCCCACCTGGGGGGACACCCAACCCCCCCACCCCAACCCAGCCTTGGGCCTGGGCAGGCCCAGGGGAGGCAGCTCGCACCATTTACCTAGGCAGCGGCGAGGGAAGAAAGAGGAAGTGAGGACCCCTCGCTGATGTTTTGTAGGGGAGCAGGGCATTAGGGGGTGAAATATCTGGCTTCCTGTGACCACCCACTGGGCTGGGCCCCCTTTGGGACATCCCAGGTGTGGCCTGTGCGGTGGCATCAGGGGCCAGCACCCAACCTAAACCACCACATTAGCTTTGCTTACTGGCCAATCACAAGTACTGTTCCCCAGGGCTCAGCGCTGGGGCCAAGTCCTCTTCAGTCTTTCTCAGTGGTCTGGACCAGGGGATTGAGGTCACCCTCAGTAAGTTTGAAGATGACACCAAGCTGGGCAGAAGCGTTCATCTGCTGGATGGTTGGAGGCTCTACAGAGGGACCTGGCCAGGCTGGATCAGTAATAATATGGCCAGCAGGATCAAGGCAGGGATTGTCCTCCTGTACTGGGCACTGGTGAGACAGCTTGAGTAGTGGGCTCAGTTTTGGGTCCCTCACTCTAAGAAGGACATTGGGGGCTGGAGCAGGTCCCGAGAAGGGCAACAAAGCTGAGGGAGGGTCTGGAGAACAGGGATGGGGAGAAGCAGCTGGGGAACCTGGGGGTGTTCAGTCTGGAGAAAAGGAGGCTAAGAGGAGACCTCATTGCTCTCTACAGTTCCGTGAGAGGAGGCTGGAGCCAGGTGGGGGTTGGTCTCTTTTCCCAAGGAGCGAGTGGTAGGATGAGAGGAAATTGCCTCAGGCTGTACCAGGGAGGTTTAGGTTGGCCATGACCACTCTTGCAGCAAACAAATTTTTCCTCCAACCTAACCCTCCCCTGGCACAATTTCCTCTCATTCTGTTGCCTGATCCTGGGGAGCAGAGACCAACCCACACCTTGCTCCAGCCGCCTCCCAGGGAGCTGTGGAGAGCCAGAAGGTCTCCCCTCAGGCTGCACAGCCACAGCTCCCTCAGCCATTCCTGCAGCCCTGCATTGCATGATTCTCTTCCTGATTCCATGCTGTGACTGACTCCTTCCTGTTCCAGGCAGTGGCTTCCACGGGACAAGGTCTATCCCCTGGGTGTGGACGACACTGTGGACAAGCTGAAGATGATGGAAGGTCGCAAGAGCAGCATCCGCAAGTCGGTGCAGGTGGCCTACGACCGTGCCATGAGCCACATGAGCCGCGTGCGGGGGGACCACCCCTTCCTCCCCTCCACCTACCTGTAAAGCCTGGGGTGCCTGGTCCCCCCTCATCCTGCAGACCCCTCCGTGGTGGCAGAGAGGAGCATCCTGAGCACTGCCCCCGTGGCTGGGGGATGCTGTTGCCAGCAGTTCTCGGCACTCCTCTGAGTACCCTGCGCTGTGCCAAACCAGCCTGCCTGGCTGCTTCCTGAATGTGTCTCGCTGAGGAGCTGGCAGGAGATGAAACGTAGAGTCCAGAGGGCCAGGAGTGAGTGAGGTGGGAGAAGCTGCTGCTGGGTGGTGATGGGGGGAGCCAAGGGGAGCTGCTGAAGTGATCAGCCCGTGGCTAGCCAAACCTCACACAGGTCCTTGCCTCCCCTCTCCCCAGTGCTTGTTGGGGTTTTGAACTCATCAACCAGCCCTGAGTTATTCACTCACTGGAACCCAACCAGGCAGGATCCCAACTGGACTTTTTGTTGTGCCAAATTTAACCCAAACCATCATTGGCCTTTGTTTTTTTTTTTGCATTTTTATTGGCATTTTTTTCTGAAATTGATTGTCCCATCTCATTGCAGAGGAAAAAAAAAAAAAACCAAACCAGTAGCTGGGAGCTCCTGTTGGGATCTTCCCACCTACCCCTGTGGTGTTCTCCTGTCATGGGCTTTTCCTGCAGCTGTGCATGGCTCTGACCTTTGGTCACCTTCCCCTCTGCTGCACCCCCATGCACAGCTGCACACTGCTTTAAACAGGATTTTCCCCCTTCGTTTCTGTGTGTCTCCTAGCAGCTGATTCGGTAGTTTGGCCATTTCAAGCCTGATTTTTGTGACCCTGCTCCTTCCCAGCCCCAGTTCATGTCATGGGTTTAAGTGCAGTAGTCTTAAGCAAGGAGAATTTCCTTTGTGTGTTTGTTTTTTTGTTTGTGGGGTTTTTTTTTAAGAAGCAAAACTAATTTTGGAGGTGTCTCAGGAGCTGGAGCAGCTCTGAGGGCACTAAGGTTGATCAGGGTTGGAGGGAGATGCATCTTTTGTGGTGGTTTCCACACATTTGGTGTAGGGCTCCTCTTCCTTTCTTCCCTTTTTGTTTTGGCCTTCTCTCTGCTGTTTTCCTCTAGCTCTGGCTTGAAGCCAGGAGCAGCACATCACCATTTCTGCCTTTTCACCTCCTCCCACACCCACATATCCTTACCCCTCGGTGGGGCAGGGGGGGGGGGGGGAGCTCCAGCCTTGTCACCTGTGCAACCCCAGCTCTGCTGACAATCCCTGCAACGTTGAGGTTTGCATCATTAAGACAAAATCAATCAATGGGGACAAACCCACGCTGGGCAACAGGGTGACAAAACCTTTCCCCCCTTGGCCAAGGACTCTGATGTTTGGGGTTTTTCCTGGGGGGGGTTTCTCTTCTCTTCTGTTTCCCCCTTTCTATTTCTTCGCTGTCCCACGTTCAGAACCAAAGGTGCAGAGCAAGATTGTAGATTGAAGCTCATCTGTTTGGGTTTTTTTTTGGCTTTGGAACTCAGTATTTTTTTTGTTATTTTAGCTTTTTGTTTGTTTTCATACTGAAGAGAATGTGGAAGCGGGGGGGGGGGGAAGAGTATTAATAATAATGATTAATAGTAATAATAATAATTAGTGGGGAGTAATCACTGCCATTTCTACTTGGTCTACTTTTTTAAAGTACCACTTCTTATACATTGGGACATGGAACCACACTTTGAGGAAGATTCCTGTAATATATCTCGAGAGCTGGGGCATAGGGTTTTGTAATAATAATGCTGATAATATAATTGATAATAATGATGATGATGATGATGATGATGCCTGTGGAGCGTGGCTAGTGGAAGGCCCCCCCTTTGTGTACATAGCTGTAAAAAAAAAATACCAATCTTAAATTATTTAGACCTCTTGTCACCATCCTTGAAGTCCTTGAAGTTGGTGTTGCTGGGTCCTTTTTGTAGCTGCACACGGTGTAATTTATTGCCAGGGACGTTCCCTTTCTCCAGGTGGTAGCTCAGCTGTGGATTCGTGACCTGTGTATATGTTTGAAGAGCTTGGGGGTTGGGGTTGGTTTGGAGTTTGGGTCTTTTTTCTTTTGGGGGGGGAGGTTTTAATTTCTTTGCTGTTTGGTTTTGTTTGTTGGTTGGTTTTTTTGGTTGGGTTGGGTTGGGGATTTTTGTTTGGATCGAGTTTGTTTCATTGTGTCGTCTGTCTGTTGCTGTTTACTTTGGTTTGGGGTTTTTTGGTTTGTTTTCATGTTGTTTGGGGTTTTTGTGGGTTTTGGGTTGGTTTGGGGGTTGGGTTTGGTTTTTGTTTGGTTTTTTGGTTGGTTTGAGGTTTTTGTTTGGGGGGGTTGGGTTTGGTTTATTTGGTTTTTGTTTGGTTTGAGGTTTTGTTTTTGGGGGTTGGGTTTGGTTTTGTTTGTTTTTTTGGTTGGTTTGAGGTTTTTGTTTGGGGGTTGGGTTTGGTTTATTTGGTTTTTGTTTGGTTTGAGGTTTTGTTTTTTGGGGGTTGGGTTTGGTTTTGTTTGGTTTTTTGGTTGGTTTGAGGTTTTTGTTTGGGGGTTGGGTTTGGTTTATTTGGTTTTTGTTTGGTTTGAGGTTTTGTTTTTGGGGGTTGGGTTTGGTTTTGTTTGGTTTTTTGGTTGGTTTGAGGTTTTTGTTTGGGGGTTGGGTTTGGTTTGGTTTATTTGGTTTTTGTTTGGTTTGAGGTTTTGTTTTTGGGGGTTGGGTTTGGTTTTGTTTGGTTTGAGGTTTTGTTTTTGTTTGGGGGTTTGGTTTTGTTTGGGTTTTTGTTTGGTTTGAGGTTTTGTTTTTTGTTTGGGGGTTGGGTTTGGTTTTGTTTGGTTTTGGTTTGGTTTGAGGTTTTTTTGTTTGGGGGTTGGGTTTGGTTTTGTTTGCGTTTGGTTTGAGGTTTTGTTTGGGGGTTGGGTTTGGTTTTGTTTTTTGTTTGGTTTGAGTTTTTTGTTTGGGGGTTGGGTTTGGTTTATTTGGTTTTTGTTTGGTTTGAGGTTTTGTTTTTGGGGGTTTGGTTTTTGTTTGGTTTGAGGTTTTATTTGGGGGTTGGGTTTGGTTTGAGGTTTTGTTTCTCTTTGGGGGTTTGGTTTGGTTTATTTGGGTTTGGGTTTGGTTTGGGGTTTTGTTTTTGTTTGCAGGTTTGGGGGTTTTGGTTTGGTTTGGGTTTTGTTTGGTTTTGGTTTGGTTTGGGGGTTTGGTTTGGTTGGGTTTTGTGTGTCTTGGTTTTCTTGGGGCTTTTGGGGTTTTGGGTGGTTGGTTTCTTTGGGTTTCCTTTTTTTGTTCAGGGGTTTTGGGTTGGGTTTTTGGTTTTGGGTTGGGTTTTTGGTTTTGGGTTGGGCTTTGGTTTTGGGTTGGGCTTTGGTTTTGGGTTGGGTTTTTGGTTTTGGGTTGGGTTTTTGGTTTTGGGTTGGGCTTTGGTTTTGGGTTGGGGCTTTGGTTTTGGGTTGGGTTTTTGGTTTTGGGTTGGGTTTTTGGTTTTGGGTTGGGTTTTTGGTTTTGGGTTGGGTTTTGGTTTTGGGTTGGGCTTTGGTTTTGGGTTGGGCTTTGGTTTTGGGTTGGGCTTTGGTTTTGGGTTGGGGGATTTTGTTTGGTTTAGTTTGGGGGTTGGTTTGGTTTGGCTTTTTTGTTTTGGGGTTTTGGTTTGGTTGGGGTTTTGTTTGTTTGGGGGTTTTATTTGTTTAGTTTGGGGGTTTGGTTTGGCTTTCTTGGTTTGGGGTTTTGTCTTCGTTTTGTTTGGTTTGGTTTCATGTGGTTGGGGTTTTGTTGGGTTTTTTTTGGGGGGGTTGGTTGTTTTTTTGTTTGGTTTGGCTTCATTTGGTTGGGGTTTTGTTTGTTTGCTTTTGGTTTTGTTTGGGGTTTTTTTTGTGTGGGGTTTTTTTTTTCCTATTTTTTTTTTTTTTTACCTTTTTTTTCTTTGTGGTTTTATTTTTAATGACATCTTAGGCTATGAACTGGCTGATATCCTGCTGTGGCTCCGGGACCTAAACGTTGCTGTCAGTCTGCTGTAAAGCACAGATGATTGCTCTATTTATTGTAGAAAGTGAGAGGTTATTTGCTTTCTAGAGTTGTTTATATCAGATGGTATAAGAGAGGTAATCAGAAGAAGAGATAAAAAAAAAATCTATGCTTGTAAAGAGAGGAGAGATGCTAATTTTACCTACTATAATCTGACTGTCTGAGACTATATTTTCTCTCTGAGAAATAAATGTTCTAATGTATAAAAAAAAAATGAACCAAACCACCAAAAAAAAAAAAAAAAAAAAACCCAAAACCACCACCCAACCTCAGAGTCCTTCCTTGTTTGTGGCAGCCTAAGGCCTAGGACATCTCCTTTTGTTCTCAGCACCCAGGTAAGGCCACACCTCACAGTATCACAGTATTACCAAGGTTGGAAGAGACCTCGAAGATCATCGAGTCCAACCTGTAACCACAAACCTCATGACTAGACCATGGCACCAAGTGCCACATCCAGTCCCCTCTTGAACGCCTCCAGGGACGGCGACTCAACCACCTCCCTGGGCAGCACATCCCAATGGGCAATCACTCTCTCGGTGAAGAACTTTCTCCTCACCTCCAGCCTAAACTTCCCCTGTTGCAGCTTGAGACTGTGTCCCCTTGTTCTGGTGCTGGTTGCTAGGGAGAAGAGGCCAACCCCTTCCTGGCTACAACCACCCTTCAGGGAGTTGTAGAGAGCAATGAGGTCGCCCCTGAGCCTCCTCTTCTCCAGGCTAAACAACCCCAGCTCCCTCAGCCTCTCCTCATAGGGCTTGTGCTCAAGGCCTCTCACCAGCCTTGTTGCCCTTCTCTGGACACGTTCAAGTGTCTCGATGCCCTTCTTAAACTGAGGGGCCCAGAACTGGACACAGGACTCAAGGTGTGGCCTAACCAAAGCCGAGTACAGGGGCACAATGACCTCCCTGCTCCTGCTGGCCACACTGTTCCTGATGCAGGCGAGGATGCGGTTGGCCTTCTTGGCCACCTGGGCACACTGCTGGCTCATGTTCAGGCAGCTGTCAACCAGCACCCCCAGGTCCCTCTCTGTTTGGCAGCTCTCAGCCACTCCGACCCCAGCCTGTAGCTCTGCCTGGGGTTGCTGTGGCCAAAGTGCAGCCCCTGGCACTTGGACTTGTTGAATTCCATCCCATTGGACTTCGCCCATCTGTCCAGCCGATGGAGGTCCCTCTGCAGAGCCCTTCAGCCCTCTAACTGACCAACAGCTGCTCCTAACTTGGTGTCACCTAATGTTTGAATCCTCGAATCCTGAGGTCAGTTTTGGGCCTCTCACTTACCAAGGACAGTGAGGGGCTGGAGCTGGGCCAGAGAATGGCTGGGGAAAGGGTCTGGAGAACAGGGCTGGGGAGGAGCAGCTGAAGGAGCTGGGGGTGTTCAGTCTGGAGAAAAGGAGGGTAAGAGGAGACCTCATTGCACTCTACAGTTCCCTGAGAGGAAGTTGGAGCCAGGTGGGGGTTGGTCTCTTTTCCTGGGCCAGAGAATGGCTGGGGAAGGGTCTGGAGAACAGGGCTGGGGAGGAGCAGCTGAGGGAGCTGGGGGTGTTGAGCCTGGAAAAAGGAGGCTTAGGGGAGACCTCACTGCTCTCTACAAGAGGAAGGAGGCTGGAGCCAGGTGGGGGTTGGTCTCCTCTCCCTAGTCTCAGGTGATAGAAGGGAGAGGAAATGAGGTGGTCAAGAAGGGTGTGGCCACGGAATTTTTGGGACATGGTTTCATGGCCACGGTGGTGTTGGGTTGCTGGTTGGACTGGATTCTAGGAGTCTTTTCCAACCCAAACAGTTCTCTCATTACTCCCTGTTAAGAAAAGAGCTTCTCCCCTCCCACCCTGCCTCCTTTTTTTCAGAAATGAAATTGGGATTTACTGAATTACTGCAGCTAAAAGGTTTCCATGGCAATGGCATCTGCCAGGCTCTCCAGCTGCAGTGGTGCCAGCCCCAGTGCTTGCCTCCAGCCTCAGCCCCATTGAGCCCAGTGGGGAGGACATGAGCCAGTGCCAGGAGCCACACCAAGAACCTCCCCTGGTAGGGCAGAGAGCAAGTGGGTGCTGGGGGATCAGTGTGAAGCGAGTCCTGCTTGGACTTCATATTGCATTCTGTTGGACTTCAATAATTACTAGGGGACAAAAAGTGACTGCAGGGAGCATTAAGGGCTTGTCCTCCCACGAACCACTCTCAGCAGCAGAGCTGGCCCCCATGGTGCAAAGAGCAAGGAAGGGGAGGGGGGGGTGGGAAGGTAGCTGATGTACCTCAACTCCCTCACCACCAACCCTTTCCCCCCTCCCCAGCCAGACCCCCCCAGCTCACCTCTTGGTTTGGGGTTTGTTGCTTTTCCCCCTTTTTTTGTTGGTGACTTGGTGATGTTCTTACCTAGAGGACCCTTGAGGGCCTTTCCACCCTGGCATTCTCTGACACGAGGGCTGCCAGCTCTGCCTGGCAGGCACACAGCGAGGCCAGGCTCTGAGAACAACCACTCCAGGTTTGGAAGCAGTTTCTTGATACACTGTTTGGAGTTTTATTGGCAACAAGGCTCTGCCTTCCACATGCTCAGCCTCACGGCCTGCTGCCTCTTCCCACCGGGAGCAGCAATGGAAAGCAGAGGGCTCAGGATGCTCCACACCCTGCCCAGGTAGCCCCCAGGGTGGCCTGGGTCCAGCACCCTCCACCCTCCTAGCACAGCCCAGACGGTGCCTGCCCGTGGGAACATCCCTGGTTGATTTAAAAGCAGATGGCAGCAAGGCCTGGTCCTTGCCAGTCCCAGGAGGACATGTACGTGGCTGCAGGGCTGGGGAGTGCTGGGGGCAGCCAGTGCTGGATCCAGGATGCTTCCCAGAGTCCCCTGGGCACAGCTCTGCCCTGCAGCGCTTGGAGGGGCACAACCAGCCCGGATACCCTGTTTCCTCGACATGGCTCTTCCCTGCTTCCTGATGGAGCTTCCATCTCCTTTCAACACCCAAATCCTCCTCATAGGGGAAGCCTTGAGATCTGCATTTCCATCACGCCTCATCCTGGCAGCGCCAACCCTGTAGCAACACCTTGGGGGCAGAAACACTCATGGCTCCAAGGTGCTCTCCACCGCTGGAGGGGTTCCAAAGCCCTCCAAGGCTGTCCCCAGGCACCTTTCCCAGGCATGGAGAGGGGTGAGGAGAAGGGGGTGCAGGTTATAAATATAAAATCATTATCTGCTACAAACAGAGACAGATATTGTACAGCTCTGACCCATATACACAAGAACACAATATACACACAATGCCTCGGAGGAGCTGCACAAGGGAGCTTCAGGAGATGCTGCTGCTCCCCTCCCAGCCCCCTCTCACCTCCCCCTGCACTGGAGGGGATTGTACTGACAGCACATCAGCCACCAGGAGTCCCTTGGAGTGGTCAACCCATGCCTGGATGGAGCGAAGGCCCCAGCCCCTCTGCCCACCCCCCTGCCCTGGGGGAGAGGGAGGCAAAGGGAATGAGAAGGAGAGGGCAGGCACGAGAGGCTCTCTCCCAAGCCCACAAAGTGCTTAGAGGTCTCTGGACCCTTAGAGCAAAGTCAGGCCCTGAGAGGAACTTCTTGCCCTGCTGCCCTCGGTGTGGGGGGAGGGTTCTCCAGCCAGGCAGGTCTCTGATAAGGCATTTTCAGCTGGGAGATGGAGTGAGCAGGAGCAGATGGGGCAGCACACGTGGCAGCAGGTTCACAGGAGGCAGCCAAGCCAAGGTGGTCCCAGCTGGACAAGCCCAGGGCAAGAAGTGGAGAGGACAGGAGGGCTTCATCCTCGGCTCAGTTCATCGGGAAAGCTGCCCCCCAACGTCTTCCCCCAAGCCCCTTCAAGCCTCTCTCCCTGGGTGGAGCCAGCAGCAGGGCCTGAAATACTGCAGGGGGTTGGAGTGGCACAGCCAGGGGCACGGAGTGGCAGCCAGGCACACGTTGAGAGTTAAGACAAGAGTTGATGTGAGCTTTGTACAGCGAGGAGCAGCTCCCAGCCGGAGTGTCCGAGGACTTGGGACGACAAAAATGCCACAGTGATCAGATTGGGCCAGGACGAGGGGGTGGGCCCGGGGCGGAGGAGGGGGTGGAGTCCTGGCACCTATCGGCGGTAATGGTTGGGGGCGTCTGCAAACATGTACTTGAGTCTGTAGGCTTCAGCCAGCAGCAGTCCGATCTCCTCGTTCCCCCAGTGTATCGTGGGCAGGTTCTGCAGCAACATCAGAAGGCCCTGCAAGAGGGGAAGGTGCTTGAAGGCAGAGGGCAGCTCCAGAGCAGGCTCAGGGCTGGCACGACCAGAGGCAGCAGCACTCGGTGACTTTCACCCCCAGCCTTGCAGCTCTGAAAGGCTCAGAGGCAGCTTTAAGATGTGCTGATGTCCAGATGTGAATCAGTGCAGCACCTCAGGTGCACACAAAGCCCTTGAGGTAAAGGGTGCTGCCACTGTGCTAGAGCTGGACACCAGAAGGCAGACACCGAGGGACTTCTCCTGATCAAAACTGGAGCCCAGGGAGGAGCTGGCAGCTGAGGTCTGACCCCTCCCAGAGTCCTGCCCTGAGTGCTGAGGCTCAGCAGTGGTTTTCAGGCATCAGCTTTGAGAGGAACATTGATCATGTCCATGCTGGGCCCCCAGGCACAGCCAACTCCCTCCCTGCTACCCCCAGCCCCAGGGACTCACCTGGAAGTCTTCCTCATCTAGGATCTCCTTCCTCCACTTGATCAAGAAGGCGGCACAGACGTACAGGTGGAAATGGGAGAACCCTTCTGGCTCTGACTGTGGACAGCAAACCCCTGGATCAGCTCCTGCAGCCCACCTGGAGCACAATCTCCCCAGACACACATCCTGCTGGGCCACCTCTCATTCAGCTGACTACAAACACTCCAGGGCCACACTGCTTTGCTTCCCTCCTCTCCTTAGCTGCACGGTGCTGCCACAAGTCCTCCATCCCCAGCCCCTGGAGGGAAGTGGTCCCAGAGTGGCCAGGGCAGGGGAGGAGCAGGAGGCTGCCTACCTGGTAGGTGTCCCAGAGGCGGATGGTGCAGCGCAGGGGCAGCTCCCTCATCAGCAGGTTGTTCATCCAGCGGAAGGCAAACTGCAGGTACTCGACCTCGTACCTCCTAAAGTGATTGTGTACCTGCTCTGGAACAGCACATGTCACCTGCACACCTGGGCACAGCTGTCCAGCCTGAGCCCCCACCTCCCAAAGGCCTCCACACCTCCTGCTGTGCTACCCAGAATCATTGAATCAGTGCAGCTGGCAAAGCCCTGTAAGAACATCCAGTCCAGCATCAACCCAACACCACCATGGCCACTAAACCCCAAGAGCTATGGCCACACCTTGCTTGAACACCTCCAGGGATAGGGACTCCACCACCTCTCTGGGCAGCCTGCTCCAGGGCTCTGCCACTCTCAAAGTAAAGAAGTTCCTCCTCAAGATTAGCTGGAAGGTCCCCTGGTCACCTACCATCGATCCTGCTGACCAGCTCCTCCAGGGCTTTGACCTTCTTCTGGATTCCTGGCTGTGCAAAGGTGTAGTTATCCTGTGGAAAGAGGCCGTGAGTCAGAAGCAGCAGCCCCAACAACAGCTAGAAACAACCCAAACCAGCTCCAGAGGGACCCAAGACCACCCTGAGGCAAGGAGACACCGCTCCTGAGCACCGGCATCATCTGCCTGCTGTGAAGCCCCTAGCTGGGACAGAGCCAGCTGGACAGCCACAGCATCTTATTTCCACTGTATTTTACTCAGATTTAGCTTAGTGCAGGAGCAAAAATCTCCCTGCCACTGGGACATGCAGAGAGCTCAGCCAGCAGAGAGAGTGCTGCTGCCCCAGCAAGGGAGAGAAAGCCTCGCAGTCCCAGGAGATGCTCACCTGGATCCCATCCAGCAGCTTGCTCATACACCAGAAGCTGTCTGCTTCAATGCTCCGTAGAACATCCTGCGACAGGTTGGTCACATCAAAGTTCTCCACGTCCTCCTCTGCAAGACAGGGAGGAGGAGGGACATCAGGAGGCTCTGGGAGACACTGAAGGGCTTTATCAAGCCAAGGCAAGGCAAGCAGTACTACAAGATTCCCTGCATGACGTGAGTGGCCTGCCCAAAGCAGAGCAGGGCACCCACACACTCACCTCCGGCACTGAAGGACCCAAAAGACTCAGCAGCCATGATCCAAACTCAGCCCAGCTCCCCGTAGGACCATGGGAGGAACTCCACAGTGCTGCTGCTGTGGTTCTCTCCTCAAGAGCTGTGCATGGTCAAAGCTCCCTGGTACCATATGGGACCACCCTTACTGGAGCAGATCCTGCCTTGGGCTCTGCCAGCTGGCAGCATCACTGAGAGCTGGGGGAGATGAGTTGTTCACTGCAGCTGGAAACCATGGGAGGAAACACTGCTCTTGGCCTGAGGCAGCACCAGGCAGCTCAGTTCCTACTCCCGTCTGGATTCATCAGCATCATCCCAGGTCTGAAGCACAACAGAAGCACCCAGAAAGTGCCTGGCAACTCTGAGAACCCATGAGGAAGAACTGCCAAAGCCTCAGAAACCTCTATAGGAAGGCAAGACTCTGAGGCACAGTCTTGAGGACCCAAAGGGGTGTAAACAGCTTCCTGGAGAGCAAAATGGCTCCGAGTTAAATCCAGCATGAGCCTGACAGTAAAGCCAGCGGCTGAGGGACAGCTCAGCTTCACAGAGCTTCTCCTCCTCCTTCTGGAGCCTGGCTGACAGGAGAGCTTCAGCAGCCAGAAGCAGCCCTGTGCAGGAAGAGCCTTGCTGATGGAGAAGTAGAGATTTGTGTTTTAATAACTCAGTGGACTGGGAGCTGAGAACACAATTGGGTGGCAGCTCTGTCCCCAGAGGGCATTCCCAGAGGGCAAAAGGCTGCTCCTGCTTTTAAACAGACTCATGAAGCACCAGGAAGGGCAGGGGGAGATAGATGCCTCGAGGGTGGGATGGCAGTAAGGGTGGTGCTGGCTGAGTGTGGAGCTGAGATCACCTGCTCCAGGCCAGTCTGACTTGAACCTGGAGGCTGTAGAGGACAACAGGCATGGGAAGGCAGTGGAAGGTGGGGAGGAGACAGCCAGGAGGTCTGGCCCTCCTGGCTCAGCTGAGCCAAGCAGCTCTTTCCTTCCCTCCCTCCTCACCACGCTGCAGACAGAGGCCTCAGAGGGAGCTGTCACACCGCTAAATCCGATCAACAGATGCCACAGCTAAACTGGCCCAGTTCCAAACCCAGGGCATCAGAAATCCAACCAAGCATCTTTGATCTTGCTTGTAAAGGAGCAAGAGGGAGAGGACAGGGCTGAGGGATGGAGCTGGGCCAGCCCCCTGGCTCAGATAAGCTGCAGGGCAGCTGTCACAGGTCCTGCCTGCAGAAGGACGGGAAGTGAGGAGCCAGCAGCTCCAGCACTGCTCTCACCTCCTCCTACTGTGGATATTTTTCACTCACTGGTCTGTTTAGCTCCTGCAGGACCTGGAGGAGCACCATGCCCTTCCTCCCCACACCTTCTATGGTGACAATGGAAGGGCATCAAGGCAAAGGCAGAGCAGCATGGCCAACAAACTGCTCGAGTAAGCTGAGGTTAATCCCTTTGGGAGTCTGCTGGGTACTGCTGACTCTGGTTCCTTGTTCATGTCAGAAGGAGCAATGGAAGCTGCCAAACTGTTCCCTGAATGTGCTGAATAAGCCACAGACCATCCCCTACCCAAACCACCCACCTTTTCCCTATGGACTCCTTCTAGTCCTCTGTGGGAAGCCAGAGAAGCTCTCTGAAGGATACTGTAGGCCTTGGTCTAGTAACTGATAAACAGAGGAATCATCACCAACCAGACACATTCACCAGCTGGTGAGCACCAAGGAGAGATTGTAACTGAGCTGGAGAGGAGTTGCTGCCTGCAGATGCAATGCCTGCCAAAAGCATGGCTGAGGGGATAGAAGTCTACAATGAACTTGGAGGTGGGGAGCAGTCCATAAACAGAGGCAAGATTGCTTTGCAAGAAGCCACTGGATTGAAAAGGCAGAAGAGCAGGGTGTCAGCTGCCCAAAGACAACGGCCTGTGAGCTCCCACCTCTGCCTGTCAGCTCCCAGTTACACACACAGGGTCCCAAGAGAACTGTGAGGGTTCTGCTGAGTCAGCTGCTGCAGGAGACAGCCTTTCAAAAGCTCCAACACCAACATGCCAGGAAGCCAGCAGGCAGCTAAGCAAAGGAGCCAGCTGGCAGCACAATGGGGCTCTGCTAGCAGCCCACTCAGAGCAGGGGCAGGAAACACAGGGGGTGTGAGGGCAGAGCTGGTGCTGGTGCCAGCTTCCCAGAGCCAGCTTTCAAGGAAAGGTGAGGGAGACTCTTCCAGGCCAGGTGTACACACAGCTTTGAACAGGGAAGGTCCCTCAGACATTCTGAACCTGGAATCAACTCAACCAGGCAGCAAAGATACAGGAAGAGGTGAGGATGCATGGAACAGCTACGTGCCCTTGTGGCCGAGGCGGCAAATGGTCTCCTGGGGTGCACTGAGAGGAGTGTGAACAGCAGGTCAAGGATGGTTCTCCTCCCGCTCTGTGGTCATGCCACACCTGGAGTACTGTGTCCAGCTGTGGGCTTCCCAGTTCAAGAGAGAGGGAACTACTGGAGAGAGTCCAGTGGAGGCTATGGGGATGATGAAAGGACTGAAACACCTGTCTGGTGAGGAAAGGCTGAGAGCCCTGGGGCTGCTTAGCTGGAGAAGAGCAGCCCCAGAGAAGATCTTGTTAACACTGATAAATATCTGAAGGGTGGGGGTCAAGAAGAAGGGACCAGACTCTTTTCACTTATGTCCTGTGATAGGATAAGGGCCAACAGATACAAACTGGAACCCAGGAAGTTCCACCTCAACATGAGGAGGAACTTTGCTATGGAGATGCTGGAGCTGGCTACCCAGAGAGGTTGTGGAGTCTGCTTCTCTAGAGGCTTTCAAGACCTATCTGGATGTATTCCTGTGTGGCCTGCCCTGGGTGATCCTGCTTTGACAGGGGGTTTGGACTGGATGATCTCCAGAGGTCCCTTCCAGCCCCTAGCATTCTCTGGTTCTATGCATCTCCAGCCTGGAACAGGTGCTGAAGGAGCCAGCACCCCCTCCAGGCAGGCAGGTTGGCACTTCACACCATTTCCAGCATCATGCTGGAGAGGCAGTGCCGTGCCTCAAACAGCAACTGTCACTTACCAACATACTCAGAGAGGAAGACAACAAAGAAGGGGTGACCAGGTCATTGATGCCCTGCACATAGCCACTGGCTGGGTGTCGGATGGCCCAGATGAACAGGATCCTCTCAAAGATCTAGGGAAGGAGGGAAAGCAGGAACCTGCATTAGCTGTGCACAGAGGAAAGGCAGGAGAGCAAAACTGCCAAGCTGAGGGAGCAGGGCTCATGCACTGGCAGGCTTTCTGCAGCAGCACAGGGAAGGTAAGCAGCATACAGGTGCTAGGAGAGACTCTGCTATGATCCACAGAGCCCACACAGGCCAGCACACATCACAGAACATTCAGACCAGGCTGCTCATCAAAGCCTCCTCTCTGAAGAGAGGCAGAGCAGACCCAACCTGTCAAGTTCTAGGTGGTTAAGAGCCTTCCCTGCACAGGACAGGATGCTATCAGCAGGGCTGCAGACCTGGCTCAGCATCACGTGGACAGCCACTGCTGTTATCTGCTCCCAGCAGAACATCACAGGCCAGCAGAGCTCCCAACGCAGCAGCCTCCTCCCAACCACCAGTGTGTTATTCCCAGCCCCAGGACACCACACTCTGACATAGTATCCAGAAAGCACAGATGCCCCACACCTCCTGGCCACCTTCTCACACCCAGCCCTGTCCAGGCTCCTCGCACACTGCTGCAACAGAGGTTTTGTACCAAACAGAACCTGTTCTGGCCCAAATGGCTTGAGTTTGTTTCGAAACAAAAGCTTCAGGCCTTTCCCCAACTCCTGGCTACATCTCACCACAAAAGAGCTGAGCACATAACCCCTGAGCTCCACATCTGATACCCTTCAGGAACGTGGAAGAAGGTGGAACAGTTTCAGCAGGTATTTGCACCAGGCAGGAAAGTCTCCCCACAGAACTTACTATGGGTAGGGCTGGGCTAACCCCACACAGCAAATGTGGAGCAGGAGCTTCCCTCCCTCTTACCTCCTGGACAAGTGGCTGCTGGAAGAGGGGGATGAGTGGGTTGGTCCGTGGAATGTCGATGTGGATCTGGAATAGAGGGTAGGTTGCACACACCAGCTGTGAACTCCAGGGGCACAGTAACCCATCACAGGCTAACAGGGAAATCCACCCCTCGGTGCTCCCCAGGCAAGAGCTGCACTTGCTGACAAGCACAGTGAGGGTTACAGATGATGCCTGTGCTGAGGAAATCAGGTACAGCTCTACCTCCAGTCTGCCCTGCTCAGGTGTGGGCAAGTGGTCAGAACTGGGGTCTGAAACACAGAGCAATTTAGAGAAGGTTTAAACTAATACCTGTAAGAAGACAGAAACAGAAGAGGAGGAATCATAGAACGGTAGGGGTTGGGACCTGTAGAGATCATCCAGTCCAAACCCTCCTAGGCCAAGGTCACACAGGAACACATCCAAGGTGGGTCTTTAAAGTCTCCAGAGAAGGAGACTCCACAACCTCTCTAGGCTCCAGCACCCTCACACCAAAGCAGCTTCTCCTCATGCTGAGTTGGTACCTCCTGTGTCCCACCTTGTATCAACTCTTCCTTCTCCTATCACTGAGCACCACCAGAAAGAGCCTGCCACCTTCACCTCACCCCCCACCCCTCATATATTGATAGACATTGATCAGATCCCCTCTCAGCCTTCTCTTCTCCAGACTAAACAGTCCCAGGGCTCTCAGTCTTTCTTCATAGGAGAGATGTCCAAGTCCCTCCATCATCTCCCCACAGCTCTCTGTGGGACTCCCTCCAGCAGATTCCTGTCCCTTTTGAACTGGGGAGCCCCAAACTGGACAGAGTATTCCAGGTGTGGTCTCACCAGGATGGAGCAGAGGTAGAGGAGAACCTCCCTCGGCCTGCCGGCCACACTCTTCTTGCCGCACCCCCTAGGTGGAGAAGTAACAGCAGCAAGAGGGAGGAGAGGGACTGGAGCAGGGGAGAAAGGCCTGCGGGAGGCAGCAGCGGTACCTGCCGGTAGGTGTCCTGGTGGTGCTCCTCGTTGCGGGAGTCGTAGTACTGCTGGATGAAGCCAAAGTACTCCTCCCGCTTGCGCTGCAGCGTCAGCTTCCGCCGCTCCGTGTTGGCCGGGAGGTAGCCCTGCGGTGGCACAGCTCCTGTCAGGGCAGGCCCTTGCTTCTCACACCACAACCCCCCCGAAACCCTGCCAGGCAAGCTGGAAACACAAGGCACAGAGACTCGGGGCTGGGCTCTCCCAGACGCCTTCGCTGCTCTTGGAGCAACGCAAGGCCATGGGGTTCAGTTTCCTGACACGGAGTGAGCCACAGATGCATAGAATCAATGGGTTGGGTTGGAAGGGACCTCAAAGATCATCTAGTGGCAACCCTTCTACTGGACCAGCTTGCTCAAAGCCCCATCCAACCTGTCTTTGAATGCTTCCAGCCTCCACAACTTCTCTGGGCAACCCGGTCCAGTGCCTCAGTACCCTCGTGGGGAAGAATTTCCTCCTAAAGTCTAATCTAAATGGAGCTTCTTCCAGCTTGAAGCCACTACCCCTCATCCTGTCACTCCATGCCTTTGTGAAAAGTCCCTCTCCAGCTTTCCTGTAGCCTCTTTCAAATAGTAGAAGCTCTTTTAGGAGCCTTCTCTTCTCCAGGCTGAACAACCCCAACTCTCTCAGCCTGTCTTCATAGAGAGGTGCTCCAGCCCTCGGATCATCTTCATGGCCTTCTCTGGACCTGCTCTAATAGCTCCATCTCCTTCTTGTGGTTGGGGCTCCACAGCTGGACAGAGTTCTCCAGGTGGGATCTCACCAGAGCCAGAGCAAAGGGAGAAAATCATCTCCTAGCACCACTCTGGCCCTGGTGCTCCAAGAGGACACAGCAATTACACCCCCTGGCCAAAACCCCCTCCCATCTCACCCTGGGCTGGGCACAGCCACGACAAGAGCAAACCTAGCTCTAGACACACAAAGTTCTAGGAGTGCATGTCCCAGGCTTGGCACATTCCTCCCAGAGTCCTGCATCCCAGCTCCAGGTACTCACTGAGAGGAGACGCCATGTCACGGGCCGGACCTCTCTGGGCACCCCAGGCCAGCTGCACTTCCTCAGCTCATCTGCAAACGGACAGTGGTGGCAATGGATTAGATCCTAGGCACGTCCAGGCACCACTACAACCTAGAAGGAGAGGAAAGCCCAGTCTGCTCCTGCAGGCTCTGGAGACAGCCTCAATCGAACACAGATCAAAGAATGTTAGGGGCTGGAAGGGACCACAAAAGATCATCCAGTCCAACCCCTCCCTGCCAGAGCGGGGTCACCTAGAGCAGATCACACAGAAACACATCCAGACAGGTTTTGAATATCTCCAGAGAGGGAGACTCCACAACCTCCCTGGACAGC
The DNA here is from genome assembly GCA_033816785.1 of Picus viridis. Taxonomy (NCBI): domain Eukaryota; kingdom Metazoa; phylum Chordata; class Aves; order Piciformes; family Picidae; genus Picus; species Picus viridis. Next base: position 5,673,279 of record CM066602.1, read on the forward strand.
CTGCTCCAGGGTTCTGTCACCCTCACAGTGAAAAAAATGTTCCTCCTGTTTTCATGGAACTTCCTATGCCTCAGCTTGCACCACTGCCCCTTGTGCTGGCATTGGGCATCCCCCAGCAGAGCCTGGCTCCAGCCTCTGGGCACTCACTCTGCACATCTTTATCAATGTGAATGAGGTCACCCCTCAGCCTCCTCCTCTCCAAGCTACAGAGCCCTCAGCTCCCTCAGTCTCTCTTCATAAGGAAGATGTTCTACTCCCTTCATCATTTTTGTGGCTCTGTGCTGGACTCTTTCAAGCAGTTTCCTGAGGTCCTTCTTGATCTGAGGGGCCCAGAACTGGACACAATATTCCAGATGCAACCTCACCAGGGCAGAGTAGAGGGGGAGGAAAACTTCTCTCACCTACTAACCACAGCCCTTCTAATACACCCCAGAATGGCATTGACCTTCTTGACCACCTCAGCAGTGTCTGGGGATGTGGGTCTGGAGCGAAGGGAGCAGAGATGATTTCAGCTCAGCCTGGGCACGGAACTGGTGCTGGCTGCAAGGGCTCCTGAAATGCCAGAGCCTCAGTTCTCATGCACAGCCCAAAAGCCCCCAGTGAGATGGAGAAAGACTGGGAACAAACAGAGAGCTGGCAGAGGACAGAGCAGCTCATGCAACCACCCCACCTGCTTCAGGCTATCATCAGCTCTGCTCCAGGCGGAGAGAAAACGACGTATGCCTGAAGCAGGCAGCAGGCCCCCCTCCTCCACCTCCCCCTTCCCACCCCCCTTTTGCCACACTCACCCAGGTCTGTGTTGTGGCTGGAAAGGAGCTGTTTGAACTTCTCCAGGCGAGTTTTCTCCCGCACTGTCATGGGGGGAGCCCCAGAAGCATTTTGGTCGGAGATGCGAGCGACAAGAGGAATGACAGGGCGGAGGGGAAGGGACTGCTGCTTCTGGAGGGGGGTCCTCACACAGGCCTCCTCTGCAAGGGGTAGAAGGGGAAAAGCTGCAGCTCCAAACCCTAACCTTGCTCCTCTGGTCACTGGCAGAGAACTGCCAATGCAGATTTTTGTCCCTCTCTTCCCCAGCCCCAGCAAGCAGAGCGCCACTGGCACCCTTGAGGGTTTGCAGGCTTCTCTTGGGGCTCTTCCATCATTTCCCCTTCCCTTCCTTCCTCCTGCATCCAGTGGCTGCCAGTGGACCAGACTTCCCTCTTTCCATGGGAAGCCATGGGCAGGAGCTGTGGGAATCCCAGAACTGATCTGCTCTGCTTGCCACTGATCTAAGCAGTGATAGAGCTAATTGCTAGAGCAGAGAGAGGAGGTGACAGGCTGCCAATGCCACCTTCTGGCAGCAGGGACCTGCTGGGCTCCTGCCACAGCAAAGGCACAAGGCAGAGAGAGCAGAAACTGATGCTGCTCAGTTCTCTGCCCAACTTGGGCTCCATAGGGCCTCATCCAGACCTTTACTAAGAGCAACTACAGGATCCCAAAGGAAGCAGTGAGCAACCCAGAGCAAGAACTTAAAGAGAAATCTCTGAAATCCCTTAGCACCCAGCCCATGGGATGCTCTGGGACAGACATGCCTGTCTGCAGGACACTGAGCAGCAGAGGACACTGAAGCACTAAGGCCACACCTCCAGCAATGGCTCCTTGGAGTACAAGATGCTAACAAGGAGGCAAAGGCTTCACACAGACTGTGCCACAGCCCATAACACGCAAGAAGTTTAGTTCAGTGGTCAACCAGGAGAGCACTGGAGCAGGAGGCTGCTCCTGGCTCTTACCAGATGCCCTGGAGAGCTGGGCCTCACTGCTGGACTTGATGACCTTGCAGTTGGTGGGCACGTCGCTGAGAGTAGACTGTGCCCGCTCAGGTTTCGCTCGCAGCTTGCTGTGGTTCTCCAGAACCTGGACTGCCGTGGCCTTGGCCACTTTAGAGTTCAGAGTTTGCAAAGAAGAAGAGGAAGAGAAGTCCTCATCTTCATCATCCCCGATGTCCCAGGCATCACTGGTGTTGCGAGCAAACTCGTGGAAGCTGGAGGCCTTCTTGCTCTTCATAGGCAGCGCGTTGGTCTTGGAGCGGTCCTTGACGAAGCTGCAAGTGAGAGAGAAACACTGTCAAAGCCATGCTGACAAAACAGCCCACTTCACTTCCTTCCTTATGTCATCACTCCCATCCCTTCTCCCAGCTTTCCCATTCCTCCTCCTCCCAAACCCAAGGAATTTGTTAAGCCTCTCCGGGCTGCCAGGAGGCAGAGTCCAAGCTGGTATGATGACAGGGCACAGAGGCCACAGTGCCAGCACACAGCTGGAGAGCTGCCAGGCTTGCTGCTCAGAAGGGCAAAAGAAAGAGAGGTGTAACTCCTTCAGCTCTGCCTCCTCCAACCCTAGAGAAACCCAGCAAATTAACACCCCCAAAAAGCCCTGGGACCTGGGCAGAGCCATCTCAGAGGTTAGACAGAGCCAGTCTGTGCTCGTGGACACTCCAAAACAGCTGTGATGGCTCCCAGCAGCCTGGTTCTTTTCTTGGGCACAGGAGGAGCCTTTGCAGTTACCCTTAAGCCACAGGAGGCAAAGTCCACCTCCTGAGGCGTCACAGACCAGGGGGAACCTTCATGGCCACAGGGAGACACGGAGCAGCTCAGCTTTGTTCTGCCAGGGAGTGAGGGTCCTGTGGTTCTGCAGCCTTGCAGCTGCTGGGCAGCTTTACCTCCCCTTGCCTTCGTTCTGCCTCCAAAGGGGAGCAGAGGGCTCAATCACCACTGCTCAGAAACATGCCTGCCTCCTTTGATGTGGCTGGTCTGATAAGAATCCTGGCCACAAAGGGGTGTGAGCAGATAAGCCCTTGCAGAGCTCCGGGCAGCCCCACGTGCCGCTGCTGCCCTTCCCAGCTGGGACACCGCGGAGCCAGAAGATGCTGGAGACCTCCTCCTACTGCAGGGCTGAGCCCAAGCCCTGCAAAGCCTCATGGCCTGCGTTTCCAGAAGGTAAAACACTCACTTCTTGGTGAGCCGGGGATCCAGCGGAGGATGCTGTGCTCCATAGACAGGTTGAATGCTGCAGGAAAGGGAAAGAACAAGTCAGGAGACAAAGCAAAGAGCCCTGGAGCAGCCCTGAACAACCTCCTCAGCCCAGACCGGCATCACGCTCCTTGTCATCTGTCAGGAGCTGAACAGAGACCAAAACCAACTTCAGTCACTTCCTCTCTTCAAAGCCTTAGATCCAAAGTGCCACATTCAGCTGAAGATTTGTTCTTTGCAGCAGCAAAGAGAAGCTTTGTTTAAACTCTTAAGTTCTCCCCAGCCTGAGCTGGGATTTGGAGATCTCCTCTTTTTTTGCACCTCTGGTTCACTGAGGACCACGTGTCTCAGTCCCCCTGCCTTGATACACCAACATTTGGTCTCTTTTCCAGCAAGGGCATTTCCAGGTTTGGGAATTCACCCTTTGGAGCCCTGCAGGACAGGGAAGGACTCTGGCCACTGACACTCCATAACTTGCTGGAAGGTTTGAACCCTGCAATGGCCCTTGGGCTCGTAGCCAACGCTACCTCTGGCACAGGACAGTTTGACTTGGGTCCAAATCCCAGCTTATCAATTACCTTCCTACGTGGCCTGAAATGAGTCACTGTGTCCCAGTCCCTCAGCTCCTCTCCCTGTGGAATGGGACTCATGGGACAAGGAGCCCAAGGGGTACAGGTCCTCAGAGAGGAGCTATTAGATGAGTGCTCATCACTAGTTTTACAGGCTCTGGACATGAGAGAGGGATCCTCAGTCGTCACCTCCATTTGGGTAACTATCATAGCCACCCCACCTCTCTGGAAAACAAATCCTCCCCATTCCCTGGCACGGGCCCAGGGCCCACAGCACAGACAAGGACCCATTCAGAGCTGGCACACAAGGGACAAGCTCCTCTTGGGTCAACAGAGCTGGCCTGGTTTCCAGGAGCTGCAGATGCTGCCTGGCAGTAAAACGAGCAGAGCCCAGCCATGTAGGAGGGGGATGGCAGCCTGGTGCAGCTGGAAAACACTCTGGGAACCAGCTGATGATGAGGAGGTGGCAGCAACAGGCCCAGCTGGCAGGGAAGTGATGCAGAGATCCAGGCCAGAGGCTGAGACTGGAAACAACCAGAGCAACATGCTGGTGGTGAAGCCTGGTGAGGGGTGGGCTTGCTCCTGGAGCAGCAGTCCCACGTGGCTGGAAGCACTGGAAAGGTTCCAAGTGTTTACCCACCAGTGAACCAGCCTGGAAAGAGTTTGCTGACTAATTAGCATCTTGGAGTCAGCACAGCTATTAAGCAGAGATACCCCCGTGGGTGGGCACAGCAAGCAGATTATCAGGAGTGAGAAAAAAACAACCCCTCCAGAGCAGTGCTGCTTCCCAGTGACTCACAGCAGAAGAGGAACCAGCAGAGCCTCTGCTGATGCTCAGCGCCAAGCTCGGAACAGCAGCCACAGTGCTGCTCCTCTGTGTGGGGATCCACACACTGCTGAGCCTGAACTTCACCAGCAGAGTAAATGATGTGTGTTAGAGACACAGGAGGGGATGTGGCAGCCAGCTGGGGTGAGGAAACCCTTTCCTGGGGCTCTGAAGCAACAGGCTGATGCCTTCAGTGGCTAACGGCTGGCACGGCAGCAGAGGGTCCCACCTCCCATGCAGCAAAATCCAGACTCCTTCAAACCAAGCATCCTGAGCTGATCTAACTGCACAGCCATCAGCCTGTACTCCCACAAAAGCAGCTGAAGAGGACAGTCTCATTTCCAGCAGGTAACAGAGGCAGGGCTGAACACCTGCACTGAACATCCTGCACTGGAAAACTCTAGCTGCTGCATGAAGTAGCTTTGTCCCATCTTTGCCAATTCTCTGCCCTATCCACCCAGGCAGAGGATGCAACAGGTTGGACAGGAGGATTGTAAATGCTCTGAGGTATGCAACAGGTGACTTCCAAGATACACAAGTACATGCACAGCTGCCAGACAGCAAGCTTGTGCCACAGTGTCTGATCCTGCTCCTTCAGCTCACATCCCTGCAGCTGCCTCCCCACAGATGCTGCAGCTCCACACCAAGCTGCATCACCACATCCTGCTGCCACACCTGAGGAAACTGAGGCAGAGTGACACCACCAAGAGATGCTCAGTAACTTTATTTCCTCACTCTTGCCTGGTTTTGCAGCTCAACTAGAATGAATCTGCTGTCTCCAAGCTTAACTCCCTGTCTGGAGATGCCTTTGCCCAACTTCTGCACGGGCAGAAAGCTGGGGGCAGGCATCACCTCTCAGCAAACACATCACTGAATCAGGAGCCAAGAAGAAAGCTGATGCTGTGCTCCCAAACTGAACAGGCAAGTCCTCTGTCCTGTCCCAGCTAAGCTCCTTGGGACAGCTATCTCCTGTTACCTCTGTGGCCAGTGTCTGGTACAACTGCTGACTGACAGTGCTTGGCACAACAGCCATGGTAGCTGTGTTACACCACTCACCAGGAGGTCATCGTGTGGGTTCCTGACATGGCAGCAGAAAGCTGCAAATCCATGAAAGCTCAGTGCCACTTGGGACACAGATTTAACCTTAGCAGGCCCTCTTTCTCCCCCTTTAAACACCTCTCCCAGGGGCCTGGCTGCTCTGTTCAGGGCAGGAAATAAACAGCCCACCACACAGGGTAAGACACGAAACCAACCTGCCAGCACACCCCCAGAAAATGACTGGGGTGAGAACTCCCAGTGCAAAACAACCCCCAGGGCAGTACTGGAAACAGGAAACAAGATTTGCTCCTTCTGCCACCCTAAATCTGCAGGCACAAAGCACTGACTAACAGCTAACACAACCAGTGACCAAATCCACAAAGTGTTGTGGAAAAGGAAGCTAACACAGACTCCAAACCTTCACAAAGCCTCCCTCTGCCAGCTTGTCAGGGCAAAGGAAGGCAAGAGCCAAGAATCTCCACAGGAGGATGTCCCAATGCTCAGACAAAGAAGAAGAAAAGGAGCTTCACATCTAGTGACCATGGATGCAGCACGTCCCACCTCCACCCTTCATGGCTGTGTAGCCCAAGCCCTGTTAGTATCTGTCCCTGGAAAGGACCAGCAGGCTGGGTGTTCAGAGGTGGTATCAAGGCTCCTGGACAGCAGCAGGATATTTGCCAAGCAGCCAGTTAGGAACAGGAACTTTGCCAAAAACTTGATGTTGGGAGAGCATTGTCTAGGCAGGACCTGCTGCCTCCCAGACCGGTTCACCTGGTTTGAGCTTTCCAAGCTGAAGCTCCAAGTCAGCCACTGCAGGAGAGAGATGTTGTCTAAGACCCTCAGCTGGGAACACGCTGTGACCTCTCTGTAAGTGATGAGAGACAGAATGACCCAGAGAGAGCACAACATTTGCTTCCTCCACGAGCAAAAGGGACGTGGAGGGTTTGTTACTTCCCCTTTGCTTGCCACAGACCTGGATTGTCCCAGCAACCTGAGGGAGCCGGCGCAGTGACAAAGAACTGAGGGAAAGCATGTTAGAAAGAGAGATTTAACTGGCCCAGCAGGATTTAGAGCCAACTAAGCATTTCAGACTGCGTCCACACACCAAGAGGGGAAGGGCAGGGTTCAGATAAGGCAAATGAGAGCAAATGTGAAGAGCAGACAGGCACAGCACTTGTGAAAGCCTCCCGAGGGAGGTGGGCATCTTCTCCCTGTGGCAGCCTTGCTCCCAAGGCCTTGAAGGAAGCATCTTGTTCATTACCACCAGCCTCTTCTTCCTGAATACCACCTGAATCAGACATTTTACTTGTTTCTCCCAACTCTGGCTGAGAGTACCTTGACAGCAAGCAGGACACTACAGCCTGAGGAACCAAAGCAGGGGAGTTGCACACAGCGAGCCCCCCAGCCCATCGTACTGAGTAGAGGTGGAACGGGAGTGACATCCCACACAGCAGAAGATAATGAGGGGTTACATGCACCGTAAGGGGGCACCTTGGGATAAAGCTGATGCCACCCCTGGCAACACATCTAAGGGCTTTGAGAAGGGATGAGATTTATTCAGTATCTGTGGAAAGGAGACTAGTACAACCTTGGCTTCAAGGCCACCCTAGATGGGCCTCCAAAGCCATTGCACCCTGCTTCCTGTGGGGCAGAAGGTGCACACAGGGGTGCCCGCAGCCCCCACACTGCCCTACAGACAATAAGGCAATCCTGGCACTAACCTTGACCCTCACACAGCAGGACATCCTCCAGCAGAATTCCCCTACCCCACAGCCTGGAATACCCCTGGCATCCCCCTCTAGGGCAGAGGAGAGCTTGCTCCCCCCCCCAGCTAACTGCCCTACACCACAGCTAGGGTGAGCGCTCCCGGTATCACCACGCTCCTGCAGGGGATATCCTCAGGATCCCCAGCCCCATAGCCAGTGTGGACAGGCCTGTTATTCCCCCACCATTGCAGGGCCCCCTAGTCCCATAGCCAGGGTGGACACCCTTGGTAACCCTCCACCCTTGCAGGGGGAAACTGAGGCTTCCAACTAGATTCGCAGCCCCACTGCCATGGTGGATACCCTTGGCATCCCTCCATCGTTGCAGGGGGTACCCCAGGCCTCCCCGCCCCATAGACAGGGCAGATATCTCTGGTATCCTTCCACCTTTGCAGGGGTACTCTAGGGCCTCAGCCCCACAGCCAGGACGGGTACCCCTGACAGCCCCTTCCCGGAGCAGAGCGGCTGACTCTACCTCCCCTACCCAACAACCTCCTGGCTGAGGCCTTTGCAACACTCCCCGGAGGGCGGACGGTACGGGTCGGGCCCTCTCTCACCTGCCCGGCAGCTTGGCGCTCCTCTTCCAGAACTGCCTGCCGCTCTCGGCCGCCATGGCGGAGGGGAGGGGCGGACCCGGCCGGCCAGCCAGCGAGCGAACGAGCCCACCGGCCGGCCGGCCCCGCGGCGCAGCGGCGGAGCGCGGAGGAAGGCGGCGGCCCCCCGCAGGCCGCCTCACCGCCACCCGCCCGCAGCCCCGGCGGCGCCATCTTGGATCCGGGCGGGAGAGCGCCGCCATTGGCCGCTTCGGGCAAGGTATCGCGGATGGGCCAATGGCGAAGAGGAGGAGGGAATGACGTAACGGGAGGGGCGGGGACTGAGGGGTTGGAGGCGGGGCTGTGTGGCGCAGGAGAGACTACTCGAGGGGGAGGGATAAACCACTCCGCCCGGGGTAATAAAAAAAATAACATTAGGGGGCATGGAGTGGGGCGGGAAAACGACGGTGGATAGCGAGGGGAGACTAAGGACCTTGAGGAGAGGATGGTGGGGATGGCTAAACACTGCCCTCTGGTGGGGGAAAGACCATTCACGCTGCGGGGGAACACGGGTGGACACGCCCAGCAAGCACCTGGGCGAGACCATCGGGAGACGGCGGGGAGGAACAGCCCACGGGGAGTCCGTGGAGAGAACTATCCGCGGGGCAGGGGGACGCGCCGAGGGCGGCAGGGCTGGCCCGTGTCCCTGTGCTGCCGAGAGGTGGCTCTGCTGACGGCTGCGGCTGTCGTGGTCCCCTCGAGGATTCAAAGTCGTTTGGGGCAATTTCCACCTCTCAGCAGAGTCCCGGTGCCGGGGGTCCCCTCATAACCACAGCTGGTGTAAGAGAGAAGCTGCCATTTTGGGGCAACCCGTGAGTGGTCACCCCCTCAATAAAGGGGTTTGAACGGGGGAAAAACCCCCACATATGTCGAAAAAACTCCAGTAATGTTAAAAAAAAAAAAAAAAAAAAAGCACAAACTTTCCAAGCGACGTGGACCCGCCAGCCTTAGAGACACTGCCACCCCCTCATGCCCTGCCATGAGCGCGGCCGGCAGCCATGGGAACGCGCTGGGGTGAGGGGTGGACAGGGCAGGGGAGATGCGGCTGTGGGCATGGGGCTGTGGGTGCTCGGGTGCTAGCCCCTGGTGAATGCGCAGCTGCCTCGCAAAGGTCAGGGCTGCCAACACGGCTGTGTCCCACATGAGTCAGTTCCTCATGAGGTGCCTCAGTTCTCCCTGCATCAAAGAGCAGCACGACGTCGTGAGGGGAGCTGGGCGTCCCTGGCGGGTGGCTCAAGTGCTGTGGTCATGGGGAAAGGGATAATTGCCACCCCCAGCTCAGCCTCCTGGCTAGAGCGGGTGCACAGGGCTCCACCGAGGGTCAGGTCCTGGCTTGGCAGGATCATGGCTCCTGCTAAGCACTTGGGGAGAGACTTGGGAGAACCTTTCAGGACGCAGGAAGGTTGGGAGCATTCAAAAATAAGGAAGAAAAGCGAAAAAGCAGGCGCGGGTCTGCACCGTTGTCCTGGTTCGGGCGGACAGGGCTGACAGCAGAGGGCGGCACAGCCTCATCGCAGGGCCTGGCACCTGCCGGCTTTGCCCTGACCTAACCTGTGGCTGCTCCTTCCCTTGCCATCAGCTGCTCTCCAGGGACAGAGAGGTATTTCGGGGGAGGGCAAAGCAAGCCCAAGACTGTGGCAGCAAGGCCAGGATCTCTGGCAGTGAGACCTGGCGCTCCGACAGCTTTCGATTCTGAACAAGAATGAAAGCTGAGAGAGAAGACTCAGTTCCTTTTCCCATCACAAAGCTAAAGCAGAGAAGGGAAACTTAGGAGCTGGCAAAAAGAGCATTTAGGGACCCAGCTGCAGGGCGATCACTGCCCTGATGCCCAGAGGATCATAGAATCATTTATGTTGGTAAAGACCTTTAGGATTATCTAGTCCAGCTGTTAGGACCAAGAGATGCTGTGCTGGACTAGCAGTTTCCAGAAAGGAACTGTTCCATCCTGGGTGGAAATACCACTCTTTCCACCCCGAGTTAAAAACCTGTGGGCTACAAGATGCAACAAAAAGAGTTATTGCAAATTACTTCATCCCATGGCAGAACTGCATACTCTGAGAAGTGAAAAGCATCCCACATCTGAGTGGGAGCCCTCAGTGTCAGTCAGGCTGAGCATACTGGACATGAGCAGGCAGTGTGAGCTTGCAGCCCAGAAAGCAAATCACATCCTGGGCTGCATCAAAAGATGTGTTCCCAGCAGATCCAGAGAGGTGACTCTACCACTTTGCTCTGGTGAGACCTCACCTGGAGTACTGTGTGCAGGTCTGGAGCACTCAATATAGGAAGGATATGGGCCTGATGGAGAGGGTCCAGAGGAGGGCCACAGAAATTGTGAAGGGGTTGGAGCAGCTCCGCTATGAGGACAGGCTGAGGGAGCTGGGGGTGTTCAGCCTGGAGAGGAGGCTCCAGGGAGACCTAATAGCAGCCTGCCAGTACCTGAAGGGGGCTACAGGAAGGCTGCAGAGAGACTGTTTGCAAAGGCCTGCAGGGACAGGGGCAATAGCTTCAAACTGGGGAAGGGCAGATTTAGATTGGATATCAGGAAGAAGTTCTTTACTATGAGGGTGGTGGAACACTGGAACAGGTTGCCCATGGAGGTGGTTGGGACCCCTTCCCTGGAGATATTCAGGGTGAGGCTTGATGAGGCCCTGGGCAACCTGATCTAGTTGAGGATGCCCCTGCTGACTACAGGCAAGGTCAGACTGGATGAGCTTTGGAGGTCCCTTACAGCCTGGACCATTCTATGATCTGTCCTAGAGTCACTTTGGGCATCCACACAACCCTGCAAAGCCTCTTTTGGATCCCTGCCATCGCCTCCTTGTAGGCAGGGTGGGTGGCTTTGTTGTTCTCTCTTAGCCTGAGGGATAGATACTCCTTGGAGGAGTTTTCCCTCCAGCTTTTTCCATGGCAATTCACACATCATCTTCTCGTGCTTCCTTTACTGGCTTTATCAAAAACTTTGCTTGGAAACACCCAGCTAGAAAAACAAGAGTGACCCCCCTCCACCCTAGCAGGGGAAGGTGTCATATTGTCTCCGCTCTGCCCACACCCAGAAAGAGAAAACCCACCCTGAGAAGAGGCTGGAGTCAAGTAGGTGTTGATTTCTCCTCCCAGGCTACTAGTGATAGGACAGGAAATGGCCTCAGGTTGTGTCAGGGGAGGTTTAGATTGGGTATTAGGAACAATTTCTTTACAGAAAGAGTGGTCAAGGCCTGGAACTGGCTGCCCACTGAGGTGGTGGAGTCACCATCCCTGGAGAGGTTTAAAAAACACCTAGATGTGCCACTGGGGGACATGGTTTAGTGGGCACGGTGGTGTTGGCTTGATGATCCTTAGAGTGCTTTTCCAACCTTCATGATTCTATAAACTGAGCCAAATGTATATGCTTTGGGAGGATCTACACACACCCATCTATCTCTGTGCACCCTCCCCACACGCAGGGATGCTACAGGTAGTAGCCTGGCACTGAGATCACAGAATCATAGAATCAACAAGGTTGGAAAAGACCTCAAAGATCATGTAGTTCAACCTGTCACCCAAGACCTCATGACTGCTAGACCATGGCACCAAGTGCCACATCCAATCCCCTCTTGAACACCTCCAGGGATGACGACACATGAGAGGCTGCCATGGCACATCTGTGCCATACATTCAGCAGCGTGGGGGTGCTTTCCATCAGGATCGGTACCATGGCTCATGAGGCTGCATGCATGTGGCCAAGAGGAGCCCAGCCCTGCCTGCCCTTTTTGGGGAGGAAGATGAAAAATTTCAGCAGGGGGTTGACCCGAGATGACATTTTGCTGCTTCTGTTTTTCTCACAGCTCTGGCAGCAGGGCGAGATCTCAGTCCCAGCAACCCCCTCAGCCTCTCAAGCGCCGACGCGTGCCTGGGTGTCATTTCAGGTTGACTGAAGTGGCTGCTTCAGTTCGAAACGGGAGCTGTTGTTTCGTTTTTCGAGTCCCTTAACCCCCTCCTAACTGTAATCAACACGGTGGTTAAGGACACAAAAATACTCTCCTGGATGAAGGGGACCAAAAGCTTGGAAAAGGATGAAAGGCACACTCTGATTTCCCCTTTGAAAAACATGTTTCTTTAGCTGAAGCTGCCAAATTTGACTCAGCTTTGCACCCTGGAAAGCCTTTGTGGTTGCTTTGCCTTTTTTTTTTTCCCTTTTCCTTCAGTGCATAACGTGTGTTTTTTTTCCCTCATAAAAACCCCCACCAACTCTCGGGTTGAGTGATGCAGTTTCGATGTGTCATGGAGGAAGGGTTACTGCAGGTTCCACGCTGGGGAAGATCGATATAAACCCCAAAACATGAGACTCTGCTCTTGAGCAGGGATCCAGGTGCCTGAAACCAGCACCTGGTCCCCCTCACCATCACAGCATGAGGTGGTAATTTCCCGAGGAGAGCAGTGCAGGGCTTTGCTTTTGGGTCCTCAAGGACAAAAATCCCCTCTCTGAGGGACACTGGAACAGAAACTCATAGAATGGTTTGGGTTGGAAGGGACCTCCAAAGGTCATCTAGTCCAACCCCCCTGCATTCAGCAGGAACATCAAGGATTGGAAAGTGGGAGCTCTTCCACATCCCAGGAGGAATACAGCAGGGAAAGGCAGGCAAACCCAAGCTCTACCACAGAAGATCTCCAGCGAGTTAGGTGACTCTGCCTCAGTTTCCCCACATGCCCCATGGAGATAATGCTATTGCCACACAGGCTGCGAGAAAAAAGTGTTTGGAGGCCAACTTCCACAGGGATTCATTAGCAGGGAGCTGGAGCCATGGGACACCTGGTCTGCTGATAATTCACCTCATCCTATGGCAGGTGTTTAAAATAGCTCCTGTGACTCACAGTGCTAAGAAGGGCCAAAGAGTTTCAGACACTGCCTCGGGGGCAGCTGGATGTTTTCCTTCTGATGGGATGTGGGGCAGGATGCCACCTACAAGGCTCCAGCTCTTCAGGTCCCTGCGGCAAGCCTGGCCCCAACTCCCTGGGTGGCTTTTGTCCTTGGTGCTCATCTGCATTTTTCCATCCACAGCAGATGTCTGGCTGTTGCTCATCTGCCATTCCCAGAAAGGGACATGGAAAATGTAAATGTTCCCTTTGCTGTGGCTCCAGGCTCCCTTGGCCTTTCTGCAGCACCAGGGGCCTTAGCAGGAAGCCACAGGTGCGAGGCATGCTGGCCATCTGCAAGTCTTCAATCATCCACAGGACTCCATCGTTCTTAGAGTCCAACAGCCTAGAATCTCAACCTGGTCCTGCTTCATTGTTTTTCTCACCTGAACCACATGTGGATGCTTCCCCTGATGACATCAGGAAGTGATAAAGTGTTGTGAAAGAAGCGATGATGGCTCCCAAGGCTTCTCACTGGATAACTCCTGTGTTTTCATCATCTCCTATCACAGCTGATGGCTTCACAGAGCTCTGAACATCCACACCCCCATCAAGGAGAAATGAGGGATGAAAAGGCCTTTGACTTTCCTTCAGCCTGTGTGCAGCCTCTGTGCCATGATGCACAGAGGTAATGGACAGCATGGATGGAAGCTGATGTTGTAGCTGCCCATGTTCAGGTCTTCCAATTCATCTACCCTGTGTCTTTCCTCCATGGCAGAGGTGGTTCTCGCTGTTGTGGAGTTGTTTCAGCTGGAAAACACCAAAGAAAAGAAACAAAAAACTTTTCCACCGAGAGAGTGATGGAGCTCTAGAGCAGGCTATCCAGAAAGGTTGTGGAGTTGTCTCCTCTGGAAAACTTAAAAACCCACCTGGACACATTCCTGTGTGACCTGCCCTAGGTGATCCTACTTTGCGGGGAGGTTGGAACTCAGCCTAGACCTCCAACCTTGGCATTCTATGATTCTGTGACCTCAAATCCAACCATCACAAAGAAGCTACTGCCCAGGAAAGCTCTTGCACAGGGGACACCACACATCAATCCTTTTCCAACACCCAGCCCCTGGGTGCACCCAGACACCCTGCTGCTGGGGCAGTGGGATCTTGCTGGGAGGGTATCCTGCAGCCCAAACCCAGCAGGGGCAAAATGATCATCAGCAGCAGGCAGAAACAAAGTGACTATCAGCAGGGCAGCCCCATGCTGGGCCTGTGGTGAGGTTTCTAAGAAGCGGGGCAGCAGTTAGCGAGCGTTTAGGGGAAGAGGGAGCCAGGCCCAGCCTGCAGCCCCGATAGCACTTTGGGGGTATGTGTGTGGGGAGGGACGGGACGGCAGTGGCCCCCCAAGGAGCTGAGGGAGGTTTGCTTTCGTGTAAGAGCAGCTTCCCGGATGGTCTGGGGCGGGGGGGGGGGGGGGGCGGAAGAGGTTAAATACAAAAACCACATCTCAAAATAGGCCTAAACTTTGAAGGCATTTGGAGCATCACTTCCTGCTCAGAGCAGCCTGAGGAGATGAAAGATACAGCTGAGCAAAAAAATAAATTGAAATGAAAGACCCAAAACAAACCAAGCTAACACTTGCTGCTGAGGGCAGAGGCACAGCAGTGACACAGCACCCCAGGTCACCCTGCAAGGCTGGGATGTGGCTCCAGGACCCTCATTCCCCTCAGGCAGCCCCATGGCTCAGAGAGCAGTGCTGGCAAGCTGCAGGGAGACAAAGTTCCTTGGGCACAGGAATTTTAAGGCAGAAAGCCTGGGATAAGACAAGGAAAACACAGTCCTGCCGTGTCAGATCTAGCTAAGGGACTTGAAGTGACCTGCAGAAAGGGAATCACAGAACTCCGGGTTGGAAGGGACCACAAGGATCATCTGGTCCAATCTTTACTGGGCAAAATCTGATCTAGATGAGGCAGCCCAGCACCTGTCCATCTGAAGCTTCCTTGGAACAGAGGTGCTCCATGAGGTCAAGAAAGAACCAGATAGATTTTAAAAAGACCAAGGAGGAAAAAAAAAAAAAACGACCAAAAAAACAGGCATATAAAAACCCCCAAACCACAAGAAAAAAAAAACACCCAAACCCCAACAACCCTGAAGCCGAAGCGCTGCAGAGCTGGGACGTGGACTTTGACAGAGGGTAAAGGCTTGAGGTAAAGGCACTGCCACTGCTGACTGACTGACCGACTTCTGGTAATCTGAAGATCGACTTCCTCTCAACTCCATGTTCACCACAGCTGAGCTGGAGGTGGGGACAGCACGCTGGTGGCTTCCTTCACCCACCAGCACCCGGCATGCAACAAGTGTTCCACGCCAACAGAGCCGGAGCAACAGGATCTGCCTTCCCATAATGTCATTTGGCTGACAACATCCGGCCTTTCCGAAGGTGCCTTTGATGTTTGTTTACTTGCTGTCCCCAGCACATGCTCCACACCAGCCTGCGGATGAATGGAAATGAAAACGGCTCCCACACCCCTTTGATGTCTCCCAGGAGACCTGCCAGGAGCAGTCAGTGCTTGGAAACACCCTGCAGAGAGATGGATCCAAGCCTTCCCCCCGTGTGGTGCTTTCGGGTGGCTGCTCCTTGGATTTCCTTTGGGTGGCACTTTGGAGCCAGCCTCGGCCAGAAACAGAACTAAATGGTCCTGGCAGTAGGCACTGGGTCGTCGCCACCCCCGTGCACAGCATCCTTCTTCCCAGCCCCACAATGAAAGGGAAGTCTCCATCACTTCCAGTAGTTTGTTTTTATTTAAAACCGCATAAAAAAAATAAGATTTCTGAATTCCCCTGTACAATATGAACTATTAACAACAAGAAAAAACCCAAAACAAACCAAAAACACCCCAGGCAGAAAAAGTATCCAACACAAAAAGAGCCAAACCAACAAAATCCCCGCCGGCTATACACTTGGTTACATGTAAAGACTCAACAGAGCAGACAGGGCCAGCTCCTCTCCCCCCCCCCCCCAAAACAAGACACTAATAGGGACCTCCCCCCACCTCCCCCCCCAGAAAAAATAATAATAACCCAACTCATCTGCAAACTGAGAACTGCACTGAGGCGAGGCAACGACCAACAGCAACCAGAACTATGTACACAGCCAGCTGGGGAGCAAGGAGCTGCTCCCCGCCTCCACCAGGAACACCACAGACCCTGGGGAGGGACACAGGACAGACACTGAGGGGGGGCAAAACCCACATGGGGAAAGAAAAAAAAAACCAACAAAACAAAACAGGGGAGGGAGATCAGCAGCTGTAGAAGCAAGGCCTGGGTTGGAAACCCACCTGAATTATAAATAAATAAATAAGTTATCCTACCAGCTAGAACTCTTTAAAAAAAAAAAAAAAGTCCCCAAACCATCAAAACCTCATGAAAATAAATTAAAATATTAAAATGGGGGGGGAAAGACCAAAACAAAACAAAAAAATCAAGGTAAAACACCGTGGCTATTAACAATTGTACATCAAGCTTTGCTCCCGAGGAGCTCTGTACACATTTACAGCTCTGTTGGGTTTGCATTGTTTGTGCATTCGTGAGGGCACTGGGAAGCAAAGAAGCCCAGAAAATCCATGCGAGATGGAGGCACGGGAGGAGAGGCATCACCTGCTTGGCTCCCCAGGGTCTTTTTTCAGACCCCAAAAGGGAAAAGGAACCAAACACCCAGGCGAGTCTTGGAAAAGCAGCAGTGTAGGAAAAATTCAAGTATTTCCTCCAGCACAGCCCAGAATTGCAACTGAAGGCACTCGAACACGGTGACAATGGAGAAGACACAGCCACTGGGCCCCAGAACCTGCCCACCCCCCTCCCAGCCAGTTTTCCCCCATTCAAGTTCTTCTTGCAGCAAAGTCTCCAAAAATCCTTTCATGGTCCCAAATTCAGCAGGTCAGGAAGACACTTGGGAGCCTCCAAAAGCAGAACCAACTCTTCCCCTCCCCCCAAAAAGAATTACTGGCAAAACATCAAATGAGACAGGGTCAGTAAGATGGAGTCCAGGACTGCTGGCTGGACAGTGGCCACCACTACTCGAAGACTCAGTCTCCAGCTCAGCTCCAGGACGAGATGGGAGTGTTACTGTCTGATGATTCCTGCTCAGTGCTACAGTCCCAAGGAAGAAGTCTGGTGCTCTTTGCTTCTTGTAGCCAGGAGATGCATGGGGCTGTTACTTGCCAGCCTCCTGGATCAAACTGTGCAGGTGGATCTCTGCTGTCTGCTGGGGCAAGTGAATGTCTTGCAGCCAAGAGTGGTTGAAAATGTCCTCTAGAGACGGCCTGTCTGAGGGGCGCATGGACAAACACCACCTGATGAGGTGCTGGCATTCTGGGGAAAGAAACCAGAAACCACCTGTCAGCTGAAGGCTCTTGTCCCACCTTGTACCATCATCTGCACCCAGGCCGCGCTAGGTAAGCTCGGGCCTGCACCCAAACGTTCCCAAACGATTATCCATATGGAAGGAGCACAGGATGGCAGGATGCATGCCACCTCCTCCAGCTTAACCACGGGGAATCAAGCTCCTCATGTGCCACCCCCCTCCAGCTCACTTATGGGAGATAATCCTCTTCACGTGCCTCCTCCTCCAGCTTAACCAAGGGAGATCAACCTCCTCCACTGCCCCACGACGAGAACACTCATGTGATGGAGTCCCACCTCCCAAAAGCCCTTTCGCACCATAAAGCGAAGCTGAGCACCCACCTATAGACAGCCTGCGGCGGAACAGGAGTTGACCGCGGATGATGTCCTCGTCCTGCTCGAAGGGGACATCCCCACAGACCATGTCGTAGAGCAGCACCCCCAGGGACCAGACAGTGGCGGAGCGGCCGTGGTAGCGGTGGTAGCGCACCCACTCGGGCGGGCTGTACACTCGCGTCCCTGCGGGCACCGACACAGCGTCTCAGGCTCCGCTCCCGCAGCCTCAGCGCTCAACTAGGGCATCCCCAGGGATCCAGCGCGCAGGAAGGCGAGGCGGGGGTGGGGACACATGGTGACCCGCCACCCCCTCTCGCCAACACGTGACTCTTGTTTACAAACTTTGGGTTGTAAAACCAAGCCCTGGGTGCCGGAAGAGGGCAGCACGCGCCCGGGGAAGGCCCGACCGTTACACGCCAAAAAAAAACCCAACCAAACCAAACACGCCCAGCAAAGCCTACGGCTCGGGGTGGGGGAAAGGAATCCCACGCCTTGCCCCCACCCACCCCGGCCGAGAAATAATAAAGCCAAGGCAAAGAAAGGGAGCGGAGCAGCCCCAGCAAAACAAGCCGGCCAGCATAGGTGTTTTGCAACCCACCCCCCACCTCGCTCCCCGCTACCCCATGGGTGTTTGTTTTCACCGCCTCCCTCCCCCGCCCCTCCGCAAACTGGGGCAGGGCCAGGAGCCGGCTCCCGTTTCACAACATTGACCCCACGCCAAAAAGCAACTTGTCAACCAGCTGAATAATTAATTCTGCCCCTCCTTCCCTACATACAAACACACACCGACACCCTCCCACCCGCGCTAAGCAAAGAGGGGGAACCTCCTCCAGCCACCCTGCGGCGCTCGGTACCGGCAGCAGTATCCCGAGGGGTGGGCTCACCATCAAATTCGGTGTAGACTGTGTCCTTGAGGAAGGTACCGGAGCCGAAGTCGATGAGCTTGAGCTCACCGGTGGCGAGGTCGACGATGATGTTCTCGTCCTTGATGTCGCGGTGCAGGACGCCGCAGTTGTTGCAGTGCCGCACGGCCTCCAGCACCTGCCGGAACAGCCCCCGGGCCAGCTCCTCGGACAGCGAGCCCCGCTCCGTGATGAAATCGAAGAGATCCTGAGATGGTTCCGGACGCTCCAAGACCAGCACGAAGCTGTCGGGCAGCTCAAACCAGTCCAGGAGATGGATGACGCCGCGGAAACTGGAGCCCACTCGGTTCAGCAGCACGATTTCCATCGGCACACGGGTGCCATTGGGCTGCGGGGAGAACCCACGGCGACAGTCAGCGTGCGCCGGGGGTCCGGAACCCCCTGCCCGGGATGGCTCCGTGCTCCCTTGGTCCGACTTCACTGGCACTTGGGTATCCCACCTCCGCCCAGGGGGTGCTCTAATGCCTCCCTGCTAAGCTCCCCTGGTGCCTGGGCATCTCCCTGCCCAGGTAATATCCTGGCACCCTGCCCGCCGATTCCACCTGTGCAAGGGAATGCCCCGATAACCCCCTGCCTGCTTTCACGAGGGGCTGGGGTTTCCTCTACCCAGGGAATGCCCAAGTAACCTCCTGCCTGGTTCCAGCGGTGCCTGGGCACCCCCCACACCCCCGCCCAGAAAATGTGCCGGTGCCCCAGTCCCACCCCCGGACTTAGACCCCAGCCAAGGGGAAGCGCCGGTGCACCCCTGCTTAGCCCCGCCGGTGCTGAGCATGCTCCCGCCCGGAATGCTCCGTGTCCCCCCGTGACCCCACAGCCGCTCCCCCGCTGTGTCCCGGTTTCCATCCTCCCGGGCCTCGGCTTATCTCCACCCGACGATGCCCCGTTTACTCTCAGTGTCGACGGTTACTCACCAGCTCGCCCCACTCGGAGATGCGTTCCCGGGCCACGTGTTTGATGGCCACCTGCAAGCCAAGAGGAGCGGCGGGGCTGAGCGCGGGGCTGAGCACGCCGTCGCCCGCCCCGCCGCCTCCCCCTCCCCCTCCTCCTCCTCCTTCTCCTTCTCCACCCCGCCACCAGCCCCGCCACTTACCGGGGTGCTGTCTGAAAGGCGGATACCCGAATAAACCGTGCCGAAGCCGCCGCTCCCCAGCACCGGGCCCACCCGGTATAGCTTCTCCAGCGGCTCCTTCTCCTTCCCTGCGGGCGAGAACCGGCGGTCAAGGCTTCGCCCGGAGCCCCAGCCGTCTCCCGAACCGACCCTGGCCGAGCCAAACTGGGCCGTACCTGGTTGTAGTTTAGGGCTGTGTAGCTCTCCACCGGTCCCGGAACGTAGATGGGCCAACGAAGAGAGCAGCATCCCGGCTCCCTCGCCCGATTTCGGGGCCGGTCCCGGCACCTCCCGAACCGGACCGGCCACCGGTGGCTCGGTTCCGGTGGTCGGGTTGCCGAGCGGCAGCGATCGGGCGGGGGAGCCCGGGGAGGAGGAGATGGGGAAGGCAGTAGCTCGCCGGCAGCTGGGCGGGGAGGGAGCAACCACGGCGGCTACCCCCGCGCTGCCGAGCTCCCGTGTGTGGCGACGGCGCCCGGCCGGCCCCGGGAGTAGCGGCGGCCGGGGGCGGGCCCAGGGGCGCCGGAGGGCGGAGCCAGCTCGCCAGACCCAACCGCGCCGCGCCGCCCAACGGCACTACAACCAATAGGGGCAGAGCGGCACAGGGCAGAGCCCGCGGCGGGCCACGACGTGGCGGGAAGGAAAAGGCGCCAAAGGCGGGAGGGAGGAGGGGGAGAGGTGCGGGGTTTCATCCCGCTGGGATTTGGGGCGAGAAAAGGGGATAACGGGGAGTGGCGAGCTGCTGGCTACCGCCGTCCCGTCCCGTTCTTGCCCTCAGTCCCAGCGTGTTCCCCGGTTGCTAAGGGCTCATAGATACGCGCGTTTGTTGACTGAGCGCAAGGTGGGCGCTGGGGGTCGATCCTGGTCTGTGGCCGACCCCAGGATCGGAATCACTGGGGTCATGGGCATGCTGCAAGCTCGTCGCGACCGGCTGCAGCATCCCCACTGCCAGAACCGGTCCTGCACCTCCTCATTCTCGCACATCCACACCAAAAATCCCCCTTTAATTTTTTAGTTTATTCGCTGTAGGAGTTGTTGTTTGATGTTTGTTTGTTTGTTTGTTTGTTTTCCCCGCAATCTCCCAAATTCCCGGCGGTGCTCGGCATCCCCGGATCCTGTCCTGCCCGTTTCCCCTGTTACTTCATCACGGGCAAACCGGTATCTGAACTTTTCCCTTTTCTAGTAAAAGTGGCTATTCCAGCTGCGGACTCTTGACTAACAACCCTTTTTGTTCCTTTTTTACCCCTCCAACCACCCCCACCCCCCTTTTTTTTTTTTTTTTTTTCTTTCTTTTTTTTCCGCAGAAGTCTCTGGCTGAGATGCCTTCCCGAGCTCCAGTGATAAGATAAATAATTTACTGGATGGAGGTCTCTGATTACTCACTCTATTAGCATTTGGAGCAAAGAGCTCCAGCCACCGGGAGCTGAATTATTCCAGACGAAGCCCATCTGGGCTCCCTCGCCCCAGTGCGACCGAGGAGTTCCCAGCATCCCACACATACTTGTGGCATGAATTGCTTGAAATCGAATGGGCTTTACTGGAAGTGCTGGTGAGCTCCAGACTCTTTCAGTATTCCTTTTATACATATACATTCATCTGTAGGCATACACATATGCATACATACATAAAATAATAAACCACAACCAAAATGCCAGCCCCAAAGTTGGCTGCGGGGCCGCGGTTTGGCCAGGAAGGGCTCGTCACCACCGTTGCCTCTTATATTTACCCAGAACATGGCACATCCTCTTTTAGGGGCTGAGATGAAGGGAAACCTACAAACTGGAAAACCTACGTTGGGTTTTACCCAGAAAGTGACGTTTTTATTTGGAAGGGGAAAACAACAACCAACCAACCAAAGAAACAAAACCCCCAAACAAACCCAACACCAAAAGCCCAAAGCAAAAGCGTGGAGCCTTCCTCCTTTTATTTTAAAAAGGCTGTTGTTATTATTATTATTTGGGGTGATGCAAACTGCAGGTGGAGGAGAAGGACAGGCAAGCACCTTTCTCCTGCCTTCTTACTACCTGACGCCTGGGCATATTTGGGACAACTGGTTCTGCCAGTCCCTGCTCAGCTCCGGGATGAGGTGACTCAGCATCTGGTCCCAAACTCATTATCAAATTCTTTGCCTGGATGATGAAAGGTCCCGAAGGGGCTGCCCTGGAAACCCAGGCTCTTTATTGACAAACAAAGCTCACCCCGGGAGCGGCTGGGGTTTCCTGGGGGCTGCCTTCTCCTGACCTCCTTGGGAGGTGCTGCTTCTTCCTCACTCTGCCCAAACCTGCTAATTAGCGTCAAAGGGAGCAGCAAAGTGTCTTGCAACCCCGATGATGTGGGGCCAAATCATCCTTCTGTGTAACCCTGCCCAGCTGCTAATTTCCCTGGGGGACTGAGTCAGCAGCCGCCTCTTCCTGCCTGCACTGAGGGGTTCTATCCCCTCTGGGTTGGGGAAAAAAAACCATCTTGGAGATGATGGGGAGACATTTCTCCATGCTGGCCGTGCAAAACACGGGTGCAGCCCAATTTTCCATCTGTGTCCATGTATTTCCAGAATAACTCACACCCATCCCACATATTCACCTTTCCCCTTGCCAGGCAAGGTCAGGCCATTGGGATGTGTGAGCCATTCAAGCTAACACGAAGCAAACCCCATCCTGCTTGCTCCCTCCTTTGCCTTCATCCACAGGAATCGCCTTTTTTTTTCCCTCTGGGATGAAAGCCACGGAGGACGGCGCGCTCAGAAGAGCTTTTCACGCTCCTTGCACTTTCACGGACACACGGATGTCCAAGTGGAACTGCAGGTCCTGCCCCGTCCGTGCAGCAACATCCCTGATGCAAGCTGCCCCTTTTCCACTCCTGGGTCCAACCCAACCAGTAGCATAAGCCCGCGAGGAGCACTTTGCACCCCAGAGAAGATCGCACAGGGCTTCTGAGGAGGAAAAATCCAAAGAGGGACCGTGCCTGGGGGAGAAGCAGGGTCCCAGGGTGGCCCATGGCACTGGTGGCAGATCCGCGGGAGAAGAACTCCCAGCAGACATCAAAAGATCGGTTCTGAGCCCTGCAAACAATTCCAGCAGCTTTCGGGCTCTTCAGCGGCATTCCAGTCTAACCGGGGCTGCCTTGCATGATAATCAGGCTTAATTACTGCTTTATCGCTTGATTGCTGTGCTGGGCCCTTGGAGCTGCAGTGTTGCTTTCGCAGTTTACTTTTTGTGTTTCCTCCCCCTCGCCTTCCCCGCCAGCACAATTAGCAAATAGGTGACAATGGGGAGGGCCAGGGCTGTACCCGGGGTGGGGGAGAGGAAAGATTTGCTGCTCAGGAGTCCCTGGGGTGGAGGGGGAGCAGATTTGCAGCCCTGTGGAGGGTTCAAATTGAGGTTTCCACCGGTGTCCCGCAGAAGAAATAGCAAGGTCAATGCCAAACCAGGAGCACAGCCACATTATCAGCCCCTGGAGCATCCCTTCCCTCCGGAGGGGACAGCATCCCCGGAGCGGGGGGAGGAGAGGGTTGTAGGGCCATTGTGGCCGTGACACAGAAAGGCTGTGGCTTTCCTACCACGAGCTTTGAGTCATTGCGTGACCTTGGCTGCATCTGCCCGTGGCTCTGTTGCCCGCACAACCGGCTGGCCCAGGGTGTGGGGTGAAGGGGTGGCACGGACCTGCTGGTCCTCAGGGAAAGCAAGAAGCCTTCCCCTATCGGGACAGTGAAGATGTTCCCACCTACGCCCGGTGAGCAATCCCTGGTCGTGCCAGCAAGGGTGCTGCCCTCGGCCGTGCAGCGGGTGCTGTGGTTAGGGCACCCCCAATGTGCCACCAGCTGCTTAAAGTCACTTCTGCTGCAGCGAGAGGCTGTCCTGGTGCCTCGTGGATGACTTTGGAACTGCAATAAAGCGTGTGTGTGCTCCCCAGCATCCTGGTGGTGCAGGTGCTGGGCTGTGGAGGTGCTGGCCTGCTGCATGTTGGGTTCATGGATGCTGGAAGCCAGCAAAACCACTGGGTACTGGCTGGGTGCTGCTTTCCCTCTCTCTCCACCCTCTGGGTGCCAGAGGTTCCTTCAGATACAACTGAGACTCCAATGAAGCAGGAAAGCACACATCTCATCCTGGAGCTGAAGCCACCATCCAAGGACAGTGGGGAACAAAGTCCTTGCTGATGTGGTGGAGCACCCCAAAGCTCTTCTAAGCCAGCACTCAATCCTGGACCTCTGGGTGCCAATTTCCACCATTTTAGGAGGTTATGGGACCTGCAAGTGAGAAAGGAATGAGAAGGTCCTTACTGGTGTGCTGGAGCAGTCTGAAATCCCTGTGAAGCAGCACTCAGTCCTGGGCTGTTGGGTATTAATTCCTGACAGTTTGGGAAGTTGATAGGACTTGGAGTGAGGCATGGGAAAGTGATGGGACCTGTGCGCAGGGCAGGAGGTGAGAAAGGGCCTTGGTGGTGTGCTGGAGCACCCCAAAACCCCTCTAAGGCAGCACCCAGTCCTGGACCTTTGGGTGCCTATTCTCACCACTTTAGGAAGCTGTTGGGACCTGCAAGTGCATCAGGAGATAAGAAAGGTCCTTTCTGGTGTGCTGGAGCACTCTGAAACTCCTCTAAGGCAGCACCCAGTCCTGGGCCGTTGGGTGCCCATTCCTGCCACCTTAGGAGGGTAATGGAATCCCTGAGCAGGGCTTGGGAAGATGATGGGACCTGTGAGCAGGGCAGAGGTTGAGAAAGGTCCTCAGTGGTGTGCTGGAGCACCCCAAAACCCTGCCTATGCCAGCACCCAGTTGGGTGCCAGCTCCTGCCAGCGTACGAAGGCGATGTGATCCCTGAGCAGGGCCTGGGAAGGTGACGGGACCTGCGAGGAGCTGCAGGGACTCATCCTACTTCCCAGGAAGGGCAGGCATTGGGGATTTCTTCTTCTTCATTTCCATTTTTCGTTGTCTGGTGGCTCGCAGCGCAGGCTGCGGGGCGAGGTGTGGCGGAGGCGGCAGCATGGCTAATCTGCCTTGTGAATGGAGCCGCACGGGGGGCGGCCGAGGGGATCGGGGAGGTGGAGGGAGCCACATATTTGGGATTCCTTCATCTGGGTGGGCTCCTTCTCCCCAGACTCTCAGGATGTGGGAAATGGAAGATGAAAGGAGCTGCATTTCCAGCCTCTCGGGTTACAATGTCTAAAGAAGAGGAAAAAAAAAGAGACACAGAGAGAAAAAAAAAAAGAAGGGAAGAAAAAAAAAAAAAGGGTGGTTGGGGAGGGGGAAAAAGGGTTGGGGGAGAGGGGGAAGGGGGAGTGGAGGGATTGAGTTGGGATGCTACAGGGAAACCTGGGTTGGGAAATGGCCCGGCGAGGTTGGGGCAGGGAAGGGGGCGGCTGGGGCTGAGCCGCTCGTGTTTCACATCACGTCAGGGCTGAGGAATTTCCTCTGCTCTGGGGGTGCCTCGCAGAGAAAAAGGGGGAGGCTTTAAGGTTAGCTGGGGATGAAGAATAGCCAAGAGGCAAGGGATTAGAAGTGTAACCCAGGGCTGGCAGTTTGCAAGCAAACCCTCTCGCGGAGCCAAGGGGAAAGAGGGACGTGGAAGGGTGACGGTGGAGACCCCAGGCCACGTGTCACCTGCATCCCATCCCCAGCGAGCAGAGCAGGGCAATTGTCCCCATCCCTGGCGTGCTTCCCTCCCTGAGAGCCCCTCTGCAGCCAAGCCTCTGCAGCAGGGCTCCTGCCTGTGCGGCGTGTCCTGGGGTGCCCAGCCTGGCTTCCCTGCCCTGTCCTCCTGCGGCCCCAGGAGCTCTCCCATCCTTGCTGCTCCCCTGAGTTGCAGATGGCCAGGTCATTCCTGAGCACAAGAAAATCCACTTCTCCAACAGGGTTTGTGCCACCTGTTGGGTGCCCAGGAAAGGGACAGGGAGAGGGGGTAGCCAGGCACGCAGGACTCTGTGCAGAGAGCATGGGCTGGGTCCTATGCCCAGGTGCTGGATTTGTACCCTCATGGGTGATAGGAGCAGCCCCCTAACCTGGGCATCGCCTGGCATTGTTCCACCCACTCCTGAGACCAGGTTTTGTCCCCAAACACTTCATTTTCACTTCTCCTTTACTGGGGTGATGCAGGGTCAGGTTGGGGAGGAGAGGAGGGAAACACGTTTCTCCTGTTGTTCCCTATTATCCTCCATCTTGGATACAACAGCTGGGAAGGGATCACTGGAAGGTGGAAGTTCAGCCCCTAGCCTGGGCCAAGGAATGCTGCAGGATCTGACCCGACTGCCCATCCTGGGATGGCAGAGATGCTGGCACATGCAGTGGGCAACTAGATTCCACTTCCAAGGTTGTGTGCTAGAGACAGGCTGTTCTCCCTGCGTTACCCTGGGGAAACTGAGGCCCAGGGAGCTCCAGAGAGGCTGGAGGGGAAGATGGACTTACTCCACTCCAAAAAGGGGATGAAAGGAAAAAAGAAATGGTTTGCAAGCCAAACAATATGTGGATGGACTCAGCTCAAGTGCTGGTTAGGACATTGAGCAGGTTCACCTGCACCATTGGCTACGCCAGGGGAGACCCTGCACCCAAACAAGACCCCTGACCATACCTGGGGACTTGGGATCTGACCAGCACCATGGGCTGGCATCACCCTCGGAGGAAGGACACAAAATAGGTCTATACCCACAGCCTAGGCACCCCCAGCCTGTCCTGGCATATCAGGTTCCTTTCTACAGAGCATTTGCACAAGAGAAAAATCACCTTTTAAAGGTTATAAAAATGATTTTGGTGGCTAATGGGGGACCAGAGGGTGCCCAGCTCTCCCCTTCCCTCTCCACCCTGCCAGAGCCCTGCCTATGCCCAGGTACATTCCTGGCATTGCTCTGGCTGGGAGTACAGGGAGGGCGCTGACCCCCTGAGCATGGGAAAAATGTTTGTCTGCTTGAGGGAAAGGAGGTGCAAAGAGTGCAGGGTGAGGAGGTCAGCCGGGAAATCCCTTTCATCTTTTCCCGGGTCTTCAGCCGACACGCGGCCCGGGAGCGCCTGCAGGGAGCAGGAGAGAGATTTCGTCTGTGCCTGGAAAAGGGGAGGTTCCTGGGGGGCTGCTGGAAGGCCGGAGGCTGCTTCCAAGCTGAAAGAGGCTGAATTGCTGCGTGGGGTGGACGGTGCAGAGATGGGATGGACAGGTCACAGCGGTGACCCCCTGCAGAGGTGATGGGCAATTAGGTTTGGCCTTCATCCCTTTGCATAGCTCAGTGGGATGCAGGGACCTCCCACCTCAAGGTGTGCCCCATGATGTCCACCACATGCTAGTGGCTCAGTCTCATCTGGGATATGGAGGTTCCCGGGGGACTCTGGGTGCTGGAGGAAGTTGGCTCAGCCTGGAGAAGTCCTAGTGGCAACCCAGCCCTGTGGCAGGGAGGGTAGCCTGCAGGCTGGGCTCTCCCCTTGCTCGGTGCAGAGGTTCAGCAGTGCAAAGGCTGATCCTGACACTGCATCTGGCCTGCTGGGGAAGGTGCAGGCCTCTTGGCAAGAGCAGAATAAGTCTCAGATCTCACCCTCCTTATCTGCTTAGCACAAAAGGAGATGCATGATGGGGGGTTGGTAAAAGGAGGAGACGGGGAGCCCCTGAGGAATCCGGGAGGCATGGGGCTATTCCCTTCTCTGCCACAGTCCCCCTGCATGCCCTTGTACTGATCCCTCCATCTCTTTATCCCACCTGCACTGTAATAAACCTCTCCTAATGGCTTGCACCCTTGGGGAGCTCAGGGCTGTTGCTGCCATCCTCTGCCCTTGTTGGTCAAAGGAGGAGTCCCAGCACCGAGCCGGATCCAGTCTGGTTTCCAGGAATCCAAGGCTGGGGCAAAGGGCCATGGATGACAGCTGGTGCCTTGGGTGTCATCCACTTGTCCTGATGTGCTTGGGTCCCACTGCACCCCCTTCCTAAGGCACCTACACCCTGATGCACCAGGGTCCTGCTGCCCCGTGGGACCCTGGCTCTCCTCAGGGGTTTCCATGGCCTGTGCCACAGGGCAAGGACTTCTCCTAGCTGTGCAAAGCAGATGGTACAACACAGACTAACGAGATCAGAGATTAATCTGCACTTTGCTTGCAAATCACATAATCATCTAATTATTCTCAGTATCGGGGTGGAGCAGGCTCCAGGCACCAGTTCCTGCTCCTTCCTGGGCCACTCTGCACGGCAAGATGATGGCAAAGGGTCAGATCCTGCCCCGGCGCTGCTCCAGGATCCCATCTGTTTGGTGACATTGCCCAGTGCCCTGCCTGTTTGCCAGTCTCTGGGACTGTGTCCAGTGAGAAATGGTGGGGTTGGACCCAGCATGCAGGAGCAGCAGCTTCCCATCACACCTCCTGCCTCACCATGTCCCGGTTCAACCTGGCACCAGCATTACCCACCTTGTGCCAGGGCAGCTCAGCATGAAACACATCCTCAAGCACCTTTCCACACCTTCAGCATAGCCCAGGAGCAAACCCAGCCCAGTGACTCCCAGTCCTCACCAGCAAGACGCACTGGAGTGGAACTGGGACGTTGCCAACCTGTGCTCCTGCTCCATACCCAGCACAAGAGCTGAGTGGCATCACCTCAGCCCTGGCACCTCCACCAGCTTTTATGGGAGAGGAACCCGGGGGCAAATCTCGCGGCCCCGAACTGGGGTGGCCCCAAATTCCTGTGTGGCCGCTGGCACGGCCCTGTTATCAGCAGGCCGGGGGTGTTTGCTGGAACAGGGCGGCAGCAGGGCTGCCTGACCCCACACTTCCTTCCTTTCCTGGAAGCTGCCGGCTCCGAGCGTGACGCTGGTGCCCTGATAACCGCCGCGGCTTGCACAACGCGGGGCCGGGGCCGGCTTTGCTCCTTGCGCTGCCACCGCCTGGCCCTGCGGGTACCTGCTTGTCCTGCCTCAATTCCCCTCCCGCCCCCCTCCACAGAGGTAGAAACACAGCTCCGGACTCCCCGTTGTGGAGTCTCCCTCTCTGGAGATATTCAAAACCTTCCCAGATGTGTTCCTGGGTGCCCTGCCCTGGCTGATGCTGCTCTGGCAGGGGAGTTGGACTGGATGAGCTTTTGAGGTCCCTTCCAATCCCTACCATGCTGTGATTCTGTAACTCTCAGAGAATCCTGGAATTGCTTGGCTAGAAAAGGCTTTGAGGTCATTGAGTCCAACCATAACCTAACATCTCCCTGTACACAGCTCTCAGACCGTGTCCCTCAGCTCCTCATCCAAATGTCTCTTCAACACCTCCAGGGAGAGTGACTTCACCACTTCCCTGGGCAGCCTGGGCCAGTGCCCAGTGACCCTTTTGGTGAAGAAACCTTTCCTAGTTTCCAGCCTACACCTGCCCTGGTACAACTTGAGGTCGTTTCTTCTCCTCCTATCACTTGTTACCTGGGAGAAGAGGCCAACTCCCACCTGGCTCCAACCTCCTCGCAGGGAGTTGCAGAGAGCCAGAAGGTCTCTCCTCAGCCTCCTTTTCTCCAAGCTGAACAATCCCAATTCCCTCAGCCAATCCTCATAGGATTTGTGTTCAAGACCCCTTCAAACTCCTTGTGCTGGCAAGAGGGAGAGCATGGATACCTTCCACTGCAAGGTGTAACGAGGTGTGACAGGTCTCAGCCTTGTTTCCCCCTCATCCAGCCACCTGAGTAACAAAGGCCATGCTGGAAGATCCCCCTCACAAAATCTGGAGTAGGGGAGTGAGAAGAGACCATGTCCTTCATCTCCTTAGCAGCACCCAAGAAGGGGTTGGTGGGGGAACCAGGGGCTGAACCACAGGGCTGAGCTTGTGGCCAGACACTCCCTGATCCTCTTTTCCTGTGGGGTGGATGTAGGACCTCAGTACAAGTGGTGGGATGGGAGCAGGTCGGGGACTCTTTGGTTTCCCTCATGCCCAGAGCTAGTGGCTCCTGTTTGCACGGAGGAGCTGAGCAGCCCCTGGGTGTGTTTGAAGTCGTGGGCAGGGGAAGTGGCAGGCAGGGTCCTGCCTGAGTCAGGTAGCGTAGTGGCCGGGCAGGTACCTGGCACGGCCACCTCCCTGCGTGGTGGCAGGTCCCTGCACGTCACAGAAGCCAGTGCTGCAGGTCAGGGTGGGACGTGTGGGGCAGGTGAACCCTGCCAAAGGGGAAACTGAGCAATGAGGATGCCATGACCTGCCCAAACGCTGCTGGAAAGGGACCCAGCAGCCCTGCCTGCTCCATGGACACTAGTTTTCAGCTCGTGGAGTGCGCAGTGCTGGACTGGCACTAACTGGGTTTGGCCCTGGGCCTGGGGACCTGGAAGGGACAGGGTGCTCACATCCCCCAGAACCCTGCTGGAATCCCTTCTGTTGCCCACAGCACTGCCCTGTGCAGGGACCAAGGCACCCCCAGGGGATTGCCATCCCTCTGGGACACGCAGCTCAGGGTCAGTGGCAAGGCTGGGGTGCCAGGGTCCTCCCTTTGAGGCTGATACAGGGCTAAGTGGGGCTCTTCACCTTATCTGGGGCTTGCAAGGAGGAAGTTTGCAGGGTGGATTCCAGCAGGCAGGTAAACAGCGGCCAGATGGGACCCAGATACCTGCCCGGAGACAGCCGCCGAGCCGGGTTTGCACAGCCCGGACGCCTGTTTGCTCTAGGGAGGGTTTTTCCCTCTGCTGGACGTCAGCAGCGGTGCTGGGACGTCACCCCAAGCAGCCTTAGCAGGTTCCTTCGTCACCCTCCTGGCCAGATGCCTGCATCCGGGGTGCCTGTGCAGGCTGGGAGGTTGTGCTGTTCTCTGTGACACCGACCTGGGTACTGTGGCCTCATGTCCCATAGCCAGGGATCAGTGTGATGCCCACAGTCTCCTCCACCATGGCCAAAAGGGCTTGGGAAGCCTTCAGTACCTTGGAATGCTGGAGTTAGGGTGCAGAATGCACCGTTCTGGCCCCAACAGACCCCTTTTTTGTGTGGCAAGGTTGTTGCTGTGTTCCCCATCTCGGATTCAGTGATCAGGCAGGACCAGGCTGCTGGCGGCGGATGCCAGGCGTGCCCTGGCACACGTGTGGGTGCACCTTGCACCCAGCCCTGGTCTGCAGTGCCAGCAGGATGCTCCCAGTCCTGGTTGCAAGATCCTTTCTTGGCTCATCCGAGCTGCCTGGCTCACTCTTCTCCCTCCACGCCCCAAAAAGCCTGTGCCCTGCCCTGCTCTGAGGAGGAAGCTGAGGCACAGGTATGTGTAGAACTGATGCAGGGAGAAGGAGGGGAGCCACCAGACTCAGCCCAGCATCAGGGCTGCCTGCACCAAGCATCAGCATCCATCCAGGGTGCTTCTGCTTTACCCCGGGGCTGTCTGCATCTCTCCCACCCTGTGGATGCTGCTGGGGCTTTTCTTCTCCCCGATCCCGTCCCCATCCCCGAGGTAGGATGGCTCCAGGGCATGGTGCCCACCACAGCATCACCCACATTTCCCTGCACTTTGCATGGTGGTGAATAATGCAAAGCCCAGAGGGCTCCTCACCGCCACAAGAGGAGCACTGCTGGGATGCTGCTGCCTTCGGCTGACAGGGCATGGAGAGGAAATGCCAGGTCAGGACCCCACCGGCCGCGCTCCAAGAGGGTGTTTACTGTGTCAGGAGAAGCTGTAACTCGTCTGCTTTAATTGGAAGCTGGTGCTGTGGGTTTGCCTGAATCCACCCTCCTCCTCCTCCATTAGATAACGTCTCAGTGAAACCACTTTGCAAGCTCACGGCATTCCTGCCTGCTGAGCACCGGGGCGGCCGCGGTCACGGCCACTGCCACGATGGCTGCTCCTGTGCTGCATGTGGGACGTTTCACTTTCACTGGCTCTGCTCTCATCCTGCCCTGGTCCAGGTCCTGGTCCTGGCTGGGAAGGGATGCCTGTGACAACGTAACCCAGATGACTGAGATGAGATGAGATGAGATGAGATGAGATGAGATGAGATGAGATGAAATGAGATGAGATGAGATGAGATGAGATGAGATGGAAGGGAGTGGTAGGATGCAATGCAGAGTTGTGATGGGGGGAGCACCCAGAGGGTCCCCAGCAGGGGATCCAAAGGGCTCAAGCTGAAAAGATAAAAGGAAATGTTTTGAGTGAAGAGACACCTGAGCAGCAAAGGGTGTTCCCAAAAGGAGTTGGGAGGGAGGAGCAGTGGGAGTGTTCTTGCCTCCAAACATGGAGGCACTGGAGGGCTAGGCACCATGTCCCCTTGCTCCAGCACAGGGAAACTGAGGCACAGAGTTGGGTGAGGCCTGGGGAGGGCTGAGTGCCACGGCTGCATCTAGGGTGTTTGTGGGAGTCAAACCCTCAAACCTTCCAACCCAAAATGTTCTGTGGTTCTATGAAACCCTGAGGTCTCAGAGGGGCCACTTTGCCAGCACCAATGCCCACAGGGGCTCTGTCATCCATCCCCATCCTCACCCAGGGCCACCCTGGGGGGACCCTGTAGCCTCCTCTGGGTCTGACCAAGGATCCCTGGTGCAGAGGGAAGTTTACTTTGCCAGTGGAGTTCAGGCAGAGGGCAGGGGCAGCCAGGGCTGTTGGGGTGTTCTGCAGCTGCTGCTGACCCACAAGGAATGTGTGAGTCATAGGCAAAGCATCCCCCAGCCACCAGCCCCTCACCATCCTCCTGGCTGGCAATGGTGACTCGAGGCTGCCAGCCCTGCACCCTGGGTTTTGGGGTGAGCAAGGGTTCATGGTGCCCCCAGACACCCCTGTTGCACCCCATGAGGTGCCCAGGGCAGATGCAGCCCTCACCCAGGGTGTGGACCCAGTGGAGATGCTGGTGCTGTGGAGGTGGCCATCACCCTAGCGTCTGGGCACGGGATGGGATGGGATGGGCAGGCCAGGCACAGTCCCCAGCTCCAGGGAGGCCAGACATGAACTCAGCCTCTCCGAGCAGAGAGGGATGACGTGATGCTGGGAGGTCACCCAGGGCTGGGAATCTGTCCCAGCCCAGTGCTTGGGGCTCTCCCGCTTGGCCACTTCCATCCCCTCTGGCCGGTGGGAGCGAAAGGAAGTGATGCTCCCTGAGGCAGCTCCTGCTCCAGCCCGACCCCCCCGGGAAGCTGGTGGTTTGGGCGTTATCATCTCACCACAGCTTCGTGCCCATCTTGGAGAGAAAGGTTTTTCTCCCTGTGGTGCCTTACAGAGGTGCTGAGCCCTGGCTGCTCCTTTGTTCCAGGTTACACTGCAAAATCAAAGAGGAAATTGGCATTTGGGGAAAGAATGGTGAATTCCTGGAAGATTATCTGAGCCTGGCAGCTGCCCCTGGCACAGGGTGGTGGGAGGTGGCATGGGGCCAGGACCCTGCTGGGAGCAAGCATGGAGCAGGAATCTCAGGAGGGGACCAACCCCAGAGCATCCCTCCAGAGGTGAGCACCCAGAGCCTGCCCAGCACTGCCCTCCATGGCTGGATTCATCCTGAGTGGGGCAGAACAGCTTTGCAGGTGTCTCAGGCCTGGGTTTCTTTTGGGCCACTGGGAGGATACTGGGAGGACACTGGCTGAGCTGGGAAGGGCTGCAGGGAGGAGCTGCAGTGTGGAGGCTCCAGCGCTGGAGAGCAGCCGCTGCTGTGGCTTCTGTGCCATAAAACTCCGGCGTTAGGGGAGGGCCAGGTGTAGGACAGCTGTTGTCACCTCCTGCATGTCCCCAGGGCCACGGCAGGAGACCCAGGCGGTGACAGGCTGGGCAGCAGCTGTGTGTGGAAAGATGGTGACCTCTAGGGATGGTGGTGGCATCGGAGACATGCAGTCCCATCCCAGCAGCCAGAGCTTATCTCCCCTGGACAGAGCATCTCTTGCTTCAAGGCCGCTTCACCATCTCATCCCTCCTGTGCTAGGCCAATGCTCACCTTCCCTGAGCACAGACCTGATGCTCTTGTGACACCTTATGGCAGCTACTGTTCTCTCCCAAGAAGGGCTCAGCTTGCCATGGGGCCACAGATGCAGGGATGCTCTGGTACCCAGTCTGAGATGGTACTCCTGAGCCCAGATGGAGCTGCCGGGGGGGTTAGGCGATGAAGATACCAGTCCTGGGAAGGATAAGGCCAGGAGGCATTTTTTCCTCCCCATTCCTTATGGAGATACAGGCTGTGGCACCACTTGTTGTCCACTCACCCCTCCCAGGGACTTCTGAACCTCCTGACCAACTCCAACCCCAAACCAAGCAGTGCCTGCAGAGCTGAGAAGAACCTGGCAGGTGTACAGGCAGGAGAAACTCTGCTCTTCAATCCTCCGCTAAGACAAAGGGAGAGGCAGGAGCCTGCCCACAACCACAGCAGCAGACATCAGAGAATCCACACCAAAGCACCAAGGAGCAGCCCTGGCTCCCCAAATCCTGCTGCTGGGGGAACGCCCTGATAAAGGCAGCCCTGGCCCTGGCTCTGGCCAGCAGGACATGGGCCCTGCACCACTGAAGGCTCCCTGCCAGGTTGCATTACCTGGGCTGGAAAAGTCCTGGATCCAGCACCAAAGGGGTCAAACTCTGTTAATACTCAGGACCATCAGCCCCAGACCCTTCAGCCTCCCATGATGTGACACATTTCTCATTTCCCTGTTTGCCCAGATCCCAGTGCCAGGGATGAGCTCACCCCAACACACGAAGCAACCAAACCTGTAGCCCCTTAGACTCCACTGGGGTGACGTGCACTCTGGGACCCTCTTCCTGCTGATGGCAGAGCAGCATCCTGCCTGCCTGCATGCTGGAACCATCCAGCCCATCCCAGGGATCAGCATCTTAAGAGGCTGTAAGGCCCTTTCCACTCCCACCACCCTTCTGCCACTGTGGGGCTGTCCTGGGTGCATGGGGGGTGGGGAGGGGTGGGTGCCCTGGGTGCATAGGGAGAGAGTGCCCTGGGTGCAAGGGAAGTGTGTGCCTCAGGTGCAAGGGGAGTGTCCTGGGTGCATGGGGAGAGGGTGCCCTGGGTGCAAGGGGAATTGGTGCCCTGGGAGCGTGTGGGGGTGTGCCCTGGGTGCAGGCAGTGTGGGTGATGCAGAAGGAGGCGATGACAGAGAACAAGTTCTTGGAATTTAGCTACCAGCCCACACACCACACCCACCACTGCTTCTGTTCCTGGGAAGAGAGGTGACAGGGGACACAGCACAGACACGAGCAGCACCCACGGGTGGGCCCTGGCAGCACTGCAGGAGGGATGGGGGAAACTGAGGCATGGAGCAGATCCATGGGCTGCCCACGGGGGACAGCAGCCAGTGCCACTACAGATGTCTGAAGGAAACACAGGCAGCCAAGGAGGCAGCCAAGCCCAGGAGCTGGGAAAGCATCCTCCAGGCTGCGCCAGGCTCTGGGGGACACAGCCCCAGTGCCTCCTCGCTGCTCCCTCTCCATATTTCCATCCACCTTCAGGCCATTTTCCCTTCCTGAAGTGGCTCTTTGCAAGGTGGCTGGCGGGGGGGGGGGGGCACTGGCTTTAAGTGTATTTGATGGATAATTCCTCATTACTTTAATGCATTTGCAAGCTGGGATAATTGATGGGTGTTTAACAGGATGCGTTTCCGACAGTCGGCTGGAGAAATGGACTCCCATTACCCCACAAACGTTTCTTTTTACCATTGAACTCCTTTGTTTCGATTGATCCTCAGCCTTTCCCATCACTGCCTGCTCATTAATAATCCCCAAAGCAGCTGCTTTCCCCCCACCTCCCCCCAACCCCCGCCCCTTTTCAGCTCCTCCCGGCCTTGCCGCCTCGACCTGCCGCGCTGGAGGCTTTCGCAGGGGTTTGCAAACAGCTCCGGGCATGGCTGCAGGTCTCTGCTTTAGAATAAAGAAGGATTTTTGTCTTTCCCCCTCACCTCCCCCCAAAGTGTGGCCAAACCTGGCTAAGAGCAGGGGAAGGCCATGCCTGGGGTATCACTTGGGTCGGTCAGAGCCATGCAAGCTGCTTATCCAGGGTGTGGGGGGAAACGTCGAGGTGAAGTGGGGAGGTGGCTGCTTCACCGGCTTGGGCTGAGCCCAAGGGAGAGGTCACCTTTGGGAGCAGTATCAGCCCAAGCCAGGCTTGGAGCTGAGCCCTGCTCTGCCTGTAGTGCTTTTATCTGCAGCTCCCTCTGCTCGGGAAGGGCAGCCAGGGGGTTATCGGCTGCCGGGGGGTTATCAGCTCTGCCTGTCCCCTGGCAAAGCCCCAGTGCCCCCCACAGTGAGGGGTCCTTGTGTCCCCACCCTGCTGAGCCATCTCGAGGGGTCTGGGATGGAGGGGAGCACCCGGGGCTCTCCCACTCACTGTGCTGCTGGCCAGGAGTGACCCTTGGCACAGCTGCAGCAAATGGGGCTCTGTCCTTGGCCAGTGTTACCCCAGGCCAGGAACTGGGTCAGCCCGAAGCCCTTTCCAGGCTGCCAAGAGGCACCAGCAGTTCTAGAGTGTCCCAAGGGGCTATTTGTCCTGTGGATCTGAGCTGTTTCCATTCCCCATCCTGGGGCACCCCAAACTGAGCTGCTCCCTTAATGTTCCCCACTGCAGCCCCATCTTTGGTCTCCCCAGAGCCGCACTGGGAGCTCACACTTTCGCCTCCTTTCCCCAGAAGACCTCAGGTCCTGCCTGACCGTTGCTCACACCGTCACTTCTCCTTTCCAGTTCCCTCCCTGAGTTGCAGACAAACCTGCAGCCCCTTCATAAGCTTTTCTGACCCCAGCTTGCTCCCAGCCACACACCTCACTGGGGCAAAAGCCTCCACTGCTGTCCACAGCATTTACCCATCCACAGCATTTACCTTGCAGCATATCCCTGATCCTTCCATCCCTTTTCCCATCCGCACCTCAGCCAGGAAGAAGCAGGAGAACCTTGGCACAGGAGACAAGCAGCCACAGGCCAGGTTTATGGCAGAATTAGGAAGAAAAAAGCAAACCCAGAGAGGGGAAAAGCAGCAGGGCCTGCTCAGGGCTTATATAGCCCGGGGGTTGGGTGAGGAGGACTGGGTCAGATCCAGGTGGGGAGAGGGAAGGGAGCAGGGCTGTGAGACCCACAGCAGAGATGGAGGTGGCTGGCATGGGGAATAGGGGGCCTGAAGATGTTCTCACCCTTGGGTGCACTTGGTGGGTTCATGGGACCAGGTCCCAGAGCATGGACCACCCTGGTGGGCCCCACACTGCTGGGCTGTGCCAGCAAGAGCAGCAAAGCCTCAAAGTCTCAAAAAGTCTCCCAAATGCATTGCTGCTGTGGCTGTGCTGTGGACTGAGCCCCAAATACTCCCCAAAATGTAGGCTGCACCCTGTGCTCCAGAGCAAGTGGGTCTGGGGGATGTGACTGGTCCTCCCAAATCCCTGTGCTGGAGAGCAGCAGGCTGCAAACCTCCCATGCCCA
Source organism: Picus viridis (assembly GCA_033816785.1). NCBI lineage: Eukaryota > Metazoa > Chordata > Aves > Piciformes > Picidae > Picus > Picus viridis. The sequence goes on from CM066602.1 coordinate 5,709,925, forward strand.
TTTGCACAGTTCCTGGGGGTCAATAACCTGCTTTGGGGGAGCTCTGCCTCTTGGGATTTAAACTCAAGAGGACCTGGGGGCAAAAGAGGGCCCCCAGCCCCTGTCCACCCCCCCCCTGTAGGGTTAATGGACTCACTGATGGAAAACGACCCTCTCTGAGGAGCTGAGCTCCATGGGCAGAGCCGGATGAGATCCTTCCTGCTGCAGATGAGGTGCTGAGCAGGAGGGGCATGAAGGGGACAGCAGGGCCCAGCGCTTGTCACCGCTCCCAGGGCAGCTGTCTAGACCAGGCTCATGCCCCAGAGATGCCTCCCATTGCCCCTGTAGCTGCCCCACAAACACCCCTGGTTGGTAGGTGCTCAGGGGCATTTCCAAGCCAGGACCAGGCTGCACCGGGGGCAAACCTGGGGGGTCCGTCTGAGCCGCCAAGCACAGCTCTGATCCCCTCCTGAACTGCTGAACTGGTGCTAAATCATCGCGGGCAGGCTGGTAAAAGCCTTGGTGCCTTCAAGCATGAAACACAAAGCACTCACCACCCCCTTTCAGCCTCTTCTCCGAGTGCCCGGCTCGCTGCGTGAAGCCTTTTATATCCTCCCCCGCCCCCGATTTCCCCGCCAGCCCCTCCGCCAGCGGCACCATCCCAAACCGCTCCCTGCCTTCAGTGTTTGATGACAGAAAGGAAAATAAAGGAGGAAAAGCAAGGCTGCGATTTCCTTTCTCACCTCTGAAATGGCTTAGGGGGGTGATGAGGACGACGAGGAGAAGGAGTAGGGATGGGAAGCCAATCCACCCCATCCCCAATGTTCACCCCAAACCCAAAGGGTTTGATTTTAATGGGAAGGGCTCAGGGAGGGCAAGGAGGGAGGGAGATGTGCCGTGGGGATGTGGAAACATCCCCCATGGCTTCATTGCTGGATCAGCCTCTGGCAGAGCTGGTACCCATCAGGCACAGGGGAAGGGGTTGGTGGATCCCAGCGATGCTTCACCCCAGCAGCATCAGGATGCACAGACACCCCCTCCACTCTCGTGGTCCCACGGGGATGAAGACGCTGCAGGGTGCTGAGGAGCATCATCCCCGCATCCCAGCGGCGGGGACAGCTCCGTGGGGTGGTGGCACCAGGGGCAGATGGGGCTGCAGGAGGCGCGCGGTGCGGGGCTGTCCCCGGGCGCCGCGGGAGGATGCAGATGGCGCGGGGTGGGATTCTGTCGCGCTGCCATCAATCAGCGGCGGCTCTGCCGAGTGCGGCAGCATCTCCAGGGTGTAAATCAGACCTGAACACGGTTGAGATTGCTCGGTGAGATCTGGCCCCGCCGCTGGCATTTGCTCCAGTGACAGCGTCGCGACAGGGAGAGCTCCCGGCCCTACCAGCCCAGCAAAGGGTGCGTGAGGACATCTGGGTGAGGATGCTGAGCATGCCACCACTCTGCTACTGAGGGCAAACGGCCAGAGGAGCCTGGACGGCAGCTCCCAGCAGCCTGAACTCCTTCAGTGGCTCTTCTATTCCCATCCTCCCATTAACGCTGATGGAGTCCCAGCTGAGCAGGAGTCTCTCCTCCCACCTTGCCCTGTGGGTCTTTGCAGGGAGCAAAGAGACACCTGTGGTTTGTGCACTGCACCCACTCCCTTCCCAGACCCCAGGGTTTCTCTCAGCCACACCAACATTTGCTCCCAAGCTGCCCCAAAGAGACACTGGTGTGGGGCCAGGGACTCTTTGGGGATCCCTTGTGTGGCCTGTGCTCTTCTCCCTATCCTGCCTGGGACAGGACAGGAGACATGGCTGGGGGGGGGGGCGCATTATTCCCCACTCCCCATTTTCCTCAGCATCCTTTCAGTGCAGCTTAGCCCCACAGAGTCCTCAGTCCTCATGGCAGTGAGGACAAACCCAGGGAGCTGCTTTCCTGCCTTTAATGCATCCTTTGGCTGCTGAGACAGAGGCCGTTTCCATTTCCCCCATCAGGCAGCATTTCTCCAGCTGCAAGAATTTAAGGAATCAATTTTGGCCACCTGGAGCCAGCCCTGGTCCAAGCTTGCTGCTGTTCATGCTCAAGCTTTCCCTTCCCTTTCCCAGTGCTGTAGATGCTCCACGAGGCTGGTGCTGCTGAACTGCTTCATCTCTTTCAAAATGTTGCCTGCCTGGAATCCAGCCCAGCCCTTGAACTGTGCCATACCGATGTCCCCGTGCCATGCCGTGCCCAGTCTGAGCTTTGCTGCCCTTTGCCATCAGGGTTTGCTTCCCAGAGTTTCACCTTCCTTCCCCTTGTTCACTTGTCCATCCTCCCCCAGATTTCCCTCCTGTCCATCCTTCAGCTGCTGCCCCAAGGCTGCATTTCCCTGCTGCTGAGGGCAGGTGGCTGGATCTGCTTCTTCCCCGCTGCAGTGGTGGCTGGGGCAGAGCCCTCTGCGGGGGGGGGGGAGCGGGGGAGAGCTCCTGGCCTCGGCTCATGTGAGCATCTTTCATCCCTGCTCAAACGTGCTCTCAGGGAAGGCATCATTAGGGCCTGACTCAGTTGTTCTGGCAAACACCCAATGGCTCCCTCCCTGCGCTCCCCGATTTCTCCTGCACCCATCCCCTCCCCCCCCCCCCACTATCCCCACAAGCCCTGGGGATGCAAGCTCGGGGCAGCCCCACCAGCAGCAGCTTTTGGGTTGGGTTTGGAAGGGAAGCAGGTTGGGGGAGGCAGGGCCTCGCATCCCTCACGAGATGTTTAAGCCCCGGGGACAAGGATGCTGGCAAAGGGGCAGCGGTCCAGCATCTGCTGGATGCTTCCCGGGCCGGGGCTGGCAGCGAGCGCCCGGGAGCAGGGGAGGGCTGGGCGGCTGTGATTATTCAATCTGGAGCAGCCCTGACCTGCTGACAAAGGCAGAGTTATTTTTAAAAAGCAGCCACTCAGCGAAATTCTCCTGCGCCGCCTGTCCTGCTGCCGCTGCCCGCCGCCAGCCCGGCCCCGGCAGCGCCCAGCGGCGACGCTGCCACGGGGCGCAGGAGCGCGGGCCCTGCCCTGCCCTGCACCCGCCCAGCCCCTGTCCCCTGGGCTCTAATGGGTTTGGGGGCTGTTGAAACCTCAGAGGAACAACGGGAGCGTTGGAAGCTCCTTCCCAGCGCTATTTATAGCCCATGGCACCCTGAGCCCAGAGCTCCCAGCATGCCAGATGGAAGGGAACCCTGATGCATCCCACCTGGGGCTCCCCAAACTGTTGCCCTGCTCCCTCCACAAGCAGCAGGACAGATCCTGTGAAGCCTGAGGGCTTTTTAATTGCAGGATGATGCTTGATGTGGTGCTGGACCAGCATGGCAGCAAGATCCCCTTGTCCTGGCCCTTGTATGGGGTGTGAGTGGGGGGATCACCCCATCTTCACTCCCTGCTGCTTGCTTTATGGGTCGGGAGCAGCCCTGGCCTCTGCTTATGCTGGGGGTTGCCCTCTCCATGCCCAGGTTGATTGGCATCAGGTAAGGATGCAGCCAGAGAACAGTTTGGTCTTTGCAGGGGAAGAGCTGGACCCACCCCAGATTTCCAGGGTGAGGAAGTCACCCTAAGCCATGCTCCAGCCCCAAGCAAATGCTCAGCTGGAGGGGCTGGCAATGCTTCAGCCAGGCGAGACCTGGGTGCTCCCACCTTGCAGCCCTCCAATTTCCATCCCAAAACACTCAGAGTGGGTTTGATTCCCGGTTAAGGGGGATCCACTCCAAGCTTTCCTGGTCGCTGCCAGGCAGAGGATGCACTCCCAGCCCTGCTCACCCTCTCTCCCCGAGGCTGCCCAGGAGCCCTCCTTCTCTTTTATTGCCACGATGTGAATTAATCCCCATTTCCTGAAGCTTTTATGGTTTCCTCCCAAATGGCTCCTACAGCAGGGGCTATTGGGTTACAGCGAACGCCAGTAGCTCAGGCTCTGCCCTCTCCTAAACCCTCCCCCCGGTGCATTTGGGCACTGCCACCCTCTGCTCCTGCTCCCCCTGACTGTCCCTTCCCCGGAGCTGGATGGATGCTCCCAGCAGTAAAGGACCCCACTGGGCTGGTGGGAAACACCAAGGACTCTCTTGAACCTCTGCAAGGGGAGAGTGGGGCTGGCTGAGCCCCCAGGGTGTGGGGATCTGGGGGTGGCCCCCGGTTTCGAGGCGGTTTCGGGGCGCCTGGTTTGGCTGCCAGGGCTCCTGGCTCCGTCTTGCTGTGAGTGCACACACCTCTCGGGCTGGTTACTGTAGAAACGAAATTAGCACGGGGAGGGAATGCAATCCCAGAGCTAATTAAGGTAATTACAGCTTCACACCAGCTGCTCACGAGGTCCAAGGACCTTCTGTAACTTGTGGAGGGGATCAGCCACTCGGGGGACTTTGAACTCCAGCTCCCAGGGTCCACACTTCTCCGGTGACACTTGGGCTGTGGCACTCACCACCAAGGGTGACACCCAGCCAGGGGTCATGCACTGCCCCAGATGTGCCTCCCAGATGTGCTGGCTCCATTACAGCAGCGAGATCCAGGTTGGGTTTGGCGTCCAGGGTGGGTTTGGGGTCCCCGGGGAGCTGCTGAGGGGGGTGGGGGAGCTGCCCAGGGCATCCTGCCAAGGGTTGCACATCACAGATGTGTCACTGTGGCTCTTCAGCTGGGGACACACTGACCTGGTGGGGAGGGAAACCACAGCTGGGTCAAGGTCCTCCTCCATTCCCCAGGGACCAGCTGGGTGAGGCCAAAAGGTGCAGGATGAGTGCAGTCAGCAGGCCCTGGTGCTGGTGGGCGTCAAGAATGTTTAGAAGTTGATGTGGGGCTGAAAAATGGGACATCTGTCCCTGGGTTGGGTGAACCCACTGGGACCAGTTAGGCATACTGGGAAGGGGTGATCATGGGGTGCAACACCCGGGGGGGGAGGGAGGGGGCAGGAGCATCCCCAGCTCTCCCACAGCTTCCCATCAGCTGGCAAAACGTCCCTGCCTAGCGGCTGCCTTCCCACGGAACAAGATTTTTGGAGCAGATTCCCGACACCGGCCCGGGGCGGGAGCCAGGGGAATGCGGCCAAACATGTTTGTGCCGTGGCCGAAACCGGCCGGCGTGGCCTGGCTGCGGCGCAGCGCTGGGGCTGGCGGGGGCTTAACTGGCTGGGGACCCGAGGGGGAGCCAGGGCCGGGGACAGAAGCAGCCTGTGCCATGCGACGTGTCTGCGGCGCTGATTCACCGCTTCCCAGCACGCTGATGTTTATTACCCTGCTTGGTTACAGGGCTGACAGGAGATGTGCTGCAGGGCCGGGAGGGGCTAGGCCGGGGCTGGGGGGGGACACACGACATAAACCCAGCGCCGGTGCGGGGGCCGGCAGCAGCATCTCCTGTGAAAGCTGCTGGGTTTCCCCAGCCTCCCCTCCCCGCTCCGGCTGGTGGATTTTGATGGAAGAAAATAAACGCTCACAAAAAAAGAGACTCTCTTCTCTCTCTCTCTCTCCCGGCTTGTCCCCGTTTGCCCTGTGCTTTGGCAGCGCTGCCGGGGTGGGTGGGACGTGGCGAGAACGGGAGCGAGGAGGGAGGGATGGCGGGAGGGGGGGGGCTCCCCTGGGGTGCTAGGGCCCAGCAGGGATGTGGGGCTAAATTGGGACCCTCCTCTCGCACAGGACCTCTGCTCCTGCAGCCTGTTCCCTGTGGCCTGGAGGAAGAAAGGCTCCAGCTCAGTGCATGGATCAGAGATGGAGAGTGGGGGGGAAGGAGGGCAGATCCCCCCGAGCTGGTCCCCGGAGCTCATCCCCCCACCCCAAGGAGGGTGGTGTGGGAAAAGAGAGGCTGTCTGGGGTGGGATCCAAGGCAGCAGGATGGAGCTGGGTGGGAAGGAGCCAAGCAGCAGGATGGATCCAAGGCAGCAGGATGGATCCAAGGCAGCAGCATGGATCTGGTGCAACGGGAAGGAGCCATGCAGCAGGATGGAGATGGTGTGGAGGGGTGGCTCCAGCACTGAGGGATGGCTCAGATATGGGAGGCTGATTGTGCTGCAGGGGGCTGGAGCTGCTGTGAAGGGCCGGCTCTGGTGCAGAGGGATGGCTCTGATGCAGGTGGCTGTGACTCAGTGACACGAGCACAAGGGGTTGTGTGTCCGCCCCCTCCAGCTCTGACACCAGCTCTGCACCAGCATGGGGCTGATCTCCTCTCCACTGGCACTAGGGACAAATGTGTGCATCACCTCCCCTCGTCCCCTGCCAGCATAGCCTCTCCCCCCCCACCCCGTGCCTCAGTTTCCCCAGGTGGCCAAGGGGCAAAGGCTGCTCCATGCCATCTGTCCATCCACCCCTCCAGCACCACGGCAGGGCTGGGGGCTCCAACCTCCTCCTGCAGCAGTCAGGAAGGGCTGGAATGATGTGGGGTCAGCGTGAGCAGCCCCTCCGGGTTATTTATAACCCCCTCCAGTGCCGGTGTGCGGCGGCAGCTCCTGGGGATATTTTTAGCCCGCTGCAGGGAATCACGGCAGCGGCAAGCATTCAGGAGCAGCAGGAGGGAGGGAGGGAGGGCGGGCGAGGTGCTGCAGCACGAAGTGCTGCCAGCATCCCTGCGCCGATCCCCCCTAACCAGAGCACTCCCCGCGCCTCCCTTTCCACGGAGAAACAACCCCACACCCTGGGATGTCTGCTGGGTCATGCTGGCCTCAGTGCCATCGCATCCCTCAGTGGCCTGCCGGGACCAAAGGGACCACGTAGTTGATCTCCACAGGTCCCTTCCAACCCCTACCATTCTATGATTCTCTGTCCACCCACCGCCTCCCCACCCCAAAAAGCTGGAGATGGGGGGCAGGGCTGCACCCTGGCACGGAGCACCTGCAGAGGTGTGGGGTGCTGTGGGGGCGCTGGTGGCTACCAGGCTGCTGGTGTCTCCTGCCGCCAGCCGACACGAGGCGTGCAGCGCTGTCTGCATCTCTAATGGCCCTCGCCTGCGCCCCCGCCCTGCGCCGCTGCGGAGGCTGCGGGAAACCCTGGCGAGGGCACCCCGGGCACGTGGCGCCGCTCTCCTGCCATGGCTGCTGCCACCTGCCCTGCTGCCATGGCCACCCCCGCCCTGGCTGCCTGCTGGGGGTGCTCCACACCCTGCGCAGACAGCGTGGCGCTGCCACACGAGTGTGCACCACACGGCTTCCCGCAGCTGCACACGTGTGTGCAGGGCTGGCACAGCGAGCAAGGAGCACCCATCATGGTCTCGGGGCACAGAGGTGCCACCCCGGCCCTGCTCGGCAGGGAGGGACCCCTGTGCCAGCCCCACCCTGTCCATACACGAAGATGCCGAATGCGCTGCAGCTTCACCTGCTGCCACCCCCTGCATCCACACATCGAAACACCCAGCTGAAATTGTCCACCCCTAAAGCCCACTGCAGGCTGGGGGAGATGCAGAGTACCTGGTATGGGCTCCCTGGGCACCCCAGGACCAGAGATCTGGGTACTCAGGACCAGAGCTGGGCATCTAGGACCAGAGCTGGGCACAGTGGGGTGCAGGACCGAGTACTCAGCGCCAGGGACATCCACCCATCCCTGGCAGTGCCAGCAGCACATGGTGCCAAGGTGTGAGGTGCCACCCTCCCGTTCCAGGCTGTTTCCCAGTTCATTTTCTCCCTTATTAGATTCCAGCTGGCAGGACACTGCCTATAAACATACATCAGGGCTCATTTCCACGGCGGTTTACTGGGGAGCAAATTCCGCAGCTGCCTGGCAGCCAGCTGGGTGCAGCGGGTGAGGGCCATGCCCGAAACCGGCCGTGCCTCAGTTTCCCCAGCTGCTAATCGGGGCTGGGGAGGGAAAGGCTTTCCCCATGTTTTTGAAGCTCTGTTCCTGGAAAGCCCAGGCTGTTATTAGCAGGGCTATTTATAGCTCACTAAATGGGTTATTAATATGATTATTTGCAGCGTGGTGATGGGTAATTGCCCTGGCTGGGGACGACACCCGACGTGTATGAGGTGCTGCTTGGGGACGGTCTCAGCCCCGACCTGCCTCCACCCAGGGGGAAAAAACCCTCACCCCAGAACTCCAGTGAGGCACCAGGCTGTGCCCAGTGGGTGATGGGGTCCTACGTAGCACTAGGACCTCAAGGCTGGTTGGGGGTCTGGTGCTGCTGTGCCCCCGCGCTGGACTCCGTCCGGCTCTTGTTTTGATCATGGTGATTAGCTGAGTCACAGCTGGGGTGCTGCTAATTAAATGTATTTCTTAATTAACAAGATCACAGCCAGGCCTGCCAGCCCAGCTTGCCTTTCAATCACAGCTGACACAGGCAGCTGCGACCACCAAGGCCTGAGGTGTAATGAGCGTCCCAGTGCTCGGCTCTGCCCCACACTTCTCCCATCCCCAGCAGCCCGTTTTCCTGTGCAGCAGTGGTGTGAGGATGAGGAGGGCTTGTGCCCAGCATCATCCAGCCCCGGGGGTGAGATGAGCAGGGCAGCCTCAGCTCCTGGCTGTTGTTTGTGGAGCTGGGATGCAGTGAGTGTGTCAGGGCTCAGCGCAGGGCTGGGCCACCCTCTGCTCCCGCCCCATGACTCAGGGTTGCTTCACGTCTGCCCCCTTGTCCCTCCCCACCACCTGAGCCCTGACCCAGCCTGGCTATTAATATTAATAACACCCTCCCCCCAGCTATTCACCCACCTCAAAGCACAACCTGAAGTAACCCCAGTCCCTGGATGGGCAAATGGCCACATCCCACCGGATGGGGAAACTGAGGCATGGGAAGTGGAGCAGGAGCAGTGCCAGGGGCGGTGCCACAAGCTTTCCTTGCTCCCCTGTAGGGTTCAGGCTGCAACATGGGGCAGCAAAAAACCAAAGGTACCCACAGCCCTGGGATGGCTACCCCTGTGTGAGCTGCTGTGGGTGGGGAAGGTTTTCCTGGCTGGGGAGAGAAAAAAAGAGAATAAATCGGTACAAATAAATAATAAATGAATAAATACAAGGGAAAAAATTAAACTAAATAAAATCGAGGGGAAAAAAAAAAGACAACTAAATACAAATAAACAGGAGAACCATTCTAGCCCCCAGCTTGGGCTCTGCCCCATGGCACCGGGGGAAATATCCCCGTGGGAAGCAGTGGGGAGGAAGGGGCTGAGCTTTCCAGCGGGGGGTGGGGGGGAGTGTGTGTGGGGGGAGTGTGCGGTGGTCTGCGGGCGCGGGCAGGCGGCGGCGCTGGGGTTTGTGCCCAGCTTTGGCAGTCTGGTCATGTCCTGCCAGGGCGAGCAGCAGGACTGAGTCACGTTCCAGCGGCAGCGGTGACTCACGGCCGCCCCAGCCGCCCGGGGAGCAGCCGGCACATTGCAGAGATTCCTGGATGGAGGCAGGAAAATAAAATTAAATAATAACAACTGCCAATCCACCCCCTTAAACCGCCCCCCCCCACACCCCGCCCCCCCCCCCCGCTCCGCCTCTCCCCCCTTCCCTCTTCCTTCCTTCCTTCCTTCCCCCAGCTCCTGCAACACAGGCGCAAAACAGCGAATTCCTGCGCCACCGGGAAACACCTCCTGCCTCACCACCACCCACATGCGACCTGCTGCTCACTGCACCCCGTGCCCCCCCCCCAAAAAGGAGGTGGAAGCTGCACACCACCACCCCCGCCCCCGCCGCCAAAGCTCCCCTGAGCCTGGGGGATACCCCAGCAGCGAGGTGCTGCCAGTGCAATGCAAAGTAGGGGTGCAGCTGCTCGGTGTGTGTGGTGTCGCCTCTCTTTGCATCGCTTCCTGTGGATCTGGGGGCAGCAGAGCAGGATGGGGGGTACCCAGCACTAAGGCTGCACAATCTTGGTTCTGGAGGGTTCTTGGGGGTGGTGGGGTGTGTGATCACAGATATTTAGTGCCATTTAGCACCATCTCTGATCATTAAACCCTCTGCCCAGGGGGCTGTCCCCAGCCTCGGGGGAGATGAGGTCCCAGTGCCCCTGCAACCCTGCAGTGGGGGCTGCACTGGGGCAGGGTCCTGTCGCTGCCTTCATCCTCCTCAGATCCATTCTCCAAAGTACTGGAAGCCTCCGTGGACTGCAGAGGCTGTGCAGGGAGAGGTCACAGCGCTGCAGCCCCAGCACCTCGGTGCCATGCCCAGGGCCAGTCCTGTGGGCTGCACCCCATGGGGCACAGTCCCCATAGGGCACGGTCCCTGTAGGCTACAGGCCTTTATGGACCACAGTCCCTGCAGGGCAGGAGGCACAGCTGTGCAATCTGGTATCTATAGAGCACAGCACCTAGGGAGGAAGAGCCTCTGCTGTGGAGGCCTGGCCCCCATGGAGCATCCCAGCTCCTGCACAACCCAGCCCTGGGCATTACAGAGCAGGAGCTGCTGCCCCTGTGGTGCAGTCCCCTATGGACCAGCTGGCCCCCATGGAGCCCAAATCCTGCACAACCCAGCCCTGGGCATTACAGAGCAAGAGCTGCTGGCCCAGAGATGCAGACACCTGTAGAGCAGGACAACCCCCACATACTTCACATGGCCCCTGTGGGGCCCTGCAAGGAGCCAGCAAGAGAAGATGCTTGACAAAGCAGTCCCTCCAGAGGGGTAATGCCCATCCTGCAGAAAGACCCCCTACAGAGCCTGCTCCTATAGAGCAAGAGCCCCCACTCCACAAAGCAGCTCCCAGGGTAAGCAGAGCAGCCCTGCAGGCTGGGGGTGTGGGGACGTACGGCCCCAGGACTGCCCCATGTCTGGGGGATGTGGAGGGAGGGCACATTGGGAAAGCAGCCCCAGGACCCTCTGAGCTCCTTTCTGGGGATCAGGAGGGACTGCACTGCTCAGAGCCCCGCAGCAGGGTACTCCCAAAGCATCTCCGCGCCCCTGGCAGCCACCTCTCCATACACCGGAACAGAGGATTTCCACAGCGTGGGAACCCATCCCCGGGATTCAGGATGAGGCTCTGGGACAACGGAGCCTCAGCGCCGCAGCGGCTGCACCGTGCCCGGTGCCCAGAGCCCGCGGGCTGCCTTTTCTCAATGAGGGGCGGCCCGGCGCTGCCGTAGCTGTGGGTTTCACAAGGTATTTTGGTCACTGCTTACAAGAAGAGGCCCTGGGGAGGGCTGTGGCCGCGGGGGGATTCCAGTAAGCGGCCTCTGAGCCTTCCTCATTCCGGAGAATAGGAAACTGCAACTTCTCCAGAGGGTTTCACTTTCTGCGTGAGGAGGTGAGAGGCCAAACTATTGCACTTGACCGGCGCTCTGAGGGGCACTTGCTGCACATCTTGGCTGCAAAAACTTCTTTCCCTCCTCCCTCCCCCTCCCTTCTAGGGAAGCAGAAATCACGAACCCCACCACGAGTTTGGTCCCCCACCAACAGCCTGTTTCAGGGCTGCTTAGGGCAGCCGAGCGATGCTCTCATTCTTGGGGGCAGCACGGTGCCAAGGTGGTGGCAGTAACCTGCCCTGGTGCCCTGTCACCCCCTCCATCCCTTGGCTACCTCTCTTCCCCAGCAGCCTAAGGGTGCTGCAGCAGGGCAGGGGTCCCTGAGGGCAGCTAGGGACCAGGAGCAGGGTGGGGAAGAGCCGGTAAAAATAGCACCCAGGTGCCCTGTGCCCCAGAAGCAGTTTTTTTTTGCTGGGTAAACAGGAAATCTATTCTTAGGCCCATTCATGAGCCGCGGGCTGCCGGCAGCTCCCCCTCGCTCCGGGCTTGTTTTGTTCCCGGCTGACACAGGGGTGACGCCGCGGCGGAAGGGCCACCGCGCAGAACCTTCCAGCCCCGCGGGCTTCCCCTCGCTGCCTCTTGCCCCTTCCAGCTGCAGGCTCCCGGCCCCGGCCTTCCCAGGGGGCTGGGGCTTGCCCTTCACACCAGACAGTGGTGGTGGGAAGAGGGTGGTTTTGGGGTGTCTCTGGAAACCTCTGTGCTCTTTGCTTCTGGGGTTGGCTCCGTGCTGAGTGGCACCCCCAGGGGTGATTGTTTTAGCAGAGCTTTCCTCACACCCCCCCACCCCCCACCATCTAGCTCCTCTCCACCTTCCTTGATGGTATCTTTGAAGGTGGAGGAGAGAAAGTTTGCTCTTTCCCAAGATGGGCTGAGGAAGGAGGATGATGCTCACAGTTCGCTGGCACCCTAAGGTTCTCCAGAGTGCTAACAGCTGTGGTTCCTCTTTGCTCCCCATCCTCTCCCCAAGTGCTCTCCCCACTTGCAATATCAGGCTCCAAAACACTCTCCATGGCTCCATCTATCCTGTGATCCCTGGGCTGGAGCTGCTGTATGCTCCAGCAATCCCAGCCTGCCAGGGACACTGAGCTCCCCAGCTTCCTGCAGCCCATTTCAGCCCCCGGCAGGCTTGGAAGTGACAACTTCTGCCTGAACAACATTTCTGAGGGAACTAAAGAAGACATGGAAAGAAACCTTCTTGCTTGGGAAGACCTTCTGGTGGCCTTTCAGGACTTAAAGGAGCCTATGAGTCAGCTGGGGACAGAGTTGTGAGCATGGCCTGTTGTGACAGGAAGAGGCAGATTCAGAGTGGAGAGAAGGAAGAATTATGTTTTACACTGAAGGTGGTAAGACCCTGGGTCACGTTGCCCAGAGAGCTGGGAGATGCCCCATCCCTGGCACCATTGCAGGTCAAGTGGTTTGGAGCCCTGAGCACCGTGCTCTAGGTGCAGATGGCCCTGCTGGCTGCAGGGAGTTGGACTGGATGAGCTTGAAAGGTCCCTTCCCACCCAAAGCAGCCTCTGACTCTGTGATTAAAAACATGGGGCTGCACCCTGCAGTGCTGTGACAGAACCAGGGCTGTTTGTTCTGCTGCTGCTGTTGGGGGCAGGGGTCCCCTGTGTCTCCCCAGCATTGGTGTGGCAGCCCCTGTGTGGACCCAGCCTCATCCCAAAGTGTGTCCAAGGAGGGGCCCAAGGGTGGAAGGTGAGGTCTGGTGAAAGTCTGGGAGGGGCAGCACAGGTTGGCTCAGCGGCTAAGGGGTACCCACACCATGGCACTGCAGCAGGGGAGGCCAGGAGCAGTGACAGGCTGGGAGAGGTACATCCCAAATGCAGGGTGTCAGAGGAGGGTGGTTACAGACGAGGTGGTGCAGGGCCCCACTGTAAACCCCACGGGGTGCTTCGGAAAGTACACTCTCCAAAAGCCTCCTTGGACCGCACAAGGGGGTGGCAGGTCAGCGTTTATCAGAGCAGCACAGAGGTCGCCACACAACCGCGCACCGGCACCGGCGGAGCAAGGCTGAGGCGTTGCTGCCCTCTGGTGGCAGGCGGCGGCACGGCACAGTCGGCCACGGCCGGACTGGCTGCAGGCTCCCCAAAACGCCCTGGCTGGCTCTCCCTCCTCCTCAGCTCGGGTACCTCCATCATCTCTGCCCAGGGCAGAGGGCAAGGAGGGAAGAGAAAGGGGACTCAGCTTGTCCATACAATGGCAAAAGTATCACCATCTTGCCCTTTTTGTGATGAAAACCCAAAGTGCAGTGAGTTTGAGGATCTGCTTGAAGCCAGCTGGGAGCAGGATAGGCAAGGGGAGGTTTGAGCCAGGGGGCTGCCCCGGAGGTGGATGTGGCCTCATTCTGCTTCATCACAGGAGATCACATCTTCCTCCTGCGGGTGTGTGATGCCTGCAGCAGAGCGAGCCATGGCCCTCATCCAGCGCTGCTTCAGCTCCTCGCTGTCAGCCATGAAGGTGAGAACCCGCCCGGACTGCACCAGCTGGAAGAGGTGGCGGCAGGGGCCCTGCTGCAGCTCCCTCACCTGGTAGCCCAGCAGCGGGATGGAGGTGTGGGCTCGCACGTCCTGCCAAGAGCAAAGACAATGGTGGGGGGCACAGAGTGGTCACAGCAGGATATCCCTCGTCCTTCAGGGGCTGAGCCTGGCCTTACCTGGGGGGCTGCATAGATGTACAGCACCAGGGGATCATCCTGTGGGATCACGAACCAGCCGCCCATGCTCCCCTTGCCGCTCTTGTCCAGCAGCTGCAGAGAGCTGCAGAGCAAGCTCTTGCCCGAGACCTCTGCAGCTCCCTTCTGTCAAAAACCCAACAAAGCAAGCCCTGAATCCCCCTGCAGGAGGCAGAAAGGGCACCAAGCCATGGGCATTTGCTGCCCGCTCCATAAACCCCCCCGAGCGGTGGCAGGGGAGGGGTGGTCCCAGCTGTGAAGGTCCTGCTGAGGTCCCGTGGTGGAAAGAGCCCTAGGGGCTATGTCCCAGCTCAGCACACCCCACCAGCCCCACAATTCACAGGCACCTCTGACTCCCAGCCCTCCTGCTGCAGGTGCACAGCCAGACTGGGACAGCAGGGCTGGGGACCAGGGTGGGTGGCTCAGAGGAAGAGGAACAGAGGAGGAGCTCTCTTTAATGTCTTTATCAATGATCTGGAAGAGGGATCAAGGCACTCTCAGCAAGTTTGCAGATGACACCAAGCTGGGTGACAGTGTTGATCTGCTGGAGGGTAGGAGGCTCTGCAGCGGGATCTGTCCAGGCTGGACCCATGGGCTGAGGCCAAGGGATGAGGTTCAACAAGGTCAAGGGCCAGGTCCTGCACTTGGGTTACAACAACCCCAGGCTTGGAGCAGAGTGGCTGGAAACTGCCCAATGGAAAAGGACATGGAGGTGTTAAGTCAACAGCCAGCCTGTGCCCAGGTGGGCAAAGAAGGTCACCAGCATCTTGTCTTGGATCAGCAATAGTGTGGCCAGCAGGGGAGACCTTCTGGCTCTCTACAACTCCCTGTTAAAGGAGGCTGGAGACAGGTTGGGGGTTGGTCTCTTCTCCCAAAGAACAAGCAACAGTGTAAGAGGAAATGGCCTCAGGTTGCCCCAGGGCAGGTTTAGGTTGGCCATGAGGAACAATTTCTTCCCCCTGAAGGCTGTCAAGGCCTGGTCCAGGCTGCTCAGAGCAGTGGAGGAGTCCCCATCCCTGGAGGGGTTTCAAAGCCATGGAGGTGTGGTGCCAAGGGCCATGGTTTAGTGGTGACCTGGCAGTGCTGGGTTAAGGGTTGGCCTTGATCTTAAAAGTCTCTTCCAACCAAAACGATTCTCTAATGGGCAGAGCTCACCTCCAGGATACCTCTGTGCTTCCTGTCCTGGTCCTCTGGCACCACCTGACCTGTCAGGAAGACGTAGCAGTGCTGGCAGACGCGGTTCAGGCGGTTGCCATCGTACTGCAGCTCAGCCTTGTAGTCAGAGCAGCGAGCACACACCACCTGCAGGCAGCAGACACGGAGGCTGGCGGACGCCGGGGCCGGGCTGGCGGACGCCGGGGCCGGGCTGGCGGACGCCGGGGGCTGGCGGACTCACGTATCCGCAGGCTCGGCAGTGGTGCCTGCGCCGCACGACGGCGCTGAAGGGCTGCTGGCAGCGCATGCACATGGACACCAGCCTGTCCCGCACCCACCGTGGGGCTCGGCGCCCCAGCTCCTCTGCCTGGGGGGGGGTAGATGGCATCAGTGGGGCTACCCTCTGCTCTCCCCCTCCCCAGCCTTTATTTCACACTACAGCTTCCCGGCAGCTGTGTTTCATGGCATGGGGAGGGCAGGAGAGTTACCTTCAGAGCAGGGGTGCCTGCCTCCAGCCTTTGTACTGCTGCCTTAAAGGTCTCGGTCTTCTTCTCCTTCCTGTCAATGGCATCTTGGAAGGCCTAGAGGGGAAGACAGCGCTGGAGCGGCCGTTGGGGGCTGCTCAGACACAAGGCATCCATCTGGGCTGAGCAAGATGGCAGCAGCCTCTCCCAGCACTCGGTGGTACCTTGATCCAGGCGTTCATCTCCTCCTCAGACCTGGGTACAAGAAGGGAGATGGATAAGGCACATCCCCTCCCTCCCTGAGGGCCTGCAGGCCCAGCACTGCTGCCCTTACCTGGCCTGCAGCTCCAGCGTCCTCTGCTCTCCTGACACCAGGAAGGTGTTTGGGAGCTGCGCATCCTTCAGTGCCCGCACCTGAGAGGGGAACAAAGGAGCAGCTGAGGTCACCTCCAGCACGCAGGGACGCTCCTCCAGGGTGTGGGGGACACTGACCTCCCTTCAGCCCCACAGATCCCACAAGGTTTCACTGCTGCCTTGCAGCGTCAAAGCGTATCAACCTCATCTCCTCACCCACCAAGTGCCCCCTGGCTCCAGCCCCAGGAAGCAGAGGGCAGCAGCCACACTGCACCCCAGGGTGGGTGCCTCAGGGAGCAGCCAGGGGCTGAGGGAAGCACACTGTGCCCATCTGACCTTCATGCCATCCACGTTGATGCGGAGGTGGACCTGGAACTCAGCACCCACCTGGATGACCTTGGGCACGCAGTAGAGAAGCATGTTGTTGAACTGGGGAGGAGGAAAGGGTTGGTTGGAGCCCAGAACCTGCCTGCTCAGAGCTGGGGGCTTCCCTGGAATCTGGGGTCCTTCATCCCTGGGGCTGAGGTGGTGCTTGGGAAGACTCCAATCTAAAAACTGAGTAACTCTGTGCTGGGCACTGGTAAGGCCACACCTCAAACACTGGGTTCAGTTCTGGGCCCTTCACTCCAAGGACGACATTGTGGGGCTGGAGTGGGTCCAGAGAAGGGCAACAAAGCTGGGTGAAGGGTCTGGAGAACAGGGCTGGGGAGGAGCAGATGAAACAACTGTGGGTGTTCAGTCTAGAGGAAAAGAGGCTGAGGGGAGACCTTCTGGCTCTCTACAACTCCCTGGGAAGAGGCTGGAGCCCGGTGGGGGTTTGTCTCTTTTCCCACTAAGCAACAGGACAAGAGGAAAGGGGCCCAAGTTGCCCCAGGGCCCGTTCAGGTTGGAGATGAGGAGCAATTTTGTCCCTTTGAGGTTTGCCAAGGTATAGCCCAGGCTGCCCAGGTTGGAATCCCCATCCCTGGAGGGGTTTCAAAGCCCTGGAGATGTGGTGCTGAGGGCCATGGTGCTGACAGCCCTGGCAGTGCTGGGTTAAGGGTTGGACTGGAGGATCTTCAAGGTCTTCTCCAACCAGAACAATTCTGTGCTTCTGTCTCACCCTGCAAAAGTGAAGTGCCCTGGGAGCACAACCCAAGGGCTGAGCAGCAGGCTCCCAACCATGTCTTGTACAGGGTGCCCTGCTCTGGAGTGGAGTCAAACCCCCAGCTCTGCATTCAGGCCCTTGTGTAGAGATGACTCAGCAACACCCCAGGAGGCTGTGCTGCCCTCTCCCCTTGCCCAGCTGCTCCCTGTCCCTCCCCCTGTGCATCCCAGCTCCCACCAGGAACAGGTACTTCTCCGAGGTGCTGTTGTTGCGGGTGGAGATCTTCTGGACTGGCCCCTCCTTGATCAGCTCGTTGGAGGGATCCACGATGTCATCCTCGAGGCCCAGCCGCTGATAGACCACCCAGAGGTTCTGCAGCCGCTCCTGGGGCACACAGAGGAACTGCTCTGTGCAGGGAGCTGAGCAACTACCAATTTGCCACCCCTGGCTCCCCTCCAGCAGGGTCTAACCCCACCTCTGCTGAACCCACAGTGCTCCTGCCCCACTCTGGGCACAGCTGAGCTCCATTGAGTCCCCCAGCAATGGGGCCAGGAGGAAATGTGGCAATTCTCCCTGCTGTGAGCCACCAAGTGCTGCCAGCTGGGCCAGGCACTCACCATCTCAGTGACAGCTGCATTTGCGTGCTTGGCCACCATAAAAATCATCTCTAGGGCCTCTGCAGAGAGAAGAAAAAGAGAAGTTAAACACTTGCTGGGGAGCTGTGGGAGAGAGCTTCTGGGGTTCTCCCTCAGGGAGGGGAGATGGACCAGTGGAGGCTGCTGCCCTCTGCTGGACACAGCCAGAACAGCCCCAAAAAGACTGAGAGAACTACTAGAGAGAGTTCAATGGAGAATACAAAGATGCTGAGGAGCCTGTGAGGAAGAAAGGCTGAGAGTCCTGGGGCTGTCGGGGCTGAAGAGCAGCCTGAGAGGGGATCTGCTCAATGCTCAGCAAGAGCTAAAGGGTGGGGGACAAGGGGATGGGGATGGGCTCTTTTCAGTGGTGCCTAGTGGGAGGACAAAGGGCAATGGGCACAAACTAGAACCCAGGAGGTTCCACTTAAACAGGAGGAGAAAATTCTTTGGTGTGAGGGTGCTGGAGCCTGGAGCAGGCTTCCCAGAGAGGTTGTGGAGTCTCCTTCTCTGGAGAGCTTCCAACCCACCCTGGCCATTGTGATCCTGGGCAAGCTGCTATGGGTGCCCTGCTGGAGCAAGGAGGGTTGGACTGGATGATGTCCAGAGGTCCCACCACTCTGGCATTCAGTTTTTATCCAAGGGCACAGGGCAGCTGGGGAGAGAATCCTGATGACCCCTGCAAGCCCCCCTGGCCATGCCCTCAGCAGGGGCAGCCACACGAGGTCCTCACTCTCTGCATCCTCCCTGTCCGGGGAGGCAGGAGGCAGCTTCCGGAGGTACTCCTGCAGCAGCAGCTCGTAGCGTGGGATCCTCTGCACAGGCTCCAGCATGTGGTGCTGCAGTGTCAGGTTGGCACAGACTTTCCTCTTCTGGGGACAGACAGCAAGCACCCAGAGAGGAGCAGTGAACAAAGCAGCTCCCAGCCCCCAATGCTTCCCCTTGCAGGCAGATCCCGGGAGCACTGCTGCGGTTCCCCAGCCTGCTGGGGACCATCACCTGGATTTCAGCAATCTGCTCCTGGAAGGGAGGAGACTTCTCTGACCAGGCAGTGAGCAGCTCCACAGCCTTGTCAAAGTTCTTCACATATTCTCCATACATCTTGAGGAAGGGTGCAAGCTTCTGGATCACGTCCCCGATCCGTGGGTTGCAGCTCCTGCAGGAGGGAAGCACAGAGCAGCAGCTGCCTCAGGGCACAGCCAGCCAGGGCCAAAAGGAAGCTTCCTGGTGAAGGACAGAGATCTCACTGCTGTGACCTGCCACATCCCCCTACAAGTTTGCAGATGACACCAAGCTGGGTGGATGTGTTGATCTGCTGGCTCTGCAGAGAGATGTGGCCAGGCTGGCTGGGCCGAGGCCAACATGAGCATGAGACTGAACAAGGGCAAGTGCTGAGAGCTGCACCTGGGCCGCAACCCCATGCAATGCTCCAGGCTGAGAGGCAGGGTGGCTGGAGAGCTGCTCATGGAGAAGGACTTGGGGGTATTGACTGATGGCTGGCTGAACATCAGCCAGCAGAGTGCTCAGGTGGCCAAGCAGCTCAATGGCATCCGAGTTTGGATGTGGAACAGCGTGGGCAGCAGGTCTAGGGATGTGGTTGTCCCCCTCTGCTCAGCGCCGGGAGACCGCACCGCAAACCCTGGGTTCAGTCTGGGGCTCCTTGCTACAAGAAGGACATTGAGGGGCTGGAATGTATCCAGAGAAGAGCAACCAAGCTGGTGAAGAGCCTTTAACACAAGTCCTGTGAGGAGCTGCTGAGGGAACTGGGGGTGTTTAATCTTCAGAAGAGAAGGCTGGGGTCTCACTTCAACCTCCTTTGAGGTAGTTGTAAGGGAGTATGAGGGAGGTCTCCCCTTATCCCCCTCTACAACTACATAAAAGGAGGAGCCAGATGGGGGTTGGTCTCTTCTCATGTGCTACAAGTGACAGAACATGAGGAAACAGCCTCAAGCTGTGCCAGGGGAGGTTCAAGGTTGGATATTAGGAACAATTTCTTCCCAGCAAGGGCTCTCAGGCACTGTCCCAGGCTGCCCAGGGAGGTGGTGGAGTCACCATCCCTGGAGGGGTTTGAAAGAAGTGTGGATGTGCTGCTGAGGGATGTGGTTCAGTGGTAGTGGCTCAGCAGTAGTGATAGGATTGTGAGCTCTAGGTGTGTGGATGGACTTGATGATCTCCAAAGTCTCTTCCAACCTCAACAGTTCTGAAGGTTCTATGATTCCAGCTTCCTGCTCTCCAGAACAGGAACATCCCCAGCTTGCAGCCAGCCTGAGCTGTTCATGCTTGTGCACAGCCCTAAACCACCTGAGATGTCACTTCTCAGACACATCCTGCTCTAGCCTGGAGTGTTTCAAGGAATTGCTTTGCAGCCCAAAAACCTTTGGAACAAACCAGGCTGAGCTCTGGTGCTGCTCCCCCATCCTGGCTCCTGCCCTCCCCTCCTGCAGCTCACCAATCCTCCATCCGCTTCTGCAGCTCTGGCAGGAAGAACTTGGCATGGAACTGGTAGATGGAAGAGATGTTGGAGAAGATCATTTTCACCACTTCCTCTGGGACTGTCTTCCTGGTTTTGGCCTCTTTCATCAGCTCAGCATAGAATACCTGAGGGTGAGTGAGAAAGGGTCAGGAAGAGGTGTAAGGATTCCATTCCCTGGCACACCACCCAATGAAAAGGCCTAAATGTGCAGGAGGGAAATCCCACATCCCAAGAGAGAAGCAGGGGCATTGGAAAGCTTTGCTGGGACAAAGTTGCTCCCTGGAGATGTGGGGTGGAGGAAAAGACCAGACCATGGAGTGGCTGGTGGGGACAGAGAGCAGCAGGGCTTTCACCTCCCAGACCTGTGAGGGCCCCTCTGGCCCCCAGCTCACCTGGTCGAGCAGGTGCAGGCGGCTGACGTAGGCCTGCTCGGTCTCCAGCAGCTCCAGGGCAATTTTCTTTTCCTCTGGTTCCTGTGTGGGGAGAAGAGCTCAATCCTGTGGGCAGGACAATCCCCAAACTCCCCACCAGCCCCACCTGAGCCTCCTCCAGAGCCCACCTTGCTGCTGGGCTCGAGGCCTGGGTCCTGCTGCCTCCTCCAGTTGTCCTCCCTGATCTTGTGTCGGAAGGACCGGAGGCATTTGAAGCTAAGCCCCCTCTGACCCTGCTGCTCCTCTTCCTCTTCTTCCTCCTCCTCCTCCTCGATCTCTGGGTACCTGGCAGCCACCTGGGAGAGGCTCTGGCTGGTGGGAGATGCTGGGAGCTGCTGGGGCTGGCTGGCTCCAGGAGTATTTTGGCCTTGTGGAGCCTGTGTGTTCCTCCAGGCAAATTTGCTGGCCCTGATACAGAAGAATCAGCACCGTCAGTTCACTTGTTCCCCCAGCACAGTGTGGCCCAAACAGCTCCCAGGTTACAGCCACTGTGCTCAAGGGAAGGCTGTAAGACACAGCAGCACCCCAGCAACCCTCCTATAACCCTGACACAACCTGGGATCTGAAAGCCCACCGAGAGAATCAGAGAATTGTTGGGGTTGGAAGAGACCTCTAAGATCATTCAGTGCAACCTTAACCCAGCACTGCCAGGGCACTACCAACCCAGGGACCTGAGCAGCACACCTCCACAGCTTTGAAACCCCTCCAGGGAGGGGACTCCACCACTGCTCTGGGCAGCCACTCAAGGACAAGAAATTGTTCCTCATGGCCAACCTAAAACTGCCCTGGGGCAACTTGAGGCCATTTCCTCTGGTCCCTGGGAGAAGAGACCAACCCCCACCTGGCTACAACCTCCTTTCAGGTTGCTGTAGAGAAGTAGGGCAGGATCCAATCCCACTTCTCCCACTGCCTCCTGCTGCTGTGGTCAGTCCCCATCTGCTCTAGATCCCACCCTTCAACCCACCCACAGCCACTGATTTCCCAAAGCACAGCCCTGGCCTTCTGCCTGCAGCCACCACAGAGCCAGCAACCTTGGACATGAAGCTTCAGAAGCCAAACAGGTGCCAGCTAAGAGGGCCTGTGTGGGTGGTTTGAGAGGGGGGTAGATTTTTGGTGGGTTTCTCTCTTCCCTTTTCTAGCAAAGACAAGGAAACCAGATCCAGAGCAGCCAGTGGGGAGAAGCCTCACAGAGCACAGGCCTTGAAGATGACAACAGTGAGCTGTCTGTCATCCAAGGACTGGCTCCTGTGGCAAACTGCTCTGGGCAGAAAGACATTCAGTGGTGGCCTGCAGACAGGAGTGGGATGAGGAGAAAGGAGAACCAGAAATGAAAACAGACATAACACCTCAAAGTTGAGCATAAAAGATGACTTCAGCAGCAGAGACCCAGCTGCAGAGGATGAGAGGCCCATCCCCACGCTGGGGAGCTCAGGGGGCATGCACAGCTGTGCACAAATCCCCTCCTGTCCATGGGGGCTGGCAGAACCCTTCACAGGACAGAGGCTTTATCAGTCCCTCCTGGTGCCTCCCAGACCTGAGGCAGCCTAAACTCACTGCTGGAACTTCTCTCTTTCTGTTTACACTGACCCAGGCTAAACTGTTTTCTGTTCCAGAAAACCTGTTTCCAGGTTCCTCAGCTTCCTCCAAAAAGCTGTCAGTTACTTCTATTTCCTCTAAATCAATCTCACACCTCACAATAAAGAACAAACCAACTGCAGCAGTCAAATGGAGGCAGATCAAATGCTGTGAATTGTTCCAACACAACATCATCACAGGCCAGACATGGACTGTGAGACCATGGGGACAACCACAGTGCCCTGAAGCCATCTGGAGCACAAGACCCAGAGCAGATCACCCAGTGGAGGTGCAGGTGAAATTCCCAGAAGGGAATCTGCCTGAGCATCTTTAGGAAGTGCTGCAGAACTTATCAGTGAGGCTGACAGCACCTCACTGATACCAGGGAATAAAGGGCTGGGTATCCCAGTTCAACACATGGAAAGCTGGGGCACAGGCCACAGTGAAGATGTGCTCCAAGCCCCAGAGTTATTTCTGCACCAGGGGCAAGGCAGAGCCCCTAGCCCTGCCCCTGGCACACACTGTCTGTGTGTGCCAGCTCAGGCTGCAAATGCAGGAGCTGTTGCACAGGGCTGCTGTACAGCCCCGAAGGAGCTTGCTCTCCTCCTTCACACGAAGCTTTCTCTTCCCTCTCCCAGGAGCCACATCACTGCACACAACTGCATAAGTCTCAGGCTGGTGCCTGAGCTTTGTGTCCTCCCAGCCACTCACAGTGAATTCCCAGTGAAAACCCCTGCCCCACTGACAACCCAAAATCCTCCTGGCCCAGCAGCAGGGGGAAAGCATTTACCACAGGTGCTGAGCAGGAGCTAACCACAACCTGGCCCACAGCCAGGCACAGAAACCTCCAGCAAGGTCAGTCCCATCCCACCGAGGTTTTCTGCTCTGGTGTCTTCCTTCTGCTGTGGGTCACAAGGCTGACCTATGGGCTGCAAATCACCTACTCAGCTTCCCCACAGCCCCACACCACCTCCCTGGTGTTTTTTTCTTTCCTTCCAAACACCACACCACACAGAGGTTGAATGCACCCACAGCACCCAGGACCCTCCCTCCTTACCAGTGCTCTTCAAACTCAGCCACCAGGTTCCACACACCCCGGGGTTATTGGCCTCTCCCTCCATGGCACTGCCTGGGAGCAAGTCCTGGGTGTAAAGGAGCTGCAGGGGTGGTTGGTGATGGTTTCTCTCCCTTCTTCTCTCCCTTCTTCTCTCCCTCTCTCTGCTTTAAGGTGTTTCTGGGACCTAGGATGTTGTTTGGGGATGAAGATTTGCGCAAGGCAAAGATCCTCTGCTGTCCTTCTTTCTGTAGTAAGAGTCTGTCTCTGGGTTGGCCTCAAAAGGAAGAGGAAAGGGGAAGCACAGCAGGTTGCAAGTAGGAGAAATGCTGAGCAAACATGGGAACTTGTTCAGTTTGGGCGGGGGGGGGGGGAATCTTGCCATGTAGGATGAAGCTGGGGCATTACCAAGCCCAGAGCAGCAGCAGCACAGGTTTTGTGCAAAGGTACAAACAGGCATATGCCCATCTGCTGGGAGCTCCCAGTAATGGGGTGGCCTATTCCCATCCCAAACTGGAGCCTGGGGTGCCCTTCATGGGCTGTGTGCAAGTCACAGAATCATTCAGGTTTAAAAAGGCCTTTAAAACTCAGTGCAACCATTAGCCCAGCACTGCCAGGCCAGAACCACCTCCTGTTCCATACCACCACAGCTCCATGGCTTTGAAACCCCTCCTGGGATGGCAACTCCACCACTGCCCTTGGGCCAGGCCTTTGGAGGAAAAACTGCTCCTCATGGCCAAGCTAAACCTCCCTGGTGCAACTCGAGGCCATCTCCTCCTGTCTGGCTGCTTATTCCTTGGGAGAAGAGACCAATCCCCACCCAGGTTCAACCTCCTTTCAGGGAGCTGTAGAGAGCAAGGAGAATAGAATAGAATGGAATAGAATAGGAATAGGACTAGGACTAGAATAGGACTAGGACTAGAATAGGACTAGGACTAGAATAGGACTAGGACTAGAATAGGACTAGGACTAGAATAGGACTAGGACTAGAATAGGAATAGAATTAACCAGGTTGGAAGAGACCTTTGAGATCACTGAGTTCAACCTATCACCCAACACCATCTAATCAACTCAACCATGGCACCAAGCCCCCCATCCAGTCTCTTCCTAAACACCTCCAGGGATGGGGACTCCACCACCTCCCTGAGCAGCACATCCCAATGGCAAATCTCTCTTTCTGGAAAGAACTTCTTCCCAACATCCAGCCTAAACCTCCCCTGTCATAGCTTGAGACTGTGTCCTCTCCTTCTGACACAGATTGTCTGGGAGAAGAGCCCAACCCCCACCTGGCTCCAACCTCCCATTCAGGGAGTTGCAGAGAGCAAGAAGGTCTCCCCTGAGCCTCCTCTGCTGCAGGCTCAGCACCCCCAGCTCCCTCAGCCTCTCCTCCCAGGGCTGTGCTCCGGACCCCTCCCCAGCTTTGTTGCCCTTCTCTGGACACCTTCCAGCCTCTCAACATCTTTGTTAAACTGAGGGACCCAGAACTGGAGGTCTCCCATCAGCCTCGTTTTCTCCAGGCCGAACAACCCCGGATCCCTCAGCTGCTCCTCCCAGGACTTGTGCTCTAGACCCTTCGGCTTCGCTCCCCTTCTTCGGGCAGGCTCCAGTCTGAACACCTCCGCTGCCAGAAGGGCCCTGAAGGTGTGGAAGTGGCCGGCAGCGTGGGACGGAGCGAGGCCCGGGACGGGCGAGGCCCAGGCCGCAGCCGCACGGCCAACCCCTCCCGTGCGTGCCCTGCAGGAGCGTCCCTCATGAGCACAGCCGCCCACAAAGCACAGTTCCACCACGCCACGTTCTTCCCTGCGCCCCACGGCCTCGCTGCCTCCTCCCTTCCCCAGCACGGCCCTCGCCCGCCTGTCCCTGCCATGGTCCCCCGGCCCCTCCCTCACGCCGCAGCTCCCCCGCCATGGTTCCGCCCGCGCACCCCCGGCGGATCCCGCAATGGTCCCGTCCGTCCGCCCCCCGCCCCGCATGGCGGCGCATGACGCAATTACGCAAAAGCTCCCCGGGGGCGGCGCAGGCGCAGTGGCGGCGGCGGGGCCATGGCGGCGGCGGCGCCGCTGCCCCCAGCGACGAGAGCGCCCCCTGGCGGTGCCGCGGGGCGTCCGGAGGCGACTGGTCAAAGCCTGGGGGGAGCAGCGGCGGAGGCAGGACCGGGGGGAGATGCCCGGGCCGAGGGCGCCGAGGGGCTGTTCGTGGTGCTCGGAGCCGGGCTCGCCGCCGCCAGCCACCCATTGCTCTACGTCAAGCTGCTCGTCCAGGTCCGGGGTCGCAGGGGGGCGAAGAAGGGCAGATGGGACCCCCGCGTATGACAGGGGAACCGGACCCCAATATAATGAAGGGAGGGCAACCCCTATATATATATATATATATATATATATATATAGGCCCCCAGCCCGTATGCTGAGGACCACTATATACGTGCCACCCCTCCCCCCTCCTTTATAATAGGGGACAGAATGGGGACAACTATAGATTGGGGGCGAGTGGAGCATCCCTATATAAGGGACCTCCCCTATAGAACAGAGGGTGAGCTCACCCTCTCTTGGGGTGCCTTTATCATTGGGAGGAGGAGGACAGCTCTATAATGGTGGCTCCTGCATAATGGGAGCATGAAGACCCCTCCCAAAATGGGAACCCCACAGGCAGTGGGATGGGAACCCCTGCTGAATAACATAGGAAGCCCTATATAATGGGGGGGTGAGGATCCCCCATACAGTGGGGGCTCCTTCATAGCAGGGATATCAAGATCCCCTCAGGTGACAGGAGCTGGGGACACCCTGTGGGATGGGGACCCATGTAAAATGGGGGGAAGATCGAGGATCCCTGCTGCAATGGGGGCTCCTGTGTAAGGAGGGATGGGGAACCCCTGGATAATGAATATCCTATAAGGACTCTGCATGATGGGGAAGGGACCGCCCCTGTAGTGGGATCTCCATGTGTCTGAGTGTGATGGGGGGGGACAGGGCCCTTTGGCAGCTCATGGCCTGGGAGCTTTGGGAACGCTGGGACAGGATCATGCTCATGGGGGTTCTCTTGGCAGGTCGGGCATGAGCCACTACCTCCAATTGTTGGAAGAAACGTGCTGGGGAGGAAGGTCCTGTACCTGCCTGGCTTCTTCACCTACGGTGAGCAAGCCTCCCTCCCTGCCAGCACAGACTCCTGCCCCAAAATGGGGTGGAGGCAGCCAGGTCAGCTGAGCTGAGCCCCCCATCCCTTTGGGATCATCCTGAGGCTGCAGTGAGACATAAACCACCACAACTAGTTGCAAGGCTATCACATCTACATACCTGTTGTAGATACAAGGTAGTGGTGGCCCTGACACTGCTGCTGCATCTCCTTCCTGGGGCACACTGCTCTGGGTTTGCACCATCGCAGAGGGAGTTGTGGGGGATTAAGTGGAGGGGTTTGGGTGTGTTCAAGGCAGCCAAGCACCCAGCCCTGCAATGACTTGTGCCCCTGCCCTGCTCATTTGTGTTGTAGACGGAGCCCTAAAGGGGCAGAAATGTCAAGAAAGGGGAAAGTAAAATGTTTAGAAGGGAATAAAAAGGAAGATGCTTTATCTCTGGGGGGGTGGAGCAGGGTGGGTGAATGCTCTGTGACCATGGGGAAGGGGGTTCAGGGTCCTGCTAGCAGAGCTGGGCAGATCCCAAAATCAGACAACAGTAGCCATGGGGTTGGAGAGGGACCCAAGACAAGAAGCAGGACGAGGGCACCTCAGAGCCATCCTGGGACACCTGGAGCTGGATGCTCTCTGGTGCTGCCCTTTGGAAGATGCATTTCCCAAAGGGGTTTACAGTGCTGGGTGATGGAGATGTGCAGAACATCCCTGGGACAGCAGGGTGCAGGGCAGGAGCAGTTCGAGAGTCATAGAATGGTTTGAGTTGGAAGGGACCTTTGAAGATCATCCAGTCCAACCCCCCTGCAGTCAGAGAGCCATCTGCAGCTAGAGCAGTTGGTGCCCAGAGGCACGCAGTAGGTTGTTTTCCACCTCCTTGTATCAGGGATGAATTGCATCTGTTGAGTTTTTTTTTTTGGTTGGCTGGAGCCCTGGAGAACTTTGCCTGGAAGAAGGTAGTGGGGCAGGGACTGTGAGATCTGTATTAGCCCTGAGTCTGACCCCTGGAGCAGATGGAGGAGGTGACACCACACAACACATGAGATGACTGACCCCTCCCTACCCTACCCCAGTTCGGTCCAAATCGCCATGCAGCCCTTCCAGGTGAGCAAGACCAGAAGTAGCCCCAAATACTGGAGCTATCTTTCCAGGCTGGACAGATGTGGCAGGGAATACTTCTGGATTCTTTGCATTCTGTAGGAAATGTCCTCAGGACTTCACAGTAAATCACTCTGGGTGGGACTGCAGAGCAGCTGCTGTGCCATGCCGAGCTCTGGTGTGGTTTCAGCTGAGGCTGGAGGTGTTTGGGGTGCTCCTCAGTTCCCAGCTGACAGCAGCCTGGTGTTTTCCTACCCAGCCAGACACATTGTGGAAGTGGATGGGAAAAGAGGCCTCTTCCGTGGTCTTACTCCTCGCCTCATCTCCAGCACTCTATCAACCATCACCAGGGGGAGCGTGAAGAAGGTAAAGGTCGGGGTCAGCTTCTCTCACCATCAATCAGCTTCCTGCTGCTACTGCAGGGGAGCCAGGGAGCCTGCCTGGGCCTGCACTCAGCCACCACTTCTTGGGGAGGAATAAAGCATCCATCCCTCTCCATCTCCCAAGGGCTCAGGTCCTCCAGAACAAGAGGAGAACATGAGGAGTAAAGAATCCATCCCTCTCCATCTCCTAAGGGCTTAGCACCTGGAGAACAGGAGGAGGAACGCAGCACCTATCCCTCTCTGTCCCCTGAGAGCTTGGGATAGTCCTGCAGCACAGGAAGAGAACAGTGTCCATATCCCAAACCCTCATGTTTAGAACAGCTGTAATTTCACTTGAACAGCCACTTGCCTTTTACCCATGGTCAGGAGTTTTTCCCTGTTTTTCTTTCCATCCTTCCTTTTCCTGTGTTCCTCCTTGCTTGGTTTTCTTCTCCTTCTGTCCTCAGACACTGAGGGTTTGTTGCTCAGTATCTCCAATCGGTTCTGACCTGCTGTTTCTTCTCTCCCTTCTCAGACCTTCCCACTGGAGGACATGGAGCATGTTTCTAACAAGGATGATGTGAAGACCTCCCTCAGGAAAGTGGTGAAAGAGGTGAGAAGTGGATGTTGCACATTAATGAGTGACTGGGGATGGGGATGCTTCATCCCTGGAGGTGTTCAAGGTCAGGTTGGATGTGGCCTTGAGCAACCTGGGCTGGTGGAATAGGTCCAGGTATATTGCAGGGGGCTTGGACTAGATGGTCTTGGAGGTCCCTTCCAATCCAAATCAGTCTGTGATTCTATGCTAGGATGATTCTGTGTGCCTGGAGAGCAAAGGAAGCTTCAGCTGTGGGTTGTGGCTGAAATTTGAGCAGCTCTGGGTGAGAAGGTTGTGGCATTTAGTAACCACTCTGTGTCCAGCTAGGAGATCTTTTATAGGAACAGAAGTTTGCCCTGAACATCAGCCTTCAGGAGGGACCCAGAATGGGTTTCACTGCCCTGAGGAGAGGGACCTGGTCTGTGCAGGTGCAGCAGGGCAGCTTTTCATGCCAGTTGTTTTCTCCCCAGACATCTCATGAGATGATGATGCAGTGCATGTCCCGGGTTGTCTCACACCCACTGCACGGTGAGTCCTGGCCCTCTGCTTGGCAGCCCTCTCTGGACTGAGGATCTCCCCCAAACCCCTTCCCTGAGGTGCTTCTCTCAGAAATGGCCTCCTGTGAAACCACTGAACCTGTGAAGGCAGCAGAGCAGATGTGGGTCTGTGTGTTGCTCAGGGGGCTGACACTTGGGGTGACCATCAAGGACTAACCCAGCTGAGTGGCACAGGTTGCCCAGGGAGCTGGTGGAAGCCTCATCCCTGGAGGTTTTTAAGGCCAGGCTGGATGTGGCTCTAGGCAACCTGATCTAGTGGAAAGTGTCCCTGCCCATAGTGGGGTTGGAACTAGATGATCCTTGGGGTCCCTTCCAACCCTGACCATTGTGTGATTCTGTGATTGGTGAGGTGCTCTCTCTTCCCCATTCATCCAAGACCTTGTCTGAGAGGTCCTCTTGGGGTTGTGGTCAGAAATCCTCCCCATGCCTTCCAGCAGAGGGGAGGGCAGCGGTTTCTAACAAGTCTTGCAGTGATGAGGAGCTCTGGGGGTTCTGTAGGTGATGAGAGCTGAGGAAGGGAGGGCAGAAGGGTCAGGTCTCATTTTCTTTTGCATCCCTTCAGCCCAGACTGGCTTTGCCTCTTTGTCAGCCCTGTGTTTCTTTCCTCCTAGTGATCTCTGTGCGCTGCATGGTGCAGTTTGTGGGCCGGGAAGTCAAGTACAGGTGAGTGGCTGCAGCCCTGCAGGGTCTGGGCACACAGAAGGGTGAGTCTGGCAGGCAGCTCTGCCAGGTGCCCAGGGGCAGTGGGGGAAATGGCAACCCAGGAGGTCTGGGAGACTGAAAAGTGGATCTGAGCTGTGGTTAGAGGGTGGGAGACTGCAGGGTGAAGTGGTGTGGGGAGGTTGGGCTCTGTCCTGTTGTGCCCCTGGGGGTTTTGGTGGCTCTGGCACACCTTGCTGATCACACAGTGAGTCTGCTGCCTCTTTGCTTTGGGTCTTAATAGAAAGGGAGGTCACCAGAGGAGGGCATATGAAGGGCTGCTGCAGCTCTGCTATTCTGCAAGAGCTTTCCAAGCCTTTTGCACTAATCCCTGTGCCTCTGCAGGGCAGAGCTGCACTGGACAGCATGCTAGAGCTGATGGCAGCTAACCCACCACTGCCAGCATGAGCTCCCAGGGTTGCTGGGCTGAGAACCAGGCTCACCAAAGCACAGTGACATGTGTGACACGTGCACCCACTCACACAGTCAAGCACAGCTCTCCTGGCTTCAGCATTTAAACTGCTGTCAGCAAGCTGAGTGTTGCCCCAGGTGTTCTTGCAGGCTGGCAGAGTGCAGGCATAGAATCATGGAATTGCTTTGGTTGGAAAAGGCCTCTGAGATCAGTGAGTCCAACCATCACATGAGGAACTGAGATGAACCTCCAAGAGATGGCTCCTTGCAGAGCTGGGACTGCACACAAGATTTCAAGGGTCTTTTCCAACCTTTCTAAGCCAGGTTGGAGGAAGCCTTGAGCAACCAAGTCTAGGTGAGAGGTGCCCCTGCCCATGGCAGGGGGTTGGAGTAGGTGATCTCTAAGGTCCCTTCCAACCTAAGCCATTCTATGAGTGAGAGTGGAGAGAGGATGTGAGTGTGGGACCTGTCTGGCAGAGGAGCAATCAGTGAAACCTGTCACGTGTCAGCAGTACTGGTGCACCAGGGGATGAGGTGATTGAGTGGCTTCATGCCTGGTGGTATCTGCAAAGCCAGCAGGCACACCTCAGCCAGGGAATGGAGATGAAGAGGGAGGAAATAACCACCTGCACAGGTCACACTGGGACCATCACCTCTCTGGTTCCTCCTCAAAGCAGCCTCCAGCAACTTGGAGATGGTGAACATCATGGAATGGTTTTGTGGTGGGAAAGACCTTCAAGGATCATGCTGACAAGGTCTTGCTCCATGGGTTGAGGGGAAGCAGGGCAGAGCTGCGCGTTGCATCGCTGGCCTGCTGGCTGCAGAGGGCTCGTGGAGCTGCTTGGGCCAGAGCTGGAGCAGCCCCTGCAGGCTTACAGCAGGTTTCTTACAGCTGGTTTCCTTTCTTGGCAGTGGAGTGTTCAGTGCCATCGGCAGGATCTTTAAGGAAGAAGGTATCCTGGGATTCTTTGTGTGAGTGAGTTGTTGGTCTCCCACCTTCTCTCACAGCATGAGGGCCCTGATGGTCTCCTGGCTACTCTGCCAACCTCAGAGTGGTGCTGAGCCCCCTCCCCTTGAAACCTTGCCTGAGAGCAGGACTCTCACATCACTCCCTTGGGCTCAGGTGAAATCTGTGCCTTTGACAGAGCTCCAGGCCTACCATTAAGTTTGCTCTAGATATTATCTTCAATCAAACCTTCAGAGCCCAGAGGAAACCCTGCAGCTTTTCTTACCTTTTTCTTTTTTCCCTTGAGGCTTCTTTGTCTTTCAGTGAGAGGCCATTTAAAGCATTTGTTTGTGCAACAGGCCCCAGGATCAAGTGCAACAATGAGCCCTCTTGTTGAAACCCAAGCCAGGGCCTGGATGAGGAGCACATTCCTCTGCAGAGCACCGTGGGGGCTTGTAATGAGCAGGTGGCTCCTGCTGGCAGCAGGCTTGCTGGTTGGTGGTGCTGCCCTGCCCTCACTGCTTGGACCAGGAGGAGCTGAAAGGAGCCTCCAGGCACTTGCAGAGCAGGGAGAATTGATGGTACAAGTCTAGTGGACACCTTTTGGCTGAAAACCCTGAATTAACACTTCTTGCCTATTTTCCCCATCTGTCTGTCTAAAAGCAGCATCACCTGCAGCCCCTGCTCCCCATGGGGAGGTGACTCACTTGATGCTCTTGATGGTAGTAAAAGCAGCTCTGAAATTTCAGGAGGCTGTCTTCAGGCCTGATGCCTCTGGCTCTGCAGTCACAAAATTCAGGCCTCAAATTGTTTAGGTTGGAAAAGGCCTTTGGGATCATCCAGTCCAGCCCTTAACCCAGCACTACTGGGTCACCACTGAAACACGGCCCTCAGCACCACACCTCCATGGCTTTGAGACCCCTCCAGGGTTGGGGACTCCACCACTGCCTTGGGCAGCCTGGGCCAGGCATTGACAACCTTCAGGGGGAAGAAATTGTTCCTGATGGCCAACCTGAACCTGCCCTGGGGCAGCTTGAGGCTGTTTCCTCTTGTCCTGTCACTTGCTCCTTAGGAGAAGAGCCCAATCCCCACCTGGCTCCAGGCTCCTTTCAGGCAGCTGTAGAGAGCCTCTTCTGAGCTTCCTTTTCTCCAGGCTAAACGCCCCCAGCTCCTCAGCCCCTCATGAGTGCTGCTGTAGGCCCTTCTCCAGCTTTGTTACCCTTCTTTTCCCCATGAACACATCAGGAAGGGGTGAGCAATCACAGTCTCACCCTGTCCTTCCCCGTGGGGAAAGGGCCAAGGATCTGCAGGGACCTCATCAATCAGGTGTCCCTGCCTCTTCCTCTTGCAACCCACAGTTCTTCTGCTGTGGAACCTGCCCAGGTTCCTCTGGGATGCTCCTGGGCTGTGGGGCATGGCCGGAGCACACTGCCAGCAGCCCTCCCTCTCCTCCACCTCCTGAGGAAATAATGGGAAGGGAACTGCCACATTCCCTTCCTCCACATTAAATAAACCCTGTTGGTAGCCTAATTAAACTGAGTACTTCACAGGAAAGGCTTTCACACAGCCCAGAACGTCTCAGGGGGCTCTGCAACCCCTCCATCGAATCACACTGCCATCGGGGGGGACACAAAATGCATCTGTAGGACCAAACTGCTGCTCTTCTGCCCTCAGCCCTCCCCCAAACACATCCACTGTGGAGCATTCACCTCTCCTGGCCTCACCACCCCTGTGCAGCAGCAGCAGCAGCAGCAGCAGCAGTGTGCTCAGGGGTCTGCCTAACCCTCCCCTCTTCAGTTCCTCCCACAGGAAAGATGCATTTTGGCGGTGGGGAGGTTCCTCCACACTGGGCACCTTGGGAGGTGGCACTGGGACACTTTTGCACCTCATGCCCTTTTGTTTTGCCCTTGCAGGGGTTTAGTCCCTCACATCCTGGGGGATGTCATCTTCCTCTGGTGCTGCAACCTCTTGGCTCACTTCATCAACACCTACGCCGTGGACGATAACGTGAGTGGAAGGGCCTGGTGGGGGGCTTGGGAGACCTGTAGCAAGCACCTGCAGGTGTGAGAGGTTCAGGGGAGGCTGATGCCTAATGTAACAAAAACCAGACACTGGGCTTTGGGTAGGACCCTGCAAAGGTGCTGAAGATGTTCTGGCTGCTCACGGTTGTGGTTCAGCTGCTATGGTTCGGTTTGGGGCATCAGGTTTGCTAGCAAATGTCTTCCCTCATTCTCAGCTGGGCTGCAGTGTGGTTATTGCTGCTTCCTGCCTTCATCTCGGGCTCAGAGGGATGTCATGCAGTGGCAGTGACAGCCTGGTGTTGCTCACCTCCTCCACAGTCCCTTTGGTCTCTCTTTGCAGTTCAGCCAGGCATCGGTGATCCGGAGCTACACGAAGTTTGTGATGGGGGTAGGTAGACAGCTGCCATCTCGTTCCTCCTTCTTCCTGCCATCTGGGGGTGAGAGCTCCTGCTGTAATGGCAAAGCCTGGTCTGTAATTTATCTCCAAAGATGAGGAGAACTTTACTGACAGGCTGGGAATAGCTGTTTCGATGTGCTGGGCAACAGAGGGGCCACTGGTTCTCTGTGCTTTCAGATCGCTGTGAGCATGCTGACGTACCCATTCCTTCTTGTGGGAGATCTCATGGCAGTGAACAACTGTGGGTATGTTCCTCACACTGAGATCTGAGGCTTTCCCTTCCTTTCTTCCAGCCCCTTGTCATCTGAATCCTCTGCTAAGGGTCGTAAAGCTTTCATACAGACCCATAAACTATCTGGCACCTCGTGGAGCTGCCTTGTTTCCTGCCCCAGGTTGCTTATAATTTTAGATCAGAGGGCACAGGCAGCAGCAGTGGAAAAGCTCAGGTGGAGAGAAGTAGGGAGAATCGTGGTGGTGTGGTCTGACAGAAGCTAGACTGGAGGCAGAAGGGATCAAAGGGACCGTGCTGGCTCTGGGGAGCAACACAAGGAAAAGCAAAGCTCTTAATCCTAGAGCCATGGGATAGGTTTGGCTGGAAGAGACCTCCAAGATCATCCAGTGCAGCCATCAACCCAACACCACCATGGCCACCAAACCATGTCCCAGAGTGTTATGTCTACCTGTTTTTTAAATGCCTCCAGGGCTGGTGACTCCACCACCTCCCTGGGCAGCCTGTTCCAAACTGTTCCTAATATCCAACCTGAGCCTCCCCTGGCACAATTTTCAGGCCATTTCTCCTTGTTCTGCCACTTAATACTGTGGAGAAGAGACCAACCCCCACCTCACTCGAACCTCCTTTCAGGGATTTGTGGAGAGCCAGAAGATCTCCCCTCAGCCTCCTCCAGACCAAACATCCCCAGCGTGTGGCAGTGGATGCAGACAGGAACAGGGCCAGACTTGCTTTCCCAGCCCTACTCCTGCAAGAAGTCTATTTATGGGATGGGGACTGGATGTAAGCCCCTGGGGTGGTGTTTTCTCAGTATCTGCTGGCTCTTGAAGGTGTAGCACTGCCCATGGTGCTGGACTCCTGGTGTATCCCAGGAGCTCTGTGTCTCTACGCTCCGGGGCTCATTCGATTACCTGATCTGGTGCACTGTAAATACTGAGCTGGGCATTTGGCTGTCAGCCCGGGGTGAACACTGTTTCTGTGTCCTCACTTACTCTTCCTGCTGCTCTTGTGTTACCTGTCTGGGTAAGGTGACATCTGCACAGGACCAGCTCAGCTCTTTCCTGTTGCCATGCAGGTTGCGTGCAGGCCTCCCTCCCTACGCTCCTGTGTTCACATCCTGGATCCATTGCTGGAGGTATCTCAGTGCACAGGTGAGGGAGCAAGGGCTCTGGGCTCCTGCTCTTTCCAGGTGCCACCTCCTTGGTGTGCTCTGTAACCTGTTTCCATCCCTCCAGTTCTGCCACTGGTACTGCTCTGCCTGTTACCTGCCCAGAGCTTGCAGCCTGCAGACTTTCAAAGCCAATGCCTTGCATGCAGCAAAGCAAAGTGGTTCTGCAAGTCAGTTAACTCCATATTTGCCAACATCAAAAGCATGTCTGGAAGCAGCACAGGGTGCTTCCATATTCCACATATGAAGCCCACAGATGTGTATGCACATCCCTTCCTCACACAGAAAAGTTAGGAAAGGAAAGAACTTAATCTTCAGAGTCCTTCTGGTTGGAAGGGACCTTAACCCATCCAGTTCCAACCCCCTGCCATGGGCAAGGATACCTCCTACTAGACCAGGCTGCTCAAGGCTCCATCCAGTGTGTCTTTGAATACTTCCAGGCTTGGAGCCTCCACAACTTCTGTGGAAGGTGGCTCTGCCCCTCTCCATCAGTCCATCGGGGGAAATGCCTGACCCCAGTGCCCATGGTGCTGAAACCCAATGTTCCGCTCTGCAGCAGCCCAGGGCACTCAGGCCTTGCTGTGGGCATGAGTCAGGCCCTGCTAAACCAGCTGCAGTTGCCCAGCCAGGTCTTGGCAGGGCTGCCCTGACCCTCTGCTCTCTCCTCCCCAGGGGCAGCTGTTCCGCGGCTCCAGCCTGCTGTTCCGCAGGGCACCGATGCCAGCCGGCTGCTTCCCCTCCGACTGACCCAGCAGGGAGGGGAGAGGCCCTTGGACTCCTCCAGACATCCTCAGCTTGTTTCAATCTGTGTCTATTATTTTCTTTCCAATCCAAAGCCCCTGGTGCCAGAACAAGACATCTCATCTCCAGCAGGGCCAGCAGCAAGCTGGCTTCTGGAGATCTGGCTTCAGGCTCCAGCTGGACCAAAGCTCCATCCTCGTGGCTGTCTCAACCAGGAGGTGTAGCAGAGAGAGCAGAAGGCTGTTGTCTTGTCTCTTTGGTCCAGGCTGTAGCTCTGGAGACACTGGAGAAGTCCAGGAAACCAGAAACTGCCCAGGTAGTAAAGGAGCCAGCCCTGAGGTGCAGGGACAAAAGACTGCTTCGTTCTGCCCCATCTGAGAAGCAGCAAGAGATCTGAGGTGACCTTGCTGGGATGGCTGTGCCAGCTGGCCAGACTCCCACCTCACCTCTTTTGGAGAGGGCACACATTGTGTGGCAGGGCAGCACCGACTGTGGGACCCATAGCTAAGGTTTTGAGGGCACCTGAACACTGGGGAGCACTCCACCTTCCCTGGGCATGAAAGCAGCAGAAAAGGGCATAGAAAAGGGAAGCAGGGTCTCACTACAGAGAGCTGTCCCAAAGGGGCAGGTATGGCTCAGCTCCAGGGAGTGCTGGGACTTGGACATGGAGAGAGCACGTGGGGAGGGATGTGCAGTCCAGAAGGCAGCTGCTTTGGAAGGAGTTTTGCAGCAGGCCTGGCTGTATTTAGGATACACCCAACAGAGCTGCTGGGTGTGCCCTGGGCGGGCAGGGGGTCCTAGGCTGGACTGGGGACACTCTTGTGGTGCAGTTGTGGCAGCAGCAGGATAATGCCCCGCATCGGGCTGCTGCTGAACCCCATCACCACCCCTTTGTTGGTGACATGGAGCCACGTGTTGTGGTGCTGAGGTGCTGCACGTGTTCTCCCTGCAGGAGGGCACTCAGTCCATTGCCATCTGGCATAAAGGAAGAAAACTTGAGCTGGCCACAGGCTTGCGAGGTGTCAGGGTCAAGGGCTCCTCAGAGCTCATGGTGGCAGCAGAGCTGGTTTTAAACTCGGCCCCCCCAGACAAGAAGTTCTTTTGCACCAGTCTGTGCTGGCAGGGCAGCCAGGCAGGATTCCCCCATTTTTGTCCCCTCACGAAGCAGTCTTTTGTACAGAGGTATTGCTGCACTCCCTGGAGAGAGGCTTTTGCCTTGAGCAGGTTTCTCATGTGTTGCTGCAGCAGCAACTGAGGTCACATCTCCTGGTCCCCTGGGGCCCCCAGCCTGCCATCTCACAGAGGTTCTCCTCCATCAGACAGGTTTGATCCACACCTCCCAGCCAGGGCTTGCAGGACAGTGCTGGTACGTACTGGGGCCGACAGCTCCCACCCAGCTCCCTTTGGTGTCGTCAAGTGGGTCCTGTCTGTCCTCCTTTCCCCCTCCAGTTTATGTTACAGTAACAAGTTAAATAATGCATGGCCCTGTTCCCTAACACCAGAGATTATCTCAAAGAGGATTTAACTATGTTCCAAAATACAGCTATCAAACAACAGCTCTGGGGTCTTTCTTCTTTTCAATTATTTCCACCCCCTGCATAATAGGAAGGTTTCAGTTTAAAACAGGCTCTCCTTGGGTTTCTCCCCCAAAGCAGGAGCTAATCCAGTGGCTGCAAACTCAGATTCCCTCTGGTTTTCCTCCCCTCCTGTGGAAAGTCAGCAGGTTTAGGCTGAGCAAACTGCACTGGGTGCACCTGGAGTCAGGGTGGAGGCAGCTGTGGGCTTGGCTGCTAGAAACAATACACAGCAAAGCAGGGATTTACAGTTAAAATCAGCTCTTCTGGAAGGGATGGTGGAGACCTTTTACTGCTGTCAGATCCATCAAGTGAACTCAGCCACTCCATTTCCCCCCCCCACGCACAGGATCCTTAGCCACCAGCTTTTTATGGCATTAGCTGGTTTCTCCCCTACCCCAACACTGGGCATTGCATTTCCCTGCTCACACAACACCTGCTCAGGAACATCTGTCTTTAACCCTCAAAATGAAGGCCACTTGCTGCTGGTCACATGCCTGTAAAACCTCCTACACCCTGCACACAGCCTGGCTGCAGTCCCTGTGAGCAGAAGTGCTATTTCCTTTCCTTTGAGGAATTCACCAAAGGAATTTACCTCAACCTGCCCCAGAGCAAGACTCCTGCCAGCATGTGCTGCCCAGCTCACTGGGACTTTGCTGGAAAACACAACACTCGAGTGTAATTTTTTGGTCAATTGAGATGAGAAGCAGGTTTCCAAGCTTTCAGGGCACTGCCTAACCATGGAGCAGGGGCTGCCAGTCAGGATGGTGAAATATTGCCACGCCTCCTCCTGTTTCTAACCGCTCTTCTTGCCCCATGCTTCATCTGAGCTGTCCCCTCCGTGGGGACAGCACCTACAGCAGGAGCAGGCAAGGGGGCAGCCAAACCCTGCCTGGGCACCCCCTCCCTTAAATTCCTGCCCCATTAGCAGGTGCCTGTAGGGCACAGCTGGCCCTGCTCCCACAGGAGAGGGGATTCAGGGTTGGGAGAACAAATGAAGAGGTGGAGGAGGAGGTTTCAGTCCAGCACCTGGGATGGAGCCAGGGATTTCTCCCCCACACAGTGCACTGCTGTCTGCCCAG
Organism: Picus viridis; assembly: GCA_033816785.1. NCBI lineage: Eukaryota > Metazoa > Chordata > Aves > Piciformes > Picidae > Picus > Picus viridis. Next base: position 5,747,920 of record CM066602.1, read on the forward strand.
GAAACAAATGTGGGTTTAAATATTGACTTTCTCCTGCACAGCCCCAGGATGGGTGGAGGTGGCTGCCGTTCCCTGCCCTCACCGTTTATCAGCTCTCCCTGGAAAATGGAGAGTGCCAGGACTTTGGCCTCATCTGCTCCCGGCTGCCAGGGGGGAGAAGGGAGGCAGCGATTGCACTTGGGAGAGGGGAATTCAGGTCAAGGCTGCCCGTAGTCTCCGCAGGGCGCAGACACTTGGGTCTGGCAGGATTTGAGAAAGGAGGTGCTGGTGAAGCCCTTGTGCCCAGGGAAAGTGCAGCTGAGCTGGGATCAGTTCCACCATCCTTCCCTTTATCCTCACAGAGCCCATCCTGCTGTAATACCTTCAGTTAAAACCAACCCCCCACCCAGCCCTGCTGCTTCCCCGCGGCTGAGCCAGGAGGAAAGCAGCCAGGCAGACCTCTCCAACGGCTGCAGGGTGCCTGTCAGCCTGGTGTCTGGTCAGGGGGAAGGCCAAGGGCTGCTGGTCCCCGCCTTGGCAGCCCCAGCAGCGATGGAGGGGCCTCGTCTTGGGGCTGCACAGGAGGAAGTGGCCCTGCGGCATGGCAGCCCTCGATAAGGCTGTTTGTGCTGCTCCCCCGCAGCGCCCGGCAGCACGTAGGCAAATAGTTCTTTAGATAGATAGATAGATAGATAGAGAGAGAGAGAGAGAAAGAAAAATAATAGCCCTGGTGCAGGAGATCCTGCTGCTGGGGAGCTGCCGGGAAATGTGCAGGGTGGGGACTTGGAGCACACCCAGGCGCCAGGGGTGCAGTTGCCCCAGACCTGTCCCTTGTCTTTGCCCTGTCCTTGCTGGGAGCAAGGTGGCTTTGTCCCCTGGCATGGCATTCACTTCAAGTGGTAGGCTTAGGGAAGAGCCCGGTCCTGCTGGGTTCACCCTGTCTTGGACAAGAAAAATCCTGTCTGGAAACAAGGAGGAAAGGTCACAAAGGTCATGACGGGATAGCTCAGTGTGGTGGCCTGACCTGTCACACCGGCAGCGATGGCTTCGTCCGGCGCTGCCGGCTTGTGGCAGGAGGGGAAGAGTGGCTTTTGTATGCCCTTTGCCTGCTGTGACCCCTTTTCTTGAGGCAGAACTCCCTCAAATCCTCCCAAGACGAGCCACCCTGTCTCCTCCCAGGATGGCAGCACTCCTGGGGGGAGCCAGTGCTGTTTTGTCCCACACTGTGGAGGCCTCAGAGGTGGCAGCGTGGGCCAGCCAGGGTCAGCCAAGAGGCTGCCCCCCTGGCTGCTGTGGGCCCCCATCCTGAGGGAGAAGCAGGAGGCCCATCCAGCTGGGAAGCGGGGGGGAAGTCGCCCCAGCTTTCACTCTGGCTCCTCTCCCTGTGCTGCAAGCCGAGGCCCAGGCCGGCATGGCGAGGGTCAGCAGAGCTGCGCGAGGCTCCATCCGTGCCCCGGCTGGAAGCGTCGTTAATTCTGTGGTGGGGAGGGATGGAGCTGCTCCCTCCCAAGCCGCCTGCGCCGTGCAGCCGTGCAGCCGGGCAGCACAGCTCTTGTCAGGCTGCCAGAAGAGGCTGGAGCAGCGTCACATGCCGCAAAGTTTTACAAGGCGAGCGAGCGTCTGGGGAGAGAGGGACCGGAGAGGGGACAGCCACTCGGACTCGCACGCAGAGAAACCTCCTCTGGGCTCCCTCTGGCTCCCGAGCACCAACCTTTATCATGTTTTGTTTTGTTTTTTTTTTTTTTTTTTTTTTTTTAATGTTTTCTTTTATTTTTTTGGAAGAACAAAGACTCTGGGGTGGGTTGGCACGTTTCTTTTTCCGGGGTTGGTGTTGGTGGATGAGGGGAGGTGGGGAGGGGGGAAGGAGACTGGGGGGAGCTGGTGGCTCCAATGCTTAGAAAGTCCCCAGTTTGCTTGGCTGAGTTGCTGAGGTCTGGGTGAAACTTGGAGGAGGAAAGATGAAGGGAGGTGGGAAGAGGAGGGGAGGGTGGTGGTGGTGGAAATAATTAAAGAATAAAATATGATGACGTCACTTGGAGCAGGGGTGCCTTCCCTGCTGCCTGTCAGATGCGCCTGAAAAGAACAGGGCAATAAAACAACAGCCGCCTCTGTCTCCCTCGTTAAACACAGCACTAATTGGATGTTAATTTCTCCTTGCTCTTCTCGCTGCTCGATTGTGAAGGGCTCTGCCTGGCTCTCCATCTCTCTCTCTCCCTCCTCCCTCCCCCCCCCCTTTCCTTTCTTTCTTTCCTGTTGCAATGCTCTTGGCAGCTCCGAGGGACTCTGGACTGTTCGTTCTCCTCCCGCTCATGGACTGGAATAATTCAGGAGCTGGGAGAATTACAAAAGAGGAGGACGTCGGGGAGAAGGGTTCAGAAACGGGGTGGGGGGAGATGGATTTGGAGAGCTACCTTAATCTCCCTGTTTCCCGTGCATTGTCCTGCCGACTTGGAGCTATTCTCTTCCTATTTGATTTCTCTTCCCTCCTGCTTTCCCTTCATGTTGGGTTTGGGCTGCTGGGCAAAAAAAAAAGAAAAAAGAGAAAAAAAAATGTTAAAACAATAAAAAAAGGCATTAAGAAAAAAAGGGGAAAAGGGGGGGGAGGAAAAGAGGGGGAAAAGGAAAAAAGGGGGGAAAAGGAAAAAAGCAGGGGGGAAAAAGGGAAAAAAAGGGGGAAAAGGGAAAAAAAGGGAAAAAAATGGGGGGAAAGGAAAAAAAAAAAGACAAAAAAGGGGAAAAAAGCCCCAAAAGAGGGAAAATAGGCAAAAAATATGGGAAAATGCAAAAGAAGAAAAGGAAAAAGGCCAAAAAAAGGCAAAAAAAAAAAAAAGAGACAAAAATAAAAAGCAAGCATGGTTCAATGACGACAAACCCCCAAACCTCCTCCCAGCTCCCCCCATCTCACCGCACCGCCTAACCCCTGCGTGGAAAGAGGCGTTTTAGGGAGCCGGAGCAGGAAGTTGTTGTTCTCTGTCTTGCCCAGGTCATCCTTAAAGGGTATGTGTGGAAAAGCGGCGGGCGCGTGGGGCTCGGTGGGCAGCCAGCACTGCTTGGCCTCCCCTCGTGGTGGTTGCCCCCTAAGCCAACGAGGCGGGCGTGAGGAGGAGAGGGAATGGGGGGCCGGGTGGTGTTTTGGGGGGGATGCAAGAGGGGCCCAAGGGACAGGATGGGTGGGGGAGCGGAGGGGAGGGAGCAGGAGGCGGAGGTTGGGGGGAGAGCGAGCGAAAGCCGGGGAGTAAAGTCCTACCTGGGATCTGTGCCAACTTCCTGCAAAGGGTTACAGACCCGCGGCTTTGAGAGCCCACCAGAGGCGAGTGTGCTCTTGTCACGGTTCCAAGGCGAGATGAAGGCAGCGGGAACAGGTACAGCAGATGCCGAGTGGCCTCGTTTGCCCACTGAGCAGGGCTTGGGCTTCATTTCAACCTCGCCGACAGGAAGGCTTCGCTTCTCCCGCCGGCGGGGGCCTCGCCATCCCTGCACGAGGCCAGTGGGGCTGTCGGGTGCCAAGGGTGGGGTGCGTGGGTCGGTGGCAGGGTGGGGGGTGTGTGTGTGTGCATGGCAGGGGGGCTCTGGCTCCCGTCCGCCTTCCTCGCCGTTTGGATTAACATGCGGAAGATGCGCCTGTCACTTTGCTTACTGTCAGCGGCGGCTCGGGGATGGGTGATGGCTTTGTTCGGCACAGCCTGGGGAGCTGTGCCAACTCGGACTTGGCAGGCGAAGCTGGGTGGGCAGGGAGAAGGGGGCTGAGGGAGCGGCTGCTGGGGCAGCTGTGGAGGGACGTGGCCGCAGGCCCGCATCTGAGCGCGGTGGCTGGCTGGTGGCGCGCGCCTCCCTCTCCCTCTCCCTCTCTCCCGCTCTCGCCTGCGCCCAGGCTGGTGCAGACAAAATGAAAACGTGTTTTGTTTTGTATTTTTGGCATCTCCCCAGCAGCATTACCAGTCCTGGCTGCCCCCCCCCCCCCCCCTCTGCCTTGCTCTCTCCGGTCCCTTCCACAACCCGCCGTCACTCTCCGTTTTTACAATCGACAGAACCCAGGTGCTAGGAGCAGCAGAAAGAAAAGGCCAGAAACACTCCCTGGCACCCAACCACCCCCAGTCTGCCCCCTTGGCAGCAACTGCTCCCAGCCTTCCTCCATGGCAGGCAGTTTGTTGTTTATACGTAGATATATATGGAGTTTTTTGTTCTTTTTTTCCCTCCCCCCATTAGAATCCTCTCATCTTGGGTGTGTGTGTTCCTCTTCAAGGAGCTGTCACCTCCTGTCCTGCTAAAACCAGGAAGGAGGGACCCAGGGCTCATTTCTGCCTGGATGCTGGGGCGTCGGGCGAGGGAGCCAGCAATGGAGGGCGCAAGGAGGGAGGAGAAGGATGGGCAGGCAGGAAAAGAGCCCGGGGGGGGGGGGGGCGGGAAAATTAATGCACCTCCCCAGGCCTTTTGTTTAACCTTCGTTGATGCAAAGGGTGATCTTGGTTTGGGTTTTGGGTTTGTTTTTTTTCATTCCTCCCCTTACCCTTTGATTTCCCTCCCTGTGCCTGAGCCTGGCGGGGCATCTCCTGAGCCAACAGGGCAACATGGTGGAGCGGGCGGTGTCAGAGGTTGGTTTTT